>JARWLC010000012.1:45955054-47430054 GCA_033318265.1 Phyllotis vaccarum | reverse complement strand
CGGGCTGTGGTTGCCCCACCTGGAAGCACCTCTCTAATACATGCTGTGCCTGATGATGCCACCTAGTGTGGCCTTCCGGTGTGAACTCTGTCTAGCTGGAATGCTCATACCATAGGACAGTTCGGAAAGAAGAGGAGTGTTGAGGCCACTATTTGGGTGGCTCTCTGGTTTCATACTTCTGTTCAAAGCAAACTCACAAAAGGGAATTTTCTTCCACCTGTTTTTGCATCTGTGGTTCTGGAAAATGTTGTGTTGATATAGGCTTATAACTTCTAAGATCTTTTATCACCCAAAAAGGTCAGTTAACCAACTTTGGGCTGTTGTGATGAGTGGGTTTAGTTAATTCAAATACCTTGGTGAAAGGCTTCCCCATCAGAAAAGGGATTCCAAGGTAGACAGACAGGAGAAGCTAGCTCTTAGCAGGTAACTACCGTATGTTAAGCATCTTTAAAGCATCCATGCTATTATGAACCTCAGTCTGTAAATGAAGAAATAAATATACAGACAAGTTTTGCATGTTTCCAGGGCCACACAGTCAGTGATGTTCTGAATTAGAGTTTGAATACTTACTCGCTCATCTCATTCTGTGGTCAATACAACAACTTTTGCAACTATGTATTATAATTGCACTTGATATCTGTAAACACTGAAACAAAGGTAAGGTAGATGAGTAACTCCCCCAAGATTATCAATTAGGAAGCAACTGATTTCAACTATTTATCTCCAAAGCCTCTGTATTTTTTAAATAGATCCCATTGGTGCACAGTATGGGACTCTGGGTCAGTCATGAATTCTTTGAAGCATATAATACTTGGTTTTAGAATAAAACTCCCTGGTTCAATTCATAGTAACATATAAAGCAGAAGTCACAGTTTGGAAAAAAAAATTTGTGGGAAACTAGAATGTGTGATTTCTAGTTTTCTAACTTGATTCTCACTGTTGCCAAAATCTCAGTACTGATGAGTTATTCAGCCTCCAGCTTTGTTTCTCACCCAGTGTGATTTCCTGAAGGAGAATGGTAGTCCGTTATCGTCACAGATTTGTTCCAGGATCCAGCCAAATGTACTTCAAAGTATAATACAGTATAATAAGACACTTTGAGAAATTAAAAGAACACATTTGCCTAATGTTTATCATAACATTGTAACACAATGTTACAATCATTCTATTTTATTATTCATTATTGTTAATGTCTTGCGACTAACTCTTATCAACTTTATCATCAAAATTTATACATAAACAAAGCAACAATGTGCCGGAGACTCAGTACTGCCATGTCTCAGGCATCCAGTGGATAAGGAGGAGACTGGGCTAGCACTGCATCACTTCTTAACTTTTCTTTATTGGCATTCATTTATTTATTTATTCAACACTTACCCCACATTATACACGTTACTACTTTTTGCCACCGGGTTTTCAACTAGGTTAATTACAAAGAGGATGATTTATAATACAGAAACAAATACAGACACGTAAGACTCCGAAGGAGGTCTAGGAGTTTTGCATTTTGCTCTTCAAACTTTTGCTAAACTTTCGCCTCAGTCTAGTTTGAAGAAGCTGCAGATTATATTCTCTTAATCTCTAGTCTAAATATTCAGTTTCCCTTAATGAAAGCAATATTTGGAGAATCTGTTGAGTGGGAAAATTGAGATCACAGAGGTTCAGTCTCAAAGATGGGCATTTAGAAATATCTCAGAACAAAGAAGTCTGGGAAGGGGGTTAGTCTTTAGAAGACAAAAAGCCTGTTGGGCAGCCGGGAAGAACAGATTTTTTTTAAAGAAACCTAATTTCTTTATTGAATCTTTGGCAATTTCACACTGTGCACCCCAGTTCTGCTCATATCCCAGTTCCTCCATAACCTCCCTCCCCTCCTGCAGCACCCTCCCCCCAAAAAACAAAATTTTATAAAAATCAAAACAAGCAAGCAAAGAAAGACAAAAAGAACAAAACAAAACAAACAACAAAAACAAAAACTAAAAAACCTCTTCTCTCCTCCGTCCTTCCCACCTCCCTCTTCCTCATCACCTCGTTTATCCTGAGGGCACTGGGAGCTGTGGTGTGTCATTCAGCATACCCCTTTCTTGAATACTCACCTCCTACTCTGGTGAAGGCCTCTCGATTTGCTGTCCTTGGGCACAGGTGAAGAGCACAAGTCAGGAGCATCCATAGCTGCCACATAGGAAATGGCTGGTGTTCAGGAAAACAACCTCACAGCAGTTTCCAAGTCCATTTGCTCTCTTGCCGCCCTTTCCTTATCTCCCAGCAGCTGGATCCTGGCAGATGGCAACCCTGACTGAAACGTTCTAGCTTGGGAGTACTTATTTTTGATCTCCTGCCCCTCTAAGCTCTCAAATGCTCAATCGTTATGTATGAAGTGTGTGGTCCCAGGCTGGGGAGATAGTTCAGTTAGCAAAGTGCATGCCTTCCAGACATGAAGACCAGAGTTCCAGCCCAGGACACACATTAAGAAAAATTCAGGACAGTTAAGTGGTGGCATTTGGAGAGATGGTTGACAGAGTATGTACTGCTCCTACACGAGGGTTTCCAGTACCCATGTCAGATGCTCACATCTATCTGTAACTCTAGATCCAGGGGTTCTGACACTTCTGGCCTCTGAAAGTACCAGTTCTCACATGCACATTCCCACACACAGACACACACACACACAGTTACACATAATATAAATCTTTATGAAAAGTTGTGCATGTTGGCATGGAGTTATAAAGTGATTATAATACTAGCACTGGCTGTGTACAGGACCCCCACCCAGGGCACTCTATTTAGGATAGTCTAATAGACCAGGAAAAGATGCTATCTCCAAAAGCAAAGTTGTCAGCCCTCAAGGAACTATGCCGAAGCTTGGCTTCTGGCTTCTGCATGCACATTACACCATCACAACCACCCTCACATGTACCCCCCACAGTAACATTCTCCTGAACATCCATAGATAGCCATATAGCCACGAAGTATAAATATACTACATTTGTAAATAATTAACTCACTCAAATTAAAAAAGCAGAGCATGCAAATTTTAAAAGCTATTTTCTTAATACCCTTAGGTTTTGTTTTGTTTTTTTTAAGTTAAGTATTAGGTTTAAAGACGATTCAATTATTTAAATGAGATTTAATTTATTCAATAAATTTCAAAATAAGGTTAGGTCACTTACAAAGCCTTTTTTGAGTGTCAAATGTTTTTGTTTTCTGTGTAATATGAAATAAAAACATAACACTAATAACTTTTGTTGATAGCTCAATGACAAAGAATAATGGAGTGTGGCTTACATTAGCCACTATGTAATTTTTTTTCCTTCCATCAGTGGCTCTATTGTCATAGATAAATGACATGTGATCTTCTGAGAAACTTCTACCCAAAAGCTTACATGTGTTACCATGTATTTTCTCGGTCCTGGGCGGCCTGAGGCCCAGACCTACAGACCTGTAGCCCCAGGCCCCTTAGCCGCCCACTGCTCCTGCTCAGGCCCCCAGAAATGACTTAGACGCTTATATTAACTTCATGCTGTTTGGCCTATGGCTCAGGCACATTGCTAGCTTGCTCTTACATCTTAACTCAACCCATTCTCATTAATCTGTCTGCCACGTGGCCCGTGGCTCACCTGTGTTCCTCACATGTTGTTCCTTGGGCGGCTTGCTTGATCCGCCCTGCTTCTCCTACCTATGCTCTGATTCCTCCTCCTACTTTTTCTATGGTGCCTGTCATGGACCAAAGCAGCTCCTTTATTTAAAGATTGCTATTCACAGCATACAGAAAGGCATCCCACATCACTCATGCAACATTCTAATCCACTTAGAGTCATCTAGACAATTCAGACAGACATTTCCCTGAGGCCTTAGCCATGATCATCCCCAAACTCACTAGAACTCTAGGGATTTCAGTTTGTGACCAATGGTTACTTGGTGGGAAGGTTTCTTCCACTTAGAAAATGGTGACAATGACAAAGTAGAAAGTGTTGATTAGCTGTTGTCCACTTGCCTCAGACCTCTCAGCACTCTGCTTATTCCATTCATGCATAATTTTTACTATGATGTAAAAAGAGTGTAGAGAAATAGCCGGAGATGACGTAGCAGTCTGACAGATATTATGTAGTTTACATTCACTATTAACTGGTCAGCTAAAATATGCACCAGTTTTCCAAACTGTGATTTTCTAATGCATGATCAAATTTGATTATATCTAAATAGATTAGCATCTGTTGCCCAAATTAAAATAATTAATTGTGCTATATTTTGTATTTTCTCAACAGATTGGATTCTTCAAGAGGCCACTGAAGAATAAAATGGAGAAATGAGATATTTTACAGGATGAAAAAGAACAGAAACAATTATTCAGTGATCTATCCTCAGGTTTGCCTCAGTCATGTGAGAAGAAATTCAGAAATATAACCAAAGACATGCCCACATAGCTATATGTAGTCCATCATCCCGCTGGGATTACTTACGTGGAAAGTGACACATCAAGTATGATCCTAAAAGGGTACCCAAAAATATGGTTTATAAAGTGATGAGAAATGCTTTTAATAATTACTCATTTTTGTTGAGTAAGTGAAATGACCAAAAAAGTTTTAAAGAAGAAGAATCCCCAATTATAAGTATTTTTATGTGTTTAAATGCCATGGAGAGTATTTAAGGGATGAGCAAAAAGAGCTTACACAGTTAGTCTCAGCCCCGTGTAAATGAAGCCTTTCCCAGGGATTCCACCTTCAGAGTGACACCCAGCTTTTATAAATGCCAACAAAGGAGTGAGTGAGTGGAGAAAAAAGCACCCAGTTCTAACGAGAAACACTTTGCCTCGCAGAGCCCATATACAATACGGACTGAAAATAGAATTAAATCACAGTGCTGACACTCGTTGATGTCTTGGGTTTTGTAGTTGGAAATAGTGTTTTCCAGTGTGACTGGCAAAGAGTGCAACTGAGCTTAAATTCTATAGAACAGACAGGCATGACAGAGTCGGTATTTAAAACAAGTGCACTGAATTTATTCATTTAAACTTTTATGAAAAGTAAAAGTGCTTGACTTGTATTGAGCTCTAAAACACAAAACGATAAAGAGAACACTTGAAGCAATTGGTGTGTCATGACAGTGATCAGTCATGGAAAGTTCAGTGTGTGTGACACCCAGAGGGTTTAATGAACCATGATAACCACAGATAACCATAGATAACCATAGATAGCCAAAAAAGAAAGTCACCTTTTCTGAGCACCTGTTTAAAACTAGGGCTTCCTGATGTTATATTTAAGTAGAAGACTTCTGAATGCTTTGGTATAGGGTTTATTTAAAACCCCAAGCTATGAGTGTCTATTTTTGAAATTTTGAATTAGCTAAATACATTTTATGTTACAATTGAAAAAGCCATCTCCAAAAGTCATTTTAAATTTTACGAAGTACTCACTGCTTTTGAACATGGTATATTCGTATTTAAATAGAAACCAAGAAATGTAGTTTGAAGAAGTTATACCCTGAAAACTTAAGCCAACAGGAAGATACAACTCATTTGCCTGCATTTCTGTGTTCCTGGTGTTCCTACGGACCTTGGACTCGGCTGTAATGCAAGCTCCCAGATTGCTCCATCCCTAAGATAAATAACAATGATTGAATGTACAGTACCTTCATGTGTGAACTACTGCTGTAAAATTTCCTGATGCTCCTGCCACAAAGCCAACTCTCCACTTGATTGATCACCATAAGATCGGAACCTGTCCATATCCCAAAGGAGCTGGTCTCTGCTCTCCTCAAAATCAGCTAGCCAACAGAGAAATTAAGTACTATGGGTTTGATTATTAAAAATTTATATCTTAGGGTTCAGATTCAGCCTACCTCTCAGCTTTCCAGCCCTATATGTAAGATCCTAAGGCCCAAGGGATGGACATGAGAATGCCACAGTCATCCCTGGCTGGAAGAAGGTGGGACAGGCAACAAGAAGATGTGTTCTCCACTCTTACTGTCTCTCGCCGGCTCTGGAAGTCAACTTCCTCCTACCCTTCTTTTCCCATCGGAACTCAGGTGTTTCTTGCTCAGTGACCACAGTGCCCAACTCCAGCACACACCCTCTCAGCAGCCTTGTTCCTAACACCATGCCTTTGGGAAGGAAATTCAACCAATACATGTGGACTCATCTTTTACATCAGGGACAACCAGGCACTGAACTTGGTATATTGAGCTATAAGTGTGCATACTCAACTAAAGATGCTCTTAAGCCAAAAGGGTGAAGCAGAAATGAGGACATTTTGAAATTTAAGGAGAAGAAGGGCAGTTTGGCCACATAAAAGGATGCCAAAGCCACGTGCCTACCAGGCTTTAATATCCGTTATTTCTGGTTGGTAGTAAATATTTAACATCTCATTTCTGAATCTCTCTCTCTGTGTAATTGTTTGTACATACATACATCTGTCAAATGATGGAACTTACAAAAACAGGAAAAAAAGCACACAAGAGCAACACCAGAGGTAAAGCCTTTGTCTCCTCTGCGTCTCATTGGCTATCGTGAATACGTAAGTTTAGTTGTTAGTTTGTAAACTAAAATCATCAGTGCCGAGGCTTTGATTTTAAAATGGTAACAGATGTCTAAAATTAGCTTTATAGAAATATTCTTAACATATAAAATAATTATGAAATATACTAAATTCTATAACATTATTTTAAGACAATAAAAAATGGATGATACTTAAGACTATTTATAAACTTATGGATTAAAATAAATTACCAAGTATCTTGTAGCTTTGATTTTTTTTTAAGCACTGTTGCTCCCACTGTGAACTGAATGCATTCTCTTTCCTGAGTACATATAAAATGGAACATGGATAAAGGATTCAACAAATCGTTCTTTAAGAGGAGAAAGTACTCCAATATCTAGCTTCTATGGCTTCATTGTTCTCTCCATAGTCACTTTCAGACACCTAACATAGCCCTATTTGGCCTGTAGAATTCCTAGAAATGTGTGTCAGAGCTTACTAGCTAGGATGAGATAATGTAGCATACCACAGAAATAAACTACATGGTAGAAAAATTGATGTATAGAGATGCAAATCAATATTCACAGTCTATGCACACAACTAAGCACATGCTCTAGTCAAACTTTAAATTATATTAAAGATACTGGTTGTAGAATCAATACCAGAAGTTAGGATGCTACACATGCCTCATCCCTTGGCTTAAATTTCTAGGACTAATCATCCTTTAATATGAGTAAAGCAATATGGACTTGCAGGAGGAAGGTGATGAGAACCAGAAAATACAGGACGAGGCCTGCATTCCAATGAGACCTAGAGCCACTCAGGAGTCACAAAACTGTCCCACTTTCTCAAGAAACTTAGAGGCCTGAAGGTGACATGAGGAAAGATCATTGGCAAATATTTCTAGTTTTTGTGGTCCAATTTAAAGATCAGTGGTGCAATATATTAAATTATTTTTCTCTGAGCACTAGGATCATTGGCAACTTAGACTCTAAATCTTTTCTGTGTCATATGTATACTTGAATTAAAAACTTGTAGGAAGATAGTTTTTTAATATAAAATTTGATACTTAGGCAGCCAGAAATAATTTTTATCTATAAATACATATAAATAATGTGCATATATTTTCATAGAAAGTCATCTACTTTTCCTTTCATAAAGTGACGTCTAGGCTGAATAAAAAGCAGACATATTTTATTTTTTAAAAAGCTGTGATAGAGTAGCACTGTATTGCAGTAGAGGCTTTGGAAGTCCCTGGATTTACTCTCAGGAGGGCCACAGCTAGCACACTGAATGGTGGGCCTCGGCTGCCATTGAATGTGTTTTCCACAGCAACTTCTTCATGGAACACACCACCAATATCTTAGGAACTCCTATCCTGTTCTGCCCAATGCCGAGCAAACTAGAGAAGAGCCATGCTCATGGCCTGTCTTATGTACCAGACCTAGAATCTGCCTTGTGTACCAGGTGTGCTTTATCATTGCAAATAGAGTGGTTTCTGGCAAATAAGATGTTTGAAAATAGCATTTTATGTACTTATGTACTCTTTGCTAGTTCTCAAAACCTCTCATGCATCCTCTCTGTCACTCTCCTCATATGGTTTTCAGGAAGACTGCCTTAGCTGCCTGTTAGTAAGACATGTGCTCCTTTTGTTGTGAATGTCAGCTTTAGTGAATGGACCTTTATTCATTCGGGTTTTCCAATCCAGATTCCTTATGACACTCCAAAGGGTTGGCATGGTATCCTACAGTATAATGTACTTTAGAGATACAGCATCCTTTCTTGAGAGGTTTACAACCATATGGGCCATTGTTCTCCATGGCTCGATGGGATAAACCAGAGGGGTTTTAAGCCTTCAGCAACTGTCCCTAAGTATTTTTCTAATCCTCATCCCACCCAAGGGACAGTTCCAAAAACTTGAAATAAGGGCTTTCATTCTCAAATGTGTGCTGTTTTAAAATTGCAGTGCACAAATTAATTGCACATAAGAGACTTTAAATGCAGGTACAGCTTCAAAATGAATAGCTTGGTCTCTCAGTTCCAACTGGACAGTGGCCCCCAAGTTCTAGCTACCTAGAATCCAGAAACCACCACTGTCCATTAAGTTTGCATTGAAAAGAAAGCCAAAGCACATTGCAAAAGGCCAGGTGCCAGGATAGTGTACCTCAGTGGTTGAGTGTACAGACAGCTCGTACAAGGCCCTATGTTTGATCCAGCACCACACAAGGGGAGCATACTTTTTTTTAAAAAAAAAGAACTTTTTTAAAAAACAGCATTAAACTAAAGCATTGTAATCTTACAAACTTATCAGTGCCTTTCATCCTCATATTAAAATTTTATGTCAAATTTGGAAATTGAGCATAAGAGATTTAGCCATCAACCCTGAGGAGAATTAGGGTAGCATGTGGAGGCAGGCAAGCCCAGCCCTGTGGTCCCTAAAACACCTGGGCCAGGGGAGTATAGAGCTCCTAACCTAAGGAAATAAACCTTCTAACATGGTAAAGGGCCTGATCCCCCACTGTCCCAAGAGCCAAGGTCCTGCTCCCCACTTCAGACACATTTGGTGAAATTTTACTACACCCAAAGATGTTCAAGGCTGAGTCTCTCTTATTGCTGTTGGTTTGGGGAGCAGCTGTTAGTTCATGCTGTCGATGGTATATGGCAAAACTTCCCCCCAGTATGTGATAAGTTAACACTTGCTTCAAGACTTCCTTGTTTTCCCCGACACAGCCCGCAGGCTTTGAGTGGCAGATGAACATCAGGGCTAGTGTCTGTTTGCATCCCTCCACAGCATTCCAGTTAGATTTCTCTTCTCTTTGATATGGGCCTTCCTCAGCAAGATTCCCCCATGCCATATTCCCCTTGTAAGGACAAGGCTAGTGTCATGTTATATTTTGTGAACAAATACTCAGAAATCCCTTGTTTATCACATCACGGCTATAAAGCAGGGGCCACTGACACCCAGGGTTGTGACTATGTTTGGAATTTGTGGGTTTCAAGGTTCACAGAAGGGTGGGGTTTAGAGGCTCTTCTGCAACAGTTTGAGACTGAATATCTGATCTCTCATTCATTAGATTTATGCATACAAACTTGGAACAAAAATCTTAAATCTTCCAAATGACATCAGAATGAAAACCCACTGTTTTCATGCTCAATCCCTCTTAGTATTGTTTGTCCCCACACCTGTATATTAAAAGCTGGAGAGAGATGGAAAAAAGGGGCAAGTGAATACTGTTTTTTCTTCTCTCCATAAAGTAGCCATAGCAAAGGAAGCCACCACGTGTAGATCCAATGTCACAAGACCGCTTATACTTTGACAAGGACACAAAACTGCCCATCTTTGATTTCTACCACTCAATCCATAAAAATGGCCAGAGTTTCCTGAGACTGCATGTGCCCCACCCTACAGCACTCACACAAGTACTTGTCACTCTAAGAGAGAAAGTATACTCTTTTATAGATTAACCCCAGGCTAAGTTTCTGTGGTTAACACATCTCAGAGTTATGTCAAGACCATTGTCTGAAATGACAGTCTGTAGATTCTTCCTTCTGGAGCCATTCCATGCAGGAGATCCTGGTGATTAGCATTTCAGTTTGTCACCTGCTACCCTCACCCAGAGGCAGCAAGTCCCAACTGCAGGATTAGGAGACACTGGCCTGTAGGGATGTTATGCTGTGTGTTACTACTGTAAGGCTGTAAGATTGTTAATAAGGTTTGCACACTATGTATCCATCTGATATAAAAGAATGTTGCATTTTGTAACTACTGCCCTGGAGCATCCGCCATATTGCACCCCCCCCCCCCACATATTTGTGTATCACCTAGTTTAAAACTATGTATCCATCTGATATAAAAGAAGAATGTTGCATTTCGTAACTACTGCCCTGGAGCATCCGCCATATTGCACCCCTCCACACACATATTTGTGCATCACCTAGTTTAAAGTATTAGATTGTTCATTTTCCAGACTTACCTCAAGCTGAACTTAGCAAAGGGACAATGTAATGTATTTGCATAAACTTATTAAAAATATTTAGGTGAAATCACTTTGTTGACATTCAAGAACAAGAAATCTTCTGCATAGAAATTTGTGAATTTGCTTCATGGTGACAGTCATTTACGAGGTATAATTAGAATTAGCTGAGTGTCTGAAAAAGCATTTTGAATGCTCTGTGTATAGTGTATCCTGTACACTGTTCTGAGGTCAAAGGTTTGATATTTTTGTATAATTCTATTTTATCTTGGGCATCAGCTGTGTAATTTACGTCAAGCATCCTGTTTAATGTCTTAAATAAAAAATTACTCAAAGAAGAATGTGATTACTGTGCTTTTAAATACATATTTTTCTCCAAAATGAATAGGACTTCTTCCAAAGCACTATTTTTTTTTTTTTTTAAGATCCATTGCAGCCTTTACTTTGGTACTCTACAAGGAAAACACAAAAAGCAAATTAAGCATGTCTGTGATGTTTCCTGTACGAGATGCAGTGTGATTGTCTTGCAAACTTGAAACAAAAGCCACAAAATCCATACAGTGGCCTACCTTCTTTTAATGAGATGGTTTAATAATACATCTTATTCTGTATAATACTTTAGACCACTGAGGAAGTAAAATGAATTTCAGCTTTTCCCACACAATCTAAACACAGATCATTTCTCTGACCTTGAAAAGTGGGGGTTTATCTCCATTCGCAAGCAAGCAGCTCTGGAGTGGACACCAACCAGCTAGGCATCTTCTAATTCAATCCAGTATGTACGTTTTCTACATTGAGGGAATATCAGGGCATCTTCTAATTTAATTCATGATGCCCATGATCTACCTGGAGGGAATGTCACAGTTTACTAACTAGCTGGGAATGTTCTGATTTGATACAGGACCTCCATGATCTGACATCTGGGCATCTTCTAATTCAGTCCAGAACCTCCATTATCTACCTGGGGGAATGTCAGGTCAGTTCCCCAAGGCTGTCTCTGCATTAGATGCTAGCCACAACACCAGAGTTTGTAACCAACCAAGCTTCCAACCAACCAGGTTTAAGTCAGGATTCCCACAGTCCCCTCCTTGAACTCAAGATGTCCACATAACATGGAAAAGCCTTTATATTCAGTGGTGTGTGGTGGATGCTATTATAAAAGACATAGATGAAGAAATGCACAGGGTCAGCTGTGGGAGAAGAAGTACACAGCTTCCAATCGTCTTGGGTGTCACACCCTTCAGGAGCTTCCATCTGTCCAGCTGTTTAGAAGCTCTCTGATTTCCCTTTGAGAAATTACAGAGACTTCTCCCAGCTACAGAGACTTCTCCTGTTACAAATAAGGTTGACTGGGAAACTTACAAGGCCTGTCCAGGTTTTTTTTTTAGCTTTCCTCTCTCTTCATTATGAAACATGAACCCTCTGGATAGAGGAAGCATGAAGATTATTTCTATAGGTATATTTGAATTGTTTAAGAATGAGCATGTGTTTTAAACTTTTAATTTTTGTTCTCTTTCTTGTGTGTTTGTGTGTGTGGTATATTTCTGTGTGTCTGTACTCAGTGTTTTTCTGAGGACCTGCATATGTAAATATAGGCATGCACATGCACACACGTGTGGGTAGACCAGATGTCAACATCATGTGTCTTCTATCACTCTCCTTTATGTCTTTGAGACCGAGTCTCTTTGTGAACCTAGAGCTCATCAATTTGTCAAAACAAGCTGTCCAGGGAGCTCCAAGAATCTACTTGTCTGTGCCTCCACAGCTGTAGACTAAGGAGCCCAAGGTCACCATTACTAGCTCTATATGTGGGTAGTGGGAACCAAAAATCAGCTTCATATGGGCAATTTTCTGACTGGGCACTCTTTCCAGCCAAAAAAGAATCACTTGGGCTAGAAAATTTGAAAACACAAATAAACCAACCATCATGGAGGCATTAGAGTTACATGCTTCCATGCTTATTTGGAAGTTTAAAGATTACACTTAAATTTTTCTTAGTATAAATATATAATGATCAGACACTTTCTCTAGATATGAAAATGACAATAATGTGATTACCCCTCACTTTCATGCACTCTGTGTGTGTGTCAATAACTACACATATGCACATACTATTCTAGACTTCTCCATGACCCACATACTAAGTAATTATTTATTCATCTCCTTCAAGAAGTGGAGTAAGACAGAAAGCAAGCAGCATGAGACAAATGGCAATATCACTTAGAGTCTAGCAAACATAGTCCCACCTAAGCAAAATCAGTTGTTGCTTTATTGGTAGTCATAATGAGAGAATTTTTGCCATAAAAGGGACTTGGAATCATTATAGTACAAACAGCAAAAAAAAAAAAATACAATGACAGAAACAAAGAAGAAATAAGGCGGAAGGCGCATAGTGATGTGCACATAGCACAGTCAGTAATGTGACATATTAATAATTTTTAAATGATGTGTGGCCGGTCTGAGCACCCAATAGAACATGGCAGATATTTTCATACAGATAAGAAAAAAGGAGATTTCAACAATATCCTTTGCATAGGAGCAAAGGCACAAGCAATTTGAATGATGATGGTAAACAAAGCATCTGGCAGGCAAACTATAAGAGCACAGGAGATCTATTGACACCAAATAAGGTAAATGTTCTTTGGTTTTGTATTGTTTTTTGAGACAGGGTTTCTTTGTGTAACCATGGCTGTCCCGGAACTCACTCTGTAGACCAAGCTGGTTTCAAATTCAGAGAGAGGGAGTGTGTGTGTGTGTGTGTGTGAGAGAGAGAGAGAGAGAGAGAGAGAGAGAGAGAGAGAGAGAGAGAGAGAGAGAGAGAGAGATTTACCTGCCTCTGCCTCCCAAGTGCTGGAATTAAAGGTATGCACCTCCACCACTCAGCTAAGGTAAACTTTGAAATGTGTTCAGAGCCATGGAGACTGCTAGATAAATCCCAGTCTTATAAAATTGTTAGCTATTTGCTTGTGTTGACATTACTGGCCCCATTAATACTTCAAAATGAAACTTGGATTAAGGCAAAATCTTTGGTACTAAACAATTCTGAACCACAGACATTACCCTAATGTGTAGACAGACCTGGAACACTCACAGGTTCTAGTTCTAATTAAAATGGTCCAATTCTTTTTCTAATTACTAAAACACAGGGCTAGTGTAGGACAAGAAAGTACTGACTTCAATTAATAAGGCAGAAGTCATGTAGCTAAAGGTTTGATCTTAGGTTTGCATTTTGGCTTCTTCTTCATGCTGTCTATCAATTGAATGTGTATGAAATAAATTCATTTACACACCATAGCCTAGAATCTCATCCTGAAGAGTAGAAATGTCTTAACCTCATAGTTAAAGAATAGCCTTGGAATTTGCCATTTACTGTTAAAAGCAGAGCCCAAGTTGCCATGCTAGGGACTTCAGACATCCTTGGCAAAAGTCTCAGGGCTTTTTAGTTTTAGTTGCTGTGTCTCTGTTCCTGTGGGAGTGCATCTGACCTTGAAGCTGCTGGTAGAATGCATTGAAACTCTGCCTCATCTTCACTCTTGCTTTTGTGAAGTAGTTACGGCAAGAGTCGATAAATACATTATAAGTTGGATGCAGTGGGAAGTGGGAAGATAAAGCTTTGTCTCTCTGTGCAGAGTCCTCATGCCTCTGTAGTACCCTCTGGCACTCTCTCTTTCCTGAGAGAGAAACTGTCAAAAATGAGAGTGAATGCCAAATCTCCTCAGGAAATATTGATTGACTTGCCTTTGATGTTACTGCTGGGCAGGCATCCTTGAGCAAAAATAATACAGGATGGGGATGGCTTTAGACCACTAGATACTTAGCTCTCCAGTCAGACATTTGTTTTATGTTTCACCATTACTTGCACTGATTATAAAAAAGACCATTCATTCTCTTTTATCAGTTTCTACTCAAGGCAGGAAAATATGCCTAGATAAATCAAAAATGCCTTTCAAGTGTGTGATTAAATATGAAGAATGTGTCTCTCTTCTTTCCCTTCCTAGACACTGAGGCATTAAGATATTGGCATTTTGTTTCCTTAAATTGTCTCCTCAGGTCCACCACAGCTTCTTACCCAGAAGGCTTTGCTGCAGCCCAGACTTGACTCCACTTATCTCCTTTTCTGTAGATTTATATTTTCCCTTTTCAATTGAATTTTTTAAATTTGGAAGTTGCAATTGCATGCCAAAGTTTATTCTATTCAATTCCAAAGTTATGGGGAGGTTAGAAAGTGCGCACGGTTGTGATCTAATCTCCCACCCTTAACAGTTTTCAGTTTATTCCCTCATCTCCAGGCTGCTCCATGGATAGGAATTCTGTGCCTTCAGCTTTGCCCCTTAAAATATGCCCTGCCAAAGAATTCATGATGTTTGATCCTTTGTATGTCTGCCATTTTCATTTGGCATCATATGTTTGCAATTCAGCCTGTGATTATATTTATCAATTACTCACTCATTTCTGTTCCTAAGTAGTATTTCATTTTATAGCTACATTTTATTTTCTTATATTTGATACTTGTGTGATAGAGACTTAAGAATTTGTGAACATCTTCATCTTACATCTTATGTGCAACAATATGATCCTAGAGAGAGTTGAACCTAGGACTGCACATATGTACAGGCCTTACGTTGTCCTGACAGAAATTCCCTCAGATGTTATATGCTGCATAATGAATTACTGCATTTACCTTGTTCTTTTCCATATAAAGTAGTTTTGAAAAGAATGATCAGGGATTTTGTATCTCACAGTATAATTTGGCTTGATAGTGTAATGGAAAGCGAATTGGACTTGGAGACATAACCCTGAGTTGTAGCTCTGCCTTTATTGGTGGCTCATGCTTGGACATGTTGCTATAGTCCTAGACTGAGCTTCTGCATTCATACGATGTAAATCACAATGCTTGGCTCATAAAATCACTGTGTGAGGATAGAATAAATTGAGCTTAAAATAACAACAGACAGTTATGTCACGCTCCAAAACAAGTAGGTCTCTCACTACCTCATCTTCAACTTTCTACAGATTAAGTTCCTCGGTATGTATAGGGGTTTCATGTCTTACTTATTTTGTATGGGAACAGGGACATACACATTCCATATGTGAACATCGCAAGGCAACTCATTGGAATTGCTTTTCTCCATTATGTGGGTGCCAGGGATCACACTCAGATTATCAGCATTGGCAGCAGGCATCTTTATCTCTTAAGCTATCTTGTTAGTGCAGTGTGTATATTTTCTTTTTAACTCTGTCATAATTTCAGGCAATTCAAATGCTGTGTTTCCTTTAGATTCTAATAATTTATATCATTGAAACAAAATTTAACCAGCTTGTTATAGTTATCACTGTAATAAGAATTAATAAGCATTATTTTTAGTCAAAACTGGCACATTTTGTCACAACCTATAGTAACTATATTTATATTTATAGCCAATAGAAGTAACAAGTTTTACTTTAGGTTCAAACTAAGCATATAGATGGAATTAGTTGACTTGTGTTTTCTGATTGCTGTAGGTACTACTCACCTGTCTCTGTCTTCATTACGTTTATGCCTGCAACTCCCAACCCTTATGACAGAAGTTCTATTGCTTTTGCTGAAAATGGTAAGTTACATAGCAGGAGACCCTAATTTGTAAAAGAGTTATGAAAAATGGACTCTGAGCAAAGGTAAACAGCAGCCAAACCAATATGTAACGGTATAAAGAGAGCAAGCAGAACTGTATTAAGCCTTGACGTCTCAGCTGGAAGCATGCTGTAGATGCTAGGTAGTATTATATCAAGATTTCTGTGGCTCAAGAGCTGGACAAATTTTTCCTTCTGAGCCTCTGCTGCCTGTGAGGATGTGTGCCTCATGCCTATCAACTTGCTTCAATGATGTCCATGGTTTGTGTTTCTTACTACCATGATAGTCCAATTTGTCAAGCCAGATCATGGGGCATGGTGTTCATGCCACCATTTTCTCCCCCGCTCTTAAGACTGATCGATTGAACATGATTGATATCTCGAATTTACAGTCAGTCTCTCCTGATTCATGACCTAGCAATGTACATGATTAAATGAGTCAAACACCTACCACCTTACATATATACTATATCCTGGTCAAATTGTAGCATTCTATTGCCACTGGATGATTTTATCATGATTGACATTTTTTTTTTGCAATATTTTCTAAGTAATCTCTTTGATGTGGCTTATTTTCTCTCTTGGGAATTAGAGCTGACATCTTATTTTCTCAAATCAGTCCTGTAGCTTGAATATGTCTTGTTCTTTGAATCATTATTTAACAACTGAATCCTTCCCAGGATGATTTACAGCTCAAATAGATGTATGGTCTCCTAGACTTGCCTCATAGACATGCAGACTGTCTGAATCCTTGAGTTATGTTATTTCCTTTAAATGTCTCCACTATTACACATGCTTGTACACACATGCTTCCCACCACCATACTACATAGCTATATATATCGTTTAAGGCATTTAGTATTATTTAATTTATTCAAATAACATAATAACAAAATATGTAATACCAAAATGAGTCAGACTGTGCAACTTAAGCATGAACAAAGTATCTATTATACCTCAATGCATGTTGAAGACAATAATAACCTCTATTAAAATTGTGTACTCAAACCAAGAGTGCCATGGGATTATGCTCTTGTACACTGTAAATATTTGTCGCTGTTAATATTGGTTTAATACAACACTGGTTAGCCAGAAATTAGACAACAGGAGGGGCAACCAGACAAGGAGAATGCTGGGAGGAGGAGTAGAAGCCAGCCTAACACAGAGGAAGCAAGACGAGAACGCTGCAATAAGAAAAGGTAGCAAACCACATGACTAAGCATAGATAGAAATAATAGGCTAACTTAAAACACAAAAATTAGCAAGTAATATGACTGAGGCCAAACAGCTTGTAATTAATATAAAGCCTTTGTCTGATTATTTGGTACTGAGTGGGGGCAGGACTGGCTGGGAGGGACAGGGAGACTTCTGAGTACACAAGAGTCCATGTTAGTACCAGAGCTGGCATTTAATCATATGTGTCATGTGGAATTAGGCAGTCAGAAGAGAGATTAAGAATGGAAAAGAACAGAGGCCAAATTGCAAATAAAGATGGCAGAGAAATTCTAAGCTATGAAAAAAAAAGGCAAGGGTCAAGAGAAAATTGCACTATTCATAATTCGTTAACAATTTTGAAATGCCACCCTGGATGTTTGTAGACACCTATGTATATATTAGACTGGGATGGAAAATGGCAAGAAGTGAGTCTCTTTGAGCTGTGTGTAATGCAGATGTGCAAATAGACAGCATTATGAAGGCTGGTGCCATCACAGACCATGGATATGGATAAGAATTCCACAGTTTAATGATGGAGACCTTAATGGTTCTCAAGCAAAAAGCCCAACAGCAGATGCATGAGAACCTGAATTCAGATCTCCAAAATGCACATAAAAGCCAAGTGCCCGTAATCCCAATGATGGAGACCAGAGGTGGGAGACACAGATAGGTGGATGCCAGGAAACTCATGGAATGGGTGTCTAGGTCTACAGGACAAAGGTCCAGGCCAATGAGTTACCCTGCCTTAAATAAAACTTGGAAGGTGCCTGAGAACTATACTCAATGTTTTCCTTTGACCTCCCCCCACACAGAGAACCATACACACATGCAAATTCATACATACAAAAAAAGACCAAAAATAGAAACAATTTAAAATATATACACAGAAGTGGGAACATTCAAAAGAAAGACATTTAGGAGAATTTTAAATAAAAGCAATCCAACTTTGGAATTTAACATAGTCTATAAAATTTATACTTAATAACCATGCAATCAAGTTACAAATAAGGAGGCAGAATTTCATAAAATAACATTTGCAGTCATCTTAAGACTATACCTTCTTTATCTACAGATCTAAAGTCTTAACGTAGTCAGGAACTGATCCAGTGGGTAAATCACTCACCAAAATGTGTGAGGAACATAATTTTCATACACAGAGCCTACCTAAAGCAGAAGTGTGCATCTGTAATTCCAGTGCTTCTAAGGCAAGATTGGAGGCAGAGAGGAGAATCCCCAGAAAGTTTTCAGGCCGTTGAACCTGGCATATAAAGCAGAGGAGCAATAACTAATATCCTCTACATCAAGCTTTTCTAAAACCCCCCCATATGTCACTACAATATATGTGCATGCACACACACACACACACACACACACACACACACACAGAGAGAGAGAGAGAGAGAGAGAGAGAGAGAGAGAGAGAGATTTTGGGTGTCTGTGATTTTCAGGTGATACCGGTAAAAATTAAATTCCCTCTTAGAGCTATCAGTTTCAAAGAATTTAAGAATGGACTCAGATGAAGCTTGAAGACAATTTTAGCGAAGTTTAAGAGAAAATTCACAGCAGGCAATCTAGATCCCAGTTGCCTGGGGGGGGGGGGGGGAATGAAGAAGAGAAGGTGCCACTTGAGTTCAGTACGTGAGGAAGTCAAACACATGGTGGACAAGTCACCAATGACAGAAAAGGAGGCTTAGAAAAAGTATAAGGAACCCCAAAATATTAGTGATGGCAAAAGGCCATACTTAGGTTCTGAGAAAGTCATAGAAAAACACAAAGAGAAAATTCACACCTTTATATGTCAGGTGAGCAGACCCTCTGAACTTAATGGCAACTTATAGGGACTTCACTAGACTGGTCAGGAATTCTGGGAAGAAGCAGCATGGTATCTCATGAAAGGAATCATAATTGTGCATATCTTTTAAGCATGACAAGGTAAATCTGCCTCGGGAGGGGCCTTCTCTTGGCCAGGTTACTGAAGTGGTCCAACTGGAATGGGGTCACTCAAGCCAGCGATTCTATTCTTTAGACCGGGAGATTTCCCTGATGGGACCTTCATTGGTACTTTAACATATGCACACATGTCATACACACTCACAAGATAGTCGGAGCCACCTCTTACACAATTATTTTATAAAGTTATAACACGTCTAAAGAAACTGTATCTAGATGTTCTTTCATTTTTCTGAATATCACACAAAGACTACATTTCCTTTTGTTCTTTTTCTCATATACAGTATAATTTGAGCTGCAACCGTTCCCCGGAGGTGAGATTTGCTAATGAGATTCCAAGGCCACTGACAATAGCTACGGAAGGTAGCCAATACTGGTTCTGACCATAGAACTTGACCCATTAATTTGCACATGGTAGATGTGAGATAAATACATACACAAACAATTACTTAGCGCATTAATTCTTACATGAGTCTGTGTGAAGAATCATTGACGAAATGAGAGTTTGTCAAAGACAGACAGTCCAGGAGAAAACCAGGGAAGAAACCTGGGGAAAAGCGTGAGCTCACAGACGAGCTGCCATCTCTCATATAGCACGGTGTGCGCCCAGGGAAGAGCGTGAGCTCACAGAGGAGCTGCTGTCTCTCATTTAGCACGGTGTGCACCCAGAAGCAGAAGAGATTTAGAAGGCGGTTAAGTCTGACCTTCTGACTCCCCAGAAGTTCAGAATCTTTGCAAGTTCTCCAGGCATCGCAGGCAGAGTTCTTTTGATGTGTAAACAAATCTCCCTGACTTGTCAATCAAATAAATGCCAATGGAATTATTGGCTCTGTTTGATTTCGTTGTTGTTGTTAGACATTTGAAATGTGTTTCCATTAAAAAGAACAGACTCCAAAACATAGAATCGCAATTGCTTCAAACAAAATAAAAGTCAATGTCACTCATGAAATGTACTTAAGGTTGAATGGTAAAATGGCTAAGAAAGACTTTTTGGAGGCGGGGGAGGGGGGAGGGATTAAAACTACCTATCAGATAAAGAATTGTTTATTCTCCACACAAACTTTAAAAATAAATAATACAATCTTGAGTGTTTTTAGGAGGATGTTAAAAACCCAAGAAGACACTTTACTGAATTAGACTATTACTTAATTACTTAATTCAGAGCAGAGAAAGGCCATGAAAACCCAAAGGCTTTTAGAAGTCAATGTCAAGGGGACGGAGTGATTGAATAAGAAAGAAGTCATGTTACAGAGAGAAGGGAATGGAGCACAAGAATCCACACAATGCGAAAAAGTTGCACAGAGTAAGTGGTGTTCACGGTTTGTTTTCCATCTCAAGCAGGCTATCAATTAATTAGCTACACTTTGGCCAATACTAATTTTAAGCATAATGAACTTTTGCCCTCTTGAATAACAACTGATCTCTCAAACGTGTGTTTGAGCATGCTTCCCTTTTCTTGGGCCTTTTCATCCTGTATGGCACTGGCTTCTTTTTTCTGTTTTTGTTTTTGTTTTGTTTTGTTTTTTTATTAAGCAAAAGAATTAGCCATTATTTGTGCAAATGTATTTACTCATTAGCAAAATAAGTATTAATGGGGCATCCATTCAGTAGCAGGCCCTGCCCTGAGGACCATGAATGAAAGAAGCAAATGACAGATCTGTTGTCTTGAGGGGTTTCTCACAAGAGGGAGAAATTTGTGCTATTGCTAATGCAGCACTATGAATAGAAACCTGCTCAAACCAGTTCATGGGACAGCTAACGAGGGCATAAGCACCTTTCATGGACTGAAGGGTGAGCAAGGCAACTAGAGCTCCCACACAGCTGAAGAGGAAACAGAAAACAGGACCCAGGCTGAACCTCATCTTCCTCTCAAAAGAACCTAGGAGAGACAAGAATCAAGAAAGAAGTTGGTTCATTCTCTGGCTGCCCCTAGTGGATTCTGTGAGTTTTTTGTAGTGTCCTTGACACCCCCTCCCCTATCCCTCCATCCCACTCCTTCAATCCTTTCTCCTCTGCTTCTGTAAGATTCCCCAAATTCTGCCTGACATTTGGCTGTGGATCTGCATCTGTTTCCATCAATGGCTAGATGAAGCCTCTCTGATGATAATTGGTCTAGGCACCAATCTGGTCACAGGAGATGGCCAGTTCAGACTATGTATCTGCTATTGATAAAAGTCTAAGCTGGGGGTCTCTTTGTAGATTCCTGGGAGATTCCCTTGCACGAGATTTTCACCTAACCCCAAAATGGCGGCCCTTCCCAGAAGTCTCTTTTAGTACTTCCCTTACCCCCCCCCCCCCACACACACACAACCTGATTACTCATGTTTCCATTCCCACCTACCCTCAGACCACTCACAAATTCTCTTCTATTTCACCTTCCCAGGGAGATCTTGGTGCCCCCTCCACATGAACCCTCCTTGTTACCTAATCTCTCTGGGTCTGTGGATTGTAGCACAGTTATCCTTTGTTTTACAGCTAATATCCACTTATGAGTAAGTACATACTATATATGTCTTTTTGGATCTGAGTTATCTCACTCAGGATGATTTTTTTCCAGTTTCATCCATTTGCCTTCAAATTTCCTAGTGTCCTCATTTTTAACAGTTGAGTAATACTCCATTGTATAAATGTACCACATTTCCTTTATCCATTTCTTGGTTGAGGGACATCTTGGTTGTTTCCATGTTCTGACTATTACAAATAAAACTGTTATGCACAGAGTTGAGCAAATGTCCTTGGAGCTGACCTAGGCACTCTGTATACATGTTATAGTCGTGTAACTTGGTCCTTTTGTGGGATTCCTAACGGTGGGAACAGGAGCTGTCTCCAACTTTTTTATTGGCTTTTGGGACCCTACTCCTCACACTGGGTCACCTTGCCTAGCCTTAATACATGGGCAGGTGCTTAGGCTTACTGCAACTTGATATGCATGCCATGTTGTGTTGATACTCTTGGGAGACCTGCCCTTTCCTAAAAGGAAATGGAGGAGGAGTAGATTAAGGGCTGAGAACAGAGGGGTGCAGGGAGAGACTGAGAGTGAAGGAGGGAGGGGGGAACTGCTCTCATGATGTAAAATAAATATATTTATTTTTAAAATATAGAGAAGTTTTAAAGTTTTGAAGTAAGTGTAGGTGACTGATATAAATATAAATATATGGTATTCAAAATAACTTATTTTTTAAAGCTTCTATGATGAGGGTTGAGAAATACACTAATATATAGGCATATAAAAAGAATTCAGGGGGGCAATTTATTTCCATATCCATTTATGAAATAACATTAGGTTCTCCTCTGGAGCCTATCCATTCATGGTTTTGTTTTTCCCTAGTTAATGGTACCAGATATAGTTTGTGTCTTCGGAGCCAGTCTTTAAATCCAATCAGAGGTGTTGGTTACTCCCATAACATTGTTACCACGATTACACCAGCAGGTATATCTCACCAGGCCAGTCATTATAGTACCTCCCAATATTCACAGAGGGGTAAGACTACTAAAAAACTTCACTCCCCTGAGAGCACGCACAGAATCTTCTAGCACTATGAAAACTAGCTATCAGGGATGAAACTTCCAGGTTGAGACAAGCTTGATATCTCCATGTCCTATGATTCAAGTATGTGGTGTTTTCCTCACTAGGTTCTTATGATTAAGGTCTGGAAGATAACCAAGAAGAAAAGCAATAGTGGGTAATGTTTGTAAGTGTCTACAGCGTCTACTGAACAACCCTAAAAAACACTGGGATTTCAAGTAGCTTATAGTATGTGTGCATATGTACCTTAAGAAGCTTCTACATAGGTTTTCATGGGACATTTTCCAAAAGTCTTTAACATTAATAACCCTTACTGTAGTACTTCCTACTCCACTCCCTCTCCCCTGCCAAATGCCATTAACCCTTCCAATTCCAAACCCCTCCTTTTCATAACACACACATTCTTCTTCCATTCCCATGAATCACCCTTTCACTTTTCCAGATTCCTACCTTCTGTGAGTAGCACATTTGTATTTATCATCAGTAGATATCTAGGTTGTTGGTACCCTGGCTATTACAAACAGAGCAACAATGAACACTGCTGATCAAGTATCTCTGCAGTAACATCCAGAGTCTGGAACAGGCCCGGGAGTGGCCTTGATAGATCACGTGGTAAGTCTAGTTCTAGCTCTTAAGTAGCTCCTACACTGGTTTTTATTGTGGCTACACCAGGTGTCACTATCCCCGGCAGTGTGAGCCGTGTTCCCCTTTCCAGACCATCATTTGTTGTCATTTTCTGGTTTTGTTGTAATTTTTTTTTTATCCATTTATTTTGACTGAAGTAAGATAAAAATTCTGAAGTTATTTTGAATTTCCCTGATGACTAAGGATGTGGAATTT
The DNA here is from genome assembly GCA_033318265.1 of Phyllotis vaccarum. Classification (NCBI taxonomy): domain Eukaryota; kingdom Metazoa; phylum Chordata; class Mammalia; order Rodentia; family Cricetidae; genus Phyllotis; species Phyllotis vaccarum. The sequence continues at coordinate 47,406,470 of JARWLC010000012.1, read as the reverse complement.
TTAAAAAGTTCATACTCCTCAGCCATTTGTATTTGCCCTGCTGAGAACACTCTCTTTAGGTTCCATGCTCCAATTTTTAATTGGACTGCTTATTTTCCTTGTATTTACCATTTTTCATTTCTTTGCATGGTTTAAACACCAACTCTCCATCAGCTTTATAGCTAGCAAAGATTTTGCCCAGTTCTGTAGGTTGTCTCTTCACTCAAACGGTGTCTTTTACTGTACAGAAGCATTTTAGTTTCACGAGGTCCCATTTGTCATTTTGTTCTACCCAGATCTTGTTCAGAAACTTCTTTCCTATGCTTAGAAGTTGAAACCTATTCTCTAATCTCTCCTCTAAGAGACTCAAGATTTGAAGTTCTATGTTAAGGTCCTTTGGAGTTGAGCTTTGTGGAGGATGATAGGTAGGATCTTGCTTTATTCCTCTGCTTGTATCTATCCAGTTTGAACAGCACCGTTTGTATAAAATATTGTATTTCACCGATGCTAAAGACTTCTTAAAAAGCTATATGAAAATCTACTACTGTAGAATCTTCATAAAACATATACATATATGAAAGGAATCTAAATGTAGTCACATATAATGGGGAAGACAATGCCCCAACTAGACATTTTATGCCACCAAATAAAACCTCAAGTGCCAGGATTGGGTTACATCTTGGTGAATCATTAACTAAAGGGCCATAGACCCTACCAAACATTACAAGCTACCTCTAAAGTTAATAGTTACCCTCCACAACCTGACAATAAGACTGTATTGATTAAAATACCACTTACTTAGAATGTGGTATGGTATGGAATGTGGTGTGTGTGTGTGTGTGTGTGTGTGTTGTTGTTGTTGTTGTTTTAGCATTTTGTCATATTGAATTTGGTTTTTTATGTTTGTTAGGAGAGATGGGAGATGTGTAGGGAGAGAGAATAAACGATGTTGGGTGGGTAGTGAGACTGAAAGGATCTGAGAAAAATGGGCAAGAAGAAAGTATGATTAGAATATATTGTATGAAGGAAAAAAAGTATGTAGAGGGTCTCTGCAAACACCATGACTAGAAGAGTATTGATACTCGTGAGTCAGGAAGCTCAACACAACTCAATAGCTGGTGTTGGGCTGAACTTCTAGAGTCTTACCCTGGGCAGTTTGTGTTAAGTATATTTAAGTAGAGCACACGTTTGGGAAAAAGTTTCTTGGTGACAATTAACTCAGTCCTGAATAAAGAATAATAAAGTTAATAAAGCTGAGAAAAAGGATTAAATAGAAACTCTTTTCAAAGTAATATGACCGTTTCCACGAGGATGGATTAACAATGCTCAAAATAAGGGTCTATAGAGAATGACTGAGAGAAACGTAGTCTGAGGGAAGCCAGGTGTGGCCTTGCCATACAGATAGAGCAGAGGTCACCAGGCACAGTCAACCATTTCTAAAGTGCATGGGACATCTCTCCCAAGTATGGATTCTATGGACCAAGAAATAGTGTTCAAGATAAAGGTTTTAAGTGAGAGTCTGAGATAAACATAAGAGTCTAGAGAAGTCAAGTATGGCCCAGCCCTCCAGACAGCATGGGTCACCGGGTTATTAATCATATCCATTCCCAGACTTCTGGCTGGAAAACAAGATATGCATCTCTTTCTTTAAAGAGACAACCCTGTGTGTTTAATGTTCCTGATTTCCCGAGTGCTTCTCAGTGAGTACCAGGGCCTTGTGTCCCCTACATTTATCTTTTGGGAAATTAATGTTGAAGACTCTCCTCCAATAACATCAGTTCACTAGCATTGAGTAATTACCTAAGTTTACAGATCCAGGCTCATTTCTTTGGTTGAATTAGTCTTAAGTCTAATTGGCCCAACTATTGGCTACCACCAAGGTATGTCACTACTACACCCTTAGGGTTATCATCCCATGCTGGTCATTGATGAAGTACATCGGTGTCACAGCTGGTAGGACTGTTGGTTGCCTCTCTCTTTTGGAAGCTTGCATGGAATCTTCTGATACCACGAAAGTTAGTCCTTAAGAAGGGAGTATTCAAGTCAGCCCCAGTCAGTATAATCCCCAACAACAATCTATAAGCAATTGTCCTCATTCCTACAGACAAGTACAGTTCTCACTTCTCAGTAAAAACAAAAAAAAAAATTCTCTTTGCCCCTACTACAGAAAACCACAACCAATCCCAACGCACAGGTGCGTATCTAAGTCCAAAAGGACACATCTATAATACTCCCAAGCAGTGGGACCAGGCTCCATCCCTGGTGCGGTAGCTGGCTTTTTGGAGCCCATTCCCTATGGTGTGTGTGATGCCTTGCTCAGCCTTGATGCAAGAGGGAGGGACTTGGTCCTGTCTCAACTTAATGGGTCAGGCCTGGTTGATCCTATGGAGATAGGAGACCTTATCCTTTAGAGAAGTGAGTGAGGGGATGGTTTGGAGGGGAAGGGCTGGAGGGGAAACTGTGGTTGGTATGCAAAATGAATACAAAAATTAAAAAAAAATACTTCCAAAGCTAAGACTCGGAGAATATTACAAAAGAAGAGGTAGGCATACTGTTAGTTATTGTTAGGGTGAGAGAATCAGGAGGTTTTCAGTGAGATTGTGTGTCCCAGTAATGACAGAAGCAAAGTCTATCAAATCTCACCAACATGATTGCAGATGCAATAACACTAATAAATTAGCCAAAACCAATGGTGGAAGCTCACAATGCCGCTGCCCTGCACAAAGAACTATAGGCAACTAAAAATGCTGGAGACAGGAGAGATGGCCTTCCTCAGAGAAGATCACATCAGTTGCTTTCCTGGTGCCAAAAGGTAGCGTTACACACTTAACAGGTTACATTTAGAAATGGATATGTATATACATATAGGAATGTAATAATAATTAATGAATAAAGAAGCCATGAATTTAAAGGAGAACAGGGAAGGACTGTGAAAGTGTTTGGAAAGCTAAAGGGGAAGGAAGAAATGTTGTAATTAAATAATAAACTCAAAAAAAAAAAAAAGAAAAAAAAAGAAAAATGCTATCTTCTCCAATGCGTGTTTTTGGCCACTTCAAAAATCAGGTGGCAGTAAGAATGTGGGCTTATGTGTTTGCTCTTAATTATATTTCTCAGCCATTTTGTTCATATTTAAGTCAACCTCATGCTGTTTTTTTCTACTATAGTTCTGTAGTGTAACTTGGAATTGAGGATTAGGGGACTTGAGCAGAGTTCTTATTGTTTGGGATTGTTTTTGACCATTCTGAATCTTTTGTATTGCTACATAAATTTTGAGGGTTTTTTTCTGTGAGTAATTTCTTTGGAATTCTCACGGTGATTGCACTGAATATGTATTGCTTGTGGTAAGATGGTCATTGTCGTGACATTAATTCTACCAATCCACGAGCACAGAGATCTTTCCATCTTCTGAAATCTGGTTCAGTTTCTTTCTTCAGTGTCTTCATTGCCATTGCACAGGTATTTCATTTCCTCTGTTAAATTCATTCCAAGATTTTCCCCCTGAGGTTATTTGAATGGAATTGTTTCCTTGCTTTATTTCTCAATATGTGTGTCATTGGTGTGCAGGAGGGCTGCCGATTTTGTATCCTGCTACTTTGCTGAAAATGTTTATCAGTTGTACGAGACTTCCGGTTGATAAAAGCCCCCATCACCTAAGAATAATGAAATTTTATTGTCTTTATTTCCCATTTATATCAATGTATCTCATTTTTTCATCCTTGATTATTTTCTGTAATAATTCAAGCACTGTGTTGAACAGGAGTAGAGAGAATGTTCCTGATTTTGATAGAAAGGCTTTGAGTTTTTCCTTCATTTGCATACTTTCGGCTGTGGGCTTATTGCATATTGCTCTTCGAGACATGTCCCATGTATCTCTAGATTTTCCTGGACTTTTATTACGTAGAAATTTGGGGGTTTGTCTGAGTTTTTGTTGTTGTTTGTTTGTTTTTGTTTTTTAAAATCTAATGGGATGATCGCTCATGAGGGTTTTGTACTTGAGTCTACTTATGCTCCTCTACAATTCTGAGAAGTTGTTTCTCACTGAGCTTGAAGCTCACCACTCTGAGTAGCCACGGAGCCCTTGGAATCTGCCTGTCTCTACCTCTAACACTGGTCTTACAGATTTATGTTGCCACTCTTGATTTGCACGTAAGTGCTGGGGGTGCAACTTCATGTCCTTGTGTTTGCCTACTGAGATATCTCCCCAGCTCAATATATGAAGATTTATAGCAATCAATCTCCCATCTCAGAAAGAAAATTATAACCACAAGTGTAGACATAGACTAAAAACAAGAGGAGGCAACACACATTACATAGGAGACTGTTGTCTGTTGTCTTAGGTTCTCCTCTATAGCTATAAAGAGATACCATGACAAGGAGACTTATAAAAAATAACATTTAGTTAGAGTTCAGAGAATCCATTATCATCATGGTGGGGAACATGATGGCAGACAAGTGGATATGGTGCTGGAGAAGTAGCTGAGAGCTGTATCCTGTTATCCAGACAGCAGGCCTGGCCTGGGCTTTTGAAACCTCAAAGCATATCCCAGTGACATATTTCCTGCTCCAGAAAGGCCATATCCCCTAATTATTCTAATTTCAAACAGCTCTACTCCCTGGTGACTAATCATTTAAATACAGGAGCCTATGGGGGCTATGTTCAAACCACACTTGTCATCTGGTGAGAAATCTTAGAAGCAACAATAGGAGGCTCGGGTAGCCACAGCACAGGACACATAGGGTTAGTTTGGTGGCAAGGAGTCCTGATGGTAGCCCTGAAAAAGGAGAACAGAGATTTCTAGAATGGTGGTTGTACAGGAATTAAATAAGCAAGTAACAAGAGGAGGTTAGGAAGGAACATAGAGAACCTCATCTGGCTCCCTCCCTCATCCAAAAGAATTCTGGCCTAGCTCTGAGAAAGGAAAAACATAGGAAAGCCTTTTCCACCCATGGTCAGCTTCACAGTGTCCAAAGACTCTTCCAAGTGCTCAGGGATGCCAAAACGATTTTCACAATAATACTGAGGTATCAGTTTCCTTTACCCCTGTGTTATTGTCCCTGCATGAGACAAATGTTGAGTAATGGTAATCAGTGTGGAGGATGGCAAAGAGACCAGTGAATTTTAATGCTGTAGAATAGGAAAAGCCCTTCATATGTTTTCACATTTCTTAATTAGGAAACTCATTTAATTTTGTCCATCTGCAGTTGAAGATGAGGATTTTCTTAAAGACTCATTACTAGGAAGGCCAGCACTCTCAGGTCTGAACCCTTAGACACCATAAAATATGGGAATGCCAAGATCCAGGATTAGGAAGGGATTCCTCCTGATCACCGAAGGCTGGCCTTTGCTGATAAGCCGCTGGAAGATGGCTGTATTTCCTCTAATTATACTCAGAAGGAACTCGCCCTTCATAGTATGTTGATATTTCCTAAGCTTTGCACCACTCCCTAGAAGAATAAGCAGAAGGAAAGAAGGGTAAGCTAGCTGTCCTGAAAGTAGAGTAGATGGAAATGGCAAACTTAGTCCCTTTCATCAAGGTACCCTTTGAAGATGTGGTGTTGTTATATTTATAGCTATCCATGTTGACTCCTTTGTCTGACTGCTTCAACAATAAAGAAACAAATGGCAGTGTATGAGTTAATAAAAAGACGAGAAAGGGAAAAAAGAAACTTCTGTTTATTGAATTTTGATACAATATTAAAAGATTGTCTAGAATTGTCACAGGTTTAGAAACTACCCATCTGTGTGACAACACGTTAATCGATATGAGATTAACACATCTATTTTTAAGCCAAATATTGGAAAAAGTAACAAAAATGTAAAGCTTTTTTACTTTTCTCTTCTCATGGGTTTATTTACAGCAGAAAAAGATTGTTTAGGGGATGCAGTATGGGCTCTGACTGTATTTCTAGAGGACCTGGGTTCAATCCCCAGCGTCCACATGGCAGCTCACAAACTGTAACTCCAGTTCCCCGAGATCTGACACTCTTACACAGACAGACAGTCACGCAGACACCAATGCACATAAAATAAAAATAATAATTAAAAAGTTTAATTTTTAAATACGACATTTATGTAAATATGGAGTGGTTGCTGGCATTAAAAATTAATGTAAAAAGTCTAAAATGCTCTGTTTTAATATTTTATATGGTAAACATAATAAAAAAACAAAAGCTCTTTAATAGTTTAATAAAAGGATCCTGAGGCTACATCAGGAAAGCCCAGTCCTTGTCTTATTTCCTGAAGTGAATGTGGCTTCGGAACTAACCAACTCAGGCAAGGTATGTGTGAGGTAAGACTTTGGAAATAATTTTGTCCCAACCACTAGTTAGATATTGCCACCCACAAACTTGCCCTTTGTTTCCTACATTTTTGCCTGCTCTGAAAACAAACATCGAGTTCTTCATCTGTTCCATCGCCATAGCAGCATGGTACTGATTTGTCCTGTTCTAAGAACAACACCCCCAAAAGATGTACTTTCTTCTCCCCAACTGAGACAAAGCACATTAAAAGAGCCATCCTGCTTCCCAAACAAGAGTCTGCTGCCCCAAACAGAACTCATGTTTCAGTGAGTCAGAAGGAAACAGACAGATAGTCATCTCCCTGAAACCTGGCATGCTTCCCACCAGGAGTCTGCAAGCTGTTGTGTGTCAGGGTTAGTGAGCAGACACCTCAGGTCTTACTAAGCACAACACACACACAAAGTCAGAAGTGTCTGTTAGGATCACTGAGTAAAGCTAAAGGGTGGCAGATGAGAGGACAGGAAGCATCCTGGGGCTATGAGGTTCCAGGGTGCTGAATTTATAAGATTAATCATAAGGTCTAGCATCTAGTGAGGATCAGCTTGGTGCTGTTGTGTGTCTAGCTGATCAGCTAGTCTAGCCTATTTGGCAAGACCTAGGCCAGTGGGAGACACAAGGTTAATGGCTACCTGAAGAGCAACAGTCAGGTTTGTCCCCTGGCTTCCACACATAAGTACCCATACAAAAACATGCAGCTCATACACAAACCTGCACACACACATGTACAAATACACACGAACTCAAGATTTCAGCTCAACCCACAATTTAGTAAACAGATAAGTGTCTGGCCTTTCCCAAATAGTTACATCTGTCCTCCTTGGAAGTGTCTTGCTGTCCCATGGATGCTGAGAATCCTTTTCTATTTAGGGGTTCACTCTCAAAAGATTTTGAATGATGTGAGTTATAGCAATTAGACAAGCAATTCTTTAATTTAGGAGATCTTTTGACTGCTTCACAGAAAGCAGTCACTGGAATAATTCTAATGTCAGCAGTGTGCAGTAATCTGTGGCTGAGCCAGTTGGGGGAACGTTGGATTTAGAGGTAATTAAAAGTGGATATTTTATTTCTTGGGTTTGCAAGTGAAAGAGTCAGGGAAGGCTGTCCTTCCAGAGTCAGAAAGACTGGAACATGGTGATGGCTCAATTCTAGAGGAAAAATTGTGAGTATTTAGTGGCCTTTTCGTCTTCTCACCTGTCCTGAAATAAATCAAGTAACTCAGCGATCCATTTCCTCACCACCTCCAAAATGAACTACCCCCCCATCCCCACACACGCCCCTCTGTGGTGCAAAAATAGTACCTCTGGGATAATCATAACTTGGGAGCAGCTCTTTCTGATGAGTTAGTGTCGAACCTGGTCATTCCGAGCTTATTTCTGTCCCTTTCTCCACCCACTCAGGAAAAGCAGAGAAGGGCACGCACGTAGCAGCCGAGGAGTAGAATTCAGGGCTCATGCTCCCTACGGAGAGCTATAGAGGTCTATGGCCTGATATAACTGCAATGGGGGTCTGGCTAGGAATTTCCTGTGGACAGAGCTTAAGCAGAGGGGAAGGGGAGTGGTCCTGCACTCCTGGGTCGGGTGTACTAGTCTGATGCAGGGCAGGAAAGGGCACCAGGTGCCTTGCAGGATGCGGGGGCTGGGTGGAGGTTGCGGGATCGCGGTTCTCTGAGTGGAGCCCCAGAGAAGTTGCAGTCGCTGAGGGGCTGGGCTCCGTGGGGCGTGGCAGGGCAGATCCGGAGTTTGCCCAGGCTAGAGGGGCGGGTAGGGGAGGGCAGGGGCGGGTAGGGGAGGGCAGGGGCGGGTCCTATCTCAGAAGCTTCAAGCAACTTTTCCATGCTCTCATCCAGGCCAGGAGATTAGTTCTTCGGACGGCTTCTGCAAAGTCTCTAACTTCTGGGAGTCCTCCGCCAAGGAATCTGTGTGCACCCCAGATCACCTTAGATTTTGCATAGCAGACCCAAGATGAAGCCGGGACAGGCAGAGGGCGCGCTTCTGCTGAGGTTGCTAGCGTTCACTCTAGGTAAGTCTGAACTCGCGTGCGCCTCGGAGGCTGGAGAGACCCCCGCAGTGGTCCTGGGACGGCAGGGAGGGATCCAGTGCAGCCTGAGAGCGGGTGACCTAGTCCGCTGGGCCACCAAGTGAACTCGGGATCCCGGCCGCCTGCCTGGAGCCGCTTAGAGCACTCGTGCGCGCGCGCACGTTCGTATTAAGACGTGTTTCACCCGATCAAGCACCCTTCAAAGTCATCTTTCGAAGAGCTTTGGGTTTAAATGCTCTCACACTCCCAGGTGTGCGGCGTTAATGGGTGGCCCGCAGACCAACCACGCGTCTGATCTCCCAACTTCCTAGAGATCCGGCAGGTGCTGAGCTAGCCCTGAATGAGGAACTAGGGATCTAGCGCGCAACTGCAGCTTGCAGCTTCCTAAGGGCAGCTTTGCAGACAATCTTCATGTGCGTTTTTCACCCCACAGTCGTACATAATGCCCACTACTATTCTTATTCCAGAAAGGAGCACTAGTGTGGTGTTTCTTTTCATAGGAGGCAGGAAAGCCGAGCATTTCTCAAATACTAGGGAGAGAGGAAGTCTCCCTTCTTTCCAGCCTTCCTCTTATAGTTATGTCCTTCAAAGAAAGTAAACTTAAGCCAGATCTATCTCCTTTCTCATCTTAGACCTCACAAAGGGATTAACTGAGCTAGAGCTAGACTTCCTGGCCTGACTTCCTTTGCCCTAAGTGAGGAAGGAGGGTGAGCCAGCTGAGGTGCCTTCTCTCCACCTTTAGCAATGACAGCTTGCATGTGCCTAAGGTGAAGGCTTTTAGAATAGCTGAGGGGAGAAGGAAGCAAGTGTATCTGAACTCTAAACAGCTAACAGAACAACATAATGGTCTTTGGTTGTCAATTATTTTTACAAAGGAAAGCATTCCCCCAACTATGCTTTGCTGAGACGATCTCTTCTTTAAGATGGGTCCAGGCTAGCCTTGTGGAATTTCCTGTGTGTCAGAAGAGAGAATTATGCAGCTGCCTCAACTCTAGCAGACACAGGGCAGCACCCTTAGATGTTAGGGTGCTACCTTATGACCCATGTTTTACGCATGCTCTGTCCCGGTACACACAATTGATTCAAAGGGTCATCAGCTCTAATGTAGAGGTCTAAGACAGTTGTATTGGATTCTAAAATTCCGACTCTGAAGCTCACCTAAAACAAACTAGACACAAATCCAAACTTTTCAGAGGAGCCCCTGAAGTACAACAACATTTTCTAATCTTGAAGTGTTGAGGCTTGTTCAGGGCAGAGCTTTCAGAAGGAACTTGGTGGAATGTGTTGCCGAAAGGCATGAAGTCAGGTACCAGGGTTTTCTTCTGTAGTTAACAAGGATGACTCAGTGTCAGCAAGCAGATGGAGTGAGTGTCTGTGATATCCGGAAAAACTCTTAGTTATTTATAATTTAAAGAACAAATTTTTCTCTCTACTTTAATTATCTAATTAAATAAAAATCGCATAATAACATTTTGCCATTTGAGAGGGCTTGAGATCCTTAGGCTGGTAGCATGATTTTCGATGCTTTGAGCACCTAAGGTTGAAATTTAGTTCAAAGCCCTAAGCCAGTCATACTTTTAAGTTTTTATTTTACCCTGGCTATATACATATCTTCAGCTTTACCTAGCACATATATTATTCTGTATAGAACACAGGCATATACACTTGTGATGCAAACATATACAAAAGGCATTCATGAATGTATGTTTCTCCTTATTTTCTCTACAAAACACAGGCAGGCCACATTAGAAGTTCTTCTTGGGTCTCATTTTAACACTTAGACTCAAATTTGTTTCCCCTAAGCCCTCTTACCATGCGTAGGAGGAACAAGTGCTCAGTTTTGTTCCATACTCATCATTTTTCATTGTTCATGGGCAGACTAGGTGGAAAAGAGAGATCACAGGACACACATAGAGAGTCTACAAATTGAGTATATATCCAAGGGGAAATCAACTGTAACCTTAACATGAATGAAAGCACACATTCTCCATTGGGCTCGTGGGTCAAGGAATCCTCCATGGATTCTGGATCACATCAATTCTTAACTCCCTTCTTAGCTGTTATCCCTCTGTGCTAATCCTCTTCATCTGAAAACTAGTCAATATTTCCTCTCACGGTAAACAGTCTTTCTTTTAATTTTTTTAAAATCGATCTTTTATTTAAAAATTTTCCCATACCTACCTACCTACCACTACTCCCCTCCCCCCCCTCTCCTCCCAGTCCTCCCTCAGCCTCTCCCACCCCATCTCTCACCTATTCCTCAGAGAGGGCAGGGAATCCCCAAGGTGAGTCAGTTCAGTCTGGCATATCCAATTGAGGTAGGTCGGAGTACCTCATCCCAGTATCAGGGCTGAGCAAGATGTTCCTCTGTAAGGAATGGGCTCCGAGAAGTCAGTTCATGCACCAGGAAGAAACTCTGGTCCTACTGTAAGAGGCTCCACAAACAGCCCACACCATTCGACTATAGTCTACATTCAGAGGTTTTAGTTCTGTTCCATGAAGGTTCCTCAGCTGTCAGCCCTCATCCCTGGCTTCTGTTCTCTTTCTTCTCTCTTCTCTCTTCTCTTTGGCGTTACCTCACCTACTTTAGAGGCTCATCTCCTACCTATTGCTAGATAGCGTTTGCAAAGCTCCACCCTGGATCTCTGACTTCTTTCTAAAGATACTTCTGCACCCACATTCTTCCCCAAGGCACGATCCCTACCCTCACTCACTTCTTGAGTCCAAAAAACCAAATTTCCACACTGATGTATTCAATTAACGCGATAGATTCAGTATTTCCTGAGTTCACTACCTATCTTCCAGGCTCTCTACTTTGCAGTTCGCTGTGGCTTATAGACAATGTGCCATGCAAGCAGGGAGGCTGGCACTGGGTTTCCCAAGCTTTTAATCTCACACTCAGATCCTGCCAGGTTTTTTCTACCAATTGATGCAACTGGGCCAACATCTAGTTCAAGTCCTTCATCTTCTTGTGTCAGAACATCTGTAACTTTGAATCTGGCTTGTTTGTTTCTTGTCCTTGTCCCCAACACTGCCTTTCTAAAGCACTTACTGGGTCCAGTGATCTACACCCTTGCTTCAAACACTTGGTGTTTCCCGCCACATCTAGTATAGGGTAAAGTCCAAATTTCTTTGAATTCATAAAAGCCCTCTACTATCTGGCTGTAGTTTCTATATCCAGCTGGTGTTTGTGTGTGTGTGTGTGTGTGTGTGTGTGTGTGTGTGTGTGTGTGTGTGTGTGTGTGTGTGTGTGTGTGTGTAACCAATCTTATACATAAGTACACACAAGCACTACACGTTATACACATTTCAAACCTTATAAATATACCCAAAGGGACTGTGACATATGTGTTGAGAACCACTGTACTAGGTGACATCTGGAAAAAGAATCTTCATTCTTTAGACAATATAATTTTGTCAGAGTCAGATGTGAGGGTCAGAGAAGCCTCATCTGAGTTCAGATCTCCCATGGAGGACTGTGGAGGTCGTGGGATCAGGTCCATCACTTTACCTGGATGGAAGTGGAATTATGGAAAGATAAGAAAGCAGCAAGATTACTAGAACTGGGAGCTGAATTTAACCCCTAGGTCAGAGATGAGCACTGACACCGTAAAAGCAGATCCAGACAGAGAACACAAACTTAGGTCAGGGGTCATCTAGCCTTAAGGCTGTTCAACTATGGCAGAGACAGAGTCTTACCTGGAGGGTGGAAAGAAGCTTTGAAGAGGCCTGAGCAAGGAAGTGATGTGCTCAGATTTGCTCACTGTCAGAGCACTCGAGTGACCAGGAGGAGGACAATGGAGAGACTTGGGAGAAGATGCCATGCACCTCTAGGAAGAACCAGTTTTAGTGTTATTTTACCACACAAGGAGAAGGATAATGATTAGAACAGATCAAAACAAAAGACCTCAGAGAAGAACAGTAGGGAAAGAGAGTGAAGTGAAATTTAAATGTTGCAAGTAAAGAGTATGAGACAGGATTTGCCTTACAGTGGATTTAATTCTGTCATGAAAAAAAAGATAAAGCAGATGCATAGATTTGCGATATGTAACGCACAATATCCAGCCACTTATTGAGCTAAGGAATGCTGAAAGAGGCAAGTTGTATGAAAGAGATGATCAGTCTGGAGTGGCTGAGTTAGAGGCAACCATAGATACCCTCTAGTCAAGTGAGATGGGGAGGCGGGGGAATCATCCCATCAGAAAACGATTGAGCACATGGTGTTGATAAGTCAGGCAAAGAGAAAGGAAGAAATCTCTATCCAGAACTTGGACATGCTTTTGAGGATCGGGTGAGGGATGCATGGCCGGAGAGAGAGGAAGATGGCTGGAAATGTACATGCAGTTTGTGGGAAGCAAGGCAGCACAGAAGTTTTTGGAGAAGGAATTGGTGGTCAGTGAGACAACTTGACAGAAGCTTAGCAAACGTGGCTGCTTGGGCTTCGGCAGTCTTCACGGAGTACGGAATAGAAGTGAGGAATAGCTGACATGAAGCCATACAGCAAAGAACACGTGGGAAAGAGGACAAGGGAACCCAGAGAAGGACAACACAGGAGAACTTGCTTTAAATATCTGAACGAAGATGGAAACACTTGCAGGCAGCTTGTGATAGTTAGAGCTCCAATTTTCTAATCATATCTCTTCATGCTGAATGTGTCATTTTTCCAAAATTATGTTGTGGCATCTGTGGGTATCAGTTACTCACAACCCGAGTGGGGAAGAATCATAGAAGAGAGGGGGAGGAAACCTGGTATTTCTTTTGAATTTTGCATGTATGTGTTTTTTTGTACATGCACACATATATGTGTGCTTGCCCATATGTGGAAGCCAGAGGTCTATGTTGAGTGTCTTATGCTATTTTTCTCTACTTTGCCTATCTGTCTATCTGTCTACCTCTATCTATCTATCTATCTATCTATCTATCTATCTATCTATCTGTCTGTCTGTCTGTCTGTCTGTTTGTCTGTCTGCCTACCGGCCTGCATTTCTTTCTTCCTTTTTTCTCTTTCTTTCTTTCTTTCTTTCTTTCTTTCTTTCTTTCTTTCTTTCTTTCTATCTTTCTTTCTTTCTTCCTTCCTTCCTTCCTTCCTTCCTTCCTTCCTTCCTTCCTTCCTTCCTTCCTTTCTTTCTTTCTTTCTTTCTTTCTTTCTTTCTTTCTTTCTTTCTTTCTTTCTTTCTTTCTTTCTTTCTTTCTTTCTGTCTATCTATTGAAACAAGGTCTTTCCTGAATCTGGAGTTTGCTGTTGCATATAAACTGGCTAGCCAGTATCCTCTCAAGATCCACCTGTCTCTGGTCTCCTTTCCACCCAAGTGCTGGGTCCAGTGTCATGCCAGGCTCCCTTTACATGGAAGCTGGGGACCTCAAATAATGTTCGCATGGATTACAAAGCAGGCAAACTTTCCTCTGAACCATCTTCTTTGCTATATTCTTAATATTGTTAGAGTTATAATTACAAATTGCATATACTCAATTTTTGTCCAGTCTAGGCCTGATGATTTGTGTACAGAAAAGTTATATTCACTATGCTGTACAAACTTAAACTGCTGACATTTTTCTAGAGTTTTCAGCTCACAGAATTCTGCTGCGACCAATAAATTTAAGTATATTGTAGTTTCTCTTGGAGATTTGTCTGTTTACATTGCCCAAATAGTTAAAAAACAAAACAAAACACAAAAAACAAAACTAGAATTGTGGGCAAAGACCCCTCCTTTGCTCTAAACCTACAACTGCAGTTCTTGCTTTTATCAGTTTAAAGTGAAGAGAGTAAGACACACTCTGTATAAAAATGAGGTTAATGTTTAAACAGAGCAAGACAAACAACATCACATTAGAGGCTGTATTGTCAGGGTCTGAGATTATTTCATTGTCTGTTAAAAAGCGTGAGGAAAACCATTGCTCCAGTGGCCACCTTGGACACTGGCAGCTGTCATTCATCGAAAGGTGGCCTTTGTTTGTCTTTGTGAAGGCCTGAGCTCATTTCCATGGATACCATGTAGCTGTGCAGACAGAATTCAAGCTGGATTCTGGCCAGAGCAGCCAGACAGCTCTATTCCGAATTGTTGCTCAGTTACATTCAGTTCCTTTAGCCACAGCATCTTTGATGCTTGGTAGAGTAAGAATCATCTTGGATTTTAATAACTCTTTCTAAATCTCACTGTGAGAGCTGCGTGCACAGAGCAGATATTTTACAGTAATTGATTTAGTTTTCTAGGTATTTGTTAATGTTCTTCAGTGGAGAGCAAAGGGAAAGCTTAGCCTGGAAATAATATCTTCTTGCAAAAAAGAGGAAAAAATAGGCACAGAAAATACTAATATTTTAATAACAGTACCTAATAAAAGAAACAATATGAAAGTGCTCTTATAAAGTGGTGTCAGTGTGGGCTCCCTCAAAAAATACATATAATCACTATACTTTTCCCTTCGTGATATGCAATGCATAAGTGATGAGATGACGTGAGAGGACTAACAGACATGTGATGTGGCAGTAGGTAACTACACAAGGACTACCTGAACACAATCTCTGCAAGACTCCGATAAGTCCCAGATGCCTACTGAGTGGCTACATGGCAAGTAGCTTGGACAGGCTTGAAGAGGGATGATTTATGCTCCAGGAGCATGGAAGAAGGTCTTATTAGGCCACTTAGACTAGTGTGCAAATTAAGACTTACAAGTTAAAATTTCTGTTACTGTTTGGATCATGGCTTATTGTAGGAATCTGACCTGTGAAAGAAACTTTGGAAGTGGGTGTGCTACTATATTTAGAACCCCCAAATCAGTAGGGGAGGAGCTTCTGTGAGAGTCCATGAGCACAGCAGTAAAACACTGCATTTGTCCAGTGCACATTTTCCTAAATGTGATCCTCAGGGAAGGAAGGAAGGGCTCTGCCTTTCTGCTTCAGCTTTTCTGGCACACACAAGCATTCATATTCATGTCACCATCACTTTCATATATGTGTGGATGTATACATGCATGCGTGCATGCATGTGTGCATGCGTGTATGTATGTATGCATTGTGCATGCATGCATATGCATGTGTGCATGTATTCATGTATTTTTGGCTTTTAGTTGACTCTGTTGCTTTAGAACTGCCCGCAGATGCAGTGCTGAAGTTCTAACGAAAGAATCAAACAGCCTAATGGAAAAATCTGTATGTTAAGCAGTCTTCCTTCGGGCATATATCCTGCCTTCTCCTGGTTAGCTATTCAGCCATTGTTGGATATTTAGGTTGCATCCTGTGGGAGTTCCCTCACTCTCTGTATATAATGAAGCTACACAAGATTGTTTTCTCCTGTTTCCTTTTGGATGATTTCCCAAGGTAGCATTGCAATGCCAGAGATGATGTATGTGTTTGTGTGTGTTAGTTCTTGTCACGCATTCCACAATATAGCCATCTGCCATGTAGAAATCTACCAACTTCTCCACCATCATAGTTTTCACTTACTTTTGTAATTTGCCAGATATAAAGTGGTGTGTACACTCATTGTCTTTATTCACAAGAAATCACTGCTTTCAAGTTACAATTTTGGAATGTGTATCTTGTGAAAAATATCTATAGATTCAAGTCGAAGAAATTTAAGGCTAGGGTCTTCCGATGTTGACCCAAAAGAAATCTCAAAAGCTCATCTAGTTCAACATGCCTCTACCTCATTTTTACAGCAGGAATTTGAAGTGAGTAGCACCCAGGACTCCAAGCAGCAATGTTCTCTCTGTGTTTTCAAGATGCCTTTGGATCATCATCCTCTGAAGACTTTCTTGAAAATCTCCCTTTTGTCTTTGTTGTTACATATAGTCCCAGAAGCTTTCACTTGAAGAGGATACTTGGCAGTTCCACATATCAGAAACTTTGGGCAGGGATGGAAGACATTGTGTTTGTTGTAGCGATTCACTGTGATCAGCAGTACGGGAATATTTTCAAATACAATAAAAATAGTCAGAGATATCAGAGGACAGATCCACCTCTTCCAGTCTTTGTATTTTTTTTCCCAGAGTTTTCTGTGTAACAGTCCTGTTGTCCTGGAACTTGCTTTGAAGACCAGGCTGGCCTTGAACTCACAGAGATCCTCCTATGCTTTCCAAGTGCTGGGACTAACAATGTGAGCTATGGCTTCTTCTGTTTGCCTTGTCTTTCTATATCTGCCTTAAATACTTTCTTTGCTCAATTAAGGGGTGACACCACCACTGCCTGCCTGGGAGCCTGGAATTCCTTCTGTAAACTAAGATGACCTTGACCTCAGATTGGATTAAGGGCATAGGTCACCACTCCTGGGATATTCCCTGTGTTGGGATTAAAGGTGTGAGTTACTGTCTGATCCTCCTAGACTGACTGAGGGTAGATCCCTCTGATATCTCCGAAATGTTTTTATTGTATTTAAAAATATCCCTACATAGCAGTCTGTAGATTGCCCTGGTATGCTATTAGTGTGCAATTAGTATCTTGACCATCATTTATGTCTTATAGCTTCACATGCTTGGATTTTCAGGAGTTTCCTAAATGGGGAGTCTGGCCATTTGCTGCTTTCAGAGGGAAGGCATCATTACCTTTCTGTGGAGTACCCATTAGTCTCTATAACAAGGCATCTGCCACATAACCTGACTTCGTGTTCAGTTACTTGGGCTCCAACAGCAAGAATCTCAAAAAGATACTGGGAAAGAAATTGGGAGACATGGCTTGGTGCTGCTGAGCACATTCTGCTCATGGAAAGGGTCAGAGTTCAACTCCCAGCCTTCAGGTAGGGTGGCTCACAGGCTCACAACCACATATAACTCCAAATCCAAGGAGATGTGACAATTCTGACCTCTAAGGACACCTATACTAATGTGTACAACCTTCACAGAGACACATCATATGCATAATTTAAAATGATCAAAACTTCAAAAAGATGCTGGGAGAAATTTATGACCATCACATCATTGCATCTCTTCCTTTAGCAGTGAGCAAGTCCCACATCATATGAAGAGGAGAATGAGACCTTTACTCCTAAGGAAAGAGTATTAAAGTGTTCCACCATGGAAACTTAAACAATGTAATATTGCTTATGGGACCACTCACTGTTTAGACTATAGTTCAGACCTCAGCACTGCTGATATCTGGGGCTTGACAATTCTTCTAGGCTGGACAGTTCAGGATACTGTGCAGCATATCTGGCCTCTTCCCA
The DNA here is from genome assembly GCA_033318265.1 of Phyllotis vaccarum. Taxonomy (NCBI): domain Eukaryota; kingdom Metazoa; phylum Chordata; class Mammalia; order Rodentia; family Cricetidae; genus Phyllotis; species Phyllotis vaccarum. The sequence goes on along the minus strand of JARWLC010000012.1, from coordinate 47,388,999 downwards.
CTAGATAGAACACTCCAGTGTGAAAATACAGTCAGAAATATATAAGACGTTACCAAATATCCCCTTAGGGGAAACCACTAAAGAAAATAAGACTGTATTGAGAGCATTTTCTGCTCCTGGCAACATAAAACCAACGTTATGGAGAGTAGGTTGCAAGCTATCACTTTTCTAGGTGGCTTTAGATTGAACCTAAGCAAATTGTTTTCTACTGTGTTTATTTACAAGGAGGATGAAGTGTAATTTTCATAGAGGGGAGAACATTTTGTGTATTGTAAATGCAGAGATGGACATTCATCTTCACTTTCATTTATTTACATATTAATTACATATTAAAATAATGACATGCCTATCATATGCCACTTGAGTGTCAGACACTGGGGAATTGGAAGAGCAGCTTCCAAGGCAGCCCCTCTCTCTCCTAAATGTTAAGGTATCTGTCATTCTCCCAATGCATTTTGCTTCTTCATGAAAGCCAAAGGCAGGGTTATGCTGTTGCAATTATGAGAAGTTGAAGGAATCATTTTTTGCATTCAACTTGTATACTTTATTGTGTGTCTGTATCTGTAAGTCACACATTCCAAGCTTAACTGTACATGCTATGTGCTCATTTTCCAAGGACTGCAACTTTTAAACCTGGTTGTTTTCATGGGGAGAAGATACCGTTTACCTGCATTGTGATCCTTTTCATTCTGAAGACAATGCTAATAAAACCAGATGTCCTATGCTTGTATGTGTGAGCCAAAGATCTTATGTGACCTATGACCATTTCCCGTAACCAAGTGTATTCTTCATAATGACCAGCTGCACTTAGAGTTGAAGACTGTTTGCTTAATTCTATAATAGGGTCTGCTTCGCCCACTTCCTGTCAGTGTGGCTTCCTGGGAGGGTCCTTGGACTAATACTATATTTCTGGTTTCATGGTGTCCTTTTTCTGTGTGTCAGCAAAATGCAGCATTCTGTCATCTGAGTACTCATGATGCAGCAGTTTTAGGACATTAAGTGGAAATTTGTTCAGGATATGCTCTTTTGTCTGTGGTAAAAAATGTGTGTTTTCTATACAGTGGTATAGTCTGCGAAAGTTCCCAAGAAGTGTTCTAGTCTCAGGCAAGCACAGTAACAGTAAGAGTAAGAACAAAGAAATCAGCCTTCCAGCGTGCCCATCACAGGTTGGCACTTGGTTGAGAGGCTCTCATACATTATCTGATGTATGGGAGGCACATGTATTGACCTATTTTATGGTGAGAAAGCAGTATCTGTCATAGGCTGAGAGGCTTAGTCACAAGGCTGCTGAAACCTCATGGGCCAAGCTCTTATACATCACAGCCCTATTAGTGTCCTTGCTTAATTATCAGATTTTTTGCATTAAAAAATAATTAACTTTGCCTTTGTCATAATTCTGTCATCCTACCACCATTGGGCATGAACAGTCTTTCTAGGGTTCTCCTACAACTACATAAAAGAGAAGTGAGATGTTCTATAGAATTCTAAATAGAAAAAACAGTGTATATTTGCAAGAACGTATGAATTCACAGTATATACTTCGAATGCACGCTTTTATAAATTGTATTTATACAGAATACTGAGTATTATGTAGTCATTAACGTATCTACTAATCCATCCATCAGTAAGTCAGCTCAGCACCCTACAGTCCCTTCCTCTGACTCATTTCTTATTAAACAGGCCTTTGTTGCCCATCAACTGTTATATAAGCAATTCATTGTTTAGAGGTCAGTTGGCTACTTGGTTTTTGTTCATTCAACAATCACTAAATATTGTCTCTACTGTAAGTATCAGGCCACATGGTAGCTGGTAACGTAAGCATGGTCCCTACTCTGATGGAGAAAGTAGGATAAGTGTAAAACACATGCTGAGACTAAGTTCTAGTGATATCTCTGTACAAACTCTGCTCCACACACTCACACAACCTAATATTTTTATTAAATATGAAAAAGGGAAGATTATTGTCTCTCTTCCAACATATTTCAATAATAAATAAATTGTGTAATCCACATTTCTGGATTAATCCCTGTAAAAGAAAAACTTAAAGTGCCTTGAAATATCCTAACTCCCACACAATTGAAAAATAATCCCACACATTTAGATGACATTAAAATTAATATTTAACTGGTATAATTTTACCATACTAAAATTTAAAAATGAATCATGTTGCTGCCTTTGATAATTATTTTATAAAAACTATCACTTGAAAATAAAATGTGCAGCTACAAACTGCTGGAAAAGATTACTGTAGATATGTTTGGGGAAAATTGGGTTGCTTTTCTCATTCCAAATACACTTTTTGTCTATAAGTTTGTCTAGAAAATTTATTTTACTTCTTTGAAGAACTTCCCTTCAAATTTTAGAAGCTTCAACTTCTGCAAAAACACTGCGTCTCCCCTTGTACATTTTAATTGGTCAGGCATAATAAAAAGCATATGATATGGGAATTATATTTGATCATGAATAAATAAATAAAACATAATGAAGAAGACAAAGAACCCTGAGTGGAAAGGAAACAATGTGTTGTTCTGTATAGGTTTTGTATTAGTTATTATGGTATGATAAATCGCCACATTTGTACTGATGTGAAATAATATGCACTTTCCTAAATTTCTGAGGGCTCAGAGTCTGGACATGGCTTCACTGGAGTCTTTTTCAGACTTTTGTAGAGGCTGTAATCATAGTGTTGGGTAGAGGTAGGTCTCGTTTGATTTTCTGCCTGAAAAAGGACTGCCTTTCTGTTTCTCACATTGATGGTAGGAATTAACCATGACATTTGCTTGTATTTTTTATTTCAATCTTTGCATGTATAATATAAAGCTGAGGGTCCTACTTTCCCCTAAAAGCATGTACGTGAGGAGAAGGGGACACTAGAAGAGGCACTATAGTCTGTCTATGAGTGAGGTGAGGGAAGAATCTCTGACAGGCTGATATGTGAGAAGAGCTGGAAGTCAGTGAGAGTGAATATGTGACCCTCTGGAGAAAAGCTCATAAGAAGCAAAAGGGGACAGATTGAGAGCAGATGTGCGGGGGAGCCAGGGTGTCAGCTATTGAGCTGTAGGAAGATGTGAGAAGAGGTTCTAGAATAGTGCTTCTCAGACTATTGGGGGCATCAAATAACCCTTTTCCAGGGGTCTCCTAAGACCATTGGTTAACACAGGTGTTTACATTATGATTTATAATGGTAGTAAAATTACAGTTATGAAGTAGCACAAACTAATTTCATGGTTGGAGGCATCAAAACATGAGGAGCTATATTAAAAGGTCGCAGCAGGTTGAGAAGCACCAATCTATAGAGGTGGAGGATTGAACACGCAGCCTGAGCATGGATTAATTTCTGATCAAGGAGTCGATAAAAAGGCATGTGGGAAGGCTCAGATGATCAAAGAAGACCATGAAAAATGTGATCTCAACAAGGATGCTACCAGTGGATGAAGGAAAAAGCCCATGAGGCCTCAGCTCTACACAGAGAACTCTGAGCAATTGAGGAAAGCTGGTAGAGGAAGGAAGGTCTTCTCCAGTGAAAAGCCCACTGTTTGATCGACCAGTGCCAGAGTCAGCCCTGAAAATACACACACAAGTGACATTATACAGACTGAATAGGATATATTTAGAAATACACACACACACACACACACACACACACACACACACACACACACACACACACACACACATACAAAAACAGTGCAAAATTAAGGCCATGTATTTGAAGGAAAGGGGAGGGATATATAGAAGAGTTTTCAGGAGATGAAAGAGAGTTATGTTGTAATTATAGTATAATCTGAGAAAACATTTTTAAAGACTAGAGAAAGAAAGAATGTGGAATTAGGTGGAAGGAGAGGTGGGAAGAATCATGGAGAAGGTATGGGAGGGGGACAGTGTAATTAGAATGTAGCGTATGAAAAAATTATTTTTAAAAAGACTTTATAACAAAGTTCCCTGTGGGCAGAGATGTAACAAACAGTACTCACTTAATAATGATTGTTTTCCCAGTATACTGACTGAAGATGTGTGTCACTAACTTTGTAATGAGCAAGTCAGGTCACAGGCCCTGACTTGCCAACTATATGAGGTGGAAAGATGGTGGAGAGATCAGACAGGACAGGGCCTTCTCTCACACACAAAAGGCATTTAGGGAGAAGTCGAAAACAGGCCATCACTTCCTTGAAGGAATTTCAAGGCATTCTCCCAGAAACTCCTGGGCCAGCAAGATTATTTCACTGTCTCCAGCTCAGCTGGCAAGAGACAGTGAGTCTGCCAAATGCAACTCACCCTCCTGCATCCTTTCAAAATGAAGAAAATCTATTGAGTTGCTAGGCAGCACCAAGTCACATAAATGGATGCAAGAAACAATTACGGTGAGATTTTTGAGATGATTCTTCCTTTCAAGAACAAATTGTTGAAATGAGAAAAGGCCTTGAAATGACCTGAACACAGGAAGTCATTCTCCAGGACTTCATGCAATTTCTCTTCTCTTTCTTCTCCTCTGCTCCCCACTAGCTCTCCTAAACACACACACACACTCAGACACATAGACACACACTTATACTACACACACACTCACACACACATGTATATACAGACACATGCACACCCACACTCACACACACTCACAAACACACACACATACATATACACACACACTCACACACATACACAGACAGACATACACATACACACACTACTTCTAATTTTTCATAAAAATATGAATGTTGTGTGAAACATCTGGAATATACATATTTCTACATGTTCCCATATGGACAGAATATTTGAAACAAAAAATTGAAAATTTCTGATAGAATTATACTTCCCCTTCTCTGGTCTCTCAGCCTGGAGTGACAAATACTACAGGCAAAATACCTCAACTAACAGAAACATATTTTCTAATAGTTATGGAGGCCAACATTCTAAATGCTTTGGGGGCAACTGTTGAAATGAGAGGGGCTCTTGAAGATGGGTCTTTGCATGGCTCTCTCTCTCTCTCTCTCTCTCTCTCTCTCTCTCTCTCTCTCTCTGTGTGTGTGTGTGTGTGTGTGTGTGTGTGTGTGTGTGTGTGTGTGTGTGTGTCTGTATGTGTGCACATGCATGCATATGTGTGCTGAGAGAGATGGTCATGGTGTTGCTTCCTCTTCTTGGGAGGACACTGGTTATGTTGGATTGGAGTTCCACTGTAATGACCTCATTCAATTTGAGTCACTTCCTGACAGTCCCTCTTTCTGACTGTGCTCACCACAGGATTTCTGACTGGAGTGAACAGCATCCCCTGAGCCTGGATAATATATTTAGATGCTTTTTCTGATCACACAAGTGATGTTATTTCCTCTATGTAAACATAGAGTAATTGCCCAATATATGATAAATGCATTTCTTGTAAACAAATATTTGTGAACCAGAGAAAGATGTTACTGCTCACAGTTTAGCAAGAAGCATGAGTGTGCTTGACATAGGTGTTCCTTGACCCACCCCAGCTAGTCTCATAGCATTGGTTTTAAAAGGCTAGGTGAACATCTGCCTGTGTAGTGCGTTGCCCTACAAGAAACAGGGGATGAACTTGCCTTTTTACTGCAAGGGTTTGCAAGCCTATCCTTTGTCCTGAGGGGATATATTTATCTACAAATGTAGTCCAATATAAGCCCAACACTGTGAGAAAAAAGAGAGAGTGAAGATTCTACATTCTTCCTATACAATTCTATTGAGTTGAACAGTGATCCCTCAAAAAATAAGTCGCCACTTAGTTCATAAAGCCTATGCTATTGCTGTACTGGCTAGTTTTATGTCAATTTGGTACATAGTATCATATGAAAGGAAGGAACATCAGTTGAGAAAATGCCCACATAAAATTGGGCTATAGACAAGCCTTTAGGGCATTTTCTTAGTTACTGACATGGTAGGGCTCAGGCTACTGTGCTTGGTGTCACCATAAGTTGATCTTGGGTGCCAATGCCATAAAAATAAGTCATAGTGAAGGAGTAAGAGGAAATCAGCATCCTCCATGGCCTCTGCATCCGCTCCTGCCTTCAGGTCCCTGTTTGAGTTCCTGCCCTTAATGCCTTTGAATATGAACAGTGATGTGAAAGTATAAGCCAAATAACCCTCTCCTTCTCAAGTTGTTTTTGGTCATGGTGTTTCATCACAGTAATAGAAACTATAACTAAGACAATTGTCTTATTTGGCAAAAGCTCTTTATATAGTACCCTGGGGAGAATGTCGATATAGAAACAGATGTTCAAGCTGCCTCCAGGCTTAAAAAGAAAGATGGAAAATCCTCATTGGAAACTGGAGGAAATGTGACTTCCCTTGCCTTGTGGTAGAAAACTAGATCTAACTGCCTATAAATTGTGCAGACATCATAGTTGTGAGGTTTGAAGTTGGATTGTTAGCTGAACCAACTTCCAGATATAAGGCTGAAGGTGAAAGTTGTCTTTTCCTTGGTAACACCGAAACTGAAAAAGGAGGGGCAAGCTGAATAAGAACCAAGACTCAATCCTTGACGATCCAGAAAATTCTCAGCCTATCCAGATCGTAGCACATAACATTCAGAATGCTTAGGTCTCTCCACATTTTGTGGATTGAAATCCTCAGTGACAGTATTTAAAGATGAGCCCATGGGAGGTAATTAGGTTAGAATACCGGAGGCCTTACACAGGGAATTGGTTTCTTTAAAAAAAACAAAAAACAAAAAAACCCCGAAAAACTAGACATTGGCCATCTGCAAAATAGAGAGGGCTCTTGCCTTAACTTAATTTTGCAGGCATCTTGAATTCAGACTTCCAGTCCTCAGAACTATCAGAAATAAGCACCTGCCCTGGTCCCTTATGGCAGTCCTAGCAAAGCAATATTATGAATTTCATCATTACAGAAAGCATGCCTGGCACGAAGGCCAGTGCTTGGCTTCTGAAGTTTTTCTAAACAGACTAGGATGTTAATATTGGGCCCTCAACTATCTTGGCACAGCCAGGTTATCCAGAACAAAGGAGGTTACCCAGGAAAGATCTGCTAATGGTTGTTTATCTACTGGCAGAGATTCTGTGACATGCATTACCGGTTTAAACGGCCTTAAAGAATGCTGTGACAGTGGAAATCCTACCATTTTAAATGGGAAGAGCTAGAACCCAAAGGCCTATGGGTAGCAAGGCCTTTAGTGCTAATAGTTCATGGGACCAAGTCATGAATGGCAGAATTATTCTCAGATTTAATAAAAACTTCCCTTCTAATGTCAAAAGTCTATGAGACTGGTGGTTATTTCACCTGATTTCTGCCTTTTGGAACAGAATCAACTTTCTGTGCCTGCCAGACTATTATATTTTGGAAGTAGATGATTTGTTTGGAAGCTCAAAGATGAAAAGAAATTTTGCTCTGGGATAAACTAAAATATAACTCATACCTGATTTGGAAAATGAATCTGAGACTGTGGTCGGTTGATAATAGCTATGATTTGGGGCCTAGAGTTAGTATAGAATGAGTTGAAACTTTTGGAGAAATTCGATGTATTTTACATGTAGTATGAACATGACTAGGCAGAAAGGCAGATAGCAGAGAAAAGTAGACTTAGTGGTCATTTCTGGAAAACAAACAAACAAACAAACAAACAAACAAAAAACGTTTTTGTCCTAACCATTACAACTAGTAAGTGCTACCTTATTTGGTAAAAGGCCTCTACGTGTGAAGTTAAGTTATGGATTTTAAATTAAAGCGTTAGTTTTTACCAGGAAGTCCCTGAGCCCAACAATGTGTCCATGTAAGAGTGATAGAGAGACAGATATGACATAAAAAAGAGTTTAAGTGACAGTATGTCAGCAATATGGGTACAGCTGAAGTTGCCCTGAGTACTCAGAAGCTAAGAGAGGCAGGAAACAGTCTTCTCACCGGCTCCACAGCCTCCTCCACAGCCTCCTCCACAGCCTCCTCCACAGCCTCCTCCACAGCCTCCTCGCTGCTCTCTCCTCAGCCTCCTCCACAGCCTCCTCCACAGTCTCCTCCACAGCCTCCTCCACAGCCTCCTCCACAGCCTCCTCCACAGCCTCCTCCACAGCCTCCTCCACAGCCTCCTCCACAGCCTCCTCCACAGTCTCCTCCACAGCCTCCTCCACAGCCTCCTCCACAGCCTCCTCCACAGCCTCCTCCACAGTCTCCTCCACAGCCTCCTCCACAGTCTCCTCCACAGCCTCCTCCACAGTCTCCTCCACAGCCTCCTCCACAGCCTCCTCCACAGTCTCCTCCACAGCCTCCTCCACAGCCTCCTCCACAGCCTCCTCCACAGCCTCCTCGCTGCTCTCTCCTCCACAGCCTCCTCCACAGCCTCCTCCACAGCCTCCTCCACAGCCTCCTCCACAGCCTCCTCCACAGCCTCCTCCACAGTCTCCTCCACAGCCTCCTCCACAGCCTCCTCCACAGCCTCCTTGCTGCTCTCTCCTCAGCAGCCCTGTTTTTATTGTCTCTGTCCTCTAACTTATATTTTCTCAGGAATCTAATCAAAGGTAGTTCCTTCACAAGTCACATAAGTATTCCCCCGCTAAATCCAATTAGTAGTAGCATTGACATTTTATAGTTTTTATTTGTGTTGATGTGTTTGCCTCTGCGAGTTTTTGTGCACACTGTGCATGCAAGTGTTCTCAGAGGCAAGCACAGGACCCAGATTCCCTGGAACTGTAGATGCAGGTGATTTTGAGTTGTTGTCATGGTTGCTGGGAACTGAACTTGAGTCCTCTTCCAGAATAGTAAGTATTTCTTAACTACAGAGAAATCACTTTTAACCCTAGCACTAACATTTAAAAACGTATAGACATATAAAACATCTGAAAATTGTTTAAAATACATTGAAAACAGTGATGGTGCATACGTAAAGGAGAGATGAGAAAGGGATGGTAAAGGAGAAAAGGTAAGATGTGCAGAAAAGGCAGGGTCTCCAAGGCTGAGAATGTGGTCTCGTGTGTTTGGATAGAAAAGCCAAAGAGCAGAATTTGCAAGTGCAAGCAGAGCCAGACACAGCTATCATCACAGAGTCACACAAAATTCTACACAATGGAAGTGTAACAGGATGATTTTTTAGATTTTGCTTGAACAATAAGAGGTTGTTTATGTATAAATTATCATTACACATTTAGGATTTTGAGACCTGCCTGGCCCTTCCTTACGTACCAAGCACTGGAGCAGGAAATCCCAGGCTGAGACTCCAATGGACTGGGAGTTTCTCTAGGGTAGGAACATAATTCACTACTGTACTCTCTGGATGATGATTTTCACTGTGCTCAAGATGTACTCAGAATTTACTCAGATTAATTTGTTCATCGTGGGCATGAGATGAGTTTGGTTTTGTTATTGGAATCAGATAGCAACATTTTAAAAAATAAATAAATAAAGCCCTGTGGTGTTTTTTTGTTTGTTTGTTTGTTTGGACAAAAAAAAATCTTGTCTTAAATGTCAATATTAATTGCTTTGGGGTTCTGTTATTTTTAAACATTATTAGGACTTGGATTCAACTGTGAAGTTGTGCTGACTCAGCTTAAGTTAGTTGTTACAGCAGCTCCAGGGTGCAATCAATCATGGCAACAGGAGCTGGAAATGCCAGATCACATCACATCTACAACCAGGAAACAGAGACAGATCAGTTCTTGTACCGTTTCCTGTCTCCTTTTGATGCAGTCTGGGACCCCTTCTCAGTGAACGGTCCCACCCCACAGATAGGTGAGTCTTCCCACATTAACTAATCAGTTCCCCACATAAATCTAATCAAGACAGTTCCCCACAGGCATGCCCAGAGAATAAATAACCCTTCACTCCCCTCCTTCATCCTGTTAAGCGGATAATCAACACTAACCACCAGAATACTTAAAATCAAGGAGGTGCTCTGTAAAAAAAAAATTTAAAAAAAAACTGCTTTAAAAAATCAACTTGAAATAAATTTAATCTTTTAAATGAGGAGACAATCACCTAAGAATCACAAAATATAAAATGAGAAAGTCATATATAATAAGCATCTCTAGTTACTTTGTATTATGAGAAAGTATATTAATTAATAAATTTCTGTATATGAAAGAAGTCTTAGGCTAAAGTCTCTATTTTCAGAGATTAAAAATATGAGCCTTTAAGAAGGCAAGATACTTTCCCCCATGCAGCACAGCTGATGGTGCTCGCTTCTTGTATTTGACTCATCTACAATTCTCTGAGTTACAGAATGTAACTCAGATGAGCAAGCAGAGCTGGACATTGAGTTATCAGACTCACTCTAGTCCATTCCTGCAGAAATGTGCTGGGATTTGACCAGAAGAAATGTCTCCTTTAAAGAAGAACCAACAATGTGAAGGCTGAAAGAACCAGATTTACATATCTGTAGGTGCAGGATTACCACTGTTTTGGGAAGGTAGAGGCCTGGTTGGTAGAAGCTACTGATGTCTTTCAGGAGCAGAGGGAAAGTCACTTGTCCTTCGGGTGTCATGTTGAGGACATACCCCCTCTATGAGTTACTTAGAAAAGGATGGGATTTCACTCTGGTCATCTGTGGTGGTTTGAATAAGAACAGCCCATATATTTGAATGCTTGCTGCCTTATTGGTGAAATTGTTTTGGGAAGGATTAAGAGGTGTGGCCTTATTGGATCAAATGTCAGCTCTGCTGCTGCTCCAACATCATACCTATGCTGGCCATCTTGATGATCATGAACTCACTCTAAGATACTGTATGCAAGCCCACAATCAAATGCTTTTTTTTATAAGTTGCTTTAGGCATGGTGTCTCTTCACAGCAATAGGAAAGTAACTAACATAACCCCCTACGCTAAGAGTGGTGTGAACTATGTAGTGAGCATTTGATAGATGTTTGTTGACTAAATAGAAAGTTAATAAATGAGATAAGTCTGTTCAGTAAACACATGTGTGAAATAAATCTATCAGTTTTGTGTTATAGACAGTTGTGGCTAGAGTAAACCACAGATCATATGAGTATGACTAAGTTTTCACAGAGAAATATTACACAGACTTCCAAAGAACTAAAGAATTGTCATGTAGGCATTTAAAATATGGAAAGAATTTATAAGCATTGTCTTTTAAATAAGACAACATTTATTTCAAGAAATCTGATTATTAGAAAACACTTAGGATTAAGAAGTAAAGTCCAGGGGAGCAGAATTGTCCTTTACATTGGATCCATCATATTTTCAAGGACGTGATGATGAGACAGTCAAAGATGAAGAAAACAGTCCATGTGTGTCACTCTGCTAGTACAGAGTTGGAAAAAAAGTATCTGTCTTGTTTTAATCTGATTTCTACTTATTTTAAGACTATTACAATGCACCAAGAAAACTTAGAAGGCAAACAACTTCATTCATCATTTTTATTTACTGCATTAGTATTCTGTAGATTTTTTGAACATTTTTTTTCTATTCTGAAAGTAGTTTTACTGTATTTTTCATCAAGCATGTTGATTCTATCTCATAGTCTTTCCAATTACTCTTCTTAAATAACAGTGCCAAAATCCATCTACTTAATTTTCTACAATCTGCATTCTCAAACATTTTATTTTGGACATTTTGGAAATTTTAGTTTTGATGATGACTTTTTGAATCTTAATATTGTATGTGTGTGTGTGTGTGTGTCTGAGTGCACATGTGCACACACACATACATAAATACATTCACACACACACACGCACACACACACACACACACACACACACACACACACACACACACGTTTGGACTCTGTGAGAACAGAATATCCCTCTGAACCTCCTGGAAATGGTTGCTGCCCTAAGAGTGTCCCTGTGCCTTGGTCATTGCTGTGGATATTAATCTTGATGCACAGCTGGCTTCTACAGCTGCTGATGGCTAAGATCCACTGGCGTGGCAGAACTATGTTCCATTTTCTTCCAGCATTGGCAGCCTGTGTTTCAAACTCATGCAGAGACTGGTGTATGGTTCTTATATTGTTAGTCATCCTTTAGAGGGAACAGTTTCGCTCAGGAAACATGAACATAGCTCCTTAGAAAAGGATCCATTAGGACCCAAGAAATAACTGTGAAAACAACAATTGACTGATTCTAGTTCATCTCTTACTTCCAGTCCTGACTCTTAACACAAATTATTCCTGTCCATCTCCCTAGGTTTTTCTACAAATGAATCATTGACTAAAATTCCTGCCTGCAGTCAGAAGTTTCTCTGTCCTGCCTAGCCAGTCCCACAGCCATTGAGTCCCAAATAATCACACAAAGGCTTTTAAACTATAAACTGGTTGGCCTATGGTTCAGGCTCATTACTTACCAGCTCTTCTTCTTAAACTATCCCGTGATTATTACCCATGTTTAGCCACCTGGCTTTTCCTCAGTGCAGTGTTCTCATCTTCCTCGTCTTTGACTGGCTGGCATCTGCTCTGCTCTTCCTCCTCCCAGAATTCTCCTTGTCTGGTCTCCCCACCTATATTTCCTGTCTTCCTAGCTTTGGCCAAACAGCATTTTGTTAAACCAGTATTTACAATAACAAACATTTACAGTGTGCAATATCATAGTTCCATAACACTTGCCCCAGTGTCCTTCAGTACACATTGATGGGGTTAAATCTGCCTAGGTCACATGGTTAGACTACTGCAAACACTGCTATGAATATGCTCCCTTAACTTCCACAGATCACATCAAAGCAGTCAACTTTCTTGTGAGGCTAAATTTGTTCAATCTCCAACCATATTCAATTATCTTGTAACTTAAAATTGAGTTTTGGAATATGGTAAGAAAATAAATTTCTCATTTTCCAAAACTTAATTCTTAAATGTTTACAGTTTCTAAGAACATTATTTTGGTATCAGTTGCCAACATTCAGAGAAGGGGAGATCATAAAATTACTTAAATGAGAAATAGACCCCAAACCTGCATGAGTTATTGTGTGCTTTAACTATCTGGTCATCTGGTTGACACTCTCATATTAAAATGGAAGCATGCCAAATAAAATTCAAGGTTGATTTTTATTTTGAAAGTAGGGGAAGAAGTTAACCCCCACCCCACCCATCCACTCCACATGCACCAGCGGATGCTTATTATCTGTAGTGCATTTTGATGAGATTTACTTGAATACTCTGGATTGGTTTCTGTCAACAACTGGCTAATGAGGTCATATTTGCTTTAAGAATTCTTATTGGATAATGAAAGCTTTATAGTCTGGGTAATCATATGCTCAATTAGTTTGACACTTGCTGCATCTGATAGAGAAATGGCAACATTTACATAAATGAAATGGATTATGGCTTTCTGAGACAGAACTATTCACCATTAATTACCACAGTCATATCTTGTACTGAATCTGGCTGCTGAACATCACAGTCCTTGTGGCTTGAATGGGTTTGTCCCTCTGGATAGAGTGAATTCCAGCCCGTCTGGCAGCACCCAGGTTAACTGTCTTTCCTTTGATTATATCTTAACATTTAACTTACTTAGCTTGTATTGAGAATTGGTATATCTTGCTCTGTTTCTATGTTTATTATGTTATGATGTAATTTTTCATTTTGTTGCCAACTTAAAAGAGTATAAAGTCAGATAAAATAGGAATATTATTTGTTTTATTCATTGCTGTATCTTCAGGATATGGAAAATATCATGGCCCAAAGGCTTTACATAAGTATTTGTTGAATGAGCTATTTCTTAGAGGGTATAGACATATAGGCATGGTTGAAAGGGGAAGTTCAAGATGAATTAAACATAGTTCTTAATACACATATATTCCTAAAGAGATAAGAAGGAAGTGTCATTACAAATGTTGGAGTTACAAAGGAGAAAAAGATATTGGGTTAGGCAGGATATTTTATATGCAAATATTAGATTTATTGATAGCTTTTATTCAATGTGAATTGATAGCACAGATACTGAGATGTAGGTATATTGTAAAAAGGAAGTAAGTGCTTGATAACACTTAGATTTATCAAAAGCAGCAGAATCTCAAGGAAATAGTTTAAATAACAGAAAAGGAGAATTTTAGGGATAAAGGAATGGTGATGACAAGTGACATGTTTTATGAGAACATGGGCAGACTATTTATTTATTGAACTTCTAAACAGTAATGCTGGAGAAAAGGGGCCATGCCAAGACTTGAAGAAAAGCTTGGACATAAGCAATAAGAACATTTAATCTTCATGAATTCCACTTTCTTTGTTTGTTAATTGGTGATAATGGCCTCTGCAATAACACAAGATTATTCTGGGGTTCGAGGAAGTAATGGTAATTCTGCCATTGGCATGAATACATGACCATTAAGATAGAGTAGATTTTACTGTGATCCTGGACACAGTGGGATATGGATAATATGCTATGGCATAAACTATAGATAGAAAAGCGTTGGAAGTATTTTTTAAGAAAAATCGTACTTATATTTGAGGGATGGTACTCTGGGCTTTAGTTTTTTCTGTTCATAATCATCACTGAGAAATATATGTCAATTTAAATTGTGTTTTGTTCAGTAAACATCATTTTAGGTGGTGATGTGGTAGCAATGGCTAAGTAGCTAAGCACACTTCTATGCAAGTGTGAGGAAAAGCATCAGTGTAAGTAAATCAGATGTAAAGTCAGTGCAAAGGCAGCTATAACCCCAGTGCCCCCCACCAAGTAGGGACTGGAGACAGAAGAATGCAGGGTTTACCAGCTGTTAGTCTAGCTCAAGGTTCAGTGAAAAACTTTCTCAATGGTGTGACAGAACAGGATGTCCAACACTGTTCTCTGGCCTCCATATGTGCATGGGCATGTACACTAGCCATGTGCTACACACACACACACACACACACACACACACACACACACACACACACACAATGTTACCTTAAGTGCTGAGAAAATACCAGATACCAGAATGTTGACCTCAAGGAGCTTGCATTTTAATTGACAGAAGCAAGTCTGGGTCTGTGACAAAACTGCAGGGAATTGTCACTTCCATGAGATAACGCTGGAAGGACCATATTGCTGCTAAATTGAGGCATCAAGGAAGTCATTCAAACAGAGGCTATATGAACACAGGCTGATATGACAAATGATTTCCAAAAACTAAACCTAGAGTTTGGAGAAAGCTACATGCAGTGAAACAAGTATCAAAGACCATGAAGGCGAGTTCAAGGACAGAGGAAATGGGATGTGTCTGGGACCCAGAGAAGCAAGGAGGAGAGCAGATGGCTGTGGTCAGAAAGCTACATGAACACCAGATAGGAAAGGACTTTTGAAGCTCTGTGAGGAAATTGAATTTTCTCAATGCTACAGCAAGACCTTGGGGTGTTTTAAACAAAAGATTAAATGATTTCTTCCATTAAAAAATATTTTCCATACATACATTTATAATATACAGTAATATACATGTATTCATATATTTATAATACAATTAGACTGTTAAAGTGAATTCCAATTTCCTTATCTGCAAATCAGTCATGATATGTCTATGTGCATATATAATAATACAATTATAGAGCAGCATTTTAGTCAAAAATGGATGACACAGAGTAGCATGGACCCTTAAGAAAGAGAAACAACATGAACTTGGTTGGTATGGAAACTAGGAAGAGTTGAGGACAGGAAAGAATATAATCAAAATATACGTATAAAAGAAACTTTAATGAAAATTTAAAAAATTAAATTTGCCAAAAGTGTAATAGTTATTTTGTGTGTTTATGTACAGTTTATGATTGCATAGTAACAAAAGCACCAAAGAACACATTTCCTAAAACAAACCCTTGCCATTAAATGACATAAATGCACATAAATGGAATATATCATAAAATTTAACATTAAAAAATAAAACAAACTCCATCCTGATTCACTTCCTATTACATGATTTTCCATGGTCTAACTTAGTAGTGAGAGGGAGGGGCATGATTGTATGCCCAGACACATATGCTTTTTCTGGTGTGAGATATATGTAAAGTGACAATAGCTTGACATCATCTCTCAAGCTTAACTCGTATACATAAAACTTGATACTGAAATAGTATTGGATAAGTTCTCATAATGGGTAAAGATGAAGTACTGATTAGAAACACAAGCATTCTGAATGCCTCTTTCCATATTCTGATTAATTCGCTGTTACGTTCTTTTGCATTTTGCTTCTTCAGTAAAAAGAACACAGGTCTTCTGAAGAGACATTTCCAAATGTTGACCTGCGAAGATTATATCACAGTGTGTTTCAAAATTAATATGTTCCTTTTTGTTCCTGGCAAGTTTAATTTCTACAAAACATTAAACTGGGCTTTTGTGAGTGAGCAAACACCCAGTAGAGTATTTTTGGCACTTAAAAAGGCACATTGATGACTTCAACTCCCCAAAGCATCATAAGTGACTTCATTTTTCCTTTGGAGGAGTCTATAGAATCTCCTCCCGTAAGTTCAGAAGCACAGTGGTAAAGCAGTTCCATCCAGGCTGTCAGTGTGTGAAACTATAGACATCTGAGACACCATGCAGCCCTAATGTTGCCCCCAAAGTGAAATCTTCCTTTGTGATGACAAAGGGTACAGGCACGCTGACATTAAGTTTAAAGAGTCCAGGCTTTTTAAGCTCTGCAAAGGTAAATACTGAAGCTACACAGCATGTGGTCTACTACCAGGTTTCCAAATCCACAAAGCCTGGTTTCCACAGTGTGAAGACTCCCAGCATTAATGCTTTCAGTGCCAGAGGGCATTTACTCTACTCATCTCTCCCTTTCCATCAGAAACAAGATTTTTTTTGAAAAAATGTCTATCGGGTATTGTCTCCTTTGCTTTGTTCTGTTTTCCATGGCTGCCATTTATTGATCCTCAAGGAAGAAAGATCAAAAGATAAAAGTGCTTTTGGCATTTCCCACTGGAATAAAAAGATAATGCACCATTTCCTAAGTCTTTAGCCTGCAAAGCATCATTTTCTGAGGAGAAAAAAAAAATGATACTGATTTCCGAGACTAGGACTTTCCTCCCTCCTCAGCACTGTGTTTTTGACACACATTTCATCTGGAGACCACGTCAAGAACGCAACACCCTAGAGACACTGCACGGACAGCTTAGAGTCTTACTCTGTGAAGAAAGACAACTAGAATTTAAAGGACTTCGGAGACAGGACAATGGTGCCTAGTGTCTTGATTTGGGTTCCTGTTCAAATCCTTCCCTTGACATGTGAGAATCACCTGGAACCTCAAACATCTTAGTGATGCAAAGATACCTTTGGAGACTGTCTCCTGGAGATGCCTTTAGGATAGTTTCCACAATGAATTGTGCATATGAATACCTAAACCTGTGCTAGGGCTCACATAAATAATTTAGATGTGGTAGCTATTGTTTCTAATCAGTACTGATAAGGAGAACAGTCATCTGGTCAAACAAGGATTTTTTTTGTTGTTTTTTAAACATGGTCTTTAACAATTATATCATGTCCTTATATTAAAAATTGTAAATGTGGCCTATGTTCTCAATTTTTAAATAGGTATTTTAAGTTGTCTGGCATACAATGTTGGCCTCCAAGGAGCAAAAATATTTTCCGGTCCTTCAAGTGAACAGTTTGGCTATGCAGTGCAGCAGCTCACAACCCCACAGGGCAACTGGTAAGACTGTTCACTTCCTTATTATGTCAATAAAATATAATTGCATAAATGTAATATTTAAATCCCTTTTGAATCCAAGTAGATGCATGAATACACTGTTGATAGATCATGCTTTAAAATTGTTCTTAGACAGTCTCAGCATCTTACTGGCTCAGAACCCACAGAAATATGGTTGCCTCTGTCTTCAGGAAGTGTTGGGAATTAAAGGTGCAACCTGTTTTTTTGTTTGCTTATTTGTTTGATCAAATGTTTTTAAATAAGGGTTTTTTCTTCAAGAGTTGATAAATGCAGACTGATAACTAATAGGATTATCAGTTTTAGTGGGGAGAAAGGACAAACAGAAAACTTTCTCTGACAATATTTGTTCTGACGGTTAATGTGATAGATAAAGACAGACAGCTGGACATTGCCTTGGTCCTTATTGACTGATCCTACTTGAGCTTTAAAAATAATCATCTAGCTGATGATGTTTCAGTGTCCCTTCTGGGGGTGGGGGAGGAGAACATCTTCCTAAATACTCTCCTTCAGCGGGGCTTTGTCCCCCTGCTCTAAGTCAGCTTTCAATGTGCCTGAGTCAGAGTTCTCATATATATTTGTAGAAAACTTAACAAAGTCCTTTTCTTTTGCTTCTATCCTGAAGTACTCTTCTTAGCTTAAGTTACTATTGCTGGGATAAAACACCATGGCCAAAAGCAAACTGGGAAGGGGCCTATGCCCCTTTATCACAGTCCATCATCAGAGGAAGTCAGGACAGTAACTGAAGCAGGGCAGGGATCTGGAGGCAGGAGCTGATGCAGTCTACAGAGGATGCTGCTTCCTCTAGCTTGCTCAGCCTGCTTTCTTTCAGAACCCAGGACCACCATCCCAGGGATGGCACCAGCCACCATGGACTGGGCCCTCCCCCATCAATTGCTAATTAAGAAAATGCCTTACACCCGGATCTTAGGGAGGCATTTTCCCAATTAAGCCTCCTCCTTTCAGATAACTCTAACAAGTTGACTTAAGACTGGCCGAAACAGTACCCAAGAATTAATGTAAAGGATTCTATTTATAAACCAGAACTGTATTATCTGGTGAAAAATGACTACTATCGAGAAACTGGAGAAAAATATATATCCACCTATATTTATACATAATGTATGTATAATTTATATATATACACATGAATAGATATAAAGGAGATATATGTGTGTATATATATGTGTAATTTAAATTAACTGTGAAAGAAATAGAGAAAACTCAGGGAAACCAGATGACTCTGAGAATTATGTTGAGGATGACAACTTCCTCCCATCTCCACTTTGATGCTCATTTGTGGGCAGGTCTTTGAAACTCAACCTCTCTTTGTGGCACAAGGACTTAAGCTCTGCCCACTCAGTCTGGAGCTTTAGGGTCTGGCTTTCATCCTCTGGATGCTTTGAAACAATAACGTAAATGTGAGGTGACTTTTCAGTGAGAACTACCATGTATACTTTTCATGTTATGAACTTACATTTGACTCACTAATCCACTAGATTAAAAAAAAGAAGATTATTTTAAGTCCATGATGTTCCTGCATCGGGGCATGCTTATCTATGTGATGAGGGAGCAAAATGCAACTATCATGGTTCATCTAAGAAGACATTTAGAAGAAGCAGATATTAAGCTAAGATTAAAATGATAGAGACAAGTAAGCTGTCTCCATCTTACCCTGAAGGGTGAGATTCCTACTCACTCTGAGGAGATCCAGAAAGCAATCACTGTGGAAAATAGTCTGTCAGCCCAGGAGTGAACAGTCAGGCTGATCATTCATAAGGGTTAACACTTATCACAATCATTTAGAGTACAGGAGGGATTCACAGTCCCACCAATTATCATATTTTCCCTTTAATTACCATAGAGAAAAAGTAAAGTAGAAGGGGGATACAGACCATGTTTTGACCTTAGAGTCCAGTTTACTAAGTTGCCAATAAACGCCAAATTAGATCTTGTCCTAAGTAAGAAATCCATGACTATTTTTTGAAGCTGGAGAGATGCCTCCACAGTTGAGAGTGCATACTGCTCTTCCTGCAAACCAGAGTTGGGCTTCAAGTATCCGTGTAAGATGACTATTAACTGCTTATATTTACAATCCCAAAGGTATCTGACACTTGTCACATGCATGCACTTGCAAACAGATATAAACACATAATTAAAATAAATCTTAAAATGTTAAATGAATAATCATTTGCTGAATGACTAAACAAAAGGTCTACTTCCAAGTGATTTACCACAGGTGAACTATTTGAGACTACCTTGAGATATATAAACCTAAGAAGACCATCATGTGAACTTCAGTGGTCTACTGCAAAGGCACAGCCTCACTAAAAACAATCTGTCACTAAGTCTGAGGTTGTTTTCTTCTCAGTATCCAGTTTTCAAGGGCAGAATAAACTGTAAACAGAAGTTCTTTGGTCCTTTCTAGCCCTTTGGTCTGGACCAAACTTTCTACAAATGGTCCTGTAGTCACTTATAAAATAGTTATTCAGAGGTTTACATTAATTATAAACTGTTGGTCTACATCTCAGGCTTCTTACTTGCTAGATCTTACATCTTAAGTCAACCCATTTCTATGAATCTGTGTATCATCATGTGGCTGGTGGCTTACCAGTATTTTCTCTTCTTGCTTCTTGGGTGGCTGGACCACCATGTCTGCCCTTACCTGCCTTTTCCTCACCTGGCTGTCTCCTGCCTTGCCATAGGTCAGAAGATCTTCTTTATTAACTAACAAGAGCAATACATATTCACAGATTACAGAAAGTCCATCTCACAGCAATAATCAAAGAACGAAGGCTCCCATCTGTAATAGATGTTATTAGAGATGACAAGTCTGTTACAGATGGTAAGGAACTCAACCACTGGCTATATGGTGGTTTGAATGAGATGAAAAGGATGAAGAAATGATAGGAACCTGACAGGTAGAATCTTGAGAAAGTGGGAGTCTATCTTGTTGTTTCTTTCTGTGTAAGAATTCAAGATATTGTTAAATGACATTGGTACTAGCATTGTATTGAAATTCAATAGTGAATTTCAATATTCAATACTGCTCAGTGCTGAGCAGGTGGCATCAAGACCAGGGATGTCAGATAATTCTAAACCCTGCCTTAGCCTTTCCATAATATTCATTGTAAAAATAAGACGACTATTGGGAAACTAGGCCCTACCCTATAATTGGCTGGGATGGGACCTTAAATACCAGTATGGAACCTTCTGGTAAAGTTTAACTTTTAGCCCAGGATCACAGCCTTCAACCAGAATCTCATCATCAGCCTGTACAGACATCACCACACAGAAGAGAAGAGACAATTTATGTCTGTCTAAGGGGCTGAATCTTATGAAGGTACAAAGCAGAGAAGAAAGGAGCAAAGCTGGTGGGCAAGCCTGGCCTAATTTCACTGTCTCCACCTTGCCAAGCAAAGAAGCAGAACAGGCCAAGCCATGGACAAAGTTACCTAATTCACTGTGACTGGATACTGTGCCTATGTGGGGTGTAGGAAATAGAGCATAGGACTTGCCGTCCAAAGTGTGGAACAGTCTAGGAGGAAGATTTATATGCATAATAGGAATGTTTGAATAAGAGAGAAGGGATAATTCAGTGCCAAGCCTTGTAATTGCTCATATTTTTATGTTTCTACCTCTTTAGCTCAACAGTAAGAGCTCATTTTCCCTTTCCAAGGCCCAGGACACTAGAGGTACAAGATTTCCTCATGACCTCTGCCGTTAGTCTGACTCTGTCAGGGGGCATGCCGTGGGTGCAGGGCACCAAGGCCAGGTAGTCCTCAGTCAGGACAGGCTGTCTACACAGTGAAGAAAAAAAAAATGTGAAACCTGGGCTCCAGAATTGCCTATTTGTTTTGACAATTGGCACGCACTGTGCCCTTCCCACTCCTAATTTATGAAGATTGCCCAGACATTATGGAAATAGCAGATGTGAGAAAACTATTTAAACATTAACTTTCCTTCTGATACTAATCAAGTTAACTTTTGCTAGGAATTCTTTCAATAAATCATGAATGTTTGCTCTTGAGTCAGTTGATCACACACACACACACACACACACACACACACACACACATGCACACACATAATTAGTTCAGTTCATTGCTGTCTTACTGCTTATTTTGAAGTAGGTTTTGCCTCCCTCCCCTTCCCTCTGCTTACTTTGACTTCCTTTCCAATCTCTTTTACCCTTGACTCCATTCCTGAGCCCTTTTCTTCTAAGACAGAGACTCTAGTCAAGCGTTCTTAAATCACACTGTTATTTTAGAGTACTGTTTGGGTTGTCCTATGTGTCCAATGTTAAGAATATAGGCATGTTTTACTTCAAGATCTCCTAGATTTTAACACAGAAAAGTTGGCTATTTTAGTGGTTTTATTTATTAGGTTTTTATTACAGCCTAGACTTCTACTTCAATAGTATCAGTGACATCTCTTTATTACTTCTTGAGCCTTCCCGCAGTCTCCTGTGAGCTGCATAGTTTTCAAAGCAAGCTGACCTTCCCAAGCAGAGCTGCTGTGCAGTCTTCTGGCTAAGAAGAGTAAAGCCTAATGTGCTTTTCCCTCAACACAGGCAGAGGAGGGCCAGCCTGCCTCCAGCCTGAATCTCATACACCGGATGTCTAACATAGATGATGCAATCCTTATCACAAACAATCTACAAGTGACTGAGACATGTTTAAGATCATTTCCTGGAACTAGTGGTGATATGCACTGTTTCTGTTTGTGTAGTCTGAAGGCTTGCCCCAAGAACAATCTGAGCTCATTATATGACTCAAAATCATTGTAACTGAAATCACTTGGGAGAGGAAGACTTAGTAAGAATAAGGGTATTTCCAATAATGGAAATGTATTTTCTTGTTTTGTCAAGTACTCATGCATTCTACTTCCTTATAAAGAGAGAAGAAATATGAATGAATATTGTAGCAAAAAGAAAAAACACAGTATCCACATATGGGCACATATTTTTTGGTTAAGAAAAATTTTAGTAAAACTATTTACTCTAAGTATGATAGTCCCTCCAAAAATGTTTCTGTAGAAGAAATTTAAATAAAAAGTCGTATAGAAGTGAGAAATGTTTTGTAGCAGACATCAAAGGTTATGTTTAAATATCCATTGTTCTGACTTGCCTCTCCCATCATTCATTCTGGACTTGAATTTGTAGTGCCCTTGTGTACACAAACACATACACACTCACTCACACATTTGTAACTCAAACTTGAAAGATACCTGCTGCTCTAGAATGCTTGGGACATATCAGTGATCTCTGGAAAATCCTCGATGCTCCAAAGATATATCAGATATTCCTCATGATAATATTGAGTGCCTGCTCCAGAACAAAGCTTATTTACAAAAAAGCTTTGACATACATAACCTTCTGACACCCAACCATCTCAAACATTTCCCTGCATCAGAGCATGGGTAAAGGAAGTGCTAAGTGGCATAGATAGAAGTTGATTGTTAATGTTTTTGGGTTCCATATGATGAGCAAGTATTGAGTCCTTGTCTAGAAGAGTTCTAAGTGAATGAAGTATGATAAAACGGTGGATTTGGAAGGAAGTGGGTCTAGATTCTGCTATAATTAGACTCTGTACTAATTTTTCTGTTGCTGTGATAAAATACCATAACCAAGACAACCTAAAGAATGAAGAGTATACTTGGCTTTATAGTTTCTGAGAGATGAGACCATTGTGAGAAGGTGTGGCAGCAAGCATCAGGAGCAGAAAGCTAAGAGGCCATATTCCACTCAAAATCAGAGAGAAGAGAGAGAGAGATGGAAGTAAGATGTGGCTATCTTCTCAGTCTGCCCTTAGTCATACTTTCTCCAGCAAGGCTCGACCTCCCCCAAACAGCACCACCTACTGGGCACCAAGTTTACAAACACCTGAGTCATTCAAACCAATATAGACACAGTGTCTTCATACAAAACCAGAAATAGGTATAACATCTCATAGGTTATTATAGGGACCAAAGGAGATAATTCATATAAGAATCCTTTACTAACCAATATGTTAGTAAAGTTTTAGAATGCTGTTGCTATTCAAGTGTTTATTTCTGATTAAAAAAAAGAAATACAGCTGCCAAAGCACCCGGCAGAAAGGTATTGTCCCATGATCTTTGCTGTCTGAAATGTAGTAATCTTAAAATTTCATACTTGTTTTCCTAGGAGAGGTAAAAGTGAGGGGATATGCATCACCATAATTCTTTATAATGAGTATATCAGCTTTTGATTTTAACTCAGGGAAACTTCATGGAGGATGATTTAAAGCAGCAATTGGTGTTTATTGGCTCATTTGATTCCTGTAAGAAAATTAATTTCCAGGTTTCTTGTGAAGAAAGACTTAAGATGCTCTAGAGACAATAAGGTTGGTGAACTCTGTTGTGACATTGAAAGACCTTGGGGACTTTGCCTTCTCACCGCTTCAGGGAGCAATCTGGACGCCAAAGAGTCTGTGGTCACATAATGAGGCTTAAAAACTACCACTGCTTTTTACTCACGCCAAAGAGTTTGACTATTGAGTTTGGAATAGCAACACTATGACCTAAATGATGAGTCTATCTCCCCCACCTTTCCCTAAGGGGTAACATTTCATAGGTAACTTCCTTGATTCACAAACGCCTTTTCTATTAGTTATCAAAAAGCAGAGATCTATTTATACCTTGCCAGATGTATGTATTGTCAATAACCTGTAATGATAAAAGGGTAATATTTTTATTCATATACTGTGTGTAAGGATTCCTGGCATGTAGCAGCTATGTGGTAAGTGCTAATCTGATAACCCAACAGGGCGCAGGGTGAAATAAGAATTTCTGGCATGTAGTAGCCACATGGTAAACCCAACATGGTGCAGCAGAACATGCCACCTACAGAGTGCCACATAAATCTGCACCCATCCGTTCTCTTAAAAGGAGAAACCATGTGAAAGTCTGTCTTTTTTCTCTTCCGCTTCTCTGGCCTTGTATTTGCCCAGCAACTCTCCTGAATAAATTCTAGTGTGGTGCTGGTTGTGTGTGTGTGTGTGTGTGTGTGTGTGTGTGTGTGTGTGTGTGTGTGTGTGTGTGTGTCTGATCTCACACACAAAACCAACACTGTGGGCTTTAAAATGTCTAATGTTAACATTCATATTACATAGAATAAGCTCCAGTCACAAGTGAGGTATTACCTTCAGGATCTAGAGGACATCTCAGACTCCAGGCGTCTCTTACAGTTATTGAGCTTCTTCATCTCAAAATCTTCCTCTGCTGACAACATGCTTTGTGAGGATGATGATGCTCATTCTGCATAACTCCCTGGCTCTTAGGGTTTTCCTCCATCTTGTGGTCATCCTTCTGTCCCTCTGTCCTTCTGCCCCTATGTCTCTGTGTTTCTCTTTCTTTGTTTCTCTGGTGGTTTTGTTTGTTTGTTTGTTTTGTTTTGTTTTGTTTTGGAAGAGCATGAAGAAATCCTGCTGGCCCTACTTTGACCAACTATTTTATACAAGACAAGTGCTCACCTCTGGAAATCTCTGAATCTCTGAGAGCCTCTGCCACCTTTTATGCAGGAGACTACAATGACCGTCCAAACGCTTGACCTGCTCCCCCATACACTTGTTTTAAGGAAGCACCTAGTTCCCCAAATGTGTCACACTATGATCCACTACTCAACTCCCTCCACTCGACCCTCACCCCCCAAGCCTTTCTTCCCCTTTACAAGCAGATTCTACCTCTTGCCATTTTCCCAGCCACTGGACTTTCCTGTTTGTTATGTCCCCGGGCTACTCTTCCACCAAAGTCTCCTAACATATTTTAAAATCTCCTTTAATTCCTAAATACTCGTCTCCTTAAGTGTTGAATAGTTTTTTGTTTTTTTTTTTTTTGGATGGGGGGGTGGCATCTCTAACCATTTGAAGAAAACTACACCATTCTCCACCTGATGCTCCTAACTCCATTCTATCCTTCTTTCAAAGGGCTGATCAATCACTGCCACTCTTATAGCGCACTTACAAGATTCATTATCTATCATCTCCCTAGGATGTAAAATGCGAGGCCAGAATTTTTTTAGTGACTTCTCTGGTACCTACAATTGAGTACGGTCCATAGTAGGTGTGCTGGCTAGGCGTACGTCAGCTTGACACAAGCGAGAGTCATCAGAGGAGGGAGCCTCAATTGAGAAAATGCCTTCATAAGCTCCACCTGGAAGGCATTTTCCTAATTAGTGATTGATGGAGAGGGCTCAGCCCACTGTGGGTGGTGCGATCCCTGGGCTGGTGGTCTTGGTTCTATAAGAAAGCAAGCTAAACAAGCCATGAGGAGCAAGCCAGTAAGCAGCACCCCTCCATGGCCTTTGCAACAGCTCCTGTCCCCACGTTCCTGTCCTGTTTGAGTTCCTGTTCTGACAGCCAAAATGGAAGTGTAATAATAAACCCTCTTCAGTTTGCTTTGGGTCATGGTGTTTTTCACACAGCAACAGTAACCCTAAGACAATAGATCTTACAGACAACCTCATAGTGGTCTACTGTACAGGGCTACAGGGCCAGGACATACAGTTTACATAAAAATGATGCTCCCTGAAATTGTACAACATGCCCATCCCATAGGCACTTCTTTACCATATTGTTCTAAGGGCACCTTCATCAGCAATCTCTCAAAAAAAAAAAAAAATGTTACTATTGAAGATATGCCTGGAGCGCTTAGTGACCCATAGACCAATTAAAGACATTTTTAGTTTATGGGTTTAAAATTATTGGACAAACACATCTATAAATATTGTTTACTAACTAAACAGTGCACTTTGAATTCCACTAGAGGTGGGCAAACTGGCTACTTTTGAGAGTTTATGTAATCACTATTTTCCCACAAGATAATTGAACAGTAAATGTTTTTTCAGACAGTCTTGGAAGAAATCCCACTTTCTCTGTAGGGAAGGAGAAGTTTATATCTTAGGCTTTTGTTTAGTTTGGAGAATCAGCACTCATGGCTATTCACAGAGTTCTATTTTATTTTCTTGTTGAGAGTCAATGAAATTTATAACTACAAAGAATCCCTGCCATGTTTTAGCATGGTTTTCCCACCTGTAGAGACCATACCTCCCTTTGTAACATGCCCTTTTGGACTCTTCTCTGTTACAGCTAAATGTCCATAAAATTTTATGGTTGACATTACCAGCCTCCTTACCTTCCTATCTTGTTCATTTAAGAATGTCATGATTCCCTGGAAGTGGCCTCTGGTGATTCATAACCTCCTCTCATGAGGGTGAGCTGAAAGGAGCAGATTTTCATAAAAACCTGTGGGTATGATGAGGTGTCAGCTGCAGGATGAGAAATGTTACCAGTAAAGGCTGTGGCAGTGGTCTAGAACATTCCCTGGAATTGCTGTGCTGGAGGTGAATACCTAATGTGCTATAATATCTACAGAATGAGTCATGCACAAGCTAAGAACCAGGATTTCCGTGTTCTCCAGGTGCACCCCAAATTGCCAGACTTTATGTTGTTTTCTTAAGATAGCAGATGAAGAACTAACTTTACTTCTATCTTATCCCATTCCCCTCACATTTCAGTGCTTTTATTTACTCCTTATTGAGTGGCATACGACAGAGCAGATGCAAGCCTCCACCTTTTCCTTGTGGCCACTTCCTTTAAGAGAAGCACAATGTTCCCAGTGGTGATGGTGGTAGTGACATCTTAGCCCCTCTAATTTCAAGTTGACTAATTCTTAGATGAGGTGAGGGGGCTTCCCATGAAGATGTTCAGTGGGACAGAAAGCAGCAAGTGCGTCTTGCTTCTTCTCACGGAGATCATCAGAGAGCTGGTGCTGTGTACCTTGCTGCGGGAGACACAAGAAACAGAATGCTTTAGTTCAAAAACACTAACTTTCCTAGTGTGTCTCCCCTAAGCTTTGGTGAAGCGGTGTGAAAGATGTGTATAAAAGAAGTCACCTCTATGATCAAATCTGACATTTACTGAACACACTCTGTCCTTGACTGTCATTGCAAACAGCATGGCCTGGGCCTTGCTGTGTATATGTGCTTTCACAAGGGTGACTATGGCACGTATCTGGATTGTGGTGCCCTTAAATATCACACAGCTGTACACCTGTTCCCAGTAGGTGTAACCTGGCTCTCTGCTGCCAGTTTCTATTCCATCTAATTCCTAGACGTCACCTCATCTATTTAGATAGTTTTCTCAGGCCCATCCTAGGGCTTCTTGCATTGAAAAGGAAAGAGAGCTGCCTGGAGATTAAAAACAATTTCTTTAGAAAGGGCACGGTTGACCATGCCCAGCAATTTTGTAAGGAATGAATTGCTCATCTTTCTGTATCAGCACTTCCATTTGTAAAATGTCAATAATCTCAGATTTGATTTGAAGATTAAATAAGATAATGTTTAGAAAATCTTACATTCACTCCAAAATGTTGTAAGAATTACTAGCATTAGCAGAAATTCCCGGAATTCCCAGTCCAAAGGCACATTTTCTGTAAGTGCTTGTCTTAAGGTACTTCATTAGTTATCATTGTTGTGACAAAATACCAGGCAAGGGTATTTTAAGTGGCAGTCATTCATTTTAGCTCACAGTTTGAGGGGACAGCCATCACGGTGATGAAGGCTTGGACTCGGGAGCATGAGTCAGGTGGTCACATTTCATCTCTGGTCAAGAAGCAGAAAGTTGAGTGCTAGAAGTCAGCTAGATTTCTCCTTTCTATCAGATCAAAAAGCTCACCCTACTCCCTAACTCCCACCCCCACCATAGATGACTGCTGCCCACATTTAAGATGGACCTTCCCTTCTCAACTCAGCCTTCTGGGAAATAGCCTTCACAAATACAGTCGAGGTATGGTTCCATCTGTTTCTAAATCAGCTAAATTTGACTATGAAGATTTACCACCATGGTGGTGGTTTTTTCTCCACAGTCAACTTTCTTTTATGTTTTAAAGCTTGAACAGAGAAGTTTCTTTTTGCAAGGAGACTCATAACTGGTCAAAGGGACACGTGTAAACTAACATAAAGTGCGGAATTTTGCATCCATCATCTTTATCAACTTTTCACCACCTAAGACTCAAGAAACTATGCAGAATGGGGAGGAGACATAAGAATGTAGCAGTCAGTGTATGGGAGTTAAGCTGGGAAATGATGACTTCTGCATTTGAATAGTCACTGAGCACATCAGCACCTAGCATCTGTGTTCTATCTCCACATGATCAACACAAAATCAAAGCAGTCAACATTCCATGGATGAGGAAAAGATGCATGAGAACCCACTTTTAGCTGAAGAGCTTTGGTAAATGATGGCTGCTGGGGAAAGAAAAGTCCATTTTCTTCAGGAGTACAAGATGGCTACTTGTATATATATCTTTTGTGTGTGTGTGTGTGTGTGTGTGTGTGTGTGTGTGTGTGTGTGTGTGTTGGCTCTTTAATTTCACCTTCACTTGGCCAAAAATAGTATGTTGTTTGGTTAAAAGATAATACAGATTATTAACTTTTCTTTTACCAAGACAGTTCTTCCAATTAATAATCAAAATGCTTATTTTTTTATTAATTTGTTCAACAAATACTTAGATCTACAGGCACAGAATCTCTGGCCCTCATCAACCTTCATATCTACTGAAGGATCTAGTCCTCAGAGTTTGAAGAGCCAGATGGCTTTCTGGAGGGAAGACTATGTAACAGGAGATGTAGTAGATGGGTAGGGTAGAATCTGCCATGCCTGGAATGGCGTGACATGTATGGAGATCTGGAAGCAGAAAGGACTCTGGTCTAGAGAACTGAGTTCCAAAGAGAGTGAAATAATAAGACGGGGCTGAATAGGAAACCAGGGACATATCACCTGATGCTTTAGATGTGTCTGTGCACAAATGTCAGAAGAATGTTATGTAGACCACCCTGTGAATGAATACTAGAGACTGCTAAAGACAGAAAAGATGGAACCATTATTGAAACAGTTCTCACAGCACAAAGGAGATTGCTAACTTCCTCTAAGTGGTCACAAAGACCACCAAACATGCATGCAAATGCCATCAGCAACCCCCAACCATTAAAATGAATATGGTAACAACTTAATATCCATCACTCAGATTTCTGACTTTTCAAGAGCCTTAACCTTTGTGCCTAATGTGACAGAAGCATAGAGTACAAGAAACATTTTAATAGACAATGCTAAATTATCTGCTAATAAGAGGACAAAATCTTTCAGTTGTGACCTTGATAAAACTTAATTGAATTAAAGTATTCAGAATGTTCTTTAAGAATAATTTTATACAATGAATAAAGTATTTTTTACAGTTCAAGTATGAATTTTTATCCTTCTATTTTTCATCCTTTGATCATTTTAACATTTTTTTCACAGAAGAACTTAATTCCTATCTGTCATCTCTTTCATATAATTGTTTTATTGGTTATGTTTATTAAATAGTTATGCTATGTTTAATAGACAAGAATATGTTCCAGATTTCTACATATCTACTCTATAACATGGAATAGTATAATGATCATGACAAATTATTATCAAAGGATTCTCATGGGAAATTTTCACAGATAATCTTCTCAAGTAAAAAAAAAAAAAAAAAAAAAAAAAAAAAAAACCACAACCAACAGTAAAGCAAAAGTACTTCCTCAGTAACTGGCCGTTACACAATAGGTAACCTAGTCTGGCCTCTGAAAATTAAGCTGATTGGTTGGTAAAGTGTTTGTCTTGGAAGCATGAACCTGAGCCCCATGTAAAAATGCTGGGAATTGTGACTCACTTGTTACAGGTACTAAGTCCTTCGGGCCTCCCTGGACAACCAGTGTGGCCTAACTCAGGAGTTCCCAGACAATAAAAGACCCTGTCTCAAAGGAGCCGAAAGTGTTTCAGGCTATCTTCTGGCATATCCCCCCCCACACACACGCACACACATACACATGTGCACACTCACTTGCACATACATATGCATCTGCACACTCATGCATAAAACAAAAATGATCAGACATTACATGGTTTCATTCTATACAGTACCATATGAGCATAAATATCTAATGAATGTTTCTGTAAGGAGAAGAAGCATAGTCTCTAAAAGGAAAACAAAGCTAACCAAAGGAAGGATGTGAATACCACTCATCCTGTATTCTAGATATGCACACAGTATTGCAATCAGTAAGATCTCCATGATACATGTTGAGTATTTCAGCTAAGCATCTTCTTTATAAAGTCAGTAACAACAAAGCCACCTATATAACTCATCTGCTGTCTAAATAACACAGCCCGTGGCAGCACTTAAAACATAGAAAAAAACTCCAAAATGTCAGTTGTCATTTTGGGGTACAAATAACTATGATGTCATTCTTTAGCACTATGCCAGCATGCATAGTAGTATCTAGCTATTTGTACCCTTTATGTTCTTAAAGTGTTTCTTGCATATTGATATGTGTCCTCAGTATAAAATAAGCACTGAATTTTAAAATATTTTGTCGGGGAAAATTAAAAATAGTTTACTGAAATATTTTATGTTGACTACAGGCTAGTTTGTATTATGTGCAGTTAAAATACATTATTAAAATTAATTTTGACTGTCACTTTTATTGTATTAATATGCCTGACTAGTAGAAAATCTGAAATTACTTGTGTAGCTCATACTGTGGCAAACATTTTGTTTCTTTAGCTGCTGTGAAGAGACATTTCAGGGTGTTTTGTTAAGCAGCCATATCACAGACACTCCAGATAAGCTATGGGGACAAGAAAAAAAGTCAAATTATAACTGAGCACACTTGAACTACGAATTCATATAAAATTAAAGTTAATTAACTCATATAAGATTAAAGTTAAATGTGACGTTGATGAATTGTGATTAGTTTTCTCTTTGATAAACTGTCCATACCATACTATAATTCACAAAAACATCCTGTTTCTAGGCTACTGGTTGGTTCACCATGGAGTGGCTTTCCCGAGAACAGAATGGGAGATGTGTACAAGTGTCCTGTTGATGTACCCACTACCACTTGTGAAAAGCTGAATCTGCAAAGTGAGTTGTACTTAGCAATTCTAATTCCTTACAAATAGCAAAATCACATTTGTCATAAGTTCAGACAAAAATCACAAAAGGATGTCAATTTTGTCTTAAAGAAATGTAGATAGATTCATTCTTTTGTTTATTTAATTATATGAATACCAGTTCTTATCCAAATATTTAAATAAGTTTGAAAACCTGGTTTAATAATCTTCATGGGTAATGTTCTGACTCCTGGGCCATTTGCCTTAGACCATGGACTTATCGCTATCATTTTTATTTTTTAAATTATGTCCGGAAATCTGAGACCATCAATATTTTTCTACCTCTTTTCCAGAATAGGCCATGCACTGTATAAAACATAATGGGTTCTGGGGCTGAGACTGAAGGGTCTGAGAAACACTATACATTTCAGATTATGCTGAATAGTTACTTTCTAATTAAAGATGCATAATTTAAAATTTACTATATTATTTACGTACATTGCTGGTATATTATATTACGACTTGAAATATTTCATTAAGACGTAGCATTAGAAAGCTGAATGAGTAATGTCCCACACAGTATTTCCTGAAGGAACATTCAGCTCAATGATTAGCACCTCAGTAGAGCCCGGAGAACACAAACATTGCTGAGCCCAAGTCCTCCTCAGGAATCAAGGCCTGAGATAATAAAGAACATTGTTACAAAAGACTCAAAGGAAAGAAAGATTTTAATGACAGTTATTAAGTATTAGAAATATGGCTGGGGAGGTGTCTCAGTTAGCAAAGCGCTTGCCTTACAAACACCTGAGTTCAATCCACAAAAGTTACATAAAAACAGCCAGCCATGTACTGCCAGGAACCAGAATCAAGACAGCCCAGAGATCCAAGATAGAACCAAACATGACTAGAAAAAGGAAAGTCAGTAAAGTGATCCCTAAAGATGTTCTGCTGTATGCATAGATAGTTCAGTGCTTAGCCCAGTTGTCAGCAAAGCTGTGTCAACTAAAGGGAGCAGATTGCACAGACCTGCAGCCAAGTACTAGGCAGAACCAGGGAAAGCCTGAAGAATAAAGAGAGAAAGGATCGTAGGAGTCAGAGGAGTCTAGAATACCATGAGAACAAGAACCATAGAATGAGCTAAGCAGGGCTCACAGAGTCTGAAGTGACAAACATAGACCCTGTCTGGGTCTGAGTGAGGTCCTCTG
Source organism: Phyllotis vaccarum (assembly GCA_033318265.1). NCBI lineage: Eukaryota > Metazoa > Chordata > Mammalia > Rodentia > Cricetidae > Phyllotis > Phyllotis vaccarum. The sequence goes on along the minus strand of JARWLC010000012.1, from coordinate 47,356,323 downwards.
TTCTTGTGCAATTCTCAACAATGGAATGGGAAAGTACCTCTGACTCTTTTGACTGCATGGGGGACTGTAGAAAAGTGTTTTAATATCTGGACACTGGGACATGCATGTGTGCCAGAGAATTGCAGCAAGTTTGAGAGAAGCCTATGCTACATAATGAGACCCCCACAACTCCAAATATAAGAATAAAGAATCGATAGAAATATGAGAACATCATGTGTAGTTTAAATACAATACTTCTCAGGAAAAAAAAAAAAGAATATTTTAAACTATCCTGATTTTAAAAAGCAGGAGACAAGGTGACAAATAGAAATGTAAGGTACACTCACTGTGCATTTTGTTTGATAACATTGTTCTTTTAAAATCATACATTTAAATGTCCTGGCAGAGCAGCTGTCTAACTGCCTTCCACACAGGAGTGAGCTAGGAGTGCCTGAAGACACCACACAGCCTACTCTTCATTGTCTAATGCTTGATTCTGGATATGTTATGCTACACTCAAACCTATGTAAAAACATGACTTTGCCTGTTTGTTTTATTATAGCCCTAAGTGGATGGTAAATATTTAATACTGTAAAAACATCTCTTTCTCTCCAAAAGATTCAGCAAGCATCTCAAATGTTACGGAGATAAAAACCAACATGAGCCTGGGTTTGACCCTCACGAGGAATTCGGGCACCGGTGGCTTTCTAGTGAGTGCTGTTTACTCAGATTCCCTTTCCTCTGGAGAGAATTTCTGGTCACTGTCTTCCTTCCATCCCTCTTATCAAATACAATCTGGAAATTTAAATGTTGAAGTTTGCTGTTGGATCAGCTCTGCCGCTTGGATAACCAAGGAAACATAACAGGGTTGATGTGGAGCCTTCTTGAATATTCAGTGAACAATACAAAGTTTTAAATGAAATAGGAAACTTAAGAAGAAGCCCTATGCCCTGGGAGGTGTGCTGAGCAGGTGTGGATACCACCCAAATCCCAGGTCCTGTTTCTGCTTCCTCAAGGAGCATGCACAGGCACCTTCCATTCAGCGGGCAGGGCTCAAAGCCAGAGTGCTTTTGTCTTTAATGCTGCTGTAAGGGCTGCCTACTCTGATTCCAGGTAAAGTGAGGAACCGACTCTCATGTCATAGATCTGCTTGTCCTCTCACTTACTTCCTGAAGTGCTAGGAAAGGAAAATTCCTAAAGGAACGAAGAATTTGATATAGGAAATTGCTGAATGTATTTGATTGTACAGTGAAAAATATTACACATTCCAAAAAGTCAAAAAAAAGACAAGCTAAAATTAAATTGTATTTGAAAGTTCCTATGGCTCATGTAAAAAATCGTCTAGTTAGACAGCTCTGGAAAAAAAAAAAAAAAACTTGGTGTTTAAAAAATAGCCAATATTGTCATTTTATTTAGAATGGCAGACATTTACATTCAGAAAACCTAATTACCACTAAATAAATTCAATATTGGTTATCATATGTGTCAAATCAGTGTATAAGTGACTTATGCAAAGAATCTTTGCACTTGGTTATTTTCTGAGTGTTTTTTAATAAGAGTTGATTTCTCAGTATTTGTTTATTTTTGCAGTTGGATAAATCGGAAGACTATCTTGAGAATTGTGGATTGTGAAAGTGCTTTAAAGTTTTAATCTTTAATTGTAGATGAAAAGAGTTTGTTTTAAAAAAACACAAGAGAATTAGTAGATGCTGTAAAGGGGCTAGGAGGAGGGAAAGGACCCAACGTTTTTTACACATTTAGAAGGTCAGAGACTTGAGCTCCTCTTAAGAATTATGTGGAAAAGACTGACAATCACCACATATTTCTAAACCTTCTTAAGTTCTGCGCTTAAAACGAGAATGTTTTGGCAGTAACAGTTGGCATATTGTAACTTCAGCTTCTTAATTCTCTTTTCCATTGCTTATGAAAAAGAGCTCCTATTCTTGCACACGTCATGAGTTAGCAGCCAAGGTGATAAAATGGCTGAGGATGTAGACATGGGCATGAATGATTGTCATTGTGTGTGTGTGTGTGTGTGTGTGTGTGTGTGTGTGTGTGTGTGTGTGTGTGTGTGTGTGTGGACTATCCAGAAGCAACAATGACTTTTTCCTAATTGGCAAAATGTTCCCGTTTTATGGGAGGAAAACCATGCTTGCTCACTGAGCATGAAATATGAGCACAGCTGTTAGGATTAAGCCACTAACAGTTAAACTAGGTCAAGTAAATTCCTGTTGTTTTTCCAATTGCTTCCTACAAGTTTACACTTTTCTATTCAGTTTTAATAATTGATCAGTCTATAACTTCAGTGTTCTCTGCATGGGTGACAGCTTTACATGCTTTGAAATCCTTTGGGTAATTTTTAGTATCTTTAGACCTGATTTCTCTCCTCACCTCTCCTCTTTTCATCCAGAAAACTTGATATTAGAGAGTCTAAAGTCTCTTGTGTGCTCTAATCATGGTTTACTCACCAGTTATCATCATTCATAGAAGGGCTGCTGAAAGGAGAACATTGTTGCTGTGTTTATGGAGACAGTAGAGTTAGAATATGTATAATTTGAGCAAAGAGATGATACCAGGCAGCTAGGGATCCTGAAGCTCAAAGCAAAGAAATAGTTTGTGGTAAGGCTAAAAGGTAGCAGTTCATTAACTGTATTGTTTAATGTGTTAATGTGCTTTACAGGAATGGACTTTTAATCAAAATTTGCCTTTACAATCTCATAATGTAAAACAAAGGGTTTTAAAATACCAGGTGAGCAGAGACACTGTTGCCTGTCTCTTAAAGTAAGAAGTATTTTTTTTTTTTTTGTTCGTCACGGTGTCCACATAAGGTTCCACACTCTTGAGGTTCCCTGACAGTCCTTAGAGGCAGCTGGGCTTTTGGTTCCTATTAAGAAGTCCTAGATGAGCAGGACAGGAGGGGACTTGATGCTCAAACAACCACAATGATGTGCTAACGCAGCAATTGCTCTTTCCTTGACTTTGCTCTAAGAATCTTTTGTGTATTGACCATTGAACATTCAATCTTTACAATCTTACAGCAAAAAGACATACTTATCTTAATTTTTATAAATGAGTCACATGAGACTCACATACCTGAGGGATGAAAAGCCAACTTTGCATTCAATTTTCTTATGAAGCTTTTCTAGAAGTAGTTTGGTGGGGACCCCATGATCTCTCTGTCATTGACAGCTACCCCTGATGGCCCCATCTCTCTTCCTGAAGACTCATCATGAGGCAGCACATCTGTTGTTTTCTCCTTATCTTCTTAGCCTTCCAAGAGGATTGGTCACTCAAAAGCATTTTAAGAAGAATTTTGAAAGTTTATTTTTATATCAACTACATGAATATTTGCCTGAATATATGTCTGTACACTAGGTGCATGCCAGTGCCTATGGATACCAAAGAAATGTATCAGTTGTCTTAGGACTAGAATTATAGAAGGTTGTGTAAGAATGGGAATTTAATCCAGGTCCTCTGGAAAAGCAACCAGTGTTCTTAACCACTTAGTTATCACTCCAGTACTTCCAATGCATTTTTGACTTGCTAGTTTTGTAAGCTCGCAAATTAGGATGTTGGGGAGATGGTTCAGTGATTCAAATCACTGGCTTCCTTCCAGAGGACCTGGGTTCAATTCCCAGCACCCAACATCATCTCTGGCCTCCAAGGGCACTGGTACAGAAAGTAGCACAAAGATATCATGCAAATAAAATACATATATATATATACAATAAATGCATAATGTGTGTACATGCATATATGTACATATATATGTATATTGTGTTTGCACAAATACGTGATATAAATATATACATATATATACACACATATGTGTGTGAGTTGGTAAATCCTAGTATGTTGGGAATGAATAGATATGGTGTCTTGATTCATAAAAAAAGAAGTAGTTTACATTTCCTTTATGTATATTATTTTCTCCTTTTTTTGAAGACCTGTGGTCCTCTGTGGGCACATCAGTGCGGAAACCAGTATTATGCGACTGGTATTTGTTCTGACGTCAGCCCAGACTTTCAGTCCTTGTCCAGCTTTTCACCTGCAGTTCAGGGTAAGATGAATGTGCAGGAGGTCTGCGCAATGCCTTACAATTAAAGGGGGAGGGCCTACCGAGTCTCTGGAAGTCTGAAGTTAGACAGTTGTGCAGTGTGATGTATCCTTGGACATGTGTTCTTTTTTTCCTCTCTTCCTGTGTAGCTTGCCCTACCCTTGTAGATGTTGTAGTTGTGTGTGATGAATCAAACAGTATTTATCCCTGGGAGGCGGTAAAGAATTTTTTGGAGAAATTTGTGCAAAGCCTGGATATAGGACCCAAAAAGACACAGGTAAGGACATCAAAAATCATAAATGAACCCATGGCTCTCCTTTGGGGAAAATAATGTTAGATGTGAAGTCTTAAATTTTTCATTTGTCAAATATTCATTTTTAATGCATTTACTGGTGATCTGGGAAGTGAATGAAACATGACATTTTTAAGATTGGTATTCTGGCCATAGGTTGCTTGGTGTTGTTGATGTGAGTTTTATTTTTGATAGAGTCAACAAAATAATGGTGTATAGCATTCTAGTCTCTTTTAAAAGATGCTTGTTTTAATTATTTAACCCATGAGTTTGTTAATAACACATTTACGGTATAGAGAAATGGCTTAGTAGTTAGGATCACTTACTGTTCTTGCACAGGACCCAGGTGCAGTTCCCAGATTACAAGTCCAGAAGATCCAAAGTCTTCTGGTCTCTATAGGCACCTGTACACACATGGAGCACATAAACTCACACAGGTACACACATATAAATAAAAATAGTAAATACTATATTTTGAAAGTAGATACATTTTAAAATTAGACACACGGTTTCCTCTATCATTTTGATCAATAGTAAATTCCTTTTGTTAACATTTTGTCTGTAAAAAAATCATCTGAATTCTGTAAAATTTAAAAACATCTCGGTAAGCATAGAAGTTTACAGCCTCTTCTTTACAATCTAATATAATCTGACTTGTATTTTACATAAGAGAATGTATCTTCAATAATTTGGAATCATTTCCTATATTTTCAGAAGATGCAATTAGATATTATTATATCTTCTTTTTTGTTTTGATTTTATTTATTAATTAATTTGTTTATTTTACATCTCAGCCCATTTTTCCTTCCCTCCTCTCTTCCCAGCACCTCCACACCCCCCTTCTGTCTTAAAGATGTACAGGATGATTGCCATGTTTCTCATGTCTTCCCAGTGGCTGTCATACCCACCCACCCACCCCCAGGCAAAACTACAAATTGGACTCAGCAGTCAAAAGCTGTCTTTCCACTTGCCTTATAGCCTTATGTCAAAAAGTCTTGTACCTTTCAGAGAGCCTCTTATCACTAATCCTTATGTCCTGCTCACACTCCCATCTCCTGAGCTGGAAGAATTCTTTTAATGTTCAGAAATAAACATAATGATAGAAGGTGTAAGTTTCTTAATGAAAAGGATTAGGAACTGTCCCCCAGATACCTTGTTCAGAGGATTATCTTTCTGTCTGCTCTCTCAAATAAGGTCTTTCTCACTTGAAGGTCAGAGGTTCCTGCCCCACATGCCTATCTAACACCCTTGCTCCAACAATGCTCAAGCCCACAATAGGGAAACTCTAACAGTCAATTAAACTGAGTACATAGCTTGGGAATGCATGAGCTTTTCTTCAATCAAGCTCTGACTCTGTTACATAACTACTCAAAACTAAAGAGATTTTTACCCTCTGTATATGATTGCTTAGAGCAGTTTTCAAGATAGTCTCCACTGAAAATTAGAAAGTTTACTTATTTAAATCTATTTTATTCTTTGTATGAGAAAACTGAACCTGATGTTCTTTTGCATTAATGTTGTATACTAAGATAATTCCATAGAAAGTAGTATGTTTTCCAAATATGGAATTGAGATAGGTTCATTTAAGTTATCGGACCACACATCTAAATTCACCTTTCTTATTATATTGGCTAAGCGTAAGTTGTTTGTAAGCTAATGGTCATGAATTAACTTCCTCTCTTTTGAAGGTGGCATTAATTCAATATGCCAATAGCCCAAGAGTTGTATTTCACTTGAACACTCACAAAACCAAAGAGAAAATGGCTGAAACCACATTCAATACCCAACAATTTGGTGGGGACCTCACAAATACCTTCCAGGCAATCAAATTTGCAAGGTAAGTTTTGACACCACCAAGTCAACATTTTGACAATATAAAAATGCTAAAAGTAAGAAAGGGAGGGGGGAGAAAAAGGCAAACAAATGAAATAAAGGCGAGACAGGTTTGAGCTTTCTGAGGCATGTGTACCTTGACATGGTACAGAGGAAATGTGTGATATGGTACACACACCACAATTCTGGGATGGTGAGACATATGGAGTGGCTTTATATGATTTTTCATTAGTTACATAAAATACCATTGTCTTAGATTAAAATAGCATACAAATGAAACATTCTATCACTGTTTGTTAATATTAACTTCAAACCAATTGAACCAATAGACTATTTATACACATTAATGAAGCTCATAGTATATTTATTATTCACAAGAATCTGAATGCTGAGATTATTATCCTTCTGCAACCCCCAGGGAGTGTAAATTTTACAACTGCATGTCATCCACCTCCTTCTTACCTCAGTAACTCTTTTTCTGCTTGATGAGCTTTACTAGACATGTTATTAAATGTCTGTCTGTATTTTTTTAAAAAAAAAATGAGAATAATGTGCTTGCCCTTAAACCTGCTCCTAGCCTTTTGCATCTCCTGTTTTAATTCTTTCAAAAACCATCAAAACAGTCTCTGATTCTTCTTGCCTCTTCCTGAAGCTTGTACCTCTGCCACTGGGTCAGCATGTCCCTGAATGAGCTAGTCTAGTGCTCTTGCCTCAAGCCCACCACCGACAGCTCCTCTGAACGTTTGATAGGGACACACAAACACTGCTGTTCTGAACAATCTTTATTGAAAAACATAAGCTTCTGGGATCCCCACCATCCCTGGCCTCTTCGTTGGCTCCTTCTCATGGGTTTTCTTCACTGAACCTTTTTCCTTCACAGTCCTTTCTTTTAGGAATAATGTCCATACTGTTGGTGTGAGGGCCAACCCTGTGTTGATTTCCCGTTGCTATCTGTCATCTCTTAGCTCTCTCCCCAAAGTTACCAGGCATCTCACTGAAGCTGAGCATCTTTATTGGGAGTACCATCTCAGAAAATTCACTCTGTCCTAAAGTACCTTCATTTCTTTCCTTCACTGCTCACCCCATCATCAGATAAAACTGCCATTGTCACCGTTCCTCCTCCCAGTTCCTGTACATACATAGCTGGTCACCATCACATCACAGGTCTGTCTCTTCATTCCCTATTTGATCTGTCCGCTCATTTTCTTCATATGTACTGAAGTTGCTACTCTCAAAAGACACTGTCCTGTTGTAATGAGGTTTCTGGCCCCAGGCTGCCAAAGGTCCGAGACCCACAGACCTGCCCTGCCCCAGACCCCTTAGCCATCCGCCACTGATCAGGCCCCAGAAATGACTCAGACGCTTATATTAACTTTATGCTGTTTGGCCTATGGCTCAGGCACATTGCTAGCTAGCTCTTACATCTTAAATCAACCCATTTCTATTAATCTGTCTGCCACGTGGTCCGTGACTCACCTGTGGTCCTTACATGTTGCTCCTTTGGGCTTCAGCTCGGTCTGCCTCTGGCTCTGACCTTCCTTTCCTACCTATTCTGATTCCTCTGCCTACGTTTTTTATGGTGCCTGTCATGGCCCAAAACAGCTCCTTTATTTAAAGATTGATATTCCAGCATACAGAAAGGCATTCCTACATCACTGTCCATAAGAGAAGATACAATTGGCTTTATCTTTTCTGTCTCTAGTTCTTTGGGGGCTTGACCATCTCATGAACTGTGGACCATAAAAATGAGTCAGCTGTTATTAAATGAAAACACTTCCCAGTCTAGTAACTCAGACTAAGGAAAAGAATGTTGTCAAGATAACTTCGGAGGGCTGCTGTTTTCAACAGAGAATGTAACTGGGCCCTATCCCTGAGGGAGGACCTGGAGGCCTGGAAAGCTTTACTCTCCAAAATAAGGCATGATCACTGGTTTTTGAGGTGTGGCTTGTCTAGTTTTTATTACCTTTTTAAAGCCTTGCATTTTTCTTCTACCACCACAATTTCCAATGGACAAAAATCAGGACCTACCCAAATTCTAATCAACACCTCCCAGAACACACATGTACACAGACACAGACAGCAAACACACACACACACACACACACACACACAGAGAGAGAGAGAGAGAGAGAGAGAGAGAGAGAGAGAATTCTGATATTCTTTCTGTAAATATCCTCCATTTCCACATACTTTATTTAATCAAACAAAACACTTCTGAAAATCAAAAACTAAATGAGGGAGTTCCATCCTCAAATCACTCTTGATGTACCCACCAAGGTACTTCACTTTTAAAAACAGAATATGACATGAGCTCCATGACTAAAATTTGTCTGGATTAAAAAAAAAACAAAACTATTTCTACATTTTCATGTTTCCTAGTACAGTATACATAAAATATTCTGTCTAACAAAATGATTTATCAGCTTCAAAACACTGACTTTGGAATATTGGTAAATGTATAGAATGGTTAGCCAGCACAGAAGACATGAATATGAAGACAACACAGATGGACAGGAAACAGGACATCATTATACAGCTAGCTATAGTTTATGAAGTAGGCGACATTACATAGGAAGAACATCATGGGAGATTATAACAGACAAAGAGAAATAACTTGTTGGTTGGCTGGCTATCTAGAAGAAAATAAAGCTGAGTACTCTACCTTGCTTCTTGCATCAAAATAGATTTTAGATAAATAAAAATATGTCTAGCTGGACATATTAGTGTATGCCTATGATCCCAGCCTGGGCTACATGACAAGACCCTGTCTCAAGAAAATAAAATACAAAAAAAGTCCTAAAAGCATTAAATAATTAAGCATATGCATGAGATTTTAAAGATAATTTTAGACTTTTTTAAAGAAGAAATCATGTGTTTTTTAAGTGCCATATCAAATATAAAGGAAATATAAGCAAATAGATTAATGAAGGTGATGCTGTAAATCTAAAAATAGAGTTTGTATGGGGCTAGAAGATTGCCAGTGGGTAAAGTGTTTTCTCCACAAGCATGAGGACCTGATTTTCGATTCCTTGAACTTGTGTAAAAGCCAGATGCTATGGTATGGGTCTATATCCTCAGAACTCAGAAGCAGAGAGACAGACAGTGCTCCAGAGCTTCCTGGCCACGCAGCATAGCAGAGTCAGAGTCACTGAAATCCAGGTTTAGTAAGACCTTGTCTTAAAAACTTAAGTGAAGAGTTATAGAAAAAGACACTTAATATCTATCTCTTACTCCCTTATACATATCCATTCATGTGTATATCTGTGCATATATACAAGAAAACATATGTTTCACACCACATACACATACATATTTATAGAGAGAGTGAGAGAGAGAAAGAGAGAGAGAGAGAGAGAGAGAGAGAGAGAGAGAGAGAGAGAGAGAGAGAGAGAGAGAGAGAGAGAGATCTGGGGAGCCTAAACCTCAACTGAGGAATTGCATCAATCAGGCATGGACATGACTATACAACATATTCCCGATTAATAACTGGTGTGGGCAGGGCAGGTCCAGGCCATTTTATCCCTAGGCAGGTAGACATAGGCTGTATAATAAGTGCAGCCAAGTAAGCCAGATGGAGCTGGTAAGATAATATTCTTACATGGATTTTGCTTCAAGCTCCTGCCTTTAGGTTCTGCCTTGGCTTCATTTGATGACAGACATAACCCCTAAACCAAGTCTTTCCAAGATTCTTTTTGTTTTGGTGTTTATCATAGCAAGAAAATACTAACTATGACACACACAGACACACACACACCACGAAGCCTATTGTAATTACTATTAAACATGAATTCTATTTTATATTTCTCTGCAGAAGCTACAAATAGAAAAATGCTCTTAGCTATGACACTGGCATTGACACAGAAGGGAACTGACATGGAAAACACAACATTGCCTGTGTTTAAGGATGCTAATTTCCCATGTCTGTTTCAAAGCAGAGATCAACCTTGTTAATACTGAGCAATTTTATCTGTCACAGGGAAAAGGCTTATTTACCAGCTTTTGGTGGGCGCCCAGGTGCTACAAAAGTCATGGTGGTTGTAACTGATGGTGAATCCCATGATGGGTCAATGCTGAAAGAAGAGATCCAGAAATGCAATGATGATGAGATACTGAGGTTCGGCATAGCAGTAAGTGGTTTCTGTTTGGACGTGTCCTGCAGTTGATGGGAGTACATACTCCTGTACTCCATCACTTTCCAGGTCTGAAATTTGTACAGTCTCTCTGCTTCCTGCTGATTTTCAGCCCTGTCAACTAAATAAATGGCTGTGGAAGGCTTCAGGAAGCTCTATGATGATCAGAACCTACTGAAGCAAACAAACAGGGAAACTCAAGAGGTAGAAGAATGACCTTTGTCCTGCTCTCTCTTTTTCCAAGGTTCTTGGGTATTTAAACAGAAATGCCCTTGATACTAAAAATTTGATCAAAGAAATCAAAGCAATTGCTAGTACTCCAACAGAGAGATACTTTTTCAATGTGGCTGATGAAGCAGCTCTTCTGGAAAAGGCTGGAACACTAGGAGAGCACATTTTCAGCATTGAAGGTAAAAAGGCATTCACAAATTTTTCTTCAAATTTTTTTGTTGGATAATTTGTTATTTTCATGCATTTGCTATATGAATATTAACTCATAGACCATGCATAAAAACTAATGCAGATATTTCAGCAAGATAGACGAAATCAACAAATATATAATTTATAAGAGAAATGTGACTAACAAGCAGAAGGAAAATATGAATCCAGCCACCTTTGTGTTTTGCCTAAAAAAGGAAACATCAATACTATTTAATTTTCCAGAAGTCTCTGAGGTGCAAAACTCACACATGCTTCATAAAATAAGGAATTCTTTTTTCAATTTTTGAGAGAACAATCTAACAACATCTATTATAATCATAGTTGTTTTTCTTTTTTAAGTTATGTAATTTCAAAAATCCTTGAGTTCTCTTATGGTAAACATATGCACCTTAAAACAGGGAAAATACAGTGACTATCTCTGGCAGTTCAGTTGGGAGAAAGACTATACTTATTGCAGCTCTACTGATGCACTTCCATGGTCTTGGAACATCCTCGGGGCAGAACTGTCACCCATGCAGACAGTCAGAACCGGGAGAGCTGGAACACTCTTTACAGTTGTTTTAAAGGAGGTGGGGGGGAGAGAAGGGGAAAAAAAAGAAAATCCATGCAACCCAGATTCTGGTTCCAGTAATGAAGGTGGTGTTTAATTGTGCAGCTACCTATCAGGCTCTCCCTTAGAAGCTGGGTTCAAAGGTATTGCATAGATATCCATTGTTGCCGTTCAACCTTGATCTTCTTATGATGCACTAGAAATTTCTATCCCACCCCAAATTTTATTGTGGAAGAGTTATTTCAATTGTCACCCAAAACTAAGGTCTCCTATCATAATTCAAAACTACTAAGACATCTGTATAAGCAAATTTGCTTGAAGTCTATGAGCAAGAGTAATTGTAATGTAATGTAAGGCTAACTTGAAATGATCATGGACATTTTCTGTTGTTGAAGACTTTTGAGGAACATAAACCTATTTCTCCCTTGAACTGTCTCCATGAAATCAGTGTTAATTATTAGTCCCCCTAAGCAATAGGAACTCCCACAGTAGTCTAGTTTGTTCTATTAAAGTGTCCATGGAGGAATTTAACTTCCTTCTCGTGAACATTATTAAAGCACAAGCATTCCAACCATGCTGAAAAGACCATGCCCAGAAATAGACAGACAGTAACAGATAAGTTTAATTAAAACAAACTTCCCAGCTCATCAACTCTTAGGCCTTGATCCGGGTTCCCAATGGCTAACACAGTTGCTCTCATTCCAATCTGTGGTATAAAGTAAGCACCTGTTCTTCCAATGCATCTGAAGTATTTGTGCATTGAGAGTGCTCATACGCAAAACCCACACAGTTTCTTAGCTAGCAATGATACATGTACAAGAATATCTTGATCAAAGTTTCCACGTTAACTAATACACTTTTTTGTGAAGCTAATTTAATATCAGGAACAGCATAAATATTACATTAAATTGATTAATGCTTAATGGGGATCAAATCCAATTTGAAGGCTTCTTTGGACACTTTGTGATTTCCTCATCCTAGAATCTTCCAGGCTAGAGCTGTACATTGACAGAAAAACAGTGTGTGTGTGTGTGTGTGTGTGTGTGTGTGTGTGTGTGTGTGTGTGTGTGTGTGTGTGTTTGAAGTTTTGATTTAAAATTTCTGACAGTCGTATGGTTTTGAAAATGCTATTTTGCAGGTACTGTTCAAGGAGGAGATAACATCCAGATGGAAATGAGCCAAGTAGGATTCAGCGCAGAGTACTCTCCTCAGAATGTGTGTATAACAGATAAGTTTAAGCCACTGCTGCCTCTGGCTAGAACACACAGAGACACAGTAGCTTACAAATAATAGGAAAAACAGTCATCCCCTGAGCAATGATTCAGATTCCTGGGCCCGGTCATTAATCTTTTTAATAAGCAGTTAAATTCTTCCTTCCCTATGTCAGAGGAAAATATCTTTTATAATAAAGGCTTTGAGTTCCCTATGGTAAGGACACTATACTATTTCCAGGCATCATTCATATAAGAATTTCATGGAATCAATTAACTACTTAAAACATTTGTCTGAGAACAAGCCCTTTTTATCCCTGATACAGTTGCTGTCCATGTTACCATACTTTCGTTTTCTATGGGCAGAAAGAGTAAGTATTGTTGAAAATGGGCAATTCCTAAGACATGAGATGGGTCTGGAGTCCACTGTCTTAGTAACTTAGGGAGTCTATCCATTTCTTTCAGTCACCCTCTGGGTCTTAACCCCAATTCTGACCTAGACATTGAAGGAAAATGAAAGACAAAATGGTATAAGATTCTGAGAAACATTTAGAAATTAATTTGAAGCAGATCCAAGGACCAAGAACAGCTCATCCTCTGCCTGCCTGGATTTAAAAAATGCTCATATTACTGATTCAATAACCTTTATAGGTGTTGAAATGAGTTAGAAATCTTTCTTGTAAAAAAAAGATAAATAAATAAATAAATATTTTCACAGAAATACTTTTGCACAGCTCTATGAGTTTAGGGTCTATCCCCTGGAGTCCGTTCATATACTCCCAGCTTAGAGTCTATGCTTACATTTTGCTTATTCTCAAAATGTTATATTCTTTCTACAGGATGAGATATATTTTTCCTATTTTTGACCCACATAATCATATCCTTGTTTCCTTATTTCAAAACAAAAACCTTCATAATAACTAACCAAACCTGTGTACCTAAGGACTTGTAGCCTTTGATATTTAAATAGTTTGAGCTGATGCAGAGGACTTTGAGCTGCACGGTCCCCCCACCCCACCCCTGAATTGGGCTTTTTTTCTGTCCACTGCATTGACTTTCACAGCTACGGGTGTTTGTCGTGGCTGTGCTATGATTAAACACATGGGATATAGGAATGTAGAAGTGGGGATATTTGACAAGGACTAAAGAGATGTGTGAAGGACTGTGAAACTCAGTGGGTGAGACAGCTTGCTGGACAAGCATGAGAACCGGAGTTCAAATCCCAGCGCCCATAAGGGCAGATGGCTGCCCATGCACCTGTAACCCTCATACTGTGGGGAGTACAGAGATGGGAGAATTATTGGGGTTTGCTGGCCATAATCTTTGCTTTAGCTTCAGTGAGAGACCTCACGTGAAGGAAATGAAGCAGACAGAAGTGATCCCGAATCATAAAAGTATTTCATTGCTACTTTATAACTATACCTTTGCTACTGTTATGAATTGTACTGTAAATATCTGATAGGCAGGATAGTCTTATGTGACACCTATGATAGGGTCACTCAACCCCCAAAGGGGTCGAAATCCATAGGTTGAGAACTGCTGGCATAGGTCATGGAAAGCTTGTACTCCAGTAAAATGAAAACAATTCTAGGATAAGTGAATATACATATATGTTTATGTATACATACAATTTACTGTGCAAAATCTCCTTAAATTTTGATAGATTATGTCAACGTTTTGACTAACCTGAATTCTTTTGCATTAAAGGTAGCTTGCCTTAATCTTCATTTCTTCAATTATTTCAGGATATTCTGATGCTAGGTGCAGTGGGAGCTTTTGACTGGAGTGGAACAGTTGTCCAGAAGACATCTCATGAGCACTTGATCTTTCCTAAAGAAGCCTTTGACCATGTTTTGCAGGATAGAAATCACAGTTCGTTTTTAGGTGAGGCACTGCATTGGTTGACTCAGACAACTCAGGTTCTTTTTCTTTAAACTTTCAGGTCAGCTCAGCAGAGTCTCTGAACTGTCCCCACTTACGTGTTTGCAATCCACAAATGGTACCACTTTGCCAGTCAGGCCTTTGCCCATAAGTAAGGAAAGCTGAGGTTTACACACAAATTTCTGTAGACGTCTGTTAAGTTCATATGATCCATGATGTTATTAACTCCATTGTTTCTAAAACACACAAATCTGTTCCGGCAGATATCCCTGGAACATGGTAGTTTCTCCAAAACAGAAGTTATTTCTAAAAGACAATACACTAACTGGTGTCCTTCTATTGTTTTAGAGTTCTTAGGAAGTTCTGTCTGCTTGTTATTGTTGTTATTCATATGATAAGCATATAGTCATGTTCAATGCCTGCTATAGATATCATATTCTACACAAATCCTTCCAAAATTGCTTGAGAGCCTGTGACATTAATAGCTTTCATCAACTTCAACAACCTACTGGCAAATGACAAATCCAGAATTCAAACCTAGAACCCTGTAGTTCCCAGACCTGTGTTCTTTCCATGAAGCAGAGATATCATTTAAAATCAGTTGTTCATTCATTAAACACTTGTTAGAGGTTAGTGTCTTAGTTTTGTTTCCTATTGCTATGATAAGATACATTGATAAAAGCAATTTAAAGAAGGGATTTATTTGGTTCACAATTCCAGGTTATAGCCCATCATTGTGAGGAAATCAAGGTGGCTGGAGCTTAAAGCTCCATTATAAGCACAAGCAGGAGCAGAGAGAAATGAATACATGGATAAGTTTCCTCTTAGCTCACTTCGTCTACTCTTACCCAGTTCAGGATCTCCTGCTTAAGAAATGTCATCACCCACAGTGAGCAGATCTTCTTGCCCCAGTTACTCAATGTAATCAACCAATTACCTCCAGATATGCCCAGGATAACACTTAATGTAGACAAATCCTCACTGAAATGTTCTTCTCAGGTTACAATAGACTGTGTCAAGTTGACAACTAAAATTAGCAATTAGCCTGGTTTGAGGGTAAATGAGAACAACCCAGGATCAAGGAAGAGCTTTATAGAATGAGGACCTGTCTATGGTGGTTAGACTCCAAAGAAAAGCCAAGACATTTCATCTCAAGAACCCAAGTAATCATCACACCTAATATCAAGTCTTCTGAGCCTCTCTGCTGCCTTCCAAAGCTTAACCTAACTCTTCTTCTCTGCTAGGTTATTCTGTGGCTGCAATTTCTACTGAAAAGGGTGTCCACTATGTTGCTGGTGCTCCTCGGGCCAATTATACTGGCCAGATAGTGCTGTACCGTGTCAATGAAGATGGCAATGTCACAGTGATTCAGTCTCACAGAGGGGACCAGGTAAATATCCTTACTAAGCAAGGGAATTTAATTTTGTGGATAACTGGGGCAGGTGGACAGTTGAGTGGGTCAGGTGGAAACTGGTGTTTGCTGAATGGCTTCTCTGTGTCTGAGAATGCCATAGAAGCTCGCTGACATCTATGTTAAATCCTAACAGCAGAAAGTTGACTGGGATTAAGCCTGATCCTGCTATTGCCATTGATTTTGTAGGAGCAAGAGAATCACAAACTAGTCACAAAGTAGCTAACACATCATGCTTTTGTCTCCTCCTTAGTAGTTTAAAGAATGGTGTTTCTATTTTGATAAAAGAAAAAAAAGACAGTGACAGTGTCACAGAAGAAATCACTTACTGATTTTTAAATCCGTAATGAATATCCACACTGAACATCACTGCACTGCATGGGACAGCACTCGGATGCCCGGCCCTTCCCATTTTCTTCCTCTCTACATCATTCTCCCACCTTTTCTAGCTGGCAACATCACCTCTGCTGACCCATGCACTGGCACTGCATCATTCATGTATCCCTCCACCTAAAATACTCCTTCTGTCCTTATGATTCCATTCAAATGACTGGTCCCTCCCCTCCGTCACCCCTCCCCTCCCTTCCCCTCCCTTTCCTCTCTACATTCTGGTAAGGTATCTTTACTACAACAGTTTTTGTTTTGTTTTGTTTGTCATGCACATGGTTATTTGCTGTCTTTGGCTGGCCCTACCCTTCCTGTCCCTCTAAACCATAGCTCATGTACCTATTAAGGGCTCCTCTTTTGAACGTGGCCTCTGGCTCACTGGCTTCACAAATATCTGAGTTGCATGGGCTAGAATACATATGTGATAATATGACTCCTAAGATTAATATGCTTTGCTACTCCAGATTGGCTCCTACTTCGGTAGTGTGCTGTGTTCAGTTGACGTGGATAGAGACGCCATTACAGATGTGCTCTTGGTAGGTGCTCCCACATACATGAATGACCTCAAGAAAGAAGAGGGAAAAGTCTACCTGTTCACGATCACAAAGGTAAAATTAAACATTAGACAGACAGCTTAATTGACTATAGTACTGATAGTTAATCTGAAATTTGAAGTACCCTTATTATTCTGGAGTAATCACTAATTTTCATGAATAGTGTGGTATGTATTTAATGAAGTTCAAGGTTTCACCACTGTTACAATTTTTAAAAACATATTAAAAGGCATGGGTTTAATAGATAGTCTATCCTTTTTCAGTAAGAGGTCTTTGGATGTGTTCCTATGCAAATAAAGCCATTATTAGCACAATTTTTAGTATACATGTAAAGATAAATATTTTTAAAGCATCTTGAGACACTTCTTTGAAATGATAGTAATCACTGGGCATTCTGAACTGTTCACTTCACAGTGAAAACGATTGTTCAAGCAATTCCAACAACCTCCAGATGACCCAGAGTGCTTTCTACATTAGTTTGTCAGAAAATTCCAGAGTTTAGTGTCACATTTAGGTGCACATCCAACTCTTGGAATTTCAGATCCTTGCCATAAAACTGAGCTGACTCAAAGAGAAAAGGCATCATTTCTCCAACTTGTAGACAGAACTCTAAATCCACTTCAATAGAAATCTGGAGCTCTGCAAAGACAGGAAGAAAAGCAAACGAAAGGCAGCGGTTGACACAGGAAACCAGATCGGTGTGGGAGGCAGGCAGTTATCTTTAGTTGGTAGGATATTTTATGCTTGATGCTTACTATATATTAATGTAAAAACAGACCCTTTAACATATGCAGTTAAGATAATGGGGTGCTGGAAATAATGTGGGTGCTGGTAAGTGAACACAGGTCCACTGCAAGAGCAAAAGGTCTCTTAACCACTGAGTCAACTCTCTGGCACAGCAGCACTATCCCTTAATGCTTTATCTAACTGAGAAAAAGTATAATCTCTATGAAATTACTATAAATGTGAAAGAATCAACACTGACCCAGCTTCCTGACTGAAGCACTTTACTTTCTTAAATATTTCCATATTGAGGACAAAATCCAAAGGAAACCCCATTTCATAAAGACATGCCTTTTCCTCTGCACAGAGTCATTTAGTGCTGCTTGCCTTGTTGTGGAACGAGAGAGACTTTATTTTCCACTTCCTACCCCATTATGATGCTGTCACTGTCCAGCAATAAGTAAGATCTAAGTGGTCACGTTTCCTTGCGCTCTGTACCTACCTTAATTTCATTTCCAATATTAGCCTTTCACTAGGAAGTTTTTAAACCAAAGATTTGGAAAGAGGCGGTAGTCCTAATACTGAGAGAAAGTGGGGATAAAGGATCAGGCGTTTTATGGAAGTTTTTCATGTACAGAACTAAAAAATTATCACTTCCTTTAATCTTGGCTTAGGAGCAGGTGTACTGTGACCTGCAATAATAAAATTTTTATTTGTAACTCTCCTTATACAATAGATAATCATCAATTCCCAGATTAAACCCTATCTGCTTTCACATCTTGAAACCTTGGACATAGTTGCTTTGAATTTTATTGATACACATTTAGAGTTTTGTTGTAACAGATCTCTCCTCCTCTGCAAGGGCATCTTGAATCAGCACCAGTTCCTTGAAGGGCCTGAAGGCACTGGAAATGCTCGGTTCGGTTCAGCCATCGCAGCCCTTTCAGACATCAACATGGATGGCTTTAATGATGTGATTGTTGGTTCACCCATGGAGAATGAGAACTCTGGAGCAGTGTACATTTATAATGGTCACCAGGGTACCATTCGCACCAAGTATTCCCAGGTAATCCATGAATGATGTGATGATGTATTAGGTACATAAATGGTGGAACTCGGCAGAATCATCCAATCCATGCCTCTTACCTTAGATCTGTGTTCTTTACATAACAAAAGATATACAAATCTTTACTATATGTTGAACACCATTCTAGCTCTCAGAATGTTGTACAGAATAAGACAGACAAAATTCTGCTTTGTGTTGACCTTATATTCCAAAAGAGGACATATGGATAAAACAAGTTGCAGTGTTGTAGATAATAACAAATGTCAAGGATCAAACACAAGAACTCATTTAAGAGGTAAATTTTCAAGCACTGGGTATTATTCATGTATTCTGAGGGGTATCAGATGACCACAGGATGGTGAAGAATGTCTCACTAACAGGCAATTGTGTAGAAGTCCTGAGGAACGCGAGCTAAGGTAGGAATCAAGACCTGAACTCGTCTCAGTCATTCCTAGAACACTGACTTCTCATCATTCTGTACTGGCTTGTGATTACCTATTAAAGATCCATGCTGTTTCCTTGAGGAAAGAGCCATTGTAAAAACAACACAGAGATCAGATAAAATGCAGAAGAAGAAAACAATAAAATTTTCTGGACCAGACAACCTTAAGAATGACCATTTGGAGAATGTAAGGGGAAGATAAAGGCTGTCATTCTAGGTCAGCTGTGAGTACTACAACTTCATGTTAAATCTGCTCTTTCAGAAAATCCTTGGATCTGATGGAGCCTTCAGGAACCACCTCCAATTCTTTGGACGGTCCCTGGATGGCTATGAAGATTTAAGTGGAGATTCCATCACTGATGTATCCATTGGGGCTCTGGGACAAGTGGTTCAACTCTGGTGAGTCAGTAAGTGCAAGATTCAGCCTAGCTAATTAAAATGACCTGCTGTGTTGTATAATATGTGTACTGCCCAATGTATTGTATAAGACTGTGGGAAATGTACTTACCATTGTTTGCATAAAGAAAGGAATATGCATTGTTATCCTGAGAGTTGGGGCAATACATATTACATATGTGTGTATATATACATATGTGTGTATATGTATTTAATTTACTGACAAGCATGTATCTTTGCTTGTCACACACACATGTAGATAGGTAGATAGACAGACAGACAGACAGACAGACAGACAGACAGACAGATAGATAGATAGATAGATAGATAGATAGATGATAGATAGATAGATAGATAGATAGATAGAAGATAGACAGGCAGATAGAGAAAAGGAGAGATTGAGAGAAATTTCTTTATCATTAGAGTCATACTTTTTATCCCCTTATGTGAAAAGTGTGTGGAAAAAACCAAAACCCTTGAAATGATATGCCACATGTTTGTAAATGTTATCTCCTTACACATAGCCTCATTGAAGCTTCCAGTCAGGAAGCCTCATGAGAACAAACTCATAGGATACAAATAAAGTGAAACTTCTTATGTGCTTAAAAGGCATATTTTAAAATCTTTAGTCATGAATAAGAACCATTATTTTGGCTTAGCTAACCTCTTCATTGCCTGCGTAGGTATAAAAGTTGAAAGAACAAGAAAGGATTCCAAGGAAATATGGTTCAAGTTTTTCAAAATTAGGTATATGAAGGGCTTGGAAAGGTCACTCAGTTGGCAAAAGACCCTGCTGTACAAGCATCAGGACCTGAGTTCAAACCCAGGACCCATGTGGCTAGATATAGCCAGATGAGGTAGCTCACACCTTTTATCTTCACACTTGGGAGGCCAATGCAGGTGAGTCTCTGTGAGTTCAAGGCCAGGCTGGTTTACATAGAGTGTTCCAGGCCAGCCATAGCTGTTTAGTGAGATCATTTAAATAAATAAATAAATAAATAAATAAATAAATAAATAAATAAATAAATAAATAAATAAATAAATAAAGCCATAGTGGCATGTAACCCCAGTGACAATAAGGCAGACACAATACCTAAAGTTCATTCATCAGTAATCTTGACTAATTGTCAAGATCCAAGGCAATAGAGATAATGTCTCAATCAACAGGGTACCTGAGGAATGGCACCCAAGATTGACCACTGGCATACAGATGCGCACGTACACACACACACCACACACAAACACACACACACACACACACACACACACACACACACACACACAAACTTAGGTTTATGATCTAGTGAGATAGTGGAATTGAAAATTAATTATTCAGTCAAAAATAATTGAGCATTTATTTTCTCTGTTGAAATATATGACTTAACTTTCCAGACATATTTGGAATAGAAAAGAGGCCCTTTGACATCATATGATTTCTGAGTTTGAGGATGCTCTGCCTGTCCACATGTGAATTGTGATTTTCTTCTTGACATGTGAACAATGTTATATGGAAAACCAAGGAAATCTTTAAAACTGAGAAACTATAAAATACATTTACTAAATGAAGTTAGTTAAATAATTAAAGAATGGCATGCTAGGAGTGTTGTATAGTTACATGGATTCATTTAAAATAATGTATCAAGACACATATCTGGCAACAAAGGGCACCATGTAAGCTTCTAGGCAGGCTTTCCCATGTGATGCCTTTACATTTACTATACTGTGACATCAGTTAGTCACTAATATGACCAAACGTCTGTTTTAAAATTTAATTCTTCAGAAAAGTCAGCACATAGGATTGAATAAAGGTGCTGAGCTGTCTGCTTAAGCTAAGCTAATATTCTGTGGTCACATTCCTACAAAGTGCTGAGCTGCTTTTTCTGGATAACTCTAGGAATAATGTGTAATAAATTTACAACACATGTAAATCAATGTCATCTGTATAAGAATGAATGTTCAGTCTCTCAAATAGCTGTACTAAAATTCAGTTAAGCATTAGATTGTAAACCTGGAGCCATGTTACATTTTTTTTTTTTTATTAGATGTGTTGTGGATGCACATTAAGAGAAATCAAAGATACATAGTAACTTTCGAGATAGTCTTTCCGGCGATGCCTGAAAAGAAAAAGGAATATTTTCTGGATGTATTTGTGGTACTTTTCAAAGAGGTTAAATTACTAATCACTGCTTGCTATCATATGAATAGTAGAAGATGTATGCAGGGGTTATTGTCCTGACGGTCCACTTCCAGCAATGGAGGGGCTCAGACTGTCAGTTTCATTTCCTGACTGGAAAGTGCCTAGTGAAGCAGTGAAGCCTTCAGTACCTATGTCTCAGACATTTTCATTCCTATAATGGAGCCAGAATTTGTTTTGTTTCACACCAGTTTTGAAAGAGCAAATAAGATTATCTCCAGTGTACAAAGGGTCACACCAGGGTAGGGAACCCCGGCAGCCTGTGCCATTCTCAGTTATATTCTGCCATCATGCATTTTCCTCCATCATAGACAGGTGATGCTGACCATGGGAGGCAGCCAGGCACAAGCTATGGCGATACTCCGCAGCTCCTACCTTCTCTCCCTCCCGCCATCTCAAGAACCGGGAGTGACATTGACCCCAGTTGGGGAGACACAAAGAGGTCATGACTTAATACCTCATTTGCAAAGGGGTTTCAGGCTTCTAGTGTGTGAAGGCCAACTGTTTTATATATATATATTTTTTTTTTTCAGGGTACACAGTTACCAAAAAAATATATATTCATTCTTTCTGTTAGCTTTTGCTTTCAAATAAAAACTACTCAAGTTCTAAGACAATATAAAGAAAAAAATCAGTGATACTGGCCCTGTGTCCTCTATGTGAAGTTCTTATGTATGCTGTGCAATAATACGCGTGTATTTCATTATGTCTTTCAGGTCACAAAGCATCGCTGATGTGGCTATAGAAGCTTCATTTACTCCAGATAAAATTACTTTGCTCAACAAGGATGCTATAGTAATCCTCAAACTTTGCTTCAGAGCAACATTTAGACCAACTGGACAAAACCATCAAGTGGGTGAGTAGACTGAAGTAATCCATACAGAGCTGAGTTTGCCTTAGCAGTTCTAGCTAGAGGTTTTGGTTTGCAGACTAGAAGAGATGGGGATCTTTACTGGTCATGCTTAAATTGCTTGCATTCAGTACCTAACGGTAGTTCACTGGGCATGGGAGGTTTCTTTAGATCATCCTTACTCAGCTCTAGTTGGTAGTGTTCCGCTCCAAAACACTGTAATCACTCTAGCATAATCACGGGTTCTGCCTTTGATTCTCTCTTAACCACGGATCCCTTCTGCAGATCCTCAGCATACACAGATTTCATTGAACTGTGGCAAGTTCCAAATGAGTCGGCCACCTACTGTCTAAGCTGTTGCCTACATAGGTGTGCTTAGTAAAAGCACTGAGTATTTCTGTTATCAAAGAAGAAAAAGAAGAGAAAAGAATATATAATTTTTACCCATGTTTTACCATGGCGGCAGCAAGGCAGTAGTCTAGAGTGTGTCCCATCAGGTGGGAGAAAGGACAGGCAGGACTGTAGGCAAATGTCAGCAGGAACTGTCATCTTGTCTCTCATTTAGAGACCAGGCCATCTTGCAGGGCCTGGCTGTTGTGCTGCATCCTCTATGAAGTTATTACTAACCAAACAACTGCCCCTTTAGCTCAGCATCTGCTGCAGACAGCAAGCAAAGCAACATATCACTAAAAAGTTGAGTGTTTTCCCTTGCTAACCTGTGGATTCTAATATCTCCTCCAGCAGACACCAGCTCTATATTTCACAACTCTTAGTTCCTAGTGGCACTTAATAAAATCACAAGCAACTTAGCTTAAAGGCTGAAAACAATCAGGTCCGTAGCTTGTCATGATTCCTACCAAGAAATACATGAACAAGGAGAGAAGCCAAAGTGAGATTCACAACTGGCACAGCTTCCTGGTTTCCTGACTTTAGGTGTTCTAACATTGACCCACCTTTGAATGGCATACCTCACAGGCCTGCCTTGGAGCACACAGCCATCCATGTAACCATATTCATAAGCTGAAAACGATCACCATATAAACATTTTAGTCTGCTTAGGAGATTAAAATGGAAAATGTATTCTCTGGCAGACATGGCTGGCTGCCCAGCTATCTTGGCACTAAAGCATCAATATGCCTTGTGCTTCTTCCACATTTTGAATGGCCTTCATATATTCTGTTGGCACATACTAAAAAACCTGTACTTTTAGAGAATTCCCTTCCCACTGATTGGCAGGAGAGGTGGGGATTTACTTGCCATTGAGAACCTTTCCCTTTAACTCTTTGTCCTGCTGTGTTCATGTCTACACTGACAAGCTGGTCATAATTCTCTACTATTTTGCTTGACAACAACAGTACTTAACAAAATCCCATCTTTAAAACTGTGTAATCTATGAAAATATTGATTTCATCAGGCTACTTTTTTTTGAAAGTACATAAAGTGTAATAACTTTGGCATTTCTGACAGTGACCCAGCCCCTGCTATTAGTTTTCCATTTCCATATTTTTTTATCTTTACTTTTAGTCTATCCTTTCAATTCTTTCATGTTTTCTGCATCTTTACTAGTCTCATCAATTCACCGAAGCACAGAAATTTCTCACTCCTCTAATAGAGATACTAAAGCTAATACATATATATTGTCTTAAGAAGTATATTCAACTTTAAAATGCTCAGTAAACCTGATAAAGTAATTCTAAGTTAGACAGCTGCTGTGCCCAGTTGAATTTATATCATGCAGCCCATGGGCTGTCTTATAGGCAGCTGGTCTGATTATTTAGACCGGCTACTGTCAACCCTTTTCACCATACAGTAGTCTTTCATTTCCAACCCCCAGGTTGGTATGAATAATTTCTAATTGCTAGAGAAACAGAGAGCCAAAGAGACTAGATCCAGTGCTCAAAGTCAAGGTCATACGATGTGGGATGGCTGTTGAGTCTAAGGATATCTGGCTTGGTCCTTAGAGCAGCAATGCTGCATGTCTTATTCCATGTAAGCATCTAGAGTATGTCATTTACTGTGCATGTCCTTTTAGACTATCACAGTCTATTCTTACAACATTTAGTTTTTATAATGGGGTGAGAACAGGAAGAACACAAACCTTCATTTCAGAATGACTCAAATGTTATCTCTGACCTTGTCCCAGCTGGGTGAACAAGGGTGTTTTCTTCCTCAGAATTCACTTGCCATATTTCTTTGTGGTCACTATCACAGCCATCCTGTTTAACATGACACTCGATGCAGACGAATATTCATCCAGGGTTACCTCCAGAGGGATATTTAGAGAAAATGGTGAACGATTCATGCAGAAGAATATGGTTGTGAACAAAGTACAGAGCTGTTCTGAGTACCACATCAGCATACAGGTGAGCACTCAGGGTTACATAGACTAATGAATAGAGGAGGTCTAAAATGGAAGTTATGTGTTAGAAAAGGCTTGCCTTTCTAATAACCACATTTTTTTGTCTACTGTGAACAAGAAGCACATTTCTTTTAGGCTAATACCTATAGCCACATTCTAATTTTGTATGTGTTAGTGACATTACATTTTACTAGAGATTACAAGTAAAGGGGTTAAAAGACAAAGAAATCAAACAAGCTCTGGGGGCTAGAGAGATAGCTGAGCTGGTGAGGATACTTGCTGCCTAGACGGTAAGATCTGAATTCAAATCTCCAGCACTTATGTAAGAATGCCAAGTATGGCTCTATGTGTACCTGTAATCCCATCAGAGACAAGACAGTTTCTGGGGCTTCTGGCTGCCAGCCTTACTCAATGATCATCTAGAGACTATCTCAAGTGAAAAATATAGGACATGATGAAGAAGACCTGATGTCCTCATCTGGCCTCCATGTACACGTGCACATACACCATACATACGTATGTACACAGGTCCATATGACCCCCCAGAGACATACATCAAATAAAGAAAATAAATACAATAATTAAGCAAATGTTTTTTGTAATTGGAAGCATGTTTTTAAATAACTAATTGGGTGAATTTTTCCTTTGACAACTTTATTTTGACGTCTTTCCCATCAGGTAAAAGTTGCAGTCATTTTAAGCTACAAAAAATGAAAATTCAAATGTGGTATCTACTACTGCTTTATACCAGGTCATTGGTTCTCAACCTTCCTAATGCTGCAACCCTTAAATACAGTTTCCCACTCTATTTTGACCCCCAGCAATAAAATTACTCTGTGCCGACTTCATAACTGTAATTTTGCTTTTATAAATTATAATGTAAATATCTATCATGCAAGATGTCTGATATGTGATGACCTACATGTTGAGAACCACTCCACTTGGAGAATGTTGATAGATTATGTGGTAAAGATTGCTTGTTGTACTATTAGGCCATAGTCAAGAGTTGACATTAATTTGGAAAATCTTTCCTGTATGAAAAATGCTTCATAGGAAAAACTTTCCAATCAAAAACTGATTTTATAAGTTATACGAACCTTCTTACCAACTGTGTAATAGTACTTTAAAATTAACAGAAGACACCTCCTCATGGACATATACATATATATATATATATGCGCACACACACACACACACACACACACGCACGCACGCACGCGCGCGCGCGCGCGCGAGCACACACACACACACACAGGGAAAGAAAGAGAAGGGGCTGGGAGTGAAGAGAAGCAAAGGGTTGAGCGGTAGGAAGGAGACGTGAAGGGAAGATGGAGAAGAAGCAGGGAAGAAACCTGGCTTCCATTCTCCCCAGAGCTTGTGAACTATGAGATCAAATTACCCAGGTATTGACAGTAAAGATGAGAAGAGATATTAGGAACGAGAAGCAAGACTACCCAAGAGCAGGGCACTGGCATATCTAAGCACTTCTAATTACTTGTGTGTAAACAATGAGATTAAGTCACCTTAGGTTTCTGAATTTAAAGGCTAACAGCAGAATTGGGACCAAAGAGGAAGTATTGGTCATTCAGAACAAGCCTCTTCTCTGTAACTGATAGTGCTTTTAGTTATAAACATATTTGCAGATTCTGGTTTTCAAGTTACTATGACTAAGTAATCAATCATCTCCTCCTCCTGTATTTAGAAGCCCTCTGATGTTGTCAATCCTTTGGATCTGCGTGTGGACATCAGTTTGGAAAACCCTGGCACTAGCCCTGCCCTTGAAGCCTATTCTGACACTGTCAAGGTCTTCAGCGTGAGTGTGGCTTGCCCTTCCTGAGTGGAGGTTGGCTAACAGCTTCCATAGTCAAAAGTGATGCTTAGGATGCACCCTAAACATAACGTTGCACACAATTCATGGGCATCTCAGTTCCACAAAGCAGAGATTTCTTCACCACTCTGTTTCTAGCCCTGAGAGAGGTGCCAAGCCACCACAGGTTTTCAACAAATGTTTCTTAAAGAAATAAAGAAGAAAACAGGCCAAGTGTTTGTGCTCAGCACTCATTTAAAAATTCAGATGACTGTAAAGTTGCCTCTCTCATTGTGTCTATTTTAATTTAGCTCCCCATAAACAAGCTGTTATAAGTCAGATATGGTGGTTCACACTTTTAATCCTAGCACTTAGGAGGCAGAGGCAGGCATATCTCTGGGTTCAAGCCCAGCCTGGTCTATAAAGCAAGTCCCAGGACAGCCAGAGCTACACAGAGAAACACTGTCCAAAAAAAAAAAAAAAAAAACCCAAAACTATTATCTTGAATTGTATATTTTTCATTACACTATGTACAAGCTCCTAAATTTGTTTGGTTTCCCATAGTTCCTAGCTCTATGCAAACGGGATATTTCATATATTCATTACATTTTGTTTTTAACCTAAAAATACCCAAGAGGATGACACTTTTTCTCTTGCTGTAGATCCCTTTCTATAAAGAATGTGGCAGTGATGGACTTTGCATCTCTGACCTGATCCTGGATGTCCAACCGTTGCCAGCCATGAAGTATGCTTGACTTTACCTTTCTGTGGGAAAAATATATAAGTAAAAGGGACATTACATATCTTCATTCAAGAGACAATCTTGGAATATTTTCTTACCAAGGAAGTTTTCAGAATATAGTTAAGACATTTTTAAACTGAATTTTAACTTTTCCTATTCTCCTAAGAGTAAAGCAATGGGCAATACCAAAGTGCTTGATTTCAGTGGTTCTGAAGAGACTATTAAAAGCTACAAAGAATAAGGTCCAGCATCATTGGCTGTTTCCTTTTTCTTGTTTAAACAGAAATCAACCCTTCATTGTCAGCAACCAGAACAAAAGGTTAACATTCTCAGTCACTCTGAAGAACAGAGGGGAAAGCGCATACAACACTGCAGTTCTGGTTGAGTTTTCTGAGAACTTGTTCTTTGCTTCTTTTTCCATGCCGGTACGTAAGGACGACCCCCCCCCAGCCCCAGTCCCAAACCATGCCGGTACGTAAGGACGACCCCCCCCCAGCCCCACTCCCAAACCATGCCGGTACATAAGGACGACCCCCCCCCAGCCCCAGTCCCAAACCATGCCGGTACGTAAGGACGACCCCCCAGCCTCAGTCCCAAACACATATGGACACATTCCTAAGCCTCCCCACACTCTCCTCACATTCCCACAAACTGCCATCTCCACACAGCATTTTGCTCCTTCCTATGTGCCAATTGCTATCTGATACTCAGACCTCTGTGTACTCCAAGCTTCTGGAAAAAAAAAAAAATCACAATTGACCCTGGGCATGCTCAGTTATACCTTATGGCTTCCAGTTAGTCAAGCCTCCTGAGAATGCAGTCTGGCTCAGAATCTAGGGCGGCTCTCTTTGCAGTGAGGGTCACTTTTTCCTTTACCCCAGGCCTTGGCGGTAGCAGCTCATAACTTTTCCAGCCATCTGGGCTGTGAGAAGGCCGCCTGTCTTGTGTTGGACAGATGTGCTGCACTTGCTGAGTGGTATCCAGTCCCACAGCATTGTCCTAGCTTTGAGATGCTGCTGCTTCTGATGCCAGGATGGTGCATTCCTGCAAAGCCATTTTATCGAGTTGACCTGATCACTAAACCAGGAATATTCTTAACCAGGAGAGCCCTTGCTAATTCCTCTGCTCTCAAGCCATGAAAAGAACAGGAAAAAAAAGAGGAAAGGAAAGAAGGAAAAGCTATTTTCCAACAGAGCTGCTTCATTAAAGGGTATACAAAAAAAGTCTTTCTATTTCAAGTTAATATGAACTTTACCAATGCTAACTCAGTATTTAAATGGCTTGTGCCAGATGTGCTCTTATATCAAAGACAAAATGAACTAGAGAAAACTGGCAAAATCTGTCAGTTCTTTAAAATACAAATGCCAACATGTATTTTTCTTATTTTTAAAATATGCATTTCAAAAACATTATGAAGAAAGTATTACTAAATATGTCTTCTAAATATTATATCAAATATATTTTTGTGCTTCTGAAATACAAAAATTGATTTCCATCTTAGTACATATTTCCCCAATTCTTTAGTTTCTTGAGTCTATAGAGTTGGCAATAAAAACATGTTAAGCACTTGGATAATACAAGATATTCAAGTCTTTGAAATCAATAAATTATTTCAATATAAATCAATATTACAAGATGCCCTTGTTTACCTTTTAGTGTGGATACACATGCACACACACACACACACACACACACACACACACACACACACACACACACACACATACACACACACACCCCTAATTGTTATTTCCTTGTCCTTTTCAGGTCGATGGAACAGAAGTAACATGCCAGGTTGGCTCATCGCAGAAATCGGTTACCTGTGATGTTGGATACCCTGCCTTAAAAAGTGAACAGCAGGTACTAATCTCAGCTCTCCACACCTGAGAGCACTCACTGTCTTTACTGAACATCATCATTGAACAGACATCACAAAAGAGCCAGCCACATACACAGAAGGGGTTCCCTCAATGGGGCTATTCTCTTTAAATCGTTAACAAAGATAGCATTTCCTCATGTACCTTTTCCAAGTGCACATACAATATGCAATGTTCTTTTTGTGACTACATTGACCAACATTGTCAAAGCACTGTAAGTAAACATCAGATCACCACAAAGCTTGACAATTCTGACCAATGGAGCTGGGTGGCATTTGCATCTCATAAAGTTAAGCTCTTGTTCTCAGGCAAGCAAAGGGAAACATGAAGTTCAGAGTTATACAAGAATGGGTTCTCTGTGCTGGGGAATATTTTTTCTGGTATAAAGCATCACAGATTTATGGATTCTAATGTCATCTGTAGGTAACTTTTACCATCAACTTTGACTTCAACTTTCAAAACCTCCAGAATCAGGCATCCATCCATTTCCAAGCCTCCAGGTAAGACACATTGCAACCATAAACTTCTGCTTGATATTATGAGATTTATCTTTGAGAAATGTCTAATATTCATTTTCATAGTGAGAGCCAAGACGCAAACAAAGCAGACAATACCATCAGTCTCAAGATCCCCCTTCTGTACGATGCCGAGCTCCACTTAACCCGGTAGGTGAAATCTGCTCCGTGGACAGGTAGCTTTATGCCCTTGACAGAATCCTAATATATAAATCACTTAGCTCATCACTACAGTCTGCTATCAGCTCAGTCTGAGCACATGAATTTATGCCACATTTGTCAACTAGATTAGGAACGTGCAGATAAACTGATGCCTAGGAATACTTGAATTTTTTAGATTTATCGACTCAGAACAGCACCAGAGGAAATGGCAAAAAAAAAAAAAAAAAAAAAAAAAATGTGCCCATCACATGTCATAGGCCAAAGTCCCTGAAGGTGATAAGGTGCCTGTAATCTGTCCAAAGATGCCGAAACAGACTCTTGGAGGTCACGAGAGTTACCAAGACTTCTCAGTGTTCCCTTCATAGTACGATACTGGATGTCAGGAATATACTTGTTCTTGGATTTGGACGTCTCAAGCATCGTGTTTTGGACATTGAAGGGGCACAACAAATAAGAAACTGATCACAGGCTGATGTGGAAACTACACCAAGTCTAGCTTCTTAATGGAAAACCCCAGACATGACCAGTGATGGTTTTCTTCCAACTAGGCAGAAATGAGGGATTTTTCCAAAGGAAGTCATCCATGAAGGAAGGCTTTCTTCCTTTTTCTTGCCTTCTAACTCGGGTCAACCTGAGGACAATGGTTAAAATGTTACTAGTAGACACCGGTTAGGTTGAATTGTTCCAAGAGGCAGCTCTCTCAGCAAGTGGGTAACACACAAAATAAATCCTCCAGGTGCAATAGGCAAGTCCCACCTCAGCTCACTGTCAGCACTAAGGACACCTCCCTGTGTAAACCAAATACCCCTGGAAACATGCAGCACTGGTTTCCTAGTAAGTATATGGGCAACCACGTTCTCTAACTCCTGCCTTATCAGCCCAGTCCATGAAAGCAGGGAGCATACAGTCATGAAATAAATCACAAGACAAAACCGAAAAGGAACACATCCCATCCTGTTTGAAGCTTGAGACACATGAGCAAAGATAAAAAGGACGTATCTGTATCGAGCGAGTCACAAAGGCACATGAAGAAACAATGCGTAGTCCACGTTATTCAGCCTTGACAAATGTATTAGTAGCTAGAGTTTCCACAAATCTCTCTTTGTTAAAATAAGTAATGATGGCAAAGCCACAGTGATGAGTATTGTCCATCACCTGAATGTTTCCCTTCTAATGTATACAATTCTGTATTCTATTAAAAGTGTTGAGTGAGTGTCTATGTTTTTCCAAGTATTTAACACGGAATAAATATAGGATTAACATAGGACTCTATTTTACTAGCATCCTAGCTATGTATTTTTTGTGATTGGAATTTTTATTCTAATGCATTCTAGTAGAGTTTATAATGGCTCTTAAAATATGGAAGTATATGGTTAAAAAATATTATGGAGAATTGTATAGAAATGACTTCTGATACTCTTCCCAGATGGTTTCCCACATGCTTTTTTAAAAAATAGCAATACATGAATATATTTGGAAAGCACAAACATTACAGTAAGACACAAACTAAAATGTGAGATTAGCATTCTCCACCACCTTGGTGACAGTCCCCAGAAATGACTAAAAAGGCTATTTTGGGATATCTTCTGTTCAAACATTTTACTTACTCAAATGGAATACTAAAACATTCTTTCATATCTTTCTATGGTTTTTCACAGCATGATATACATAGCTAATTCATTCTATTTCCAGATGAACCATAATTTATATAACCATCCGAGTAGTAATTAGATATTTGGTTGCTTCACATTTTTGTTTGTGTAACCATCAAAAGCAATACTGAAAAAAAAAAAAAAAACTTTAGCACTTTGTAAACTCTTGAGAAAAGTCCCAGCTAACCGCCATGTCCCTTGGTAACCACTGTAATACTGTATACAAATGCAATTATATTCTATGCATATATTAAATATAAAGAGTATTATTTTTAAAAGATCCTCCTGAATTTAGATCACTGCTACTGTAACCTTTAATTAATTTAGAGAAAACATGTAAAAAGTGGAAATATGTCTGATCTCCTTAAAATACAAAAGGCAGATCATATCAATCACTGTAGGAGTTGGCTCTGTTTGGAGGCTTACATAAATATCTGGAAGGCAATCCATGCACACATAGCTGAGTTTTCTGTTTTAGATCCTGGTCAGTTTTCTCATTTTCCATGCAAGGCTGACACATCATTGCTTCCTTTCATACACACAAAACTTGACAAATACCACATATATTCAACTCTCCCTGTGACAGATTTTCCTTTTGAAATTTCAAAAGAATTTTCTTAAAAGATGGACAGAAACCGGGCAGAGAGAATGGAGGGAGAAGGGGAGGGGGGTAACCCGGGGGCTAGGAAACAGTCTGTCTCAGAAAATGTCTAGTCCATTCTTTTAGGAAATGAACTGAACATCCTATAATTTAGATAAATTGTCCCCTGGACTGCATGGAGGGATACGCACAATGCTTTTCAGGACCCTACTCTTGCTATCAGCTACTTTGCACTCCACAGAATGCACAAAAGCTGTCCTGGTTGAACTGTAGCCTCAATGCACCAGGAATAAGTGAGAAAATGGAAGGTGTTAAGTTTCACACACATCTGAACAGTTTCCCAAGAAATCCTCTGGCCTGGGCATTACTGTGCTTGCAGGCATTAATCAGGATTCCTAAATCGTGTGGTCAAGATCTCATAATAAAATCTTTGGATTTTAAGAATAGTTCTGCAATGATGGAAACAAATTCTACCAGTTCATTGCCAACTATTTGAGTTGCTCTAAATCTAGAGAAAGATTAATAAAATGAGTCCACTCCCTGTTTAAAAGGCATTTATTAATGAACACTGCAGGAGCTAATAGCTGGTCCTCATCATCGTACTACACTCACAAGTGAAAAAAATCTTGGCTTACAGATCCAACCCAACCCCTGAACTAGAGTGTTTACCTTTTCAGCACACCTGCCAATGTAACAGAAGTCTGGAGACTAATGCAACTGTCGGTTCTAAAGCAATACAATACAACTATGTTAGAAACTTGACAACAGATACACACACAGGCTGAAAGACAGTGAAGGGGTGTGATTTGAAAGGAAGTTGCTTTAACCTCAGAAAATGTAAATTGAACTATGAAGTCTAACAAGGACTTACATTTAGTTTTTTTAACTTTTGTATTATGATAATAATTAATGACTCTAAATATTTAGGGGCTCAAGATTGTTTGTGCATGTGTGTGCATGTGTATGTTGTGTATGTATGTGTGTGAGAGAGTGTGTATTTATGTATGTGTATGTATGTGTGTGTGTGTGTGTGTACAAATAACGTAAGTGGTAGGTAGCATTGCTATTCCTATACTCCCCAGACATCAGTCAGGAGAAAGAAAGGTTCTCATACTTTCTCATGTGGAAGCTTAAAAAGCAAAATAATTATTTGGTGCTTCTGTAAATAAAAGAGAACCATTTCAGTGGTAATACACACTGGAAGATACTTAAGTAAAATAAATATAATGCTTGAAGAGCATTAACAAAAATAATTGGTTTTACCAATGTCACCCAACAGATCCACCAACATAAATTTTTACGAAGTATCTTCAGAAGAGAACGCCCTTTCTTCCATAAACAGTGTTGAAGATATTGGTCCTAAATTCATCTTTTCCCTCAAGGTTGGTAAACTTGTCATAAAGATGAAAAATCAGGAAGAGGGAGCATGAAATAAAGGAGTATAGGATGAGAGGAGAGTAATGCAAGGCTGCGATTCACCAGTGGCTGTCAGTCTTGAGTGCGCAGTATCATCGAGAGAAGGTGTTAGAGCACACACAGCTGAGCCTCATCCCTGAGTTTCTGACTCAGAAGGTCTGTGGTCAGTCAGGAGCCCACAGACGAGGCTTCAGCTGCTGCTGATTTGGGCATCATACTTTGAGAACACTGAGGTAGATGACAGATAAGTACAGGGACTTGTATTTAGTTGTGAATCCTCGGTAAGAGAGAAATAATATTTTTTTCAAAGCAAACTCTCAGGATTGAGCAACAAGGCATCATTACAATGGCATTACTGTGGAGTGTCCATTACACTGCTTTATGCTTGGAGACCAGTCTTGCTTGAAAAGCTCATCATTTGTACATGGTACCAGTAGGGCTTTTGTACAGTCATGCTAACTAGTATCTAAAATGCCTTGAGTCAGTTCAGTGCAACATAACTGTAAGTCTCTGTGAATAGGTAACTATTATTCTAAAGATTGGAATCAGTTATATAGAGAAATTTTTAAAAAGACACCTGTAATCCCAGAATTTGGGAAACTGAGTTGAGATTTCTGTAAATTCAAGGCCAGTCTGAGCCACAGACAATGAATGAGAAAGACAGAGGAAGAAAGTAAGTTATAAAAATAGCTAATTTAGGAAAGAATGTTATAGAAACTTTGGAAAGTAAACAGGAATTCTCCTGCCTCACTGAGTCAATACCATCCTGTCTCTGTGCATTTCCACCAGTACATGCACATCTTCAGCTCTGCATACACATTAGCATCAGGAATGGTTTCTCTGGAAGCATCTGCATCACATGTTATTCTCTGCGTAGGTGACAACAGGAAGTTCCCCAGTAAGCATGGCGTCAGTGACTATTCACATCCCCCAGTACACCAAGGCAAAGAACCCACTCCTGTACCTGACCGAGGTGCAAACAGATGAGGTAAGGCAATCCAACTGCCCATACAGATAGAAACAACCCATGATTTAAGGGTGATTGTGTCTGTATCTAAACACTAAAAGACAAAAAGAGAATACTCTGCATCCTAGATCCCAGCAGACCAGCATCAGACTATATTATAAGCAGAATACTGCCCTAAGAAAATGAGCGTCCTAGTGGATGAAATTATTCTAAAATTTCTGTTCTGTGTAGGAGAGAATTTGACTCAACCTGTTAGGAGAGAAACTGAGAAGTGAGAGTTCCAGTCTTCTCTAGGCACATAGTAGGTCTAGAGAGCTGCATTTAGCTGGTCTTCAAGCAGCTGGTTTGGACTTTCACCCAGTAGGACTCAGCCCAAACGACTCATTTTAGTCATCCCAGTTACCTTTTAAGGAAAAATATCAAGGCAATGAAATAAAAATCTGAAGATGGAGAAAAAAAAAAAACTGACATTTCTCTTTGAAAGCTACAGACCAGACAGGGGTTCATCTACGTAGCCTGGACCAAGAGGTAGTGTCTACCATAACTGAACATCTTAACATTGGCTCTCCTTTAGCTGAGCATTTAGCTGGTCTTACAGTAGTATTATTTCTGGAATATGCATAGTAGACTTCAAGAAATTAAAATCCTAAAATTATCCAAGGAAAAGAACCTTGAATTAAATCACTCACGGTGTTTTTGTTTTTGTTTTACCATATTCTTAAAAGCAACAACAAAAACCACTTTCTTATTTTTAATTATTCTTTGTGTTTTTCACACTATGCATCTTGATACCATCCATTTTCCTGTCCTTTCATGTTTAACCCCCCCCCCAAAAAAAAAAATTTAAGAAGAAAAAAGGAAGAGTCTCATCATGGAAGCTGCAGTGAAGTGCGGCACAGTGAGCCACACAGTAAACCCTTTGCCCATGTATCTTAACTGGCAAGCGTTCATTGCAAAGAGTTATTGGTCTGGTTTGAGACCTCTGGTTTCTGCTGCGCTATGGATGCTGGGCCCTCCCTGGACTCCTCTTGGATAGCCTGCTGTTGCCCTGTGTTGTGGGGATCCTGCAGTTTTAGGTCTGCTGGACCAGCCCCTTGATCTTATGTCATACCAGAAAAATATTAGTTCATTTTACATTACTACAATAGAAGGCGTGAGGTTAGGTTAACTTTACAGATAATGAAGCTTAGTTAGCTGCCAGTTCCTGAAATTAAATTATATGATGCCAGAATCATTTCAGCTCTGGCAAGGGTCTCATGGTAATTGATACAAGGTGTGTGTATGGGGAGGGGTGTAGCCTAGAATTCTAAACTCCTCTTTTAGAACATCCTTCAAATCAACCTGTAGATGTTCTACTGGAAACCAGCTCTAAAGATCCCATCTTTTCTCCACACTTACAACTTAAGGACCACACTCCTAATGTGTGAACTCTGAGAAAGCAACTCCACTGAAATCATGACAGGCTATGAGAAGCTGGCCTGCCTCACCAAGTCACATCAGCTGACTGGAATATTTCAGGCTTTAATGAAGAACAAAGCATTTGGCCACTGAGCCCTTTAGAAAGAAGCCTAGGGCCCCTCTCCTCTCATACCCCACATGATGGCAGGATTTTCTGGTAGGCTTAAAGAAATGACCAGCCATTTTGCTTTCCAAGTCTGACGGGGTCTTCTTCTTTGTAGGCTGGTGACATCAGTTGTGCAGCAGAAATAAATCCACTGAAGCTAGGACACGCATCCTCTGACGTAGCTTTCAAGAGTGAAAACTTCCGGAATACAAAAGAAT
Organism: Phyllotis vaccarum; assembly: GCA_033318265.1. Lineage (NCBI taxonomy): Eukaryota > Metazoa > Chordata > Mammalia > Rodentia > Cricetidae > Phyllotis > Phyllotis vaccarum. Next base: position 47,320,046 of record JARWLC010000012.1, on the reverse strand, counting down.
TGGTGAGGAGAGGTCAATGGTCCTGCTGAACTTGCCTCATTCATCTGGTGTCTGTTGCACCTGGAGCCAGGGCTCTTGTTTTACCCCAGCAGCTGACACACTAGAGTGTCCTTTGGCTTTTGACGTCAATCGTGAATTAGGTCCAGCAAACACATGTTCAAGCTTAGGTCGACAAGTCACAGCATCAACAGGACATGGGTGATGTGATATGGAAATAAAAAAGAGGCTACTGGAGGTGGAGGGTGCAGAGGGTCAGGGGACGGAAGGTAGGGAAGGAGGATGGACAGAAATGATCAGGTTTGAAAACAACACATAGAGACCAATGCTTCCTCCACTGACTTTTAAAGCGGACCTTCCTGTGATTACTTTCTGTATCCCATCTCTGCCCCGTTTTGGGGGGAAGAGTTTAGTGTAGCAGGTAGCATGGCTCCTGTACAGCCTCAGTCATTGGGTAAGTAAACAATAAACCCTAAGCAAGCTGTGGCTCTTCCCCATATTGAACTTGTCCTGGCTTTCTTTCTTTGCAATTTTTTTTTATATTGTGATGGATGAAATAAGACTTTTTCTATATGTATTAATAAGTAGGAGTATGTTTGGGGTCATATATAAGCCGATGTCACAGACAGTGCTTTTGGGTTTTCTGGTGCGTGTGTGTGTGTCCCTGTCCATACAACAATGTGTGTTGGGGGAGCATGGTGTTGAGTGTGTGTATACAATGTGTACGCCTGTATATATAGTATAGTGTGTGTTCCTGGGTGTGGTGTGGAGTATATAGTGTGTGTGCATATGCATACGGTGTTTTTTTGGCTGTCAGTCTGTCTGTGATTGTATGGTACATGCACAGAAGTATGCAGCCAGAGTACTTCTCTATTGCTCTCTCTCATATTACCTTGAGACAGGGTCTTTCACTGCACTGGGTGCTCACCAATTTTGGCCAGCTAGACTGCCAGAGAACTCTCAGGATCCACTTGTCTCTGTACTGCCTCCCCCCACACAGGGCTACAGGCACATGCAACCATGCCACACTTTTCATGTGTATGCTGAGGACTTGAGCTCAGGTCCTAATGCTTGCAAGCACTCTGATCCACTATGCCATCTCTCTAGGCCTCCGGACTTTTAAAATGGCTTTACTTTTTAAAGCAATTCATAACAAAAATCATGTGAGATGTAGAGAAATTTTCCATAACCCTCCTGTTCTCACATATTCATAGTTTCATACACCATCGAAATCCCATGACAGAGTGCTGTATTTGTCATGAGTGACAGCTTACACATATCGCCCATCCCACAGTTTACATTAGGGAATCACGGTTGGAATTTCAAATATTCACACTATGAAGCTGCAAGTGTATAATGGCCTGTGTCCATTAATTATAGCAGCATTCTGAGTGGCTTAAAACCCCTAAAAACCTACTGTGCTCTGTGTATTCACACCTCCCTCTTTCCCTAGCCCCTGATAACTAGGGGTTCTTTTACTGACATATCTTAATGTAGGAAATTCATTATTATCCTTAAGCTTAATGGATAAATATACATGTTGTTCCTGTCCAATTATTTACTTGCCTAGCACATTGCTGATAACATGAATTAGTTACTGTGTTCCACTTTTACAGTTATAAGTAGTATAATGAACAGACTGTGCCCTTTCTGTAGTTGGAAATTTCTTTGGGCCGCCAACCAGCTCCCAAATAAAGACGTGGAATCTTATTATTAATTATGAAATGCTCGGCCCTAGTTCAGGCTTGTCCCACTAGCTCTTTTAATTTAACCTGCTTCTATTCGTCTACATTTTGTCTCGGGGCTCTTTACCTTTCTTTCATTCTGTGTGACCTACTTCCTGCTTCCTTCCTGGTAGGCCAGCTGACCCCTGGCATCTCCCTGCTGTCTCTTTTTCTTTCTCCCTGAAGCCTAAGTTCCTCATCCTACTTACTCCCCATGCCCAGAAGTTCAACCTATACTTCCTGCCTTCCTATTGACTGTTCAGCTTTTTATCAGACAAATCTGGTGCCTTGGGTGGGCAAGGTAAAACAGCAAGACATCTTTACATAATTAAACAAATGCAGCACATCTTTACATTGTTAAAAAAATAAATCTGCAACACCCTTCTTTTCACATATCTCTGTTATCTCTGAGGTTATCACTACAGACAGGAAATGGCTGGGAAAAACTATGTTGACCCTCTATTTTGAAACATGTTATCAAAATTGTTTGAAGATATAAATTAGCATAAATACTAATAATATACAACTATAAGTACTAATAGAGCTGAATACTAGCAATAAATACTAATATAAACTAGCATAAATAATAATAGATATTAAAACAAATGATATAGATAAATAGAATAGTATAGAGCCTGGCAGTGCCTGCTTTTGCTGGTCCTTCCTAGCACTGTTCTACCTTTTTCTAAAGTGTAAGCATTTGTGACACCCATTTTCTCCCTCTCTTTCTCCCCCATGGTGAAAGGACTGCAGAACCACCTTCTGCAGTGACATCACCTGCTGGCTGAAAGACCTCCACATGAAAACAGAGTACTTCATCAATGTGACTACCAGAATCTGGAACGGGACCTTCGCTGCTGTAAGTGACAGCTTTTTCCTACTGGGTTTGTCAAGACAGAGTAAGGAAGCATTCCGCACCATTGTCAAAAACAGTTCTTTCTGATGAAATAGCACCCTGCCTACAGTCAGCAACGCCCAAGCAAGCCAGAACAGCTGTCCACATCCCTTTCCAATGCTCCCCCAGGCTGGCTTTGCCACAGAATCATTTGGAGACCTCATCAAGAGGTCTGCATCTTAAATGCCACGGCATCGATATGAACTGTCCTTACCATAACTAGCCTCTTCTTCTTGTCTCTCATCATGTCCCTACAGCTCTCTTTTTGTAGCCACAGCTGAATCAGAATGCTCATTTACTGTCTCTCTCCTTGAGTTCTCAGTCACGTGTGCCACTGATTTTAAATCACGTCAAGAAGAATCCAGCATAAGGGTCCATCTCCCTCTATTAATAAACACACTCTACTCTCCTGGCTCAGCTTTTGATGAGGAAACACAGGAAGCATACAACTCTTAGGCTATTCAATATCCCCAAAAAGGAAAGCTGAAACAATTGTCAGAGTTGCTTCTCTGGGCAGCAGGCAAGAGTCTACCATAGCACTATCTGAGCAGGAATTGGGCAGCCAAAATTTTAGTTTGCCGGGAACAATGTAAATACGGGCAACACAGCAGCCTTGGCCTCTTGGTCCTGACTGCTGAGATGGCTAACTATTCCCTTCTCCAATGCTGGCTCTGAGTGTTGGCAAACTATCTTAGTCTGGATCTCCAGGGGATCTGTATGGCTCTCTGGATCTCACTGAACTCTGGGCCCCTCGATTTTCAACACTTCACAATAACAATAGTCCCCATTCTCTGAGTTGGGATTCAGTGTTAGATTAGAGATCGCCCTCCTACCTTGCCCTGGAGTCAAAACCTAAGCAGTAAGATTGAGTAAAGACATAATATACAGATAGTGGTGGAAGCTTAGGAAGTGAATGTAGAACTGGGCAGTTGGGATCCCTGTAGAAAATGTTATCCTCTTCTGTTTCCCAGTTGCATTGGCCTTAGAATCTCTGGAACAGTTCTAAGTCCTAACACATGATGCATGCTGTTGCATCTTGGTACTCAGTCTTGGTACTAAGTCATGTTACTTAGTACACAGTCATGGTACTTGGTACTTCTCAGTCAAGGTACTCAGTCATGACAGACTTGGTAATCAGTGGGTTCCTGGCTCCTTAGATCTGAAGAGCATATATTTTTCTAACAAACTTTGCCAAGTGGGAAGGAAAACTGACTTCTGCACATCAAAATATGTCGTTCCAGCTCTGTGAAAAATATTTGGGCTTTCTGGAGTTTGCTTGAAGCTACAATGGTTTAACCATCAGGATTTATGAAAGTGGCTCTCAATAGGCTCAGAGGCGGCCTTTCCTTTCTGGGAGCCAAGCTCTTAAGCAGTGGAGAATTTACCTTTTCTCACAACAGCTGTTAAAGTGAGAAAGCATCCTTCAGACATCTTCCTCCTTCGTGAGAGGTCAACTGTTTACCCTTGCCTACTTTTGTCTATTTTAACAGTCAAGTAGATGCTCCAGTCTGAGATCCAGGTCTTATTTTCCATATGGGGCTCAGTATGTGGTGACTCCTTTTATCATTTTTTCTGATGCAGAGCGTGGCAGCTTAACATCTCAAGTGTCTAATCACTTCCTGATTACTGGGGCTTCCCAGTGGTGCTGGCTGCCTTTTATTAGGAAAACCTTGGTGAATGCTACCTAATGCACCACTTTACTCTCCTAGGTGTGTGCAGTACACATTCCTCTACTAGTTAATACTGCAGGACATAGGGTATGTGTGAGAACAGCTATCTCTGTGTCGGGAGCTATATGAGCATTTTAAAAACAAGTATTTCACCACACAGCCTATAGGGCTACAGCCCAGCTTTCACTTTACTGCCACTTTGTATTTAAAATTTTACCATTATAAGTACTTTTTTTTTAAAGGATGCATGTGTGTATGTGTGTCACACACACACGCATACACACACATACAAGCCTGCATGAGTTTATGTGCACCACATGGATGCAGGTGATCTTGGAGGTCAGAAAAGGGATTTGGATCTTCTGTAACTTGAAGTAAGGGTGGGAATTGAGCTGGGGTGCTCTGCAAGAGCAGTGAGGGCTTTTAACCCCTGAGTCATCTCTTCAGACACACACACCCCATGTAAATACTCTTAATTCTTTACCTATAATATATGTTTACAGGATCAGCATTTAGGGTTAACATACGATGCAATCTGCCCTCTTGAAAAAAAAATAAAAATAACCAGAGAAACAGACTGCTCACTTTTTGGATATATATTTTCTCTTGCTGGCTCTTGGATATAGTCTAGCAAATTACTTCATGAAGATGTTGAATTGTGTGCTCTAGTAACCAGAACATCTGAGTCCTAACAGCCAGAGCATTTGAAGATGGCTCTAAAATATATCATATATAAATCTATCATATATAATTATAATAGGTCCACAATTTGTGTTGGATAGCAAACACTAACAGCAGTGTTTCCATAAGCCAATGTGAGCTTAGTGTATGTCCTCACTTAAAGCACCAGCATGCATGTATGTCCTTATGCATTCAGTATCATCTGATAGGCCATCTTAGATTAGGATATGTGAAAGCATTCTTCATGTGATTTAACACGTAAGAAGGCTCAAGGTTTCTGCAGCCAACATGTGTCAGCTCAGGTATACCTTTAGAGAGTATTATTTTATACACTGGGAGAAGCTCAAATGCTGGTCTCCCCATCCATTCTATGACTCATTCAGCTATGGGTAAGAGTATTATGTGTAATTTTCTTTCATGTATCATGCTTCATTAAATTAAAAAAAAAATCTCAGTGACAAACGTCTCCTTTGAAAAACAGACCTCATTATTCTTCCATTTGAATCATTTTCAAACTTGAATATAAGATGTTTCCAGCCTCCAATCTGGGTGCCACCCTCACCCTGAGATTTGGTGTAATTTACAGCAGCAGGCTCCAACTCCTGCCCATTTCAAAGGCAGCTCAGCAGCTTCTGATGGGCAAGCTTAGTCCACACAGCAAGTTCAAGCATGCAAAGGGATGGATCTTCAGAACGGGGTTTTCTTCTTGTGACTTCCTGCCAGGAACTAAACAGTCTTAAACACGCCAGGATTTCTGTGTTTACTGTTGTAAGGATGAAATGTTTTTACTCTATGTTCCAGTCAACCTTCCAGACTGTGCAACTGACAGCGGCAGCAGAAATCGATACACACAACCCTCAGCTGTACGTGATTGAGGAAAGCAGTGTCACAGTGAGTGTGCGGCCTCCCTCCCTGTGACAGACATTCTACTGGGTAAAACATGGAACAGCCATTCTCATCTCTGTGCATCCAGAAGGCGCTTACTGAAATGCTGAAGGCCTAGGTTTTATTAGGTGGAGATGTAGCCAGTGTGGCTGTGACTCATAAGTCCAGTGACATATTTGCCTTATTCTTAGGCCCCCACCCCCACACCATGCTGCAAAGCTTGCTTTCTAGAAGTGACAATCACTAAAAAGGCAGAGAGGGGCTTTGTCGTGTTTGGGACACCATGGTGACAGTTTATGTCTCAAGCGGCATTGCTGAAATCTCTTCCTGTGCTGTGAGAACCATCAGAATCTGAGAAAAAAGAACTGAGTTGTACTGACTCATGTCAGGAATTAGATCCAGAGTATTGTAACATAAAAGATTAATTTTTTTTTTAAAAAAGTACTTCTTATGACCAGACATTTTGCCATGTCCATTCATGGCCTTACATTCCGAAGAACTACAAATGCAACCTTCATTTAGAAGGGAGAGTTCGACAGAGAACTGTCCTTTCACAGAAGACAAAGGCCGTCTGTTCTTGGAGCTGGCAGAGGTGACTTTCCTTAGCAGTGAGTCTCTGGTTAGCATGTGCCATTTTTAGATACAGCAGGATTTCCATGCCCAACTAATCTGCTGGCAGAGCCCCGAGCATTTTCCTCCCGAAGCTTTTGTTTAAGAACTGGAAGTCAGTTCACAACTCTGCCCCCAAGGCCAGCTGGACAGTTGGCCTCTGTCCGGTACTCCAGTCTACAGATCAGTTAGAAAGCCAAGGGGCCCCATGAACTCTGGGCCTCTCTCAATGCCTGCTGCCTCACTCTTGTCCCAGGAAAAATGATTCCACACAATAGAGGCTGCTTTTTCTGCCTCTGGTTTGGGAACCTCAGTGAAAGCCCACACCCTCTCTGCACAGGCTAGGCATGGAAACCAGAAATGGAGCCAAAGGAGTGTAGGCTCCAAACTTGAACTGCTGTGAACCTAGCGATGGAGAAAGCAATATAGACTGTTCTCAAAGCTCATGTTAGAGAGAAGCAGCATTCGGGTGATATATAAGCTCTGCTAACATCCTTCTTTCTTGAAAATAGCCCTTGAAGGTGTTAATTTAAAAAGGTTTCAATTTTTATGAATCCAGCAGATTTTTCTTTCCTCGGCTTTGCTATGAGCAGTACCAATTAATTATTAATAGCAGAGACTGACTTCTACTAGTGATAATCTGGATAACCATTTGAGTAATACTTGGAACATTTATTGGCACATACCTATATGAAGGTCCACTTCAAAATCAGTTACATGAAGTGTTATGCTCAAGGGTCCGGGGTGATCTAAGCATCAGATTGGTAGACTCTGGAAGAAAACCTTAGCACTGCACTAGAACACAGCCGTGAACTGCATGAATCTATAGTAATTTCATTCAGGATATTTTCACAAATGAGAGGAAACATAGTCACAGAGCTGGCTTCCTCTTTATCCCGCCATAAAAAGCCGTTTTCCAGGTGATGGCAGTGGTGTACAACCTTAATCCCAACACTAGGGAAGCAGAAGCAGGTCAATCTCGGAGTTCTGAGTTCAAGGCCTGTCTGATCTACAGAACGAGTTCAGGATAACCATGGTTACACAGAGAAACCCTATTCAACAAAACCAAACAAAGCAGCTCCTTTGTCACTAGAGTTTAACATGGACTCAAGTCAATAAATAAAGTATTGTCCCCTTTGCCTCTGAACCCTAAGAATATTTTGTGGAGACTCTTCTTCTCAATGAAGAAAAAGACTATGAAGTGTCACTATTCAAGACCCTGAGGATGCCATTCCATTCCACTGCCACAAAGATCACCATGGGACTTGGGCATAAAGTCATGAATATGCCCAAGGACAATGTTATCACTGAAAGTGTCAACCTCACCCCTGAGATATCCTGTATATTCTACTTTTCCTCTGTTTTATATCAAACTTAAAAGCTGATGCAAAGCTATTGGATGAGGCTATGCTTGCCCCCCTTCCTAGGATGCTTTTCTCTCATTTGATCAAAAAATAAATGTGCAAGGGAAACTGATGTGCCTACTTTAAACAGTGAAAGCATTGACCCCTTTGGCTCAGCATACTCATAAAACAGCAACTACATCTGAGAGAAAAGTAGAAAGGTCATGAGCTACCCGAGTTTTCAAGTTGTCTCTGCAGCATTTTGCATGATGCTTGAGGGACAAATGTCATTATGACGGGTCACAGCTCCCCTCTAGAACTGTGGGTCATATTTATAAATTACTGAACTGTGTTAGGCCGTATTACTTTTCTGCTAAATAGATAACTCAGTTGTGAACATGTATTCATTCACAGATTCCCCTCATGATAATGAAACCCACTGAAAAAGCAGAAGTACCAACAGGGGTTATAATAGGAAGCATAATTGCTGGGATCCTCTTGCTGTTGGCTCTGGTTGCAGGTTTGTGGAAGGTAAGAAAACTCCATGGCTAAAATGTGGCACTCCCAAAGGCCCCTGTTTGGCATGGCATGGTACCTCTTGCCATTGAGAAAAGAAATGCAAGGCTCTTCGCACTTCCTTATTCGAGTCTTTGAAAAGCCAATAAAGACTTCTTGTTTTAACCTTTCTATCACCCAGCATCCTGAACATTTTGTTTAGTTCCAAATAGATATGACAGATATTCAATTTCACACAATAAAATTTAACTCTCTGGACATAAAGTTCTTCAACATATGACATATGTCCTCATCTAAGACATTAGTCAGCAGCCTGTGCACAGACTCCCCAAACCTCCAGGAACTCCAGGGCGCTGAGGTGAAGTGAGCAATAAAGCAGATCAAGGCATGTGCTGAGTAAGCCATGGGTGGGAATGTCATACTTCACGTTGTTTGTACTTTCTGGGCACAGTGTGGACGCATGTGTTTGCTGGGTGATGATCTAATCAAGATAACTGTAGTCACAGAGTGGTAACGGGCTATGTTGTTACCTTACAGCTTGGCTTCTTCAAAAGACAATATAAAAAAATGAGCCAAAATCCAGACGAGACGGATGAGTCCACAGAGCTCAACAGCTAAATAAAGCCTGGGCAGACACCACAGCATGAGGCTGGCAACATCCCAACTATGGTTCACTGTGTGGTGAATAGATTTCTTTTACAGTCCAATTTTAAATAACTTAATAGGCAAATTAGCCTGATAATTTCAGAGTAACTGCTGGTCAGTTGGTGGTTAGGGTTACAAAGACCAAAGACATTATACAAAAAGTAAAAAAAAAAAGTAATCTAAACTGGCTAGTCCAGTGTTTACATGCTAACATTTATTGTGTCGGGAAGACTGGATATGCCTATGCACAACAAGCCTTCAAGAAAAATGTAACATTTTTCAGATTCGGGGGTGGGAAAGTGTATGGGGAATGATCTTTTTAATTTGATTAATAGTATCAATAAAAGTGAAAATTGGTATGTATATAACATATTATATATGTTATATATAATCAATATAGCATATATAAGTATGTATTACATATATGTGACTATGACATAAATTATATTGTAGATAATATGTATATATATTATACTGAGTACTTCTACATACATATAACTTTATTACTATAATGAATATGAATGTTTGTTGGGGAAAAAAACAGCATAGACTGGTTTTTCAATTTGTGCTGTTCATCTAAGATTGCCACAGAGGATACTTTTAATAATCTTATTTATAAACTAGGTTTTTCTTTTTAAAGTCCTTCTACTGTAGGACAGTAATTTTAGCTACTCAGAGATCAGGAATCAGAGTCCAAGGTCTCCCTGAATTATATAATGAATGCAAGGCTATCCTGGACAATTTAAGGAGACCCTGTCTAAAGCAAAGGGTAAAATGACTCTGGGCCTTAGTTTAATCTTAAAGTGCGTGCTTAGTGCAGGATCTTTTTTGAAAGGTCTGACTGCCTCTTCTGAGTCCTATCTTATTATAAACATGCTTGAATAACCAAGAGAAATACAGAATATAATGCAAATTAATATAGCACTTAAAGAAACTGCACAAAAAAGTATTCCAGAGGAAAACACAATTTAGAAGTCAAGGCACCAAAATTCACCAGTAACCTATACTATAAAGAATTTGGAGTGTAACTGTCTGCTGTGGCCATTCCTTGCCAAAGGAAAGGTTCTGTTGGTTAGCTAGCCAGGAAGGACCTAGCTCCTTTGCCAGAGAGAAACAGTTTCTTTTGCTAACTCTCCCCTTTCCTGCTTCCCTTAATGAAAGAAGCCTCCTCCGGGGGCCTGCCTTTCTCTCCAGCAGTTAATCCTCTTTCCCCATACCTACCATCCACACCCCCACACCAACACTGCCATGAGCAAGTCCCCTGTTCAGTTCACACTTGTGTGATTACTCTTTCCACTCTGTAACTTTGGGGAACCACTTTCATTTGCTGCTACACACCTGGAAACTAGGTCTGAATTTGTAGCTGTTGCAGTTATAAAGAGGGTAAATGGAATAGCTCGGGATTGGGGGGGGGGCGTGGGGACAGCAGTACCCACTCGCGCAGGCAAAACTGTCCAGCCCTAACTCTTGAAACTCTTAGTAGGTCGGGCTGATAGAAAGCCCAAGGGCCAGCAGGTTGAGAAACAGCCAGTCTTTGTAATGGAAACAGACTGCACTCCAGGGAGCTGGGCACCCTTTCCCACTCTGTACACCTTAGTTCTGAGCGGAAGTCACTTGGTCACACACTATATGCAGAAAGCTTTGGCCCTGTCCTTAACCTCTAGAACTTCATTGTTTTCATTATGAAAGGGGAAGTCAGGGTTAGAGCTCAGCAGTGACTCAATCTTAAAAGCCAACCATAAGGATTTCCTACTATACAGCCTCTAAGAAAGAGATCGAGGGAGTTGAAAAACAGATAGTCTATGTGTGTATGGTGGCCCTGACTACCCTCCTGGCCAGGTCCCTGAGTGCCAGTCCAGAGCTAACTGGACCAGTTATTAACTTACATCATCCTTGATAAAGCCAAACAAACAGGAGGAAAAAAATATTAGCTGTAAATGTCAAGAAGACACAGCAACAGCTTGGTGCTCTCCTAGTTACGTGATCCAGCATCCAAGTCTTTTAACAGCTGTGTGCAGTCACTGTGCCATTTGAATTAAAATTTTATTTTAGAGTGGAGAAACCAGTCATTAGGTTGACAGAGAATACTTCACACTGTGTTAACCTACTGCACACATGTGTGCGTGCGCACGCATGCACACACACACACACACACACACACACACACACACACAATTTTTCTAGTGTTTTACAAGTATCCCTGGCACACAGTTCCTTTATATTGCTGCATCCCTTTCCTTCTATAGGAAGTGAACCAGGGCTATCTGCTACTATACACACAGAGCTTATGACTTTTGTCTTTTGACTAGCCTTGGCTTAGGTCATGAGCTTTGATTCATTTTTAGGGGTAAAGTGGGTTACAAATAACACTTAGACACAGTCTCTAACCCATTTCCACACTAGTCCAGGGTTTGTGACCTTAGCAATACTGTCATTTTGGAGCAGGTAGTTTTATGAGGGAAGAAACTATCTTGTTCCTTACAGGGTTTTAAGCAGCATCCATGGCCTGTACCTACTCAAGGACAGATTTTTTCTTCCCCATGGTCATGACAATAAAAAATGTTCCTAGTTGAGCCCTACACCCAGTCTTTACTAAATGGCTCCTGTATTTTTCAAGGAAATTTAAGCAAAGATGAATGTTCTTAAGAAATTATTGGGGGTTGGAAGGCAGAGTGGTCCCTTCAACCATACCTTTGCTTTAAAAATAAGTATAGGACTCAAAAGATGTCAGGTTAAAATTTCCATTTCATAAATGGTAGATCATAAAATGTGATCTTTAAAACCTGAGTTGCTTCCTGTGTGGTCACCACACAATTCTCTAAACAGCAACAAGGTAAAATAGCGTAATAAAGAGCCTGCACTCATTTAAAATTATGAGACACTCATTTTAGCAGCAAACTCTGAGTACCTAACAGGACAAATGTTTTTCTAGGTAGCAGTGTTATTTTTATAAAACAGTGACACTTGCCTTTTAACTGTGAAGAATAAAGAAAACTATAGCCAATTTATGATAGTCACACGTGACTATTCTAATTATAAGGTATAATGTTATACTGTATCTATCCCGATACATAGCTATCACCCAACATGTGAAAATCTCATGAAAATCTCATTAAACAGAAGGCGGGATTCTCAGCAGAGCTCTCTGATCCTTACACACAGAACAACTCTCTACATAATCTCTTGGAGCTCTGCCCTTCATGCACATTCAGGAAGGTTCATTTTTATTGACATGAAAGAGTAAACATCCCGAGTTAAAAGATAAATATGGGGGGAATTTGGGGAGTAAAATATTTACTACTTTGAATTTTAAAGTATAAGGATGTAGACATTGTGTAAATATAAAGATTGCATTGTTTGTACTTGATTCTGGCAAATGAAGCCAGCACGTAAGTGTATATATTGTGCAACTCTATTGGAATTGTCTACTTTTAAAAGAGGAGATTGCCTGATTTCTTTCACATACCACAAGTGATCTTGGTAAGATGGAATATCTGAAGGTTTGAGTTCAATGTGTTTTGTCCTTTTTCTCTCCATAAGAAGTGAATAAGATGAATGTTTTTGTTTGTACACAAACTTGAATTTACTTGATTTCTTAGAAACAAATTGTAGTAATTGATATAAATTCAGGCTATTCTGATATCAAAGCACGAGAACCAGACTGAAAAGTTTTACTAATTGTAAATCATTCTTTTCATACCCTGCCATTAATTATCATTAAAATTGTTTTGAAAGTAAGCAACTCTACTTTGTTTTTAATGCAAAGATACATATTTCAATATGTCTTAGAGACTCCTCTTGCTTCAGAGCACATTCAAGACTAAATTTAAGAAGAGTCGGGCTGTCGGTAGCATAAGTTTATTGTCTGGTAGAAAATCAAAGCAACTGACGTGTGCTGTAATGAGCAAAGCATAGCCAAACATCTGAATATTAAGTGAGGTGACTTACTATTCACTAAAATGAACACACTGAAGAACTGCAGCTAGACAGCCTTGAGCTTGCAGACTTCCACTGGACCGTTCAGGAAGAATGGGACCATGCTGCCACCCACAACAATGTTGAAACATCTCCCATTCAGGGATCAGTCATTGCTTCATGTGAATTCCCACCCTAAGGATGTCCAGCTTTCTTCCAATGCTGGAAAAAAAGAACCTTTGTGTTATCGTTTTGTCTTTTCTGTTTTATTTTTCTTTACACAAAGACCGGGATTATTTTTTATTTAAAAATTTTCAGACAAGGAACTTTCTCCTCACCTGACTCTTCCCAGACCTTCCCACCTGCTCATCTTTTTGGGGTTTGTTTTCCTCATTTCCCTCCCCCCTCAGGGAAAAAAAAAAGGCACAAAAAAGCATGGAATGCCAGCTGGTCCCAGGCACGGGATCTGCTCTGAAGTGTGGCTGATATACCAAATGACACTCTATTAATTTTTCATTTCCCAGCAAGGATTAATTGCAGATAGTTTATTGTTCAGAGTGGGACTTTATGGCCCCTTCCCTCTCTGTGCTGGCATTTAAAAACCTGTATTAAAGCCATCATCTTGTCCCATACAGGTAACTGGATAATAATTTTATATTTACTCACTTTTAAAGTAATTGACTCCTTTACTTTTCTAGATTATTAAAAATTACAAACAAAATTTCTCTACAAGTCTGTCCTTCATTCTATTGTAACCCTTAATTTTTAAATAAGCCATCAATTAAAGATCAAACATTAGATCGTAGTTAAGGACCACTCTGGCCTTATAGATTGACTATACTAAACTCTAGTCAGTATAAAACCTTATTTAAATTAGTCACAATTATAAGTCTGTATCTGCTGCCCTCTGCTGGATGGTTCAAGTAATTACAACATACGGTGAGCTAGAATAGCTACATTTGCCCACTTCTTTAACCAGATGCTTTTTCACATCTGTATGTGGCACAGCTTACATGTCAGGTGTGTTTAATCTGAGACACACAAACATTTGAGTGAATACTCTGAACTCATGCACTTTGGTGACAAAGCCCTTGATCTCATGGTGTTGAAGCTAATGATGGCAATAAACTACCTGATATAGTACTTCAGGCAGCATCAGGTACCCTAACAAAACATGAGGCACAGGAAATGGACAGGATTCTACTTTTAAACAGGGTCTCTGTGCAGCTAACATTCAGAGACTGGAACAAAGAAAAGAAATGGTGAGGGGCTAGCATTAAAGTTAGGGTTAGAGTCCACAAATCTTAGAAGAACAGTCTAGAAGAGGCAGGAATAGCTTGCTCACACGAGTGACAGCAAAGCAGGAAGCCTGGAGCAGAATGTGAGGCGGGATGAAAGGCTACTATGTTGGGTTGCAGAGATCAGAACTCTGGGGTCCTGGGATCCCATCACTGGTGAGAGGGCTCTGAGTTAGGCTGGAAATGGTAGAAGCATATGACCATTCGGTGATGGCTGGAGTAGACAGGCCTGGACCATGAGCATGGATTCAAGACTCACCTAGGAATCCTCTTAGCCAAGACATTCATACTCAAAGTCAAAACCAAGATCCAAAGGATTGCTTCCTAACCACTGTCTCATGTTCTGAAGACATATGTGACTCTATAGATCATATGCAAGATAAAAAACCTAGAGGCGACATCAGTGACTGAGTATGTGCTATTACTTCCATGTGAAAATAAGACCCTTTTCATTCTCTCCCCAAAGGCTGTTGAACCCCAAACATTCATTCATAATATCGTGCTTCTCGGGGAACTCACATCATGGCCAGTCACGGTCCACGGCAATCTGCTGAAGGCTACAGACTGTTTGTTTTTAAGGCTAGTCTTCTACTATAACAGCCAGCTGGCAATGGCTACATGTTTGGGTGATGTCAGCTCTCAATAGTCAACTAGCTGTGCCACTCCTGAGGTAGGGACTAACAATCGCCATTGAATCCCAATGCAGTGCACTACACGCTTTCAAGGATGTCCATGCTGGAGATTTAAGAGCACAGTAGTGTCCCACATAGCATCAAGCCTACTTAATGAAGGCATAATTCTTTATAACCATTCTTAATGACTGCTCTAAGCTCTTTAAAAACATAATTACCTTCAATAAAAGCCCTTTCAAGAACATTTGAACAAATAAAACCTTTTTGTTGTTGTTTTTGGTTGGCTGGTTTTGGTTTTTGAGACAGGATTTTTCTGTGCAGCTCTAGTGTCCTAGAACTCACCAGGCTACCTCAAAGTCACAAGGACCCTCTCTAGTACTGAGATTAAAGGTGTTCACCACCACTCTCAGCTCTAGGAGAGATATCTTAAAACTTGAAAGTATCTCACATTAAAATTAAATGCAACATACTAACATCATAGGTGCAAAATCCTACAAATATGCACAGTGCTCAGTACTCTAATGTGTTTTCAGGTTAAGTTAACTAACTCCAGCACCCAGCTCCTGATCCCCCACAGATACAGACTAAAGCCTAGTGGAAGGACAGAAGTTTCTAAAGTGAGAAAAGATTGAGAAAGCCAGATGACTCCAAATCACTAACAGAATTGGGTGGAGACCTTTCTCTCTTCCAAGTGTCCTTCTAACCCAGTCTTTAGGGATGGACCAAGGAACAGGAACCAAGTAACCAAGAGATCCCTGAGGATGCTTGGTTATCCAGTCACTCACAGCCATCAGGATAATCTTCTCATGATAATAGGTGGGGGCCGGGGTGCCATACAATAGGCTTTCTGAAAACATTTGTTGAACATATGAGCTAATTAGGTAAAATGTTTTTCCTGGATATAATAAATAGAATTACTAGGTTACTTGCCAAAAAATTTAAACTTCTTCAATCTATGTGTTTAGAAGTAGTCTTTATTCTTGTTATGAATGCTGCTAATTCTATGATAATGTCAATTATCTAACTATGCTTGTATTTTAATTCTTTATGAGCTCAGAATGTACCTTAAGCACTCCCCCACACACACACATACACTGAACCTGTATGAAGTGGCAGATGTGTTCACATCACAACATAAGCATCTCAACACCATACTACAGATTTTAAATAAATTTTACTGGTAAAATATATATACATATATAGCCAAAAACTTTCAAAACAAATTGTATGGGACTTTTACATTCAAATCTGCCATAATATATTGAACAATAAAAACTGGGTGGTTGGTATAAAAATACTGCAGAAAAGTTCATTTGTTTAGTAATAACTTCACATAGGCTAATGTTACATGAATATTATGAAAACTAGTCAAATTACTTTAATAAATAATTACATAATCTCTTTATATATTTATGGACCAACTTTTAAACATCAAACCCAATTTAAATATAAACCACTTTTCTGCAAGTTAGTTTTGCAACAATTTTATGCTAATTTGTACAGTCGATACTGACAAGGAAATACAGAAAGGTTTATTGTATAATTACAGGTTCTGAAATCATGTAATATAAAATTCCTTAGGTATTATCACAGATTATAAACAACAGGATCTACTTTTCAAATGTTTAAATCATGATTTATTTAGTTTATATAGTAAAATATATACTATCAAAACTGGCAATGACATTTTCATCCTGCCAATTTTTTATAATACGTGCCTGATAACGATGCTGTCAGTACACTGTGGGACAGCTGACCACAAAGGAAGGAGTCAGTCACTGAAGGACGGTCTAGCAGACATCTTACTTCATATTTAAATCAAGCCATTTCTTCCCATCTTTTGTTCCTAGGCACCCCTCATCCCTCACATTCCTCCATTCTCATAACCTAAGAGATTTAAGTGACTAATCACCAGCTTCCCAGAAGCACTCTTTGTTTCTTTTCCAAGATGATGCTGATTCTTCATATATTTCCTAAAAAACAGAACCACAACAGATATTCAAAGTACATGTTAACAAGAGAGAATAAAACACACCTGCAGAAGTCAGACAAGTGAATGGCATAGCATCCACTTCCACCAGCCACCCCTCCTAATGATCTAAGCTGCACTTCCATGAAGCACCGAGAGCACAGAGGTGACAGAATTGTCACAAAACAAGATGCACCTACAGAAAAGAACAAACAATTCCATCTGTGCCACCCCCTTTCATCTCTACTTTCATTTATCAGAAGTTAAATTATGTATGAGAAAACGTTAGCTTTAAAACTATTTTCTTTCCAAACTCATCTACGTGGACATCCCTAAAATTACTGGTGGACTGGATTTCCACCAGCTGTGAGGTGTCATGAGCAGCAAGGAGGTGTTTAAACAGGAGGCCTGTGCTGCACACCACCCTGTGCCTGACACGCCCCCAGCCTGCGTCTCAGATGATCCAAGTCAGACTGGAACATAGACAACTCAACAGGATGAGGAAGAAAACCATCGCCTCTTCCCACCTCGGCCAGTGAGAGGAATCGAGATTCAACTACCCTGCATTCATTCCGGCAGCTTTCACCTCAGAATCATCTCTTCCTTCTTCTTCTCCCTCCCTCCCTCCTTTCCTCCCTCCCTTCCTCCCTCTCTCTCATCTTTACTAACTTGCTGAATTGCTTTTTATGTCTTCTTCAGCTTTCTCCCAACAGCCGTTGTAAATCTTGGACTGAAAGGTCAGGGCGGGTCACTAATATCTTGTCTGTTCCTGGATGAGGCCCGGGTTCCCTGCTCCAGTTAAATGCCTCTGAGCACCTGCACTTTCCCACTTCTCTACAGAGCAAGGAAAGCAAATAGAAAGTCCAACTCTTCCATGAAGCTACATAAAGTGAGGGTACACACCCACTCCTGCCTCTGGCTCTCAGCTGCAGGGCTAGGCCCCCATCTGCTATCTTGACTATCTGCCATCTTTTCTTCCGTAAAGAAAGCAATCCTTGCCACCTGGCTTCAACATCATCTGGAAGGCTCTCAACTCTCTCCATTTGTGGCTTGCCTCCCAATCTCTCAGAATCGTGAGGTCTTTACACACGCCCTATCCTCTAATCCCAAAGTGCTTCCTAAACTCCTTAGCCCACGGAGAGTTTCAGATTCTACCCAGAAATTGTGTCCACTCAGTTTCATAGATCCTTGTTCAGTGTCTCATTTGATCATCTTTCCCACTGTCAGAGGCCAGCCACTCAAAAGAAAGGATAGTCCTGGCCCTGTGTGGCTCTTCTGATCCTTAGAGCTGGCATTATTTCCTTAGCCCTGGGAATAGCCACACTGCTAAGGGCATTGCACTCAAGAATTCTGGACTCACGCATAAGTACACATTTCCAATGCTCAAAGCTGCTACATTGGGGGGGGGGGGGGGCTACAGAATGCTCCATTTAACCAGAGAATTACTCACATTTGTTTAGCTTGACTTACAGGCACAAAATACAACAGAAATGTCCTATCAATGTTTTTATTTCTCTCTATATATATTGGGGATAGGGTCTATGCAGCCTATGACAGAAAGAAACTTGTGATTCCCCTACAGTGCTGGAAATGTAGATGTGTGACACTAGGTCTGGTACCTATTTGTTTTCTAATCCATCCATTAACATTTTCTCAGACACACACTCCACATTAAGCAAAGAACCACTAGATTTAGGCTCTTTTGCCTTAAGGGATTTCTACTATAGCCAAAGACTAAGCAGCCAACATTATTGTCACTTTCCAAAGACAGAGCTCCAGTCCAAAGGAGTCCTAGCTGATGGGAGATTACCTGAGGGACTGAAAGAATAGTGTGGACTAGAAGCTCTAAGTGCCAGCACCCATGAAGGTCTTCTCTACACCGTGCATTCCTTGAGGCATCTATTGTTTATGCTTAAACTTGGAAAATAGCCACTATATAAACACACTATTTTAGATAAGGAAAACAAGATGTTATAAGTATACAAGGCATACAAAGCCAAATTTTGAATGTACTCTTAATTAACATCCTTTATCTACGAATAAAATCATGTCCACATGGCAAAATGAGGTATTTTCTTCACTTACCTTTTTCCATATGGGCACTTTGGCTTTTAAAGAATCGATGGCAAAGCTCACAGCTTCAAGGGACGCAGCTCTGTGAGCTGAAGACACAGCAATAATTGTGCTTGCTTCTGACACTGGAACCAAACTTCAACAAGATGATAAAAGTACAATTATCTCCTGATTCACATATTAAATAAACCATTAAAGGGCTGGGAACATCTGTATATATGTTAGAATTATATAAATTCCATTTTATATAAATATCTATTTAACTAGAAAATAATAATTCATGTCAGTTATAGTCAGTGGGAAATTAACACCTGTCCATAAAACGTCTGTGATGGGGACTAAAAGAAGGTCCTCTCTCCAACTTAGTGGTCCTCAACCCTCCTAATGCTGTGACTCTTTAATATTGTGGCGACTGCCAACCATAAAATTATTTTCATTGCTACTTTATAGCTGTAATTTTGCTTCTGTTATGAATTACTATGTAAAAATCTGTGTTTTCCCGGGGTCTTAGGCGACCCCTGTGAAAGTTGTCATTTAGACTCACAAAAGGGGCAGGACTCACAGGTTGAGAACAAGGGCTCTAATTCAAACAAGGAACAGCTTAAGCTGATAACTAAAGACTAAAGTGACCCCTTCACATACAATTAAAAACAATAAATATCAATTAATATTAAGCAATAGGACCAGCAACGCCCATTAGCATTACCAGCTAGTAATAAAATTATACTAATAACAAAATGATGATGGATGTCTTAATTGCTGGCTTCTTTTAAAATCATGGAATGCCATTCTTTTGGGTGCTATAAAAAATAAACTGTTTTTAAAGGCTTCAGATCTGTAGCCAAGTTTCAACATACACTCAGTGCAGAGCCCAGAACAACTGTCTAACAGCCTTGAGGACTTCAGCAGACATTCCTTCCTGCAGGCACTCAGGCCAGGACCTGAAGATCTTGGTGATTAAATTTCATTAGCGCAAAAGAGGGAACGCAAGCATCCAAAGCTGTGACCCCACATGCAAGCAAGGCAGATGCTGGGAGCCCTCTCTGCCATCCTCCAGAGAAAAAGCACAAGCCTTCCTTCCTCAGGAAAAGAGTCTGAGTCAGCATCAACAGACAGATGGAAAGCAACCAAATTCAACATTCAAAAAATAAAAAATCCTACCCAAGTCGATGGAACACCGCTATGTGTCTGACCGGCCATTTCTGCCTAATGTCATGACAAATTTTTCTGATTTCATTTTCTGCCATTGGTAGATACGCTTCATATTCTAAACTAATGACTTTTTTGCCTTCAAAATTATTTCTTGTAGTCCCTAAAAAAAAAAAAAAAGAAAACACAAAACAAACAAAATCACACAATGATAATAAGATTTTTCATATAATAGAAATACTCCATTTACAGATTTTTTTTTAAAAAGGATTACTTCTAACATACAAACAAGTATTATACATTGTCTGAAACCTACTTTAAATTCTCTACAAGAGAAACTTGATTAGGAGAACAAAAGATAATTATCTCCAAGATGATCAGAAAATGGTAAGTGAACAAGCTCCATGGAAGCACTTATGGCAAACAAGTCCCTCTTCTTTTCAGCAGTGTTTCATCCATGACAGAAAAACATCTGTGTCCCAGTGCTATCAACAAATACATTTTTACCTAAATATTTGCAAAGTACAATTTTTTCCCTTAGCACTGACTTTTATCATGCCTTTGTTATCCCTGTGACTTAGTAAGACTCGTCAATCAAAAGGTAACTAAGATAAAACTAGAAGCGGAAGTTTCTGTGCGCTTCCACGGGCAATCTCGTTTTGCCACTCAGTTCTGTGCATCCTTTGACTGTTGACACTAACGTGGAGGCATTCACCACTAGCTTCTGCTCTAAAGGAACGGGAAGTCAGAAGCTCACCTACAAAGAGGGACACTGCCCCACACAGCGGGGAGATCACCAGCTGAGAGACATCATCTACCATGAGCTTCTCTGTAGTGAACTGTATTATGTCTTTAGGTTTCTCTTGATCTTCATCCATATCTTTCCTAGAAAAGAGACAGCGACAGCCTTCAGCGAATGTCGGAAGTCACACACTCCACTGCCGTGTGGTTTCCATGTCTACTTTTCTATATTAGGTGGGAAGAGGAAGATTTGATTTGAGTGATAAGTCCAAAGTTTTTAACAAACTAACTTTTACTAGCCCTCATGAGTCTACAGGAATTTTACATGGGCATGACTGTTGTAGGATAAGGCTCTTGTATACTGTAAATATTTGTCACTCATATTGGTTTAATAAAATACTGACTGGCCAGTAGCCAGGCCGGAAGTGTAGGTGGGGAGACCAACTAGGAGAATTCTAGGAAGAGGAAAGGCAGAGAAGCAGGCATCAGCCAGAGAGGAAGCAAGATGAGAATGACAGACTGAGAAAAGGTAGCAGGCCATGTGGCTAAACAAAGATAAGAATTATGGGTTAATTTAAATGTGAGAGCTGGAAGGTAATATGCTTGATCTACTGTAATATTAAGCCTCTGAGTGAAGTATTTGAGAAGCACAGCTGGATATTTGCGAGTTCTTGGCAGGACAGAAACTTCCAACTACACTTGATCATTTACACATGTGCATATGGTGTACTATTATACACCAAACTGTATTAATGTTCATCTCTTTCATTATGATACAACTGAGGTATCACCACTTTTATCTGTACACATGTCATCACTAACCACTATGTGACCAAGCCCCACACCACCGAGAACACCACTAACCACTATGTGACCAAGCCCCTCATCTGAAATGCCCTTATCCTTTACTCAAACAAGAGATGGAAAAAGAGAAGAGATGATAATATCATAGGAACACGGAGCTCTTCACAATCTAGCTCAAGCCTCGTAAGTCATGAAGGAAAGATGGTAACAGTTGTGACCTACTATCTAGATACTGGGTATAGACTTTTTTAATTTTTGTTTATTCACCAAACAGTATTATGCAATGTCATCTGTTTATACTTTTCTGGGTAGTTTTATGTGACCTTGACACAAGTTAGAGTTACCTGGGAAGAGAGAACCTCAATCGGTCCCCACCAGATGGCCATAGATAAGCCTAGAGGGCATTTTCTTGATTGATAATTGATGTGGGAGGACCCAGCTCACTGTGTCGGTGCCCCCTTAGGCTAGGTCCTAGGTGCTCTAAGAAATTGGGCAAAGCAGGATATGATGAGAAGCCCTGAGACACAGCCCAGTAAGCAGCATGTCTCCATGGCTTCTGTTCAGTTCCAGCCTTGAGTTCTTGTCCTTACCTCCTTCAGCAATGGAATACAACCTGACAGTTTTAAGCAGACATAAACTCTTTTGCTCCTAACTTGCTTTGGGTCATGGTGTTTTATCACATAAACTGAAATCCTAAGACAAATGACTAAGGGTCAGAGACTACCCTAGGTACCGGTCCTCGGGGAACAGCATGGCTCCTGACCTCAGAGAGCTCATATCTGAATAGGAAACCTACAAAGAACCACACAGGCCCTGGAAGATTGCTCAGCAGGTAAAGGCATTTGTCATCAAGCCTAATTCCCAAGTTAAGCTCAGGACATACATGGTGGAAGGAAAGAATCAACTCCTAAAAGTTGTCCTCTGACCTCCACATGCACCCTGTGACATGTGTGCATTCACACACACACACACACACACACACACACACACACACACACACATACACACACACACACACACACACACACACACACACACACACCTACCACATTGAGATAACTTAATAGAAATAAGTGGATTTGTGAAACAGGTCTCAGAGACTGTTGCAGATAAAGGATCCCAAAGGTCTCTCTAAAGAGGTCATGTTCAAAGTTGATACCTGAAAGATAAGAAGTAACCAGAAGAAGAAATGGGAACAGGGTGGAGATGATGAAAAGGAATGGTAAATATCCAGACTCTGGAACAATAAAGAATATAATGTGCCTAGAAGCACAGGAGTACAGGGGACAAGTCAGCCCGAGGCTGGCCAGGTAAGAGGACCTTATACTATATACCACGAGAAGTGTAATTAGAAATCCTGACAGTTCATCTGATTAGAAAAATAAAAGACCAAAAGAAGTTATTAAAGACATGTTCAAAGTGCTCAGAGTCCAGGAGTACTTAATCTGGGGTTTGTTTCTCCATTATCCAACTTAAAAAAAAAAAAATAGACATCTGACTGCCAGGATTTCTCACATTCTGTCTCTACTATGTGCTACCTGAGGTGATTAGACCCTTCACACCAGTGGTTCTCAACCTTCCTAACACTGAAGCTCTTTAATACATGTCCTCATACTATGGTGACCTCAACCATAAAATTATTTCATTTCTATTTCAATAACTGTAATTTTGCTTCTGTTATGAACCGTAATGGAATATACAGGGAATCTGATAGGTGACCCACAGGTTGAGAACCACTGTTCTACACTCTGTTTTTTGATAATATAGAACCCAAATAGGTCACCTACGTGTTTCCAACCATATTGAGTCCCCATATCTGATTGTACTACACTCCTAAAACTTAGCTTGCAGGTTCTAAAATTAACAAAGATAAATCACTCAAATACTATCCAATGCTATTAGTGATCCTTCCCACCTTTCCGAATAGCCACAACCACACACATAGGCTTTTAAAAGCAGAACTCCCTGACGTTACCATGGTGATATACTGATCCATCCCTACAAGGGAATCCTAGCATGTCCATATAGCAGGCCTAAGAAAGACCCCCAGGTGTGGGCATGCTGGCTTCTACTATACAGCTTTCCAGTGAAGTGAGGCAGAGAAAAACATATGCTATAGGCCACAGGCCAACCCTTTCCCTCTGCGTAGGATGTTTACTGTTGGGCTTTTAGGGGGGTGGGGGTGGGGGTGGGGGGAATCCTATCAAAGTTTCCTTTATCTATAGCTTAAAGAGTTTCTAATCAAGAATAATCGAGTTTGCAGTTTATTTATTCTTCAGTTGACAATAAAATTTTGACTCGATCCCTAAGCTTGTTTCTCTGATTCCCACTCCACGGTAAGATAAGTTGCTAAGTTGCTTAATAATAATCTCTATTGCAACACAGCTGAAAAGCTGTGCCTTTGAAGTGGGCAATGGCTGATTGCCTTCTCAGGGACACCACTATTTAACTTCCCACTTGTGTAATTTCTTTATATCAGAGGAAGCCAGTACTAAGTCTGAGCAACTACATTTGTTAAAAAGTAGACAGGACTGTAAGAATTCCTGGCACATGATAGCCAATATGGTGCCCATATTACACCCATAGGGAGCGCTCACTCCTAGGTGTGGCTATGTAAATCTGTGCCCGCCTGCTGTCTTAAAAGGAGACACCATGTGAAAGTCTTTCTCTCCCTCTTCTGCTCCTCTCCCTCACACCTGCTCAGCAACTCTCCTGAATAAACTCTAGTGTGGCATCTGGTAGTGTGTGCCTGATCTCACGTGCGAAACCAACAAGGACCATATTAAAAAGACAAATTCAAACTTGGGTTCTGCCACTGTGACCTAAGGCTGTGTGAACAACCATGTGAACAAGCCAGGTTTTGTGTATGTGTGTGTGTATTCATAAACCTGAACAGCATGTACGTTTGGGTGGAGGCTAAATGTCAACATTGGTGTCTTCTCAAGCACCTTCTACCTTATTTTTTGAAACTAAGTCTGTCACTGAATCTGGAACTCACTGGCTTGCATATCCCAGGGGTGCATCTGCCTCTGCTTTCCAGTGCTGGGGTTAACTGTGTATGATGCCACATCTGACTTTTACAGGGTACTAGGTCTCCAACCCAAGTCTTCATGTTTGTATAAGCACTTTATAGAATGAGCCATCTCCCAGGCCCCCAAAATTGAAGGGTATTTTTTTGTTGTTGTTTTGTTTTGTTGTTGTTTTGTTTTGTTTTTTAACATCTCTCAATTTGTTTCCCCATCATCAAAATACAAGCATAATAAGATCTCAATAAGCAATGTTAGATGAATATAAGGAAGGTGTCACACTGACATTAAGCTGCTTACTATAGAGGTGATGGGAGATGGTAGACTGTTCATCACCACTTACCATCAGAGAAGTTACTCCATTACGGCTGCATCAGTAAAGGACTCATGTAGAAAGACTTGCAAAGAATATATAGTAACAGTAAACCATACACAAGTTATCATGTGTAGGATCCTTCACCACAAGCCTGGCTAAGAGAAAGAAATATCACATACCTAGATGGCTCCAATGCACTATCCTCCACTAATTGGGGGGATAATGGCAATTTCGTCTCCAGGTTGAAGCAGGAGTTGCTGATCTCCAAGCTCGACATACTCTTGACGAACAGCAAATATCACCTGGTTTCTAACATCGGCCAATCTGAAAGAGAAACTGTCTAATTAGAAGCTGCAAAGTGAGCGGCACCACACAACTCCTCAGCTAAGGACTAATGAACTCCTCACTTGAAAGGTTTTAACCTGACTCTCATTCTGTAGAGGGCATATCCCTTGAAGAACATACTTGATTACAAAGATATGTGGACTGTCTTCTGCATGGCGCACTGAGTTCTGGGTTAACCCACTCTATGCAGGCAGCACTATGGGTATTCCTGAAACATTTTAAAATATATCCCTTCTATAGTTCATCTCAGAAGGGCTTGAGCTAAAGATGAGGGCAGTTACATTTCAGATTTCCGAATACCAGGAGAAATTTTTGCAAATATCATAAGACCCAAGCTCAGCAGTGTGTAGGGTTTGTTATGATTTATTTTCTTTCAATCTTTTTAAAGAAAAGGACAGAAACATTTACAGTGAAAATTTTTAACAGCATCTTTAAATGTTTCCTCTTAAGTTATAAAAGACAGAACTTTCCTTTTCTGTCTCAGAAATTTTAAAAAAATGATTGTAAAGTACATAAACATGTCTAGTAGGGGTGTCCTCTTCAGGGTGTCTTTTTTAGTAAATTACCTGTAATGTTCCTTGTGGCACTTGACCATTTCTAAATACCAGAGTTTAAACAAATCAAGGAAAAAACAACTCGTACTCGTATGCTACAACACACACACTCAGAAACACACATATAATACACACACTTTAAAAACATCCAAGGGTCCATTATATGTATTCTACAACTTTAAGTACCCAGGATGCAGGGTCTCTATCTCCTTCCACAGTTGCAATGCTTTGATTTCTTGTGGCACAGAAATGGTCTCTGAACGAACTCCAGTTATTTCAGCACATTTTGCAAAATACAACACTTCAATCTGAAATGAGAAAGGATGTTTTAAACAACTCGCTCTGGGACGTTTCCAAGTGCAGTGGCTCATAAAACTTCAACATACCCACAGATTATATCTGAGACAAACGTTTTAAACTCAGTTCTGATGTCTGCATACTTTTTAAACCTGTCACAAACTGTGTGGCCCCAATAAATGCTAGTACATTTCCTTAGGAAATATGGTTAAGTGTGTTTTCAACTGACACAGAATTGAATTGATTCTTCTGTAAATCATAAAGCAGTGAACACAGGTCTAGGTCAAGAAGTGAATTATACAAGTAAAATAAATTCGTCAGTCAGCAAAGACCTAACTTTCATTTCACGGTGGTCAAATGACCTTTGGTTCCTTCCCGTCTACATTGCGATTAAGTTACACAACACACAAAATTTGCCGCGCAGCAAAGCAAATTGAGCTTGAATTACAGGATAAACTGGTACTTCCTGGGCCAAACCTGTGCAATCTGCCTGGGAACTAAGGCACCTGACCATGCAAATCAGCTCAGCTGTCACGTACTAAGTTACATCTCTAAACAATAATCGTAGATTCTGCAAATTATCCAGGGCCTGTCAACACAGTGGCGACGCACATTTTTCCTCGCAAGAATTCTTAACTTGATGCGTTTTAATTTTTAAAAGGGTGCTTCTGTCAAAATGAATTAATCAGAAATGGCAGGAAAAGAAAAAGTCTAGGAGTTGGTCACGCAGGCCACGACCTGGACACCAGAGTTCGGGGACAGAACGTGACTTTCAGTGAGCTGCAGGCGCAAGGCCCAGATCCAGGGAGGGCAAGGGGAGAAAGCGCCTCCTGAACGGGGCTATAGCGGAGCCCCAGGCACAGCCTAGCTCACCCGCGCGTACCAACTCTTACCTGGCACCGTGGAACCATCCCGCTACAAGGCCGGGAGCCAGCTTACCACGGCAGAGGCGCCGGGTGACTCAGAGCGCAGGCGCAGCCAGACGCTCCACCTGCTCCGGGGAGTTCTCCGCTGGGAGGAGTTGGCGCTACGCATGCGCACACTTCGCCCCGCCCCGCCCTTGGTTCCAGAAATGTTCCTTTTTGTCTGCAGGTCAGCTGGGCTGGCAAGGTGACCTATCCCAGCCTAGACTGCGGTTCCTCCACCCAGAGTGGGATTCAAGTTCTTATCCCAGATTAGGAACCGTATGTGATTGATACATGGGTGCTCTGGGTGGGTGCTCGGTAGTTTCTGAATCAGCGACTCCGTGCAGACTTAGCCACCAAGTCTCTGCCATAGCTGTCACAGGAGTACGTGGATTTAAGTGGCCCTCGCTCGGCGGCCATCACTCCAGAGCAGAAGGCTCATAAAGGTTAACGGTACTTGTGTTCCAAGTGTGATCCTGGGGAAAAAGCATACTTTTTTATACAGTGAAAGGGGGCGTGGCTGAGTCACGTGCTGTAAGACGGCTCACCAAGGATAGTCTTGTGCCAAATAAATTTGTCAAACTAGTAACAAATACAGGAGAAAGGGGCATTTCACGTTTCGGTGTCAAGCCATAGGAATGTAAAATTGGTTAATAAATTCTCGGGAGGAAATTAGTTGGCAAAGTTCAAGGAAGAAAAAGAAATACAGGAAGGGGGAATAAGAAGTTTGATTTATGATTAACATCAACATATAATTTGGAAAGGTTGCAAAACACTAAGGCTGAAGATTTATGTCCACATCCTCTTAGAAAAACAAGGAAACTGAGAGTCACCTTAGGCTCTTCAGTGGTATTCAATGACAGCAATGAGCAATATCTACAAACGGTTACAAAATAAGGCATGGCTTAATACCATTATACAGTCAAGCTGGTACACATAAAGCCAGAGCCTATGGCCCAAGAAGAACCCTTCCTAAAAACTAAAAACTTTCTTTAGTAGTCTAAGTCAGAGGCTAAAAGCACTGGCTGCTCTTACAAAGGACCCAAGGTCAATTCCCAGCATACACATGGAAGCTCACAACCATCTGTAATGCCGGTTTGGGGGAATCTGGTGCTGTCTCCTGTCTTTGCTGGGTAACAGGTGCACAGGGGCTGCTCAGACATGCAGGAAAAATACCCACACACATAAACAATGAAATATTAACCACAAAATCTCCTTTGCGAAAGATTTCACGGAAGAGTGTGACTAAAATAAATAGCACAGTGCTACATTAATAGCAAAAGCAAAGATCAATAAGGTCTTAATGCATTCAAATATAAAAAGTCAATTAAAAGACCATGTTTATTATAAAGTGTTCATGACATCAAAATAATATTTATTTTGAAAACATTAATGAAAATTGCTCAGAATCGAAGTATGTGATTACAAAACAAGTTTTTCTATAGTCTTCATAATGATGCTTCTATTTTACAAGATTCTAGGTTGTGTAAAGCCACAATCCACAGCATTGAAAAATAAATTACAAGAGCTAGAATAAATAAGGGTTTAAAATGCCTTCAGTTTTTCTGATGGGTTTGTTAATGACTTAACTAAAAAATAACAACTTTGTTCCTCTATTATATTGAGACTCTTGCTGTTTCATTTCTGAGTTATTAGTGGGGTGAATCTTTTCATGATTTTTGCCTCTTACACTTCAAGTTTTTAATTCTTTTTTTTTTTTCATTTATTGACCAATGAATAAAATGCACACGGCCCTATCTCTAGTTCTGGATTGCAAGCAAGACAAACACCAGGATATTTTCATGTTATGCCAAAGAATTCAATGTTATTTTAATTAGAAATCCATTAATTACATAAGTGGGTGATCGGAATGGAATATAATAAATTACATTAGGAACAGCAAAACCTCCTTAGTAGCAAGGTTATTTTGCTTGTTACAATTTAAACAATATAAATAGAGCCACCATTTTCTCAACTGTAGTATATGAAGTGCCATTTAGTTAAAAACATGATGGTGACTCAAGGCACATGCGTAGCCCAATGTTCTGCAGGCTCTGCTGTGCTCAACGCTGGGAGGAATTGGACAGTATGGGTAAATAAAATGGACAGACACTTCCATTTTATTTCTAGGTTTTTGAAAGGGCTCGATTCTGTGATATAGGAAATGTGGGAAACCTTTGGATCCTGGCAAAAGGATCTGTTAAGATTTTATAAAGGTAACTTTAATTTAGGAATGGATTTCCAAAAAAATGTTCATTTCATTTTCCAAAAATAATATTTCCCAGAAATGTCTGACAGGACCAGGGTTCATCAAAAGCACTACAACTGAGATGAAAAGGTATCTGGCAGCCAGAAGCCAAGGAATAGCAAAGTCAAGCCTTCAACAAACTTCACGCAGATTTATTGGGAGGGGAAAAAACCAAAAGGAAACAGAAAACAAAACAAAGGGACAGGAGCATGGCTGCCTCTGCTCAGGTGACAAACAGCGGCAAAGTGAACACAGAGGTTCTTGGGAAGGCAGTGGAACTTTCCAGGGTGGAGATTGGTGGGATTTTAATGTCCAGAGATTGAGCTTTTTACTTTGTATTGTGAGGACAGGGGCCATCAGTCAGGGCAGTTAGAGTGTCCTGCGGGTGGAACCTGGAAGTTAGAGGTCCTTGGGGGAGGGGCCTGGCCACTGGTGTGGCTCGAGGGACTTATATTCATTAGATTCTCTAACAAATTTTGAACACATAGGTAACTTCACTTCTTGTCCAGTTGATATTGTGCAAATACTTTGCACCATTGCTATTGCAAACTGCTGCTGTACTGGTTAGTTTAAATGTCCACCCACCACAACTTTAAATTACCTAGAAAGAGAGTTTCAATCTGGAAACTATGTGGCTCAGGCTGGCTGTGAATGGACATGTCTATGGGGATTGCCTTGGTCGGTAGTTGTCCATTCTTGTCATGGCACCGATTGCTGCTCTGGACCTTGAACTTGGTAAGAATGAAGAAAGAAGAGATCCGGCAGTGCTGTACAGCCACGTCTTTCTCTTGGCTGTGGATGTGAAGTGACAAGTTGTCTCGGGTTCCTTCTGCTTCTGTGGCTCCCTCTGTAGCCCGGAATCACAAGCCAAGTAAACCCTTTCTTGACTAAATTGCTTTGGGTCAGGGTGTTTTTAATCTGTCACAGAAAGGAGGGAAGAATGACAGATAGCTTAGCCTCTACTTGTATTGAGCCTCAAGTGAAATTTTTTATTTTCTGTTTCTAAAATGCAACTTATCTACATATTTCATATTTTAGGTTTTGGTTTTGTCTTTGTTTCTGGGTTTTGTTTTGGTTTTTTGGTCTTCGGGGTTTCTGGGGGGGGGGGTTGTTTTATAGTTTTGTTTTGGTGGTTGTCATTGAGACAGGGTTTCTCTGTGTAGCTCTGGCTGTCCACTCACTCTGTAGACCAAGCCGGCCTTAAGCTCAGAAATCCAACTGTCTGTGCCTCCCATACTGGGATTCAAGGTGTGTGGCCATCACCACCCAGCTCAGAGATTTAAAAAAAAAAAACCTGAATATTTGTATACCCACCAAACATCTTGACCGTAGCCTATTTCTATTTCTGTCCAAATATTTCTATGATCTGTTATTAGTTATTAGATCTAATGTAACCATAGGAATCTACTGCACATTATCAAGGATTTCTCCTGGAATGACACTTGGCTTCACCGACTAGAAAACACAGTCCCTATATAACTCCTTGATATAATATAATTTATGATCGGTGCAAATATGTATATTTCTGAAGATGTCTGGAAGCCAATATGAGTTGAGTAGGCACTGGACTAATATCTTTAAAGTATTTCTGATGCCGTTGAAAAACTTGTGGCATTATAGTTATTTTTTATAAAGGCTAGCTTTACATAATTCCACCTGAAATGACACTTCTTAACTGGTACCCCAAAATTTCAAATACTAATCCACACAAATGACGTATAAAGGCAGATTTGTTATTGAGACATATTAGAAAAGCATACCTAGTATAAAGGCATACTATTATTGAACATGCTTCACAAGAGTGTATGAAAATATGATATACTTCTTGTATAATTTTATACAAGAATAAACCCCATATATAAATTCCATACATTTGTTAGTTTATTGGAGGAAATAAATTCAAAAGAAGCGTGAATCCCTTGTGACTTTTTATTTCTGTTACCTCAAAGAGCTATATAACTAGCTATTAAAGACACTGATAATTTCCAAAAAAATTTTTTAAAACCTATATGCAATCTTCCAGTTTGTAGGCAGAGTTCTAGCTGGCCAGTGATCCTGACCAAAAAAAAAAAAAACAAAAAACAAAAAAAAACCAAAAAAAAAACCCAACCACTTATGGCAACCAAACATCTGATACCTATATCCATATAAAAACCTGAGAAAGCTTAAAATAGAATATAAGCGCACACAAAAGGAGCCAAATGTGGCTTCCTAGTTTCACATCTCTCATACCAGCCATGGTCCAGAGATGCCTCTCCCAGTAGCTGTCTTTGGGCTTGAGCCATCAGCATGAGTGCCACCAGAGTGAGCCCATCATGGACTAAATCACATGATAGTTTAGCTTTTCCTCATGCAGACAGAAAAGATTGCACAAACACAGTGAAGACAAATTCAGATGGGAAAAGACCTCTAAATAGGCTTGAGAGAGAGAAAAGAGAGATGGTATAGACAGTCATAGAAAAAAACAGCTTAAAAATAATAAAGTCTCTAAATAAAGAATAAAGTAATATAAAGGGAAAGGGCCATATCAAGATGGAAAATGCATGGGGAGCCTGATTGCTCTATGTTATTGTATTGTATTTGAATTTCCTGGTAACTAATGAAGGAAAAACAGCTGCTAAAACCCACTGGATTATGAAAATTTCTAGATTAAGCCAATCTAATTGTTAAATATTTTGACCTCAAAATGAAAATCAAAAGATTTGCTACTTTGGGGAAGAGGTTATGCTTTTATTTCCCTGGGAAAATGAAAGGCTGTGGATTCATTTCAGGTTAATATGGATCAGGTTTGATCAGGGAAGATCCCCTGAAAATCCTGACTATAGACATTTATCTACTTAAACATAAAACAAAAAATCATCTTTGGCTAACTTGTGTACAATACACAGTTTATATTTGTATTGATATAGGTATGTATGTTACTTTTAAAAGTTTATGTATTTTCAAAGCAAAGGGACCAAATATCAATATAAGTAGATGGCCCAGATGATCCAATATCTCAAAACATCTCTATTTCAGTTTCCTAGGAGTTCTGCATCTAGAACAGCTCCAAGGGTACTGGTTGAGATGATTCAGCCTCACAGACTACTTCAGCCAGGATTTAACCATTATCTTAATTTGCTTAACATTCCCCAAGACTTCCAGACAACAGGAAGCAGTCTAGGAAAAACAATGCCCACATCCCCAAAAGATGGTTTATGTATTTTGCAATCATTTAAGAGGGGTTGGTTATAAATTATTGTGATAGTTATTGGTCATAGTCAGAAAAAAAGCTGGTAGAACTTAAATAAGAAATGTGAGTTAATTTAAGTTGTAAGAACTAGTTAGTAACAAACCTAAGATGTCAGCCAAGCTTTTATGATTAATAAGTCTCCATATGCTTATTTGGGAGCTGGCTGGTGTGATGGAGGTGACTTCTGAGACATAGAGAAGCTCTGACTACACCAGTTGAAGGTGGGAAAATTAAGCCAGATCTCGCATTTTCATTTTGACAAAATCCAAAATACACACATAGATATATGGAAGATGCTCACATACTGAAGGAGGAAGGAGCAAAGTGGGAAGAAGCTGGTCAAATAGTTGTTAGGCAGTTTGAAGCAAATCTCTTTTAAAGACTTAGTGCAGATTCTAGAAAGCTCCTAATAGTGACTTTTCAGAAACATTAGGAGGGAGATTTAAGTAAAAGAAATTCCTGAAGGAGAACTAGAAGATCCATTCTTTTAGAAAAATATAGAAGACTGGAGGCCACTTCCTGGGGAGAGTATGGGCTATGTCTGGTGTAGTAAGAGGTTTCTGGCTAAGACTTTTGGGCCTAACCTCAAGGTTTAGACACACAGACCCACAGAGACACACAGTTGTTTTCAACCATTTTAGGCTGATCGGCCTAAGGCCCAGGCATATAACTTGCTAGCTCTCTACCCTTCATCTAACCCATGACTCTTTTCTTGTTCAGCCATGGGGCTCGGTACCTTTTCTTAGAGCAGCATAGTTGTCCTCTGCTTCTTCTGGCTTCTCTCTGGCATTCTGCTCTGTTCTGCCTGTTCCTAGATTTTTCTTAGTCTGGTAGCCCTTCCCATACTTCCTGTCTGCCTTTGGCCAATCAGCGCTTTTTATTAAACTAGTGGGTGGGACAATTATTTACAGTGGAACAACATAATCTCCCACAGTCTGGTCTTGGATAATAGCTCATATAAAGTCCTAAAGCAGATGCATAAGGAAATCAAACTTACCTTCTGCACATATTACAGCCTTTGTCCATTGCAGTGGATGATACTGGAATATGGGACAAGAACAAAAGCAAGATATTTCTCCTTAAATGTGTATTGTTTAAAAAGATATGATCTGAAGCCCAGGTTTCTTTCAGGACTCAAAGAGCATATACCTGGCATAGTGGGCTACATGTCTGCATCCTTCTAAGATGCATTAAGTTGAAACCCTGTCCCACCCCCAGCAAGATGATGGCATTTTGAGGTAGACATATGAAGGAATAATAAATCATATAAGAGTAGAGCCCTGTTAAACGTATTGATGCCCTTGTAAGTAGGAACCTGCTGAACCGGATTACTCTTTCTATAATGTGAACTTATAGCAAGAAATTGTCAGTCAACAACATGAAGAAGAGCCTTAACAAAACTGGAACTTTTTGGTGCCAAATCTCAAACTTCTAGCCTCCAGAATTGTGAGCAATGAACTTATTATAAGACAATCATGCTATAATGCAGTCAGCCTTGTACACAGGGGGATATAAATCATATGCAAACACTTTGTTATTTCATATAAATGAAACTGAGCACCCAAAGCTTTGGGTAGGCCCAGAAGAACCTGGGAGAAACTCTTCATGCCCATGGACAACTGCACATTGTATGGCAGCCTGATCTGACACATGCTCTAAAGCAGAATAAGACCTTGTAAAAGCTGTGTGGAACAGAAGGAAACCAATATGCCTAAGGCAGGTTTCCCTTCCCTATACTTTAGAGGTCAGTAGACTTCAGTGAAACATAAGACATAAGGCTTTAACCTTCCCAAGCCCTGGGATCCCTGTCTCAACCCTAGTTATGCTAGTGCGCCTTGAGAACAGCCAGTGGCAAGAAGAGCAATAAATGACCACAGCTTTTTCAGTACATTTGCAAACAGGAGAGTTGATAACCTTTGCAGTGTAGCTCATAAAATAAGAGAGAAAAGACATGAGCTCTTGGACAGAACTGAGACAAGTTATTATAATAAATAGGCTAGGATAAACTTTTCAAGAAGTTTTCATAAAACGAGAAACATAAAATATAAACCAGCCTAATGGAAGAAATATATTGCAACCAAAAATAAATAAATAAAACCCATTTGCAAATTTTCAGCATGAAGCAGGAGATGCAAAAACATGATAGAAAGCAAGCTTTTCAAAAGAAAAGTCCTCAGTGTGATTACACTGAGAGAGGTTATTATAGATACCTTTATCCATGATCTCATTTTTCAATTTCAGCTACATATAGTCAACTGAAGTTCAAAAATATTACATAGGAGCTTCCAGGAAAAAAATTGACAATTTTTGGTTTGTACATAATTTTGAATAGTTTGATGAAATTTTTGTTATCATTGTTTTGTTTCTCCAGAGATGCAAATCATAAACTGTTCCTTCAACCAATATACTCACTTACCTATCAGTCACTTAATAGCCTTTCTGGTTGTCATAATGACTGTCAGGATATCACAGTGCTGTGTTCACATACCCTATACCACAGTGCCTGCTCATTCATCATCTCATTACTTGAAAGCTATCTAGAGAGGTGTCCTGACAGAGAGATTATATTTATGAAAGTTATCACAACACATGGCTATAATTGTTTTATTAATAGTTATTATATATAGGGGAAATTATCAAATTTTATACACCCCCCTACACACATTGAGACATTCATTGGAGGTCTTGAAATGTATCCACTCTTGTTAGTGGGTAATATGTTATAAGAACTCAAACTTACGTTAAGAATAATTTAAAAATAATATAAAACCAGAGAGATGAGATGGCTTAGTGGGCAAAGTACTTATGACCAAACCTGGAAGCTTACACTGATTCCCAGACCCCATAAAAGTAGAAAACTGACTAATTAAAGCTGTCCTCTGATTTTCACATACCACATACAGCTCACACACACACTCATACACATACACACACACACACACACACACACACACACAGAGAGAGAGAGAGAGAGAGAGAGAGAGAGAGAGATAAAGAGAGAGAGATAAAAAAATTTACAAATAACAATACAGAACCACAAAGTAGAAATGAAATTAAGGAAACATTGGTACCTCTTGAGAACCATACATTAAATAAGAAAACCACAATAAGCATCAGGGTCATTTATTGTTTTAGACCAGTGATCCTCAACCTTCCTAATGCTATGACGCTTTAATGCAAGTCCTCATGTCCTCAGGATGTGGTGACCGCCACAATAAAATTATTTTATTGCTACCTCATAACTGTAATTTTGCTACCGTTGTGAATTAAAATGTAAATATCTGTGTTTTCCAATGATCTTAGCCAACCCCTGTTAAAGGGGCATTTAACCCCCGAAGGGGATCACACCCCACAGGTTGAGAACTATTGTTCTAGACTGTGTCTCCAGAAGTCTTTTCTCAAATAACTGGAGTGTTCCATACTCATAGCCCTCAGCACAGCCACAGGTATCTACTGCATGGTGGAAATCTGTCTAAGTTCTGGCAAAGAGTTGAACTTTAATAGCCTTAAATTTTTAATTGGACTATTTATTGAAACCCAATTTTGACGGACGCCCTGAGGGCAACTAGATGGAACAGAGGAAAGGATACTAAATTCTTCAAAGAGCATAAGAAAGGAAGACTAGATGTGTACATCGTAGCATATAAGATAGTTTACATCTTTGGGAAACAACAAAAATGGGACCTGACATGCATTTTAAGTTGTAATAGAAGGCAACTTTGCCAAATAAAGGAAGAGCTTACACTAAATCCTAAGGACACTGTGTATTCTGATAAAGTGTGGAAACACTCTGATGTATAATGACAACTCCTTGTGTTCATGTTGATTTTTTTTCTTTGATACAGGCTCTTACTATGTAGCTCTAACGGGCCTGGAACTTTCTATATAGAGCAAGCTGGCCTCAAACAGAGCTCCTCTGCCTCTATCTTTCAAGTGCAAGGATTCATAGAGGGAGCCACCACACCTGGCACACATTGAATTTTTATAATAAGCATCCTTCTGGTCTCCAACAAGGATAAGCAAAGACATTTATACAAAGAAAAAGGTGATCTCACTTGTGATCTTCTCAGTAACATTTATCATCAGAAGACAAGGAATAGTATCCGTAAAATTCTTTACAAGAAAAACTGAAACAAAGCAGTTTACATTCAGGTGTATTGTACAACTATGCAGAAAACAGACAAATACGGAATAATTTTGTAAATATATAGTATACATGAAGCTACTTTCATAATAACAAACTTTATCCATACAGGAAACAAAGTGTCATGGTTTGAAAAATGAAATGTCGACCATGCACAAACATGAAAACTATTCAAATATACAACCCAATTTAGGTGGTTATGAGTGCAATCCCTATGGAATGAAATATTTTAACTTAATACCGGATACCAAACTATCTTAAGGCTGGTTTAAGTTGGAGCTCACGTATAAGTGGCTTATTGAGGAAATTCTCCCAGGAAGCATTGAGAAAATGGAAGAGAAGACCAGAAAGAAAAATGAGGAAGGAGACAAGCAGTGATGTAAAGGTGCAATTTCACACGGAACCACAGGTGTCCTAGAGGATTTCTAACTGAATCTGAGGGTGGCCTGGGCACACGTGTTTACCTGTTCTCCCTCTGAAAGCTTACTGCAAAAAGAGCAATGACAATATAAAGTTCAAACAGCCAAATGGCAGAAACTCAGGGAATTGAGGTCTTGAGAAGCAACAATGGGGAATCATTTAATGCTAGACAGCATGTGGAGAAGTTCCAGCTCCTGATGGGTGAGCTGGTTTCAAGTTTACTTTCTCTCATACATACAAATCATAAAATTTGGAAAAATGTACTCAACAAATGTCTTCATACACCAGAGAGAAAAGGCTAAAGTCCTTGATAGAAACAAACAAAGAAACGTGACATACAACAGCATTCTCCTCCAGGGCATTTGCTAGTTTAGGCACAGGAAAATCAAGCTTGGAAAACAACTGGCAACCTGAGAAGAAAAAGATGGAAATATACACATGGTATAAGTCCTGTCCAAGAGAAATCTGATGTGACAGAGACCACGAAGAACGTTATATTTTAATATAAGAAATGTTAAATAAGCAAACATTATATAATAGTTGATTCAATTTTGGAAGTTATACCAAAGCTAAATTAATTTATGTCATATAACATGGCTTCGAGTTGCACAAAGCAAACACTGACGTTCTCAAACCAAAGCCAAATTCAACATAGTAGCTGTGTATTCTATAAATATCTATTAGCAACTGTCCCGGTTAGCTGTAACTGAACTTTACACAGCTTTCAATTATCACAAAGGAGAAGCCTTCATAGAGGGCTTGTCTAGATCACGTTGGTCTCTGGGTGGCATCATCCCTTAGGCAGGTAGTCCCAGACTATATAAGAAAGTTAGGTTAGCACAATCCTCGGAGAGAGACAACAAAGTGTGCTGGAAAGCAGCGTCCCTTCATGGTTTCTGCTTGAGTTTCAGTCCTCATGTCCCTCAGTGATGGACTGTGACCCGAAAGTACAAGCCAAGAAAGCCTCTCCTCCCCTAAATTGGGTTTTGGTCACAGTGTTTCACCACAAAAACAGAAAGGAAGCTTGAAATACTACTCGTTACTCAGCGGGCAAAAGCGTCTGGAATAGCAACTTACTTGATGTAATTGACAAATATCATTTCCAACAACTCTATAGCTTCTGGTTAATGATTTCACCCCTGTGGGCGCTTTAAAAAGGTTGATCCAGTGTGGTTTTTTCTTTGCTCCTCTGTAAGTTTCTTCTATTCCTCTAATGCATGTGCACACTCTTCATCTCGCTTCTGGATACTTCTCTAAAGGCTTCCCCTTCTGCTTGTTCAAGCATCTCAGATATAACATGTTCCTTTGCTCCTGTTCCTGGGGTTTACTGGGCTTCATTAAGAGTGAATTTGGCCGTGGGCAGTATGTGGAGCCTCTTGCAGTAGAATCAGAGTATGTTCTTGGTGCATGAATTGGCATCTCAGAGTCCATTCCCTACAGAGAAACACCTAACTCTGCCTTGATACTGGGATGAGGGACTTGGACCTACCTCAACTGGATACATCAGACTGAACTGACCCACTGGGACTCCTTGCCCTCCTTGGGGAATGGGTAGGGGAGAACGCTGAGGGGGACTAGGGGTGGGGAGGGAGGGAGGGAGGGAGGAGAACAGTGGTAGATATAAACAAAACCTTTTTAAATAAAAAAGATAAAAGTAAATTTGAAATTTTGATCACATTTCGAAGATTTTAGGCATTCTAGTATTTTCTGAAACAATTTCTCCTTTCCCGTGTGGACTATAATTATATAAAAATCCTTATTTATGCTCACTGTTACTCTGCTCACTGTTTTTCTACTTTCTTTCTTATTTTCTTTTTAGCCTTTTAGTTTTTCCCTTTGTAAGTGCCTATCAATAGTTCTTCAAGTTTTCTAAAATTTTCTTTTTTAATATCTAATTTATGATTAATATAATCAAGTTTATTTTTCATTGCAAGCATTTAAATTTTCATCCTAAAGATTTTGCTTCAGTAAATTTGTCACCTTAGTCGTCTCTGTTAATGTGATTGATTTCACCCTGACTATGGGAGAAAATTTTTACTATATATTTCTTCCGGTGAGCCTGCTGATAGCATTTGAAAGTGGAATGTCCTCCATGGGCTCATGTTTGGGATGATGGAGCTACTATGGGAGGCTGTGAAATCTTGAGAAGGTGGAGTCATGTTGGTACACCGGTCACTTGAGCCAGCTTTGAAGGTGGTACCTCAGCCCCAGGTTCTGGCTGCTCTCTGTTTGTTGTTCTCTGTATGAGTAGTCACTAACTCACGCTTCCTCCTCCATAGACAGAACCGCTCTTTACATCTTTCCTACAATGGGGGACTGGGATCCTCTGAACCATGAGCCACCAGGGAATCTGTTCTCTCTTAAGCCGTTTATGTGAAGCATTTTACTCACTCCAATGAAAGTTACTAACGCATCTGGTAATTATCAGTGCATGCCACTGAGTTTTCCTTTCTTGGGTGAAGATGCTTTTGTTATTTCTATAAATCGTCTTTAATTTTCTCCTAGTACAGGGTAAGATTCTTGGAAAGAAGTTAAGTTTGGGTGAGATCATTTCAGAGCTTTGTCAAGAAATAATATGCCCAATATTTTTTTTTGGATTCTCTGTCTAACCAATTTGATGTTTCCCAGTCATTTGAAACAAGCAAAAAAGCAAAAGACCAAAAAGTCAAAAAGTTTAAAATAGGATGAAAAGCCTCCAAATTACCATTTTGAGTTCATTTTGTGTTGGTCAACTACTCCTGGACAAAGTGGGTAATACACTTGGTAAGACTTTATTGGAGGAAAGTGATTTTTCCTTTGTCATTGAGTACCAGTTGCTTATAGCTTCTTGGTTAGGGATGGGAACCTATGCACACTTCCCCTCTCAGTGCTAGAACTCCATCTGGATTGAATCTGTATAGGTCTTGTGCATCCTGCCACAGTCTCTGTGAGTTCATATGTGCATCAGTCTGGTTGGTCTGTAAGATACTATTTACTTGGAGTCACCCATCACCTCTGGCTCACAATCTTTTAGTCTCCTGCTCCACATATATCCCTGAGCCTGAGTGAAAGGCTCTGAGGAGTATTCCAAAGTCTCTCACTCTCTTTGTTCATGCGGGTCTCTGTGTTAGTTCCAATCTACTTCAAGAAGCGTCTCTGATGATGGCTGAGCAAAGCAGTGATCTACAAGATGGCAGCTGTAATTAGGAGTCATTTTATTGCTATGTTTCCTTAGCAGAATAATAGCATTGAGTTTTTACCTAGACTCGGGTCTTATCTGGTCTCAGGTTCTTGACACTTTAGCAGTGTCAGTATGGCTTCTGTCTCATGGAGTGAGCCTTAAAGTTGTTAATTATTCATATAACATTTGTTCCACTATTATACCAGTATACTTTATAGACAGGTCAGAATTTGTAGCTGGGAGATATGATTGCCTTTTCCTTCCTGTGGCTTTCAGAGTACCCTCCAGTACCATGAGCACTAGTTAATAGTGGTAAGACTTCTAGTTAGGCACCAGCTAGACTTCTCTACATTCTTAATTCCACACAGCAGTACATTTATTTGTAGCTTCAGGTTTCTTAGGCCTAATTAAAACCTCATCAATTGTATCTGTCTTTTTAAATACTCAAGAAGTTTTTGTTGCTTTGTTTTATTTTTCTTTATGGAGGTAATCCACCATTTGGATGGAGATGTATCATACTATTCCTTATTCCTCCGTATGCCATGTCCCTTCCAGGGTTCCCCTGATGTTTTATCTATTAATATTCCTATTCCTACCCATTCTCTCTCTCCCCTCTCTCCTCCTTCCTCCTTCCCTGTCTCTTTCCCTCTCTCCTTCACTTCCTCCCTCCCCTTCCTCTCTCTATGTGTGCGCTGTTTAAATTAGTATAGAATCAGTCTATCACAAAGAGCACAGAACACCACATGTGTTCAGTGTTTAATGTTGGTCAACTCTTTAATTATTTTTGGTTTTACATATATTGTTTCATGGTTATTGATATTTGTATTGGATAACCACTT
The DNA here is from genome assembly GCA_033318265.1 of Phyllotis vaccarum. Classification (NCBI taxonomy): domain Eukaryota; kingdom Metazoa; phylum Chordata; class Mammalia; order Rodentia; family Cricetidae; genus Phyllotis; species Phyllotis vaccarum. The sequence continues at coordinate 47,279,014 of JARWLC010000012.1, read as the reverse complement.
AGGAGAGCTCATCCCTGATGAAGACCCATCCTCCCTCTCTCTGCAGTTCTTAGTTTGCTGTGGTTCTTCATCCATGGTTGGGCTCACGTGAGATTTTTGCCTTCCATGTTAGCGTGTCTTCTGGTGTCGTCTTTGTCTGGGTCTTGTTTAAATAGCCATATTGTTGCAGTATGATGGATGCAACTTCCATGCCGTTTCTAGGAGATACAATTTCCCAGCAGACTTCCTGGTCCTCTGGCTCTTACACCCTTTCACCCCTTCTTCAGTGATGTTCCCTTCACCTGAGGTGCAGGAGTTATGTAGTAAACGTCACTGTTGGGGCACCCCTTGATCAATTGTTCTCTGAAATTGACTAGTAAGGATCTTCATACATACTCTGTGCTGGATACTACAGACTCGGCAGGTTGTATTTATGTATCTATGCATACATGTAATAAAAATAACCAAAGAAAAAAAAGCCATGAATTTGAAAGGGAGTTGGGGGAAATGGGAGGGATGGGAGGGATGGGAAAGAGGGGTTCAAGTGATGTAAGTATCTTTTGATTACAATTTTAAAACTGTTAAACAAAACAAAACAAAATAAAAAATCAAATTACCACAAAGAGGCCCAAACAAATCAAAGCAATATAATACCCTTTAAACCATTGTCCAGGATCCTGACATTTAATGACTTAGTTTCAGGAGTTTGTTATTTTATTGCCTTTCATACACAGTTGAATTACTATGCACATTTTGAAGTTGCCCAGTACTAGAGACTACTTTTGCTTAATATTTGAAGCAAATTAAGTTAGTGTTAATTTGCTTGAGTTATTAATTAATCAAATTATCAAAACCAACATTAAAAATTGAAAAGAAATTGCTATTTTCAGTACTGGCTCACTAAATGTATGCTGTTTCTGCTCACACCACATGATGGCGCCACTTCAATTAACAATTACAAATCCTAGCCTTCAAAATTTGACCTAATTATGCATCTTTTGAATGTCACTAGATTGTCATAGATGTGACTCCAGAATAAACTGTGAGACTAGGTTTACAGCCTGAAAAACTTCATAACTTACTTCAAACTGTTTTCTGGTTAAACCATAATTATCAAGAATCCCTAAGATCCTCCCTGCCCTGTGAGGACTGGAAGCTGAGTTCATCTGAAAGGTTTCCTACCATCTTTTGAAGCTTCCCCCAGAGCAAAGAAATGGGGTACGTGACACAGTGTTCTGTTTGTACAGATGTAAATCCCAGGTCAGTTAAGGATCTTCCACAGACCAGAACCAAATTTAAGAAATGAGTGACCAAAACAGTAAGCCAAGACTACAATATTACAAAATAGTGTGGAAGATTGAAATATTGCCCATTGATTCACAAGTTAATACTATCGGGGAAATGAATAGACACAATATAATGGTGCCCAAGAATTTTTTATTTAGTGTGTCATTTACCATCCTTGCTTATTAACATCTTAGAGAGCAAGACTTCTTGCCATGACCCACTTCTTATATTGTCTCTTCCCCTCTCTCAGAGTCATTTGTGTCAGGCTCACTGATCTGTACATCGATATTTAGTAATATTTAATTTCCACATATGATATGTAAAGATATGTAAACTTACCAGGATATGTGGAAATTAAATATTAAAATAAGTAAAAGACTTTTACTTTACCGTGAATTCAAAACTAAAGGCCTTTTATCTAGCAAGAAATAGAGAAAAGTCTATTTGGGCCTCGAGTACAAAACAAACCCTTAATCCTAGAATGAGTGTATTTCTTCTTTTTACATTGCCCTTTTTCAGTCTGTATCAAATGCACCTTTAGTCATACCTGAAAACTTACTGCTAGAAATAGCCAATATATTCTCAACTTAAATACAACCACTTAAAAATAATATGAAAAGGTCTGTTATCACTACCACCACCCACTGACTGTCAGTGCATAGTGGAACTATCTCTTTTAAGATTCCAACGTTTTTTTCTTGAAAGGATAATTTAAGAGAAAGGTGTGGATCCATGCTGTAGGATTTGAAACATCTTAAACATGTTAAAACTGAAAAACAGCAATGGAGGTAATTAGTTCACTCAGCCACTAAATGCTGGGTTGAATAAATGAGCATTGGAATCAACTGGGAAAGGAAAGGTTATCAGGTCCATTAAATGATGGAATTTGACTATGTTCTTCCAAGTGCCTGCTGGGTATCTGGCCACCCTCTATTCAAGTCTCTTGAATTCCTGACAATTCTACAGCCCAAAAATTACTTTCAGTTTTGAACAAGTAGGACTGTTTTTTTCATAGGCCAAGAAGCTGGAGGTAGATGTGGCTGCTGATATTCCCAGAGGATTACCCACTTGCTGAGAACTCCTGTTCAGACCTGGGTGGAAAGTGTTTTCTGGGGGAATGGGCATCCAGAGCATCTTTAAAAGGCCAGGTGCTGCAGGAGAACACAATATTTGAAGATGTCATAGGATCTATACCATAGGATTTATGGAGATCTCATTAATAGTGTGGTGAATTTAATCTGATTCAACATTTTTTGGTGAAATATAAACACACTTATTTTTAAAAGATGTAATTTAAATTAAGACAGTTGAATAATTTCAGCTAAAACAAGAAAAAAGCCTTGGAGTGTAAATCTGTGTAGACATTAATTCCGCTATGTTGCTTCCCTTTTCCAGATTATGTGATAACGTGTTGTTACTGTATTTATGTAGTAATACACAGCATTCAATGGACACACATACCTAGGAAGATTCATTTTGTTACTACTGTCTCCTTCAAAAGTAACATTTCAGATTACTAAAATTGAAAGTTAAATATAGTATTTTTCATCTAAAAAGTAAATGTTAAGCAGACTCTGATGATGGTATATATCTGTAGTACCAAAACTTGGGTAGCTGAGGCAGGAAGGAAGACTATAAATTCTAATCCAGTTTTGGCTCCATAGTGAATTCCAGGCAAGCTGGCTTCTGCAGTGAGACCTATAAAATGCAAAAGTAAGCATTAGCAATGCATTTTAGAAATAAGAATTAATAGCATTGCCAATATTATAATTTAATAAATGAAAGCAGCCAAATGTTGTATTACTTTAAACATCAAAAAAAAAAAATGCACCAGGTTGCTCTTTTGTGTATTGAATTACTGCTGAATTCAGAGGTATCCTAAATTTGTAGAGCCACCAAAATATCTTGTATCATTCTTGGAAATAATGAATGTCTACTGACTTGGTCTTAGTTTGAGTGTCTTAGTGACCAACATGAACACATAAATACATGTAGCCATATATGAGTATACACATATAGTTATATCTGTATATAAAAACTAGTATTACTCAAGACAACTCATACCTATAGGTCTCCATTGCCTTCCAGCTTTTACATTATCTTCCATTTGCTATATTCAAAACATAACAGAAGAAATGGCAAGAAAAAAACGTTTTGTCTGAGATAATACTGTCAAACTGACAGTCTAAGAATTGGAAGTCTTAGAAGTGGAAGGGCTCCCTTCATATTTAGTGTATATAATGATAGTATTATTCTCTGAGGAAAGGTGGATGTACCTAGTAATAAAAATGATAATAACTTAGTGCCCAGCTATGCTAGGTGTCACATAAGAATAATTATACCAGGAACATTTTATTTTTATCTTCTCAATAATATGAGAACTTAAGTATTATGATGAAATGGTTTTAATGGCTGGGTACACTGAGTCTCTGAGAAACTAAGTTCTTACCAAGGGTTCCATGCTCTAAGCAAAGATTTGGGTCTGGGTCAGCCTTATTTTAAGGTCCTATATGTTCAACAACCACTGCCAGCAGCAGATTAATAATATTGCCAGGTTCACAACTTAGATTTGTAGGTACCTAGTAGAATATGTTTGAACATTATTGGATGTACAGAATATATTCCCTTGTTTGATGGATGCCATGGGAAGTGTGGCAGGGATGTAAGAAAGCTATTTCCAAATTTCAATCATCCTTGGAGTTGCATAATTTATCCTTGAGCACTGCAATGTGGTCATGGACATGTACAAAAGCCAGGACAAATTCCAGGGTGTTTCTATGAGCAACAGAATAACTTGTCTTCACTGGTATGAGTTCTTCCGGCTTCCATAAAATCCCCATGACTGTTTGATCAACTACTTCTCAATCTAGAGAAGGCGTGGAAGGAGGAATGTGAAGAGCTAAGGATCAGTGTGACATGAAATAGGTCTTACTGCTTAGACTTGTAAGGTAGACAAGGCAGCATACTCCTTCACCAGCAGTACCACATTTGATCAGATTCTCTATCCCTCCTATTGAGAACTCCCCTAGCCAATTTATCAAAGTCAAACAGAACAATTTATGAGCATACTGGGCAAGGCTTTCTCAGAGGTGGCTCTTGGAAGAGAGCGGCCAAGGCTCAGATCAGTCCCCGGATATACATGAAAAGGCTGAAGGAGGGAGACATCTCCATATTCTAGTCTTTATGAACCAAGAGTACTGGGAAGAGATGAGGGTGTGGATCGGTGAACTACATATCACTGAGAAAACTGTAGGGTTTCAGATCAGAAATGATTCATCTCTTTAATCTGGAGAGAAGAAGGTACTCCTCCACAGAGACAAATAACATGAAGTCTCAAAGGAAAGCTCAGAGCCTGGGGCCCACAGATTCTTACTCTCAGGAAGATGGGTTCCCTGGCTAGGCGCCAGCGTAAGTCCCCTATAGGACATGTACACATTCCTGTCTGAGTTGGAAAGAAACCAGCCAAAGAGAGTCAACAAGGCTAGATATGTGATATGGGCCTGTAATCCAAGTTTCTCAGGAGGCTGAAGCAGAAAGGTCACAAGTTCAAGATAAGTCTAAAGTACAGAGTGTGTTTTAAACTAACTTAGGCAGTTTGGGAAGACTTGTCTTTAAATAAAAAGTAAAAAGAAGGCTGAGAATGCATTTGAGTGGTAGATCACTTAACTACAGGTATGTAAAAAGCACTGTGTTTGATTCCCAGTACCACAAAAGAGAGGGGGGGAAGGGAGAGGAGAGGGAGGGAGAAATGGACAGAGAGAACACTACCATCACTCGTGGTGAAGACAAATGAGCTAACCATAGACCAAGCAGGTGTTAAAAAAGGTAGACAGCATCCATATCTCTTGCCCTGCCCATGGTAGTGACTGCTCCAAACAGAAAATTCTGGTAATATGAAGCTTAGGTTTGTGACTCGGGGTAATGATGGATGAATGAAGTAGGAGAACGTAGTTAAGACTGACTCTCCTGGACAGACAGCCGCAGAGCAGAAAGGTCCTACAGAGCCCACTGGGAGACTTGTATGTAGACCACACAAGAGGGATCCCAAGGGAGGGAAAGGATTAAAATCAAAATTGAAATTGATGCTTTAAAGTAAGCGTAATGGGTTTTAGTGGCTCAAAGTGACTGAAATTTGTGGGATCTATTCCAGATGGTATTAAGTGACAAAAAAAAATGAAGAATGGATTAGGCATGGTTGAAGGCAGTGACTGGAAGAAATAAATCCTTTATGTATTTACACCACACTGAGTGGACTGTTCATCAGCTCCCATGGGATACTGGAGAATTTTCTCCTTCTTCAGACAGGCCGCTGAAAATGGCCCAACAATCAACAGAAACATTGGCATCAGGTTAGAAAGGGCCAGGGTAAGGAGGGCACCAGTACCTTCCCATCTGCAGCCACACTGCTTTGTCTGTTTTCCTAGACAACCTACTTCAGAAAGTCTTGATAGAAAAGATTGACAATAGGGCCACAGAGAGGTCAGTGTGTGTCTAATCGTTGCTCAGATTGCATTAAAGTGAATAGCTCAAGAATCAGCTCAGAGCTTCATTTTGAGAAGACATGATACATTGATTGCTTTTCCTGCATGTGATTAATGCCTCTTGTTCTTTTCTAGATGTTGGGGAACATTTTTCTTTATACTTTAAAGTTTAATTCTAAAAATATATTTCATCATTATTTCCAGTGGGGTTTTTTTTTTTTTTTTTTTTTTTTTTTTTTTTTTTTTTTTTGATTGCTAAACCACGGGATAATTCTGGAAAGGATGATTGATAAGGACCAATAAAAGTAGAAACCATAGGTGTTTCACTGAAATATGTAGGGAGTTCTTAGTTTGTTGGGGTCTTGACAGAATGTGGAAGATGTGGGTGGGCTGAGGAGAAGTGCAGAACGCCTATCAAAGGACACAGCTGCTACTCCATTCCTGTTGACTGTTACCATGCGGACATCACACCTGGTTTCGCCAGCTCTTCCAATTTCTCAAGATAAATGAAAAGTTCACTTTTTCATATAAATCTCATTATTTTTAAGCATTGGCAACTACTCAAAAAATGTTAAGCACTATCAGAGCCAAACAAAGCACATCTGTGGGCTGATAGGGCTGGTGGGTTGCCAGCAATCTCTGGCATAGGTAACAGGAGAAGGTGGTCCAAACTGAAATATGGGATGAAGGCTCCAGAATTGTAGATCATTATTGCCGCCGCTAAATGGGCTCTGGATGTCTCTCGGGAAGGAAATAAGAACATTGTTGGAGGTCTGACTACTAGAAGAAGCAAATTCTACTAGTGCTGAAGAATGAGGTACCAGTACCAGTACCCCTACGATGAGGCCATTCACCACATGTAAGCTGCAGGAAGGCTTCCTTCAGGCATCCCTGGGATAGGCAGGGAGACCAAGTTATCAGCTCAAGCAGCAATGTGCTTTGGTGACATTCAGTTGAATGTGCCACAGCTGAGACCAAGAGCATGCAAAGTGAAAAAGATAAACGCACGAAATTCATAAAAGCCTGGCGTATCAGGGATTCCTTGGAAGAGAAAAACATTACAAATACAACTTTTCTAAGCACACAGAAGAATCATTCTGAGCCAGAAGGCCACATTTCTTCCTCTCCTTGGATAGTGTTTTGGGTGGAGGTGGACTGGACAAAATGTTGGCCCCTGAACAGAAATGAGATCAGAGCAGAATACGTGTGGTTCTAAGAAAATGCTACACTGAGAAACTGGCCATGAGGTGAGCATCATGTTTTGACATTGAACCCAGATTGGGTTGGATGTGTGTATTTCTTTTTATTTTAATAGTTATTTTTTGAGAATTTTCTATATAAGTACTGTACTTACATCCTTTCTCTCCCCTTTTTCCTCTCTCTAATTTCTTCCATGCCCCCCCATCCCTCTCAAATTTGTGGCCTCTTCAGCTTTAATTATTATTGTTACATATATACACATACAATATAATGTGATACTTCTAGGTAGTGTTGCTTATATATTTATTTTAGGGCTGACCACTTCATAACTGACCACTGAATAACCAATTAAGTGGCTGTCTGGTTCCTGAGGAAGACTTTTCCCCCTCTCTCAACAACCATCCTTTTCCTGTAGCTTTTCATTTAAGGTTCTGTGTATTTCTAAAAGAACAATAATCTACTATTTGTATTACCAAGTTGCCCCCTAATTTTTCTCCCTGTTTATAAAATTGACCTCTACAGTTAGTTTTGAACACAAAAATAAAGCCATAGTTTAGGGATTTAAGTCTGATCATATCACTGGCTCTGGGGGAAAAAAAGAATCCTCCCAGGCATCTCTTTTTATCTGAAACCAATTCCAGAGCTTTAAAAGATCAAGGTCCCAATCTGTCCTCAAAGTCTTTATTTTGTGTCATTTGCTCCAACTCTGACCATCTCGCCCCAGCCATGCGCCCCAGCCATGCGCCCCAGCCATGCGCCCCAGCCATGTCATGAACACACTCAACATCTCTTCTCTCTTCTGCTCTCCTCACCTCTCCAACATCTGTCCACGGAAGTTCCTCACCTCTCCAACATCTGTCCACCAAAGTTCCTCAGTTTCTTTTGGTCTTGCTCAATTCTGCCTCCACTGACCTCTCATTGCCCATAAGCAGCTCTGGGCCTGATTCTCCAGGTGAGTATGACTGGGGTTCTCATACCATTTACCACTCCTGGCTCACTTTCTTTGCGTTTATATCTTATTATAACCTTTTATCCCACATAAGAACACATACTCCACTAGGGTTTTATCTATCGACCCCAGAGCAGCACCTGGCACATAGTAGGTGCTTGATAAAGGTGTTGAGTGAAGACATGAATGAAAGAACACATTAAGGAAACTTTTAATGACATCTGAGTAAATTAGCAGAGGCTGGGGAAGCACTTCAACGAATTTCAGAGAGATTGGTGTGTTTCCAATGCTTAAAAACATCATTGTCACTGTCTATTCCTCTCCTGTGGTGAGTAATGTTAATGACACAAAGCTGAAAGGGTGGGTGGTTGCTTTCTGGAAAGAAGGAAGGCTGACTCCCTGAAACTGTTGAAAGATCAGAAAGGAGTAGATAGGATCCCAGGCTTGCATGAAAAACTTGGCTACAGAAAGGCCCATATGTGGGTTTATAACAGAGAGGACACGATGTGATGTCTGCAACCTTGTTGAGAATGTGCCAGAATCTGCAATCAGGGCCTATGACTTTTCTGTATTTCTTAACTTTCAGAAAATTAAAAAAAAATCCATGATTTAGATATATTTCTTCGGAATGCTGGCTGTCATCAAGATCAAGTAGTGACAGCAGTCTTTGGGGATTCCTAGTGGGCTTGCCTAATTTGCTGAGAATTCTTTTCTTCTGTAATACATATTTATAAAACATAATGGAGAGAGAGAAAGAAACATTTGAAGTATTTTCTTCCAAAGCTATTTTTCCTCTCTCTTTAAGCTACATGACATGTTTTAGTACACATCTATAATACACACATACACATATCTTCTCTTAGAATTATTTTTCTTCAGTTACCCTTTGCTCCTAGAAGTGGGTGAAAGAGGCCAGAAATAAGATGGGTAACTTAATTTATTACCTAATATTAGCCATTTAACATCATGCTAATCAAGCAGCCTCAACCAGAAATGACCGGGAGACAAATGTTGCCACAATGAATGTCTATATCTGTGATGGGCAAGACCTTACCATTTTTAAAACTTAAATTATGTTTTGAATTTTAACTTTATTTAGTTTCAAAGGTTTTTCAAGTGCCAGTGCAAAAAAAAAAAATTCTGCTTTGTTTTTTAGTATAATTTATTTTAATTCAAGTTTAATAAACTCAAGATGGGGAAATGAGTCAAAAACAATGAAATGTGTTTTCCTAAGCAATTATATTAGGTTATAATACAAGAAAACATGCGAATGGAACCACAAAGAATACAATTTTTAATTAGAATATTTTCTGGCCAGTTTTCCTTGTACAATATATAGACTTATGTACCCAATTTCCATTAAACATAATGAGAAGAATGTGCAAAAGCTCACCACACACAGCAGTTAAAATGTGACTTGGGACCAAAGAGCTATTTCACTCTTTGCCATTGACCCTAATATCATTCAGGTTGTCCTGTACCTTGGTGGAACTTGACCTGACCTCTTGATAGTAACTGAATACTGTATTATTTGATCCTGTTTATAGAATTCTGTAAGTTTTGCCATTTCTTGATTCTATTGCTTCTAACCTAACTTTGTGTTTTATACACTTATTGTCTTTCTCTTTTATCTATTCATTGACTTTTCTGGGGTGGGAGATGTTTAAATATGGAATTTCAATCTCCCTTCAAGAGGATATTCTGATATTTCAAATTTCAGCCAAAGATTAAAATTTGTTAAATGAGACTCTACATATATTGTCCTTTGCATTGTTATAATCTTTATCATATAAAGCCAAATTATTTTAATAATTTACCTCCGGACATTCTTTTGAACTACAGCATCTAGAAAGATCTGGAAAGCTTTCAGGAGGAGGTAAGATAGACGTAGACTGGACGCTGAGAACTTGATAGCTAACTATAGACATAGAAAGGATGTGGTGTTGATGAGCTATAAAAGAAGAACCCCTTGAGACAGCAGTAGCCTAAGCTATAATCCAAAAGGGACCAGGTAGAAATGGAAGCCAGTAAATATTCTGAGCATGAATCAAGTTAAAGATGCATTGTGTGGAAAGGAAGTCTTGAAAAAGATATTGTAGGTACTGAATAGCAGGCTGAATGAATTAGGAGCAATGTCATCTTTAATAAGCAGAGAATCTGATTAAAGCCCAAAAATGTTTGTTGTTTTCTTAATTAAAAAAAAAATCCAGAATTGGGCAATCTCAGGATTGTGTCAGCATGTCAACAGAATTCTCATGGACCGAAAGCATTCTACTTCCCCCACACCATTCCTAAGGACGTTCTGTTCTGTCTCCTTGTGGTTGTAAGACTGAAGCTCTAGGCTACGTCTACATTTAAGTCGAGAGAAGGGGAGGCAATGGGGCATATTCTTTGGAGAGAAAAACAAAGACTTCCCTACAACTTTCCAGTGGTCTCATATCACACTGTCCAACACTTAGTCGATGGACTTCCACAGCTGAAATAGAGCAAAGAAAACTGCACTCATTCCAGCCTTTGAGGTGAGGGTGTTAAAAGAAAAATTGGAAATGCTATTGCCTGTGTTTGCCAGCCTGCCCAAGTGAGTGGGGATCAAATGGATCTTGCTGGAAAGAGGCCCTTACTACAGATTTTCAGAAGAGAAATGGTACAAAAAATAAGACCTAAATATGATTAATAAAATGACCTGCAAAACGATTTGGAAAACTAAGAGACTGATGGCAACAAAATCACAATAAAGAGCATGCCAGGTTCCAGACATGTCAGATTTGGTTCCTGTCAGAAATGTATTCATGGCTGCTTGAATCTAGACTAATTTCCCAGTCCACATAATTGTAAGTGAAACAGTGATTCTTGCCTTCCGTAGATAAAATCTGAGGTAGTTTGTTCCTCAGCAAAATTAGGGGACACAACTTCCTTGCACATATCTGCTGCCACCTTGGGCAACTCAAGTTCACTTTTAGACCAGAAGACAAGTAATTTTCTGCAAACACAGTGACAATCACATCACGATTCCCTGTACATTGGGACTCACAGTGACCTCTAAAGTTGTGTCTTCATATTACTGCAGTTCACATAATTCCAGCCACTTACTCGTTTGTGCTTTCCATTCCATGGGTGCGCACAGACACATACACACACACACACTACGCACACACGTGCACATGCATGCGCGCACGGGCACACACACACCAGCTTTCTTGCTATTCTTGAACACTCTTATCTCAGGAATATTCCCTCCACCAATGGCACTGTCTGAAATACTCATCATCTTTCCCAGTATCTTCTGATCATTCCTTGGTTCTTACTTTCTTGTGAGATTGTTTTTTCTTACATAGAGAAGCCCAAGTCTCATCTCTGATATCCTGTCTCCTTTTTACTTGTTCTACTTGCTCTTCCACACTCCTCACTTTCTCATATACCCTAGTTTGTACCTAGTTATTACGCTCACTATTAACGTATGTTTCTCTGTAATCAGGGCTCCTCAGAGCAGAAAAATCAATTTTAACAGTAAGACTCATGTGCTGAGCTGATGTGTTTAGATAGATCAAGAAATAACATTTGTTGTTGTTTATTTGTTCTAGAGTTTACCTAACAATATTGTGGGGACTAGCAGGTTCAAATTCTTCAGGACACTAGAGATGTAAGGATTCTGGGGATGCACAGCACGGCTGATATTACAGCTGAGGGAGGTCTAAAGGCAATCAGAAGACAAAAATCTCTTCATTTCAGGGACTCCAATCTTTGAATATAACCTCATTTTGTTACTGTAGCTGTCCTGGAACTCATTATGAAGGCTAGGCTGACCTTGAATTCACAGAACTCCTCCACCTGCCTGTTTCCCAGTAGCACTGATTCCTGGCATGACCGCAGCCTTTTCCTCATACCTTTTAAATTAATTGCCACATCAATTTTTCCCAGTTCTAAATACACTAATTTAAATAGCAATTTCATGTTTCAAACAACACATTTATAGCAACATCTAAGCTGACATTTGACCAATTATTATATATCATGGCCTTGCCAAGGTAATAGTAAAATCTGTCACAGTATCTTTAACAAAATATAAGCCATTTGAGAGGGAAAAGGAGCCTTTATTTTGTTCTGTAATATATGTTAAGTGCCTGCACTTATGATTGACACATATATTAAATGAATCAATGAGCTTTACAAATATAAGAAAAACCCAACAGGAATATTGTGAGTGTCTGAGGACGGTGGGGTCAGCCCAAAGAGCTCCCTGAACGATGTGCACCTCAAGCATAATTTTGCAAAGATACCAGGATGAAATTTGGCAAAAGGATGAAGAGACTTCAAGAAATCAGAGTGATATGTGTATTGGCTCCAAGGAGAAAGAAGGCACAGAAAAGTGCCTTCTACAATAACCATGTCTTGTATAAACAAAAGGGACGCTTTTCAATTATCCCTGAAAAAGTAAACATTTCTTTATTACCTACTGAAATCCCAAAGTATCATTTGTCTGCCTATAACATATTTTTAAAATGTAGTCTCTTGAACCTTTGAATGTACTCCAAGTGAAATAAAGCATTTTATATACAGCAGATGAATGCAGCATATCCTTCAACTGTATTTTTCTTATATCTACAATGAGACCACTACAAACAGAGGGAACCACTCCCTGGCTTGAACCAGCAATTAGAAGGCAGGTTCAATTTGATGGCTACAGGTATCAACTGAGCTCACTGAGTTTTCTACAGAGACAAGTGATTCTCTATGGCATAATTGCTGCCGGTTTCACTGAGCCATAAAATCTTCCCAGCATCTGACCCAGAGTGTCCTGAATATGTATTCTTCTTGTAGAGATACAGAAACTAAAGATTAAGTAAGAAATATGTGTATAAAATAAATATTTCCCATTCTGGTTCATTTCATCACTATCGCAAACATAATTTCTGGTAAGTTCAACACAGTCACATTCTCTACCTGCTTGTTTGAATTATCATATTTCAGTGTTTTCATCCATGTTCTGATATACATGTATGTTGACCTCCTGCTCCCCCCAGCCAAGGACTAGACTTCCTGCTAAGTTTAGAGGATGGAGAGGGTACATATCAATAACCCATCAGTCCCAGCTGCCCTTCAGCCCCCCAGCAATTACACAGCTCTTGGTGGTCACTGGATAATGCTCTTCGTGTTGTTCATGTTTGAGAAACTGTAAAGGTCTTAACCTTATCATGAGATAGTGTCAGATCTTTACATAACCTTTGAGAAAAAAATCCTTCAAAATTGCGTTTCCAGTACAAGAAATCCTATCCCTAGATAGTTTAGTTTTCTCTCTATAACACCAAGCAGTCTTAGAGCAGGTTTTTAGAAATACTACAACAGAATTGTATTTATAGGATATAAACAACCAAACATTCAGTTATTTAAGAAACACTTAATAAAACTATCATTACAAACCCATCTGTTGTGCTCCTTGAGGAAGGCAACAACATGTATGGGTTCCAAAGACTTTAATAAATCACTTCACAAGGGGGTCACTTGATTGATCAGGGCTGTAGGATGAGGACATGGCCTTGTTTCTCCTGACAGGCTGGAGCAGAGACAGCAGCAGGTTTTATAAACACAAAAATCCCAACACAGTTGTTGCCAAGTTACAGCTACAGTTTTCACCAATTAAAAAAATATCAAGGATTAGGTACTCTTCTTGTGTGTTCCATCATTTTCAACTGACATCCAATGCAAGCTTTTTAGTCCAACCAATCAGATTCATTTGTTCTTTCTGTTGTTAGAAACACTCATAATGTTTCTCGAGAACTAAAGACACATAGCGACTATTTTTAAGGTTTAGGAAGGAGGTGGGTCAGCCATTGGAAAGTTCTCAGCTCCCCTAGGGCTTGGGAAACTGAACTTTATTTCATCCTACAGGTAAAATGGAGTCTGAAGTCAATATGGATGGGCAGTACTTAGTCCAAGGTGACTTTGCCTGCCTCTTAACTATCTGTAGTTTTTTTTTCCTTAAAATATGAATTATATTAATAATAAACAAATGCTAATGATTTATTCCAAATTTGCATGCTCATATTTTGAATGGAAGGGAGAACAAATTTTAAAAAATTAAATCTTTTTAAAATACTGATTTCTACAACATAAACAGATATACTTAAAATACATCTTATAGGGTTGATTAGCATCGAACACAAATATTATACTGCCAGCTGATGGGTGAAACAAATAAACAAACAAATTTCTGTGCAACTGGTTATCTTGGTGGCTACCAAGAAACTTCTCTATACGTCAGTAAAGATATCTGTGTATATTAGTCTGGTTGATGAAAAATACTAACTGGCTGTCACCAAAAGGGCAATCCCAGTTTGCTTCAGAATCACAGAAAACTTGAAATATATTTTCTGGTACTCTGGGCAGGATAAGCTGCTAAGTCCTGCCTGGCTTTTATAATTTACATTTACTTATGAACAAACTGCATCATTGATCAATATCACTATTGTAAGGAGAGCAAAAACTTAAAAATAAGAAGGGAAAATAAATCACACAATGTTCATCTAGGAAAAAGGGGGTGTGTGATGAGCATTGTACTGGATGCTTCATTTTTACATGCTCCCCACACACATATGCTTGATGCTAGGTATCAATTCTAGCCACTTTCTCACTGTCAATTTACTCTTTATAACTGCAGGATGCTATCAGGAGTCTTTTAGAAATTATTTTAGACCTACAAACTCTTACAGTACAATTGGCAACCACAAAGCCTAACCGTCCTCCAGCATTCTGAAAAGTAAGTGTTGTTGAAGAGGTTTACTGGGAAGGGAACGTAATAAAGACTCTTTTTTTTTTTTTTCAAACTTTGGTTGTATGTGTCTCAGCACATTCATTCAGATGAAGTTCACTTGGTGCTGGGCATTTTTTTTTCCTTGTTTGACTAGTATTGACTTCTAATTGTCCTTTGAATGTTACAGATTACACCATACAATCTAAAATAAAGATAAAACCAACCTTTTGGTTATTCTTCTTATGTTCCCAAAGCATCAGTTAAGCTTCCAATACATAACAGGCCACAATGTACGAAGATAAAGGGCAATGAGTCACACCCACACAATTTCTGATGGATCAAAGAACACAGACCTTACAAACAGCCTTCTGCTTGCTCCCAGTGCTTCCTACAAAAAATGCAGAAATGGTTAACTATTAGGACATATTAGTACAACAATAAATTTTGCTGATCCAGGAAAATGTGTTAAAATGCTGATAGTTTCTTAAAATGTAGGAGTGTTTCACCTCCGAGGTGACTTATTAATAAGTGATGATTCAAAAGCAATATATTATAATTTTAAAAAGGATTATACTTGCATCATTGCACTTAAGACTTAACTCTGCCAGGTGGTAATGGCTTTTGCCTTAAATATCAGCATTCAGGAGGCAGAGGCAGGTAGATCTCTGTGAGTTTGAGCCTAGTCTACAGAGAATTCTAGGACAGCATGGTTACCAAAGAAACCCTGTTTTGAAAAAACAAAAAACACGCAAGCAAAAAGACTTAACTCTAAAATATTATATTTCTTTTGTAAGGACATCTATCAAATTCTTTTCTGTAGAAATTTTTCTCACTTATATATACCATCAAAAATAAATGTCAGCAGAAATGAAATCAGAACATCTTGGCGCCTACCATACCAAGCATCAGTGGGTAATGATGGGGAATAGGTTTGGGTCCAAAGGACTGGAGAGTCTGGTGCAAAGAAATTCAAGAGTATGACAAAGCTTAGATAACTGTGACTCATAAAGAAGTTAAAACTGCCACAAGCCAGTCCTGTGCAGCTTTGTAGTCTTTTAAGACTACGGACACTTGACATACTGTCTTACACTTCTCCTACCATGGTTTTTATTTTTTATTTTTTTTTAAAAAAAAAGAAAATCCAATGTTTTTAAGGAAATATAAAATGAAGCCATGTTGAATTTGACGTCCTAGGAAGGGATGGGATGTCACCAGTCTTCATAGTCCAGAGCTCCAAATGGATAATCTCTAACCTATGTCTGTCTCCTGGCTTGTGCCAACTTTGGCACAGACAAGGAAGGTCCACTTCAGGAAGAAAGCACTAATTTTTAATTCCTCTTTATATTGAACTGGACTAGACTTCTGTGTTATTATTTTTTGTCATCTTGCTATTTTATGTGGTCTTAAATTTACAAATGTAATGGTCCATAATAAGGCCCTTTGTTTTGCTATCAGCTGGAAGAGACACTAGGAATAATTAGGAAGGCAGGACTTGTTGAGCTGGAAAATAAGGGAAATGGTCAAAGATGAAATTGTTTAATTCTTTCTCCTCAAGTAAATACAGGGTTACAGATGTCTCTTGAATACAATCAATTAATTTCAGCCACGTCTGTTTATTTGTATGCATGTTTCCAAAGTAAAAACCTAGTCCAGTGGCTAATGGCTTGGGAATATGTTGGGTATTCTCTGGACCCTGTCCAATTATTTCTCATGAGAACACTCCAATGAGTGTACAATATACAGCCAATGAAGTGACTGGGCAGCTAATGTGTGTCAAAGCACAGTTACTAGTCTCCAGCAAAGGCAGAATTCAGCTGGCCACTTAACTCTCTAAATGTAATTAAGAAGAGTGAGCCCCAGTAAGGTGGAGCCAGAAACTGGGAAAGTTGGGTTATTCACTGGAAATAACAACTGGTTATAATCCACAGACAAAAAAATAATGAAAGTATTCAAAGGAAGAAACTTTTTGTTAAAAAGAATCAGATGTTGTATTATTGGCTTTTTGAAAAGTATAACAAACTGTTTTATAATTTGCCAAAATAGTATTCATCTCTGTAAACTAATAAAGGCACCACTGATTAGTTTAGGAGGAATCTGATTATTGGGACAGAAGTTGAAAGTAAAATGCACTTGGTTAATAGATAGATTTTTCTCTTACGAACTACTCCCTCACATGTTCTCTGCCCTCGTAGATGAGACACTCACTGTCCTTGAAGACACAATGCCACTAGGCAAACTCTCAGTCATGGCTGCAACATGTATTCCCTGCCACCATCCCTTATTACTAAACTAGAAGATTCAGATATGACATTATTTTTCTTTTTCTCTCTCCCAGTTCTTCATGTGAGAAAAGTCATATTTTATGTGAAGTCCTTTTGTTCCTACAGTGTTTCAGAATGTCAGTCTGACCCTGTCCAGTTTGTACAGGCTAGGTAAAAGACTAGTGAGTATGACTGGCCTGAAAATTATCCATAAGAAAACTTTATATAAATGTAAGAATTTTATACCTATTGGTTCTTTAACCAAATTCTCATAATTGAATTTTTTAAAAGTTCCTAATGGCAGAGAATAAATGTTATTTGCAATGTTAGATGCTTATAGGACATATTAACCAAGCTGAACATCATTATGATGTCTTCGAGTCAGGTAAATGCACCTGTACTAAAACCATGGCTTAGTTCTCCTGTAAAGGTCTTCTACTCATATATTGTTTTTCCATCTACCCAGCATAAGTTTTGGCTCCATAAAAGCAATGATTAATTTGATTTGTTTCACAGGTAATTTAACAGTGAAAACTTTAAGAACCAAGTTTCACTCCAGAGTCCAAATAGGGCAGGATATGGTGACAAGTAAGAACTCAGAAGCCGAGGAAACAAAGCTTTGTGGGAAATTAACAGTCACTCCGGGGGAGGTGTCTATTTCTCCTAGGTTGTATAATTCTAAAGAATAAGCAAGGCTCCTAATGATATGCTAATAACGTGTTAGTTAGCATGAAATCAGCACGTGACTGATAGGAAACCTTGGTTCTTACATTAATTCTTAACCAGTCCAAAAGCCTGCCTCTTGAATGCCAAAAACAAAAAACAAACCAAAAAACAAAAACAAAACCAAAACCCAAAACCCCATCAATCTCACTGATTTTTGTCGATACAAATTTGTAGAATTTAGTTTCAGCTTGTTTCACAGTTTGATGAGCTGTGTTTTTGAACATGGCTGATTGCTGTTCCCTCTTAAACTAGCTCCATCCATAATTGCTTTCCTCTTTGCCTGCCATCTATTCTTCTCCCACAGTACATGATGCATTCTCTCAATCTACACTTATCTTTTTTCTTCCGTTCCCAGTCACATGTCAACAACTCTCTCAGGCTCTAGTGGCCTTTGAAACTGCTCTAGATAGGATTGCAATACCCTTTGTATTGAATAAAAAACAAAGAATATTTTCTAATTCCCAAATTACTGCTTTTCCATAGCCTTATTTTATGAAGCACTCCTCTTTTGATTAAATATCTTATTCTGCACTTTCTCAGCATCCCTTCAGTGTTATTCTCTTGTCTGCTAGACTCTTCCTCATTCAACCTTATGATCCTCTTTACTTAAGAGTGTACTGTCAGAATCCAGCCTTGTACACAGATCTCCCCAGACCATATGAATATAAAGTTTCCTAATCTTGAAGTTCTTCGTGTGCATAGCCCCACTGTGGTACAGATAGTGGTGAGTGACCCCACTGTGGTACAGACAGTGGTGAGTGACCCAGCTCCAAAATTATATCCCATCATTCACTGTTTCAGAGCACTTGTGACACCAATTATCCAAGCTTTGGGGAACAAACTTTGAGACCCAAATTTACTATTCCTGAGATTGAGATCTTTGGAAAGGCAAAAGAGGAAGCAGAACCACCCAGAGGAAGGAGTTAAGCTTCATGATAGCCTCAAAGGAAGCTCTAGCCAATGAGTATATTATATGTGTTGTAAGACTTTCTGTTCTAGTCTCGTGGTCTGGATTTTCGAACTTAGTCTTGTGGCCCAGACTTTTGGGCCTAGCCTCAAGGTTTGGATCCACAGACCCACAGACCCAAGTCCCATAGACCCACAGAGACACACAGATGCTTACATTAATTTTATGCTGATTGACCTGGGGCCCAAGCATATAAGTTGCTAGCTCTTGCTCTTAAACTAACTCATGATTCTTATCCTGTTCAGCCATGTGGCTCAGTACCTTTCTCAGAGCAGCATAATTGTCCTCTGTATCTTCTGGCTTCTCTGTGGCATTTCTGCCCTGTTCTTGCTTTTCCCAGAGTTTTCTTAGTCTGGTAGCCCCACCCACACTTCCTGTCTGCCTTTGGCCAATTAGTGCATTTTATAAACTCGTAGGTGGGAGAATTATTTACAATGTAACATCATAAATCCACTTCATATATGGATGATTCTGAACATGGATTGTTCCTTTCTGGTCATTTAAAACTGGGAAGGAAAGAGGTACTTACGTTCCCCCACATTGAGTCCAAGCCAACAAGTCTTTCATAGACACAAGTATAAGAAAATCATTAATTTGTAGAAATGCTTGAGGATTTTAATGCCCCTCCAGGGAGTTAAGGCCTACAAGGGAGCAGAATTGTTTTTAGTTGGGAGTGTTTGAATAGCTAACCTATGGTTGTGGGCTAGACTCACCAGAGCTAGTGCAACCAGGGTGGGAATAGAGTGTAATCCTTCTACCAGTGTTATAGGTGGCATGAAGTCTGTAAAAGTCTACCAGCCTATAGAAGTGGGTAACTAACATCATTGACATTAGTCTCATGGAACAATTGTAAAACTTCCCTAGGACAGGAATCACAAAGTTAGGCTTGTGCAACATGCTAAATTATATGACGTACTTGATAATTATTGCTATAAGAATCTCTGGTATGTAGTATTTGTATTACTCTATTTTCTACTACTTTACTACTGAGTAAATTATAAACAATAAAAGTTTATTTTACTAAAAGATATAATTTCTCATATATCAGATAAGAGAAGTCATTTCTAATAAGGACCCTTGTGCTGTTTTATAAAATGACAGAAGGGCAAGAAAACATATGAGACAGAGATGAAATGAAGTGAGCAAACAAAACTAAATAGTTCTTATACTAATTCACTCCTGAAGGCTCAGGAGTGACTTCATCCCATCTGAAAGGTCCATCTTCTAACACTGTTGCCACAACTGAACTTTAATAAGAATTTGGGAAGGGACCTCCAAACTATAACAATGTTGGTGATAAGGTGTTGATCATATCATTTACTGAAGCTAAAAGACATCTGGACCCCTTTTGTTGTGGTTTGCTTTTGTTTTTTTGAAATAGTGTTTCTCTATGTAATCCTGACTCTCCTGGGACACTCTGTAAACCAGGCTGGTCTCAAACTTAAAAATCTGCCCATCTCTGACTCCAGTGTCCTGAGGTTAAAGGCACATGCCACCACATGTGGACACTTGGTTATTCTTACAAAGCATGAAATTAAGGTGTTATATACATGATCCTGAAGCATGGTGAGTCATGAAATAATAAGCATAATCCCAGAAGAAGGTACCTATGGTAGGTAATGATGGCAAACATTTGATGAAATTGATTCCAACTGAATTCAAGTAGGATTTCCCTGCCCTAGCTCAGAATATGTCATTATCAGTCAAATGCAATGCATTAACTTCCATGATTTTCAAAATAGGAGTTGAAAAGAGGACAAGAGAGTATGCTCATCTGTTAAAGGCTAGTCTCAACCAAATAGAGGAGTTTAAAAGCTATCTTGTAAATGTATTTCACCTACAAACATGTCTCATGGATGTGGAATATTTTTTCATTGGACACCTATCATCTCTAGCCTACTTCCTCAATAAAAGTCAATAGTATTGATGAGCAGAAGGAAGATTGAAATAGAGATTTGCTGATATCTGAACCTCTGGGTAAAGAAAGTATTATAGGTGACAGGTAAATATACAGAAAACACTGAATTAACGTTATCACTTGGCAAGCAGTATTTGTTAACTCCATCTTTTTTTTAAATTAAGTATATTTAAATTTTAAAAATTAAAAATATATAATGTTCTTTTATTAATAAAATCCATAGGTAAGTGCAATCTTCACATAAATAAAAGACAAAACTGGAATGTTGCCTAGTAAATGATGAAGGAGAAAGAAAAAGCAGTTTACAATAAAGCACTCTAGATTCCGTTAGAAAAGCATGGAACAATAAAAGATGTAATAAAGTAGCCAGATGCTCACAGCTGTATGTTGAATTGCATATTGACAGTTACATATGTCATGATTTTCTGAAATTGGAAATAATGTTTAGACATCAAAATTACTTTTTTTTTGCTGATGGTATAATTTTCTATATTGAAAACCCTCAGGATTCCACACCAAAAAAAAAAAAAAAAAAAAAAAAAAAACCAAAAACTAAAACCTAGATTACCAGGATTCAAAGTCAACACACAAAATTTAACTACATTTCTAAATGTTAACAGTGACCAATCTTTATGCCTAAGCAAAACTCCTCTTATAAAAAGTGCCAAAATAATAAAACAGTCAGGCTAACTTAAGCAGTGAGACAAAAGACTTGTACAATGAAAGCTACAAAACATTACTGAAATGGATTGAAGAGGATAAATAAGCCTACACATATCCCATGTTCATGGATAAATAGGCTTGATATTTCTTAGCTGTAAGAACCACTCAGCGCAATGTATCGTCAGTAAAATCATTGTCAAAATCTCAGTGATTTTTAATGGGGTGCAGGCAATAGAAGACTCTTAATAGTGAAAACAGTATTGAAAAAGAACGAAACTGGAGGACTCGTGGTACCTAACCTCAAAACCAAGTACAAAGTGATTAAAAATAGTGCGTTACTGGCATAAAGAGAAGCATACGGAACAAAGAGTAAAATAGAAAACATTCAAATGGTTCCTGACATGGGCTTAAGACCACTCAATGGTGTATTTTCAACAATGCTTCTGGGAAAACTGAATACCTACTTGTGAAAGAACAAAGCTGGGTTCCTAATGCTAGGTACAAAATAAAAGCGAATTAACCTGCTGAAGTTGGGCCCCTAACGTATAAACAAAAATTAACTAAATTTAATCAGACCCCCTAAAGCTATAAAAGTCCTTGAGGAAAGCAAGGAAGACTGCATAGCACTTGATTTAATAATGATATTGGGTAGGACAAGAGGGCATGGGCCACAAAATAAAAAATACCAATTGTACGTCACAAAAAGTGGTGTATATACCAGAAGACAGTATCAATAGACAAAAACAATTCAAATACTGTAAACTATGTGCTTGATAATGTATGATATACAATTAACAATATTAATATATTAAATTCTGAAGCTCAACAACATAAGCACAAATTAAAAATGTATATCCTTGAGTAGTCATTTTTTCCAAATTAACACAAATGGTACCCAACATCTCCCCTGTGGAAATACAAATCAAAACCACACAATGCCATGTTACAATCATTACGAAGGGTACTATTAAGGAATTAAACAGATAAAGGCTGTGCATAAATAGGAGCCCTCGTATTGTTATAGCTATTCTGGAAGATAGTACAATGGTCTTTCTAAAACAAATAGACAAACAAAAAACCCAAAACCAGGCCAAAAAAAAAAAAGGAAGACAAAGTAGAATTACTATCTAATTCGGCAATTCTTTCTATTACATATTCAATAGAATAAAAAGCATTGGCACCTAATAGATTCTCTCCTTTCAGATGAAAGGATCCTGGGTGGACATAATAGTATAGCTTACATGTGCCTAAGGACGCAAAGCAGGGCGAATAAAGAATGCAGGGTTCAATCAGTGAGAGCAGAGAAATGGAATAGAAGTACATGTAGGGCAGAGAAAGAAACTTCAGAGGCTTGAAAATTAGAAGACAGTCAAAGAATGCATGTTTATCTTACTTCAGGGCTGTAGAACTAAGGCAAATTAATTCACATAAGGTTGTTGAAAAAGAAGACAGATTGGGGCTGAAAAATAGCCAAAGAACAAAAGTTCAAGAAATGGGATAGATAAGAAGTGGAGGTTCTCCTGATAATGTGCAAGCCCAGTGTTTCCACAGACAACTGGAAAGTAGCTCTCCATGAACACTGTTCCATGTGATCTTGGCTTTTCCTTTCTAGGTTGCAAAGATGTGTTTTATATAGAGGCTATGAAAGGCATATACAGAGAGTATAAGAAAGAAATAGGCATTCATACATTTACAAGCCTGACTTGAACACTGTGCTGTAGTTAGTATGCTTGAGTTCATGTCCTTATTACTGAAGCCAATCATTTCTGGAACCACTTTTAGAATACAGTGATTGTGGGGACTTTATATTATTTTTGCAACATTTGATGTCTTATTACTTTGTGACTTGAAGATGTTTTTAAAATTAAAATTTAGGTATATTGACGACATTTTAATCATATAAAAGACACTCTTCATGTATTTTTTTTTAACAGTGGGCTTTCCTACTCAAATAACATTTAAATTAAATCTTTTCCCCTCATTAAAGGACAGAGAGTTTCACTGGTAATAGAAATTGGTGTAATTTACCCTAGGAAATGATCTTCAAATGGCACACTTTTGGCTGAATGCTGCGCATTTTTTTCTTTGGCGCTTGTGTGAATAAACAATGTTGCAACTCTTTGTGCGTCAGGTATGATCCCTTACTTTTCCACATTGTGTCTCTCTTCACTTTCACTGAACTCTAAGCTAGAAAGAAAGTACCAAAATGGGAGGCTCTGGACATTTGTCTTATTGTTAAACTGTGAATTAAGACCTGATGAAAACCCTGGAGCAAAAGACCAAGACAGGGGACAAAATCCCCTGCTGTAGCTTGGAAAGGGAAGCGGGGGGAAAGACTTGGCTTGGCCTTGGTATTTTCCCCAACTCCACTGAGGGATGGAGAGTCTCTGAACATCTTTCTGTGCCTTGTGCTCACTGAACTCTGTAAGACAGGTCTCCCACTGCATGCAATACTAAAAGGTAAGGACCACCTCTGCACTGTGAACTCTTTCCCCTACCTTCTTTCTTTACAGAGGGCAGTCCTATCCTGGGAGTTAAGAGAGAGCTTCTAAATTGAGAGACTTAGTGAAATGACCTTGACATACCCTTCCATGTCTACAATAAGGGGAGCCTCTAAGGCAGGAGCCTTGCAGAAGCAAGGAAGTTTCCATTTTACTCTTGAGATTTGTTAGTTACTAAGGCTTAGTTACTTACAAAGTTACTTTGGAATAAACTTTATAGTCCAGGCTTAGTGACAGAGTTCTTCCTCAAAGTTTTTAGCAAGCCCTGTCTTCTTCCTGATATGTAGTTTGATTATGGAAAAAAAAATATTCTCTGTACAAAGGAAGCACACGTCTCCCAATCTATTGCTTCAAAGAAAACACAGAGCCACGTACAATAAATGAGTTAATTGGGTTGATTTCAAATACTGTTCACACATTATTTTTTTAAAAAAGATTAAAACAAAACGCTTGAACAAGATGCTAGATGATGCATTTTGGAAACAATTTTGACTTATCTAAACACTTTATATACAAAACTATGCAAGATTGTTGTTTTAAATAGGATCAATAGCTATATTGACAGGAGTCTCAGCCTAGGGTAGAAACCTATCTCCTTACGTGCTGTTTAGGGCCTCCTGGCCTATAGCTACTCCATCTTGATGAATCACTGTTTCTGACAGAGCACAAATATGAACACACATTGGAAGTAGTAGTAAGTTTCAGGCCCAGGCTTTCCAGCCTAGCCCTGAGGTTCTGACCCGCTGTCCCTCAGAGACACACAGATGCTTACATTAATTTTATGTTGATTGGCCTAGGGCCCAGGCATATAACTTTTTATTCTAATGCTTTATTCTTAAACTAACCCATGATTCTTATCTCATTCATCCATGTGGCTCGGTACCTTTTCTCAGAACGGCATAGTTGTCCTCTGCATCTGCTGGCTTCTCCTCTGGTCTTCTTGGCCTCTCTGCTCTGATCTTCCTGTTCCCAGACATTTTTTTTTTTTTAAAGTCTGATAGCCCTGTCCACATTTCCTGTCTGCCTTCAGCCAGTGAGTGATTTTATTAAACCAGTAGGCAGGACAACTATTTACAATGTAACAATATAATCCTACTACACATTGCATATGGCATTTTCCTCAATAATGAATTATATATATGCTCATCCAATAAGATGACTTATCATAGAGACACTGAAACCATCCTTGTCACTGTAAGCATACTCTACAATGTTCCCACCATAGCTAAATTTCCTAATGACACATTTCTTAGAATGTATCCTGTACTTAAGTGACATATGACTATATGTGTGTGCACATGCAAAAACATTTATTTTATAGTCATCTGCCAGTTCTAGAATTTATGAACATAATGGGGTGCCTGGGAACATTTTATTTTTCTCCTGAAAATGCCCACAGCTGCTTATTCTGAACATCTGGGATAATGGAACTCTAAACAAAATACAGTGTGTGCATAATGCCAGGCACACTTAATCCCTCTTTTGAGTGAATTACCAAAATTAGTGTGAAGGAAAGAATTCAGTAGACCTAAAAGAGCCGACCTTTAATATCACAGCTAATACATTGCAACACAAAAATCTCCCTTGAAGTGAATTTCTTATGGAATCCCTGTCACATAGGCCAAAAACAAGCCAAGATATGACATCCAAAAGCAGTGATAAATGGCTATCCCCAGAGCAGGGAAGGTGTCCAGTAAGGTCTCCATGGTATTGGAGTGGAACCAGGTTAATTTAATATCTTTATTCCTGTTATAGTAAAGGGTGAGGGGTAAACAGTATCCCCTGCTAGCATGATAAATGTATCAAGTTGGCAGATGTTTAAAAATTACAACAATAGAAAATATAATGCACCATGGAAAAGTGAGACTAGAAATATGGCATAAAAACATAAAATGAGGTTCAACTTGGAAATGCGAACACCGATACAATTGGGAATTATAATATGAAATGAGGAAATTGTCCAAGAATCTGGCCTGAGGGGAGAGGGGGTGGGGGAATGAGCAAGGAACAAAAATCCCAGAACTGTTCATTCCCAAGCAGCATGTGTCATTTTTAGGAGGAGAACTCAGAGTTTACCTATGGACAAAGAGTATGTAAGTCAGAACACAGGGCTGAGGGCAGAACAAGACCAGCAGGTACAGCCGGTCAAGAATCATGTGAACTCCTCTTATCAGAGCACAGAATGAGCCTATGGCACTTCCAGGAGAGCCAGCAGAGGTGCACTGTCCAGATCTACCAGACAGCCTCAGGTTATTGGAAACCAGTCACATTAGAAACCTTTTTGTACTCCAGGAAGGTGGAGAAGGTGGCTACGCACAGGCATTCTAATAGTCTGTCTGTGACAGTCAACTTGTGTGCAATTAAAAGACAAAGATTTAAAATGTTGTTATTTTAATCCTTCAAAGAGAGTGTAAAAAATAAATGCTAATGCCATGAATATAACTATGACCAATAGTCAGAATCCAGTCCAAAAACTATCTTTCTTCCAATAATCCAAACACTGCAGAAGCAATGTGGAGCTTCAAGAGAAACCCAAATGGGTGAACTTGCCAGGAGTATGAGGAGATTTTTCTCTTTTTCTTTTTTCTTTTCTTTTTTTTTTGTTTCTTTTTGTTTGTTTTTTGGGTTTATTAATACCCTTTCCAGTCATCTTGAAAGTTTTTTTAAGTCATTTTTTATTTATGCAGCTGAAAGAAAGGTAATATTTTTCCTCTCAAAGCTGGTAGAAAAGCTTAATGAATAGTGCAGAAATAATTCCTTCCACAACACAAACCTTAGAATTCACCAACAGTTGAAAGAAGACTCAGCTAAAACCAAAGTGCAATGGGTCTGAGGCTATTCCTTCACATGGCTTCTCCCATCTCTTAATCTGAGGACATTTCTTAACAGTTCTGTGCTTCTGGTTCTTTTTTTTTTTCTCTCTCTCTCTCTCTCTTTCCTTTTTTTTTCAATGCAAATAATAATAATATTGTCTTCTCCCTTTTTGAAGTTTTTTGAAATGGGTTTTCTTTGGTAGCCTTGGCTGTCCTAGAACTAGTTTATAAACCAGACTGGCCTCGAACTCATGGAGTTTCTCCTGTCTCTGTCTCCTGAGTGCTGGGATATAAGGCGTGTGGCACCACCACCTGGCATAGTACCTAGCTTTATACATCATGTTTGTGAGCTAGAGTACATATAGTAGATAAAATAAAGGCTACAATGGATCAACGAGGCACTTAGCTACATTAGATAAAACACAATTGATTAGCCATCTGGATTTCACTTCATCTGTCTTCTACTGTGTAAGCATTGGATGTCTACAATGCAATGCCCTGCAAGATGAAAGAGCAGGGTTCTGGGGGCCAGATACACCTGGATTCCAGTCTTTGTTCTGAATCTTACTGGCTGTATCCTTGTGAGTATGAAAGTTAACTTTCTGGCACCTCATTATCTCTCTGTAGAAAAAGATTATCTACTTGGTGGGATTCTGGTGAAAGAGATTCAAGGAGCAGCAAAAGAAAAAAAGAAAAGTGCCAGGTGTTGATCCCCCCCACTATACCACACAAGTCCAAAGAGTTAGAAAAAGCTGAAGAAATCTTTCTTCTAGTCCTCCTGTATTGTGGGTCAACTTCTCCCAACTGTTTCCTAAAACTGGGAATAGTTCCAGGGACAGGCTGCAGCTGAGGACACAGAACAGAAGAGACCAGAAATCAGGGACAGTCGGGAGACATAGCTGTGGGCAAACTCAGATCCTTGTGGATGGAAGTTGGCTGGCCCTGGTGTCGTTGGGAAATGACCATGGGAAAGAACAGACAAACAAAAAAATAGTGCATAGTCTTAAAGACACAGAAAAAGCTTCAAAGTCAGAAAAAAGGCAGGCAGGTGATTGCTATGAGTGAGTGTGGGGAGGGGACCATGTGAGGAGTGTGGAGAAATTGCAAATGCCCCAAATGTTTGCTTTCTTTATGTTCTTTAAGTATGGGTGAAGTACCACATGCTTTTTGAACCACTTCCATTTCTTCCTTAACTACTTCTGGGATTTGTTCCCCCTCTCCATTCATAAAGCACTGCTTTATCACAAAATCATTACTCGAAGCACCATTTTCTGTCATCCCAAGCAATCAACTTTTATTGTATACTATTCAAATTAGAGGATCCAGAGGAGGCCATAGAACAGCCTCTGCACAGTAAATACCCCTCTCCCACAGAACACTCTGTTTTCTCACTCTACTGGAGAAGAAGAGCAGAAATAAATTTTGACAAATGAAAACAAAATATCTCCCTTAAAAGGGGTCAGAAAACTAGAAGGCTGACAGAGGACTCTACAAATAATGTGTAACTATGTTAGTAATGATGGATGCCAATGTTGTAGATAACAGAATAAAATTGGGCAAATTGAACTCAACCCTAGCCCTCGGAATAAACATACAAAATATGAATTGTCTGTGAAGGTATTTATTAGTCTACTCACCTTATGGTCTATACACAAATTACTTCCTGGAAGATGCTTGTGCCTTTTGGGAGGTTTTTCAACTCCCACGTTGTTTACAGTCTTTCAGTGCAGGAGTGGAATTAATCACTGATACCCTGAGAAGCTCATGAGGATTAGGAGGAGAATTGACTCAAAGGGAGTCGCTTTGAGAATTCGGTTAAGTGTAAGACAAAGGGACAGAAGAAGTTCTTCTGTAACTTGGGCAAGCCTGAAATGTCCACACCCTTCTCCATTTACTTCCAATCCCTGTAAGTTCCAAGTGAGGCCTGGAAGAGGCTCTGTCCTGATTAACATGTATAGTCCTCCTGTAGTGCTCTAGAAACTTCCTTAGAGGCAAATTTATTCATGAGGATCCAGCAGAGGAATTGTGTTCCCTTGTGTTTAATTTGTTAGCAGAATTTTACTGTTAATCTAGACTGGTTAAGTGAACTTCTTTTTGTCAAAAAAGACACTGTCCTTGTCACTAATTTTTGTTAATATTTTAAGAGGGTTTTTTTCAGCACAGGAAGCTGGTTTCTCATGATAGTGACAAGGTATGAGGCCACTTTGTGATAAGATAATGTAATGGCTCCTAACTCTTACATCTAATAAGATGTAATTCCTTATTTGAAGTAATTTTTTTTTTATGTTTAGTTTTTCAAGACAGGATTTCTCTGTGTAGCTTTAGAGCCTGTCATGGAACTTACTCTGTAGACCAGATTAGCCTCAAACTCACAGAGATCTGCCTGCTTCTGCCTCTCGAGTGCTGGGATAAAAGGTGTGTGCCACCACTGCCTGGGCATAACTTATATCTTAGATCTCAAAACAGCACATGCTGGTCAAGCTGCGCAATATTTCTTCTTGAGTAGATGAACCATCTGCACTTTTACTCAGCTTTTTACTCTACTACATAAATTATTAACTCAGAGATGCTTGTTTAAAAATGATCTTCACATTTTTATTTCATCAATTTAAACTTGCTTGTCATACATTGTAACTAGAATTGTCATATGATATGGTATTTATTAGATAATTATTCCCTTTGGGGAACTGTGTGTTAAAATGATAAAAATGTGAAATTCAGAAAGATGGTTGCTGTTTGTAAATGTTTTAAAAATCCATTCCCAGTGGATGCTTGCTAAACCTTCTTAACAACTCTCATTGATTTTTGTTTTGTTTGGTTTGATTTTTTGAAGATCTCTGGTTCCTATGTGTATGGGTCCCACCCAGCACTTGGAATCCTCTGTTACTACATGAACGTGAAGGGATGCTTTGAACAAAAGAAGCCTTTATAGCAGAATTTTGCTGAATTAGCAATGACAATTCACCTAGTGTTTTTCTGAGTAATGAATTTTCTGCACAGAGCAAGACTCTGGCAGAAGCAACTCCAGCCCCTCTCCACCCCCCCCCCCCGACACACACACACACACACACACACACACACACACACACACACAACTTATTACAGAACAAAATTCTAGTGATCTCAAGCTCTGAATGGAGATGTAAGAAGTACCATGGCCCTTTCACACATTGCAGAATAGATCTCTCATATGAGAGATTTTTAAAAAATGTTACAGTGAGTTGTATTCTTTCTTTTAAAAATACTTTTGTCAAAAAAGGACCATATGGAGCATTCTAGTCAATTAGCCTTTCAAGCAACTTTGACCTTCATATATCATTCTTGAAAATAAAAACCAGAGCTGAAAATTCGAGCATCCTGATGAAGGAATCTGTGTTTCGTTCCAGTGGTTTCTATTTTGTTTTTGTTTGTTTGTTTGCTGTTTGTTTTTCCCCAAATTCACTTCCTCATGATACAATTTTACCATGACCTGGAAAGGATATCTTTAGCTTGTCCTGAAGAGTTCCTGTGAAATGATCATTGCTGCTTGATGTCACATAAGCTATTTACAGGCAGTTTCACTCCAGTCTCCTCAGACCACACTTTGAATGAAGTTATTGGGTTAGGATTTATAGAAGAAGTGTGTTTTGGGTAGAATCTTTCTCATCTCGTGCCCTAGAGCACATCATCCCAATGGGACCACCACAGTGACACTTGATAGAACCTCTAGGGAAGAATGTATGGTTGTCTGAACCTCGGTGCTGGTGTCATTTGGGCACCTCTCCATTGGGTGGCAGTACATGTTCAACACAGCCTACCAGGGCTAGCTAACAATATTTCCAAAGGGAACTTAGAGTTCTTTTTTATAAATTCAAATAATAGTCTTTTTAAAGAAAAGAAACCAATTTATTGGCCATGTAATTTTGAGATAAACAAGAATTAAACTAGCTTCCAGATGCTGATGTAATTTAATTAATTACTGCAGAGTCCATAAATACAGATATAAATGCCATCACTATTGGATTACCAATATCTCCTTCAGTGTCTGGCATTCAAGTTTTTAAAAACTAATTTTATGACAATATGAGATCTGAAATCTGAAGAATGAAAAATGAACTCACCAGTCTTTTCCATCAAGAGTTTGGAGCTCAGATGACCATACTTGGTATCCAAGCAAATTTAAAGGCTATAACCATTTTTATCTGGCAGGGTTTACAATATCTCATTTCCAAGAGGGTAGGGAAGCTGTTGAGTTACCATTCCCACCCAGTCATGTGTAGAACCATTTGGTCAGTTTTCAAATTCCTACATGTTTGTCTTCTAGATTTGATGTTTAAGCATTAACTTACTCAGACCTGTACACTGGAATAAGCCAGCAATAACTCTTGGGGGGGGTAATTTTCTGTGCATCTTTCTGGTGGCTGCTTATTTACAGTGAAGATGGTTTTCAGAACCAGTTAATTGAGCCAAGGTGCATCTTTGAAAGTGTTTCTGGCCATAGACACATACCATCTGTATTAAAGTAAACTTGGAATTATTTGGAAGGGGGAAAAGATTATTAGTACAAACTAAAAAGAAAATGATCTCAAAGTAAATTGTTGGAGCAAATGATTGAGGATTAGCAGGTTTTATTGAAAACATTTACAACAAGCAGATAGTTTACCTAAGCAATTGTCATTAGAAACCCATTAAATATTGTTTAAACAATTCTTAATGTTTCTAATAGTCAGAAATTGCAGCTTACTAATATGAAACTGGGTGGGACTAACAGCATGTGTGCTTTTAATATATATGTTTAAAATTATAGTTGTAAAAATTCTTTTTTTTTTTTTTTTTTTTTTTTTTTTTTTTTTTTTTTTTTTTTTTTTTTTTTTTTTTTTTTAGCCTGGGTCTCTCTGCATAGCCTTGGCTGTCCTGAAACTTACTCTGCAGACCAACCTGGTCTTGAACTCACAGAGATCCACCTGCCTCTGGGATTAAAGACCTGTGCCACTACCACCCAGCTTCTACGAACATTTTTACATGTCACATGATGAGAAATGTACACTTCCTTCTTTCTTATTATTGTAATAGTTACAATCACATAGAGTTTCATCAGAATATTGTAAAGAAAACTTTTGCAATTTTGCTCAGTTGAGGAAAATTAAACTACATGTATAAGTTAAGCCACAAAGAAGTAGATAAGCTACACGTTTAGTTAGGCTTCTGCTATTTTCATAGAATTGTAGTCAGTATAGAACGCAATGTAAAAGTTAAAGGTCAGATTCCCTTGGCTATTGTTTCAGAAAAGCACCTAGCAATGCTGTGTGCCAGGGAAGTGTGTAAGAGAGACTCCATCAAACAAGACCCCAGCATGTCCTTTGATAGCAGGATATACAGTGTGTATAGTAAGAGGTTTCTGGCCCGGACTTTTGGGCCTAGCCTCAAGGTTGGGACCCGCTGACCCACAGACCCACAGACACTTACATTAATTTTAGGCTGACCGGCCTAACACCCAGGCATATTACTGTCTAACTCTTTACCTTTAAACTAACCCATGACTCTTATCCTGTTCAGCCATGGGGCTCAGTACCTTTTCTCAGAGCAGCATAATTGTTCTGGCTTGTCTGGCAACTCTGGAGTCTCTGTGGCATTTCTGCTCTGTTCTTCCTTTCCCAGAATTTTCTAAGTCTGGTAGCCCCGCCCACACTTCCTGTCTGCCTTTGGCAAATCAGCGCTTTTTACTAAACTCATAGACTGGACAATTATTTACAATGTAACATCATAAACCCACTACATAATGTCCTCTCTGTGTGCATTTTCAACAGATAGCTGTGTACTTTGATGAAACTTAAGATGTTTTCAAAATAGATTTCTTGACTGGGTGAGGGCTAAAATGAATGTTCCCACTGAGCCTGTATGAAATCACAGAGCAAATGAGACAGCTATAAATCCCTAAGGACGGTGGGGAGAGGGAAGAGGTTGTTGGGTCTACACTGGGCTTGTTTGATGTTCTATGCTGCATGTGATAGAAACTGTCTGAGGTGGGCAAAGAGTGAACCAATGATAGAACATTGCCTACTGTATTTAGCAGTCTTCTCTGTTCACCTCCCTGCATGAAGATAATGCAAACCGGGTATGGTTGGTGCATGTGGAAGGATTTCAGTGCTTTACACTCCCCATTCCTGCCTTGGAACATGTCTCAACTATAATCTGTCTGGTGGTGTGACTTGGATAAACAGCAGAAAGCTAGAACAGGAAGCTTCACCTGGCAGCCCATACAAAGATTCTGTCTACATGTGATCTCAAGTTTTTTGTTTTTTAAAAAGACCAAGATTAAAAATCTCCATGGATATTAGTGAAGGAGACATTTAAAACATTCTGAGGATGTTTTTCTTCAGAGTAGCTTTGGGAAATGTTCTTAGGTCACCATTAATGGAGCAGGCATATAGCCACTTAATAAGAAATCCCAAGAATTTACCCTTTGCAGAACAAGTGAACCAAGTTCTGTGAGGACTGTTAGCTTTGGATTGGAAGCAAGACTTCAGTTATGATCAGTTTCCTTGTAGAGTTTCCAATATTACCTAAATGCTAGATTAACTACATACCTGAAAATGGTATATCTGATTGCAAACTAAACTCCCATGGTTAATAAAGAAAGAGCTGGGTTTATTTATTTTCTTTACTACTGATAACCCCAAAATCCAATATGTGGAAGAATATTACATTCTATTCTCATTATCCACTAGGCTACTTCACTCAGGCCCCAACTGTGTAGATGGATGGGTTCCAAAAGCATTCTCAACATCCCTGTTGCAGGTGGATTCATATCCTCCCTCAAGTTCATAAGCCAAGGTCAGAATGCTCAATGTAACCATACATAAATTTACATCCATAGTAAAAAAAAAAAAAATACACCTACTGCATTAGGACCCTACCATCTATAACTCCTTTTAATTTTAAATATACCATAAAGATCTTGTCTCTAAGTATAATTACATTTGGGGATATGGCCCTAGTGTGTAAGTTTGAGGGAGGATTTGAAGCCCCGTAACAGGGCATTGAGGGGTTTGTTTGTGAGGGGTTTTAGAATGTGTGGTGTCTACAGATCTGAGACCTGATTGAAATAGTCTAGTGAAGAATATTTAAATGATACTTTGTGCCACTTCCTCTTATGATATCTTATGGTAGATGTGATCTTAAAGGAGATGAACAAGTGAGGAAGAACCAAGGATAACACTTAAATTTTGACGAAAGAGAAACAAGACAATGGTGATGTATGAACTAACATGGAGCCAAGGCTAAGGTAGAAAACATCTAGTATGGATGCTTCTTATTCTAGCTCATCGCTTTTCAAAATTAAAATGTATACACAGGAATTATTTGGGAACTGTTTACAAATTTTGGGTTCTGGTTTAATGTCGGTAGTCTGTTCTCCACCCAATTTTTGATCACTATGGATATGGTGTGTGTGTGTGTGTGTGTGTGTGTGTGTGTGTGTGTGTGTGTGTCTGTCTGTGTGTCTGTCTGTGTGTCTGTCTGTGTGTGTGTCTGTGTGTCTGTGTGTCTGTGTGTGTGTCTGTGTGTGTGTGTCTGTGTGTGTGTCTGTGTGTGTGTGTCTGTGTGTGTGTGTCTGTGTGTCTGTGTGTCTGTGTGTGTGTCTGTGTGTGTGTCTGTGTGTGTGTCTGTGTGTGTGTGTCTGTGTGTGTGTCTGTGTGTGTGTGTCTGTGTGTGTGTCTGTGTGTGTGTCTGTGTGTGTGTGTCTGTGTGTGTGTCTGTGTGTGTGTGTCTGTGTGTGTGTCTGTGTGTGTGTCTGTGTGTGTGTGTCTGTGTGTGTGTGTCTGTGTGTGTGTCTGTGTGTGTGTGTCTGTGTGTGTCTGTGTGTCTGTGTGTGTGTCTGTGTGTGATGCAGTATGATCATTTTGATTTTTGTCCTTCTCTTTCAAAATTAACCATATTACCTTGACGTATTAACAACAGGTAGCATTTCCCCAAATGAGTGGAAGCCAACAAGTTATAGACAAAGATAGAGGAGAAGCCTATGAAGGAAGTGTATATAGGAAAGTCCAGGACAAATGGGCACACATGAAATAAACTGTTTCAAACCAAAAATAAAGGGACCACCTTAAAGGAATTTTAGGATTTAAAAAATTACCATGTCAAATAAAACAAGAATCATAGCTGAAGATAAGGGAACATTATCTTTAAAATGCTGCAAGGAAAGGGGATGGAAATAATGAGTTATAAACACCAGGAATGAAGAATTCATCACTGTAGATTCTTCAGACACCTCAATAATATTAAGCAACTACCTTCCATGACTACATTTCCACTATTTCACAAATATAAATCTGATACAGCCGGTAAAGTAAATGAACTCACAAAGGGGCAAAATTTCTCAGATTTCTTCACCAAAAATACAGCCTAAATAACTCTTTACATAATATATAAATCAAATTAATAATTTAAAACTTTTTACCTTATTGGAAATTTTACTAAACACTTAGGACAGAAATAATATCAATTCTACACAAAGTATTTCAGGACATAACAAGAGAATGATTGTTATATTTTGTGAGGTCAGTATTACTGTGATAACAAAACCTCAACATTTATACATGTAAACAAAAATCCAGCAAAATATTAGTCAACCAAATCTTGTCACTATATAGTATGACTAAAGTAGAGTTTATCCATTAGGTGGAGCTCTGGTAACCCTGAAGAAGAGGGAGGAAAGATTGTAGGAACCAGCACGGTCAAGGACATCAGTAGAACATGGCCCACAGAATCAACAAAGCAGGTCTCATAGGGGTTCACAGAGACTGAAGTAGCAATCGCAGAGCCTGTGTGCATCTGCACTAGGGTCTTTGAATATGTGCTTCGGTTGTTTATCTTGTTGTATTTCTGGGACTCCTAACAACAGGAATGGGGGTGTCTCTAATTCTTTTGCCTGCTCCTGAACCCTTTTCCTTCTACAGGCTTGTCTTATCCAGCCCTGATATGAATGTTTATGCCTAGTCTTAATGCATTTTGTTATAACTAGTTCGGTTGGTATCACTGGGAAGCTTGCTCTATTCTGAAGGGAGATGGAAGAGCAGTGGATTTGAGGAAAAGGAGAATTATAGAAGGTATGGAGTAGACGGAGGGAAGGCTGTGGTTGGGATGCATTATATAAGAGAACAGACAAGTAAAAGGAATAATAAAAAGAAGAAAGCTTATCTCAGGAACTTATTGGTTCAATATAAAAATCAATGAGACTTGCCATATCTAGGTTCTTTTTTTTAAAAAAAAGATTTATTTTATTTTTATTTGTATGTGTACATGCATGTGTGTACATATGCACATATATGTGAGTGCCTGTGGAAGCCAGAAGATTGCATCGAATATCATAGAGCTGGAGTTACAAGAAGTTGTGAGCTACCCTATATGAGTTCTGGGAAGTAAACTCTGCTCCTTTGAAAGAGTAAGCAGGTTCCTTAACAGCTGAATCTTTTTTCCAGCCCCTGTACTCACATTCTAATAAGAAAAACTGCACATTTGTCTCCATAGTTTCAGAAAAAAAACATTTGACAGCAACAAATTTCCATTCATTATAGAATCTCTTAAAACTAGAAACAAAAAATGATCTGAGGAGTCAAGCAGTTAAAGTGTTACTTTTATTATTAGTAATGAGAATGTTTGGGGCCATTTGGGGATACTGATGCTTTGTTCTTGAATTAGTAGTCTTCTTGGTCCAGGTGCTAAGGGGAACAGCAATCAGCACCACTTTCAGAGAAGGGTCTCTATGAGTTTAGTGTTGACTATCAGCTTGACAAGGCCCACCTTAGTTAGGGGTATGACTATTCACTGGAAAGAGAATCCTTGACTGTGTAAATGGAGAGGGAGAGGTGAGCAGTAGCCTATGATCATTCATTGTTCTCAGACAGTGAATGCACAATCTTCAGCTTCTTACAGCTCCTACTGCTGTGGCTTCTCTACCAGGATGGGCTTACCTCACAAGCCCTAATACAGCTCCTTTCCTTAAATTCCTTTGGTCAAAGTATTTAAACAGAGCAACGGGAACGTAAATCAAGACAGTCCCTAAAACCCCATGGCTAAAGACAAACCACGAGATGTCTCTTTTCCAACAGGGAGATTCCCTATCTTAATTTGCCACACTTTATTGCATTAAAATTCATGCGTTAGATGTCATCATTACTGGCCAGAGTAGGAATCTCAGCTTCCTCTGTTCTGTCATTCACTCCTCTAATGGTTAATTACTGATAGTCAACTCAACAGAGTCTAGAATCGCCTATGAAATGCTCTTGAGAGAAATTGTCTTGATTAGGTTCACTGAGATAGAAACACCACCTAAGGTCTAGCACCATTCCTTAGGCTAATGTGCCTGCCTAAGAAATTATAAAAAGAAAGGTGGATGATCACTAGCACCTACCACTCTGCTTCTCCACTGTGGATGCAATGTAACCAGCAGCATCAGGCACCTGCCACCATGACTTCCTCACCATAATGGATTGTACTCTTGAGCTGTAAGTAACACAACTTTATTTTCTTAAGTCAGTCCTTGTCAGGTATTTAATCACAGCAAGTATATAAGTAACTAACACAAATACTCTAAGCACATCACTTAACGCAGTGCATGGGACAAAATATGCATTCAGTAAATAGCCTTGAATGACTTCTTACTAGAATGATGAACCACCATGGTACCTAGTCTTAAGTCCATAACTTTCTGAGAAACCAGTGCTAAAAAATAAAATTATTCAACTATGCACTAAAATTTGAACTCTATGTTTTATTTTACCACTACTGTCCTATTTTCCTACTAGTGACAAAGCTTAATTACCAGCTTAGGGCTATTTCTTTGAGAAAACAGGCTTTGGTCTACTCTAGGTCTCATCTAAGAAGCGTATTGGCAAAGTTTGTCATATGGCTGATATACATGCCTAGAATCACAGCTTCTGTCTTCTTGTTTGCATTTACTGCCCATGGTCTTCTGTCATTTATAGTCCTTTCTATGCCCCAAGAAAAGAGAAAAGGTTTGACTCTACTGGGTGACCATTATGTTAATCATTGTGTGTTTTCCGAGGATCTCTATTAGTTAGTTGGCTTTGAGTAAAACCCAAGTCATTTGGCCATGCCTTGTTAGTCTTTTGAACTACCATTTTAGAAAAGTTAAACCTTTGAACTAGATGAGCTACCAAGACAGAGAAAAATCTTCCTTCTTCTTCAATGAGAAAAAAATTCACCATTAATATTTAGCCATTATATAAAAAAACTTATCAGTTTATAAAACTATTTATTTAAAGTTAAAGATAGAATTTTAATACATGAATCAACAATACCTACTTATTTCCATCCTCTATACACTGAGATTTTCTGAGGCAAAAATCTTACACTCTTGTTTCTGGAAATTGTACTCTATTTAAAATAGTTTGTGTGTGTGTGAAGGAGTGCTAGAGATGGAACATGGATCTTTACCTTCATATATTTTGGAGAGGAACCATTTTTAATTTCACCCAGTATATTTTAGCCTTACCACAAATTAGCTTGCTTTACTAGAAAGATAAACCTTGTCATCTCAGCTAGCTTAAAATAGACCCACTTGACATCTGGAGAGCATATTATGACTATTTATGTTTCTTTTGCCCCACAGAAGGTAAAGCCCTAGACATAAAAACTTTGATGACAGAGAATATAAATCCAGGCCAATTTCCTAGCAGTATGGACCACAAGGCTGACAGCAGTGCAACTTGTGTTTGGGGCCAAGATGTCCTGTGAGAATATGTGCACAACCCTCACTGAGGCT
This sequence comes from Phyllotis vaccarum, assembly GCA_033318265.1. Classification (NCBI taxonomy): domain Eukaryota; kingdom Metazoa; phylum Chordata; class Mammalia; order Rodentia; family Cricetidae; genus Phyllotis; species Phyllotis vaccarum. The sequence goes on along the minus strand of JARWLC010000012.1, from coordinate 47,240,757 downwards.
GCATGTGGGTGAATGAGAACATTGGTTGGACCTTTTTCAGTAAACAGATGTGACCCAGAGACAAATAGGGAGCTGCAGCTATGGTTCAGTAGGAAGGTGACATCTTCTCCAGAGTCAATTTCCCCACTCTAATCATGCACTCAGGTTGATGTGGCCAAGCACAGAACTTAGGACTTTTACAAAATCAAGCATCTCTCAGATGTAGTGAAATCTTCCATCAGAAGGGATTAAAGTAATTCACTGAGTAATTTTAAATACCCCAATAATTTCCAAAAATGATTCCCTATGTTAACATAGTATATCTGAAGACCTAAATAAATCTAAATTGTTGTGTTTAACTAGGCCACCTCCTGGCTAGTTGAGAGCAACAGCTAGAGGGAAGATTGCTATTTGATGTTCTGACTTCCTACTTCCATACTAAGGGTTACATCGCCCTTTTTTTTTTTTTTTTTTTTTAAAGGTTTGGAAGTTACTTTTGAAACTCTCCCTTATTTTGGAATAACTGAATATATATTGAGTACCCATAAACCAGGACAAATAATCTCTTAAAAAAGATATGTTTTCTCTAATATATCCTTTTCATCTAATTTAACATATCATAGAAATAAACCATTGAAAGTATCTGGACACAATGTCGTTTTCTACTACTGAAAACAAATTCACATCACACCATGTATGTACCTGAAAATCATGTGATGCAGGCTGAGCCCTGGCAAAGACCTGATGTGAGGAAAGAAATTCTGGGCAGGAAGTTATAACGATGGCTGTGTCTAAACCAGGTGTTCCAAGTTTGTGAACCAAAGATCCGAGTCCATTCTTCCAGTGTAACTCAAACTCTCTCTTTAAATAAATGTAATGTTTTTATTTTTATATGGTTTCAGGCAAAGGTAATGCCAACCCGTTAAGTATATTTCTATAAGATGCGACAGCACAATGGCTATTTATGTGGCTTTTGAACAGCCATGGTATGTTAAGAGTGAAATCCACTACTTAGAAGAAAGGCCAAGACTGGATAGACTATACAGTAACTCCTATAGAGCTCTGAAAACTCTGAGGATAAAAACAGTGGCTGAATCCAAAGCAGCAGGATATTGAGTTCATCCTCAGAATCTGAATGAGAGTGGCTTGGGGTTAAAGAGCATTGGCCAGATCTGCTATCACTGCTTTCTTTCCCAGACCTTTTGCCTCTGCTTGGCTTTGTTTGAAAAGTTGTTTGCTTCCCTCATGTTCTTTCCGAGATAGGTCATATGGTGGCTAACTTGACAGGACTGTCAATTTAACCAGCTCTAGAATCACCTGGGAGATAAACCTCTAAGTATGCCTGACAAGATTTAAACACTTGCTGCCATACCTTACTTCCTTATTATATAATAGGGCATGGTTTGTAGTAGTTATATAATAATGTAAGTCATAGCCAGATTTTTATGCACAACTATGTTTAGAAGGTATTAAATGATAGATAAACTCAAAACTTATGAAAGGCAAGTAATGACCTTAATGTCTTTGTGGTTTTCTGGAATTCAAACTTAATGTTATTTCCACAAACTCAGATTCATGTTTCTTGTGTCCTACTTGGAATGGCAGAGCCTTCAAAGATGGCCAGGATTAAGCTTCAGGTCAGTGCTTCAACCTTTATAGTTTGCATCTAAGATCAATACTTATAAGAACCAGTGTGACAATGACAAGGAAGTGGTATGTGGTCTATGAACCATTCATCTACATGATAATGCTAGCAGAAGTCATAACTATGACATCCACACAGATCTGCTTGCCACAGTTCAACAGTCAAGTTCTAGGACAAACTTTATTGCCCTTTAAATTATTTTATTTTACTTATCTATTATTTCATACATCTGTACAATTTATTTTGACTATATTTACTCCCCTCCCACATCTCCCCTTATATCCCTCTCCTAACTATAAATCTTATCTCCCGCATACCCCATACCTCTCTTAGTGTACCAAATGGGTGTATGTTATTGCTCTATTCTATTTTGAGTCTTTGTATTATCTATTAGTCATTCTTCTCTATTTATTATCCAGTGGAAAAAAGAACTAAGAAATCAAATACTGCGATCATTAAAAATAGACTAAGGAAAACAGAATAAATTAGAGAGAGAACCAAGAAATTACCCAAAGTTACCTTAGTTACAAAATGTGTTGCTGTTTCTGTCATGGAGGACGCTGAGAACCCAGCCCATATTGGCATAAACATACAAATGAAATTACTGGCTTGTATATTTGAGGAGTCTTAGTGAATGCTGGCTCCTAAAACTGACTGATGTGGAGACTCAGAGTTCTCTGAGTCTTAATTTCTTTGTTTCCATTTTTCAACTTCATCTCCTTGGGCAACATCAGACTCAGAAGGAACAGTGTGGCTTCTTCAGAACTATATTTTCCATCCTTTCTGCTGTCAGTCCAGACATAAGGGAAACTCTCCTTTTTCCAACACTTCTGCCAAAGTTTCATTTCATTACAGCAACTCTGCACAAGTCACATGTCAGTGGTAATGGCCAGCGCACTATGCTTCAGCTCGCCTAGGTGAATGTCACAAGTCTGTGGAAGCCATGCTACATAGACCAAGAAAACAGGAGTTATTGCTTAGAGGGAATTCTGGGTTTATCGAAAAGGCAGAGAAATACAAACACAACTTATATCTATTACATTGCTACTCCCCCAGGTCTAGATTGAAACTATCTTTTCTGGTTAGTTCTTTCTGAACACCTACTTCTGAAGCACTCTACACTTAATTTGCAAATATTCTCACTGTTTCTATGAGTCTCTTGGCAACAAATTCAACAATACAGCATAGATTCTGTATATCCTGAGCAATTATTAGTTACTGTTTAGATAGTCTCCCCTCCCAAAAAAATGTAAATTCCCCTCTCTTGCCCCCACCTCAGCCTATCAGCTCCTGAGAAAGGTGGGAGATCTGGCTCTGAGGTCTTAAGAGTGGGAGAACTGTCTCTGGCCTTCATCAACTGAAGCACTAGGGAGAGTGGTCCCTGCATCATGACTGGGCAACGCAGTAGAGCCGGCCCTGAAGGTGTATGTGCCCCACCCCTTGATCATTGCTGGAAAGAGTGAACTAGCAAGGGTAATGCAAGAGAGCTCACCTTCGTGTTGAGGACAGGGGAGAACTAGCCGGCTGACCAACCCTGCAACTACCCAGGCTCAGAATCGGGGTTATGAGTTGACCCATCCCAACATCCACCCCATTTGTGGTCTGCTGGAACACATTAAGGAAACCGACCTGCAGACCCAAAACTCCATGACATAGGGCAATAACAGGATATCTAAGAGGAGTACTAGTGAGGGCCCAGTATTGATAGTATAGCAGAATCCAGAGATCTTGAACGAGATCAATGACTTTGCAATGAACACTTGCTTATAAAAGAGCTTATTGCATGACTCAGTGTGCCACATACAACTTCCATGCCAAGGCTTATTTTTCTTTCTCTCTCTCTCTTAAGTTTTATTTTCTGTGGGAGGTTACTAGGGCAGAGGGAAGATACAAAGGGGTGGGGAAAAGAATGGGATAGAGATGCATGATGTGAAAGACACAAATAATAAAAGAAAGATTTTAAAAGAGAAATGAAATTCCCCATAAAGATATGAAAAATATTCAACATCCTTATTCACCAAGGAAATGGAAATCAAAATTACAAGAGGATTTAATATCTCCCCAAACAGAATGATGGTCACCAAGAAAACAAGTGACAAGTGTCTCTGACTATGTGGGGAAAGATAAATCCTTATTTACTGATCATGAGAATGTCAACTTACGTAGCCACTATGGAAGTCAGTGTAGAGGGTCCTTGAAACCAGGAAACAGGTAAGACGATATGACCCAGATACACTACTCCTGAGTGTATCATTGAATGAACCTATTTCTGTTGCTGTGTTGAGGTAGCTAGACAAAACAACATAAGAAGGCAAGGGTTGGTTTTATCTCACATTTCTATCACTGCAAGTATGTCACAGCAGCAGTAGCTTAAGGCAGCTGAGACTACACATTCACAGTCAAGAGCAGAGGGAATGAACGCATGGACGGCACTGGCTTGCACTCAATTCAATATTTCCTCTCCTGTGTCATTCAGAACATCCTGTCTAAGGAACAGTGCTGTTCACAGTGAGCTGGGTCCTTCCATATCAATTGACGTAAGGCAGTCTCCATAGACACGACCACAGGCCAGCAGATCTAGACAGCCTGTCATTGAGAAACTCTTTCCAGGTGACTCTAGGTCATGACAAGTTGACAGGTCAAAGTAACCATTGCAGAATCTAAGTCAGCATACCACAGAGATATGTGTACTTCGTGTACATTGCTGCATGATTCAGTCCTAAGTATCCATAAACAAATGAATAAAAACACATGGTATATATACAAGATGAAGTTTTACTCTTCCATAAAGGAGAATGAAATTTTATCATTTGTGGGAAAAATGGATGGAATTAGATCATAGCATGCAAAATAAAGCCAAATAATGAAAGATAAATATTTCATGTTTTCTCTCATATACCTGGTATGTCTATATTTAATATATAAGGTATAAAAGTGGGAAATACAATAAGGGAAAGAAGGAACATAAAGTGAGGGAGAAACAGATGGTGATGAGGAGAGTTCAAGGCTTGCTCCATTTCCAGTTTGATCTTTGGGCTTGGTGTTCACATTTGAAGACGTGACCTCTCAGATTCCTGACCCAGGCACCTGCTACCATGCCAACCCTGCCATTTTGGACTTTGCCTTTAATGCCATAAGCAAAAACAAACTTTTCCTTCCATAAGTCACTTTAGGTTTGGTATTTTACCACAGCACCAAAAAGAACTAATACACTGCCTTTCCCATGTGGCCTGAACATCTCGTGGGCCACCTTTTCAGTTCACTCTAGAGTAGTAAGTAGCTGTGCATACGAGCAATTTGCCTACCCTATTTGGACTAACTGTCTTCCTGCCCTGGGGGCCTCTCTGCCCACATCACTTGCAGTCTTAAGCATTCAGATGTATGGGCAATCTTGAAATTGTGAGAGGTCCCTGACCAATGGATAACCATAACCAACAGATAAATAGTCAGCTGTACTGTCTTCTGAGCTGAAGAGGCCCAGAAGAGGCTCTTCTTTACAAGTTCTCAATTTGTCTTCACAGAAATGGTATTCAGGTTGCCTATAGCTTGGTCACCTCTCTTGGACTGCCTGCCTTGCAGTTTCCATTTTAATTTTTCAACTCCCTACCCTGGCTTTTTAAAAATCTATTGCTCAAATACAGTAGTGATCTCAAATCTTCTGCCTCAGCTTCTCCATTCTGTGTGATAATCAATTCACATGGGCTAAGAGTTCACCGTTAGTAAGCTTACTGATTTAAGAACAGTAAGGATACCCAAAGATATATTTATAGATGCATTTTGATTAAAAAGAAATGGGTGCAGTGCCACCCAATATATGTTATATTTTATAGACATGTGTACTAGATACCAATACACTTGGAAGAGACAAGTGACTATCAAAGTATAAATGTGTGAAGTTCAGGTCAATGACAAAAAAGACATTAAAGTCAGCTAACCAGTGAAACATAGAGTCTGTCACAGTCTTTTATACTCCTTTAATTTCTACTTACTCTGGAAACATGATTTCTCATTATTCTAATTAACAGAAATTTTCTAAGGGAATACCAAGTTTTACTTTCCCTAAGTAATAAGCACTCATGTCAAAACCTGTTACTTGCCCTTTCGACTTAGGGTCAGTGAGTCATGAAAATATTTGTCTCTGTCAAAGCAAATGTAAAGGTTGGTGTGTCTGTGTAGAGTTAAGCAATAATGACTTGCAGAATAGAACTTTGACTTTTCAATGGCTCCTAAGTGCTACTCGACCTCTGAAATTATGAATCTTCCCATACGCTGACAGGCAATAGAGAAGAGACCAATGAATAACCGACCCTAAGCTGTGCACAAAACTCATTGCCATGCCTGTCCAAAGACTCATGAGAACAAAGTCCTCCTTGAAATGTTCCTCAGGGTCCTCAACACCATCACCTTAATGGGTTAGGTTGCATTGTCAAAACAAACAGAAAAGTGTTTCCTTCGTTAGCACAAAGCTATTTATCTGTGGATTCTTTTTTAAAGTTCCTTTTTTTACAGTGACAAGCTTGTCAGGAAGACCGAAGTTATCTACCTCTTGCCTAGAAATGGAAAGAAGGGGGGGGGGTGGATAAAACATCCTGACCACTCAAATGACAGTCTGACAAAAGCTTAATACAGAAATGATGAAAATTAGCATATATCAAAGACACCTGATGTAACAAGATCCTTTGCACACGGCACTAAGCTGAAGAATGCCACCCTGCCTCTCCATCAAAAATATTAGAACCTGCTCCCTCTCTGCATTATTCTACTTGGGTAAAGATTTTGCTGATGAGTCTTAAGACGGGGGAATGGTCCTTTATTGTTCAGGTGGCTTGTTTCAGCAATCACAAGTGTTGCATGACAACAGCAGAAGAGGCGGGGCCACGGAGACAGAGATGCAAAAGATGTGGTCACAACAAAGATGCTGGCAATCCTCAAGAGTTGGAAGAGGCAAGGAACAGAATGCCTTCTTTCCCAAAGGCTCCCAAAGGGAGAGTAGTCCTGAGGACACCTTGCCTTTAACTCAGCGATACCGATTTCAGACTTTGGTTCTCCAGAACTATTAAAAAAAAAATTGCATTTCTGCTGTGACAAGCCAAGATTATGATCATTTCTTACAGCAACCACAGGAATCTAATACACATTGCCTCACTCAAGTCTCAAGAGAACCTTCTCAAGTACCTAATACCTCTGTTTTATTGGTAAGGAAATCAAGGTTCTTAAAGTGCCTGGCAAATAAGGAATCTATACAAAGACTTTATTTTTCAGACAAATTCCCAAACACAACTCTTTATCACAGCCTATACTACTGCCACACAGACCTGTCTCTCCACTTTCATGGTCTGTCACATTCCTTGTTTTACCTGACCTATTAATCACCATAGTGTGGTATGCATGGATGGGTGTGCATGTGTGAGTGTAGACGGGCATACATGTGAGTGCATGTGTGGATCAGGGAAGATTTCAGGTATCTTCTATTCCCTCTTTCTTCTCTCTTAAGAGGGTTTTACTCTCACTGGCAGGCTGACCACTGAATTCTCCACCTGTCTTTACACAGCAATAAGGTTTAAAAAGTACTGCCATATGCAACCTCTGAATGAGTCCTGGAAACCCAAACAGATACTGAACCATCTCTCCATTTTCCAAAAATATTTGGTGAAGGATATGCCATGCCCTATTAATGCATTGAAAGATATAAGAATTAAGAGGTTAATTAAAACAGAAACAGTACTTTGGGAGTCTTTTGTGTGATCAAAGTATGCACATGGAAGGGCCTTTCCTTTTTTCTGCCTCAGTTTCTTCCTATGCATATGGGTACAATAGTGTCCACTTATAGAGTCTCTATTAAATGATGCTAGCACAGAGGAAAATTTATGCAAATGTTCCTATTTTCAATTTCTATCATATAACGTTAGCTTATAAGAGGGAAAGTTTTTAAAGTAAGTGGGTAAAAGATTGAAAGGCTTTAAATGTTATAATGAATTTTTATAATCTTGTCATCTGTAGAAAAAACAGAACCATTCTCAAGCAGATAACTTCACTATGGCCATGCAATCACTGGAAAGGTGAGTGCCTATACATTCATATATTAGGACCCAAACCAGAAAATATTAACATGTCAGAAATGCTAGCAGCCAACCTTAGTTGAAACTAAACTTGAGGTTTCCATAGTAAGATATTTTAGCTTCTAGTTTTGTCTTAATGTTGTATTAATCTTTCAATGCTTTGATATTTCTAGATTAGCCCCTGCCAGGAATTCAGTCTATTGCTCTGTTTCCCACTGATGAACAAATTGGACAAATTTAAAACACATGGAGAAAAAAGTCGTCTTCTGTTGCCTAATGTAGTTTTTAATTGGTTCACAAGTTTTTTTTTTTTAATAATAAGTGAAAACAAAGGCTTCATAAGATGCTCAGATAAAAGAGTAACATTCTGAGAAGTTTTGTAGCATTTTTTTTGTTTGATCTTTCTGTTTCTATTCTCACAAAGCAAATGTAAGGTTGTGTTTTAATGTCACGTGTTTCAGGATACACAGATGGACAGCCTGAGAACCAGGGTGTGATGCCTATTGCTTGACCGTAAGTGAACAAAATTCCCATTGCAAGTCACAGTTGTTAGTAACTCGGAAGGAAGTTCATCGGTACAGTTCTGTAGTTCCTTAACAGTTGCTTGTGGCTGCACATGAAGTCTTGACTGCAGCGGCAGGAACACATCCGCCCATTCTTTCTCTGTAACATGCACCAGATCACTGTACCAAGATCCCCCAGATAGGTCTGTATTTTATCCAGGAAGGGCTGATTGTTGTTATTGTTCCCCCAAAACAATAAAGTATGTGATCTTGTCAGAAAGGAATAAACTACTTAGTCTGTCTTATTTACACAGACCGTCTCCTTAGACACTGCCAAAGACAAAGGCACCAGGACACCCACCAACCTTCTTTCATAATGAGCCAATTGGTTAAGAGCTAAGGCAGTCATGATGGACCTGAAGAGGAGAACAGGCAAGGCTCTGAACGGCACAAGACAGCACCAGTGTGAATGAAGCAATGAAGAGGCAGTTTCAAAAGGATGTGCTAATGTAATAGAAAGATAGACTACAGAGGACTCTGAGGTCCCCAGTGAGGAAAGCATGTGGATATTAAAGTCATACACTAACAGAGGATGTACAGAGGCAGAGAATGGAGAGGTTAACACCGTGGGGAAGAAGAGATAGACTTTACTGCTGAGAATATTGAATTGTATGTGCCTGAAGGCTAGATGCCTTGCAGATTCAGAACTGAATCCTGAGGAGTATGTCATAATGATAACTTTATATGTGTTTCTTTTGTTACTAGTTGGAGTGATTTTATAGCATTTTATATTCAATTGTTTTACCCTTTTCACTCTCTAATCTCACAACAGCTCCTGTATGAGCAATCTGGGCAAATTCCAAAAGTTTCCAAATTCCAAAGATCAGAGTGGTTTAATTACCCCATGACCCAATCAGGAGAGAATACCAAGCCAGAAACAGACTTGCACCCTTTGACATTTATATTAGTGTTTTTCTGGATAGTGCACAATAGAAAGCTGCAATCTTTCATTTGGTGCTCACAGTGTAAACTAGATATGTATAGAGAGGTTGTACATGAAGTCATTTGGTTTGGTTAGATTCCCTTGGAGATTACCTTTATTAAGTGAGCAGCTTGAGGATGGAAATGTAGGGAGTAAGAGGTGATTTAAATAATTAGAGGTTAGAATAGAAACATGATCACAGAAGAAAATGAGAGAAGATAATTAAAGTTCCAAACAAAGTACTGAAAATACAAAGCCATTTCTTCCTCCATTCCTTCCCAGTACCACTCAGAGGCAGAAATGAGCTTCTCTCTGACTGAAGAACTAGGATCCTCCTGCACCCCATGTGAGAAACCTCTCTGTGCATCGAGTAAATCTGTGGTTTCATTCCAGCTCCTTCCACAGAAATGGGGACTTCTCAGATACATGCAGAGCGCTACCTCCCAGCGACAGAACCACCAGTGTCACAAGATTCCACATGTAACCCTCAGTATGGATCAATATGTAATGACATAATTTTAAGTGGCGATCACTTTGGAAATGTCATGTCAACACAATAGCAAACAGATGTTCTGGCAAACGGCTCGCCTTCGTGAGTTGACGAGTGGCAGAATTTCCTGGTGAGAGGCGGTTACCATCCTCCTCTCAACTTTATTTTAAAACATTCGTTTCCGATACATAAAAGCTTGGTTGTTTAGACAAGATCTAGCATTCAGAGAGCCAGGTTTCTCCTTGAAGAAAGCTAACTGTATGTCCAACGAAAGCAAAGTGATTGCATCAAACTGCTTAACAAATTCAATGGGATGTGTGTTAACACTGAGAGCATACCATGTATCAAGCAACATGTTATGCCCCTGCCAATGCAAATATGTAAAAATATCTCAGAAATGTTTTGCCTGGACAAAGGTAACAGGGCCCACCAAAATTCTTTCTGTTCTCCTGAATCTTTCAGCCTCCTCTAGAGCTAAGCAATGGCATGTGGCTCTTTCTGCCAATAACTGTGGGAGAATGATGACAGCCTGGAACTGGCTCCTTAGCCTCCTTATCCCTCTCCAAATCTTTAACAATCGGGAAGGTATTCGAGATGGTTCCATGCCACAACAATCCAAACTGTGTCAGTTGTGATTCTCAGAGGCAGAACATTTGATATTTGAAGCTTGGCAGAAAAAAAAATACATTACTGGAGGAAACAAGGTAAATACTGAGACCCTGCACCTGCCTGTCTGCACCTCTCCCCCGCCTTCTCCTCCCCCTCTCTATGCCTTATCACTCTTCTGTCTCTACCCTTCTCCCCATCTCTCCCCCCCATTCCTCTCCTCCCTTACATGTGAAAGTAAACAGATCTCCTCCACGGTCTCTATCCACTATTGAACTACCACCTCCCACTGCAAAGGCTAGTCTAACAAATCGTGTGTGTGTGTGTGTGTGTGTGTGTGTGTGTGTGTGTGTGTGTGTATGTGTGTGTGTTTATGCACATATACGTATATGGTATGAGTGGGGGGGTGTACATATATAGACTATTCATTCTATTTTTCTAGGGTAACCTATTTGATACAGATTTTGCCCCCAGGAGTCTCTGTGGGACTATGTACTTGTACACTGTAAAAATTTGTCACTGTAAATATTATTTTAATAAAAAGCTAGAACAGGAAGTATAGGTAGGACAACCGGAAAAGGAGAATTCTGGGAAGAGGAAGAACAGACACCAGCTAGACGCAGAGGAAGCAAGAACAAAATGCTGCACTAAAAAAAAATTAAGCCTCAGAGTCATTACTTGGGAAGTGACTGCTGAGTATTTGAGAGTTTCTGGTGGCGCAGAAACTTCCGACTACAAGGAGGGGCTCTGGGAAAACAAAATTATAAGGATAAATTTATCTAATGAGTTTCAGGATGTATGGTGTTGACCCACAGACTATGCCCAAAGTGTCTTGAGAGAAAATCTTCCCTCCAGCAACCAGAGACCTAAAGTTGCCAAACACTGAACTCCAGCTCACTATTGATCAGCTGGCTCTCACAGAGCAAGTTGGTTCATTTGCTCATCTGAAGAATGTTCCATTTAAATTGAGGGTATTGGTTGGAAGACAGTGGGATACTGGAACTAGACGTGAACATATGGCAGAACCCTGTTGAAGACTACAGCACTGAACTCTTAGGTTTTTCATGAGTTTATTTTTGTCTTAGGAAAGAGCATCTTCACCTTTAGTAGCAGCTGGATCCTCACCTCCATTCTTACCCTTGCCTTTCCACTCTTCAATGAAGTAACTAGTATCTATGGAAACAGCAATACCTTCCCGAAAGAAGATACCAAGCCAAGAAATTACTTATCAGACCCAATGAGTGGAGCTGCTTTAGTTTAAGGGCAAAGAAAAATCATTGGTACTGTATCTACCTGAAAAATCAGCAACAAAAAAAAAAAACAAAAAAAAAAAACAAAAAAAAAAACGCACAAACAATGGATCAAAACCAGTACTGTACCCACGGAGAGGTTCCAGATGTAAAACCACCATAAAAAACTAGAAAAATGCAATGGTGATAGTTTACACCATATATTTACTGAACTTTCTTACTTAGCCTTTGCAGAAGGTACATGAATTTTGGAGAACAATGGGTGATTTCCATAAACTTAATCAAGTGATAACCTCAATAGCAGCTGCTGTACTCAGTGTACTTTCTTACCTTGGCAGATTAAGCACCTGGTGTTTTCAGTATTCAGCTTTCAATTTAACATTGTTTTCTTCATACCTGTCCACAAGGCCTAGCAATAGTAATTTCTTTTAGCTAGCAAACCTTTATGGTTCTTTACCTCAGGGACAATTAGTTATATACCCCTTGTCATAACTTTTTTTCAGGGCTCTTGATTGCCTGGCTCTTCTATAAGACATTGATTTCATCGATGGCATTACAGTAAATGAACCCAGTAAACAGTAAGGAAGCTTCCACTCTGGTTTTTGCTGAAAGCATTTGTGCAGCAGGCATAGAAAATAAACTTAATCCAAACTGCAAGAGCTCTACACATCAGTAAAATGTCCAGGAGTGGAGGAAAAGAAAGGATAATAAAATGTAGGAGCTCCAGTGGTGTGGAGCATGCAGAATAACTGACCTTGACCCCCTGTACCACCAATGAAGGACAGACAGCCACCCACTGGAAGTACTTGATTTTAGAAGTAGCACACTTCTCACTTGGGTATGTCACTCTGCCCTATACACTAAGTGACCCAGAAAGCTGTGATTTCTGAGTGGGACCTTGAAAAGAAGACTGATACAGATGCAGGCTGCTATACAGGCTGCTCTGCAGCTTGGGCCTCATCACCCAGCAGACTCCAATGCTATTGGTAAATCCAGTCACAGCCTTTTGCAGGCTCTGATGAGTGAATTGCAGTGGAAACCTTTGAGATTTGGTACCAAGGTGCTGCTATCATCTGCAGATAAGTATTCTTCCGGTAAGATACGGCTCATGGCTTTCTTTGGTTACTTTGGTCTCCTCATGCCCATGAGTCAACAGGCTAAGAACACAGTTACAGTGTTAACAGACATGATATATCTAGACAGTTGTGCTTCTATGCTACAATACCGCTAAGAGTGGAGGTAATAACTCCATGAAGGTGTTTCTTAGTGTGACTATGCCATGTGTAAGTTTAATAGGAAAATATAACAAACCAATTTAGGGTAGGTGTTGGCAATTCAGCAAACAAGGCACAAGTCACCCCTCCAGTTAAAGAATCTTTGCCAGGTGATGATGATGCATGCTTTAACCCCAGCACTCAGGAGGCAAAAACAGGTGGATCTCTGATTCAAGACCAGCCTGGTCTATAGAGGGAGCTCCAGAATAGCCATGGCTAAAAAAAGAAAATCTGTTCTGAATAAAGAAGAAGAAGGGGGGAGGAGGAAGTGGAGGAGGAGGAGGAGGAGGAAGAGGAGGAGGAGGAGGGGGAGGAGGGGGAGGAGGAGGGGGAGGAGGAGGAGGAGGGGGAGGAGGAGGAGGAGGAGGGGGAGGAGGAGGAGGAGGAGCCCTGTTCACACAAGGGTGAACCTGTGTGCATCTGCCTGCCTTCACTCATTTTTCCCCAGCAAGTACATCATTCACTGCTGCTGACACCCTCTGTGGACATCACATTCCAGCTTCTGCAGCCTTCCAATCCTGTCCAGAGAGCTCCAGGCCTTCAGCACTGAGCTGGGACTGAACTGCCCAAGAATCTAGCTTTGAGAACTGAATTATCTGCCTCTACTACATGCAGATTGCCATTTTTGGAATTTCCAGCCTCTACCGTGTAGGCCAATCCAATAAATGTTCTTGTATAATTATGTTCATGCTATTGATTATGTTTCTCTAGAGAATTGTTTCTAATACATGAAAGTAGGGGGTGGATATTTAGAAAGTACTTAACAACCTAACTGTAGTCTAAACTTACTGCTTGAGATATTTTTGAAAATTAAAATGAAGCAATGACATCATAGATGTACAATAAAAAGCAGAGAACAAAATACAACAAAAGTAGCAGATTTTTAAAAATTCATTTCTAATGCATAGAAGACACAGAAAAGCATTAATGTTGGGTGGTGGGAAACAAATTCAAAATGTTATGTAATAGCATAAAATTTGTATTATGTGTCTCACATCTGCAAAGTATGAGCTGACCAGGGCTCTTTGCTGATTACAAAGAGCAATTAGAAAATTTGCCACCTAGCACGCCATCACCACATGACTCACTACTAGAAAAAGTCTTTGAAGGCTCCCTCGCCCAACCCTGACTCACTGGCAATATATGAGCTTGCTCTCTCTTTGTGTCAGTGTTCCTGGAAATGAAATATTTTCTCAGTGATTCGGCAGAGGAAATTATGGTCATCAATAAACGGTCTTTCTTTTTATTCCCTCCAAGAACAGTGATTATGGAAGATAGGATCTATTTTCTCCTAATTTGCCTGGAATTTCCTTGAACATAAAATGGAGAAAGACTCAAATATGGTGCTTCAGTGAGGTGTGGGGTAAGTTCTAGCCTAGCAGACACAATAAAACGAACTTGGTTTTTAAATGTTGCCTTTTGAGCATGGCATCGTTTAATAAATGAACAGTTTCTATTTGTCACTTGGCTCCTCTGTTTCTAAGCTGTTTTCTAACAGCTTTTCCACTCCCCTTACACAACATGTTCCCATAACAGCTCAGCCCACTCATCAACCTCCGGCAAAAATTTAAATAAAAACTGCCTTCAAATACCGTATAGCAGGCTAACTTCCATTGGCATCTTTATCGGTATTTAATTAATACTGCCTTCTTCTGTTCTCCCCTGTTAATTCACAAATGACATACACTATGAATTATTGTCCTGTGAATGAAAGGTTGTTTATAGTGAACAAAACTGTTTTCAGTTTTACACTGTTGATATTTAAAATGTTTTGGGAACAAAAGTAAATGCATAGTCCAAAGTGACTCATCATTTTTTTAAATTTTGAAACTTTTTTAACAAAGAAAAGACTGTGGACTATTGAAAATCTGTTAAGTAGTGTGGACTGTCGATATATAATGGAATCTGTGGGTGAAGACTCTAGACTCTATTGAAGAGCCATGGAATTTATCTTGTTGAAGAGATTCTTTTCAAAACGATCAGAGGCACCTGAATTAGAAAGGAGAACCCATGAAAATCTCTACTTACTATTGAACAAGGGAAAGATGACTTTGAAAGATCTTCTTCACAAAGGACATAGCATGCTATCTCTCTTAAATTCATAGTTTAAGATTTTACTGTGCTTTAGATTTTAAATTTGATTATAAATCTATGTTGAAGACAATTTTAAATGACTATATACATTTTAAAATTACTAATATCCAGAATATGTTTAAAATAATTTTTTTAAAAGCTTAGTAATACTTTACATTCTAATGTAAATATGATTCATGGATACACATCTAGTGTTTATAAAACAGGAAGCAGCTTTATGTAAGAGACTTTTACATAGACAATGCATGCACTGAGAACCAATTTTGAAATAAAATTATATATTTATTACTTAAGAAAACTCTATATCACATATTTCAAATTAGAAATGAAAGATGAGATAATTTTGTTTAAGTTGGTATTTTCTAAGGAAATAAAAGTATATATACATATTAAAATTTTTGAGTTATTGAATTTTTCAAGTGCAACAAAAATAAATAATAGAATATATTAAGGGTACCAAGCCTGGGAAATAACAATAAGAAAAAAGAAAGATAAAATGGAGCAAAGAAATCATTGGTCCTCACTCAGTCCCGACATGGAGACTCTTGCTTCAATAAACCCAGACCAAGCTAGGAAAAGCTGTTGCCTTGCTCAACATCACCCAGACTTGCAAGGGCCCCATTCCTGGAGGCCAACAGCAGATGTCTTAGGACTGAGACACATCCTGAAAAGCTTGTGCTTCTCCAACTCAGGATAGCAGGGATAGTCCCTGAGTGGCTTTTATTGGCTTCCTTTTGTTTTCCTGCCCAGCCTTAATAAGGGTGTTGGTATCTGGATGAGAGGATTCCTGGACTGGCTAATTATGATTTCCTAAGAGTTGACGTATATGTTGTTGGTTGGCATTCCAATCTGCATTAGTTTGTACTTTCCATCCCCAGCTTAAAATAGACAAAGCCGAAGGGGGGAGCAGAGACAGAGACAGAGAGGGGGGAGGGAGGGGAGATAAAGAGAAAGGGAGAGAGGAGAGGAGAAAGAGACAGACACAGACAAAGAGAAAAATTCAGTCAAGTAACTAAAAACAAAGTAAAGTCCTTGCCACCCAAACACTACTTTGGGTGTAAACTACCCATCAATTATTGTTTGGGAATGACATCCTTCACTGTGGGATTATGGTGGTGACTTTGCTGGACCACACACTTGCCTCTTCAAAGAAAGATCAGTAGATAACCACAGCCGCCATTTCCTCCAGGCTCTCTATCACCTGCAGAAAGTCTCCTCACACACTCACACACCTTTTACTAAGGCAGAGAGTTAATGACTTATTAATACAGGAGTAGAAAGACGTCCTGTCATCTTGACAGTATTACAAACAACTCTGAAAGACAACTGAGGCTCTAGAGCCCTAGTGGGGCTAGCCACAGTTACCTGAGTGACCCCATAAAAGGATGTTGATCTGCACGCATCCCTCAGTCAATATCTTCCACAATGAATCCACTCCTAGAGTCTCCTTGCTTAAACACTGAATACCTGACCCTGTTAGATTCAAGTTTTGGTGTCCTTTGTCTTGACAAAGTATACAATCTGAAACATATATGTCTTAAATGCAAGGGCAACTCCATGTAATTATGAGAACTGTCTAGAGTGTTTAAAGTCATTGGCCACTCTAAACACTTAGTGTCTCTTCCCAGGGCTTCTATTTGGATCACATGACAGAGTCATTACAATGATTGATCCACATCAAATGGAAGAGGAAATTGAGATGCTTTTATAGCTGCCATAATAATGCAAGTCCTAAGTATTTTATACTAGGAAGCAAGGGGAGAATCTTTCCAATCCGAATGGAGAACTGAGTTGGATACTTTCTATGGCTAGTTTGTCCAAATAGACTACACTGACTGGGAAATAAAGGCATCGACGAGCCTAAATCAGCTGTTCTCAAATCAAGCTAATTAGCAAAAATTTACACACTAGAAGAGATGGGAAAAGGAAGGGAGGAAGATAAAGAGGATGAAAGCAGGCAAAGTAAAGACTTCCCCTCCCAACCAAATATAATAGACACATCTTACCTTTAGCTTATTTATTTATTTATTTATTTATTTTGGCTGGAGCAGGAGCCGGTAATAAAATAGAATTTGCATTGCCAGGTCCTACCTACAATTTTTAAGTAAAGCTGTACACCCTTCCAGCCCTGATATAACAGTGAACTTTCTGTCAGTGTTTCTTCAGTTATCACACAAATTAGGTTTTCTGACTATCACTATATGTTAGCACCAAGAACTTTGTTATTTAATGGATGCCCTTAAAGAATGACTTATTTTATAAGATTTTAGGAAAAAGAAATTGGAACACCAATATGAAAAGAAGGGGTCACTTTATAAACATGATCAAATGTAATGCAAAATATATATGATATGTGTGTAGTATGTGTATAGTTGTGGCAGCGATATGCGTGGTGTATATGTACCTGTGTGCATGGTAAGATGTGTATATATGTATGTGTGATCTGTGGTGTGGATAGTTTAGATGGTTTGTGTTAAAGTGTATATAATGTGTGTATGTGTGGTTTGTGGTAGGGGTAGTATATGATATATGATATGGTATGTGATGTGTGTGTATGGTGTGTGTGTGTGTGTGTGTGTGTGTGTCTGTGTGTGGGGGGGGGGGGACAGCATAGGCAAACAATCAACTAGTCAATATTTCCCTTAAGTGCAACATGTCTCTCACTGTCTTATTCTGGGTATAGTATCACCTGCAAAATTTCATAAGAGCAATTTATCAATGATAAGCTAAAATTAATTGTCCATTGACTTTTAAGTAGTATAAAGTCTTTTTAAGTTGTAATGTAATTCACATGACTATAGAATTCACTTTCAAAGCCATACTATCCAGGGCTTTCTAGTATCTCAAGAGTAGTACAGCACTGTTTCTTTCTAATTTCCAAATGTTTTCATTACCCTACACCGGCCCATGCCTTTAGGTTGTGACCCTCATTTCCCCCTTTGCTAGAGCATGAGAATGAGTAATCTACTTTTTGTCTATAAACTTGTTTCTTCTGCATATGTGGGTATTTTATATAAATAAAATTACCCTATTTGTCTTTTCAGATCTTCCAGTTAGGACATTTTCAAGATTTATCTATATAATAGTAATAATTTATATATATATATATATATATATATATATATATATATATATATATATATATATATATATATATATAGTTTTTTTTCTTTTGTCTGACTGACATATGCTGTCTGGACATACAACACTATATTAGCACTGTATTTATGGACTCGTTGATTGCTAGGTGTTTTGGATTGTTTTAACTTTGAGCCTGTGGATGGTTGTGTACATGTTTTTGAGTAGACATGGTACTCACTTCCCTCCCACATATAAATAGTTATGGAATTTAGGGGTTATATGGTGACACTATGTTCAACTTCTTGAGAAACTGCCAAGCTGTTTTCTAAATCGATTGCAACATTTACAACATTTTGTGGCACCAACAGTATAGAAGAGTTCCAATTTCTTAACATCCTTCCAGACATGTTACTGTCTGTCTATTTTATTCTAGTGTCCTGATGGGTGTGAGTGTTGCCATATTTTGCTTTTGATTTGAATTTCTTAATGACTCCTAATGTAGAAAGGTTTTTTTTCATGTGCCTACTGGTAATTTACACATCATCTTTGGATAAATGTTTATCCAAATATATTGCCAAATTTTTAATTGAGTTGTCTTTTTATTGTTAAGCAACATATTGTTTTCAAAGGAGTGTCCTGTGAAGACACACATAGGACTCCACTAAAACGGTTGCCTCCTATGAGACAGATGTTGTGAGAATGTAAGAAGTTAATCTCCTAGAAGATGGCAAACCCACTTCCACAATGAGTCTGGAAGTCTAAGACTGGAGCATCCAAACCTGGTTCCTGGAACACCATGGAGGTTGAACCTAATTACAATAATTAGTAAAAATAGGAATAGTAGTGAAATCATACAGTGTATGAAGTAGTTTGTGGTGGAGATGGGCTAAAGATATATTCAGCCAACCACAGCTTACTGTGCAACATATCTCTCTTCCTTTTATTCTAGATGTAATGATAACATAAAATTGTACCACAATAATGGGAAAGTGTAGGTCTAGCCAAACCATGTGTATTAGTTACTTTTCTGTTGCTCTAATAAGACACCATGACCAAGACAACTTATAGAAGAAAGAGTATATTTGGAGCTAATTGCTTCAGAGGGTGTGAGTCCATGATGTTGGAGAGATGATAGCAGGTGTCTGGAGCAACTGAAAACCCATATCTTGAACAGCAAGCAGGAAACAGTGCATTGAGAATGGTGTGTCTTCTGAAATCTCAAAGCCCACCCTCAGTGGCACACCTTCTCCAACAAGTCCACACTCAATACTTTTCCAACAGTTCTACAAATGGGGGACCAATTGTGAAAACATAGGAACCTCTGGGGGGGGGGTATTCTTGCAAACCACCACTCCGTGTATCTAAGAACTTATAAACAAAGGTGAGCAGGCTTGAGTGCAGCTGGTACTGTGAGGCCTGTGGGAACAAATGCTCTGCCTAAGTGAGTATAATTTGGGAGGAAACTGCTTTAGTGTAAATTGATAGTACATGCTTTAAACCTAAGGTGACTGTACAGTTTCTGTCCCCAGATTATGACACACTCAAACATAAATATGCTGATATGAATAATTCACCTGGACAGGATAGTAAAAATATTAATCAGTCATATTGACTAAAATGATTTGAGAAATTTAAACCCTAATCTTGGGATAACTACTATTCATTTTACCCCATTTCACATATACAACACAATTTAGCTTGTGAGATTTTTGTCTCAAACATCCTGGCTTTCTGTTTTAGTAATAGCACATAAGTGAACAACTGTGTGTGTTCATGAGCCCTACATGCAGAGACGGAATAGTTGCACTCATAACTGCCTACATTTTCTATTATTTAATTATAATCTGAATGTGAGGACACTCTAGAGCAGTTTTACCAATTGATACACTGATTACAATGGTTCCTCCAGCTTCCTAAGAATAATGTGCTTTCTCCAACCTCTTTACCTATCACTGATCGGTATGTCACATGAATAAATAAAGGACACAGCAAGCAAGATGAACCATTGCTAATGTAATGTCTCAGGCTAATTGTTAATTCCCAAAATGAGTGCTCTCTGAAAGGATTGAGATATGTATATCATCTTTGGGATAATTTTATTCAGAAGTCACACCTAGCTGCCTGGTCTTTGGTAACTGAGTGGAGCTCCCATTGCTTTGCAGTACCCTTCCTGGTTTTAACACAGATATGAACCCAACACTAATGGGTTCATGTACAATCTAGGTTGCCTGTTCCATGAAGATGGGCTTTCATATGTCTAACACCCAAACCTGAAAGAGGACTTCATGAAGATTTGGTGAATATAGGGATCTCAATGCTTTTTTAATAGTAATATTTTTTTTTTACTAGAGGTTTGTTTAAACAGGATTATCCTTCAATGATATACATTATAACCCATGTGTCAGTGTATCATGGTGATGTTGTGTCTGTGAGTCAAATGCATGGTTTCCAACACATATACTAATGGTGGTGAAGGACACAGTAAGAGATGAGACGTAGTCAAAGGATTTAGGTAGTCAGGGTGTGCTCTTGCAAGGCATTATGAGGCCTTTTCCTTCTTTCCTTCACACATGACCGTGAAGCTTCCTCCATCAGGCCATCTTCATTATGTTCTATACTGCACAAGCAAAGGCATCAAAGGGTCACAGATTGAAAGATCCAAAATCGTGACCCTAATACAACTTTCCCTTTTTTATAACTTGATTTATCTCAGCTATTTGTCACAATGACAGAAAACTGAGTAATAAATATAGTTTGCCAAATTTTTCATATTACATATTCCAGAAAACCCAGTGAAACATCATGGTTTATCTTTGCCCATCTATGTAAGAATCTTGTTCCTGGAGGTGACCTCAATGCAAGTAAAGCCAAGGCTGCCGGTCACACTCAGTAGGGTTTTCCAGTGAACACTGCTCTTCCTGGGACCATAAAACTCTGTCTGTACACAGGATCCAGTGCTGTGAACTTCCAGTTAGAAGATTAACCATGGGACAAACACAGGAGTTTATAGGAAGATCATGCTTGGATGGTCTTGATTTCAAGTTCAGCAGGGAATTAACCCCCCCCCCCCCTTGGAAGTGGAGAGTGTCTTGTCCACATGTTTACCCATCAGGTTCATGTCCATATTAAAGGAGCTGGTCTCATGGGCACATAGCTCCAACTCTTCTCTAATTCTTTTGGGATGTATTCATTCTGTTGTTTTTTAGGAGATAAGAAGTTAGATAAGTAAGTATTATCCTTCATTGAGGCTGGGGACTTGGATTAGGGGTGTAAATTAGCATTTGGCATGTAAATGTAAGGACTCAAATTCTAATGTGTTTCTAGAATCTACATAAATCTGAACAGTAGCATATGGCTGTAACTACACCATTCCTACTGTACAATGGACATTGGAGCCTGGAGAACTCCCAGAAGACTGTGAGCAAGCTAGCCTGGCACTCATGGTGGTGAACAATGAGAGACCCTGCCTCAAATAAGGTGGAGGGTCTGACACCAGAAGCTATCTTCTGACATCTGACTATGTGTTATGCCTGTACTCAGAATGTGAACACATGTGCTTAGGCAGGCACACACAGACATACACACAATGACTTAAAGGAAAGCAGCATTTGTCTAACCTTGTAGAGTTTGCTGATGTGGTAAATAAATCTGTAACCACGGTTTGGTAGTACATCCATTTAGCATCTCTGAACTTTACTTTTCACATCTAAACTATAAAGTAACATGAACCACAAAATACCACTCAGTGTGCTGTTGGTGCCAATGTTGTGACATGGACCACAAAATACCATTCAATGTGCATGTTCATGCCAACACTGTAAAATGCTCATGCAGTCTCAGTGATTTATACATTTGCACTCTAAAAATGAGGATTTTTTTTTCATACTTAAACACTTCTCTGAAAAGGGAGCCAGTGTATTTTTGCCTACTATAGGGAAGCTGAGTTTGAGGCCAAAACAGAGAGTTCTGGAGGTTTTGAAATTCCTACTTGTGCAGTTTCTGATGGCGGGTGTAAACAACCCATTTTCAAAGGGTTTTGCTCTCAAAATGATGGAGCATCTCTTTGGCCTGAAGTTTTTATCCTCACACCCTTGAGGTTCTTATTTATTTTCATGTTTCTATTATCTAAACACTGTGAAAGAGATGAGTGTATCTTATCACAACTACAGAGTTGGAAATGGCCGTTTTTAGAAAATAAAGGTTTCCAGGTAGTGTCCTCGGTTTCCTGTGACTAGTATCTCAGACTCACTTGTAGGATTCCTGATTTAATGCCCACTATAATAAAGTGAGAACTAGGTACTGGGGTGTACTCTTGAAATACCAATATGTAGAAGACTGGCGCAGGGGGACTGTTGTTAGTTGACGGCTAGCCTGACTCTGTGTGTGTGTGTGTGTGTGTGTGTGTGTGTGTGTGTGTGTGTGTGTGTGTGTGTGCTGTTTGACTTGAGGTCAATAGCAGTCGGATGTCTTCTTTCCTATCACTGGGCAGGCACTAACTTTAAAGAGAAAGGAATAGAGGGAGGGGGAGGGAAAGGGCGAAGGGAAGAAGTAGGGGAGTGGAGAAGGGAGGAAAGAGGGGAGGAGAGGAGACGAGATGAGGGAAAAGAAGAGAAGGCAGAGAAAGGGGGAAGGCAAAGGAACAGGAGGTTGAGTGTAATGAACAGGTAATAAATTTACATAAAATTCTAAGACTTTTCTTGTGCTGTTTCTAGACCTCAGTTTTCATCAAAAATTGATTAATAAACCACATTCAGATGTTTATATTTTAGTCATTTTTCTCAACCCATGTACATTCTGACCATTTCTGTGTTCCTGATATTTTGATTATTTACGAATATATAGAACTAACACAGTCTCAAATCTGTAGTATAGTGAAGAATAGAAAATTACAGGGGGGAATCATGTATCACCCTCATTTTTATTATGCACTTTCACCAAAACAGTGCTGTGGCCACACATGGAGATGCGATCCTGAAATCTCAGGTATTTAGGAGGGTAACGAAGGAAATCATTGCATAGCTGCCAGACTAGGCAACTTTGTGATACCTGGTTTTAAAACCCAGTCAGAAAGGCTGCTGAGGATGTAGCTTAGGAATAGTTTAAAATTTTACTGTGACTTGTCACATCACACCAAATATTGAGAATTCAATTTATTTTCCTCCTTGTAGATTTTCAAAAACGATTCTACTATTAACTTCCAAAAACTCTCCAATCTGGGGCCATAAAACTAAGACTAAGACAAGGATCTGAGCCAATTTCAAGCTTGCTCGCCCATTCCTTATGTAATTCTATTATGACCTTTAGTTTTGAATTTTAGTCCTTTTAGCTGGTGAATTGTAGCCAACTCCAGAGCAAATTATAATTACAGTTAACAGATTGTCTTCAAGTTACAAACGTTGCTGAAGTTTTGAAGGACACTTAGCTTAAAAAACATTTCCATCATGACAGTGTTCCGTAGCAAGTCTCAAGTAGGAAGAAGAACTCTGTACAGGGAAGAAAAGACCAAAACAAGCTAGATTCTTCCAAACTTGTGGCATCTCTGCTACACTCGTCCCCTTACTTGCCAGAGAAAAAACACTGTATTGCTGTTGATTCTCCACCTAAAGACACCATGATAAGCAATACTGGGGCTGGGCATTAATAAAAAGACTTCTGGCAAATGTCATGGCTGATCACTGCAATAGCAACCCCACAGTATGAGATCGTGAACAACTTTTTACTCTCTTTTCCTCTTGGATTCTTCCCCACTCCACTTTCTCATTTCTAAGTTCTTTTTTTGAAAATCTACTGAAGGAGAGAAAAAAATTAACAATACACTGTGTTCTAGGATTATATTTCTTTCAAGTTGGCTGACATCCTAACACCTCGAGCCATGGGCTGTTAAGAATGCATCAGTTTTGAAAGGTCAACCCAGCCACCGACTCATCCAACAACAACAGAAACATGGTCAGATGCTGTCTGGGGAACTGAGTGCTTCTCTGGGTTTATTCCATCCAGCAGTGTTTGGGGCACTGTGTCATGAAAGGTACTGCCTCCAGAGAGAGAAAAGGCAAAGTCAGAGACTTTAGAAGGGTTTAAAAATAGCAAACATCATCTCTCAAATGGAGACAAGCCCTGGACATTTATGAATGATGCAACTTTATTTCTTGTATCACATAATATTCTAAATCCATCTTTCTTACATAGCAGCTTGTGCTTGTCTCTATTGTGTTAAGGAGGTTCTGGCTTATACTATTTATGGTTTCGTTAAGAATGATATAAAGCTAATCCCATAAAAAGTTATACTTCTGTATGTGTGTGTGTGCACATGCACATATATATGCCACAGCATGCATAAGATGGTAAGAAGACAATGTATAGAGTTGTTAATCTCCTTCTACCATGTGGGATTCATATAGAATAGAAGTCAGGCAGTTTATCTTCATAGAAAGCAGCTTCATTAGCTGACTCATCTCACCTGCCCAGCAAACAGATAATAGTTCTT
Organism: Phyllotis vaccarum; assembly: GCA_033318265.1. NCBI lineage: Eukaryota > Metazoa > Chordata > Mammalia > Rodentia > Cricetidae > Phyllotis > Phyllotis vaccarum. The sequence continues at coordinate 47,216,310 of JARWLC010000012.1, read as the reverse complement.
ACCCACTTAACAAGCTAGCTTGTTCTGTGAAGTTCAGCTATTTTTTCTTATGGGGCACTCTTCACAACTCTGAACAAAACTGAAGCTCTCCTCCCCATATCTAGCCAATGGGTGCAATGGGTGTACCTAGGAGTCTCACTCCACTTTGCCTTTGCACCTTAACTATTGCTTCAGTGGAGTACTCCAGTAGTGGTTACTTAGGTCTCATATATTGATGCTGTGGCTTATCTCAGAATCCTTTGGGAGTGATAACTGGATTCTAGTACCAGAAATAGCCAGTCTGCTATTTTTTTTTATTTAGTTTTTTTGTTTTGGGGGAGGTTTTTGTTATTTTTATTGAAAATAGAAATTTTCATACAATATATTCTTATTATGGTTTTTCCCCCAAGGCCTCCCAGCTTCTCCCTACCCCCCACCCACGCAAATTAAGACCCTTTCTTTCTTTTTCTCATTAGAAAACAAACATCTAAATAATAACAATTAATACAATATAAAAACAAACAAGAATAGGAAAGAAGAAAAAAACAGAAAAAGGGATCCAAATAAAAAGCACAAGAAATATATATAGATGCAGCGACACATATTCAAATACATAGAAATTTCATATACCATACACCATACACAGGAAAACAAACAGGGAAAGACCTATAAGGTAGAAAAAAGATCCAGAGAAAGCAGTATGACAAGAAAACACCTCCACAAACAGCATTGAGTTCATTTGTGTTGGTCATCTATTGCTGGGCATAGAGACTGCCCTTGGGAGCTGTCTGTATACTCAGTAAAACCCTTTTGGAGAAAACTAATTTTTCTTTTGCAAGTGATTATCAATTGGAGGTAGCTTCTGGGTTAGACATGGGGTGTGTGCTCACTTACCCTCTCTGTGCTAGGATCCCATCTGGGTTAGACTTCTGGTCAAGTGTGGAGAAAGTTCAATGAGTTGCTAAGAAGATAAATCCTTTTGTGTTTGAGTGAAATGTTCTGAAAATATTCGTTGTGTCCATTTAATTTATGACATCATTTAAATCCAGTATTTCTGTTTAGCTTTTGTCTGGATGGCTGTGAGGGTCAATGTGTGATTTTAGCTGTAGTAGTGTTTCTTTTATGAATGTGGGTGCCCTTGTGTTTGTGACAGAGATGTTAAGAATTTCAATGTCCTCTTGGTGGATTTTTCATTTGATAAGTATGTCGTGTCCTTCTCTTTCTCTTCTGATTACTTTTAGTTTGAAGCTGATTCTGCCAGATATTAAAATGGCCATACAGGCTTGCTCCTTCAGCCCATTTACTTGGAGTATCTTTTCCCAACTGTTTACTCTGAAGTAATGTCTATCTTTGGTGTTGAGGTGTATTTCTTGGATGGAGCAGAAAGGTGAATCGTGTTTTAGCATCTATTCTGTTAATTTGTGTCTTTACTGGTCAATTGAGGCCATTGTTGTTGAAAGTTATCATGAGCAGTATATGGTGTTAATTCCAGGCTTTTTATGATTTCTTACATTCTGGTCTAGGATAATTTATTTCTTGTGTTTTATTGGGTGTGGTTAATCTCTTAATGTGAAAATTTTTCTTCTAGCGCCTTCTGTAGAACTAGATTTGTAGATATATTGTGCTTAAATTTAATTTTATCTTGGAATATTGTAGTTGGTTGCTTTTACTCTTTTTGGCTCTTTTGGGGACCTGCCACCAAGCTCCCAAGTGAATACACAGAGGCTTAATCTTATAAATGCACAGCCTTAGCTTGGCTTATCTCTAGCCAACTTTCCTTATTTTAAAAATCCCACCTTCCTCTTTTCTCTGTGCTCCTGTTATCTTACTTGCACTCCATAGCTGGCTGTGTGGCTGGGTGACTGGCTCCTTCTCTTCTTGCACCTTTCTCTCTCTTGCTTCCCCATTCCTCTTTTTCCTCTTCTATTTATTCTCTCTGCCTGCCAGATCCATCCATCCTTTCTCTTGCCTTGCTATTGGACATTCAGCTCTTTATCAGACCAACCAAGTGTTTTAGACAGACAAAGTAACACATAGTAAAACAAACGCAACATAAAAGAATGCTACACATCTTTGCATCGTTATACAAATGTAACACATCTTAAAATATTCTACAACAGAATGTCTTTCTTTCTCCATCTATTGTGATTGAAAGTTTTGCTAGGTATAGAAGTCTTGGCTGGCATCTGTGGTCTCTTAGAGTTTATAGAACATATGTCCAGACATTTTTACCTTTTAGAGTCATTTCTATTAAGAAATCAGGTGTTATTTTAATAAGTCTTACTTTAGATATTACTTGATATTTTTTGTGTCTAGCTTTGCTTTTAATATTTCTTTGTTCTTTACATCTAATGTTTTCATTATCATGTGTGGAAGGGAATTTTTTTCTAGTCTAGTCTATTTAAGATTTCATATGCTTCTTGAACCTTTATAGACATCTCCTTTATGTTAGGAAAATTTTCTTCTATGATTTTATTGAAAGCATTTTCTGTGCCTTTGACCTGGGTTTCTTTTTTTGTCATCTATCCCTATTATTTGTAAATTTGGTTTTTTGTTTTATAGTGTCCCCAGATTTCCTGGAAGTTTTGATGTTTAGTGCCAGGCTTTTATTTAATGTTTGCTTTCACTCTGATTTGTATCCTCTATTTGTCTTCAAGGACAGAGATTCTCCCTTTAATTGTTTACACTCTGTTGGTGAAGATGTTTTGTTTGACTTCCTAAATTTTTCACTTCCTGTTTGGATTCTCTTTAGTTATTCTATATTCTGCTTTCCCAAGCTGCTTTCATAATTTCAGTCCACTGTGTGTTTTCACAGACTCCATGAATGAATATATTTATACCTTCTTTTAGTGCCTTGAATATATTCATAATTGCTAATTTGATCTTTTCCTTGTGCTTCAGCTATAGAGCATTTCTCAGGGCCTACTGTAGTTGGGTTGCTGGGTTCTGGTGAATGCACGTTGTCTTGGATGTTAATGATTGTGTTTTTGTGCTGGGTTTGGGATGATTATGACTCTAGTGTTGGTATCTAGTCGTGTCTTTGTTGGGTGACTATTCTATTCTTTGATTTCTGTTGCCCCCTCTAGATCTTAGGAATATGTAATGTCTGTGGGTTACCTGTTAGGGAGTGATTCTAAGTCTCTGACATGTGCGACAACTGGAATCCTGGGTAGACTTGTTTCTGGATATTGGGGACTAACACAAAGAAATAGGGATGAGATAGAAGAGAGGGGGTGAAAAGATCCAAAAGAAGGAGGAAAGCTGGGCCTGTCTCAAGGTTTGGCAGAGTTCCCAGGGAGTGGAGTCAGAGAATGATGTGAGGTTCCTGTAGGTGTCCTTAGCTAAAGGACTGCGGATGAGACTGGGGACTTTGAAATGGGTGACAGGGTAAAGCATGGAGATCCTCCACCCAGACCAGCATAGCCAGCAAGTGGAGATAGCTCTGGCTATTAGTGATGATAGACACAAAAGGGACGAAGGAAAAAAGGCTGGCTCTTCCCCATAACTTGCTATTTTCAACCCACATCAGATGTGAACTGGTCAAACCTAGCCTATTGAGAATCTGGCTTTCCAAATGACTTCCAGATTCAGATAATGAGAGCTACATCTTCCTACAGAAGAGAAGAAGCTTTGACAATTGAGAATGGGAACGTGGGAATCAGGATGTACTGACATACAAATTTCAGAATGGTGTGTAAAAGTAGCTACTTCAGCAATGTGGTATGTGTGCACATGTGTAGATTGTAAGCTATGACTAGCTCAGAAATTTTCAGTCCAGTATTCTACCTCAGACAAAACCCAACAGATATGAAATTCTAAAGATATCAATTTCCTTACATAAAGTTACATTGTATATGAACATAACCTACACTATTCCTCTCATTAACTTAAGTCATCCTTAGATTATGTATAATAACTAATATAGTATAAATGCTACCTAAACGATGTGTTGTATCATTTAGGGAATAATGACAACAAAAATATTTATGCATGTTTAGCACAGACACAGTTGTTTTCTAACTGCTTTCCAGATATTTATACACAATATGAGTTAACTTACTGGATTGTTATGAAATTTAAATTGCAGATCATGTCTAAATAAATGGGATATTTTCCATAATGAAATATTGACCAAATCTGTAGATAATGCCTGATGTAAGTATCTATTTAAGAAGTTTTTTTCTTTTCTTAAATTTCACTCTGACCTCCCACAAGTTGAAGCTACGCGTTCATGACATGAGGTCACTAACACAAAACACAGATGTTGGAAATAAAATAATGTAAAAGCCTATTTAGCAGTTCTGATGCTGTTCCTGTCTCTTAACCATTGGTCTCAGTGATATCAGTCAGCATTTATATATGAAGAACAGGGAACTTTTCTAAGTTTTCAGCTTATTCTGGTTGGGAATTTTTATAATTGGCTTGAAAATATTAAATAAGCCAGGCTGTGGTGACTCACACCTTTAACCCCAACACTCAGGAGACAGAGGCAGGCAGATCTCTGTAAGTTTGAGGCCAGCCTGGTCTACAAAGCAAGTTTCAGGACAGCCAGGGCTACAGAAAAACCTTGTCTAAAACAAAAAGTTAAACTAGGTCATTTTCAAGGCTGCTTTCCTCCACATTAGGACAAATTTATTTTCATTTCTAACCCAATCACCAGACTAAACCAAAATGGACGAGTGTGGGCAGAGTAATGCCCATCCACAAGACACACTGAAGAGATTCTAACCAAGGATCCTACTGCCCCACAAAGACACATCATACAGTTATTCCTGATATTCCCCTTCTTAGATTAGACCACTTACTGACAGTAAGCACAGGCAGTATTTACCTAATTCTGTAAGTTTCAAAGTTTCCCAAGCATACATGATTTGATCCTCACAACAAATTTACAATAGCTTAGTCAAATGTCTTGATTACAAATGACAGAATGTGTATCAAACTTTGAGAGAGAAAAAAAGACATTTTAACATCATCATCTGATCATCATCGTCATCACCATCCCATGAAAGACAGCCTCCCACAGTCAGGCCCTGGGGGTTCGTGGAGCTCAGAGTAGCTCTTTTAATTTCTTGCTTTGCTTTATTTCTGAGCAGCTTCCTTTGCCCCCAACTTGGCCACCAATCCCCCCCCCCCAATTTTTTTCTCCTCTGATTAAATGACTAGTCCAGCTGAATGGCAATGACTTGATCTCAATTCCAAATTCCCAGAAGAATGTAGTTCTGTGAGTAGGGAGGATGAATCAGAAAAGAAATTATCCAGTGAAATTTGATGAAATGTGAACACAAAGGCATAAGGGCAGCTGTAAATGAGATGTGTGCTTTTTAGAGATGGACAAATCAATATTTGTTTACCATTTAATAGAGCCTCATTCAAAAAAGCACTGCTATCTGTAGGTAACAATAGCAGCTTGGGTTTCACCCACATGTAAAATCCACTGTTTTAAAAATGAGTGTCTACTCCATGGCTCTAGGGCATGACACCTGATTTCCATTAAGCATATGTCTGTTTCCTTTGAGCATACAAGGACCACATATAAACCTTGGGCAAATGCTGGCCCCGTGCTCACTTTCATAGTTGACATAGACCATCGCCACCTAACTTCAAACAACAGGATGAAGGGGCTTCCTACAAAAACACCCAGGCATTTCAGCTATATAATGCCAAACATCTGGGTATTGGGAAATATTCTGCTGATTATTTTAAATTTTTGGTTTTCAAATTCTAGAAAGTCTTATTAATTCAGTCTCTAAGGGAATGCCCTAATTTGTTTTTAAAAATATGGAATATTGTCGGAAACACGTGAGCAACAGCCTAAGACTTGGTAAACAGGATTTTGGCTGTCATTGCTTAGCAGTTTAGTCCAAGCAGTATTGGACTAAATTGTACCACAGGGATTTGTATGCTCATGGAGAAAATATTAATACTTGAAAATTAACATTTCCATCACAATCAGCAATGCTATAGAAATCTCAATTGCTTCTTAAGGATACAAACATACACATACTGCATGTGTCTGTATACATCCATACATACACATACTTGAGCTAGCCAAACTCCCTTGGGTAGTCAAAGACTTAATAAGACATTAGTCCTACATTCTTGGTAATTATTTCTCAGCTTAATCATGAGGTTGGACTGCCATCAACTTGAGGAAATGTCATTGTACTCAGAATGGAAAGAATGCTGAGTGGGCCTTCTGCTCCCATTTAAGAATGGTGGGTGGTGATTTGTACCTAGAGAGAATAAAGGATTCCCCAAGCAATTGGACAGAAGGATTCTGGGAAACATACTAAGCTGCTTTTGAAGACTTGTATCCAAGACTTACCGAAGGAATTAAACCCTCTGTGCAAAATTAAATGCTTTGCTAGAAAGATGTTTGGTGATGCTATTTCATCTGTCTAAAGTCAGCTTGTAAGTATTAATGAGGAAAATTTAAAGGCAGCATTATTTTTGGTAATATGATGTTGTCAATAAATTTATTTTAAAAAATTTCAAAAAAGCCAGCAACATATAATGGAAATGACTTAATTATTTTTGTTTAATGTGTAAAATAAACAGATAACAAATAGCTTTGGGGCTGTCTACACCAGAGACATGCTTTGATAACTAGCAATTTCCCTGCAGTATAACAAAAAATAAGGAACCCAGTCTTACAAGTACTCGTAATTTTAAGTTCAATCTTTGATTTTATAATTTCCCAGCTATATGTAACAGATCTCATTGCACACAAAGACTACTCAATGTGAGTTGTGAAGGAAAAAGCAGCAATACAAAAAGAATGTTTTTCATTTGAGTTGGTTTTGCTTTTAGGCAGCTTGACTTACTCAAAAGCAATCGAAGACCCTTGACTTCATTTCTAAATCAAAGAGCAATCACTACTTAACATCTGTTTTTCTGGGCAGTTGAAACTATCTTGCTGACTGCATGACTTTGTGTGAATGCGTAAAAAACCATCCAGTAATATGCAGTTTCATATGAGGCAGGTACTATCATGTCAATTTGAAGCAACTGTGAACAGTCCTGCGTACATATTTCTAATGCCATTTGATAGGTGTCATTGACTTTTATGAAAACCACTGAGCCACTTCCTTTTTCTGGCCATGTTTGGAATTACTGTACACATCTCCTTCCTGGCCTCTGGCAGGGGATTGAGATCTAAATAAGTTCATATGGCTGTCTGGAAAGGAAGAAGGTGTGTATTACTAGAGCCAATACTTCAAAGGGTGTGCATGGTTTCAAGCAAAATTAAGAACAGGAGTACCTTTGAGAGACACTCCTGAGATTTTTCTGCAGATCACAGCCTGCCTTGAGGAATGCTCTCTCTCTGGTTCATCCTCCTCCTTCTGGACTCTGTCTCCTCCCAACTCCGTTCCAAGAATGTAATGAAACCAGTGTTCACCGCGACAATAGTCAGGACCAAGTTTAAATAAGCCGAATATTTCAGCAAATGTGCTTGCCCACATTATAAACAAGAGGCCAGTGAACTTTCTCACACACACCTTTCTGCTTCCTGCTTTTCTCAGCTGTGAGATGAAGGTCTTAGGATGCTTTAATCAATTCCTTCAGAACTGACATGATGTGTGGTCTGACTGGGGTTTCTGCATTTAAGTTACTTCTTGCTTACACAAGAAATTATTCATTTTAAAAATTCTATCTTTACTGAAAATTTGACAAAGGAGATGAAAACTTCCTCATCTTTATCTCTTCAGACACCTCTCAGCATTCAATGTAGCTCACTGTGTTTCCCACAAAATATTTTTCTATACATGAACTAATGTGTATTATTATAGACATTTTCTACAAAAAAAATAATTTGGGGCACAATCTTTTTGTAAAAAAAATTAAAGATACTATTTTTATCCTTCTCATTTAATTTCCAAAGGTAGAAAGGAAGAAAGGGAGGGAGGGAGGAAGGGAGGGCACACAAACTAATATCTCTGTTCTAAACTCAGAAGCATTGTGCCTAAATATTACAGTACTTGGATGGAGATTGAATGAATTCTTCCACTTTCTTTTCTTTGTTCTCTTTCTCTCTGACTCTTGTTTGAAGACACTGAGACTTTGATAATAGAGTCTGCAGAAATTTCTCCAAAAATACCGTTCAGCTCTAAATTTTAGCACCCATAACTGACACTGATTTTCATTGGGAAGAATTTAATAAATATATTCTAACATGCAAAACAAAAGATTAAAATTTCACAAAACCTTTAACATTACTTTTTAAAGGGAATGATTAAATATTGCCTTTAATCTCAGCACTCGGGAGGCAGAGGCAGGTAAATCTCTGAGTTTAAAGCCATCCTGGTTTACAGAATGACTTCAAGGATAACCAGGGCTACTCAGAGAAGCTCCTTCCCAAAAACAATAACAAAAGAAATAACTGTGGTTGACATAAAACAAAGTAATGTAAAAACTCTACAGTAATTAGTAGAATACTATTAGAAATTTTAAGGAAAAATTATTATTGCCATTTTCTATCTGGAAATATTTCTGAAAGCATGATAAATAAAGATAGTTACAGGAAGAATGCCCTTTTAAATTAGTCTTTAACAGAAGAGAATTAAGCCAGAAGACAGAGCCTGCAGTATTGATATACATGTGTGCATGAAAGTAACTTAACTTATAAGATCTTGATTATTTCAGCTATAAAATTAAATAGATAGATTAAAAACTTTAAGAATATTTAAAAGACTTTAATCAGCCTTTAATTGATCTTTATTAAAGCTGTTATTTAGTTCTCATAACCATAAAAATCTCCAATACTAGAAACATTAAAGGTTAACACGGGAATTTATCATGCATGATCACTTTATGTTCAAGTCTAGTCAATACACAGAAAACCCTCTTCCAGGTGTCCACAGACGGAGGTAAGTTTCCTTCATTTGTGTGTCTCCATTTCCCTAAATTTTAAGTTCCTTTAAACTTTACCCCCAAGTGAGTACTAACAAAGACAACAGTCACTTCTTAACCAGTTCTACCAAGAAATGTGGCTCAATTTCTATAATAGTTTCCATTAACTACAACCAACCCCACGATCACACTTTCTGCAAGCAGCACTGGAAAACATAGCTCTGCACTGGTCAGCCTCTCTGGACCAAGACATAAGTCTTGGCAGAAGGACCCACAAACACCATCTCACTGAGAATCTGTTGCTGTAAAAGGAAGTGAAGTCTCTGAGTGGCACACCAATGTTCAACTGACCTCTACTACCGGGAACTTTACATGCTGGAACTGAAATAGTGGTTTGTGCCCAGGAAAAGGGAGGGGGCATGAATAAATTACAGAAATATAGTTTGGCGATATCCTGCCCTGCTTATATTCTAAGAGAAATTCTCTGTTCTGCAGCGGTTTACTCATCCAAAGCCCCACCCTGCTATCATTTCCAACAGCAGAGCATATCCACTCCATTTGTATTCAACACTCCCATTATATGGCAACTATGATTTACAAATTTTCTTCCTTAAGGCAACTTACATAATTTGTTAGCTCCAGTGCCAAATGAAAACCTAGGGCTCATTGTTTAAAAAATGTTTTCTTCTGAAGATTTTTAAAGTTGATATTTATTATTTCATGTTAACCACAGTAAAGAATTTTTTAATTAAGTTAATAATAAAGATTTTAATATCTATCTGTATATTTTCTAGTGGCAATTTATTAATTTAAAGATTTTTTTTTATTCATTTTACATACCAACCACAGATCCTTCTCTCCGTTCCCCTCTTACTCCCCCAGCCTTCCTTCCTGACACACCCCCATCACCTACTACAAAAAGGTAAGGCCTCCCATGGGGAGTCTGCAAAGCCAGATCTATTCAACTGATCCAGGCCCAACCCCTTGTTGTCGTGTCGCCCCCCCCACCCTGCCCCCCCCCCCCCGGAACCGACATATTTGCCTTCTTTTTCCTGGTTTCCAGGGTCTGGGAACATGGCCTTGCTATGCACCCAGGCACCACATACCAGTAATCATTTGGTATCTGGATCCAAGGCCAGCAAGAGGTCCCTCCCTACAGGGGTTGCTCCCAATTGATTCTTTACTGTGTCATGCCACTAATCACCATGTGTCCCCTGTAGTCAGAAGTTTCTCTGTACCACCTGGCTGATTCCTGCAGCCACTTATTCCCAAATAATCACACAAAGGATATATTAGTTATAAAGAGTTTGACTTGTGGCTCAGGCTTATTACTGGCTAACTCTTTCATTTAAATTAGCCTATGATTCTTCTCCATGTTTAGCTACATGACTTGGTACCTTTGTTCACTGCGGCTTTCCCATCCTACTTCCTGTGTCTGGCTGGTGTCTGTTCTGCGCTTCCTCTTTGCAAAGTTCTCCCTGTTAGATCACCCTGCTTATACTTGCTATCTGCCTAGCTTCTGACCAATCAATTTTTTATTAAACCAATATTTACAGTGATAAATATTTATGGTGTGCAAGAGCACAGTCCCACAGCAGTCCCTAACTATTGCTCTTCTTTACCAAACATGACTTCTCAGCATGATCCCTTGATCCATGAGATTTCTTTTTTACAAACTATAAATTCACATATACAGTTCTCAAAATGTTTATCCCTGATCTACAACAAATGGTGGGTTTCTAATCTTAAGACCCTGGCTCTGCCACTGTGCTGGCCACTCACCTGTTAGTCCCATACTCAAATTTCTTGACATTAATCAGTCTAAAAAACAGCACATCTTTCCTCTAACATGGATCCAAATAAACCACAGTGTAGGTGGACTCTTCCTCCCCACCACCAGCCTCCAAATAATTGACATGGAGACTTAATGATAAATGCTTGGCTGATAACTCAGACTTATTATTCACTAGCTCTTACAGCTTAAATTAACCCATTTCTCTTACTACACAGTCTGCCACTGGTACTACCTCTTTTTCAATCTACGTTTCCTTCCCCTCTGTTTCTCTCTGGAAACTCCTCTGACTCTGCCCCTGTTCCTGGTGTCCTTAGTTTGGTTTTCCTGCCCAACTTTATCCTGTCCAGCTATTGGCTAGTCAGATTCCTCATTAAACCAACAACAATATGATTTACCGTGTACAGAAGGATTATTTCACAGCACCACAGAGCTCCAGGGACCCAGCCTTGCCAGGCTGTTTTATTCAAATTAATCCTTGTCAGATTCATCAATCACAGCAACTCAGTTCCATTATCCCTCAAATTCCGTTTCATAAAGTCTCCTTCGGAACCCTTCATTCTCTGCTCCTCACTTACCAATTTCTAACCAAATATGTTCCCCTTCATACCAAGCCCATCACTATCTCTCTTCCCTCGCACTCTCAGCTGTTTGGTAAATCAACTAACTCGGGCTCTTAGATTTCTTTCACTTTGATCTGACTTGCCCTTTAATGAAAGTCTCTACTCCAAAGGGGAAGGTCATAAATTGATGAAAAAGGCAAAGATCTGCCCTACCCATATCCGAGTGAAAGCACTGAACAAACTATACGTAGTAGTGATGTAGATCTGGATTACATCAAGAGCCATCTAACCCACACTGATTCCACTCATCTCCTAGAACATCTCTTTAATAGCATCAAAATTGCTGTGGAAGGTTCAAGAAATAAAAGCTGGTAGAAAACCCAGCAAAGCTCTGCTCTAGGACCATGGGACGCAGAGTCACATAATCAAAGCCCTGCATCTCCTCTATGTTATACAGAAACCAAGATTTGATGTAACTGTAGAAGTCTAAGGAGTACACTCTTTCCCACTTCCATAAATTAATGACTAATTATATATCAATCGCAAATATTAATTGATCTTTTAAAAATGTGAGTCAAAGAATAAAGGGTGGTCTGAACTGGAAAATATCTTTTAGTAAGGGAGTTTGAGAGAGGCAAAATCTGTCAGAATTTTCTGAACAGAGGTAAAATATTTCCAAAATATACACCCTACAGTTTGCTATATATATTTCTAAATAATTATGACTCTCAAACTTTGTGATAACAAATTTAACCCTTAACTTCCTTGATTCCAGGATGAAGAATGTAATTTCCAACTACCAAGTACACAGATGTTATGGCAAATGGGAATAGGGGTATAGCCTATAATTGATTAAAATGACAGCATTCGTGATTTTATATATAATTGAAATATAGATATACAATTCCGTTTGAAGTTTTGTAGACTTTTGTGTTTATCCAGTTGGCCCACAATTGCTTTCATTGTATCATTAAGACTATAAGATCATGTCTTGTTTCTACATCCAGAAGAAAGAATATGAAACACTCATTGTGTCCTACCCAGGGAGAGGACATCCAATTTAAATCATGTCTATCCCCATGCCAATTTTTACAAAATGAAATTTCAGAGCTTCAACTATTTTTGTTTGTTTTATTTGTTTTGGTACTTTTTTTTTTTTTCGGTGTTACGTCTTACACCAACAGTAGACTGCCTTTTCGACAAGCAGAAACAACTGTGTAAAACACTTGTGCTATGAGGCAGTGTTGACCTGCAGTAAAAACATTGTAGGTCAAAACATTCTTTGTGATGTGACTAGTTAAAATCATGAGACAGAGTGTTAAATTATACTATATTAGTGAATGGGTTGGGGAGCCAGAGGCTGGCATGTAGAGGGGGCAAGACCTAGGGAAGGAAGATATGGAAACTACAAATAATGTGGACACACAGCAATTGTTCCTGAATGTCAAAGCAGCTATGACTGAGGATCTCTTTATTGATTTGACTCTTCAGTAGTGCTGTGTAATGACAGCTTTGATTTAAGCAAAGAATGGATGATTTAAACAAAAATTTCTTTTATGTGACTCTGGAGGCTCAAAGTGCAAGATGAGAGCCCACACAGTCAGGGATTTGATGAGGGCACTCTCCACTCCCTCATTATGTCAACACATGGCCTCTACCTAGAGCATGTACAAAGAGAAGGAAGTTGTTCTGTGTCTCTACTTTTAAAGGCATAATTCTATCATAAAGATTCCATCCTCTGACCTAATCATCTCCCCAAAGCCCCATCTAGCCAAACCATCGAATGAGGGCTTAGGGTTCCAACATTTGAAAGGTGGGCAAACATAAGCATTCAACCTAAAGCAGCTATCCTCACAACCTAAATTTACTCTATACCCAAACTCGATTATTAGCATTTTGCTGAATAGAAGCAATTGGGACCTGAGAAACACTGGGAGCAAGTGGTATGGATAGTGGAGAGAATGGTCATGCAGAAGAAAAGCCGGGGCAGAGACTGGAGACAGGGAGAAGAAACAACCTGGAAACACCATAGAGATGTTAGAGACAATGACTGTGAGGATCCAAGCCTCTCAGCTAGCTCCACAGCTAGACATGATCTCAATCATGGAGAAATATTTCAACAGTGGCTCGATATCCCAAAAGGCACAGGTCGCTGGCTGTATATTGTATGTTCATCATTATGTGATTGTTATAATGATGAAAGTAATAGACTCAGTCTCCTGACTGTGTGCTCATTTCTCCAGGCCCTTTGGTCCTAAAGCCAGAAACACACACATATGTATCTGTGGAACTGGGGCTGAAACTTCTAGTATATTCTGAGAAACATTCTGCAATCCATCATCTTTCTGATATACAAATTTGATTTAAAAAATATTGTTCCTTCTTTTTCTGAGAACTTATTGTATAGGCACACATCTGAGCAACGTGCTGTAAGGCTTCTCCATGTTGAACACTAGGAACCGTATTTCAGTTGTTCCTTTCCTCAAAGCTCCCTGGAAAACTTCCTGGTTCCTAATTTAAGTCTGAAATGTTTATTGGGATGGTATGGTGCCTATTATAATGAATGTCACCTGAACTGAATGGTCCATGGGCCTGACATTGTCTCTCCTTTGGCCTCCTTTTCCAGCCTTCAGATATCTTCCCTGCCATTCATATATTTTCCAAATTATATCTAATAACTTCCCAGAGTTCTGCAGTTAATTCTTGGCTAGTTGGTCTTTCAAAACCTAATCTAGTCTATCACCACGGTTCTCAACACGTACAGTAGAGTTTAGTGCACATAGTTTTCTAAATGTAGCCGGATAGACTGAGCAGAAAACAAGAGACTGTCCCAGCTAGTGTGGAACATCACCTGAGACTGTCCTCTGACACCACATGCATGTGCACATGCTTGCACACACACACATACACACACACTTTCACACACACATATACACACACACATACACACACATTCATACACACATTCACACACATTCATATACACTCATACACACACAAACATACACACATACACACATATAATACACACTCATACATGCACACACATATATGCACACTCATACAAACACACACAAACATACACACACATGCACACACAAACATACACACATATACACACACACTCATATATATACACACATAACACTCATACACACATACACACACAAACACACACACACTCATACACACACACACACACACACTCTTCACTTCCTCCTCCCTCTCACCCCTGCCTTCTCCTCCCCCTTCTCCTTTTACCTCCTCCTCCTCCACGTCCTCTACTTAATTTTTTCTTGTGAAAGAAATTAAAATCAATCAGGTTATATTTCTTCAAAAGGGATCGTATTGAACGGGCTAGAAAGGAAATTCTTACAATAAAAAGCAGTTTTAAATGTGTATATGATGTGCTAGGAAACCTTTTAAAAATAACCTATAATACCTGAAGTTTCAAAAAGGATCGTAAAAGAGAGAAGAAACTTTGGGCACTACAGTATTCAACTCTGACATTTAAATTTTTTCTTTAAAAAAAAATCAATTCATTTGATGGAAAGCAAAAGTCTACTCTTAATTTACCAAAGCAACCCATAGAATATAAGACATAGATTTCCCACAGGTATAGTAATCTTTTTTAAGATTCTGTTATCTTCATTGTTATTCAGGCTGCATTTCTGTCTGTGTGTGTGAGTCTTCCTGACATCACATACTCACATTTCTCTTGGATCATCTCTCCCCCAATCGTGTAAACATTTGAGATTACTAAAATATGCTTACTTTGTAACTAACTCAAGATAGGACCAACTTGAAGCTAAATGCTTAATGACCTGACTTTCCACAGCTGAAATGCTTGTGTATTTACACACACACACACACACACACACACACACACACACACACACACACACACAACACAGAGAGAGGGAGGGAGAGAGAGAGAGAAATAGAGAGTTTGCATCGTATATTATTCCTTATGCTGAGACCTAAATGTTTATTCTTTTGAATAGGCTATAGGAAGTGAGAATATTCTGAGATGAGTTAAAAATAAAGTTCCATATGATAATCTCTGGCTCTTTGTGCAATGGGCTTGGCTAGACTAATCAGCACAAATTAACACAATTTTTAAATGTCTAGGCAAAATAATAACAGTTATAAGGTGCAAATTTCTATGAAATTATCACTAAAATTGCATTGAAGTGCCTGGATTCTAGCAAATGCATGTAGACACATGTCCCTTTGGAATTCATTTCTTTTCTTCTTTTTACATTATTGCAATATTTGAAATATTCTTTCCTTTAGTTACTAAGGATTGCTTTTCCTCCAATAAGCTTTGTTAAGAGGGCCAGCTTCATGCTCAATGACACTGAGTACAGACGAAAATGTGGTCTGTGGTTCAAATATTTTAAGAATTTTAAGACAATGGCACCTGAGAACTAAGTCATTAATAATGCCTGATATTTTAAGTAGGGCATTTTGTGGGGTTGCTGTATTTGTATCCAGGACTCCATCTACTTCCTGTTCATATTAATGACTCTAGAGATAGTATCTGAGAATACAACTCCATTAAATAAATGCCAAAAAAAACCCTGAAAGAATGATTAGGCCCTCAGTCTTCACAGTATTCTGTAGGTCGAACTTGTCTAGTGCAAAAGAAGATCTTGCTTCCATTAGAAAGCTATTTACTTGATTTATGATAGCTAAAATAAAGGATGTTGTGGTTTAAATGAGAATGTCCCCCATGGGCTCATATATTTGGACACTTGGTCTCCCATTGGTGGCATTATGTGGAAGGTTTAGGAGATAAGTATTGTTGAGGAAATACATCACTAGGGGTGAGAGGTCGTAGCCTCTGCTTTATGGTTGTAGTTGACGATGTGGTCTCTCAGCCTCCTGCTACCAAGCCTGCCTGTTGTCATACCTCCCTAAGAGGATTCTTAGTCCTCTGGAGCTGTCAATCAAAGTAAATTTTCTTGTCCATTAGTCATTTTGGGTAATATAACTAATATAATTTAGCACAGTATCAGAAAAGTAACTAATAAAAATAAACTTGATCAGAGGACATTTTCTTTCTTCACAATTCTAATTCTTCTCTTTAGAGATTTCTACATTTCTTTTCCTTCCTTCCTTTTTTTTTTTGTTTTCTGAGACAGAGTTTCTCTGTGAAACAGCCCTGGTTGCCCTGGAACTTACTCTGTAGACCAGAGTAGCCTTAGAACTCACAGAGATATGCCTGCCTCTGCCTCCTGAGTGCTAAGATTAAAGGCCCTCACCACCACCCAGTGAGATTTGTTTCTTTAGAGATTCTTAGGTGGGTTAAAGTGGTAAAGGAGATCTAACAGGTGTTATTCTCCATAGAATGGAATCTGTATTTACCTAGGAGTCCAAAGACTGATAATCAGTACAGATGTGCTAAACACACACACAAACACACACACACACACACACACACACACACCACCACCACCACCACCACCACCACCACCACCACCATGGTCTCTGTATTCCCAAACATATCTCCCTTGTTCTTCTCAGAAAAACGTTTCACCACCTTGCCTTGCATTGATTATTATTATTATTATTATTATTATTATTATTATTATTATTACTGCTGCTGCTGCTGATGCTGATGCTGATGCTGATGCTACTGTTGCTGCAAAGTTCCACACTGAAGAATTAGTGATTTCCTCTTATTCTGAAAGACAATGACATCTTTGGCTATGGGTTTATATTAAACTATGAGGATGTGCAAATGTCTAGATCAGTTGGGATTCTAGTGCCAGGCTTCTAACCTTGTCAACTAGAGACTTAATTCTACACAAATGGAAAACTATAGCAGAAGCTGTTAACCAAATGTCCACTGAAGCCATCACTTCAATTGCCAAAGGAACTAGAGAATGCCTAAGTGGGAACACCCTCAGCATCGCCTGTGTCAAAACCTCCAAACTACCAAAGCTTTCTGGGCTCCTCTAATACAGTCAATTACCTTCTCTTCTATTGGAGCTTCACCTTTTGGAAATTTTGTCTTTGGGACTAGACCATAATTATAACTAGCAATCCTGTAAATTATTTCTTTCCTCAAATCTGTTGTCATGGTATTTATGACCTGGTGGGAAACACAAAGTACAGTACCAGACAACTCATGGGAAATCGTCTCATTGTAAGATTTCCAGTCCAGATTTGCTGGTACTAACAGCACATGGCGTTTGGAGAAGTGTCTGTCCTCTTAGGTGCTTCCATAGACCTGAGCGCCAAACCTTTTGATGTCAGCTTATCACTTGCCTGGATCAGTCCCTGATCAGGTTCCAAACCTCCATCCAGCTCATCCTGTGTGACTCAGAGAATGGGACCTGTATGAGGTAAATAGCCCTGTGAGCCAAAGGGAAAGCCTGTAGCAACCATCTTCCAAAATG
This sequence comes from Phyllotis vaccarum, assembly GCA_033318265.1. Classification (NCBI taxonomy): domain Eukaryota; kingdom Metazoa; phylum Chordata; class Mammalia; order Rodentia; family Cricetidae; genus Phyllotis; species Phyllotis vaccarum. The sequence goes on along the minus strand of JARWLC010000012.1, from coordinate 47,198,716 downwards.
ACATTTTCTCGGTCAGGTCAAAGAGTACCACTCAAATAGGAAGAAATCATCAGGCAATTACATATTATCTGAATTTGGTAGGCTCAGCCTGCTGCTAGGCATAATTTTCCAAAACCCTGACAGAAAGCTCAAGGGTCCTTAGGAAGAGGAATCTGTAAAAACGTAACCTACAGCTCTTTATTTGTATTTCAATTTTTCACCTGTCCAGAACAAACAGCCAGATATTATTTTAGGTCCTTTGTCTCTGTGAAGTCTTATTTATATTCCAAATCAGGCCCCTTCTGAAATTCTTGCCTTCTGTCCTCACCCAAAGTCAATTGATGGGTAATCCCTTCAAGGGATTTAAAATATCCCTGCTTTCATGAAAAACTGCCAGAGAAAACTTTTATTTATTATTAGATAATATCAATTTTCTAAGTTTTCTTTTGATATTTTTAGCATATGAGAGGTCACTGACAAGGCCAACTTCGAAATTAAGTCGTTAATGAAACAAAACCAAATGTACTAAAATGTTGGGCCAAAGTCACTCTGACATTTATCAAATATTTCAATAACTACACATGTGGCTCCAGGAAAGCTTCTAGCAGACAAGTAAAGTGGGTTTTTACATTTTTATTTGGTGGTGTTCTATGGTCCAGATCTTATGATCTAGAATTTTATTCCCACTGCGGTGGTATTTTGTCAAAGTCACTGAGCGTATTTTTCCCATCATCATGACCCGCAAAGTACAGATCTCTGTCTACTGGAAAATGATTTTATCTCTCCTTTTTTTTCTCTTTCAGCTATTTGTAAATTACCTTTCCAATGTAATGTTTCTAACTGTAAAAACCCACTAATAGTCAGGTCCAAGGAATTAGATCCAAACCTAACTTAAAGGTCCTGCTTATTACCTAAGATTAAAATCTTCCTAAAGTACATTTTTAATTCCAAAGTGCTTCACATGTGATCTACGAAACAGCCTGTACATCTACTGCTTCTTTTCCAAGACATGTGACTGAGTCATGCTTTCATCCGAGGCACTCCCATGCAGGCATACAGCTACATGCCTTTCCAAGGAAATGCATGTACCCACAAGTCACTGAAGCAAACATGTCCACCACGCAGGATTTGAAGCTTTATTTCTCCTGGTTACTGAAAGGATTTCCAGCCCATTAGCAAGGATGGATGGTAAAAGTTGGCTTACTCATTGAAATACACAATATATGTGTGGGCATGTATCTTCCTTTACTAAGAAATCCATTTGACTATAAATAGTGTGCTTGGGATATATACCCATCAAGATTCTTGGAAATTTGCTTCATGCTGCATCCTAGTATGAGTTCCCTAGAAACAGAACCTGTGATGATTCTCATGCAAGGACTTTTTGAGAAAATAGTACCGGGGAGGAAATAGGAATACAGGCGGCAGCAGATGATTTTATCTCTCCTCTTTGTTTCAGGTATCGGCAAATTATTATAGCTATAATATTTCTAATTGCAAACGGCAAGGGTGGTGGAGAGGAAAATAAACAAAGATGCCATTGAGATTGGAGACTGGTTTCTTCCCATGGGAAGCACCATAGTAAACACTGAGCCACAGTTTTTCCCATCTCCAGGCAAGTAAGCTGCACTTCTTTACCATGGGTCAGATTCCAGAGGAAAAGAATCACCTCCCAGGAAAGAGGGCTTCCACTGGCTAAGGACAAGCCTCCAGAGGAGATAGTGGCTATCTAACATGCACAGTCTCTGGGAGTTAAGTATACCTTCCTTTAAGGTGGATTTGAACAGGACCTCAGCAACTGCATTGCATACAACCCCCATAGTACTCAGAGTCACACAAAGGTCACATTAAATTCTCTCCTTCCAGGTAAAGTTTCTTTCCAAGACTTAATATATTTAATAGTTCTTCCTTGCTCCCATGGCATCCACGTTGATCTAGGTGGTTTACCATTTTATTTACCACTAAAAAGTCTGAGACCCTCGATTCCATGCTATTAGCTCTTCTACACCACTCTTCTATGCCATATCCTGTAGGGTAGCACCCTCACCTTGTGAGTGCCCATTCAAGTTGGTGAGAATAAATTCTATTCTGTTTTCTATCCGGTCATCTAGTTTGGGAATAATGTGTTATGTAGCAAGACTAGTAGGTTCCATAGTCATGAGATCATCATCTCATCTCTTCCGCCATAACACTTGTTCCTTTGTTTAGGCAATCTAATGAGAATGCCTATTTCAGTGGATACTTTGTGAGCCCTCTCAGAGCAATGCTAGTCTAGGCTTAGAATCTCAACCCGTTATGTAGTACAAGACAATGTTTTTAGGATGAATTACTTTTTACTTTCCCCTTTAATGTAGAAAGTTAGCCAAAGTAAAAACATGGTCTTCTTGAGAAATAGTGTCTTGGTAGAGATGCAGCACTGGTTTGGGTACCAATGGGCTCAGTATCAGTAACACCAACAGTTTGATCAGCTTTTATAAATGAGAGAGAACCCCTGTTGTTGGACTCATACAAAGCCTCCTTCTTTCCTACTGTGTCTACATCATTCAAAGGCCTGTTCATTGCATAAGTCTGAGGTGGCTGAGGAGAGACGCAGGTGGAGATCATGTCCACATAGCTGTTTAGCATATTAGCAGCAGCATGAAGTGCAGAATTACGTACATTTTATGCTGGGTGTTAGAGAGTGCCTAGCTATCTCCTTCATAGACCTCTTAATCCCAGGTCTTTCAGTGTTGCTCATCCGGTGTTTCTAAACAACCAACTAAATCATTCACTGCTGTCTGTTAGTTTGTGTTTTCCAACTGGCTAAGTTATTCACCATTGCATAGAGGTCTCAAAATACCTACCTCCATCTACTACCCATTTTAACAAATGGGCTAAAACAGATTTCTGCCTAAAGAAAAGCCCACTTGTCTTTTGGTTTCCTTTTTTGTGTGAGTAGTAGAACACCAAGTAGTCCTTTCCTGTCTTACACATAGTATCAGACTGACTAATAATGAATCAAGCTCAGGCTATAGTCTCTTCCAGATCCCTTTTCTGAGAGCCAAGGGAGGGGCACTAATGAAACACTGGCCTGTGAATTAGAAGGGGTGGTACTCACCTGACATTTGCTCTAGGCCCATGACGGATCTACTCTTTCCATCTTCTAATAGATTTGTTGCTGGGCCTCAACTTACAACTTATTGAGGTGGCACCCAGCTCAAAATGGCAAGGCATGACTGATATCATACTAATAGATGCTCAAATTCTCCCACGGTCGAATTGTGTTTTTAGAGTATCTGATGTCCTTGTTTTACAGGTGTGGTGTGATTCCTGTATTGAAGTTTTTCAGAGAGAGTCCAAGTAGTATTCTCTTCTGAAGCTATTTCTGACACACTTGGCTTTGCAGGCTCGATAGGCCAAGGGGTAGTGCTGCTTGCTGCCTAAACTTGCTACAACATCCTTTCTTGTTCATAGATCCACTCCACACTAGCTGTCTTCTAAATTATCCATAAGTAGGTAGATCACAGTGGTACTCCCAAGTGCAGAGATTTATGAAGGGAAACATTTCTTTCTGACGTAGAAAGAGTAAGGTTGGGGTGAGGATGCTAAGACATACCCTCCAGAGTGAGACCGACTTTTTAAAATCACGGAGGTAACATGATCCTGAATCTGCTTATGAGTTGTATTGTTTTGTCTGAAACTTAAGTGTCCTGTGAAAGTAGGCATCGGCTGCCTTTGTTACTATCATGTTTAATTAACAATGTTGTGATACAGAAAGAATGCTCACAGGCCAGAGCTGACTACCCAATAAATACTGTTGCCCAGCCCCTGTGAGTGTGAACTTGTGATGCTCATTTCTGGTGGCCATTGAAAACAATGTGTTTGTCGGTTCGGTAGCATCACACCAGCTCAAGAGAGTGTCATTCTGCATTAATAAAGAGGCCACATTTGGCACAGCAGCTGTGACTAGTTAAGTTTTCATTAGCCAACTGTCATTCTGTCATGCACCATCAGTTTCTATAGGAACCAGACTGGTGCATTAATTGGGGATGCAGGGAAGATTACCATCCCCTGCACCGCTTACATTTCTAATCTAACACTATCTTCAAAAGTGGCATTGTTAGCTCTTCTTCTTGGAGACAGTCTCACAGGGTCTTCTCTGATACAGTGGCTTTTTCACAAAGGGTAAATGAAATAGAAGTTAAATACACTAATCCCGAATGTGCATTCGCAAATAGAGGAGGTGATTACTGAGTGAGTCTTTAACATCAAGGAACAGAAATCGACAAAGAGCAAAACTTCCTCTTCTTACCTGACATCGAATGCCTCTGCTCTAACAGAGGACGAGTGAGAGACTTTGAACCCCAAGTATTAGAATCAGTAACGACAGATTCATCAGTCTTTGAAATAGTAATGTTTACCTTTCTGCAAAGAGTAAAAGCCCCCTACAAATTTGAAGAGGGTCTCTAAATGAAGGAATGATCATATTCACTTGCTAATTGGTACTTACAATTATTTTCCTATGTTTCTGGTGATAACTTCACTTATCTTATAACTTAAGAAATACTATGGATTTCTGGACAAACCTTAGTTGCTGAGTTTTATTTTCAAGCATCAGCTCTAAATGAAAAATAGACAAGGGAGTATGATTTTTCATAAGGGTATCTGCTCACACACATTTCACATTAATCGTGAGAGTAAACCAATAGAATTTCTGTACTTACAGTTAAAAATGTAAAGTTGTCTCTGTGTTTCTAAGTTTTCATACATAGTAATTGGATGCATACTATAGTAGTCACTACAAATCTGTTGTGGGAGCCAAAGCAAATAAGCCCTCCCTTCCAAGGAGGATTTACAAAGAAAGCAAAATAGACAGGCTTGCACTTCATTCCATATAATACAGGTCACAAGGAACATTGGTGGGCTCTCCGGAGGGCAATCTAAGGCTTTCATCACATGCAATACTTAGCCATTTTTTGTCTGGCCCCTGGATTTTCCACAGATTAAGTGGTCTGGAATGTCAACTTTAATTCTACCTGAGCCACTGACCAAATTTGGGGGATGATGGGACAATCTTGTAACCACATGGTTTTTGCTGAAGTGTAAAATAAGATGAAAAAATGCAGAGTAAAACATACGATTGTACATGATTTCTTATTGATTGTCTCCGATTTTGACAAGTGGGTGCCATATCAGTTGCTTTTCGAGATCATAAAATACACTTCAATGTTTTGTGTCTTCTCACAAAAGAGCAAAAATTTTCCAGGAGGCTTGCTTCTCTGTAACACTACAAATGTCTTCTGTTTGTCTGTACTACATAAAAGCAACTAGTCACATGGGCTACTGAGTACATGCAATGCCTGTAATGTAGCTAGTATAACTGGTGAACTAAAGTTTTATTTTACTTTTAAAAATGTGTGTGTGTGTGTGTGTGTGTGTGTGTGTGTGTGTGTGTGTGTGTGTGGTTTGTTTTTTAGACAGAGTCTCCCATTGGCCAGCTAGTATTCCCACCTGTCTCTTCCCATATAGTGTAAGGATTACAAGCACATAGCTCCAAGACCAGTTTTTTTTTTAATTGTGGGTTTGGGGAACCAAGATAAAGTCTACATGCTCACATAACAAGCACTTTACTGACTGGGCCGAAAAACAAACCTCTTTATTTTATTTCAGAATTAGTAGGTTATACAAGTAGACTGGTAGATTTTGCCGCAGAATGCACAGGTCCCTGGTTGGTTTATATTTTGAGAAGTGTGGTAGAAGCAAATAGAAAAATCTATTTCCTTACCATAAGTTCTTAGTAAGAATATGGTTCAACCTTTGATAATTTTCAGAGGGGAATAATTACAACATAAAACACAGAGTCCAATTTAGACATTTTACAGGATAAACCAGAAAGATAAAATGTTAGAAAGATAAAAGCTAGGTAACATTTGTGAAATCATAACGAATATTTCTAGAAGGAAAAACAAAACAGTAAAATGCTGCCAACCAAATAGGCCACTAAGTAAGAAGTAAAGTGCATTCAGAAGGACGTGAGTTTGTTGACAGAAAAAAAAAAGAAAAAAAAAAACCCTTAGGGCAGAAGCTGTTGTTTCCAATTGGGTCTCTTAAAAGATATCAAGAGTTTGTCTAGAAAGCTTCTAGACTAACACAAAGGACTTCAGATGCTAGATTCTTGTTCTTGACTTTCAAGTTCATAACAGCCATATGAACTGGCCTTTGATAAATAGGATTGTGACTTCCTCAAGTCCCACTGCATCAGGAGAAAAACAACAAACTACTTTTATGTGTTGAATCAGAAAACTGGGCCAATGCCTAAGTGGTCAGTAAGAGCAATAAGTTATGTGTGATCAGCTAAGAGGTATGGCAGTGGGAAGACAGAGAGTAAAATACAGAAGCACACTTGAGCAAATGTGGGTCTGGAAATGTCCCTTTATGGCTATTTTATTTGTCTCCCCGGACATGTGATATAACTGAAGAATCACACATGAAAGAAAGTTTTAAAAAGTTTGTCTTTTGCTTTCTGCTTCTCTTTCCATGAGAACTATCTACAACTATAAGACATCTTGAAATTGCCTATTCCTTAACCAAGAGAAAATTCAAGCTCATTTGGCAAGCAAACATTACATGTTTGGCTGAGGATAGTGCAATGTATTAAGTCTGCAGATAGGTCTAAATTAAGAAGGTATGCTTTCTATGTCTTCCAAAATATTGCCAATTATTTCTACTGGAGAAAGATTCCCATAGTTGGTGTTTAAAGTGCAGCCCCTGTTAGTTTTAACTAACTCTCAAATTGAGCCATTATGTCTTTATTCTACTGCATGCAGATGGATATCTGAATGCCAGGAAGTACATCCTCTTTGAGAATCAGGTCCTTGTACTCCAGTTGCTGTACTTTGTAAATCAGGTTGACAATCTTTGTAAGTAAAATTATTGAATTCAGGAAGTAGTCTATTTCCAGGCGTTAGTCATTTACTGCTTGTCTGGGGGACTTGGCTAATTATATCAGTTCTACTTAGACTATTGTATCATATGCTGTCTCCATTTGTATTCCCAGAGAAGCAGACATAGTTAAGATTGGATTCTGTTTCTCATTGGAACCCACCTAAGTCATTCCTCTGAAAACCCTAAGACCAAGGGGATTGTCCAGCCACATTCCTGAGACATCGCAGATTACACTCCCAATCCTGACATGTGTTGGAAGACAATGCTTTATCAACTGGAATAATTGGATCACAGGAAAGCTCTTAAAGAACTGTTGACTTGTCTCAAATACTTTTCATCCATTTCTAAAACTTTAATAAAAGTAAACTCTGTGGTCCAGATCAGGAGACCAGCAGGAATGCAGAGGGAATTAAAGGGAATGAGGTAAGGGATGATAAAGAATGCAGCTTTAGGATCTGTGTATTGGGGAATGTGCGTGCCTAGATGTGAATCTCTTGGCCAGAGGTACGTGGCAATGTAAGCCACATTCACCAGTAAATTACAAAGGCAGAGGAAATGTCTCTGTTTTATATGCTTGAAACAAATGGGCCATTGGCCAGGGGTGTGGGCATGCTTTACACTACAAACCTTTCCCTTTTGATGACATATTCTGTAATGAGATTTGATGTATAATACAAACATCATTCCCAACACATGTATTATCCATCTCAGTTACTAACAATACTAAAATTAGTTTCTCTGTTTTTCCCATTTTAAATCTGTACTGTCTTACCAATAGCCACCCACTGATTTTAAAATGTTAATGATATGTGTTGGCTGACTGTATAATATCAATTTTCATTTTTAGTACCTAGGGACATTTTCATTGGAGTGTAGATTGCTCAAAAATACTTGATGGACAATAAAACTAGATGTCTACACATAAGATTTGGCAAGCTTTTTTGAATGCATAAAACAATGCAGATGGAAAATTTTAAGTTCTACTTGATTCATTTAAGAAAATGGGGTAGTAGAATAGTTTACACATAAATTTAGGATGTTCATATTCTTCCATTTATTTGTTTAGTTATTTTGGATTCTTTGGTCTAGCTCTATAGACCAGGTTGGCCTCAGACTTCTGCCTCTGCCTTTCAACTGGTGGAATTACAAGTATGTACCATATTGCTTGATTCAGAACTTGCATATTCTGACTCAGATTTTGAATGAATGCTTTGAGTAGACAAAACCCTAATTTATAAATTACTGAGTTGGTATTTTTATGATTCTCTTTAAGAACACAATTTATTAACATATGTTAATTATCCATATGGAGAGTGGATTTTATTGTAATACCTTCCTACATGTATACAAGGTATTTTGGCCGAGTTCCTGCCCCATTACCCTCTTGTTTCTCTCCAAGTCCACGGATCACCTTTCTCTTGCCAAGTAGTCTCCCTTCCACTTTCGTATCTATTTTTGCATATGAGTCACAATGAGCCTCATTAGGGTTGCTTACAGGAGGTTGGGTACTTTACCAAAGGCACTACTGCTATAGAAAGTATCTCCCTGTTTCCCAGCAACCACTGATTTCCAATAGATCCTAAAGGAGTAGTGGAGACTTCTGAGACTCTCCATGATGTCATATAATTGGACACAATTTTTTGCAGGTTAAAGAACACTGTTGCTGTCGAAGGACATACTTTTGAAACAGTTACAATAAATTATATATACTTCTTACACAAAGGTCATAATTTTGTAAGGAAATAAAGTAAAGTGGTATTACTATGCAGCTTTGGCTGCCCTGGAATTCACAGAAATTTACCAGTGTCTGCTTCCTAAGTGTTGGCATTAATGGTGTACACCATCCCACTCAGCCTCAGAAAAGTTTTTAAAGGAACAAAGCACATGGCTTTACCTACTTTATAATTTCAATGTTAAAATGTATGAAAAGAGAAGATAATAAACCATACAGATACTCTAAAAATAAAATCTTTGGTATAGAGCCTTTGCTTTTTCATAGGCATAAAAGCACACATTAAAATCTTACAGTAAAAGTGTTGATGTTCTATTAACATTATCTGCCTTCAATGGTTCCTAAAATGAGGTTCAGGAATCAAAGCTATTTTTGTGGAATAGTCACCTTCAACAGACACTCAACCAAGAAGATCTACAGGGCTAGGAAGTTCATGGTTCTACACATCTTACATAGAGACTGATCTATGTAATATGTGAGGATTTGAGGAGATAAGTACATAAACTCAGCTTGACATATGTGTCCAAAGCCAACTAATATAACTCAGAGGTGATACAGAGGAAAAGCAACATGGAAGGTGATGCTAGAAAACATGGCTTCCATATGGCGTAACATCAGTTTCTAAATCTGAACCCCAGAATTAGACAAATTGGAAACCTACACATCTGATCATCTGATAAATCAGAGGACATAATCTTTGCAGATAGAGAGATCTCAAGGATCTGACTATTCCATACAAATTCACCAGTCAGATTGCATAGACATTTCTCCTTCCTTGGGGAACAAATTATTAAAAGGGTAAAAAAGGACTAAGATTATTTTATTATAAGATTCTTTTATATGAAAGAAAGTAGCAGGAATTAGAAAATTACCCTTAATGAATCCCCAAGCAGACTCCCCAGTCTCTATTACTGATACATACATAATAACATCAATGTACATAATAGCAGCAATGTACATAATAATATCAATGAATGGACTCAGTTGAAAAGGATTTGGGGGGATAAAGGAGACATAATACAAGTAAAGTAAGAATAATAAAGGATAATAATAAGTCATTCACATGTGACTTCCATGTTGAAAGTGGAATCTGAGGGCTAGAGAGATGGTTCAGTAGTAAGAGTACTTGCTGCTCTTGCAGACGACCTGACTTTTGGTCTAAGTACTATGTCAGAAACTAATACATAACTGAAAATGCAGCTCAGGGGAAATCTAACTATCTTCTGTCTTCTTCAGGAACCAGCGCACATGACATGCACTTGTAAATTAAAAAAAAACTGAATAAATATTTTTAGTAGAGTCTTGGGCCGGAGGATGTAACTCAGTAGTAGCGTGATAGAGCAGCATATGCATGGCTGAGGCTCAATTCCCAGATTCAGCAAAATAATTATAATAATAATAATAATAACAACTTGGACTGGAATTTATGGTTCATAAGTACTTTCCCAGCACATTTGGGCCTTGGTTCAATCTTAGCACAACCAAAAATTAAATATTAAAAGTAAGATCATAACATTCTGCATGGTTCTCCTTTCCCTTGCTAATACTTGTATCAAATGGTGAATGGTGGTGGTTACATAAGAATGTAAATGTTCTTAATTTCAAAAAATATGTACTTTAAATTAAAAAAAAATAAATTTTATGTTTTGTATATGCCAATACTTCAGTAAAAATAACTTTGACAATAAATGAAATGAAAAATGACTAATAAACAAACAGAACCATCTTGATTCTACTGGCTGAACATTTCACAAATACCCCAGCTTCAAAAAGCAATGACTGTATAAGCATTAAATGGAAAAAGTGATATCCTAATGATAATTTTGGGTATGCCTTGGCTTGTGCCCGGATATTAGTTAAGACATTATTCTGAAAGTTTCAGTAAGATCACTTCTAGATAAGGTTGACATTTAAATTGGTGGAATTTGAGCAAGGCAGATTGTCCTCCAAATTGGTGAGTTGCCTTGTCCAATCAGTCAGAATTAAGAGAATAAAAGTTTGCCCACCCCCTGTATGAGAGAACTCTCCAGCAGAGAGACTTTAGACTCAACTACAGCCTCTGTTCATCATGGTTCCACAGCAGACTGCCTTTGCAAGAGAACTGCCATTCTTTAGGTCTTGTAGCCTATTGGCATCCCCTACCACATGTGGGACTCACAAAGCCTCCATAATCAGTTAAGTCAATTCTTTAACGTAAGTGAATAAAATATTTAAGCCAATACATATTGTATTGGTTCTGTTTCTCCAAAGATCACCGACAAATACACACACGTGTATGAGTAGATAGACACAGATAGAAACATACTTCACAGGTTACACACAGATTCTCTGTTCCACATTGTGTGCATGTTTGTGGGTGTGTACACGTATTTGCGTGTAGCAACAATTAGCTGAAAAAAGTCACAGATTTGAGAAAGAGCATGAAGGACTTGGAGGGAGGAAAATCAAGAGGAAATTATATAATTATTTAATTATCATTATTATCTCCAAAAGAAAAAATACATAAGGAAGAAAGGAAGTCTCCTTTTGACTCAGTTTAAGCATAGGGCCCTTCACTGAGGGAAGTCATGGTAAGAGGAACTTGAGGCAGATCATCATACTGCATCCGCAATCAGGAAGCAGACAATGATGGATTCTCATGCTCAGATGGCCTCCTCTTTTTTTATGCAATCTGGGACCCAAGCACAGTGAATGGTGCCAGCCTCCTTAAGGTTGGGTCTTCCACTTCAGTTAACCCAGTCGAACAGTTGTGCTCATAGCCTAACTTAATCTAAATAATTCTTCACAGTCTGCCTAGAAGTTTGTCTTCTAGGCAATTCCAGATTCTGTCAGGTTGAAAATAACACTAATCATCATGATGAATATAAATTAAACTTGGTTTTCAAAGAATGTAGAGATTAATAGCCATAAACACACTTTTGTATTTTTTTAAGCAACTGTCCAACCTCTTGTGAGAGAATTTTATTTCAAAGGCTATTACTTTAGTAAAAAATTTATAGGTATATTATTTATATACATAATGTATCATTTTAAGTGTATGGAATAATTATGATCAACATACTTTTACAGATACACTCATATAACTACTATAATCAAGATACAGAATGCATTAAATAGAAAATTCTTCTGTGATAATTTACAGTCAAACTTACCTCACCACTGATATGTCTAGGTTAATCTCCTTTCCTTTTTCTAGAATCCCATAGAAATGGACTCCTACGTATGTACTCTATTGAATTTAACTTCTCTCACTCAGCACAATTTTGTCACACACATATATTATTGTATTTGTCAGTAGCTCATTTATTTCTTCCAATTATTTATACTCCATAAAATTAATACACAATGTCTGTGCATCCATTTGCCTTGTTATGGGAATCTGGGTCACTTTCAAATTGGGCTATTGCTCAAAAATAATGTTGTTCATATGAAAGTCTTTGTATATAGTATCTTAGTTAATTGTCTATTACTGTGACAATACACCATAGCCGAAGTCAATTTGGTATGACAGGCCCTCAGACCTTAGCACAACTGTCATGCTGAAGGTACCATTCTGACCATAAAATGCAGCTCATAGGCCCCAACCCCTGTCAAAACTCGAGTAAAAAAAAAACCTAACCCATCAAAGACCTAGTCCATGATTCCAGGATCAAGGAAAATCTCTAAATGTACTAAGCTTGTTTTGGGTCTTCTGTAGTTTTGCATATTGCTAACTGTTTTTGCTAAATGCAAGATGTCAACCAGGCTATGGCTTTTGTGCATTAAAGATAAATAATGGTGTGGCTTGGGCAGCAAGATTTGGGCATGTTCTCCTTATAGTCTAGAGCCAGCAATATAAACTTTCTATTCTGCTTTAAGAATTTACATATGTGTTCTACGGTGGAGTTACCACACATCATTGGGAAGGAAATGGGTTTATTTCTGCTTACAGTTTCATACCACAGTCCTTCTCTGAAGGAAGTCAAGGTCAGGAATTCAAACAAGGTAGGAATCTAGAGGCAGGAGCTCATGCAGAAGCCTTGGATGGGTGATGCTTATTGACTTGTACCTTATGACTTATTAGTCTGCTTTCTTATAGCACTGAAGACCACCAGCCAAGGGGTGGACCCACCCACAGTGAGCTGGGTCCTTCCACATCAATTATTATCAATAAATGTCTCTCTAGCTTGTGTCAACCTGACATAAGAACAGGCTAGCATACATTTGAATAAATTTTTATTTCTGTTCAGTAACTACATTGGAGTGTAAGCACTAATGTAAGAATGAGCCATTAGTTGTATACTAACCAGTCAAACATGCTTCCATTTTACATTCCGGTCAGAATGTGAGAACTTTTTTCATTATGTCCTTACCAACAGTAGGTTTTGTCAGTCTTTTCCAACTTCAGACATTGTAATATAGTGTCTACTGGTATTTTATTATGTTTTTACTTTGCATTTTTATTACATTCTATTTAACATGTTTCCTCGGGATAATTGGTCATTTCCCCCATATTTTCAACTAAGATATTTGTATACTTGTATTTGTTATATATTCTGGAAAAAAAACACCTCTGTAAATGTTGTCTTCCCAGACTATGGTTTTATTCGTTTTGAAAATTACATCTTTCAGAAACCAAAAATTTTAAATTTTGATGATATTTAATTAGATATCTGTTGCAAATAACAGAATATTTCTTTGATATTCTACTTAAGAAATTTGGGGACAGAGATATGTCTCAGTAAAAATGTATTTTCTGTACATACAGATGCCTGTGTTCAGGTCCCCAGTAGTTACATAATGGCCTGGAATAGCTGCATGTACCTGTAAACCCAGCAATGTGGTAAGGACTGGAGCAGGGGCGGTGGAGACAGGAGGCTTGCTGAGGTTCACAGGTAAGCTAGCATGATTTATGCGGTAAGCCCATAAGGAAGCCTGTCTCAAATTTGTTCCTTGTACTTTGTCAGTTTTTATTTTATATGTTCTAAAAGCTTTTATGTTGAGTAAATACATATTTGAAAATAAATCTTCCTGATTATTTAATCATTTTATTATTAGTAAGAGGTCTTCTATATGTCTCTAGTAATAACAATGTTCTGAAGTCAGTTTTGTTATTAATATGATCTCAGAGATCTTGTGGCTAATGTTTGCATACTGCATTGTTTTTATCTTTTAATTGCAATCTATTTCTTTGAAATTAAAATATAACTTTTATAGATAGTGAATTATTCAGTCCTATTTTCAGTATTTAGTCTGACAACTGTAGGATTTAAAAATAATTCTTAAACTACATAAATGTATGCTTGATTAGGCTGAGTGTTTTTGTTGTGGTTGCTGTTGTTGCTGTTGCTTGTCTGTTGCTTTGGGATGGTCTTTCCGTAGTCTATGAATATGTGTTGCTAGCACTGGTTAATAAAATGAAAGCTGTTCTAGCCTATGGCAAGACAGGAAGCAGCTAGGTGGGGCATCCAAGAAAAAGGATGGGGGAAGAAATGCAGGGCAGACACTGCAAGATGCTGGGGAGCAAGATATAATGGAGGTAGTAAAGCCACGAGACACATGGCAATACATAAATTAATAAAAATTGGTTGATTTAAGAAGAAATGCATAGTAATAAGACTGAACCATAGACCAAACAGTTTGTAATTAGTATAAGCCTCTGAGTAAATATTTTATAAGATCGTGGGTGGGAAAGTCATAATGGTAGGGCTGAGTGGGACCAAGAAACTTCAGGTTACAATTAGCTGCCACCATCAGGCATTGTTCCATGAGTAGGGAAAATTATCCAGCCAAAGAAACCAACCCTGGCTCTGGACCCTGGATTTAAGACCTGAGCTAGTAAAAGAAGTATTTTATCCCTGAACCCAGAAGCAAAAATAAATGTGCCTTGGAGCTGAAACCAACACCTAAGAAACACACTTTAGCCCTAGAATCAGAGCCAGTAAAAGAAATGTGCCCTGACCCTGAAATTAGAGCCCCAAAGCCCAAAAGAACCAGTAAAAGAAATACATTTTGACCCTAAAACCAAGAAAACCAAATCAGGGTTTAAGAAAACAAAGCAAAAAACAAACAAACAAAAACCAAAACAAACAAAAACACAAAAACAAAAACAAAAAAAAACGAGGGAGAGGAGATCTGGGGAGATCTGATCAATCCTCACCCTGGAAATCTCACTAGGAAACTCCACCCTCCAAGAAGCCCTATATAAGTCCTGAGCCCATGATCTCTCCCTCCCCTGTGTCTTCTCCCACCTCAGGCTGAGGTAGCCACATTCTCCTGGACCCTTTCTTCCCAATAAATCTTTGAGACGAGATTTTGGTGACAATCTTTAGCTGGAGCAGCAACAGCCACTCTCGTCTGCAGGGGACCTTCCCTGACTGGGCCAAGTTGTTACATTCCCTGAAGAGAGAGCAGTGAGCAGAGGCCGGCCAATGTAGCAACTTTGCCTGTGAGACCCTCCCTTGCCAGAACAAGCTATTAACACTGGGGAAGCCTTTCCCTGGAGCAGGGATGTAAGCTGTTACCTAGGCATACTGTGGCCTGTGGTATTTACTGGCTTCTGGATGCCTGAATAACTTTCCATGGAGCTGTAACACTCAGCATTCATTGGTTCCTAACTGCCTAAATACTTTCCATCAAAGTGCAGTGCTCAGTATTCCTGGGTTCCTGAGTGCCAGGATCTCTTTCCATCTGGGCCGCACAACTACCTATACCACATAGACCTGAAAAGGCTTTAAAAAGAATCTAAAACAAAGCCAAGAACAGTTTCTTAGTTCATGTCACCCACTACGGCTACAGTACAAAGACTCAGCCCCTGGCTGCAGCAGGCTTCATTAGAAATGTTGCAGACTCCCAAAGTCTCTCTCAGGCAGAGGTACAGAAAAGCTTCTCTCAGCCTCTGCCTTTGGGATTGAGTGCACAGCTGCCATCTTAGAAACACAACTCCATGCTCCTTAATGCTGCTTTGCAGAACTGGGGAGTTAAGTGTGACTCATTGCCTGCTTCATATTGAAAAGCAGAGCCTGGAAAAGCTAGTAGCTCTTTGTTAAGCTTAGAAATTTAAAAACTCTCCTGGACAGAAATGGATTGAAGGTACAAAATAAAACATATTCGGGGGGAGGGGGAGCTCTAAATAGGCTTGAGAAAGCGAGGAAAAGGAGCCTAGACAGTTATGTAAAGAAATAAGTACTTAAAAAAATAAAGTATTTAAAGAGACAGCAAAAGTAATATAAAAATAATAGGTCACAAAAAGATGGAATACACAAAGAGAATCTGGATACTATATATTATAGTGTTGTCTTTGGGATTTTTAACTGCAGGTAGACATTTAATTGTTAAGGCTGATAAGTTGAATCACATTATATATTTTAAAGGTACCTTAATTTCAAAATTTAAGTTTGAGTATATGTTGTTTTGGAGAATGGCTGTAGGACCTTAGGTGGAAGAGATTTGTCTGAACCTCAGGGCTAGGAGGGACTGAGGAACCTCCAGTGTAGCAAGATTATGTTCTGGTACATTGTAAATATTTGTCCCTTCTACTAATTTAATAAAAATGCTGATTGGCCAAAAGGCAGACAGGAAGTATGGGCAGGGATACAGACTAAGAAAATTCTGGAAAGGGGAAGGAAGAGTCAGGGAGAGATGCCAGCAGACCCAGAGGAATGAAGTCAAAATGCTGCTCTGAGAAAAGGTACTAAGCCTCATGCCTAAACAAGATAAGAATCATGGGTTAGTTTAAGAGTTAATAGTTAGCAAGTTATATGACTGAGCCATATGTCAATCAGCATGAAATTAATATAAGCCTTTGTGTGATTATTTGGGGCTAAGTGTCATCAGAGCTACAGTGAGTCCAGTCCTTGGGCTAGGCCAGAAAGTCCAGTCCAGAAACTTTCTATTACACTCCAGCTAGAGTTTGTTGTTTTAGTTTAGTTATTTTTTTATTTTAGAATAGTTTTGGGTTTTGTTGCTGCTGTCGTTATTGTTTTTGTTTTAAGACAGGGTCTTACCATTTATAGCCCAGAATGACCTAAAGCTTATGATGTAGAGAAAGCTACCCTCAACGTCTACAGCCTCCTTTCCCGGCCTCCAGAGTACTGGGATTATCACGAACCACAGTCCTAGCTAACATTTTGCTTCATGGTTCTAGTTTGCACCTTCCAGTCTTGGTATCATTGTCTCTGGTTCCCTTTGTGGTGAGATTTAACTATCACCATCTGGCTTAGCCTCTAAGTATTCAAGTTGAACTTAATGTGTGTCCAAGGCAGCTCCATGGTTTCTTCTTTATATTAAGACTATGACATCTACATTCCTATATTCTACTTCACATGAAGCATAAGTGAAAAAAGAATGCTTTTATTTTACCCTTCAATTCACTGTAAATTCCATCCATTCCATTTTTCTATATATTAAAAAAATAAATCTATTTCTTAATTTTAAAATATCAATGGTAAAGAAAGTTAAGGACAAATACATATATATATAATTCATTTTCCTTCATATTTGTAATTTATAACTTTTCTTCACATAGATACAAATCTCCATCTACTGCTATTTGCCATCATTCTGAAAACTTTTTTTCTTAGTAAAAACATAAAAGTTATGGCTTCTTTTTGCCTGAGAAATTATTTGTATTCATTTTTAATGTGCGCTTTCATTAGGTTTGAAATTTTAAATTTCATAACGTTTTATTTATTGTCCCTAAATACTATTCCATTTCCCCCTTTTCACTGCAGAGACACTGCCTTTGGTTTGTATGACTTTTGATGATGGCTTTATGCTAATCCTTGCCTTCTTGAGAAGGTATTTTTGATCATTAGATGATCTTCAGAATCATTGTGTGCTTTTAGCAATGTGGGTGTGATACACATTATAGTGCTTCACCTTTATATAGTATGAGGTTTCTGGCCCGGACTTTTGGGTCTAGCCTCAAGGTTGGGACCCAGACCCGCAGACCTGCAGACCTGCAGAGACACACAGACACTTACATTAATTATAGACTGATTGGCCTAAGGCCCAGGCATATAACTTGCTAACTTTTTACCCTTGAACTAACCCATGACTCTTCTCCTGTTCAGCCATGCAGCTCAGTACCTTTTCTTAGAGCAGCATAGTTGTCCTCTGCTTCTTCTGGCTTCTCTCTGGCATTCTGCTCTGTTCTTCCTGTTTCCAGAGTTTTCCTAGTCTGGTAGCCCCACCCACACTTCCTGTCAGCCTTTGGCCAATCAGCGCTTTTTATTAAACCAGTGGGGGGACAATTATTTACAATGGAACAACTTAATCCCCCTACACCTTTATGTTTATTTTGTTTAAATGCCATTGAGGGCCTTGGACATATGAGTGTATGATTTTCATCAAGCTTTCTTTTTTAATTATTAATCTATTTAATTAACATTTTGTTTTTCCCCTGAGACTCTAAGTGAACACAGTAAGGCTAGAAGTGTCCAGTCTCAAAAACATAGTGAAAATCTCTTTCAATTATTCTCAGCCATTATACTGTGTGCTTAGTTCAGATAGTATCTATTGATGGCTCAATATTATTTATATTTCTTTATGCACTATGGTCAGAAGTAAATATACATGAATTATGAGTCTAATATTATGTTTCTGATTTTTTTAAAGTCCCACTTGGTTTTTATTATATCGTCCATTTTTTCTTCATCATCCTCCAGCCTTTTAAGTCCATTATCTTTAGTAATTCTGACATTCACAATTTCTAGGTGAATTCACAATTTTCTACACTGATTTTTTTTTCCTGGCTGTTAATCACATTTCCATTCTTCTTTACCATAAATTAATTTTGGTTTGGATACTAGGCATTGTGATTTTGTATCATGAATATTTGGATTTTGTTATATTTCTTTAAAAGATTTTCAAAATTTGAGACGCTGAATATGGCTGAGTATGTAAAACACTTGCCAAACATTAGGAGTGAGGTCAGATACTCAGAGCCCATGTAAAAAGCCAGACACAGTTACAGGCATCTATAATCCAAGCCCCTTTACTACAAGATGCAAAGTAGAGACAGGAGGATGCCTGGAAGGCCATGAGGCAGCTACAATTGCATACAAGTGAAGAACAAGAGACATTTTCTCAAACAAGGCAGAGTACAAGGTCCGACACTAGAGGTTGCCCTCTGGCTGTATATGTGCTGTAGCATTCACATGCTATATTCAAACACAGAAAAACATGCAAACACATGCTTATACATATCAGAGAGAGAGAGAACCCAAGATTGAACAAAAATAGGCAATTCAGCTATTTGCAGATAAACTAGATGTCTTCAAAGCTTGATTTTTATAGGTGCTAAACTACAGTGAATGTGTTTTTCTGAGCTCTGAGAATCCTGCACTGTCTAACTTTATCATTCATCAAGGACTCTGTGCTCAGGCCCATGCAATTTTGTCATATGCATGAATGCCTCAACATTCAGCAGTGAGATCATTAAAGAAACGCCTCTGCAAGTCTGGAGCTTTCCTCCTCTGGTCCTCCGGTGCTACAAATTCCTACTGCTTAAACTACCATAAACTTTTGTGCCAGTGGGAGGGTATGCTGGGGATTAAACCCAGGGCCTTGTGCATGCTAGGCATGTACTCTACCACAGCTACATCCCCAGCCTTCTTTGGATTCTTCATTTTGAGACATGGTCTCTGTAAATTACCTAAGCTGTTTTTGAACTCTTTCTGTAGCCCAGATAAACTTTGAATATATGATCCTCTGTTCTTGTTTTCCTAAGTAATATAATCATGGATCTATGTCTTCAAATGCTCTGCTTGCTATAAACTATCTGGTTTTTGAGTGCAGCAATGGCGTATATTTTGGGGACTAATCTCTTTGAGAAATTATCCACACAGTCCCACTGGACAGACACCACAATACCACAAAATCCTCCCCTCCCCCTCAGAGTAATTCCTTAATTTTTGCATGGTAGGCATTATTCTTTCTTTATCTTGGCTCAAGTCTTGATAAATACAATTTAGAAACAAAGCAATCTATGCAAATAAATAGGCAAAGGGAATCTATTCATAATATATGAGAAACCATAGGATGATGTTCATCATACATTTTCCTAAAATTTTAAAAGAGAAAAATGAGACAGTGTGAGAGTTCAGTAACTATTATTCACTGTGGTCAAATATGAAAATATGCACATGTTGTTATGGGGAACTTACCAAAGATGACCACTCAGACACGGTACATAGGCAATTAAAAGTCTTTATTCCAGGACCTAGGTGTGGCTTTAAGTGTCCAGAACATGGGGGTTTTAAGGGTAAAGACTTCATCCAAGCAGACAGCAGTTAGGGGTGGTGGAAGGCAGGGTGGGGTGGGGTGGACTATTCACCTAGTAAGCAGACTGAAGCAAGCAGTTTTAACAGAAGCCAAGATAAGGGATAAGCAGTTAACCAGCTGTAGGAGGAGCGCCACAAAAACAGACAGTGGAGATAAGCAGTTCCTGGAGGAGGTTAGGATACAAATAAGCAGTTTTAACAAAGACGAAGAGAAGTTAGCTAGGACATCCTAACCATTGGTTCCTAGACTAGAGTTGGATTGCTTTCCATGGGATTCTCCACCAAGGAGTCCAGATTCCAGTTAAGCCTGGAATGGCCTCAGCAAGAATGTAAGATGGAGGAACATTTGAACTCTCTTGCTTCATCACAATATATGTTTTTGTGGTAATGTACACCAGTATCCATCTCAAGAACTGTCATAGCCATTTGAAATATTATTAGTTATTTATGGAAGTACCTAACTCCTAACATTAGCTCCTATCATTTTCTCAGTCTTTTAAATCTTTGTACATTTGACAGAAGGAATCAGTCTACTGTTTTAAGTTATACATCTTTAGTTACTGTATGAACAGCTTTTCAAATATTTACAAGCTAAGTCCACTGATTGGAGTTGCCTTCTTGGATACCATTGCTCCGTTTCATAGATTAGTGCCCTGCAGTAACGAAGGTACACATTACAGAACAAGATGGCTTAGGGAGAAAGTGAGTGAAGACATGTGTGGCAGTGGGCACAAAGCATTGTCCATCAGAAATCTTGACAGCCTTAAGTATCCTCTCATCTAACTGCATGCTCTACTTTTCTTGGTACAGCATCCTTAGTACCTATTCTAATCTATACTCTTTCAAACAAGCTGTCATACATTCCTCAGTTTCTTTAGCACCAGCTTCCAGTCTGGCTGTGCAGGTATCTGGCTCTTGTTGAAATATACCAGTTGCCCAACAGGGAATTTGATCTAGTACCAACTCTTGCAAGTACCTGGCTCTTTTGAGGCCTTTGCATGGCCTTAAAATAAGAAGAAATAGCTAATTGCTAATGGGAAGGATGGACTACCTCTGTAAAACCTTAGGTTTCTGGGGACTTGGTTCTAAAGTGCATGTGCTTAGATTTTAGCATTCCAAATATCAGGATCGCTTGCCTTCTCCATGAATTCCCTGGGCTTGATCTGAGACGTCTGCTGAAACTGATTCAAACTTCTGTCAAGCCTTCCTACTTCAATGATTAACTCAGCCTGCTCTTTGATTCTGTCCTCTGGCTCTAGGACATTTAAAGGTTTCCTGGCATGCTCACAGGGAACAATCTAGCTTTTATTTTTCCTCTTGACTTAGTGAATAATACCTCTGTACATGCCACCATCTCTAATAGTTTAACCATGTTTCAAAGAGCCAACAAATCCCATAGTTCTTGTCTTTACCATTTACTTCATACTCCTGAAATGCTCAAAGTGTTCCATTGCCTGGTATGTCCCCATCCATCTATATGCTCTGCTGATTCGTTCCTAGTTTAAAAGGAAACATTCTAACGATTGCACTTCTTTTGCATGCCAAGGATTACCATCATTCCGCTGCCCACCAGCAATGGTGTCCTCAGAGCCAAACTATCTGTGAGTGATCCATCCGCAAGATTCCATTCCAGAAACTGCTTCCCAGGATTAGTCCTGTTCCACTAGCTTGCATTCATTTTCTGGAAACAGAGATGGGGGTTGCATGAAAGTCAGTGGGGACTGTAGGAGACTTCTCTTGTGAGCTACAACTGAAAAGACATGAGGAAGAATATTAGGGAGGCAGGCAATGAGCTGGCATTCAATATGGTTTCAACTGAGACTTCAGACCATTTTAAGAGTGTCAGAATGTCTCTCCAGGACAATCTCAAACTGAAATAAGGGTTGGAGCTTTTAGATGCCTGACATTGATACTGAGCTCCCCATGGTAAAATAACTGTGGGAGAGGCAATTTCCTCTGCTCAAGGACAATTTCCAGGCACAGTGAAGTTGTGAGCCTTTAAACGCTTAGGTGCTGAGCATCAAAGAAGAAATCTAAATGGAGAATCACAATATGCCATAGTCTTTCCCTCGGACTCACTATGATCTAGTACTCACTGACATCAGAGCCCACAGGTCTTTGTTTCAAAGTTCATTGCTTCCAAGAGAACAGTCTAAGATATGAACCAAAATGATAGACTGAGCAGGTTATTATGCTCCTGCCTTTCAGAATGGTGCTCCTTACACTGTGGCCCTATCATGATGGCCCTATGGATCTGCAAACTCATTTCCCCAGGCTTCTTTGTCTGCACTTGTGGCACTTTCTTCAGCCACATTGGATCCTTCAAAACATATGTCAGCATTCTGGTCACAATCTTTCCTCAGGGGCCTGAACTCTACAGATGCCCTGTTATGAGCTTCATCATTACCCCCAAGTTTTCTTCTATTTCCCCAGACTTAAGATGAAGGAAATATTTCTTATAGTCACCTTCACTGGGTGAGCTCAGGGCTCCTCTTCTGTTTGGGGGCTGTGCTTTCTGTTTGTCAATTTTTCTGTAATTGATTTCCTATTCTCAATATCCTTTGACGGACACCTACTTTAGCTTCTATTTCCTTCTGTTTCTGCCTGAAACAGGCATTTGATAAAAAGGAAAGAAGGTAGCAAGTGACAGATCATGTGTTTGTGAAGGATGAGCATTACATGTAGCACAAACTGGTCAAAGATACAAAGACACAGCTTGCTGCACTGAGTTCTACACACTTTCAGCAACGTCACTTATGGCCACCAAGTTGTGGAGGAGTAAAAACATATATTTGAGTTGATTAAAGGTTTGTTGAGTAGGTGGGTATTGCAGGGGAAATGACCCAGGTTATTATGAACACTGGGAAAGAATTTCAGATCAAATCTCCCTGAACAGAGTTTAGAACACGTTAAAAAGCTTTATTCCCAGAGTAACATAACTTCTTCAGCATATAAATAGAACTAGATAAGAAAGTTGTTTTATATTAGGGCTTAGGAGGGATAGGACCACCCTACTCTTTCAAACTTGTCTCAAGTTTCAATGATGTAATGGTAAGTATTATCATATGATGAACTAGTTCATCAAATCTTTGCTAAGCAAAACCCATTCGTGGCTTTTGAGTCACCATTTGGAGTCTTTTTAGGTTATATTTAGTTAATAAAGAGATAAATAGCTGAACAGTACTTTGCCTTTTACATCTCATTCTGTTTGCCAAATGCTCCAGGCTCAGGGAGGGTCACTTCAGCACAAATTGCTGCAGGTTTCCAGAGCAAGTGTTGATTCTGTAATCTGTTGTGTAACAAGACTCTGGAGAGCTACCTTGCCCTTCATTATTACAAAATATGTTGAAGACAGATCATATTCTGAGGGTAAGTGGTTGGAGAATGTTTAAAAATGGTCTTCCTCTAAAGATGATAGGCTCATCTAGCCACCATTGCCTACACCTGACATCCTTCAAAAACATCAAGTTACTTACGGATATAGGAAGGAGTCTCTTTAAGTCATAGCCCAGTTGTTCCTACTGGAACACAAACACTTGTCCCCCTGAAAGGTCTCCCTACACCCCAGCCACCTGGGGCTCTTCCTTTTACACCCCATACTTCCAAACACAAATGGACCTAGAGGTGTTTCTAAAGGTTGTTCAGTCATGTAAACAAAGCTTCAGTGTGGCTGAAACAGTTTTGTTGTTTTCCCAGAAAGCCTCATCATTGGCATTAACATGGTACTTTAATCATTTAGAGATAGTTCTATTTGGCTGTAGTAATTCTAGTTGGAATGAAGCAAACTATATTCAAATAAAACCAAAGGAAAACATTCCATTTGGGCTTGGGCTTTCTCCTGACCCTCTCTCCCTCCCCCCAGAGTGTTTCAGACTAGTATTGGCTGAAACTTGGATGATACAGGGAAGCACTGGAGAATAGCAGGAACCTCTTGTTCCCGCACCTTGGGCAGCCTGGAAAGTACAGAACACATCCTGTAAAACAAATCGTCTAGGTGAATGTGAGTGGGATGTTGGTTTGTAAAGAGACTTGTGTTTGAATGAATAATTAACCCAGGTATTTGTCTTGCCCATTACCGTATAACAAACCACGCCAAAAAAATACTGACTAAAACAACCACCGACCAGTCCATGGCTCTGCAATATGAGACTCTCATGGGATATCTCTGGCAAGATCTATCTATACCCCTTCTGTTTCTTGTCTGTCTTTAGTTATCTGGAGAGCAGATTGGAACTAGAAGATTCAAGATATTCATTATCAATCATGTCCAATCTCCATAGACAGTAACTGCTCATGCTTCCAATAACTACTTTTCTCTAGTGTCATTTAAAGGAACTATTTCATCTGGTGTGTTTTTTCTGTTACATGCTCTTACCGTCCCTGTGTACTATCCCCCAGCCTTCCACACTACAGTTCAGCCTCTGAGACTTCACATTCCCACCTGATTTCTGCCTCTGTCCTGGCCCCAACAAACACAAGTGGACATCAACAGCTTAAGAACAGCATCTCCTTGTCTGTGGTTTTATCCATAGTGTCTGGCACTATGCCTGCAACTGAGTAAGAGATCAGTATTACCTGTTGAGAAAGTGTACTATAATAGCCAAATTGCAAATTGAAAAAAAAATTAATTCCACCACTGTGGAATTCCCACAAATAAATAACAGAGATTGGGTAAAGGGAAGTGAAGTCCAGAAGTTCAAATGATGAGTCATGGCAATGAGGTAATGACAATGTTTGATAAAATCTACTATTTCATGAGCACATTTGACTGAGTTGGGTTTTCTCAAGAAGAATGGGAAAGCAGTGAAAAATCAGTTAAAAAGGAACTAGAAGACAATAACATAAGTGTTTTCATTTCTGGATATATGAAACGCCTAACTAAATCAATCACTTAGGATAAAGATACTTTTTCTTATCTCAGTGTATTTTAACCATTTGTATTATTGCAAGGTAGTTTCTAATTCTTATTTCCTGAATATCATGATGTATACACCAAAGAATAGGAAAATGCACCCAGAGCAAAGGTTTGTGAAAGAAATCAGAGAGAGGATTTGGGAAATGGTAGTCACCAAAGGGATTAGGGGAACCTGATAGGTCAGAGAAGTATTTAAATAAGATGCATGGCAGCAGATAACCTTCATGACACCCTGGACCAGCATAATCTTTAGAGTTGCCCCAAATGCAGCAAAGGGCCAGGTCTTTGGCTCCACTGACAAGTCATTGGATGGACACTCCTCCCAGTGAGGAAGTACAGGACAGGACTCTGAATCTCTTTTCTTTGAAAAATAGAACATTCTGGAGAAGGGCTTCACTATGGGAAATCAGCCAGCACAACAGGCATCTGGAAATGAGTGGATAAGACCAGGCTAGCATTCCACATCACCCATGAACATCCATCTCTAGTAACGGAACAAGTTTGGACTTCTGTCTGACCATTGTGGGCAGAGAGATTCAAATCTACACTTTAAAAAATGCACAAAAACACTTTTTGAGGTAACCTTCAGAAGCGACTCATAACCATTTTCACCACAATACTAGTAAAGCACACTATTATAGGGACAATATGTGCTAACCACAAAATGGAGTAAAGTTTCTTTTAGAAAGTGCAGGAACAGGGACCATCTGCACCCAGTGTGAGAGATTTTGCTTCACAGAAAGCTGCTGCTAGAAATCCCTGGAAATAAGAGTGTGAACAATCTGTGGAATACACAAAGAAGGAAGGAGAAGGGGGTTGTAGGACATCCACTTAATGTCATGATCCAGGAGGCACATCCACTTTATCTCATCACTTCAGGGACTTAGAGGTGGGATGGGACAAGACTGTCAGCAATGTAGTAATACTGTGTGCACTGCACCAGGTCAATGGGAGAGAATAAAAGGGGAAAAAAGAAAGAAGCACCAGTTCTCAACCTGTGAGTCGAGACCCCCTAGGAATCATTTATCCCTTTCTCATGCGGTTACCTAAGATCATTGGAAAACACAGATATTTACATTACTATTCATAATGGAAATTAAAATTAGAGCTATGAAGTAGCTACACAATAATAAATGGGGGATACCACAAAATGAAGAACTATAGTAAAGGATCACAGCATTAGGAAGGTTGATGACCACTGCTGAAAGTATGCAGAAAGATGGACTTTCTTATTCCATCTAGACACACTGAGTGTTTTTAAGAGACACATGTCCTAGTATAGCATGTGCTCATGCCTGTGTGGCCAGTAGAGAGGACACCAAGAAAGATACAAGAATACATGTGCCTAATTCAGATATATGAACAAACTTTGAGTGAGGGAGTTATTAAATAATAGAATGTCAGAGTAAATTCAATGAATATACTGCTTACTAAAAGTGGAATTATATAAACAACTGTGCCTTGGATTCCATATATAACAGACAGCCCTAAAAACCCAGGAGAGCTTTGCAGCCTAGCCAGGCACCAGCACTTTGCTTTGCTCATCAATGAAACTAGATTATTCTAAATTATATATTCAGTAAAGCCAAGGAAAATAAATGACTATCATTCAATCCCGCTTTCTCTCAAGTCTATAAAAGCATCAAAGAACTCAATATTTTGCTTTTAAACACTTTTCTAGCCACATGAATAACTTCTAGGTTTTTTTTTCTTTTTGAAAGTTCAGATAGTTTGCCATCTTTTCCAAGAAGGTTTCCATAAAGACATTAGGTGACATCCTCACACCCCTCCCCTACTCATTGTCTCCACTATTATAATAACACCTCAAGATTATACAATTGCTCACCCATTAAATGAAAACCTCACTGAGTGCAAGAAGACCTCAACACATGCCTGTAAGACAAAAGGTTGACTAGATGATTGCATATTATATGAGGAAACTATTAATATCAGAGTCATTCTTCCCTGAGAATATTGTATTGAGTATACTTTCACATTGTCTCATCTAAGCATTGTCTAGGAATCTCTATGCCCTTAACAAATGAATTTACTAGTAAATAAAGCAAAGCCAGAGGAAAGAGAGGAGTTTGGAAGAGCATACATGCTTCTGCATGAAAACTACATCCAAGCTTTAGAAATAATAACAAGGTAGCATTTATTTGCTGAAGACTTTTATAACATGCTCTGTGCTGCGCACATCTTATTATTTTCCCTCTTTTGTCCTCACAACATGGCTATGTGATAGACATGTATGAAGAAAATTACATCAGTCATATACTGAAGCAAGAACAAAAGCTTGAAATGAGCAGAATTCTAGCTGACTCCTTGGTGACATTCCACATTAACCACTACGTTATATGGTTCCAAAAGACGTGACTATGACAGTTCTTGTGGGATATTTGTACACTGTGTGAAGATATATTACTGTGATTAGCTTAATAAAAAGTTGAACTGCCAATAGCTAGGCAGGAGGCAGAGAAAGAGGGGAAGTAGATGAATCTAGAGAGATTCCAGGAGACATGGATGAGTGGAACATGACATAATGTAGGTTAATAGAAATGGGTTAGTTTAACTTATAAGAGCTCGTTAAAAGCAAGACTAAGATAGGACCAAGCTTTCATAATTAATAAGAAGTCTCAGTGTCCTTATTTGAGAGATAGCTGGTTAGACAGAGAAAGACTCTTACAGATAGTTGAGTGTTTGTTTGTTTTTTTTTTTTCCTACAAAAGTTTGCCTTCTGCATCTGGTAGTTAATATAAAAGCCCTCTGAAAACACTAGGGTAGCTACAGCATTGTTTCCTAATAAACAAATACACCCTCAGACTTTAAGTTCTGTTTGAGAAACAGAAATTAAAGATCTCTACTGAAATTTTACTCTATTTCCATTTCAGAAAGCAAGAAGAGTCAGATGGTCATCCAACTGTCATTTTGTTATTGGTACAGCTAGATTGAAGAGTGTGGCACAGAGTCAAGAATCTTCTCCTCTGCTCTGGCACTGAATTACCGCTCAGTCACTGGAACAAAGTTCAATCAGGCAGCTCAGATCACTCTCCAAACCTATCCTCACCATCTCATGTCATCTTGCTCCCCTAAAAGGGGAGTTTGTTATGTATTGGCCTCTTTCTAAAAGAAATGAGGACTGACTAAGGGTAGTATAAAGACAACATAAAAAAAAAAAGAAAATTCCTCATTCTCTTCCCACCTCCCTTTGTAACCCCCACCCATGCTCCTAATTTACTTAGGAGAATATATCTATTTGCCCTTCCCAGGAGGATCCATGTATGTCCTGCTTGTTACCTAGCTTATCTGGAGTTGTGTGTTGTAGCTTGGTTATTCTTTGCTTTAAATATAATACCCACTTATGAGTGAACACATATTGTGTTTGTTGGGACAGAAAGGAAGAGCAAAGAAACAGATATCGTGACAGAGGGAGCCATTCTGGGGTTAGGGAGAGGCCTGATGCTAGGGACATTCCCAGGAATCCACAGGTATGACCCCAGCTAAGCCTCCAAGAAGTGCAGAGGATTCCTAAACTGGCCTTCCCCTGTAATAAAACTGATGATCACCCTAATTGTCATCATAGACCCTTCATCCAGAAAATGATGGAAGCAGATGCAGAGGTTCATAGCTAAGCACTGGATTGAGCTCTCCGTCCAGTTAAAGAGAGGGGGGAGGGATTATATGAGCAGAGGGATTAGGATCATAATGGGGAAACACACAGAAACTGCTGATCCAAGCTACAGACTGGGGAGCCTTCATGGACCGAACTAGACCCTCTGAATATGGATGATATTATACAGTTGTATAGCTCTTACAGTAGGACCAAGATTTATCCCTAGTGCATGAACTGGCTTTTTGACACCCTATTCCATATAAAGAAATATCTTACTCAGCCTTAATGGGGAGGGGCAGCTTGGTACTCCCTCAGTTTAATATGCCAGACTCTTTTGACTCTTCATGGGAGGCCTTACTATCTCTGGGGGAGGGTGGCTGAGGGGTGAATGGGAGGATGGGAGGGAGGGGAAATTGTGTTTGGTATGTAAAATGATTTTAAAAACTTTTAAATTAAAAAAATTTAAAAGAAAGAAAATCCAAGATGGTGAAGTATAGGTACTCAACCACAACTTTCTCTACAAAGAACTGTTAAACATAATAATAATAATAATGAGTAGTCATTTTTGAAGGCAATGGAGGATAGAAATCTTTAAGGTACAAAGAGCTGACACGGCAGGCAGAACCCTGACTCCCGAGTCTCAGGTCAGGGAGACTGAGGGCTCTAGATTTCAGATAAACAGTACATGGAAGAGTCCTCAAATCTCATTACTATGGATGGCAGAAATCCTAGACACAGGAAAGTTTCACAACTGACACAGGCAGGGAGCCAAATTGAAGGAGCTGCTTAGAATTCTCCAAGTAGATTTGCCTCGCAATAGTTCAGAAGAGGTCAACCCTTTCTAAGCCCCAGCTTATAAACTGGGATATAATGATACCTTGAAATTAGAGTCTTTATTAGAGTCTACACTGCCCTGAGGGGTGAAGCATCTCTCTCTCTCTCTCCTTTCTCTTTCTCTCTCCTCTCTCCCCCCCCCCTCTTGCTTTCACTCCCTCTCACTCTCTCACACACACATATCCTCTCCCCTCTCCCTCTTCTCTTGCCTGTCTCTCCTGTCTCTCCTTTCTCTCTACCCCCACTGGTATGTGTGTGTTTGTATGTATGTATGTATGTATGTATGTATGTATTCTAGTATGCTTACACAAAAGACTTTGACCTTGTGGAAATAATCAGATACATCTGTGTTCCTGCTAAGCCTAGTGACCAAGCCCATGAAGTGGTTTGCACTATTGGGTGCAAATACTTCCACACTGTGAAAAAAGCTGCCTCCAACCCTTGAAGAATGTGGACTCACGCCCCTAGAACCTCATGCCTGTATCCTACATGTGTTCAACTCTACCAACCACTAATGCCACTGATACTCACCAGTACAAGCTAAGGATACAGCTCCTATGGTTCATGCATCCCAACATAACTACCATTCACATTCAACACTGTAAAATTGAGGCTATTGTTATGATTTTGTGTGGATCTGGCATGGTGTGAATACAAATTACCCAGTTATCTGGTGGTGGGTATCTATAAGTGCAGAGGCCTCATGGGAGATGCAGTGGAGGCAGCAGAGGGTAGCAGGAGACACTACACTACTTAGAAGCTGTTTCTATGTAGAAGAACTTTATTATGATAGAAGGATGGAGCTATGATAACAGAGAAGAGAAAGAGAGAGATAGAGAGATAGAAATGAGGAACACTCCCAAGAGAGAGAACAAAGGAAAAGAGAGATTCAGAGGCAGGAATTCTTCTTAAATGGGGCTTGATGTCAGAACTCAGGGGAGGGTGCGGCTTTAGAGACTAACAGCTATGTGTGATACCAAGCTTCCTGCGTCTGTAGCACTTGAATCTGCAGAGATAGAAGTCATGACCCCTGTACTCTATATCCCCACATTGCTACCATCCATTGACAGAAACACCTACCCCATGAAGTCTTGTCCTTGTGAGTTCCAAAGACATATCCCTTTTCCCCTGTGTCTGTGGTATTGTTACTGGCACTGATTAAGGCTCCAAATGACAGAACATCTTGTTCCTGAGGGGTCTGATAACATATTTATAGAGCCCCATGCCCCTCTTGTCATTGACAAGAGGTTTTTCTCTCCATAGAAGAGAACCAGCAATAGAGCCTGAGGACATATCATGTTTTATACCCCAAGCATCAAGACTCCTTGAGAAGCTTCTACAGCCTGTCATCACTGTTTCTCCCACTTCTAGAAGCCAAGCCTGCCATGAGTTTTTGAAATCATTCACTTCCAGAAGTCTGCATCCAATGCAAAAATCGCGTACTACACTGGGATACTCAGTTGGCAACATATGGAGAATCCACACAGAAATTGCTCCTTTGTGCTTCCTTGTAACCAACTTCCTTGTAACCTCAACCAACTGACGTCCTACAACCCATCAACATGAAGACAGCACTCCCAATAGTAGTTGCTCTACAAAATTAGAACAAGATACAAATTTATTATTATAATGATAAATTTAACAAAGATAGAAATTATGAAAGATAGTCAAAATCTTTGACCTTAAAAATTCAATCACTGAGGGGGAAAAACACAACTGAGCTTTAACAACAGACCAACTTGAACAGGAGAAATAATTTATGAATTTAACATGTCTTTTGAAATAGTTGTCAGGAAAAGAAGAAACAAATAAAGGTAAAGCCAGAGAATAGGAACAGAGAGAAGAAAAACAAGTAATAGTAATAATAATAATAATAATAATAATAATAATAATAATCAAAGTCTATGAGATTCATAGAACAATTAGGAAAATGATTATGAGTATTTTAGAAGGATAATACAAGACAAAAGACAAAATTTTGTTCAACAAGCTAAATGAAGAAAATAAAATCATTGAAAAGAAACTGATTATCAGTAGTTCTAGGAGTCTCAAGTTTCATGTTAGAGTCCAAATGTAAAGTGCACTACAGTCTCATGCATTAAAATCAGTGGTTCTCAACCTTCCTAATGCTGTGACCCTTTAATACGAGTCCTCATGTTGTGTGACCCCCACAACCATAAAATAATTTTCATTGCTATTTTGTAACTGTAATCTTTCTACTGTTGTGAATCCTTATGTCAATGTCTTTATTTTATGATAGTTTTAGGCAACCCCTGTGAAAGGGTCATTCAACTCTGAAAGACATTGCAACCTTCAGGATGAGAACCACTGATTTAAACATTTCCCCCCACTGGTACTATTTTGTGAGATTGATGCTGTTTCCACCATGACCTCCCCACCATGATAAACTGTATACCCTGAAACTATAAGCCAAAGCCACCACTGCATCCCTCAAATTTTTCTTATCAGGAGATCTTATCACAGCAGCAAGAGAGGAAAGAAGGTACTGGATAGGTTCATTTATTCAGGAAGACTTTTTTTTTTTTTTAGTGGGGCAGGGGCCATCCAGTGGGCAGGAATCCTGTACTGTATGAAATGAAGTAAAAGAGCTGAGAACAGTCACAATCACTCTGCTTCTAAGTTACAGATGTGACATGACCAGCTGCCCTAGCTTCTACCTCTAACTTTCCAAAACTCAACAGAGCAGAGGTTGACTCATGAAGCTTCGTTTGCAATCAGGGAAACAGGGAGTGAACAGGAAGTGAGGTCAAGCTATAAATCTTCAAGACCTGTCCCAACTGACCAACTTCCTCAGCAAGGCTTTACTCCTAAGGTTCTACAACCTTCCAAAACAGCGCCACCAATTGAGTGTCAGGTGTGCAAACAAATGAGCCCATGGGGGACATTCACATTCAACTTATGTCATCTGGATAATTTCTCACAGATATTCCCAAAGGCCCACTTCCCAATTGATTCTAAATGCTGTTGAGCTGACATTTAAGATGAATCACCATATATACTACAGACAATTTGTGAAAATATTCCTTCTTCGGAAATGCTGAGCATAACGAACGTTTCAGTTTCTTTGGGAGAATCCCCATTAAACTAATAGAATATTTATCAGCAGAAAATTTTCAGATTAGGAAAAAATGGAATGGTGAACTCAGATTTTTAAAAGAATCAGAGTGTCAATTAAGAATAAACCACCCCTCAAAGAAAAATTTTTTATCAAAAAAGTATTCAGAAGGGAACCATAATGCTTTCTGAAATGTGCAAAACAGAGAAGAAATTACCAAGATGAACATATAGAAAAATGTTTAGAGTAGTCTCCTTTGTGGAAGCATCATATAATTGCTATCATCATGATAATACACAAAGGAACAAAATCATTGGTAAAAGAAATATACAAAAAAATTTAAATAATTCAATCTTATTGCTATAGAAAACAATAAAATATAAATTCAAATAGTATGATACGTATAACATTCAAAATAATTGTAAAATAATAAAGAAAATGACATTAATAAATTTTACTTATTATTAACCCTGTGTGCAAAAATTAAATCCTCCAATCAAAAGAAATGGGATAACTTATGGGCTTTTTAGTACAACCTAGTTACATGCTGCCAGCAAGAAACTCTCTTAAAATATAGACTGAAAACAGAGGGGAAAACTGCAATACTCTAATAAAAAAAGAAACATAAGCCAGCTAGAGCAGTTTTTAAGTAGAGAAGCTTAAACTCAAAATTTATTAAAAAGATAAGAAATGTCAGTATAATGATAAAGTGGATCCATTTATTAAGGAGAGACAACAATTATAAATGAACCCCCAACTCTGGAAAATTTAATTATACAAAACAAGCATTATAAGATCTAATGGGAGAGACAAGTTCTAATTCAATAATCTTTGGGGATTTGAATACCAGTATGAACCAGTATGGACCAGTACACAGACCAAAGAAAGCCAATAAGTAAACATCAAAATTAAATTACACTATAAACCAAATGGAATTAACAAACATTTATAGAACTTCTATTATAATAGCCAAATAATTAAAGTTATTTTCACAAGAACAGTCTTACTCAAAAGAAATTATACATTATTTCCATTGAATGAACATCAACAAATTTTTAGGTATGGTTTTCTCTAGTCAGAAAGAAACTAAAGATCAGAATCAGATGATATTTAGGAAATCATAAAAATACATAAAACAATATGCTCTTGAATTACTAATAAACCAATGTAAAATTCAAAGGACAATTAAATTTTGTCTTGAAATAAACAGAAAATAAAATACAGCTTACAAACTCTTAAAGGATACAGACAAAGAAATATTATAAGGATTTTTTTCATCAATGACTACCTACAAAGAGAGAGAGAAAAGAAAGAGAGAGGGGCGCAAATCAATTATTTGAGGTTTTTTTTTTTTCCTTTTGGTCAAGATAAAACACTAGCAAAGCAACTTAAGAGAGAAAGGACCTATTTTCACTCACAATTTAAGGTTCACAATGGGAAACAATCATGAACAGAGTAATAAATGCATCTATGCTAGTACTCAGCTCACTTTCTCCAGTTTATGCAATCTAGGATTCCTTGCCCTGGAAATAATATCCCCAAAACACACACACAGAAAGAGAGAGAGAGAGAGAGTTAAGATGGACCGCCTAACATTAATTAATGTTATCCAAAAGACATAGCCAGAAGTCCATTTTCCAGCTGACTCTGGAATCTGTCAAACTGATAGTTTTAACACCAGCTATCATAAATAAAAGCCCAAACAAAACAAATGTCACATTAATAAACTGAAAATGAACAAAACAAACAAAATAATAAAGAACAATGAAATAAGGTTGACTGTGGGTGGAACAGGGATGAAGGGAATAAATATATAAATAAACAAAGCAAGTATAAAGAAAAAGATGACAAAAAATAAAGCTATAGTTGAAAAGAAGCCATTACAATTAATGCATCAAGTTATACCAAATATTTAAGATTTACCCTTTGTGACACAACGGTTTATTAAGAACTACCATAAACAACTACATACTAACCAACTTTAAAATCCTGTAAAAATCGATAAACTTCAAAACTCATAATATCTATAAATAGAAAACCACAAGGAAATAGAAGTAACAAGAAGACACAATATAGTAAGACCATGACCTGGTCTTTGATGGTTAAGTCTACAAGACATCTAAAAGAAGAATCATGTCAGTCCCATTTAAATTATTTCAATAAACGGAAAAGGAGAGGACTTTGCCATACTTCAACTCCAAAATAAGCATCACAATGAATCCAAAACCAAAGACATAACAATGAAAGAAGACTAGAACCCAGCGTTCTTGATAAACATACACACAGAATCACAACCAAGTCCTAGCAAACCTAATTCAACAACACAGCACGGATTTTATACACCACAATCACATGGGCTCCATCCCAGCATGCAAAAGGGTCTCAACATATGCAAAACAATAAACATAATATAGCAATCCAACAGAATGAATGACAAAATCACCTATAGTAGATACAGAAATTGGTAAATTTTAACAAACTTTTGTCTTAAAATCCTTCAACAAATTGTCTAAGAAAAATCATGCGCAAATAAAAATAAGTGTTATATGACAAACCCACAGCTAACAGCATGTTAAAGAGAGAAAACTTGAGTTTTTTTTAATATCTGGAATAAGATAAAGGCATTTATTTTCAACACTCCTATTCAACATAGTACCAGAACTTCTTATGTAATTCTTATATTTGTATATTCCATTTACATTATTCCCCCATCTCTTCTCCCCTTCCCATGTCCCTCAGATCCATCTTAAATTCATAGCTTCTGTTTCTTTAATATTACATATGCATATGTTACATAAATATTTAACATATAAGTAATATAAAATATATAAAATATGTTTCTAAATTGCTAGTATATTATATGTAGTATATAATATACTAATACTAAATACACATAGATGTATATATGTGAATAAATATATAAATACTGCCTACCAAGTTTATATAGTGTTCCTTGTATGTGTATGTTTTTATGGCTGACCATTTGATACTGGATAACCAGTTTGGGAGCTCATCTTTGGAGAGGACTGATTCTTTACTCTCTTAGTAGTCATTAATTGCCTATAGCTCTTCATCTATGGGTTTATGAGATTTCCATCTCCAGGTTGACACGCCGATAGGATTGTCACTATTCAGGTCTTGTTTAGGCAGACATACTGTTAAAATTTCATGATTAAAGTTTCCCTGTAATATACACAGGACACATTCTCACAGCACATGTCTTAGTCTTTTAGCTCTTACAATTTTTCTACCTCCCCTGCCTTGAGCTATAGTGACTGAGAATTGTATTGTTGATGTATCAATTGGGGCTGGGAATCCATGCATTTAAATCACATGTGGTCTTCTCTAATGGTCTCCATCTGCAGCAAAAATAAATTTTTGTTGCATAATTAGAGGTTCACTTACCTTGGTTATAAGGATAAGTATTAAGAATATAGGATAAGTATTAAGAATGCAGCTAGAAAAATAGCTCAGTGGTTAAGAACACTTGCTGCTCTTACAGAGGACCTGGGTTCAGATCCCAACACTTACATAACAGCTTATAACTATACGTATTCTATATGTATCTTAATTTTCAATGTATCTAATGTCCCCTATGTCAACACTTCTCAACCCGTGGTTCGTGACACCTTTGGGGGTTGCATGTCAGATATCCTGCATATCAAATATTTACATTACAATTCATAACAGTAACAAAATTATAGTTATGAAGTAGCAATGAAACAATTTTATGGTTGAGGATCACCACCACATGAAAACTATATTAACGGGTAAGTACATTTGGTAGGTTGAGAAGCACTGCTCTCTGGTGACCCTGGACACAACTGTGTAGAACTATAACTTTTCTCCCTCGGCCGTTTGCATGGTACCTACAGTACCTTTCAGTACTAGAGGACAAAAAAAAAAAAAAAA
The DNA here is from genome assembly GCA_033318265.1 of Phyllotis vaccarum. Lineage (NCBI taxonomy): Eukaryota > Metazoa > Chordata > Mammalia > Rodentia > Cricetidae > Phyllotis > Phyllotis vaccarum. Next base: position 47,162,467 of record JARWLC010000012.1, on the reverse strand, counting down.
TACACAAATGAGAAAGGAAGGTGTCAAATTACTTCTGATATTTTGTTTCTTAATATATAGAAACCCTCAAATATTCTTAAACTGTTATAATGTATGAAGAAACAAAGGTTAAAGATCACAAAATCAAAATCAATACACAAAATAAATAAAATTTTTATGCACCCATATGCACACATTGTGTGTGTGTGTGTGTGTGTGTGTGTGTGTGTGTGTGTGTGTGAGAGAGAGAGAGAGAGAGAGAGAGAGAGAGAGAGGCAGAAAGAGAGATAGTTTACTGCATGTTGAACTCAGAGCTTTATATATGCTAAGAAAGTGAAAGTACTCTACCATTTAATTATATCCCAAGTCTTCTTTTTCTTTCTTTCTTTTTTAAATTTTAAAGTGGGGTTTTCTTAAATTGCCCTGTCTGGACTTGAATTACTAATAGTCCTGCCTCTAATACTTGTGACCCATGGGTTGAGAAGTGCCTCCATATAGGGCATTAGATACTTTACAAATGGAGTTATATACCATTGTAAGTTGCTATGTGAGGATCTGGACCCAGGTCCTCTGCAAGAGCTGCAAATACTCTTACCCACTGAGCAATCTCTATAGTCCCAAATTCTAACTGCATTCTTAATGCTTATCCTTATAATAAAAAATAAGTGCACCTCTCACTATGCAATGAGGTGCCTGTAGATGCCTCCTGCATCATATGCAAAGGGAAATAAAAAATCTCCATGATGATAAGTATAAAAAGCTGGTGAAACAAATTATAGAGGTGTCACACATACAGAGAAAGTTCCATCAAAATACCCATAGCATTTGCTGAAGAATGAAAAACAATTACAAAATTCATATGAAATTATATGAAACCAAGAATAGCCAAACCAATGCTGAACATAAACATCAAAGGGATCAGAGAGAGCATCACAAGTCTGACTTCAAAGCATCCATCAAATTAGGAGCATAAATGCCCATCGCTATACAGACCTATGGAACAGAATGGAATATTGATGTTAACCCATGTATTCATAGGCAGTGAATTCATCAAGTTGCTGCAAATACACATTTAGAGAAAAGGCACCTTCTCCTCAATATATAGTACTGGGAACACCATAGCCCTACTTCTTACCATATATACACAAAACAATCATTATAAATTAGGTTACGGAACATTATTCAAAATCTGGAACTATTATTTTTAAATGGTATCTACTTCTGGGCGTTAGTACAGAGAGTTTTGGGCAAGTCCCTAAAACTTCAGATAATAGCTGACTAATCGATAATAGACTAATGGGTTTGTAATGAACTACAAAGCTTCTTCATAGCGAAAGATACAATCTACACAGTGACAGAATTAGAAAAAACATTTGTTAATTTCTCATCTGAACATAGAAACATCTCTCTATAACATAGAAAAAATCATCAAAACATTTTAAAAAATGAATGAAGCAATAGCCAGGTGATCTGAATAGATATTTCTCTTAAAATGATAAAACAAAAAAGCAAATGGCCAGCACCTACATGAAAAATATTAGCTTCACTCAGTGATTATCAGGGTAAAAAAAATTTAAAAACACACAAAATCATCTCATCACAGTGAAAATATTTTTATTATGAAAACAAAAGTTAACAATGTTGACAAGGATGTAGACAAAGGAGAATTCTTGTACACTATTGGTGGGAATATAAGTAAGTCCAGCCATTACAGACAAGGATGTGAAGATTCATCAAATTATTGAAAATATAATTGATGTATAACTCAATAAACTTCAATCTTGTGTATAATACAAAGGAAGTAAAGCTAGTATGTTAAACATGAAGAGCATGTATGTTGTAACACTATGAACAATTGCAAAACATAGAATTAAGTGAGAGATAACAAACAGATGAGTAGATTTTAAGATTTTCAATGTAGTTACATATATAATAGAATGGTAATATGAAAGAAAGTGGAGGGTATTATGTTAACTGAAATAAGATCGGTGCCAAAACCAAGTACTACATGTTCTTACGTGTAGAGAATAAAGTAATTAGTTGACCTGTAATATTAGAGATCACAATAGAGGTAATTGGTGGGTTAAAATGAGAACAGAAAGAGGGATGGAGGGTGATAGTAGGTATCAAAATACAGTGAGAGTGGGGGAAATAGTTCTAATGCTTTAGAGTGTGGTAAATCTATTATAGTCTTAATCTATGACAATTATACAACTCAAAATAATTAGAGGAAAGTATGCAGACTCTTATTGTATGGAAATTATCATAATATTTTGAGAGATGAAAATATGAATTGATAATTTCATGTTTGCATATATCTAATTGTAGCACTGTACCATTTTCATGCAGGTTTTACATCTATTAATTTTAAATTAAGGACAATATGTACAACCACTTTCTTTAAGATACTGTTTTTGATTTGCCAGGGTGCTTTTATTCACAATTTAATGTTATTTTTTAAAATTTTAAATTGTTATCTATGTCAAATATCTCTTAGTGATCACAACTAAAAACTATTTTGATATACCAGTTGACAACCTGATTGAGGTGTTTACAAACTAAAGAACTGGGCACACTGCATTTATGGATCTGCATTTAATGACCATCAAAAGCATTTGCTTAAGGAAAGAGGCACGTCTTTAAATATTCCAGTATAGTATTTTTTCAAGGTCAGTTCTTAGCAGTGATAGCCTGGTTGTTTACAATTGAGGTATCAGGAAAAATATGTTATTAGAAATTTAGAAATGTTTTAGTTTCTTTTTTTCTATTGCTGTGATAAAATACTTAACAGAAGCAACTTCTGGTGGAAAGGGTTTATTTAGCTCATAGTCCAATATATAGTGGTGGGGACATCAAGACAATAGTAGGTTGAAACAGCTGGCTACATTGCCTCCACAGCAGGGTGCAAGCAGGCACCCTGGAATGGTATACTGACATCATTTGTCAAATTTAGGAAGTTGGTGGCCATTATTGAATATTTAGCTGCCTGTTCTATTTGTCTGCTGGAACTTCAATAGTGTCAACTTGAAAATTCTCCAAAGGTTTGTTAGTCTTGTTTCACATTTTGTTCAACCTGATTTATGTTCCTCGACTCAGTAATTTCATCTTTCCTCTGCAGATAGGGCCACTTTCTCACTGCCTTTGAATTCCCTTCTAATTTATCTTTTATTGTAACTATTACTTCAGCCTTCTAGGATATCCATTTCTTTACTGGTTTTCCATTTTCTTTTGTAAATTATGTCTTGATCTGCTTGAGCCCCTTCAACTGTTTGAGTTTCTGTATAAAATTTATGTTCATGGTTTGTGTAGAATATGTCAGCAAGTTGAATTTAGGGAAACTTCTGAGCTCTTTTTAAGAAGGGATCATAATCTTCTGTCCTCTTATTGACCTCATGTTTCTTGTTTCAGAGTTTGCACACTGGAATCTAATATGTGATAACTATGGAAGTCATGGGGTTTTTTTTTTCATCTTAAAGACTGTCTTTTTGCCTGTTTTTGTCTGAGGTACTTCCATCACTCCAACAATTCCACCATCAACACAGAAGAACAAACACCTGTATACAGTTTCACTTGTTTTCAATCTAAATACTATATGAATAGAAAACTTGGATGAACCCACATAGGAGGCAGGGGGTTACAGAGCATAAAAAGAAAGTGAGGGAAGCCAATTCAATGTGGCAAAGACCAGAGAGGGATAAAGAAACTGAGGACTAATGGTCCAATTACATGGGAGGAAAAAATCACATGCTGGTTGGTCAATTGTGGATTCTGAGTTTTGTTACACCGTTTAGCATGCTTGTTAAAAATACCCAAGCTGGTCATAGGAAATTATAACATATTACTCTTAAGTCAATTGGAAGTAACAATGTACAAAGGACTTAATCATATAATATATAAATATATATGTATTTATATATGTGTGCATGTATGTATGTATGTATTCAAGGAAAAGTATATAACAAAAAGCACAGAAATAGAAGCCACAAAATATAATTGCAAAATCACAACCAAGTATTATTGCGGGACTGCGGGATCACAGGACCACAGGCCAGAAATTTAATACAATAAGTGCTGCTCAATGTGAGTAAATATACACACATAAAGCCATAGAAAGCTTTTAAATGGTCTAGAGCACAGAAATGAAGCCAGACGCAGCTTCTGAGTTGTGTCTCTCAAGTGGGTCATAGTAAAGAGAATGAACGGTGTATGGGATTAAATTACAAAATGACTTATTATATAATAATTTCCTAATACATTGCACATTTATAAATGCCCAAGTGTTTGCAATGACCCAGTACTTATTCCAAATGCATAGGACTATTTCCAGTTTTAGATATTTTTAGATATGAGGAATATCTGTGTATATTTAATGAGATACATTAGGAATAAAATCCAAATCTTTAATTAAAATTCATTTCTATTTCATGTTCACATATAAAGTTTGCTTGGAAGTCATTTTATAAAAGATGCTAGTAAATTTATGCATGAAACAATGTCTCACAAAATAGAATTTTCCACCTGTGGTATCATATCAGCCAAAAAGTTTCAAACTTTGATGCAGTTCAGATTTGGAATTTTTTCAGCAGAGATTCTCAGCCTGGGTTGAAAGGTAAAGATTTTTACACGGGAGGGGGAATATTGCAGTACAGTATCATTAAAACCCAAGTGCAATGAATCAGCACAGAGAGAGTGGTTAAAATAAAGGAGATAAAAGTCTATTCAAAGGAAATGCTAATAAAAGCATAGTAGATATAGTAATATTAAGGACAAAAGCACTTAAGAGGAACGAAGGGTTATTGATGTTTCATTTTGGTGAAAAGTAAGACCCACTAAAGCATTAGTATGGTTATTGATATTCACACTCCTCACAATTTACCTCTGAAATAAAAATCTTATAAAACTTAAAATCTGACAGTATCACACAACCAGTGGGAAAAATTTAACTCACGTATCTTTTTAAAAATTAACAAAGATATGGAAGATTTGTAATGTCTGAATTGTTTGAAACATAAGCTGTCATAGGACTTTATTCTCTCCACAGAGTACTGGGTCATTGCAAAACCTTGGGCATTTACAAATGTACAGTGTATTAAAAAATTATAAGTCGGCAGTGACAGTTTGAGAGTAAAAGTCAAATAGACCACTTTAATGTGTTGGAATCTAGTATAACTATATTGAAATCCTACAAAGTAAACCCAGTTGAAGCTCAAAGATCACACCAAAATGTTAGCAACCCAAAATCTGACAACAAATGTCCAGAGCAACAGCATCTTTGGGTAAAAGAAGAACTCAAATGGAGCCAGAAACACTGGAAGAGAATTAGTATGAAAGCTCCATTTATCTAGATGTGGTAGAGATTACTAAAGTCTTAGAATCTGGAAAGAAAAAAGCAGCATGTAGATAAACACTAAAAGGGCACATGTGCTGCACAGTTAAACCAATATTCACAGGAAGTGTAGTGATTAAGTGATAAGCTTTTCATAAAAACTAAATACACTTCACCTTCACTACAGACATGGGAGAGCAGGCCCCAATGGCATAGACATAGAGGTTCTGCCTCCACCCCTTGCCTGAGGTGAGCCAGTCCCTGGATTGACCAGTTCAGCTACCACCCAGTCCCACATCAAGGGCTTTGAGTTTGCCCACCCCAACATCTATCCCATCTATTACCCGCCTGAGTGTGTGTGCTCCAAGTATATGAAAGTATTGTTCCTTCAGAGCCATAGCCTCAGGATCTCCATGACTCCTGGAAACAGTTCAATAAGGGAGAGAAATTTCAGTAAGGGTCCAGTATTGGTGGTTTGTCAGAGATCAGAGCCTTTGGAACAGACCAACAATTCCTTGCAATGAACATTTGCAAGCACAGCTGAGCGGATGTGGTGGTTTGAAAGAAAATGCCGACCAAAGGGAGTAGCACTATTAGGAAGTGTGGTCTTGTTGGGGGAAGTGTGTAACTGTGGAGGTGGACTTTGAGGTCCTACATATGCCGTATCTAGTGAGACAGATCAATTCCTGTTGCCTACATGTAGGACTCTCAACTACTTCTCCAGTACCATTTCTGTTACATGCCACCATATCACACTATGATGATAACTAATCTCCAAAGTGTAAGCCACCTCAATTAAATGTTTTTCCTTTATAAGAACTGCTGTGGTCATGGTGTCTCTTCAAAGCAATAGAAACCCTAAGACAGTGGACAAAAGGGTGTACTGTGTGTCCTATTGCAGCTCCCAGTGTCACAAAGATGAATAATGTGCTGGAGAGCTGGAAATGACCAAGGAGAAAAAGTTTTCATCTGTTTTTTTCTGTTTTGTTTCTAAGTCATATTTTTTAATTTTTCTTTTAGAGGGGATGCTACAAACTTGAGGTACAGATATAGAGGGACTAAGAAATGCGTGAGAATGGGGTACATGCTGTGAAATTCCCAAGGAACCAATTTAAAAAGTGTGGTAAGAAGCTTATAGCCTGCCCTAGCCCCAAAATCTGGACTAACAGTCTTAAATAAACCACCCTCAGCTGCTTGGTCTTAAATAATCACACAGTCTTACATTGACTATGTGTTGTTTGGCTTATGGCTCAGGCTTATTGCTAGTTAGCTCTCACATCTTAACTTATTTTTATTAATCTATCTTGCCATGTGGCTTGTGGCTTACTGAGTTTTTTATTGCGCTTGTTTCTTGGGCAGCTGAACTGAGTCTCTCTCTTGTGATTCCTCCCTTGGATTTCCTGCCTCCTTCTAAGCTGCTCTGCTATAGGCCAAAACAATTCCTGTATTATCCAATGGTATTCACAGCATACACAAAGACATCCCACATCACTTCTCATATTTCTGTCTAATCAAAAAGGAAGGTTTTAATTTCAACATAATAAGATTACATATAATAAAACAGCTTAAGTAAGAATTAGTTACAATTTTTAGTCCCTTTGTATTTAGTAAAATTAAAGAAAATATTTTATCTTCATGAATTTAAGGTTTTATATCTAATTTATCTTTTAATAACTAAGAAAAACTATAATTATAACTATTTAATTTTAACTATATCAAAGACCACAAAAGGATATAATATTGCATGAGTAAACAGGAAGTATAAGCAACTTTTACAATATAGAAATGACAAAGATGACATCTGGCTGCCTGGACAGTCACCCAAAGGTTTTTTAGTTGTTGTTGTTTTTGTTTTTTTCTTTTTGTAATGTTAGGGCATCCATCTTTAGCCTATAGGCTTAGAGTCTCTGGTAAACTTTTTTTGAAGCAAAAAATTTGAAGGACTGTTCTGTCCACTCTGGCATAGTCTGTCAATCACTTTTCTCTGTATCTTGTAGAATGCCTGACAGTTTTTCTCTCTGAAGCAGGAACCTCAAAAACCATCTCAGCTTGTTCTGCCAAAGTTTAGAAGTCACTTTTTTATGGGTCTTGCATGTCGAGTTTATACAGCATACTGTCAGGCTGTTGAGGCAAGTACAGTCTCTTGTCTAATGGCTAACCTTCGCCACAAAGAAAGTAAACTCTATATGGAGTTTCTTTGATGCCCTTCATCTTCTTGAAATAGATTTGTGTTCCCAGGAACAAACTTGTTTCACTGCTTAGAAAAGTTTAAGTTTTAAAAATATTTTAAATGTCAGGCCTTTGAAGAATTTTAAGATTACTTATCTAATTAAGATATATCTTTGTATACCTAAAAAATTTAACTAATAGTACTATAAGTTTGATTATCATAGATGAATATTAATTTTTAATTATATATTATAATTTAAAATAAGTTATATAAGTATAATATCTTAAACAAGACTAGAAATACACATAGTATAGCAAAACTAACTTTAAGTTTGTATCAATAAACCAAAATCTACACTAATGTAAAATATTTTGAGATTTACAGTTATCTTTTAAATTAAAGTAGATTTAATAATCTATTTTCTTAATCATTTTTATATCATCTATTTTTAGAAAAGAGTTTGATTATGACAATTATTTATAATGAAACAAACATTTATAAATAATATTTTGGAAATTTGGGCGTAGCTTTTTATTAGTCTGTTGTTGTTTGGGGCACTGGCAATCTTATAGATGTCTTGAGGCTGAATCCTCTTAGTTGGCAGCCTTGAAGCTGATGTGGCCATTTCTTCTCAGTAGGGATTTTTTAGGGAGTCTTCTTTGATCAAACTATATTAACCTGGAAGAAATATATAGGTCCTCATTTTCTGTGGGGAAAAAAAAAACCTCTTTTTTAAAGCAACATATTTTTAGACCTAAATTTTAAAGTCAAAATACTTTTAAAACATATGTTTGTTTAACGTAGCAACTTTAACAATGAAATATCTTTTTGCAGTAGCTCATTAACAGTTAAAAAATTAAAATAAGACACAATAATAATCTAGACTGTATTTAGACTGTATTTTTAATCTTTATAGGAGATACATATTATTACTATTTTAATAATAAAAAATTAAGATAAGACACAATAATAATCTAGACTGTATCTAGACTGTATTTTTTAATCTTTATAGGGGATACATATTATTACTATTTTAAGGACTTTTTATCTTTTTTTAAGCCTATGTACATTTTACATACATTGTAACTCATTTATATGTTTTTTTATTATCTGAATTTGTTTTATTGTGTATCTTTAATCATTTTTTAATTTTAATTATTTTTAAAATGCTAAACTGAAAAGCACTGTTGACTGTTGGTTTTTCCCAGCTTGGCTTTTTAGCATGGCCAAGGTATCAGAGTCATACTTACCTTCTCGATTCTTGGAGACAGTATAAAATATTGTGAAGCTATGTTTTAAGCCCACAGTTTGTGGAAATGTCTTTCTGTATGTTGTGAATATCAGTCTTTAAATAAAGGAACTGTTTTGGTCCTTGACAGGCACCGTAGAAAAAAAATAGGTGGAGGAATCAGAATAGGTAAGAAAAGAAGGGTGGAGTCAAGAAGAGACCAAGCCTAAAGCCCAAAGGAGCAACATGTAAGGAACACAGGTGAGCCACGGGCCATGTGGCAGACAGATTAATGAGAATGAATTGAGTTAAGGTGTAAGAGCTAGCTAGCAATGTGCCTGAGCCATAGGCCAAACATCATGAAGTTAATATAAGCATCTGAGTCATTTCTGGGGGCCTGAGCAGCAGCAGTGGGCGACTAATGGGTTTGGCACAGCAGGTCTGTGGGTCTGGGCCTCTGGCCGCCCGGGAACCAAGAAACTCCACTACTACAACTGTTGTGCTCTCAAATTCAAAAGTATCAGCTGTGACAAGTTTCTTAAAAGAGCCACACTATTTTGCTGCTAAGGCTGAGTCAGGAAGCCTCACTTAAAGGAGCTGGGCCTCTGCTTGCCTCTAGTAAACAAAGTTGACCTGAGGAAACGCTGCCACTAAGAAGCCATCTTGGACTCTCTTCCTGTTTAGTCTGTATGAACATAAACCTTAAATCCATTATACGCAGCATGTGTTTACATCAAGGCTTTTGAGAGACTTTAGAAACACATGTTGTAGCTTAGGCTGCACACACAGCAAACCCACCACTTTGTAATTTAAACTCACATGCCATGCAGTCTCTGTACCATGACCCACATCAGAGACACAACTAAGAAGCTGCTTTAAGTTCTGTTTTTGTAATCTAGAACTCTTTTTAAGCTTTCTCAGACTTAATGTGGATGTATGTGCCCCATGTTGGGCACCATTTGTAGTCAGAAGTTTTTGGCCAGGCCTAGCCTCAAGATCTAAAGGTTATATTAAAGAAAACTAAATACATTTTGAACTGTAGAAGCTAAGAAACAAAGAAGTAAACCAGAAAATGAAGAAAATTAAAGCAAAAATGTAATGAAACTGATGGTAGTGAATAACCAACAAAATAGAAAAATAACTCTAAAAAGACTGATAAAGTTCTCAAGATGAGTCAGCAGCTTAATAAAATGAAAGAGAGAGATGCAATAAATACATATATGTGTGTCTGTGTGTGAAACATATTTAAATATACAATTTTTTACACATTCATAAGATATTGTGTCCAATTTAATGTCAGTAAACTTGATACAGTATACATTAATTTAGGTTTAAGTTGGAGTGTTAGAAGTGGTAGGGCTTTAGTTTCAATTTTGGTAGTGCTTCAAGACAATAAATTTAAAAAAACAAGCAAACAAAAAAGTGTATAGCCTTGGTCTTCAAAGTGGGTTTCTCAATAGCTATTGCAGACCTAGCAACATATCTGTCTCCTTTATGGCCTAACTCCAAGGTGGTTTGGAAATGGGAGTGTTGGCTCCCTTTGCCTGTATGCCACTATACTCAGGATGGTACCTGACTCACTCTTGAAGATAAGCTCCTGTGGCAACCCAAAAGAGTTACTACTTTCTAACTACTAGCAGATTCAATTGCACAATGCCTAGAGTAGCAGTTCTCAACCAGAGGGAGGGGGATGACCCCTTTAGGGGGTCACATCAGATATCTTGCATATTAGATATTACAAACAAAATTACAGTTATAAAGTAGCAATGAAATAATTTTATGGTTGAAGGTCACTGCAACATGAGGAATTCTGTTAAAAGACTGCAACGGTATGAAGGTTGAGAACCACTGGCCTAGGTTCCAGCTAGGAAAATTACAGAAGAAATGTCATGATTTTCCTCATCTCAAAAAGATTCCATCTATATCAATCTCCCATGGCTGAAATACGTAACACACGAAATACTTAAAACAATAAAAATCTCTTTTTCCTAGGCTCTAAATATCTTGAGTCAGGGTATCACCCTGGCCACACCCTTCTGAGTCTCTTCTTGACTATTCTGGTACCCACTGTAAACAGATGAGGGGAGCTATGTCATGTAATCTGTGTAAATATCAATAACTATGTTTTTCCTATAATAAAGTATGTGGCACAAACATTGTTGGGCATTCTATTCCATTTTGTCAGCCAAGACTCTAAAGACAGGGTATTGGAAGGGGTGTACTTCTTCTAAACATGGTAAGGCAGATTCTTCCTGGCCTTGTTCCTAGCATGGAGCAGGATATGGGGCTTGTAGTTGTAACAGTCAATTTTCTCTCTGTCACTCTGAATGAATTTTCATCTTTTCTGATTATGAGGATACCAGTCACATTGGAGGGGGACACTCTAATAATTTTATCTCATGTGAATTTTATTTATAAAGACCTTATTTCCAAAAGCATTTATACTCACAAGTACCAGAGTTAGGACTTTATATTATCATTTGAGTGAACCTAACTCAATCCATAAAAGCACCCAAGAGTGTTAATTGTGGCAAGAAATATTAATGGAAATAGATTAGGGATAGATAGTCACATGACCAACCAAGAAAGAGTCTCTACTCTAGTCTAAAAATTTACTTCTAGGAGCCACAAACCTCAGGCCAAAGAGCCTGACTTACACAGTTGCTTTAATCAGAAAAAAAAAATGTAGAGACTATTGCCATGTCTTGCAAGTCTGACCAAGAATATGTTTTCTATGAGTCAATGTGGACAACATGAAGCTAGTGACTAGTTAAAGCCAGACTTGTGGAATGAACTTTGACAGGGCATATCAAAACTATACAGTTGTCTTGAATGTATACTACAAGTCCCGCTTTTCAGTACTCTGACATCATATGCTATTTTACCAAATTAGGTCAAGAGGATGTTGAAATCCTGTAGAGCTTTGTAATCACAAAGGAAATAATAACTATCACCAAAAAAATAAATATATTGGCACATCTGCCATGTGCTTTTTGAATTAAAATAAAAATTAAGAAGCAATTGTTTGTTCTGGGAAGCAGAGTACTGAGCAATTGGTGGTGAACAATGATATAGAAGGATGTCCTATGTCTCCAAGTTCTCTGACTAAATGTGTTACCTCCCTCATCTACAGGCAGCATATTGTGACATGGAAAATGAACTGAGATTATGCAGCCTTTGATTTCACAACCAGTAAAACACCCACTACAGATAGCCTTCCAACAATCCATTCAGTTATTCACTCAGCAATTTTCTCTCACAGAGCCCAAACTGTTTTAAATCTTTTACTAGTATGTTTATAAAAACAAACATAACACATGTTAAGATGGTTGAATAGGAAGATTAAAGACTTTAAGCCTAAGAGGCTTTGACAACCAAGCTTTATGTCTACAAACAAGCCCTGGAAGTTTAGCTTCTAATGATGTAAAAATAAATCTGGAGTAGAAATGGGAAAGTAGTTTAATGATAAGTAGTTTAATGATCACTATAGAGTTTCTGTGTAAAAACTTATCTCTCAATGATCTATTATATGCTTTGCTCATAAGAATCATGAGCAGTTAGATAACATGATCTTCACATACACTCAATATCTTTGAGAAACTGTTGTCCCTAGAGAATGCACCTATTAGTTACCTATAGGAGAACTGAAGATTGATTTCATTACTTACATAGGCCCAAGTTGGTAGCCAAGAATCTTATCAAAATATGCAGCCATGTCAAGAAAGTGTTTCCTAGAAGTGTTCTCATTTCCTAGTGGATGAATTTCCTTGTAACCCAGGACTCAGCAATGATTCAGAGTACTGTGGTTTCAAAATGACTAACGTGAGAGTTGTAGCAATGTGAGTCAGATGAAGGAGGAAATGTGTGAAGAAATAAAAGCATTATGGGAAAGCTCACCACAATCTGTAAACATGGTTAGTCAGTGAACGAAAGTACAATAGAAGACACAACCCTCGTCATCCACATTTATTCTTCTTTGACAAATGCACAGAACTGACTTTAGAGAATTCATGAAATGATTCACAGGTGAAAATCTACAGGAACTGTGCTTTGCATTACCTCAACAGACAATCCTTGAACTCCCAAGATGCACTGGAGATTATGCAATGTGCTAGATTGGATGGATAAACAGCCAGACAGATGGTAGGTAAGTAGATAGATAGACAGACATAGATAGAAATACAGAGATATTAAGTAGGTGATAGATAGATAGATAGATAGATAGATAGATAAATAGATAGATAGATAGATAGATGATAGGTAGGTAGGTAGATAAATGATAGATAGATAGATAGATAGATAGATAGATAGATAGATAGATAGATAGATAGATGGTAGGTAGGTAGGTAGATAAAAGATAGATAGATAGATAGATAGATAGATAGATAGATAGATAGATAGATAGATAGATAGATGGATAGATAGATTTTAGATTGTATTCTTGACCTTCCAAAAACTTATAACTCAAAAGAGGCATCAGACAGATAAACACTTTCTATCAACTGAAATTCCAAAGATATTATTAAGTATTCCAGGCCAGAACAGGGATTTTGAAACTCTCTCAGGGAATTCATGGTCCCACACCACTGAGTTGGATTGGTATTTAGATATATTTATAGTACACAATGTTAATTTTCCTTTTTGTGCCCAAAATAATATTAATTTTAAGTCCCCTTGGGATAACTTACTGCAAGATAGTAATATGAATTTAAAATATTCTTTTACTTTGGTCTTTAAAAATAATGTCATTTTTGAGGGGTACATTTTTGTGAAAGTTGTTTGGCATCCTTAAAATAGATTCCTAGGCAATTAACTTTTTAGGCATGCAACATCCTTGAGGCCTGACCAGTATGCTGAGGTGTGTGCCCTTTTTCTAAGCTGATAGCCAAAATAAAACAAAATAAAATAAAATGCAAGTTTTCTCTAAATTGGGAGAATATTGAGACAAAAATTGTTACAGAATAGCAGTTACTTTATTCAATATGTTGTGTCTTCTAGAACAATACCTTACTGTAGTCACATAATACTTTATTTATACAACTGCAAATACTTAATAAGCTATTGTTGAAGGGAATAGTGGAAAGATAATACTAAGAGTTAATATGACTATAAGTAGAATTTCACCAGAGTCAACAGTTTCATAGATTAAAAAAATAAAAACAGTTAACCTGGATTTTCAGAGGTTTTCGTTATCGTTTTCATGTTAACTGTTAATATACTTATTTGTTCAATCCACTATTTGAATGCCTGTTCTGTGCAAAAAAAAAAAAAAAATGTTATGTGAATTGTGAAAAAAGGGTACCATATACACATCCTGTCCTCAAAGAGTTCAATGAAAATATCATTTCTATAACTATTAAATATAAATACTTTAAGGCATACCTCAATGTTGTATGCAAAATTAACACATATGCAGACCCTGTAGCTACTAACCACATCTGGTCATTGAGCACATAAAATGTCTCTTATCCAAAATTTTTGGCAAAATAGTTCAATAAGGAGACACTGTAGTTATTGTCTTAATCATGTTCCCAAAACTATCTGCAGTAACATAGTGTATGTTCATTTACATATAAAAAAGACAAGTAAGAAGTTGTGAATTTCACCATGAGATTTTGACAAAGGTGTGGTTTTATCATCTATCCCCTAAGTTGGTGGTCTGCTGCTCAGCTCACAATATACAAAGATCATACAGCAACACCTCTGTGTCTGATCCACCGTATGCTAGACAGTCCTGGCAATTTACTGTGGTTTCATGTCCCAGCTATTCTCACATTACCATCATCTCTGGTGATTGTATAGGCAATGAATTCAGTGGTAATGATATGTTCCAGACCTGGGAGAGGATAAGTAATTCATACCACCCCATGTGTGGGTTCTGACTTCATGGACTAGCAGGGGAGTTAGCAGGCTTTATAGGATTCTGCACGCATTTTTGCTGACTCAGCCATGGATGTGAAATATAGAATGGCATGCTGGGACAGAGCAGTTTTTAAAACTCCTTCAGGGAGTCTTTGTTCCTAAATCAATAATTGGATACTGCATGTTCACATACAAGTGGGTGCTTGCTGTGTGTGTGCAAAATGAATTGGTTTAGATGATAAGGTAAATCATTTGAAAATCACTCTAGGATAATCCTATGTAATTGCTAATGTGATATTAAAATAAGGCTGGTTTCATAATGTTCTTTATTTAACTTTGCTTTCACGTTTTATTATGCTTTAAAAAAATATAGGCCTATTTAAATGTATGACCACACATGGCTTTTTTTCCTTGTATATCAGATGCACAGAAGTGGGATGTTTACTTGGTCTTCTATAAAGTTGAGAATTTACCAAAACCTCAGCAGACCCAACCGCTTTCTTAGAACAAATGTTCAGCAAATATTGCCTTTATTCTAGTATACTAATAATGGTTTTCATTGTAATGAGGACAGTTTATGTTTATCAAGTACTTCCCAGACACTGAGCATCTTAAAAGATACCATCAGGCGCCACAAAATATCATCATGCAATAGGTGATGGCATTGGTAGCACCTTTGCTACAAATAAGAAAACCTTCCAAGTAAAGGCAGTAGCTTCCAAAGTCAAGTTGTCTAACTTCAAAACCAAGAAACTCTTTAAAACATTATGCAAAAATTCAAAGGTCAAGAATGGGATGCTTAAATACAATTTTAAAAACTGGGAATCTGAAATTCTAGACCAAGTGTTTTAAAATGGGGTTGGGGATATAGTTCGATTAGTAGAGTGCCTGCTAAACACATACAGCACCGTGAGTTCTGTCCTCAGGGCTGTGTGCCCATAGTTCCTGTACTCAAGAGATGGAGGCAGGAGGATCAAGGTCAGTCTTAGCTGCATAACAAACGGAGGCTAGCATTAACTATATCAGCCCTTGCATCAAAAAAAAGTTTTAAAATGTTGTCTAAGGAATAAATCCCACTTTATGAGGTGTGCTCCATCTTGACAACTCATAGACGGAAGCACAGCCTAATGTAAGCCTAGCTGTGTGGCTCTAACCAGACATACAAACCACCACTGAGCCCTCTCAATAGGAAAATTCAGATCTTGCATCATATGCAGATGGCTTGTATTGCCCCAGAAATGATATCTAACAAGTCCATAAGATACATGTACTAAAGGATGTCACTTCAATGCCATCTTCTATGTTTGCATATGGCAGGAAAATAGAGCAAACTAGAGTATACGCACCAAAAATGAAGCCACCAAATTCGAATGCACAGGATCCCAAGAGCTTTGGAGATTGTGCTTTTGTCAATGGCTAGTTTTTAAATAACTTGTAAAGTTTAGTCACTTTTTCTGAGAAAAAAAAAATGAGCACATAAATATAACCTATAAGCTGTGGTGTATGTGAGAATTGAGTTCCTATTTGTGGAAAGACATTTATGCTGTTAAGCATTCATACTTATGTTTGAACTGACATGTGTATACTGCCTCATTTACAATCACAGTAACTGATGGCCATGTTTTTCCAGATCTAGGACTTAGAAATGCAACCACTCAACTAAAAACCAAATCTGCAGCACAGATGTGACCAAAAATTAGGCATAACAGTGTTAATCCTGAAGTCTCATTATCATGTAATATGTTTTTCTCTAAAAAAAATAAATTTAATTCTGATTCCACTGTTTGTAGTTCTTGCCAAGGTTCTCTCAGTACAAACAGCTCCCAAACTAAATTATGCAGAATTTGGAACATCCCTGCCTACCTCCAATAAACATACCCACAGCTCACCATGAGGAGTATGCATACAGCAGTGTTCTCTCTCTCCCTCTCTCTTTTCTTTTCTGAATAGTTTTGTATACTTGAGTTCTATTGTGTTAGCTGTGGAAATTGCTAATGAGTATTTTACCCGTTCACAAAATAAATAAGTTACATTTTCTGTGGATCGTATCAAGAGTCAGTGGACTACTGTTCATTCCTAAGGGTAACTTTATATTTAGATTGGACAAGTCATCAGTCTCTAAAATTCTGCCAAAGCATTCCTTTTACACTCCTACATTGGAAAAGAGGAGACAGAAGGGACTTTCTGCCTCAATTTCCTGACCCTGCCGGCTCTGAAGAGGTCTCTATATAAATAGGCCTGAATTCTCGAGGGATCTGTACACTTCCACGTCTCCAAGCCCTTATCATGCACTGTTTCATCGTGACTTGGCCTCACATGCTGAAGAACTCAATCACTTCTAAAAATATTCTTTCCCATCTAATCTCTACTGAATTGTTCCTATATGTCTAAAAGTCACAAATATCATTGAAAAGCATCTACTTAATGGTCTAAACCAACATTTTTATTACATTTGGATTTTCTCCAGATATCACAAAGGTTTTTTTCCCCAAAAACAGATTTCTCAATAAAATCTTCACAGTGACTTCACAAAACAGACCATATATGTTGATACTTCTAAAATCAAAACTCTTTGGACAAGTCTGACCATCACATATTCTTTAGTAGTTCAGTTAGGGTAGTTACACTCAAGTAATTGCTTTATATTTTGTTTCTTAATTAATTAATTCATCCAACAAATATTCTTGAGTACAGCAGCATATCAGATGAATTGGGTCATGTTCTTGAAATCATTTAACAAATATTGTAATTTTTTCTATAGATAGCATAGTCTAGAAAAATGTTAATGTGTATGTAAATGAATATAGTGAAGCTCTGTGGATGTTATAACTGACCTGCAGAGAACAGTGAGGTTCTTAGAGGGAAGGATTCGCCCTAACATCAAAGGAGGCAGAAAACACTGCACATATGAAAATGGAAATCAGGCAAATGCCTCTGTTTTGTTTCTTTGGAGTAGCAAAGGGGAAAAGCCTGTTAACTCAGATTTTTAAATTACCAGTTCAACACGAACAAAAAAAGAGTTAAGAGATAACTTATTATCTATTCATTCTAGCAAGCTAATTCCTAATGAATAGTTTAAGATACATTATGGAAACCAACACAGAAAAAGAGGACATTGAGATGGTGTGTACGGTTATATAAAGTGGTATGGACAGATAATATTGACTGGATAAAAATTTTTATTCGCTGTCATAGAGAAGCAGACACCTGAGAAGTGTGTGTGTGTGTGTGTGTGTGTGTGTGTGTGTGTGTGTGTGTGTGTTTTATCTTGTTATAAACAAACTAATTATTAGCATAGCTTGTATTGAAGTACCTAACTACAATTGTGGGTTACCTGTTTTGTTTTGTTTTGTTTTTAAGTTCAATTAATTTTTATTGCCTGTGCTTTCAACATAGGTTTTAAGCACACGCACATTTGTGTCCCTTTATCTCATTTATCACAGATGAATGTCTCTCCTCATTCCTAGTAATATTAACTGCTTTGGCATCTAGGTTCTTTAGCAGTGGCTTTCTTATGAGCCAGGCAGAGGTGGCACATGCCATTAGTCTCAGCGCTTGGGAGGCAGAGGCAGGAGGATCTCTGTGAGTTCAAGGCCAGCCTGGTCTACAAAGGAAGTTCCAGGACAGCCAGGACTGTTACATAGAAAACCGTGCCTCAAAGACAAACAAACAAAAAGGTTGGAGACATGGCTCTGTCCTCTGATATTCCAGGTTGTCTTTATTAAACATAAAAATATATCATCACACTTTACATCGGTATGCATTTCTCTATCCTTTTACTTTTGTTCAAGTCTTTATATTTGAAGCAAAACTTCTTGAAAACAGTATACAGCTGTGTTTCCCCTCCTCATCAGAGAGGATAGATTTGCCATTTATATTAAGTATTTATAGCAATAGCAATTGATCTCGCTGCTGGCATTCTGTTTCAATATACCTTCTTTACAATTGTTACCTATTATGCCTGTATAATTTCTGTTTATATTCCAACCTTTCATTTGACATGAGTACATCAGGTGATTAAGCTTTAAAATTCAAAGGCCTGACTCAGGACAGTGTCCTCTGCAGTTCCTAAGATCACTCTCCAGTGAGTTTACAGTGAGGTAACTTCCATCTTGCCATCTTTTGATTAGGTAGCTGAATCTTAGAGTCAGGCAAACAAAAAGTGATATGAAGGAAGAATGTAGTCAAAGCCAGAGAGAGCAAATATACCAACGATTAAGGAAAAGAGGGTAGATAAAATATTGGAGGAAAAAGACCACAAAGGAGGGGAGGTAGGGAGGAATGACCCGATGGTTGGAGGAATGTAATAAAGTATAGAAAAGTATTAAACAAATTATGTAAATACTTATTTACAATATAGTCCTTTGACCTTTTTTTCTATAATAGAATTGTAAAAAGTTGAGGGAAGGAATATTATTCATAAATTTTGACATTGGAAAGTAGAACAATTTTGCAGAACAATTGTAGTTCAGGGGGTAAATTTAAGAAACCATTTCAGTGAGTTTAAGAAGTGAGCTGTTCATTCCTCACAAAAAAAAAAAAAAAAAAAGCTATCTTAAAATTCAAATGGAAGCACAAAAGATACCCAAAGCAGTCCCGAACAAAAAGAACAGTGCTGGAAGAATCATCATACTTCATTCCAAAATACACTACAGAGCTATAGCGACAAAACCAGAATGGTACTAACACAAAAAATAGACAGACAAAGCAATGGGACAGAACAGAAAGCCCAGATACACACCAACAGAGAGAGAGCCATCAGACTGTCAGCAAAGATGTCAAAATATTCACGGGGAAAATGATGAGCTCTTCAACAAGAGCTGCTGGAGAAAGTGTATATTCATGTGTGCCATCATGAAATTAGACCCAGATTTCTCACCCAGAGCAAAAATCCACCGAAACAAATGAGATGTCTTAATGTAAGATCTGAAATGATTAGAGGGAGGAAAAAAAATCACGATACAGGCATAGGCAAAGACTTTCTTAAAAGAATTCCAATTGCAAAGGAAATAATGTCAGCAATTCACAAATAGGATTTTATGAAATAAAGGAACTTAAGAAGAATTAAGAACTTCTGCACAGCAAAAAAAAAATCAATTGAGCAAAGAGACTGCTTACAGAATGGCAAAAAGTAACTTGCTAATATATGACAGAAGATTAGTAATCTAAAACACATAATAAATTCAGAAATAAAAATTAAAACTACTTTGAGATTTTGTCTTATCCAGTCAGAGTTGTAGTCATTAAAAAAAACAAATAACAACAGATACTAGCAAGGGTTTAAGGAAAAGGAAACTTTTATACACCTTTGATAAGAATATAAATTAGCCCGACTATGGAAATCAGAATGGAGGCTCCCCAAAACCAAAATGAAATCTACAACCTGTTCCTGATAGATGACTCCCTGAAAGCATCATGGGGACACTTGAACTTCAGTGTCTGTTGTATTGATATTCAACATAACTAATTTATAGAACCAAGCTCAGTGTCCAACAACAGAAACTTATAATGAAAATGTGATATCTATAGAATGGAGTTTTATTCAACTGTAAAGAAAAATTAAATCTTGCCATTTGAAGGAAAATGGATGCAGATCGAAGGCTGTCGTGATAGATTAACTAAGTCATTCTCCAAAAGGTCAATATCACATGCTTTCTCTCATTTGTGGACTCTATACAGATACAGAAAAGCATGTGCCTATAGATGCCGAGAAAACAGAAGTAAAACCATTTAGTAAAAAGGGGTGGACTAGGAGGAAGATGAGAAAAATGAGGGGAGGGGACATAGCAGAGCATGCTCCAAGTATATTCTACACTTGTGTGGAGATGCACCTGTGTAACTCAGTGCTATGTACTATTATGCACCACTTTCTAAATTGGGTAACACAATAAAAATGAGGTAAGAGACAGAAAGTTGGAAATTGTTGACTTATTTATATATATAAAGAGTGACATATAAAGAAGGCCAATAAGATGAGAGTTTGGAGAGGCTGCAGAAACAAGAGGAGCGAGCTTTCTAAGGATAACACAACCAGAAAAGGGTCTAAAAAGGTAGAATTCAGTCCCACTCTATACAAGAGCCATGACCGATACAGCGCCTATTACGAGACACAGATGAACAACAGAAATATTCAAAAATTTATTTAATGATAATTTTGCCTAACACAAGATTAGAAACCCAGAGAACTAAATAAACGTATATTGCACATCTAGATCCGATTTAAATGGACAGCCTTGGGGAAATGCATTTGGACAAAGGCGAATGATCTAACCATGAAGGTGATGTTCAACACAGGTCATTTGCTCAAATTCTTCTCAGAAATTGCATGCACCACTGCCCCCTCACCTTGCTATGGGGATTAATAGCTTCACCGTCAGGTGGAGGATTTTTCAGGGTGGTGTGAGTTCAGAGAGTTAAGTGGTCAAGTTTTGTGACTTTAGGAAAAAGAAGTTCCTGTTCCTGTTTCTGCCCCTAGTTTTTGTTGCCTACTGTGGTATCGGCCTTTTGTTGCCAATAGCAAATACCTAGGGCAATCAACTTAATAAGAAAAAAGGTTTAATTTCTTCCATATTTTTCAGTTTCCATCCCTCAGTTGGTCACCCCCATTTCTTTGATTCATCACAGCAGGAGTGTGGTACCTACCTCGTGGCTGAGAAGCAGGAGAGAAGATTAATATCCCACAATGCTCTTGGAGGAAACACACTCAATGGGACTGAAGTCTCCACTGGGTTCCATTTGTTTAAAATTTCACCACCTGCCAATATCACTATGAAGCTTTTTAACATATGGGCCTTTGAAAGCACTCCAGGTTCAAGCTATTACATCTGCCTCAGGGAACGAGTATAAGAAAGGGGCCAGGAGAAAAGAAGCTCTGAATGAACTTTGGGCTTCTAAAGTTCCTTACAAGTCTCCTCAGCTCCAAGTACTCAGTATACCAAAATGCCATACTTTGAGGCATCATGGTCTAAAGACCCAAAATTAGTGATGTTTACCAATAAATGCAGAAAGTTAAGCAGAGAATAGAAGCTCTGCATTTGGTATCAACAGACTGTATTTCTCAGAAAATGCTCCTAAATTAAAGCTCATTATGATAGAAAGACTATTATTGGCCACCCTCTAATTCAAGTGTGTGTGTGTGTGTGTGTGTGTGTGTGTGTGTGTGTGTGTGTGTGTGTGTGATATGCTGACAGAACTTTGTCAAAGCCTGTGTGCATCTTTCAGCTTTCTAGGCTTAATTTCAGGATCTAGTTCCATGTTATTCAGACATATGATTTGGAGTAAGATATTGTGTAAGCCCCCATTTTCTCCACTGCTAAGTGTGAGTAATAAATTTGCGTCCCTCGCAGGGTTGTTATGAAGATTAAATGACAGGATGCATGCACAGCACTTAATCAGCCCTGGCACACACGACGTTCTCAGTAAACAGAGACAATTACACAGACGTTTATAAACTCAGTGTTCCCATTGTCTAACACGAAACCAGGAAGGGACTTTGTGAAGATCCATGTGAATGGCTTTGATAGAACAGTTGGCGCAGGAAAACAAGGTACCAAATTGAAAATTGCAGGTGCCCAGACAGTATTCTTCTTCTCAGACATAATTAACTTGGGCTGGGTTGTGGCTTCTGCCAAGAAAAATGACTACAAGTTTCTCCCTGTCTGTTCATCCTGAGGTGTCAACTAAAGCATTACCTGCCCGGACTAGCACCCAGCGGCTGAGATGGGACACCCCGAAGGCAAAAGTAGCCTTCTAACCTCCTTCAGCCTGGCAAGTCTGGTGAGGATCTTTGTTTCCAAGAAAAACTACATTTTCCAAACCATCCTCCTCCCACTGAAGGAATGTTACAGCTGAGCAGATTCCTTCAAAGCAGCCTCCACTTCACAGGCCGTTTACATGAAGCTCCAGAATCAGACATGCTTTTACAGCTATGAAGTAGCAAGAAAAGCCCTTTATTCCCCCAGACTCCCAGAATATGAACTCCAGATGAGATCAAAGGTAGCTCTTTGGGTGGGAATTGAAAATATGAGACGTGCATCCTTCGTGTTATGCCCTGAATGCTCCAGGAGCATGAAGCCCCACGTGGAAAAACAAACGCTCCATTTCAACAAAAGACCCTCGCCCGTTGCTTTCTCTAGGTCAACCCACCAGCGTCTGCTCCCCTTCGCCCCTGGTGCGACGCTTGCAAGCAGCTCAGAGAAAATAGGATTATGTGTCCATTTTAATTTGATACTCAAGAAAGCCAAAAACTTGTTATGATCTATTATTGACTATGCAGCATTGTTCTTGACAGTTCTGCAAATTGAACATGCATGCCCTTGCCCACAAACACAGCTTCACAAATAAAACCGAATATAGGGGTTTCCCCACAACACTGAGAAAGGGGACAAAGGTGAAACATAATCGATAGACCTTGACTTACAACAAAAAGGGACCCTCTGGCTTAAAAAGAAAAAATCGTGAAGGCTGCCCCAATTCCTGGGGAGATTTTACACATATTTCTTTTGACTTAGGTCAAGGTATTAGAAGGCCTTTCTGAGAGAGCAGAGCTGGTTAACTCAAGCTCTTCCCAGTGTGATGCAGACGAAGGATAATGAGGAAAAAGAACAGGTTACGATGCTGAATACAGAGAAAGGAAAATGTTTGTGGGTTCATACGCTTAGGACTGTTATTTCTATGAACGTCTCACTTAAAAGTTCACCAACGTGCTGGTTCTGGCCACAGGGGGAGTGGTGGCCTGGCTGTTGGTTACCATTCCTTCCCCAGGCTGCAAAGAAGCCTTTCTTCCTCTCCTTCTCCTCCTCCTCCTCTTCCTTCTCTTTCTCATGTTTTTTATTTTAATATGCTTATGAAACACAAGTGGAACTGTTTTACTCATTACTACCTCTGGGCATATAGTTTTCTAGTTATATAGAAAAAATCACTCCGAGGTAATAATGAATAGAGTTAGCTGAAAATAGCAGTCCTAACATTAATATCAGTTCATTTTCCTATTCTGATCATTTTATTTTCTAAGAACCAGCAATTCAATGGTTTCATTTTTGCCAAGGGCATCCTTAAGGCATTTGTTTCTCTTCTAAATGTCGTTTTATCAAATATGGCTTTAATTACAGTGTCACCAAACCTGCTCCTCTCCACCTAAGAATCTAGAAGTTGTCCAAGTATGGAGCAAGGGGAACACTCCTCCATTGCTGGTGGGAGTGTAAACTTGTACAGCCACTTTGGAAAACAGTATGGCAGTTCATCAGAAAACTGGGCATCAATCTACCTTATGATCCAGCAATACCACTCTTGGGCATATACCCAAAGGATGCACATTCATACCAGAAGGACATTTACTCAACTATATTCATTGCAGCATTATTTGTAATAGCCAGAACATAAAAACAATCTAGTTGCCCCTCAGCTAAAGAATGGCTAATAAAAATGTCGTACATTTACACAATGGAGTATTATTATACAACAGTTAAAAAATAAGACATCTTGAAATTTGCGGGCAAATGGATGGAACTAGAAAAAAATCCTGAGTGAGGTAACCCAGACCCAAAAAGACAAGCACGGACGGTATGTACTCACTCATAAGTGGATATTAGACACATAGCAGAGAATAACCTACAATCCACAACCCCAGAGAAGCTACGTAACAAGAAGGACCCTAACAGAGACGTTCATGTACCCCACTGAGAAGGGGAAATAGATAAAATCTCCTGAGTAAACTGAGAGTATGGGGGTGGGGAGGTAAGGGGAAGTGGGAAGAGAACATGGGGGATGGAGTTGGGGGGAGACAGAGAAGGAGAACAACGGAATAGATATCTTGACAGAGAGAGCCATTTTGGGTTTAGGGAGAAACCTGGAGGTAGGGAAATTCCCAGGAATCCACAACAGTGACCCCAGCCAAGACTCCAAGCAGTAGTGGAAAGGCTGCCTGAACTGGCTTTCTCCTCTAATCAAACTGATGGTCATCCTAATTGTCATCATAGAACCTTTATCCAACAACCCATGGAGGCAGATGCAGAGACCCCCAGCTAAGCATTGGGCCGAGCCCCCAGTCCAGTCAAAGAGAAGGAGGAGGGATTACATGAGCAAAGGGGTCAAGATCATGATGGGACAACCCATTGACTCTGGTCTGACAGCTGGGGAACCTGCATGGGACCAAACTAGCCCCTCTGAATGTGGATGAAAGTTGTGTGGCTTGGGCAGTTTGTGGGATCTCTGGCAGTGATCTGGACTTTTGGAGCACTTTCCCTATAGAGGAACACGTTGCTCAGCGCTCAGCTTTGATATGTGGGGGGGGGGGGGGGGGGGACTTGGTTCTGCCTCAACTTGATAAACCAGACTTTGTTGACTCCCCATGGGAGGTCTTACCCTCTTTAAGGAGTGGCTTAGGGGTGGGAAAGGTGGGGGGTCAGTGGGAAGAGGGAAAGGTAGAGAAACTGTAGTTGACATGTTAAAAAAAAAAAAAAAAAACTTTTAAATTAAAATACTTTTTTAAAGTTGGCCATGGCCAAATTAGACCCGATTTGGCCAACCCCGGGTGTTCACAGCTAGAGTATGTGCTCCATGGCTGCAAACGCCTGGCAGCTCTCAAAGCCCAGAGTTCTTATCCTCCACAGACACTCACTGAACAAAGCCTTCCTCCTTGCAGTCATCCAAGAACCATTCGTCATAATCAGTTACGGTCTGTTATAGTCACAAAAGTGCTGACCCATAAAAAACAATCTGCCCAAAAATCAGGTTGTTTTTCTTTCAGACACCATCAAAACCCTTGCTATGTAAAACAACATGTCGGCTGCTGAGGCCAGAAAGGAAAGGAACAAAGGAGTCATTAAAACAACACACAAATATCAGGAAATAAAATGTTTCCCATAATTCAAGCATTCTTAATGTGTGTGCTGAACAGACCAATAGACAAGGGCGGTACATGTTTCTTCATGAAATCCTTGAAGCTATACACTGTCCCTTTCAGGAAAGAAACTGATGTTAGGATACATTTCCCAAGTTCTTTCCAATAGTTAGCAAATTTATATCATAAGATTCTAGGAAAGAAGTTAACAAGGAGTTATTAAGAGTGATAGTATGCAAGAAATGGCCTGACAATAAAAGGAAAATATTGGTGTGGGGTTGTTGTGGTAGAATTTTTTTTTCCAAGAAGCTAACTAGTACACCATGAGATCCCAGAATTTTAAACGTGGTGGAGATTGCAAAATTTCAAGGAATCAAATCTCTTCATTTACAAATAATGACTGTGAAATTCAGAGAGGTTAGAAGAGGGATGCAGGGGCACACAGCTAGCATACGAGAGAATCAAGCAAATATTCTATCGTACAAATAAATCATCTTGTTACATGGGATGCTTAGAGGAAAGTAGGATCTGTTAAAGCAAAATGGTAAGTTATTGAACACTAAGTACCACTCTTGGTACCCTAGGGCATCTCAACTAAAAATGAGGACAGACACTGATCTCTTATTCAGAGCACATGCCCCTATGTTGATTTCAGTTTGATTTTTTTTATAATGTATTTTCAAGTTATAGATTTCTTCAGAAATGTAATTTCATATTTTAAAGTCACACTGGATTAAAAACCCATGATGATTTGCCTTACACGAGGTCCTTGGCAATTCCTAGGTTAACCACTGCCAAGTAACCATTACTTTAAGACACTGCTTTACTCCACTGAGGTAGAACAAGGAATTCTCCTCTAAATATTCCAGAGAACAAAAATTCTTTCCATCACATGCTTGAGAAGACATAGATAAGGGAGCCTGAAGATACCGCACACACCTATAGAGAGAAAACAAGGTTGGGCCTACTAAATAAAAATAAATAAAATATTTTAGTGCTGATAGACCAATATTATATAAACCAGATGAGTGTTCTTAGTGTCAGTTCACCCAGCTCTCTACACACTATGAAACGGACAGCGAGGCCTTCACCTGAACCATGATTCACAAAGAATGAGCTCCTGGAAAACCTCGTGGCCCCTGCCCTCTGTAACTGAATTTTGTTTCTTTGAGTTATTGATGCCTGTAAGTCTCTGGCAGTGGCTGGAATTTGGTGTTAGAGCTGTATCTAAGAATATTATAAGTTAATTTGTAGAATAAAATGAGAGCAAGACAATTTTAGGTGGAAACGGATATTGAAATGATAAAATGTCTTAATTCCATACATTTGGTTATGAAGTCACAGCAACAATAGTCTTTTGGCTCCTTCCTGTTTTTCCCACTTCCTGGTGAGAAGTATGCTACTTGAGTTTTGAAATTATGCAAAAAAAACATAACATTCCTTACTGTTAACTATGTAATGTTGGAAATCGTTTATTCTAATGTTTAGGCATTTTTTTTTTAAGTGGCAGTGAAAATTTTCTATCCAAGAGATCCTGAAGGAGGAAAATAAATCCCATGTTCTTTGAAGAAGCTTAACAGATAGAGTAGATAAAGAATGTCTTCAACATCACTGGAGTCAAAATTATTAAAAAGATTGGTACTAAGCTAATATATTTTGCCATACAGAGTCTTTTATTTTTACCTTATCTTGAAAACAAGACTTTTCATTCAAAAAACTCCCATACACATTTATATTACTAAATTTCGGTCTTGATAGGAAAATTATAAACTCTCAGAAAATCAAAGTTAACTTGCTTACGATTGGACAGAAAGTGTCCCATCAAAAGGCCCGTAAGTATAAAGCCTGGTTACATACTGGTGGTTTAGGGGAGAGATTGAATCCTGAGAGAGATGATGTAATCAAAGGATTCACCACTGATAGATTCATAATTGAACAGACTATTGGAATGTGGATCTAATTGTTGGAAGTAGGTGACTGGGGTCATTCCCATAAATGCTGTATCCTGTCCTCAAGTTGCTGCCTCTATCTCCTACTCACCTTGTGGTGAGTCACTTTACCACACAGCCCCCTGTTACATTCTGCCTGACACTGCA
Source organism: Phyllotis vaccarum (assembly GCA_033318265.1). Classification (NCBI taxonomy): domain Eukaryota; kingdom Metazoa; phylum Chordata; class Mammalia; order Rodentia; family Cricetidae; genus Phyllotis; species Phyllotis vaccarum. The sequence goes on along the minus strand of JARWLC010000012.1, from coordinate 47,134,966 downwards.
CAGGTCTTGAAGCAATGGGGTTAAATGCCTAAGAATTAAAGCATGAGCCAAAACAAACTCTTCCTCTCTTACATTGTTTTCTCACATATTTCTTCAGTGAAAAAATGACTAATACATATTCACTAGCCATAGAACCTTAATAGGAGGTTAGTGAGTTCAGGCAGTCAAAATACTGAGATTCCCATCGTAGGGAAGGATGGAGCTGTAGAGGAAAGGAGAGAGCTATCCTTCATACTCTTTTTACTATGCTAAAGCATTTACTATCCCAAAGTTCAAAGATCAGCATCTCATGCTGCCTACAGGGCCCATTGGCTAGAAGCCAATGGGGAAATTTTCAAGTTACTACAGAGGTTGGCAAGGGCTCGGAACCTGTTAGCTTGCTGAATACCTGTGATTCATACTTGTCTTCTCTGAATATGCAAAACTAGACCACAAACAAAGAGAAATTTTATGTAATATTATCTGATTCTAGCTGGTGTCGGTTAGTACCCAACATCATAGAAATGCAAGCCGGTTCAGGAAAAGCTTGATATCTGTCTATGGAAATTTATCTTCACTCAGAAGTCCTCTCCAGTTATGTGTTCCAAAAGCAATGGAATGAATAACTTTGAGAGTTTTCCTCCTAGGATCTAGGCTCAATAGGAAAAAAAAAAAAAAAAAAAAAAAAAAAAAAAAAAAAAAAAAAAAAAAAGCTACTTCTCAGAGAACAAATTTTCAATTAGTCTTGCCCAGACAGCATAGTGATATGTCAAGTCACATCCCATCCAAGCTTACTGATTAGACCTTTGAGGATGCTGAGTTTTTTTCTCTACAGGATGTGGTCTGGTGACTGAATTTTAGGTCAAAGTTCAGTTTTCCCCATGGTTGTATCAAGTAGCCTCAGAGGATTCTCCTTGGCACACTAATCTTCAGTTTCACTGTCTCTACCAACTGTCGTTTCTGACCTGTTGGTTCAGATTCTTCCTGTCCTTGTCTGAGATTCTAGTTAGTCTGTCACGAGCCTCTAGCATCAACCACATACTCTTTGCCAAGACACTCCTTCCTTGGCCTGCCCCAGCCCTGTCTCACCCCTCCAGCTAAGGTAACACCTAGTTATAAACTAAGTGTCAAACTATTACCTGTCTGAAAGGAAGATGCCTTTGCTTGTTGGGACACACCTTTTTCAGCCACCCGGAGGCCCAGCAGCCAGGTGGAAGAATCACTGCCACTAAAATCTTGGTGGTCCAATCAATGATACTCATGTATAAGGCATCTCTAAAACAACATACACACCTATTGAAAGTTGAATAGACTGTACTTACTACATAAAGCCTAAAGAAGGGTTTTAGACCTAAGAAAAAGGTATTTCACGGATAAAAGTTATAGTACTCTTTATGTGAATATACACCCAGCTCTGCAAATGCTGACTGGCACAGAAAGATCTTCCTACCAAAATCTGAAGACACTGGATAATAGAATTCTGAGTAGGTAATTTTCATTCAAGCTGATGCTATTTATCCAGATAACATGAAGATACTAAGATATGGTGAGCAGGAGGGAGAAACATGTACCCCATCTGGGGAAATAATAAAGAAATAAATAACAGGGTTATCAGAGAAGTTCAAAGTATACCACAAAATGAATCCTTCCAAAAAGAATATAAGTAAATATGTCTGCTATTCTGCATCACAGATATTTCTTCAGTATCTCTTACATGTCTAGCACTTTGCTAAACACTGAATACTACTATAAACATGACAAGATTCCTGCCTAAAATGAGTTTATATTCTTGTTGATTTATACTTATCTAATTATCTTCTGATACTTAGGTGAGTCTTCACCTGGACACTTGATAAAAAAAGAACCCTATGCTCACACTTAGACTCATGTGCTTAAAGGTCCAAGGAAAACGTGTAGAAATCTTTATAATTACCATGTATGCCTAATGGTTTGTTGACTAGCCACCTTCAGAGGAACAATAGATCAGTGAAACAATTAAGCATCTTATAAACACAAGAACAGTTTTTTCCTTGATCATAAATAGTAAGTTATTAGGCAACAGAAGGAACTTAAGAGAGACACCCAAAGATCCCCCTGGGAAGGGGAAATAGTGCAAATTTCCTGAGTAAATTGGGATTATAACAGGGAGAGAGAAAGGGGGAGGTGGGAACAAATCATGAGAGAAGGAAATGGTTGAGTGAGAGGAGCAATGGAGAGGGAGAACAAAGAAATGGATATCTTGATAGAGGAAGCCATTGTGTGGTTAGAAAGAAACCTGATGCTAAGGAAACCTCCAAGAACCCATAAGATGTCCCCGGCTAGGACTCCAAGCAATAGTAGAGGGGGGTACCTAAATAGGACTTCCCCTATAATCAAATGAATGACCACCCTAACTGTCATTATAAAACCTTCATCCAGCAATGGATAGAGGTAGAAGCAGAGACCCATAGCTAAACACTAGGTAGAGCTCCCAGTCTACCTGAAGAGAGAGAGATGTTTGGTTTCTGGCCAGACTTTCTGGTCTAGTCTTGTGGCTCGGACTTCCCCAGCCTAGCCTGGTGGCACAGACTTTCAGATCCACAGTCTTATAGTCCCACTGAAACACATAGACACTTATTTTAATTATACACTTATTGACCTGGGGCCCAGGCATATAACTTGCTAGCTCTTGCTTTTAAACAAACCCATGATACTTACCCTGTTCAGCCATGGGGCACCATAGTTGTCCTTTGTATCTTCTGACTTGTCTGACAACTCTTCTGTTCCCAGAGTTTTCTTAGTCCGGTAGCCCCGCCCACACTTCCTGTCCACCTTTGGCCAATCAGCGTTTTTATTAAACCAGTAGGTGGGACAATTATTTACAATGTAACAATATAATTCCTCTACAGAGAGAGAGAGTATATGAGAAAAGGGATCAGGATAATGAGGAGGAAACCCACAGAGATCGCTGACCCGAGCTATTGGGAGCTTATGAACACTGAAATAATCACCTTCATGGAAAGGAACTAAACCCTCCAAAGGTAGAGGACTGTCAAATGGCATGGGCAGTTTGTGGAGCCTCTTGCAGTAGGATCAGAGTATGCTCTTAGTGCATGAACTGATATCTCGGAGCCCTTTCCCTACAGAGGAACACCTACCTCAACTGAATATGCCAGACTGAACTGACCAACCTTGGGACTCCTTGCCCTCCTTGGGGAATGGATGGGGATGGAGTTGGGGGAGGCTGAGGGAGGACTGGGAGGGACTGAGAGGACGGAAGGGAGGGTGAGCAGTGGTATACATGGAAAAACCTTTTTAAATAAAAAAGTAAATAGTAAGCTATGGATTTCTCACTAAGATGACAATTACACAACTAATTCCCACATACAACAGCTAAAGGCATATGGGTTCTTAACGTTTCCTTGCTTAATAGCATGATACTACAAAGAGCGTAAACAATAGTCAGTTGATAAATAAATGCCTAAACTGAGATAGATTACAGGTGGGTAGGTAGATTAGATACAGATGATAGATAGATGGATAGATAGATAGATAGATAGATAGATAGATAGATAGATAGATGGTAGGTAGGTAGGTAGATAAATGATAGGTAGATAATAAACAGACAGACAAATGATAGGTAGGTTGGTAGATAGATGATAGATAGATAGATAGATAGATAGATAGATAGATAGATAGATAGATAGATAGATAGATGGATGGATGGATGGATGGATGGATGGATGGATGGATGGATGGATAGATAGATGATAGATAGATAGATAGCTAGGTAGGTAGGCAGAAAATAGATTTACATTAAGCACTATACTTTTGGTGTTTTTCTGAAGAAAAAAAAACTTTTTGAATCTATCCAGAATATTCTCTTAGTTGTCTTAAAGCTTAGTGTAAGGTATAAATCAATGTATAAAACAAGAAAGTTTCCAATACTTCCTATCACTGTCATCTTCCATAAAGAAGTTTTAATTGATGATTTTTAGCCATGGAGGGATTTATATTTGATTACATAGGAAGAAAACAAGCTTTCTCTAGATGGTCAAATCTAAAATGCAGTTTTCTCTTCCATTTTTTTGTCTCTTGAGCCCAAAGCCCTGATTCCTTCCAGAATTAAGGAGATATTTTTGCCAATAGTTAAAAAAGTATTTCCTAATGATTTTTTAGTTCCTTCCAAATATCATAATTATATTACAGGTAGGTGTAAGAAAAGCATCCAAACATTGTTCAAGGGGATTGATAATCTGGCATAGCTTAATGGTACAATGCAAGAAACATGCTTTGTTTACATGGTCTTTAGAACCTTCAGAAAGCAAATGATGTGTTAATCCCTAGCTTGGTTCAGCTTCTAATTCAATGAATTCACAATAAACATATAAGGGAAAAAATAAGGCTCTAAAAGTATTCCTCGCCAGTATCTATTCTTGCATTTATTGCTGAAGCAACACATTTATCATTTCTGAGAAATGGGGTCAGTAACATCATTTCTTCTTTCTTGGGACAATTAAGAGGAAGCCTTTTTAGGAGCCAAGAAAGATAGCTGTCTCATGAATTTAATTTTTTTCAGTCCCTTGTTGCTACAATGTTTGAAAAAAAAATGTCAGGGTCACTCAATGTTCATAGAAAAACAAGAGCAAGTGTCAAGGAAATGCGTGAGCTTCCCCACAGTGAGCCCTGGTTCCACCCAAATTCATGTCTGCATTTGGTGATACATTCATTGCCCAAGATTCCATAGAAATTAAATTTAAGCAAATTGGAGTCAAATGAGAGAGAGAACTCTCAGGTCTCTTTAAGCATTTTTCTTTGGCTCACTCTCTGACTATAAAAGCATCTTGCTCTCTTGGATCTGAAAGGCTGCTGCCTTACTGATTTCACAATGTTCTTCTTCCCTGGGCACTAAACTTGTGTTTGGCTCTTGCCCAGAAACACGTCCCAGGAGACCAGGAAGCTGCCAATGGAGAACCAAAAGACTTGTGCATATATTGGAGGGGGGAAAGCAAGTGTATTTCCATATATTTGCTTATGTCTGTGTTTGTTTGATACAAAAAAAAAAAAAAAAAAACACCTAGTAAACTAAGACTTTGAGAAATTCATGATACTTCAGTGTTAGACACCCTTTCATTATACGATGGCAGATTAACAGTGCACCCAAAGTTGACCACACCATTTTCCTGGACAAACTGATTAAACAAATTAGACTTCTAGAATAATTTTGTTCCATTCAAGCCTGGAAGAAGGAGAAAGAGGCGAAGAAGGTAAAGAAATACATAATTTTTAGAAATTCACAGCCCTCTACAGAAAAAAAAAACAACTTAAAAAAGAAAATATGCCAATATGTACATTAACGCCAAAGTGTCACCTTTTTTTAAACAATGGAATTAGATGGTTCAATATATGCATCTAAACTTTTCCCTGGTTATCTTATTGCCATTGCTTTGGAGATTGTTGATATTTTTTTTAAATATGCCAAGGTTGTCCCATTGCTTTGGAGATTATTGATATTTTAAAAATATATATGGCAAGGTTTCCCCTCTTTGAGATTTCTTATGAAAGATTTTTCAAATGACTTACCATCTGTCCACTAATCATCAGTCACAGCCCCAGTTATGTCTCACCCTTGATACCATTAACAATGATATCACCAATTAATACCACCTCTTTGTGAATGAGCCGTCTTGTGATTCAGTGCCAAATTCTTTACATATACTCATTGACAACTGGTACTTGTCTGGTGCCTCTTCCTTCTTGCTATCCAGCTTTAACATCCTCAGAATTTATGTTCCCAGAGTTTTCCGCTTTTCTTACTTTACCTTGCACACTTATCTGTGGTGATTCCATCCACAGGAACTCCACCTTAGTAAACACTGATGACAGATAATTGCATTCTATGTACAGCTCATTATTCAATGTCAAACGCCCTACACAAGGCTCTCTCTGCAGAAACTTCCAGATTCTCCACTCCCTATATTTCCAAATCCTGCTCTATTTCCATGACTCACTAACTTCTCACTGTAACAAGTTTACGAGTTCCACACTTGCCCACAAAGTTCCATAAATTTCATACCTTAAATACCTATCAAATGAACCTTCATCCTTCTGTCTTTACCTCTTCTGTCACTGACACAATCCTTATCTCTTTCTTACATTATTGCAATGGCCTTCTCTGTAGTAATTCCACTACAGAGGTCACATGTAGAGCAAACTTGTATCAATCAATCAACTCAGGCAATATGAATATAGCAATGTTTCGTGAGCACCACACAGGGATCAAATATTAGAGATTCAAATAGATTTGTCTGCAAAAAGCTTAGGTCCCAGTGACAAGCCAGATAACACATGTTGCAATTTCATTAAGCCCTTTGTACATGTATGCCTGTCTCAATCTTTGTGCATTTCCCTCACTAGATTGAAAGTTTCTTGAGGGCAGAAACTATGACTCAAGCACTTTGTATTCCTGACATCTCACACACTGGCAGCAGATAACATCATCCCCCGTGTGGTGGCATCTTATCTTCACTATAATTATAATGACAGACCTATCCCTTGCTCACAGTGAACTGAAATGTTAATGTGCGTCTGCCATGTTGTTTTGAATTCTGTCCCTTGTGAGTGCAGGAGGTGAGTCTGGTCTCTTACTCAGATGACAGTTCTCCGATACTTGGAGAGACAACTGTCTCAGTTCTTTGCTTCTCTTCTTCTGTCTTAACAGTCACAGGGCTTTCAATCATTCTTTTGCTCTAAAATTTTAAGTTTCTCCTCCCTGGCTTGTTTGGTTCTGACCGTGACCTTCAATTTGCATTGGGGTGACATCAAGTGACTTAAAAGAGATGCTGAAGTTGAAGTTTCACTAAACACTATTAGGTATTTGAGGATCACCCAGCAACTAGTCATGACAGTTGGCGTGGAACGCATAATTACTTCAAGAAACAGTATTTTCTAAACACCAGGTGTGGATTAAATCTGCATTCTCTTGCTGAAAAGCTGTGCAGGTTAGTGCTTCTCTAAGTAGGCATCAGGTATTGGGAGATATTTTATGCTAAAAGAATACCTCCCAAATGCAACTTTAATATTCTTGGGGATCAGGTCATATCCACAAGGGAGGCTTATCTTCAACCTCATGTTGCTGGTTAGAGAGATGGCTGGAGATGAATCAGCATAAGCAAGCCTTAAATTTCCAAAAACACCCAAAGGTGTTTTGGTGTGTGATGTGGCAAAGGTGACAGGTGAATAAAATTTTTTTTAAAAAAAAAATGATTATTAGTAGGATTTGAAGAGGGTAATTATATTCTATGTCCCAGCACCAATGAAAATGTATTTGTGTGTTTCTACAGTCAGAAAACAATGCTAAGCATTATCATAGTCACAAACAGTTCTCTCTGTGGATTATACCAAAACTCAACTCCGAAAATTGCACATACAGCCACACACACCCTCTGAAGATCATTTGATATCTGAATATATCATCATAGAATAATGGATATGACAACATTTTCATAGTTTTAAACCTCTAAATGTACCGTTGAATTGGTTTGAAATGTTTGCTTATGTGCTGTCTGTTCACCCTTCAGGAAAAATTCAAATTATGACTTCACTGGGGCTGAGACTAAGTAAAATTAGATGACAACAAAGAATGTTCCTCAGCCACAGAAAGCCAAAGACCCTTCAGGATGCCAGTAGTTAAATCTTAGAAAGCCAAGGTTGCCATCAACTTAGCAACAAATTCTATAAAAATAAAAGATCAGAAAAATAAAAGATCAGAGCAAGTAGGAAGCCATAAAAAATGACTGAAGGGGTGGGGGGTAAGGAAAAAAACAACTGTGACTTAGATGGTTGCCATGGGGACACTGGAAGAGCTGTGCTTCCTGTTTCCACTGGGTGCAGGTTCCATGGCTAGCCTTGCAGAGGAGCACAGCCGCAAGGCACATTCTGTGCCGTAACATCTCTACCATAGCTCTCCATAGAGACATAACAGTGAAGAAGCTGTAGGGAGAATCCTTTTCTTTACATTCCTCTCTTTAATACAACTTCCTTGAGTTCAGTCATGTCAAAATCACTCCTACGGTGAATGAGCACATAACATTCAATGGTATCCCGAGAACATCCCTAAGGCTTACCTACTCTGGCTCACATAGAATAGAGATCTTCTGCCATCTACCCTTCATGTAATTATCTTTATCACCTGTTCAGTAATTAGTCATGCTCTATCTGCAACAGACTAAACCTTTTTCTGTTTAACTCCTTACATGTCTAAGTCTTAAGTGACAGATCTAATTATAATCTTATGAGTAGTGTCTGCACAGGAGTTTAGCTTGGTCTAAATTCATTTCAAAGGATCAAAAATTTGGAGGCAGAAACAAAAAAGGGATAACTTTTTTTTTTTTTAACAGTGTGAATTCAACTTAGGAGGGCCTCAAAATATATGAATTGTGCTACCCCTGCTAGTGCTTTTTTGTGAATGGAAAAAACTATAGAAGGTTGATTATTTTGCTGTTGAATATAGAGCAAATTTTCATATGTATTTTCCAAGAGATTTTCAGCAATTATTTTTCTAAGAATGATGATGTTAGCTTAAACTTAAGAAAACTAGTTTTAAAAAATATATCTGGGACATTCTGTTGTTGGCATGACAACTGCTGCACATGTATGTGCTTTGTTATACAATTAGACAATTTTGACTAATCTTTTTGAAATTACAAATTAATTCAATGAGAAATTTAATCACTCAGTAGAGTGTTACTGTTTCAGGTTCTACCAGTAACAGTTAATGTGACTAACCAAAAGTAAACACAGTAATGACTAGAAAATTAAATATTTTCTTGTTTAAATGTACAGAATTTTAACCAGAAGCAAGGCAGGCAGGGGTATGTTTTCTGGTTTTGCCTTGAACAGCTCAGTGAATGACTGTCATTTCTAGTCCTGAGCTTTCAGAATCATGTGGTTGCATAAGACACAGCATTTGGGACTTCAGAGTTCTTCCACTGTTTTCCCAGGAGTTTTACCCTCACTGCATTGTAAGCTTTGTTTAGAAAGACACAGGTAAGTACGGTGTTTTTCAGAACAGACAACCCTTTCAGATGGACCTGGAAGGCCCTTTGCAGTGAAGAGGCAGAAATGGTGTGGGACATCTCTGTCTACCGTTCACAGTACCTGCTACAGCTAAGTATTCAATTGAAGTTCAGGATCCAGTCAAATTTAAACCAGTTCAGATTTGCTACTTTTAGCAATACTACTTTGTAGGCTACTCTGGGTGCTTTTTTTGTGCCATTTTGCAAAACCCAAACAGGTTAATTTTTTTTTAACTTGATCCCTATTACATCAGGTAATTTCTTTCAAATTGTACAAACAATGCATGATTAAATTAAAAAGCAAATGTATATTTGACTTAAAAAGTAAGAAAACAAAAATAAAATTTGACTTCAACTACATAAAACAAAGCATTTAAAATACAGCATATTTATAACCTCCACACACCCATTCTAATCCCAAATTAGAAAGTAAAATGTAAGAGAAAATAATCTGGAAAAGAATAATATTTTGGAGTTGGGGTGATTAAGGAAAAAAAAATGTTTCACCTCTATTGGTCATATAGCTTAGTGGTAGAGCCCTTGCCTAGCATGTGTAAGGTCCTAAGTTCAATTCTCAGCATTGAAAAGGTTAATTAATTACTAATTAAAAGTATCTTCAGTGCCAGGCCTGGTGGTGAACACCTTTTATCCTGCCACTTGGGAGGCTGTGTGAGAGGCCACTCGGGGCTACATAGTGAGACCCTGACTCAAAAACAAAAGACAAAAATTTTCACCAACATTTCACACACTCTTCTGACCAGAAGTCCAGGCTAAGACCTTGCCAAGACCTTCTCTTTTGACTTACTGAGCACAGGTTCTCAGGCAACCCATGCCTACGGTCTCAGGAAGGCTTATAATCAGACATTTAGTCCTATAATCCTTTGACTTTAGACTCTTTCCTTTATTGTATTTAAGAAAGAGGCTTAAAACAAAATATTTAAGTTTTTCCTTCTCACGTATTGAAACTTTCCATCCAGCTGCAACAAAATGGCTATAATGTATTTGCTGCAAAAATGTTTCCATGAAGTATTCTAACTAAGGAAGGAGGGTCTAGCAGGATGGTCCAGTGGGTGAAGATGCTTGCTTCCAAGACTGACCTGAGTTCAATACTCAGGATCCACATAGTAGGAGAGAACTGATGCCCACAGCTGTCTTCTGACCTATACTCACTCATGGTGATGGGGGAGAGCATACGAGTGCATGCACACAAATGTAATTAGAAATATTGAAGATAGGAAATGTTGTCATTCATTTATTAATGAACAGAAAGAAACTGACAGAGCAGAATGTGTGGTAAGTCTTGTCGGCAAATTAATAAACCCGTATAAGTGAGTGAGTGAGTGTGTGTGTGTGTGTGTGTGTGTGTGTGTGTGTGTGTGTGTGTGTGTGTTTGTGTGTGTGTGTGTATACATAGAAATAAACAGTCTGGATATACACTATCCCTTAACGCAAATTATTGCTAGGTGGTAACATTTATCACAAATAAATAATCTGTTTTCTGCCTTAACTGCCCTTGTTCCTTCTGAAAGATTTATGAGAGCATGAATGCCTGTACATTTTTCCTACTTATAATTGTAATGTTTTTACTTGTTTTTTGTTGCTGTTGTGTTGTTTTGTTTTGAGAAGGGGTTTCTCTGTGTAGCCCTGGGTGTTCGGAACCAGAGAGCCTGGAACTCAGTGACTGTCCTGCCTCTGCCTCCTGAGTGCCAGGATGAAAAGCAAGTACCAACACCACTGCCTGGTGAATCTAATGATCTTTAAAACTCGAAAATATAAGCATTTACTTAACAATCACAAAAGAGGCTATTTCTGTTTTTTCCAAAATTTTAAAGTTGGTTAAAAACAATTCTGGTCAAATGTACTTGTACTCTCTGGGTATCCATGTCACCTAAAAATTGCCTGTTCAGTCTGCAACTTGAGCACTCTACTCAGAAGCCACGTCACTTGGTCATTAAAGCATTTATGTTCATGTCACCAGAACCCTGAAGTGGTGGCAAATTCTGGATAAAATAAGCCACATTCAACACCTCTCACCCTCAGAGGTTTTGCGTTTCCTTTCACAACTGAAAAGCCTGTCACAGGCCAAATCTCAAGCTATAACTATCCCTAAAAAGGAGATGAATCACAAGTCACTTTAAAAGACATACAATAGGGTTTTTCTTGTAGTAATGAATGCTGAAAGGGAAATGTTTTACTTGTCCTGACAATTCTAGCAAGCTATAGCCCCAAAATATGAATAAGATATAGAGCCAAAACTTTTTTTAAGGCTAGACAAATACCAGCAGCATTAATAAGGGACCAGAAAGACACCATTGCAGAACTCTTGGGGTTTACAATGTGATTATTGTTTTATGAGAAGAGAAAGTCTCTTGAATGCGGTGGCAATTTTATGTTTCCTAGGTGTTGGGAAAACTAGAAAGTGGTGGGGGAGGTAATGAGGGAAAAGTGCAGCATTTACAAGAACGCTTAATCTCTTAATTCAGTTTTTTTGCTATTGTGGCAGGGTAGGCATTGAGAAGTGGGGTGGATGTAGAGTTTCTGGGATGCAGTCTTCCTGTGGACACCTGATGAACAAGCTGTTGGTTTATGAAGAAGAGATTTAAGTTCAAGTTTGTTTTAATACAATACAGGATTAATGTGCCAACACTTCTCCCTACCTCAAGAAACATGATTCCTCTGTCTGTTTTGAGCTCATTTAGTGACAATTCATGCTCTACTTAATTAACTATATGGAACTAATCAGCTTTGATGTCAAATGGGTGATATACTTATCTTTCACTAAGACTAACTACAGAGGGCAACCCATTCTTCTTTAAGGGTGTGGCCACTGGTAAATTTCCCATGCTCTATGGGATGAACCTACATCCCATTAAGTATGAGTAACTCTGATTGGACTGGGTGGGGGAGAAGGTGGATATAAAATGAGGAATTGTCAAGGAGATCTATTTTAGGAGGTGCTGGGGAAATGAAAAGAAGTGTATGATATATTTTATTGTATACACAGATGACATTCTCAAACACTAAATTGAAAAATTTTACAAATCATAGTAGGGAATTCTGGTTATTATTTAAAAAAGAAAAATAAAAAAGAAAACCAGATTTTGTGACTAAAAAATTTTAAGGGCACTGTAACTAGTTTTAAAATACTTCTCTCCAATACACCTAACACGTGCACCTGTACCAAAGCTAAACTGTGGCTAGTCACCAAAGAATTTAAAAAAAAAAAAAAAAAAAAGCCTTGAAGACTGGAGGCATGGCTACAGGGTTAAGAGCATGTACTGTTTTGCAGAAGACCAGTTCAGCTCCTGCTCCCATGCTAAGAGGCTATAGTTCCAGAGAAATCTGCCTCCTTGGGCCTCCATGAGCCCTGTGCTCAGATGTATACACCAGCACACACACACACACACACACACACACACACACACACACACACACTCATACAGAGAAGGATGATGATTTTGTTGTGATGGATAGCCTTGTGTAAACTTGACATAAATCAGAGTAATTTTGGAAGAGAGTACTTCAATTGAGAAAATGCCTCCACCACACTGGTCTGAGGGCAAGCCTGTGGCACATTTTGTTGACTGATGATTAATGTGGAAGGGCCCAGTTCATGTGGGCAGTGTTGCCTCAGGCCTAGGTGCTATAAGAAAGTAAGTTGAGCAGGCTATGGCAACATACCAGTAAGCAATGTTCTACTGTGCCCCGGGCTTCAGTTCCTTTCTCCAGATTCCTGCCTTGAGTTCCTGCCATGACCTCCATCAGGAATATAGTGTGGCCTGAGAGTTGTAAGCTGTAGTAAACCCTATACTTCCAGCCTTGTATTTTAGTATAGTAGTAAAAATCTAACTAAGTTAGAAATTAATAAAAGGAGTGGGTTTTTCTATGACAGATTTGACCACATACTTTGAGGAAGATTGTATTGATACTTGAACTTTGGGCTGGATAAACTGCTGAGTGTTCAGAGTTAGTGACCAATTATGAGAATTTAAAAGCAACACAGGCAATAAACAACTGGACTGTGATGTTTTAGGGGGAAACTTTGAGAGTCCTTTAAAGACTATGGTGGACATTAAATAATTTGAATTAAGAAATACTAAGGTGAAACCTTTGCTTTGCTGGGACAATCAATGCTAGTCTGTAATTAGAAGAAATCACTTCACTGAGGCAAAACCTTCTAAGAAGTATTTCCTCAGAAGCACTGGTTCAAAGAGGGCCAAGGCTGTACTTCGTGCTAGCAACCAAAGTTGGTAACGTGGAAGTGCTTCCCAGTTGGTTACTTTGAAGGTATGAAAGGCTCATGAAGAACAGCTGAGGCTGGTCACGTGAGGCCAAAAAGGGCCATAGCAAAGAAGAAGCAGTTTAAAAACAGGTTTGATGATATCATGGAAAGAGACCGAGGCTTGGCGCCATGTGCCTGCGTCAGAGTCCCCAAAAGAGAGACCAAGCTTTCGGCTATGGGTGAAGGTACATCCCAGTTCAATGGAGACCTTAGACTGGAAATTCCAGTACTATAGGAACACCACCAACGGCAGCATAAAACTATGGAGAAGAGCCAGCCTGGGCTATCAGCACTGCAAATGGAAGAGGTAAGTGGAGAACTTTTGAACCCAGAGGATTACAAGTGAGTCCCAGACATCATTTTTTAAACGGAATTAGAATTACATCACTTTCTCCCTTTCCTTCCCCCAACCCCTCCCAGTTACCCTCCTTCAAACATTTCACCTATTCCTATCTCAAGTTTATATTCTTTTTTATATTTGTTTTACACACACACCATATATATCACACGCTGGACACTGAACTTTTTATACTACTAAACTTTGCAAATTCTTTCAGTTTTTATTTTATTACAAATGCACCCTGGCTCTTTACTAGAGTAAGAAAGTGATTGACTTATTTTTTTATTTTACAGTGTCATTGGCTGTGGAATTTTATAGAGATTTTGGAAATCTAGCAAGGCTTTGGATATTTTAAAGGAACTTAGAACTTTGAAAGACAATTTAGATGCTTTAAAAAAAAAAAAAAACTAGGCTTTGGGGCAATCACAGAGCCTGTGTGTATCTGTGCTAGATTCCTTTGCATATGTGTCATGGTTGCATGTTTTAAAACTGGGCTTTTAAAATGTTTTGATCTTTAAAGAGTGTTAGAGTTTTAAAAATTCTAATGTTTTATATTGTGATGTTTGCATTAATATGGTATTTTGTGGGTTAAAAAGAAAGTGTTAGGGTTTAACAGTGATGTCTTTGTGTGTCACGTTGACAGGGAGTCATTGTGCTGGCTAATTTTGTGTCAACTTGATAGAACTGGAGTTATTTTGAGAGGGAATCTCTTCTGAGAAAAAGGCCCACAAGACTGGTCTGTGGGAAAGCCTAAGATGCATTTTCTTGATTGATGATTAATATAAAAGGTCCCAGCTCACCTGGGTGCTGCCAGCACTGAGCTGGTGATAATGGATGCTGTAAGAAAGCAAGTTGAGCAAGCCATAAAGACCAAACCAGAAATCATCATTCCTCCATTGTCTCTCCTCAGTTCCTTCCTCCAGGTGCCTGCCCTGAGTTCCTGCCCTGATTTCCCTTAGTGATGGAGTGGGAGCTAAGGCTAGTAAACTGAAATAAACCCCTTCCTCCCTAAGTTGTTTTGGTTTGTGATATTTTACCATGGCAATAGGAACACACACACACATACATACATGCACACACATACACACACACACCTTTTATAAATAAAAATAAAAAATAAAAAGGTCATGAATTCAGCCTCTCTGCTGTTGGAGCCTGGAACTTTGAGCTCTCTGCATAATGCTGCTTGTCCTCTATTTATGACCCTACTATCCTAGACAGAATGGAGAAAGATGGAGCTCGGCCCTTGCCTCAGATAATCCATCTAATGCCCAAGCACTGTGATTCTTTCTTTTAAACCAGTGAATATAAGGCTCTTGATTAGTGGAAGGGGGAGGCACTATTTCTTTCTGGCCCACCCCTCCACCTAAGATGATTCCAATGAGAAAGAATAACTAGCAGGCTGCTCCCAGAACAGTGTTTTGGCAGTGCATGGTCCACATACTTTGTATGTCTAAAGGGAGCTGCTGACAATGATGGAGAAATCCAGAAAGCATCTGGGAAATACCTTGACAAGGCATGCCTTCCTTTCAGCTTGTACACCAGGTGTCACACACAGAACCAAGCATCATCTTTCATGGCCCAGTACAAACTTGTACTATGGGACCTAGGCCAAACATGATTCCTTCGGGCTTGCCCAGTTAAAACTTGTAAGATGTCCCCCTCCCCCACCACCCCACTCTGTCACCAACCAGCATACCCACAGTCAAACACACTCACACGCCATCTCGGCCTCTCCTGTGTGGAATCTCATCAATCATAATGGCTGAACTCTTTATTCTAAAACCACATTCTTACTGTAGGCTACTCTGTAACTCTGGGTTGACTGTCCCTAAGTACTATCACACAATTGAGACTTTCCTGTTGTAATAAAGCCTCAAGATGAACCTTTCTGAAGCAGCACTTCTAACTCCTGCCTTTCTCTAGGGAGAAGATGATGAGTTAAAAAAAGTTTTAAGACTGAACGTCTGGAGCCAAAAAAAGATAGGGGAGAAATTATTTTTTCAAAAAAAAAAGAGAGTACTGGTTCTCTGGTATTAAAAAGGATCTTGCCTGTCTGTATTTTAATAGTTACAGTTGAACCACTAAAGTAGTTACAAGATATATCTGACAGCAGATATTGCATTGTCTGACTTTTTATAACCTGGAAGATTAAGTGAAAACTTTAGCTTCTTTTGGACTCTATTGATACCTTCCTGGGGTGGCCTTCTACCCAGGCCTCCTTTCAGTGAAGGATAAGCCATTCAGAACCCATTTTGGATAGAAGTGACCACTTCTCAGCTGCTCCAAGTGTCCAGCACCTGTCATGAGGAATTTCCCTCAGTTGGAGGAGAAACATCTGACCAAAAAGTCTAGCCTTATCCCTGCGCATAGTCTACCTGTGACTGCTCGGTGTTATGGAGAGAGCCTGGGTGCTATGCCTTGATTGGAATTCTGAAGAGCCATATCCCCCTACAATACACTAACTTGAACATTTGAAATTTATGAAAAAGAATAATTATATGGATTGTTTTTGTTCCCATGGCTGTGGTTCATTCCAGTAAGACAATAATATGCTAAGTGTTTAATGACCAATGGAAATGAGGTGTAAATAGAAGATTGGGTTTCTTGGTATTTAAAAAGATCTCATCTCCCTACATGCAAAGGGAAGAAAGAAAGCTGAGCATCAAACCTTGGCCTACTGAACCCTCAACACAGTTCTCCACATGGCAAATCCGTGGTCTCAGAAATATGGCTGCCTAAAATTAGGCTCCTGAGCCAGAGAGGACAGAACCCTGAAAATAAACGTTATTTAGGAAAAAAAAAATTAGAATTTCAGACTTCCTAGTACCAGAAGTCAGACCACTTACCTCATAAAAGGCCAAGTAGCACTTTGTGGTCCAGGGAAGCAACTATCATAGCTTCTGAACTCTGCCATGGTGGGGGATGGAGAGAAAGCAGCTGTTAAGGTTAATTAAATGAACATGATTGTGTTACAATACCAGACCAAATTTGGACCACAGAACCAGAGTTCTGAAGAAAAAAATTCAAGCATAAGTCATAAAACAGAAATGGAACTTTAGAAGTTGGTCATGAGCAGGGTCAGAAAATATGAGTGAGCCAGAAGCATGAATAACAGTATCCATGTCATCCACAACAGTCACATTGTGCCTCTCCATCAGTTTACACTTTGCTCCCCAACTGTGGCATACTTTTGTCTCACAGTTTTGGGTTCTTTCATCAGGGAGGTGGCCCATCTCTGTAGACCATATCTCTAAGGGGGATAGTGAGTTTTATTTACAGATGAATTAGCTTGGTATATGAAATTGACACAGTCACTGTGAGCCAGAACCCTCTTTCAGGTGAGGGGTAATATGGTAATATATATATATATATATATATATATATATATATATAGATAGATAGATAGATAGATAGATAGATAGATAGATAGATAGATATCACTACAGGGTAATATCTCCAAATGGCAAAATGACAGTCATTGTTAACTTTCTATCTGCTTTAAATAGAGATAAAATAATCCCAAGGTAAAGGACAAGGTAAGACTTTGGCATGATGGATTAAGATGAGGGAATGGGTGTTGAATAATGAAAGGCTTAGAAGGAGAAAGAAGTCCCAATGCAAGATAATCTAGGGAAGAGGCCTATAGATGGATGTCAGGGTCTCAGAGCCCATTTATTGGGCATCATGACTCATTACTACTTACTCTGTCCTTATAGTTTTATTTCAAATAATAATTTTATCTTCTACTTGTCAGACGAGATTATGACAATAATCTTAAGGATGCTCACTGTCTAATAGAGAAACGAAGGCATGGAAACATGACATCCCTGACAATGTGCTGCAAGGGGAGCCAGCCATTGGGATAAAGAGATACTCTATGGAAGGCAGAATAATTGAACTCACATAGTGAACCAAGTGTAACATTTCTAAAGAAAGAAAAGGGAAGGTTGGAGAGATGGCTCAGAAGTTAAGAGCACTTGTACTTACAAAGGATCATGTCATTCTCATTCCCAAATCACCACTCACAACCATCGTAACTCCAATTTTAGAGGTTCTGATGACGTTTTTGACCTCCACAGACTGCAGGCAAAACACTATTACACATAAAATAAAATAAATCTTTAAAATATAAAATAAAAAGAAGAAAGTATATATCTTTCTTGGGCACTTGCATGAACTATCCTAATTTGGGCTTTTCATCCACTAATTTATCTTCAATTATTCTTCTATCAACAAAAAAATAAAATTTAAAGTGACTTTTTGACACCCTAAAACATCTCCCCAAACCCATTTCCACTGAAGTACAGGGATGTATAATGGTTCTTGCCAGTGAAATACAGAAGCAACTCTATTATATGGTATTCTAGAAAAGTTTTTTTTTTTAATACTACTGATTATAGATGAGAAAATATGTTTAAAATGTGTTCTTTCTCTCTTTTTGTCTTTTCTCTGAAGTCTAGATTTGATGCCTCACATTGAACTTAAGATAATGAGAACAAAAATCAGATACTAATATGTCAGAACAAGTAAAAAGGAGGACCCAGGATCTATGGGAACATTCTTGAGACGTGACATTGGATTCTTTTTCTATGTTCCCTGTGAAGTTGGAAGAATCCCATTCCCCCATCCCCTCCATCCCTCCCACCCCACCCCCATGGTTTGTTTATCCGCCATAGTTCAGGTGTAGGCTACATGGAGTGAAGCAAAGCCTTTGCCAATAGACTATGCGAACTATAAAGCAAAAGATCTACCACATGGATTTCTGCTCTTTTGTTTACCTAGATCAACACTATGAATTTATTGGCCTTTCATAAGGTGACATCAGCAGTGTGTACTTTCATGCCACTTTTCTCCATGCATGAGGAACCCCAGGATTTCAAGTCGAGAAAACAGTGCATTAGCAGACGCCTGAAACACTGACATTACAAGCAACAGGACAAAGAACACAACCGCCAGCTTTGGGTTCACGAGCACTTCACAGGTGGCCATAATCTTTCATAAACATCCTCACTCTAGACTGAAGCTAGTTTTCCAATCCTCAAACTGATTTTTACTCCTGTGGTAAAACCCTATACCCTAAACCAGAACTCTCACTCTCTGACGGTATCTGGACCCGGGAAATGGATATTGTTCCCGTCTCTGAATCTAGGTGAGTAAATTGAAACTGCACATCTGTAGCAGCAAAAAGAGGTCTTTAGCATAATCTGTATAGAGAAATGTCTACTGAGGATCTAATTTAATTAGTGTTTCTTACTGTGATGTATTCCAGCAATAACCTCAAAATGAGAAAAGGGGAGAAGCTAGTGTTACCATCCTCACAGTGGAGGGGTTGGGCATGTAGCTCTCCTATAGAAAACTTGTCCCAGGGCTCCATCCCCAACACATTAGATAAAACTAGATTCAGTAGTGAAGTTCTGAAGATTAAAAACTTATCCAATGTTGTAGAATGCACATTAAATCCTAAAAGTTCATACAACACACACACACACACACACACACACACACACACACACACACACATCATTGGCCTTCATATAAACTTAAATTGAAAATAGCCTATATAAATATATTTTATCCCCCCACCCACCCACCCACACAAAGGTAGAAGTAGTGTAGAATGGCTCCAGGAAGGGACTGATTTCCTAATGTGGTTTAGGCCACAGCTATAAAATGTTCCAAGAATTTAAAAAGGAAAGAAAAGTTCTGGAGACAGCATGGGTCCCTGGGAGAAAACACGGAACAATGCAACTCATCTGCTCCCTGGAGTCTTCAGAAACATCTGGACTTCGTTTCAGATCCACCTGAGTCTTCTGGAGCAACAAATGGGAAACCATAGCTCTATCAACAAGCACCAACTTGATATTTCCAAAGCTTGTTTCCTTTTTTTTTTTTTTTTTTTTTTTTTTCCTTTCCAAGACTCAGGCGGCTTTTTTTTTTTTCCTTCTGCCTAGCAGAATGGCTAGACTAAGTAATCCATATAAGCAGCTGCTGCAATGTGATCTTTTTCTAACTTGTTAATGTTGAACTGTGAACTTTTCTGGCTTTGGGGTATGTTGGGAACATTTTAATTTCTCTGCTTCAAGGTTCTTATGGATAGGACTCTGAGTCTTGTCAGATGGAGAGTCTGCACTGAGTTATCCTTGATATCAAACTAGGCTTGAAATGGAAAGCAGCTGGGGTATAAAGGGGCTTTAAAGACTAATTTTATATGCTTTATTAAAGAATGCTTATTTCATTATTTTTCATTTCTTTAAATTTAAAAGCATTCTATTTTGTGGAACTTGAAGCACTTATTACTGCTTTTAAGCATATTACAAGTGAAAATGGGGACTATGGTAAGAAGAGTGGATGTCTAGGGTAAGTTCTTAGGCTAAGAAAAAAGGATGTCTCTTCTTACCACAGCAAGTTCTCAGGCTTTGAGATCAACTGCAGGCATTCCCACCACACATCAGCCTTCTACCAGCTGCACGCACCTCCACAAAGCATCATCATGTATTGAATTAGTTTGTTACTGTGTCTAATGGTAGAACTAGAAATAGTTAATATGGTATCCATCCACAACTCATGTAGTGTGTTTTTCTTGGGTCTCAAAACACAAGTAATTACTCTTAATTACACCCTGCTAGACCAACGTGTTACATGCTTCATTTATTGCTTATTGCCACGACAGGGAAATTGGGGACAGGGAAATTTTGGAACTGAAACTGGGAATAGATATCTTTGTTAGATGACAGTATCTGGACACCTTGCAAATGTGGCCTGAGAGCATCTGAAGGCACTTACTTTCATAAAGAGTGAGACCTCCCTCAAAAAATAATGATGATCTTCCCCTAATTATAAGTAAGGCACATTGAATGTCTCCTGTCTATGTGACTGACAACTATGGACATGCTTCTATATGAAAGCCACAGGGAGGGAAAAACAATGTAGTACTCCTATCATATTCCTGCTTTTCTCTTTGGTTGTAGACTTGCTAGGGATAGATTCATGACTTGTGTACCATGATTTGAGCAGACAATTTGTATAACCTAAGGTGCACTATGCTAAGTACTATGAGCCCTTGTCTTGAGTCACTCTGACTAGGAGGCCACAACAGTTAGGGTGAATCGTGGATGCTGTAATGGGCTGGGCAGATGTTCCCAAGACCAGCTTGTTCTTTTCTTTTTTTAACTATAAAATATATTAGCCATGATTTAGCCCTGACTCACAACTATGCTTTCTCTGGGAATCACCTTTATCCAAGGATAAAATTTTATCTACATTATATGCTGCATTTAATGCTCACTGAAAACAAAGTACCCTTTACCCAAGACTCTTCCCATCACCAAACTCTGGTTGAATTATCTGGAGCCTTTGGTGCCACCCCCAAAGCACTTATCTCCACATCTTCCCCCTTCTGCTTCCTTTGCTTCTTGACAGTGTTCCTGAGGACTTGTCTTTCTTAGAATCTGCTCTCAGGGGACTGAGTCTTATGCTGATTTGTGTTTATCTTTGCCATCTAAATTCTGATCCAATGCCTCTGGGTCAAGTTGCACACTAACACACTTCCCTTCCAATTAAACACTTGTTCTTCTCTGCCTGTTTCAGCCCCCTTTATTGCAATAACACACACTTCTAACTTGTACCTTTGCTTCTACCCACAAGAGGTATAGATTCTTCCCACACCAAAATGGAGAAGAGTCATTTTTTAAAACATTTGGAACAACTCCAAAAGAAAGATTGTTGTGTGTTTGTTTGTGTTTATATCACCCTGTGTTCCCTCAGCAAAGTCTACATCTGCCTGGCCTCTTGCCTTGCACATCAGGCAGACATGCTCACTCATCCCAGACCCAGTGCAGATGGCCAGGTTGTGAGTGTTCAAAGGTTATTTGTTACCATCTTTCGGAAACCTCATCCATGCAAATTCCCCATCACCTCTCTCTGGCTCTAACCTCACCTACTGCTCTTGCTGTCAAGAGAAGCCAGCCTCTGGCCATGAGTTTGCACAGTATAAAGACTTTCCCAGACAAGCTCAGTTTCACTTGCCTTCTTGCTCCCAAGATTCCAAATTGCCTTTCACTTCTTTTCCCACCTTTAGGAAACCAATCCCACTGAGTGGTTCAGCTGGCATCCTCCAAAGGCTTGGTTGGCTACATTCTAATACAAGATTCATAGACTTTATTTTCTAATTTTGTATGTAATTGTTATCACAGTCTTGCTCTATCAGCACGACTTCAGTTGACAATAGAAGAACATGGTTGACAAGAACAGAGAGGCATGCCCCAGAACACTTGTACTGACATCAAGTACTTCTCTATGAATTTAATGCCTGCATCCTTGCACTTGACTATCTTGTCTACCTTCTTCAGTCCGGGAGGAGGGGAGCTACTGATTTCAAGACAGAGATGAAGAAGGTATGGGAGCATGGGGCATAGTCACTGATCATTGCCCAGCAGAACTGCCTGAAGAAGTATCTCCTCAAAGGGGCTCCTTGAACCAAGTCAAACATACAACACAAGATCTGCAGTTCAACTGAGAATTATGCCAAGATGGTTAAGACAAGGCAGAGGCCAACAAATAGAACCTAATATAAAAGGTAAAAAGGTAACATGTAAGGAAAGATGGATCTACGTTGGCTTATAGTTTGAAAGGGTACAGTTATCCTGTCAAGGAAGGTATGGTAGCTGGAGCAGCTCACAACTGTAGCATCATGGGCATGAGGTAATTGGTTATAGTATGTCTGCATCTGGAAAGCAGAGATCTAGGCTAGAAACAGGGCTTGGCCATGACCCACAAGTTTCACTCCTATGGCCCTGAGTCCTATAGGAAAATCCTGTGTTCAAAGAGTTCCACAACCTCCCAAGACAGCACCAGTGTCTGGAGATCAAAAGCTTAAACACAAGAGCCTGGAAAGGCTATTTTTGCCTGCAAATTATAATGCATGCCAAACTGGGTGGAAAGAGGCTTGTAAAATCACACAGACTTTGCTGGTTGATGCTTTACAGTTTGGCCACCTCCAACAAACAGTGGATCCTGATATTAACATTTTCACATGGAGTCTATTTCTTTGACCACAGAAAGAAATCTCCCACCAAGTAAGTAAGTGTATGTGAAGTATTCCC
Organism: Phyllotis vaccarum; assembly: GCA_033318265.1. Taxonomy (NCBI): domain Eukaryota; kingdom Metazoa; phylum Chordata; class Mammalia; order Rodentia; family Cricetidae; genus Phyllotis; species Phyllotis vaccarum. The sequence continues at coordinate 47,112,205 of JARWLC010000012.1, read as the reverse complement.
ATTCGCAAATATGACATCTGTAAAACACCTCATCTCCAAGGCTCAGGGACCATCAAAGAAGTAAATGGCTAGATTATAAGAGCTTTCAGTCGGGGAGGAACAGAACAAAACAGTATCTTCTGGACATGACAGGACAGCTTGAACTCATGAACTTATGGCACCTATGGTTGTCTGCACAAGATCAAGTCATTCCAGTCAACATTCCACTGTGGAGTGAAAGGGGTTTGTGAGCTTCTACCCTGAGAAGTTATGGATAGTTGATGGTTTCTAGGGGGAAAAGTGTAAATTTTAAGGGTGTGGCTCCTGGTAAGCAGGCCACACTCCAGTGGGTGACCTCACACTCAAAACTATATGGATAACACAAATTGGAATCAATGAGTTATTACATTTTTAAGAGGAAGACACAATGTTGGGGGTGGGCAGGGAGACGGGAGTGGATCTTGAAGGAGTTAAGGGGAGGAGTTAATGCTAAACATGATCCAAATATATCTATAAAATTCTCAAAGGATTAATGAAAAGAGTTTGAGAGAGGGATGCAGTAAAAGATGAACTTAGTAAAGAAAAAAGAAAGAAAACCCCTTCATCATCTCTGCCTCCAGATCTTTCCTCATTGCTCCTTAACAGTTTCAAAAATGCCAATGCCCTCCTTCCTTCTCCCTCTACCATCTCTGAAAATCACTGCAGGTGCTCTGCAAAGTTCCTCCTGTCTTTCAGGCTCTGTCCTAAGTCTGGCGGCTATCTCCCAGGGACTTTCTGGCACTTGCCCTGTCTGTCTCAACAAATGGTCAAGTCTTGGATAGTACCTACAATTACTTCCAACTAGACCAGGCCCCAGTCAACACATGATTGAGGTTCTCAGAAACAAGCTAAGTATTCATAATGTGCTGCGTGGATTCCTCACTGCACCAGTGAGGAAAGTGATAGAAATTCCTACAAAGTGACACTGTGTATCCTGTGTTTCCTCCCAGGACCCTCTTAGTCTGGGCCATCTACAGCAGAGTCATGAATCACCACTTCCTTCCTAAGTCTTTGGGCACTGACTGACCTTTCTTGATGATGACTAACTGGGAAAGTAAGCCCTGTTTGTGTTTCTTCCTGTTCCAGCCTTCGTTCTGTTGTATTCTCCTCCTCTGCAGGCAGCCCTCAGCCACAGTTGAAAACGGTTCCATGTCTATGCCTCTCATTGAGGGCACATGATCATAGCTCCAGGCTCAGACAGAATGGGAACTCAGTCTTCCTCTGCAAATAACTAAGTAGAAATCATCTCTATTCCCTGAGACGTATCATCCCTCATTAATATTAAATCTTTGTTTTCAGGACAACTCTACTAAGTCATATACCTGAATCTGGCTTGGCTATCCAAAAATCTTCTAGAACTAAATGAGCAAGTTGAGTTTCTGAGTGATTCGTCTTATACTGATTATCCTCTAATATGTCTGGGTTAACTCTAGACTATGATTTTTATTTTCCAACCAATCGTTCTCTATCTAACTCCATAAGCAATTTTTCCAGTATAGAGAACAGGAAGAAAATCTTATAAGATTCTTCTAACATAAAAGTGTTCCCACAAAGGATATTTCATCTCTCCCATAATACTTGCTAAAGCCCATTTAGAACTTACAATATACCAGCCATTGTTCTAAATGCTGATGTTGTTTCTGATCATCATAATCATAATAAGAACTAAAGTGGGTGTTATTATTTGATAATCTGAAGAAACTACAATACAGAAGATGGTCAGTCCTGGTTGTCATCATGACAGCTCTAGAATCACCCAAAAGACAAGCATCTTGGTATGTCTGTGAAGGAGCTTCTAGATTAGGTTAATAGACATTGGTGGCACCATTCCAGGGGCTGGGGTACTGGACTGAACATAAGCAAGCTGAGGAGCTGGAGGGCCAGGATTCTCTCGCTGCTTCCTGACTGCCGGAAACGAGCTCACTAAAGTTCCTGCCACCATGCCCTCCTCACCATGCTGGTCCGCACCCTCAAATGACCCAAAATAATACATCCCAACAGCAGCCTCGCCTCCCTTCATCCCTCCCAGTCCCTCCGACCTCCCCCTCCAGTATTTTCGTCATAGGAGGAAATTACTGCAATCACCTATGAAAAGCATACACCCCACTTTTAAGTTTTACGTGTGTGATTTAAAGTGTTTGTGTAATACAAAAACTGAACTGTAAAGAATTTTGAAACCTTCATAAGCAACTTGTTAAAAACAGGACAAACAGGGGCAGCCAGACTTCAAAAATGTAGATCTTTACAGGTGGCGTTTTTCAGGGGCTTGTATTTAGTAGGTGTGTGGCCAGTGTTAGCTGAGAAGGTGTCTTGGAAACTAAATGCTTTGGGCTTCCATTTGCTACTGGTTAGCAACATGTCTTAAGCAGTGTACTAATTCTCTCAACTGCTTTCCGTACTTGTTTAAAAGTACACGACACGATCAAATACTATTTCTTCCTCTGTCTACAGCAACAACCACCATATTAATTTTTGATGTAAAGTCAAACACTCAAAAACCAGTAACAAAATAGTAGTAACATTTTACCCCAGTGGCTCAGCCAGAATCTTCTTCCAGCCTTTTGTATGGTTTTGTTAGTATTTTTTCATTTAAGGTGTGTGTGTGTGGGGGGGGGCTTTTGTCTTTCTGCCTGATGACCTTGGTCTTGAAATAGTTCTAAGCCCCAGCTCTCAGCTTTCATAGCCACATACAGTAGCCATTAAAATAGCACAGGGTAGAAACACAAAAGGAAAGAGGTTTCTTCCTCTAGCTCTTGTTTAGAGACCCCAAACTGACCTCATTTTACATGAAGTTAGCAAGTACAGACAAACGGCTGGTAAATGGAGTAGGCCTTGGCCTCACAGTGGTGAGCTTCATCCCACTGCTGAAATTACCCTGTAAGGCTTGGACAAAAGCAGGAAGCAAATCTGAGCAGCCTGAGGCACAGGACTACACAGCTGTACCAGAACTACTGTTTGTTCAGAAACCTGGCTCCTTTTGGACATCTTTTTTCAGGTAAGTATTATCTGGAACCATTAAAATATGATTTTGGTTAAGTCACTCAATACAATAAATACTCCATTTATAGGAGAAATAAAGCCCTACAGAAAAAAAGAATTTACAATGGAATAATACACACATAGGATATCTGACCTTAAATAGCCAACTCACACAGAGCTTTAGAATAAACACTATTGTTTCTATCTAGTCTTCATTTTGCCTAGTTTCAAATCCTGCACAAGAGAATTTCTTCAACAGAATCAACGGGAGAGCTCAGTGGGTCTCTTCTGTTAGTATAAGAACATGATAAACAGGTGTTTGGCATAAATTGGAAAACCAGAAAGTATGGAAAAAGATCTCTGGCCACATTGCTCTAGAGATGACTCAATGGGTATGTGCTTACTAAATGAGCATAAGGACCAGAGTTCAAATCCTCAGAGCTCGTGCAAAAGTGTTATGTGTGAGGCAAGCCTCTGTAATCCCAGAGCTCCTACATGGAGACGGGAAGTTCTTACGGCAGCTAGCCTGCAGGACAAATCAAAAATCAACCCACAGACCCTTCCTCAAGCAAGGAAGATGAGAAGCAAATCCAATGTCATCCTCTGACTTCTGCATGCACACATTAAAATGTGAGGACAAATAAAGCTCTGACCGTAAACACCATTAATCACTTATCATGGTGTCCATCTCATCTGTATTTGATTCTGTTGCTGTTGTCCCTCGGCACACTATACCAAGGCTGCCACATATGAGGTCATCCTCACCTTTTGGAAAGAGAAGGAGAGACACCAACAACAGGCAGCACTACCGTTACGTTGTGGATAAGGCTAGCTCTGGTCCTCCAGCCATCCAAGCCTCTACTGGAAACCAAGTATGAACAGATCAGACGAAGCTGGCATGGAAGCACTTAGCAAGCCTAAAGAGACATAGGACATTAGAAGTCATTTTTACATTAATCTACTGTGAGACATTTGTGATGCAGCAATGAATACCTGAAATAGCCAGCTACAATATAAATCAGGGGGTGGGAGGAGGCTGTAGGTATCCTGGGACGAGCCTGAAATCTTTTTGTGAAAGGACCTGAGTGTTGACACACACATAAAGCTACTTAAAATAGTGCTCAAGATGACTTGATGGTTAATCTGAATGTTGGCTTTATGGGATCTGGAACAAACTGAGAAAAATACACCTCTGGGTGGGTCTTTGGAGACATTTCCAGAACTAACTAAGTAACTAACTAAGCCTCTCTCACAATGTGGGACACTTTCCACTGGGTGGTCCAGACATAAATAAGTCCAAGGGAAAAAAAAAAAAAAGGTGTTGCTGCTTACATGTCTGGCTTGGCTTCTTGCTGGTAAGTGTGTCTATTACCACTGACGCTGATGCCGCCACTCTCACCATCCCCATCCCTCATGAACCTGACTCCAGCCTTCTAGTGTGGAGTGAAGACACTCTCACCATCCCCATCCCTCATGAACCTGACTCCAGCCTTCTAGTGTGGAGTGAAGAATAACAACAGGTCTTCGGGAATCTTCCAGACCTTCAGCACCAGATTAAAACCACTGAGACACCCAGCTTCATGGAGCTGGAGCATCTACCATGTTCTCAGCCACCTTCCCTACCCATTTCACATAAACCAACTTAATATATCCATTTTAACCGCACACAAGCATAGTACACACCACCCATAGTGTATAATTCTGCTCCGTTATGTTTCTCTGAGGAATTCTGCATGGTATGGAGGGTCATCTGTGGTAAGTGTACGTACAAAAAGAGATTGGAGAAAGAAAGCAGAGAGAAGGTGGGAAAACACGGGAGAGAGAAGTCTGTGACCTGAGGAGATGGGCACCACTTGTGTCATGTGCCCAGGGGAAGTGGCTGAAGTGCAGGCTGGAGCCTCTGAGTTGAAAGTGTCTGACCAACCAAAATCACAGGAACGAAGGAGAAATCCTCAGGTCTCCCAGAAGCCCCTTGACTTCATTCTTGAAGAGTAAGTAACAACAGCCAAGGCTAAGGGGGAAAACGGGGGATGAGAATAAGTCCAATGCAAGTAGACAGCCCAGAGCAAGGCCTCCTGGGAGAAATGAAGGTTCTATTTTATTCTGTTCTATGAGAGGGGGTTCTATTTTAATTCAAGTTCTAAGATTTGATTATGACATGAAATTAGACACTGTAAATGACTCCAGTGAGACTGAATTTTTTTAAAGACCAAAAAAAGTCATAGAGCTATGCAAGTTTTCATCTGGGGCAAGAGAAGAATTTTTCCTAATTAAAAACTTTTAACAAAACCACAAGAGACATAAGATTCATGGTGTTTTTTCCTGACCCCTATTCAGATTCTGGTCTCCAGGGGTCCTATGCCTAGTGCCTCAGAGGGGCCAACTGGTGAGGAGGGAACTGTGGGTGATGAATTCCACTGACCATGTGACAGCAGCTGAGGAACTTTCTCTGTCACCAGTAACTACATGTCCACCAGGAGACGGCTAACCATTTAGGTCCACCTTCCTATCCTCAGACATTCCATATACAGAGCAGGTCAGCTCAAATCACATCACAGGTGACAATCAATATGGAATAATTCATTAAAAATATACACTCGAAGGGATAAAAAAAAAAAAAATCCACGGTATAAAGAAGGTTAGCACATGGAAGAGCTGGCAGGATCCCAGCAGAGGAAGCCAGCCGACTGAACAGATTTGCCAATGGTCCACTCTGTACCTAGGGCAACCGCTCACAACTTTTCACGAGACTCACCTTGAGAGCGTGGGTTGGAGACGGTGGAGATCTGATTTCAGTGTCTATGCCCTTCCATTTTGTTTGGAGGGATCTGAATTTTAACAGGCATGTCAGATGATCCTGAGACAGTGAGCTCATAGTTTGGAAACATTATCTAAATATAAATGAGCTGGAGTTGAATGTCCCAGGTGGTCATATCATTCTGATACAGATTTTCTCACAAAATATCTTCTTGCAATGATTGCCACAGGCACAGTATCTAAGCTGTTAAAAAGAATAATACCCAACATGTTTCTTTGCTACTTTTACATCATTGGTTTGGAGGAAGATTGGAGAAAACTTGCAACATTGAAACCATTTGAAGGACACAGTTGTTCCTTAAAAGGTTGATCGTGTGAACTTAAGAGTATATGGGAAATATGTTAGTAAGGCTGGACATTTAGTTAAAAATAAAAGATTTCTTATTGTTCCAAAGTTCTATATGAATATGTCATTTTGGGGGAAAAAATCTTCTTTTGGAGACAGACTCCACAAACCTCATTTTTACAATATTTTTTAAGCCCTTCAAATGCTCAGCCAGTAATGAGTAGGTACTTAATGCAGAGAACACATATAATGGTGAGTCTTATGGTTTTCTTGATTGAAAAGGATGTACATTTAGTAGAAAATGCAATGCAGCAAGCTGGAGACCTGGCTCAGCATTTGATAAAATACTTGCCACACGTGTATGAAGTTATCACATAAAGGCTGGCTGGGGATAATCCTGGGGCTGCAGGCAGAGACAGAAAGTTCTGGGAATAAGATGACTAGCTGGCTTGGTAAACTTCCTGTTCATTAAGAAACCCTGCCTCAAAATAAAAGGTGGCGCACAATCAAAGAAGATACTGGATTTCAACCTCTGATTTCTACTTGAACACATGCACCTGCACACACAACATGTGCCCATGCACATTCAAACATGCATCCACCATGTATGCATAAACATATGGTTAAAAAAAATGAAACTTCTGAATTTTGACATTCTTTTTTTGAGCCAGTGACACATAGCTCTGCTTCTGTTGAGCAATGCTGAGCTGTGGCAGTGAGTGAGCAGCAGCTCCAGTCTACATTGAGATCACCAAGGAAAGACCAGCTCATCACCAGTGCACCGGGGGCTAAACCAGAATGTGTTGAAAGCTACGCATCCTCACTGTAGTCTGACATGGAGAAGTTTAAGCTTACTAGAACAAGTTTCTATCCTACCTTGCAGGGCATCTGTATTTTCTTACAAATGTGAGGATCACTAACGTTATCTGAACTTCTACTTCCATGAAGGCAAGCCTCAGGTAAGCAATTCCAGGCAGCTCGCTAGCCAAGCTGCTCCTCAAAAGCTTTCAAGCTCTTAAAGGCTTTCCATAACTTCCCATGGAGTAAGTGCTTGCCGGAAAGCTCCAGGCACTCACCGGAAAGCTCCGGGTGTTATTGCTACAGGATCTAATACCCAGAAACAGGGATAATATAATTAAAATCTAGGACGAAGTTAAAAAAAAAAAAAAACAAAAAATAAGACACCAAGAAGGACCACATGCTATTCGCCAACAACCTGTCATAAAGAGCTAACTCAGGTCACCCCTCAAGAAGCCACTCTAATATCCATATGCAGAGAGAGCCACAGTTTAACAGAATTACAGGAATTTTTCTAAAACGTGAACACATTTTGCCATACATCTTGGGCAATGTTTTCAGAAAACTGCAAGCTGAGGCTTTTCTAACAGATCGGGTCACGTCTCAGAAAGTGGAAAGGAAAGGAAGTCATTTTGTCAACTCGTATGAGGAGGGAACACCAGCATATAAATTTCACGAGGCAAAGAAATTGTTGGTCCTATGAATTTAAATTCATAGACTAGAAATCTGTCCGCCTTTTCCAGATTCTTTCACAACATCATGCCTCCTCCAACATTTAAGCACTAATTGATTCATTCTCTGTGTTATTGGATTTAAAGTCAATTTTGTCGCTATTTTTAACTGGTTTCTCATTTATGGCTCTCTTCCTCCCTTTTGCTTCAAGGCCCCACATTAAATTATACATTCTCTCACATGCCTCATTATCTTACATTTTTTCTGTCACTCTGCAGCTGCTCCCGCCCTGTTCCTGCCTCGGCTTTGTTTAGTGCCAAAGACCTGTTTTTTCTAACACTTCAAAAACACATGGCATTTTTTTTTTTTGTGGGTACAAGTATCTTAACTTCTGTCAAATAAAAAAAAAATGATTCATAAGGAAAACATTTTAAGTATGTAGGTGTTTTCAAAGAAAATAAAGTGGCTCATTAAAAAAAAATAAGTGTGTCTGAGGAAGGGATAAAGCAGTTGCTTTAAAACTGGGCATGAATTCATTTGCTGTTCAGAATATTTGGAAATGTAAGGGTCCTTCGCCCCACCCCCATACCTTTTGTTTGTTTTTATCATTCATATGATTGGCTTTTAGATGAACTTCCCTTATAAGACTCTGGTCATCACGAAGAAGAGCAGAAAACTGTCACCCTACCCTGTCCCTGCATTTAAGTGATATGAAAGAATGTCACACTGTTCTCCAAGGGAATCGGAGCAGATATTGTCCCCATGTGTCCTGGAACTTTGGAAGCAGTCAGACTGAAGGATAAGAATTGGTTTTCCTCTGACAATGATATTTAGCCTCAAGTGGTTATTTACCATCTGTCTGTCCATGTATATTCCGTGTTGATAGTGGCTTGGCTGCTTAGCAACGGCAGGAGCATCTTCTCCCGTGTGTGGTAGAATGGAACAGAATGGTGCCCCACCTGGACCTTCTCAAATATCTCCTTAGCAGTCCTTTAAGTCATTCTCCTTAGCATACACGTACACTTCCAATAACCAGCAGCTAGTCATATAAGGAGATGTACCCTCAGGCTACTGGAGCCCCTCTGCAGGCATGCCTGAGAAACCAAAAGTTGAGAGCATAAAGTGAGAGCAAGGGAAACAAAAGAATATTTAGCAAGTGCAGAGATCAGAATTGCAGCCCTGAGGCATGAAAATTCCTCTCCAGATCTCTGTGTGTGTAAGACTGAAACTACATTTGCCAGGACTCTCCTGAAACAGTTTGCTTAGCTCCGACCTTTGTCCCGTTCCCCATTTACTCACTCTATTCTCCATGGCACATCCTTTATGAAACTCTCGCTTGGGAACTTTATTTGGGGGAGGTGGAGGGAGCTGCAATTAGACAACCTGAAATAGCTGGAAGTCTTAGACGAGAACAAATATTTCAGTCATTATCATAGTTACAGGATGTTCAAGAAGAGAGTATGTCATAGTTGAGCCTCAAAGATGAGTTACCTTGCTTAAGCTCCCACTGCTACCACACAGCAGGGTGAAGGCAACAGAGAAGGCTTTCAGGCTGGCAACACTGCTCTTCCCGCTGATGATGCTTCTTCCTGAGCTTTGCATAATGATTTCCGGACTCAAAATATAATTAGAGTTGAAATCAGTTAATTCAAGTTTAATTTTTTTTTATTTTCAAAATGTCTCATTTAAAAGCACAAATGTAAAAACTCAATTCCCAATTAAATAAATCTAGAGCTTTCTAAATTCTCTCTCCCTCTCTCCCCTTTCACTATTCCTTACTGCCCCCAACTCCCGCGTTCTTTCTCCATCCACACACATCTACCACAACAAACAGTAACACTAAATGAAGAATTCTGACATTGATTCAGAACATACACATCCACAGAAACACATGTTTGCTTGCAAATGCCAATCAGAAAGAGCAGGCGGTCTCTTTTCCTCCACATTGCCTTCTTTTCCAATAACCTCCCTCCCCCCAAGGGATACAGGCCAAAACTTTCTTAGGTGCTCTCATATTCAAAACGGGAAATGAGTGTGTACATATAAATGAGTTTGACTAGAATGACTTATAAATAATGAAAGAACACACACCGCTTTCTTGCTTGTCACACCTTCCCAGAACATTAGCCAAAAGGGCATCTGTTTTTTCACTGGAATGCAAGAAGCACTGAGAAGTCAGCCTGGACCAAATTAGAGCCCCCTTTTCAAATATCTGCCAATAGCTTGAACTTCTCAATAGTGCAATCCCTCCCTTGGGCAAAGCATGGTCTTCAGAGGGCTTCTGTTAAACATATAAACGAATTTCCTTGGAATAATTACAACTTAACTCATTATCAGCTCTTAACCTAATAGCAAGGATTTATGCTTCAGAGCAAGACTTTCAAGAACATAAACAAGTTTTGAAGGGTGTGAGGTTAGAAAAGCCCATTAACTTTGTCCATTTGGGCCGCCTGAACCTAACAGCACTGACAAAATAGCTTATAAACATCAGAAACTTACTTCCCACAGTTCTGAGGGTTGCGAAGGCCAAGATTCTGGTTCCATTGCATTCAGTCCCTGGTGTGGTACTTAGTTCCTAGTCTTTCTCTGTGTTCCCCTACGATGGAAGGGTCAGCAAGTTTTCTAACTCCATGTGTAAGGGCTATACCACATTCCCTACCTCTCCCAAAGCCCACCTCTAAATACCGTTAATATTGATGCTAAGAGATCAACATGTGAATCAAAGGAGCCCACAGTTATGAGCATTCAACACACATTTGCTACAATGCAGAACTTTTAAGGATTCAGAGCCTGAGAGAGTATTGTGATGGAGTTTACAGGCTCCATGAGGATGGATGCTAAGAGGACAATAAGAACCCTAGAGGAGATGTAAGACGAGACTGATTGAGTTCAAATCTGCCGTGTATATGCTGTGTGATCCCAGGCAAAATAATTTATCTTCGTTAAGCCTCTTGCAAAATGAAGGAGATCAAGACATGTACTTTACAAGGCTTATACAGGAATCTGTGAACTTACGCATTCAGCACCCTTAGCTCATACCTGGCAAAGAATAAGGCTTCAAAACATAGGAGCTATTTTACTGCTGTTGATCTTATTATTAGGTAATAAAATGATTAAAGGGAAGGTTGTGCTGATGATTTTTGAACAAATTTCAATGACTATAATTTTCCTTGCATCTGCCCATTAAGCTCATTATAGATCAGGAAGAAAATGTCAGCAAGAGAATTTAAAATAAAATAAAGTACATTAGTAGGAAAACAATCACATTGTCAGAACAAATATAATTTCTTCTTCCTTGCATCTCTCACCTCCTCCTTTTCTCTGCATTTTATTTCTCTTTATTCACAAAATTTCTCTTTGTGTTGCTTTGAAATGCAGGCAATAGGACTATAATTAGCAATTAGATACTATCCATTCAAATCTTGATTTTTCTGCTTGCTTTCGTTCATGAATCTGGCAAACAATGTTGAAATTCTCTGTGCCAAGAACATGTTGGGGGATAGGAGAGACTGATAAACATAGCACGTGATGATCCACAGATACACAGTGTACATTCTGGATTAGAATTGCCTTTCAATGTTCTGAAGTCTGACCTACTACATGGAGAGTTACGGGCAGGCTTGCTGCTGCATAGAATTCTTAACGTAGACCTGGCTCAGCAGCAGCTCATTAAAGACTAAGGAATTCCAAGTTTTATTCTTCTTCAATTCTGCCTCTGGGTTTAAGAGGTATTAACAGAGTAGCTTTTGGAAGTCAAACAAGAGAATTCTGAAATACAGGAAGAAGCCAGGCCAAAGAAGAAGAAGACACGAGAATACTAAACTATGAAGCCTGTAAAAGAAGCCTGTTAAATTTTAATCATCTTGACTAGAGTGTTTGTAATTGTTGATCTTATATGGAATCTAATAGTTCTAATGAAAAATGTGCTGGGCCTCAAGTCCAAGGATATCATCATTATAAGTACGTAAGTGCCTAGGACAATATAATTCTCTCTGTGGTGCTGTTCTCTGGTCTTTGATCCATGATGTATTACTTACTTATTTATTGATTTATAAAAATGAGCTGTCAAGCTTTTCCTAAGAAGTTTCAAGGCATATGAACAAAACATAGGAAACATACAACCACAAAAAATAAACCACAAAGTATAAGCCAGATCCCCTAATGTCCAGGGCACTCTGCCTAGGTGAGTAGCATAAATCAAAAATACACTTTTTAGACACACCCTGAATATCAACAAACAGGAACTCTGTAAAACCCAAGGAAGGAAGTTATATAGTAAGGGCTTGTATGAGCTATAATATACATTGGCAAAACCCTGATCTAAACACTATGAATTGATTTCCATTTGGACCTTCTTCAGAGGCGGGCCTGAGACTCTCACCAGAAACTATAAAGGCTATGTTATCTGAGACATCAATGGGGCCAGAGGTCCTGTACTTGGCTCTTAGCATTTAGTAATATTTTAAGCCAATTAAAATAACTTTTCGCAGTGGAAAGATTCCATTAAATAATAGCTCTTTTCACCATGAGTGTGGGTTGTGTGGCTCCTAACTGAAGAAACAGAGGACATGGATCTAATTCAGGGAAAGATAGACTCTGCCCTGAACAAATCAGCAATCTGGAAAGTTAGGCCTGTGTTGTCAGCCATTTTAAGTAACATCATTCAAAGGTGATTATTTGTTCTTACTTTTTCTTTAGAACCTAAAATGTTCAAATGGGAAACTTCAGTTATGTTGGGTTTTCTCTCCCTTTTAACCTCTTGTTCCCACTCCTTTTAAAGCACAGCTGAAACACAGGGGATTTCAGTATTTCCATGGACATGACTCCATTGTATTCTGCTAATGTTAGCCATTGTCTCAAAGCCCACAGTCTTCCATTAACTTGCATTTTTCTTAGCCAATTCAGACTGGCTACATAAGCCAAAAGAAAAAAAAAATCAACTTAAGTCCAAAATAATCCCATTAGACTGTTGGCACAGAATAACTTACTAGATAATTCTTGTAATATCTACTTAATTTTGGCTGTGTAGTTCGGCGGGTTTGTCCACTACATATCTGTGTCTGGATACAGTCATTGCTATCCCAAATTTCTTATTATCTGAAGAGATTTAAAGGTACAGAGATATCTTGAGTTGAAGGTCAGCTGGTTAAGACGATGCTTCCGTGACCAACATAAAAAGTTGAATGGAAGTTTGAATTTGATATCATTGCCCTATCCTTAAAAAGTGAGTGCACATCAGGGTAATTTGGTTCTCAACAGGTCTCCACTTCTGTGCTGTCTATGGATTTTGCTGCTCCTGCTGAAAAACACCATATTATTTGTCATTACTCTTGTGCAGATGCACATCTTCTTGGTCAGTGCAAAAAGCACAGAGCCCAAAACGGGGTGGGGTAGGTCTCATGCTTCACATGTAACAAGCTGTGGGCTCACTATATTTAATTCTAAACACATACATGAGCATATGCATGCACTTTCGTGCACACACACATACACACATATTCACACACGTACACATGTACACGTGCATACACTCATATATACTTATATAGCTTCAATTCTGTAACATTGCCAGAAATGGTTCTGCTGTACACTCAACAGCCTGCTCAGCTAAAACAAGCTTACCTTTGGTGGAGCTTTACCAACTACAGCTAGCTGTGGAGAGTGAGTCAGTAATGTATGGTCTCTGCTTCAGTTCCTGCTCCAGCTTACTGTCTCCGGGTTCTTGCCTTGGTTCCCACACTGATTTCACTAGACCATGTATTGTGATCAAGAAATGTAAGCCAAGTAAATCCTTTCTTCCCCCGAGTTGCTTTGGTCAGTGTTTTAGCACAAAAGGATAAAACTAGGACTCCTCTGAACCCAAAACTAAAAAAGGATCTTGGTAGCAATGAAAACCAGAACTTTAGGAGGTCTACCTGAGGCCTAAGAGACCACTAAGCAAGTAAAGGCACCTGCTGCCACACCTGACCTAACCACCTGAGTTTGATCTATCAAGACCCATATTGTGGAAGAAGAGAACAGATCCCCACAAGTTGTCTTCTGACTTCCACATGTGAGCCAACATGCCCCCAAGGTACGCACGCACACGCACACACACACAAACACACACACACACACACACACACACACACACACACAAAGAGTAGTGAATTTTTTAAGTAAAAACAACGGAAATAAGAAACAGAGAGAAGAAATTACCTGAACACTGGTTACTTCCTGCCTGTTAATCCAAACAGAAACCTCCAGACTTGAAAGATGGAATGGTACAGTCCATAAAAGGTCTGGCTCTTAAAAATCAAAGTTAGAGAGGGGAGGAAAAAAAGCAGGGGCAATGGAAAAGAATAATTATCATCACTCTGTACTTGCAAATTCAAAAAGTTCCTCAGGAGAGGACCAAGACTTCAGAGCCAGAAGAAGGAAAAGTCAAGCTTCTGAGTCTCGCCATCTGTGGACAGGGTATGAAGGAAATGGTATCCTGTGACAGACTGAGAGGAACCAGAACACACTGTGCAGCCATAAAGGCTGCAAGAGCAGGAGAGAGCAAGGTTAGAAGTTAAGCCTCAAGAACCGCAAACAGGCTCAGGAGCAGGGGCCAGGGGGCACAGTTGGTAACCTTGGCAGTGTTTTTCTAAAAGACTGACATGTCTGAGGCCTGCCTGGTTTCAAAAGATGCCAAAGTGAAAAAGAGGGATTGGGGAAAGGCAGAATATTCATCACAGAGTGAGGAGCTAGACAAAAGGCTTGTCAAGATGGCACACACTGTGTCATGTGCCCATTAAGGACTGGGCACAAGACACAAAAAATAAGAGGTGAGCTTACACGGTGTCAATGTGTTGTAAACTGACTTCATCTTTTTAAAACAGAGTATACAAGAACATAAAACGTCCACACATTAACCCATAGCATACAACCTGGAAGATACTTCTGGGCAATCTAGATGAAATCCTCTGACAACTAAGGAGATAAAAAGGCATTCTTTGCTCCCATTCTCCTTCCAAGAGTAGTGCAGATTTGAGTGTAGACAGAAAGTGCACAATTTGCATAAATAAAAGCATAATCGGTTAGTGTCTCTGTACAGAGAACAAACACTGTACAAAGAAGACAAATCAGAATAATTCCTGAGTGGCTAAGACAGGACTATAAAAACGAGCCATTTCCTTCCAAGATCTGCATTGCTAATTATCATAGAAGCTGACATCTCCTGTGCTATATAAGTGCTAGACAGCTGAAGTAAGGCTGTAAGGACAGAGTACAAGTACCAAACACAGAGGTCACAGTCAGGCATAAAAGGACAGGCTTCTTTCATACTACACAGAAACTTCCATCTTAGAGGTGTATCTGGCGGATGACACTGCTCTAGGGAGCAGATACAGGCATTGAGAAATGATGGTCGAAATCTGAGTTCACTGGTTCACAAGTTGACCACGAAAGCTGAGCCTGAAGCCCTCAGGCCAGGTTTCTCTGGGCTTAAATGTACTGTTCTTAATGATAGTCAACAGATTTCACTATTGTTTTGCTACATTTCCACCTAGTCGGCAGTGGTTGAAGTATAAGGTTCTCACTGACACAGGGACAGAAGACCAAAGCAAACATTAGTTACTATTGAAGACACACCCAGGCACGCTAACCAAGACAACGATACACCAGAACTAACCAGATGCAAAGTCTGGGCATAAACAAGTAATAACATGGACCTGATGCATTCTGCTTCAAAACAAATTTATACAGAACAAAGTATCATTTTTAAGTATATTTAATAATCTGTTTCCTTTTTAAGCTCTCTGTCATATTTAATAAGATCAGATATGTCAAGCCAATATGAGAAAATCAACTGCTAACAAATGCTTCCATTTGCCACATTTGATCATAAAAACAGGATAAGGGAAAAAGAAAAGAAGAAGTAGGTGGTCATGGTCATGCTAAATAATAGGACTAATAAATTTTGTCATAAATTAACAAAACTGATAGCATCTTTTGCATAGCATACATTGAAGTATAATGTGTTAATCTAAGGTAACTAAGCTCATGGTATTTTTTTCCAAAGTTATGCTTTTGGTGTTTGTTTTTATTTCCTGAAATTAAATACTTAACCACAAGGGAAAAGAGTGATTGAAAAATTTTTGGAAGCTATCTATCAAAAATAAGCATAATAAAGACTACATTAATAGCAACATAATGTTGTTCTCTGGGGAGAGAGGGCAGTTAAATGCTTCTTCCATCTTTCTTTACCCAGCTAGTAGCTCAGTGATAAGTGCTCTGAGAATAAACTAATATGAAAATATAGAAGAAAAATTCTTCAGTCTTTTGGGAATGACTGGGAGTCACTGTGATTAAAACATTAAAACTAAAACAAGTATTTTCCCTAGCACCTTTCTGTGGGAAGCAGAATGAAACCAGAGCTAAGATGTATATCATCATATATAACCCATCAGCAGACTAGGGTTTACTAATACAGGTACCCATGCAATGGAGGTGATAATATAGCAGTTTAAATAAAAATGCCCCCCATAGTCCCATAAGGAAAGAAACTATTAGGAGGTGTGGTCTTGTTGGAGTAGGTGTCACTTTGTTGGAGTGTGTCCCTGGACAGTGGACTTGCAAGTTTCATAATCTCAAGCCAGGCCTAGTAGCTCACTGTCTCTTCCTGGTACCTGCGGATACAAATGTACAGCTCCCAGCTCCTTCTCCAGCAACACATCTAACTATGTGCCACCATGACAATGGGCTAAACCTCTGAACTTTAAGCCAGCTCCAATTAAATGTTTTCCTTTATAAGAGTTGCTGTGGTCACAGTGCCTCTTCACAGCTATAGAAACCCCTAACTAAGGCAGGAGCCAGTGGCAGTGCCCAGGTACCCATGAAGTGGAAGGGATAAGAATCAATGATGTCTTAGTCCTGGAAAATCACTGGAAACCTGAACGTTGTTTTCAATGGAGGTTTTTGGCTCTGATTCCCTTAGAAGTCCTGCCATGGTTCAAGATTTTCATTCTTGTCCTGAATGAATTCGGAAATCAGAGAGGCACTTGAGAATTCTGTTTTTAAATAAAAGTAAACATTTCCAAGTGACTTTGGGTCTCTGTTTAGTATTTTTGTGACCCAATTACTGAGCTTAAATGTTCCACAGATGTCATATTTCTTTGTGGTATGAGTTTATGGAGCCAACATTAATATTAGTAAGAGTGTTAATATGTGTCAGTAAGGTGTTTAATAAGCATTTCATATTGTGTTTTTTAATGGTTGGTCAAGAATTGTGCAAAGCAGTAGGCTTTCCTTCTTATTTTCCATGGTGATTAATAACCATGGGTAGATAGTTATGCATCCAGGCACCATGGAGAAAATGTTTTTGTAGCATCTTTCTCGCCATTTAGATTCAAGCTATACAGATAATAACTCCAGATCCTTCACAATTCAGCAAGTGAATGAGTGAATTATTGAACATTGAATACTGGCATTTCCTGCAATATATTTATCAACTCAAGTCAAAAAAAAACTGAATTAACTATGAGAGCATATTTGCAGAAATGAATAGCCTTTGAATATATTTTCCTTTGGCTTCCTCACCATGTTCTGCGTGTGTGGTGATACCTGCCTTCTACCAGTGACATCATCACTGTTCTCAGCTGTATCCACACACCAGAGAGGGATGTTCATTTGGAAAGCAAGGAAGTGTCTCAGACTTTTTAAAGACATATAGAGAGTAGTTAAACTCGGGAGCATCATTCTGAAATCTTCTGTATTCTTCCTTTTCTTCTCGTGTGTTTGGAAGGGCCACCTGTAGACTGATGCACCGAACTGGGTTGCGTTCACTTCTTAGACCCACGCTCACTGGCATCTCCTGGATCATATGAACAGCAGGAACTGATTCTTCTGTCATTACCAGCAGCTCTCCAAGGGTACATGTGTGTCCTTGTGGTACTGTTCTTCCTCTTTCCAGACTTTGTCACTGAAGAGGTCAAACATCAAAACCAAGGGGGAAATACGGTATTTGTTCATGATGTCAGCAATGGTGCCACCAGACAGATCAGTTTCCCAGAGTAACAGCAAGAAGGATCACCATGCAGACTTGTGATGACATCTGAAGATGGAAAATAAGACCCTACTGCTGAAGACAGACACACTTCAAACAGGATTTGGAGAAATAAAGCTGCAAATGGCCTGGAAGCTTCTTTGAGAAATTCCATCTCACAGTATCTGAAGGTGCCATGCAACTGTCAGGCAAAAAAACAATAGTCCCATCACGGAGATGGAAAGCCTGTAAATAACATCCATAAACAGCACTGCATGATCCCAAGAGTAAAATAATGGCACTTATATTTTGAGGGTAGCAAAGAAGCGTCTAATTGGAATTATGGTCCAATAGGAAGGAATTCATGCCTGAGGTTATAAAACTATCTATGGCTGGTAAAGCCATGGAGCTCAGACAAGAACCTACTACTGACCCTTCCTAAACCAGTGTAATTTCTAACTGCATTCTAAATATTCTGTCCTTATAACCACATATAAATGTAACCCTCACCCATCATCAGACATTTTCTCTTTGCAGCAAACAGAGACTATTACAGAAATGGACAACTGGTCAAATTACAGAAAAAAAACTGACATCGACCCTGCCCTCCCCCAATAACACATCTACAGTACAACCCCAAAGTTGGTTTTGGTGTTTTGTGTTTTTTTTTTTTCTTTTTTGCTCTTAGAGAGCCTGCTACTGTAGTAAGAAGTCTCACAGACATTTGGTACCAAATAATCACATGAATCACATGGATTACAAGCTGTTTGGTCCATGGCTCAGGCTTATGACTCGTTAACTCTTATACTTTAAGTTAACCCATATTTCTGTTTTTGCTTAGCCATGTGGCTTGGAACCCGTCTGTTCGGTGCAGCGTTCTCATCCCATCAGTTTCCTCTACACCTCCCTGTTGTCTCCTGCTCTGCTCTTCCGCTTCCCAGAATTCTCCTAGTCTAGTTGTCGTTTCTCTACTTCCTGTGTAGCTACTTGGCTAAGCAGCATTTTATTAAACCAACAGGAGTGACAAATGTTTACAGTGTACAAGAGCATAGTCCTACAGCATGCTCTTGTTCCCAAATAAATACACTGAGACTTATTCTTACGTAAGTTAAAAAGCTTGGAGTTAATCTGGCTTGTTTCTAGCCAGTTTCTCTAACTTAAAGTTTAACTGTATTTAACCCTGGCTTTTTAACTTTCTTTATTCTATATATTCCGTCTTTCTTTCTTTCCTTCTTGCTCTGTGGCGGGGTGGCTGCCCCGATGTCCTCCTTTCCTTCTCTTTTTCTTCCTCCTCCCTCCCTTTCTTCCCTAGATGTCTCCCCCTATTTATTCACTCTGCCTGCTATTTAGTGGAACTATGTTCTGAAATATTTGCCCCTCCTACTAATTTAATAAAAAGCTGATTGGCCAAAGGCAGACAGGAAGTATGGGCTGGGCTACTAGACAAAGAAAACTCTGAGAACAGAAAGCACAGAGCAGAATGCCAGAGAGAAGCCAGAAGAAGCAGAGGACAACTATGCTGCTCTGAGTAAAGGTACCCAGCCACATGGCTGAACAGGATAAGAGTCATGGGTTAGTTTAAGAGTAAAGAGTTAGCAAATTATATGCCTGTGCCCCAGGTCAATCAGCAAGCAGAGTGTAATTAATATAAGCATCTGTGTGTTTCTGTGGGACTACAGGACTACAGGTCTGTGTGTCTGTGGATCTGGACTCAGAATGAATTCAGAAATCAGAGAGCCACTTGAGGTCCACCTTTGGAGGCTGGAAGAGAGTATGGGGGTCTGGTGCTGACAGGCTGAGCAGATAGCAGGAGAAGCAAGGGGGTGGCTGGAGAGGCTGGATTCAGGCAAATGTGTTGACTAAAAGAAATGAAAGCTCTTACTTATAGCTAAATATCCTTTCCCAATAGGGGTACAGGACAGGTTGGCATGACCAAAATGAGTAGCTGATAGGGCTATCTCTGAAAATACAATTATGCGACAGTGTCTGTTAAGGCCAGAATTGTTTATCTCCCACCTCAACAATGGAGAGGCTAGAAAGAAGTGTAGAACCCCAAAACTCTTCAGGACCAAGTATGTGGCACTGGTGTTCATGAGGAAGGAGAAAGACTACCCTGATAACATTATGACTACCCACGCCTCCCTTTTCATGATTAGGGAAGCCTGGGCAGCATCAACCACTCATGGCCAGGCCTAGGAGATCAGCCGGTGACTGGTCCATGTGTAATGTCTCCCTGCCACGTGGGGCTTAGAAACAGTCACTTAGACCACTGCTTCTCTTGATGGTACCCAGGACAAGGCCTGAACAACCTCTGTGAGGCTAGGTAAGAGCAAGACCAGTGGTCCAGCTGGCCACACTTAAAGCACACACCAGGAGGTCTAGGTCTCTGCCACAGGAAGAAATGAAGGAGCTGGTCAGGTAGCTTTGGCCAGCAGGAGGATGTTTTCTCATCTCTCCTGTGATACACCTTAAAAGCCAGCACTAAGACCTGCCTGTGGAGTCAGTGGTCCCTTCTCAAGAGATGTAAGTTTAATGATGTCGGGGTATCTCTGGGTAAAAATGGGTCATGATAAGTTGCCTTTCCTCAGTGTTCTCAGGATCTAAGTTAATATACTGTGAGAGGGCATTTGTGAAGCACTTCAAAAAAACTGGGAGGAACTCTCCTGTTTATCCTGTACTATTTCATTTTTTCAAATTGACAGTCTTCAGAGCAGCTCTAGGAAGACTTGCCAGTAAAGCAGACCACAAAATTGTCTCTGGCTAAGACCCACCTTGGTGTGTTGCAATTTCAATGGGGGGTATACATATGGACAGCCTCAGCTCCCCAGGGGGTGTGCTACATTTGTCTGATGAACCTCATCTGCATGAACTCTGGCCATTCCCAAACTTCACTCAAGAGCCTCTTTTTTTTTTTTTTTTTTTTTGCCACCTGAGAAAGTTCTGACAGAGAAAACAGGGTATAAACTTTCACTGTTCTGTCTATGGCAGCCACTTCCCCCAGAGGAAGAACTGGATCAGGATTCTTAGGAGCATGAGAGCATGTGGTCGGTGGTGTAAATGTAGGCACCAGGTTTGGAGTTCTCAGAAAGGAAGAAGTTGGAGGATTTGCAGGTGACCTTTGAGATTTGAAAGGTGGAGGTTCCCGAGAAGGATCTGATCATGTGGCTAGAAACAGATGGCAGAAGAACAGAAAACCAGAAGGGAAGGTTTAGAGCTGAGATATGGAAAGATAGGGGAACACTTTCCACCTGCCTGAATATTTGCATAAGTTAGCTCCCATAAAATACCAAGGTCCAGGGAGCCATTAGGCAGCATTTTGAGTTATGATCTAAGGGATAGTTAGGTCATTTCTTTGTGCAAAAATAGATAAGCTAGGTGGTGGCTAGGTAAGGCAAAAAGGCTAAGTGGCAGACTTTCACATGATGGCTTCTTTTAAGAGAGCGAGTGGGCATGGATTTATACAGCCATGTCTAGGGACGCGCCCTCCATATGCAGTGAATTCTGCCAGTGCCATGTTGGGTTTACCATGTGGCTGCTATGTGCTGGGAATCTTTATCTTTACTGTGTGTGTGTGTGTGTGTGTGTGTGTGTGTGTGTGTGTGTGTGTGTGTGTGTGTTTGTGTATAAAATTATGGGGACTTGGGAGAAGTTGGAAGAGAGTGTGAAAATGATATAATACTCAGGTATGAAATTCTGAGCAACAAAAAAATTAATTAAATTTTTTATTACCTAAAAATTACCATTACCAGTAAAAAAAAAAAGATAATCTTTGAATATTATTTATTCTCTATTCACAACTGTGCCTCCTGCCATAACAGAATATCCTATACACTTTTCCAACTCAGTGCTCAATGTGTCATATAGGCCAATAAACAAACCACAGCTGGAAAAACAATGCCTATTTGCTGGACAGTGATGCTGTATGCCTTTAACCCAGCACTAGAGAAGCAGAGGTAGGTAGCCTTTGTGAGTTCTAGGCCAATCTGCTCTACAAAGCAAGTTCCAGGACAGCAGGGGCTCTGTGTGCAGAGAAACCCTGTAGCAAAAAAAAAAAAAAAAAAAAGTAAATGCCTATTGATTTTCTCAGGAATTTGAGACTCTTTATGCTGTGGTTATCTCAGACATAGTACCGACATTTCAACTTTGTTCTAGACTAATTAATGACTCTTAACAATTTTGAACTTCTCTGCAGTCTACACAGAGGGGATACAGTTAGGGCTTTATCTGAAATCCCAAATATTTGGTGCCTGAGAAACAGATGAACTTAAGTGTATGTGCAAGAAGAACTCAAATTTCTGTTGAGAACAATAAATAGAAGTCATTGTCTTCAAATGTCTTTCTTGCTAAGTAATAACAGAGAGTCGGGCAAAAAGAACAGAATTAAAATTTTGACTTTGAAAACATCTACAAAAAAAAAAAAGTGCCCTCCAAAATACAACCTAAGCCCCCTGTTAGTGGGTCAAACGTTTAGGAAGTCTTCCTGACAAAACTCAGCAAGGGAACATTAATTGTTAATAAGTCAATGATGAGCCATTTATGAAAGTTCAAGGTTATTTAAAAGAATACACGTAAGTTATGACCGAACACTGGAGACGTAGGCAGAATGATTTAGTATCATCATAGTAGAAGGTTTCTGGGTGTTAATTCAACCCAACCTGTCTGCTGAAACTGATTAGAGGCTGGTAGTGCTGGCATCATCCGGGCAGGATCCAGAATTCCATGGTGCTGATTGTATGTGTCTATTCCTGTTTCTGTGAAACCAAACTGCTTTCATCTGGCTAATTTCTCCCCTATTCTGCTTGACTCTTGATGACAAATATGTAAGAAATGTTGCCAAAATCCAGTTGGCACTTCATTATCTGAACCTGATGCACGATGCCTAAGTTTTAAAGTATTTGATTTGATTATAGTAGGAACTAAAAATTGTGAATAGAATTCATGGTAATGTTGAGACAGCATGAAGAGTAGTAACTGAGAACTAAAAATATCACTACCACCGTCTTGTTTTCTGCCCCAACTGCTCTGAGCATGCTAAAGAAAATGCTAAATTATTCTGAAAACTTTCAATGATTGAGTAAAAGTAGAATATTTCTAAGTGTGCTGATAAGTGTAATCACAAATTGAGTAACTAAATATATTCCCAAGCCTCAAGTGCTGTTATATATTTTCATGTAACGGATTTTTTTTTTAATGGGGGAAGGGGAGGAAACAAGGGCCTGGAGAGATGGCCCAGCACTTGGCTGCTCTTCTCGGGGCCCTGAGTTCAATTCCCAGCAATCACATGATGGCTCAGAACCATCTGTAATGGAATCAGATTCCTTTTTAAAGTGTGCATGAAGAGAGAACACTCTCGTACATAAAATGCATGAATAAGTAAATCTTAAAGTAAGGAAAACAAAGCATAGCAATCTAATGTTTTCTAGTAAAGATATCACAAATATTAAGCAGTACTTAAATGCTTTTGAATTTTCCATTTAATGAATAGCCAATGCATATATATTGTGAAACACACAGTTGCACATACATCAGACAGAACAAGTAGTTTTGTTTCCACTAGTAGGAACCAAATCAATGCTTGGTCTTGTTCTTTTTACAATTACTAGGTCTAAAGCTTGATTTAACAAACAGAAAAACGATTGAAAATTGTCTGTAGACCATTTTAAAAATGCTCTCTATTTTTAATTTTATACCAAACTAATTACAATACAAACCAAAAAATATAGTGGACAGATATGATAATGATCTTTCATGTACCTGAGGCCCAAATCACCATTTACGGCTCCCATATTATTTCCAAACAATTGCTCTAATTAGAGCATTAACTAAAAATCATATTCTCTAAAAACAATTAATGTTTAAGCTTACAATATCAATTAATCACTCTACTCAAACTGTCTCATTCCTTAAAACATCACTAGGCCTTAAAACATCAGCTTTCTTCTCCTCAAATTAAATGTTCATAAAAAAACAACCTGGGTAATCTTTGTCTTAAATCAAAAAACTTTGTATACTGTGCAGAGGTCTCTTATTTTGAATATCATGATTCTTATTTAGGGGCTCACAATGGTTTCTAGAAAACTAAATAAACAAACAAATCAATACCACTGTTTCTTACTAAAAACAGCAGCATGTTTCAAGAAAAAGAAAATTTCTAAGCCAAAGCAAGAGATGTTGGTGAATCTGGAGCTTCACCAAGACCTTCAATCTACAAAGACAGTGAAGAACACCAGGGACCTTGGCAATTAAGGAGCATGATGAGTTAATGGCACACCCTCCTCACATGTCATACGTCACTGCCAACTTTCTCTGTGGATCTCAAATCTCCCTCCAACATCATGCTAAGGTTTCCAAAGTGAATTTCAAAGTGTTACAATTTACAATTGATTTTTAGCAGGAAGTGTATTTTAAATCCCAACTCTAGAGTCTTTCTTAAGCCTTGGCTTGTCCTCTGTTAGTGAAAATATATCAACTGCTTCCTTGAAATATTTGTTCCTAAGCAGGAAAGCATGCATTATTAATAAATGTTTGTAGTCATTAATGCCCTGCATAGAAATAAAATCAGTCAGTATTTTTTAATACCCTGTGATTTTAGATATGAGGAGTTTTTTTAATTCTGTTTTTTAAAAAAAAAAAAAAAAAAAAAAAAGACCAGCAAATGTCTGCTGCCCTTAAGAACAGTCATATTCCCAGCACATGGTGGAATCTCTGTCAGCTTTGGATGACGAAGAAGTTAATTCTGATTCAAATATATCAGAAGGGATTCCTTAACACAGCCACAGAAGAAGGGAATGTCTTCTACTTCTTCATTATTCAGACCTCTGATTCTTTCTAAATGGGAACAGGAAATGTCTATAACAAATTACATGTCAATAATAAAACCATTAGCAAAAGATGCAGAAAAGGAACGTGTCTGAGAAAAATAGGTAAACTAGAATATGAGATGTAAAGTGCATGCAAGTAAGCATAACTTGGAGCCTGTTTCCCAAGAACCAGGAGAGAATTGTTTTTCCTTCTAAAGACTCATAAAGATCCTTCCAAACACTTTTTTAGTTTTGAATAATGAGAAAACTTTGGCATTAATTATAACTCCAAATTTGAGTTATCAGATAAGCCAGTCAAGCATATCAAAATTTTCTTGGTCGTTCTCATATTCCTGTACACCTGACTTTGCTATTATAATAGTAATAATAGTGTGTTTTATTTTCATAGCTTACACTCAAGGTTGTTCCAACTATTTTGAGATTAGCCTTAAAAAAAAAAAAAAAAAAAAAAAAAAAAAAAAAAAAACACCTACTAGAACAGCTAAATAATTATGGTAGTGTGGACTTCCCTATCATGAGATTTCAGACTGCCCAGGTTCCCTGAGAGATGCTTCAGAACATTCTTCTAGGTCATTCAGATCAAAACAGATCAGTGAATAACAATGTCTAGTTAAAAGATGCAAATGGTTGATTTATTTCATCCCTTCACTTACTGTAACAGGTCCAGATCATTCTCGTTTTCAGATATCAAAAATAGCAAGTATCTTGTGCTTTTTCAATTGTGTGTGTGTGTGTGCGTGCGCACATGTCTGTTTCTCTGTCTGTCTCTCTGTCTGTCTCTGTGTGTTCTGTGAGCTGGAATGAACTTGAAGTTTTACACATCCTAGACAAGAACTCTACCACTGAGCTATTTTTCCAGTCCAGACATGTTTCTTTCTTTCTTTTTTCCTTTTCTTAAAGCAAACATGTGGCAGCTAGTTGAAATGTTTCTTCACATGTTCAGAAATTATATAAAATTATATAATTATTTTCTCTGTCTTATTCTAAAAATCTTAGTACATGAATCATATGTAAGTTGAATCCCTGAGATCACAAGAAATAAAAACCTAACTCGGGGCCGACAGGACATCTTCTTAGGAACATGGCGCTCTCTCTGACCTCCAGCTCCACTGTGCTAGCTGGGACTGACTCCCCAGTCTCCTTTCTCTGTCGGCCCTCTGACTTCCTATTTGTACATCTTTCTGGCCCTGGCCCTATCCAAGTCTCTGCAAAATGGCTTCCTCCTTCTGAGCCTTTCCACATGCTTTGATAGATAGACTCAGCTTTCTGTTGCACATTCCTTACCACTTACCAGGTTCCAAACTTTCTATGTGGAATTGCCCCTACATTTGTTAACCTAGGAAGTAAACATTTAAGGGTGTTTGCCATAGGCAGATAGTGCACAAGGGGCTAAAGATTTTTAAATGTTGATGTGGTTACCGATGGAAAAGAAAACTAGTTGGTTCATGGTTGAGATGATAGGTGTGGTTGGCAGGTTTAATGTGTGTGGGAGTCATGAGTGGGAACCTTTCATCAAACGAGGGATCAAAGAATATTTTCAGTTCCTCTGCTGTACCGTACCATAGCTTGCCCCTGGGTCTGTAATAGCTCATTTATCTGTTTACATATCTGTCACCCACTGACTGAAACTGAAAGCCCAAATGAAATCCAAAATCCATAATGAAGCTTACTTAATGCTGCCTGTGAGCAAAAGCAAATGTCTTTCTTAAATGTTATCTACTGAAATACATGCCCAGGGATCAGCCCAATGTTTACTTCAAGTCCAGAAAGACTGCATCCAGGGTGTCCCCAAAACCAGAATTCCTGTCTTCCTTTCCAGGGAAGTACTGGGCAAAACTGCTCATTTCTTTTCTCTCTTTCCTTTTTAGATTCACCATTGGCTGTTGAACAGACAACAGATGCACATGGACAAGCATGCCCAGTGGAATGTAAATCCCCTTCTTCCTCTCTCTCCTCTACCCCAGCCACCCATTTTCTCTGCCTTTAGGCAACTGCTGTTCCTAGTCTGAATTACTTTTGCCTTTAGATGTCATTGAAAATATTTTTATTAATGCAAAAAAGAATTCCTAGTTGCACTGAGAGCGCCTCCATCTGAGCAGGTGATTATAGTAAACACATGAGGCATGTAGGCCTGTTTGTTTACCTTAGCTCCTACTTAGCTGTTTCCTTTAGCTTTCAGTGCTTTGAGGTAAATCGAAGGTCAGAGAGTAGCTGAGTCAAGCAATGGTGACACAGCAACACGTTTAAGCCATCTGGTAGGCAAGACAGCCAGGCAAGAAGAGTTAATGGAAAAATCAAAACCATGCTTGCTTCTAGACACAGTTCTTCAGAACGAGAGGCACCTGCTTAATATATATACAAACTTTAACAAGAGTCATTGACTCATAAAGCTCCTCATCCCAAAAGGACTTCAGCAGCCCAAATGTACAGCTGTGGAAATTGCTTAGAACCTGTCAACTGGCAAATTGGTTTTAAGACAAGCTTAGTTTTCTTTTTACTATGTTATAAGAACTCTGTGGACCAGACATGAATGTTAAACAGAACCCAAAAAGGAACTCTTCTCAGCAGAGACCAGTCATGAGCCAAAGACCAGGCCAAAAAGTACAGGGGAGGTGCAGAAATCCCAACAGAAAGGGCAAAGAAATTGACTAATATAATTTAGAAAGAGATCATTGTGTCCCTTAGTACCTCTTTACTGACAGTGTTAATGATACCCCTTCAGGGCAAGAATTTTCTACCTAGGAAGAAGCATAAAACCTGAACTTTAGAGATGAAGGCAAAGATGATACAATATAATACAATGAATCATGCCTTCAAAAGCTGCGTTGATACTTTGGCTTTGCTCTTCTGCTGGGCTGAAACACATTATGAATAAAGTCTAGAAGACGCAGGAGATGAAACACCAGTTTCAAGTCAAGATAGTTTCTGTTCCATCTACAGTACATCCAGCTCTGAAGGTTCTTTCTCACACTTCATTGGGACAATAATCAAGGCATTAGATTCTCTATTACAGAGCTTTACAGCAAAAACCTCTTGTAATGGATATTAGTATTGGATATTAAAGGGAAGACACTCAAGAAACATGAGATTCAACAATGAGATCCAAAAAAAGTTTGCATAATTTAGGTTTTATTGACTCCAAGTGTTGATCTGAATAACATTTGATATGCTCAAATGCTCCCTAACAAGCTAACCAGTGCAATGCAGATCATTTGTGTGTCAGGCAGACCATTCTCCAAGGAGCCCATAGAATCTTTCCATTCTCTTTTCCCTGATTATATTTCCCCAGAGTTGTCCTCGTGCACAAGAAATCATGTGGAAAGAATCTCTCTAGCTCCCTGTCCCAGGAGAATTATATCCACTTCACTTGGAGCAGAACAAACCTGAAGGAAAACCCTATGGTGATCCTGACATCTTCAAAATTAAGAATTCCCAATCTTATGGGACAGCTTAAACCAAGTTAAGAGACCTCAA
Organism: Phyllotis vaccarum; assembly: GCA_033318265.1. Taxonomy (NCBI): domain Eukaryota; kingdom Metazoa; phylum Chordata; class Mammalia; order Rodentia; family Cricetidae; genus Phyllotis; species Phyllotis vaccarum. The sequence continues at coordinate 47,084,334 of JARWLC010000012.1, read as the reverse complement.
AATTGCTGATAGATGTAACCATTTCACTGACTCTCTTGAGAATAAAATCATTACTTCTAAAAAAAAATTTAGTTGAAACTTGGCAAGGTTTTCTTTTGCTTAAGACAGAGAAATCAACACGGTTGACCTCTGAGTTTCATTGATATATGTAAATTCCTCAGTGCCAGAAAATGTAAATTTAAATTTTATCGTAGCTCAATGGCTTAAAAACAACTCTATCATGAGTCAAAGTAAGAAACTGTAACCCCAACACGCACACAGTCCCACCTATACCTATGTATCTGAAACAAAATTTTGCACAATAGGACATTGGCTGACAATGTGAAGTTCAATGTAAATTTTGTTATATATGTAGGAAGTTCTCTTTCTAGTAGTTATGTTCTATAAATCTTCTGCAAACATTAAGTTAGTGAATACTGAACCATCTTTCCCAAGGGGAACACAAAAGTTAGGTTGTGCTTGGTCTCTGATACAATATTTTCTATGTCTTTTAATACATTCATATCTGATTCTTTAACCTTGAACTCAGCCAAATATGACTCATGACAGAAAAAGCACTTATCTAACACATGTTTTTTCTCCATAGGACCCATGATAGCCCTCTTTCAATGCTTAAGTGTTTTATTACTATATGTGGAAGTGGGTGTGTTGATATAAACAGTACAGTCAACAAATACACCACACACACACACACACACACACACACACACACATACACACACACACACAAATGGAAACACAAGCACAGTACTCATTAGACTCTGAACCAAACTTTGAATGGTAGTATGAAGCCTAAAACACAAAGGTAAATAAATGTCACCATGTTTGACCTCAGAGGAGAACACAGCTAGGTGATCCAAATTTTGTGATGCTCTGCACATCCTTAAAAAGGCTGTAAAAGTGACATCATATTCGTTTCAAGGTTACAAATAACTTTGTGGGTAATCTGGTGAGTATTGAATCTATGAATAATGAAAAACAACAGTAAATATGTGTATTCAAAATCAAGTATAATTATTTTCACAAGCTAATGGGTTAGCTTCAGATAGACAACTTGATAAGCAACTTGATTCTCGGGATAGTGACACGATCACTGTTATATGGCCGTGCATAAGTAAATAAGAATAATAATAAATAGTAAAGATTGCTTTAAACAAGACAACTTACAAAATAATGGGCAGATCATGACATCAGCAGTACATTATCAGCATTGTGAATATGAGTATGTGTCCAACAATGAGGAAATATTTTGGTATGCTAATTCAAGTCAGAAGTTTATAGACTGCGCAGTTGAAGATAGCATCTGGCAGTTCTATGGGGGATGGGGCCAAGCCTTTACTTCTCATTGAAAACACAGGAAAGTGTTTATTCATCTTCCTTACAGCAGTGCAAAAGTGAATTAAGAGCCCTCAATGGACATCAACAAAAGAATACATGGAGTATGCAATTTTATACAACTAAGGTATAACAATGGAAAAGAATTAAAAAAGCTAATGAAACATAGAAAGTGTCAAAAGTATATAGTAAACTTTTGGAGGGGTAGATACTTTTTATTGTTTGTTTTTTTTTACTTTTTGAGATTACAATATAACTATATCATTTTTATTTTTCCTTTTTCTCTTTCAAATTCATGGCCTCTTAAATTGTTCAAGATGTGTGTGTGTGTGTGTGTGTGTGTGTGTGTGTGTGTGTGTGTGTGTGTGTGTGTGTATGTGTGTGTGTATTCTGAATATATAAATATAACTTTTTGCTGTCCATTTTGTATTGGATATAGGTAAAGTTTTTAAAAGGTTATAACATATGACCCTTTACAAGAAATTATGGATGTATAAAATGCTTTATATTGTGTAAAGATGCATGAAAACTTAATAAAAATGAAAAATTCAATACCTGCTTACTGTTCTCAAGAGAAAAGGAAAAAGATAAATGAAAATCATTCTGTAATTAGACTGAAACAATCAGGGTCTAATTCATTACGTACTATGCTTCATTTTTCAACCTAAAACATGTTATTATATTTTAAAGAATGGTTTGTATATATGCTAGCAATTATAGTACCTCCTTCTTACAGAACAGATAAAAAAATCATTATAGTGATTGGTGTAGGTGCTAACTAATGAGACTGGCTTAACAATCAATCAGGAAGTATACATTGCCACCAACAAAAAAAGGACAAAAAAACAGATACCTGCTCTAGTTTTCTGAATTTCAGGGTCAAATCATAACACTTGTCCCAGAAAAACTCTTTTGAGGTGGTTTTAAACCATTCTCATTAGTGAAATTTTATTTTTGAATAATTGGATTCTGAGATCTCTTTGAAGTAATTTAAAAACAACTCCATACACTCAGTGGGGCATGCACTCGGAGGCAGAAGCCAGCTGATCTGTGTGATTTCACTGCCAGCATTGTCTACAGCATGAGTTCCAGGACACAGAGCTATACATTATACAAGCAAGCAAAACACTCAACAGCTCAGTCTACATCTAGAGAGGAAAAGACTTGGTCTTGGTGCAGTAATGACCAGGGGTGTTTAGATTATCAACGAAATTCACTGACGGGTTCATATGTGCTATGAGGAAGGGATAGGAAGTAAAGGGGGTGGAGTCTTGTAGGAGAACGTGTCACTGGGGGAGGGCATACCCTTGGAGGATGTGTCTTATCCTCTGCCCCTTGCTTCTTTCTCTCTGCTTCCCAGCCAGCATGAAGAGAAAAGATTTTCTCCACCAAGAAGTCCCTACCATATGCTCTGCTGCAACACTGTGATCTGAAATAAGTCTTTCCCATTTCATTTATTGTTTTTACAGAAGTGTCTATGACCCCCCCAAAAAAAAAATCCGTCTAACACAGGTAGCTTCTAAGATAAACCATCAAACAATCTTGAACTTATTTTCTAATACTGTTTCCCTTTAGAAAAATTGATATTTTTTGAAGAAGGATTGACTCCAGGACTAGAAGAGAGTATACAAAAATAAGCCTGGAGCGACTTGCTGCTTTAAGACTATAAAGAAATTCTCAAAACCCCAAAATCTGGGGAAGAAGTGAATATCTCAATTATACAATCCTTGCCTCATATTGTTAAGACTCTGAGAGAATACCAAAAAGATGTGGAAACCAAGTGCAAGAACATTCCATAGCCCAGGGAAGAAAAATAAACAAAAAATTAGATATTTTTGAATCCACAAAAAAATATTTATTAAATAACTGAACTAGATAAATAAATTTTCTATTCAGAGGAATGGCAAATAATATATATAGTTACTCCACTCTCAAGAAAGGAAAACATAACATCCAACCCCTAACATCTACAAAGTGAAAAAAAAATAAATACTAATTTTACAATAAAAATGCTACCTTAGTTGGGAATTAAAAATCTAGTTTTATACCCAGAATGGTAGCATAGGCCTGTAATTGCAACATCCAGGATGCTGAGGCTGGAGAATCATAACTTCAAGCCTATCCTGGACCATAAAGCTAGGCAGCAATTCAAATAAATAAATAAATAATCTATCCATCACCAGTGATTAAATGACTTAAATTTTAGGTATCTTGACCTGGTGTGTAAGAAATGTCATATTAACTCTGGGGTTTTTTTCCTCTGGGGAGGAAAAAGAAACCAAACCTTAATGTAACCTAGAGGAAAACAAATAAATAAATCTAGATAAACCAAAGCTGAAGAAATGTCTACAAAGAGTCTGACCAATGCTTGGCCAAAACTGTCAAACATTCCCATTCCCAAAGAAGGCAAAGTCTGACGGTCACAATATAGAGGAACATGTAGAAAATGAAAGGCCCAAATAGATGGAATCCAACTTAAGAACATTAAAGACCCCCAAAGAAATCCCAATAAAGAATAAAGTTCAATTAATAAGAATGAATTAATATAGATTCATTAATGGTGATAATTATGCCACAGAAGTATTTCAACAATTGGACAATGGCACCAGCTTTGGAGAACTTTAAAGTGTTTCTGTAACTCTCCCATAAATTGGAAAACTAGTCTAAAATTTAAAAATATTCCTGAAAATGACCTCTTCAACTATCACTGGAAAAGCAGGAAATGCTCATGAAAGAGAGTGTTTGTTTCTAATACATTAGTATATTTTCCATTCTCCATCTTCCACCCTGTGAAAGACTGACCTCCCTTGGCCTTTTAGTGAGACTTGATCTTCTAAAATGCAAACTCACCACTGAACCTGTGAGTAAAGGTCCCCTACAGGAGAAATAAAATGGCTGTTCCTAGAAGCAAAACTCCACTGGAACTTTTCACCTTCAAGTGGGGATGCTGGGTTAACAAGTTAATGTTCATGTAAGGAGAAGCTTATGTTAAGAGATAGAATTATATATGAGAGGTAGAACCCTTTATATGATGAGCCCAGCAGCCAGATATCTCTGGCTCAAAATGGAAGACACAGTCACAGGGAAAGAATGCAGCCCATTGTTACTATAAATCTCAGTCCAAGATATCTCTAAATCCATACTCATTGGGACTTCAAATCACAGGGATAAGATTGTTCTGACATCACTAAATCAAAAATGTAGTCTACAATTGCCCATGAAAGTCATAGCACAAAGGATAGCATCGTAGCCAGGGACCATGTATAAACAGAAATGCATCCATGTGAGAGAAGTATAAGCCTACTCATAAGCAAACTACTCAGTTATTAGAAAAGAAAACAAAGACCAAAAAACAAAAAAAAAATACTCTTGTTCACTTGAAATATGGGTATAATTTATTTTTAAGAACACATTTACCTCATGATGGTCCTGACTCCTCTGGCTTCTACAATCTTTTCCCCCATTTTTATCAATAGAAATCACCAAGCATGGGCTGTTTGGCTGTGAGTCTCTTTATCTGTTTCTATCAGTAACTGGATGAAGGCTCCTGATACAAATCCACTATTGTTAGGAGTCTTAGCTGGAGTCATTCTTGTAGATTCTTGGGAGTTTCCCTTGCATCAGGTTTTTACCTAACCCTGAAGTGCTCCCCCACCCTGCTTTCTAGTCATCTCTTTCAGTACTCTCCCTGGCTCATAGGAACTCACAGAGTCTAAACCAACAACCAGGGAGCCTGCATGGGACTGACCTAGACCCTCTACTTACAGGTGACAGTGATGCAGCTTGGTCTTCTTGTGAGATTACTAACAATGAGATCAGAGCTGCCCCTAACACTTTGGCTGGCTGTTAGGAATCTATTCCTCATGCTGGATTGCCTTGCCCAGCCTTAACACAGGGGCCGTGCTTGATCTTACAAAAACCTGATATTCCATGCTTTGTTGATACTCAAGAGAGGCCTTCCCCTTTCTGAACTGAAAAAGAGGAGGAGTGGATGGGGGAAGGCAGGGGAGAAGTGGGGGGGGGGGGGGTAGGAAATGGGAGGATAGGAGGAAGGGGGAGATTTGGTCAGGCTATAAAATTAATTAACTAATTAATTTAAAAAAACATTATTTACCACTGAACTGAGCCTATTAGTAACAATTACTTAGGAATGTCTACTGGATTATTGTCGTCATAAATCACTGATTCACTAGACCCCTGATCTTATCTGCATGAAAAATACTAGCAATGTGGACCTCCACTGTCAAAAAAAAAAAAAAAAAAAAAAAAATAACCAGATACCTCTCAGGATTCTCCCCAAGGGGACAGGAGGGAGCAGAGGAGTGGAGTTAAAGGAACATGCAGGCATGTGAGTGAGAAAATTCAGGGGGAATTAGAGCTGCCTTCAGAGGATATAGAGTTCCTCTTCACGGAACTGAGGGCTTCTTGTTCAAGGCTTCAGGTCTTTCAGGACAAGTTTCCTGAGTGAAGAGGTAGGGAAATGTGATACATCGTGGTCTTTGTACTTCAGGCACTGAACTAATAAGGCAGTTTTGTTAAATAGGGAAGAAGGAGGGGGATGGGGAGAGGAGAAAGAAGCCAGAAAGGAAAGGGAGGGAGAGAAGAGGGGAGGGGGGAAGGAAAACCAAGAAGGGAAAGGAAACAGAAAGCAAAACCCAAATCATTGATTCTCGTGTGTTCTTCAGCTTCAAAATAAAACCCTAGCTCGGCTTTAAACCAATAAATAGGTTGGTGGGTTTTCGACACATGAGGAAGGTTCGTGTGTAATGAAAACTGCATCGTATTATTGCATGTCTTGCATTAGGAAGGAGATTATGATATGACTTCGGTTGACCCTGTTTGTTACCATCAGGATTTGGAGCAGGGTGAGAAAAGAAGGAAAAGGAAGTAGAACTGTGGGGATGCAGAGTCCACACTGTGCTGCCCAAGTAGGATTCCTGGAAAAGGGATTGCATAGAGTGTGCCTATCCTTGCCTGGGATGGTTGTTTATGGTCCAAGATGTGAGGAGAGAACCGTTGAAAAGCAACCACAGCCTTGCCTAGCTTTTCCTATATGGGGCTGCTTGCTCTCATCAGCCAGAGATACCGCAGAAAGATACCACATGGTGATGACCCTGGTGTATGTATGACATGTCTGAGATTCTGCAATTTGCTCTCACATCTGAGTGCTCATATACTTTAAACTACCAGAGAATTAAGCTAAATTTTGATGGGGGGAGGAGGGAATAAGTATTTTGCTATATACCAGGCAAAAAGAATACAGTTACTTTTCACTTTGATCAATGCCTAAGTCCTTATTAAACATTTTTTTAAAGATCATTCTGCTGATTTAGCCTTCAGTGATTCTTTGGTTAATCTTCAGGCACAGTTTTACAGATGTTCTTTTATATAGCATGGTAGTATTTATCATGAAATACTCTAAATCAGTAGTTCTCAACCTTTCTAATGCTGTGACCTTTAACGTAGTCCCTCATGCTGTGATGACCACCAATCATAAAATTACTTTGCTTCTACTTCACAACTATACTTTTGCTACTGTAAAACCCACAGATTTTGTGAACTTTAATACCTAAGTAAGAGGCAACACACAAGCATTTGTCTGAACCCTGTTCCTTAGAATAAGTGAGGTCCTGCTCTGGTTTCCTTTGCAGTATTTGTAAAGAAATAACTTATGTTCATTCAGTTGCTCTGATGTAAACAAGGTATCAGGGGGCGATGCTTGACCTACTTAAGAGAACAAACTGTTTCCAAGTACTATGTCATAGCATCAATTTGTATATAAACAACTGTTGTTTCAAATGCCATCTTATCTATGTACAAAACACCAAGACCTCTGGCCTTGGCAGAGATGTCCTTCTGAGCATATTTTACCTTTTAAAACAATCATGCCTTTCTTTAAATCTAGCATTAGAGCTTTCCACAGTTCAGACTTACCCCCTCGAAGTTATCCCATTTTTCTACACTGTGACTTTTCATGTAAATGATGGCCCACGTTACACTTCAAGAAGTTAGATGTAGGGCTTAGATAACATTCAGTCCTTGGGAAGATTTTCAGTGAGTAAACAGTATTTGTGAGGAGCTAAAAGGAGCTCAATAACAGGGCTTGAGATTCAAATCCCAGAGAGGTAGTTGAGTAGGACATGATGTCTTCCTGAACAGTTTTGAATTGTTTTTCAAAGGTCAATACTTTCCATGACTTCACTAACTCACTTTCAAATGGTTTCAATGTTCTATATTTTTGCATTAAATCCTTTCCTTGGAATTTCTCTGTCATTTGCACACTTACCTTTTAATAAGTATCTCTCCCCAGAATGTCAGCCTTCATCAAATGGTTGCATAAGATTCAACCCCACTCACTTTCTAAGTAAATTTGCTTAAATCAAGAGAATCCAAGCTTTCACTTCAGAACAAGATGTTCCGAAAGCCAGCTGTTTATGCTCCTAAAGTGCTTAGCTCTCAAGTATGAAGTCTCACAGTTTCCATTGAAGAACTGAAGCCACTCACCTCTGAGTCCATTGTTAGGATCATTCTGGGCCCACCTAGACCCATACAAGACTAATTAAGGACTAGCCATCACAGGTTTAATAGGTACATTATAGACTCAAAAAACAGCAAATAATAAAGGAACTGGAGAGATGGCTCAGAAGTTAAAAGTAATGGCTACTCTTGTGAGGACCCAGTTTGATTCCTGCACCTAGACAATAGTTCATAGCCATGTGTAACTCCTCTTACATTGGATCTGATGCCCTCAACTGATTTCCACTGGGACCCAATACACACATGGTGAATAGACATATGTAGGCAAAACTGGCATACAATAAAAATAAAGGTGTGTGTGTGTGTGTGTGTGTGTGTGTGTGTGTGTGTGTGTGTGTGTGTGTGTGTAGAGAAAGTAAATAATACTTGAAAAAAATCAAACATGTATTCCACCACAAGAAAACTGAAAGTAATTTGAAAGTCAATCACTTTAGTATGAGAAAATATGTACATAAAACTCCCATTCCAATTCCGGAATATAGCTGTGAAATGGTGACTTAGAATGGATTTCAGCGTTCTGTTCTCAACCTCCCTTCCCCAAATCTTCACACAGCCTTAGATAGAAAGAATCCATTCTCTGCTTAAGATCAAAAACACTGATGACAGCCTAAGATGTTGGGGATGTGGAATAAGGGGAACACTCCTCCATTGCTGGTTGGAGTGTAAGCTTGTACAGCCCCTTTGGAAATCAGTACAGTAGTTTCTCAGAAAACTGGGAATCAATCTACCTCATGATCCAGCAATGCTAATATTGGGCATATACTCAAAGGATGCACATTCATACCACAAGGACATTTACTCAACTATATTCATAGCAGCATTATTTGTAAAAGCCAGAACCTGGAAACAACCTAGATACTTAGATGCTCCTCAACCAAAGAATGGATTTTTTAAAATGTGGTCCAGTTACACCATGGAGTATTACGAAGCAGAAAAAAAAAAAAGACATCTTGAAATTTGAAGCAAATGGATGGAACTAGAAAAACCATCCTGAGTGAAACAACAAAGACCCAAAGAAAGCATGGTATGTGCTCACTTCTAAGTATATATTAGATGTAAAGAAACCAGTCTACAATTCACAACCCCATAGAAGCTAGGTAACAAGGAGGACCATAAGAGAGACATCCACAGATCCCTTTGGGAAGGGGAAATAGGTAAGATCTCCTGAGTAAATTGGGAACATGAGGTAAGGGAGAAGGGGATGCCCGGAAGAGAACAGAATGATTCAGTCAAGGGAGAAACAGAGAAGGAGAGCAAGGAAACATATATCTTGATAAGAGGGAGATGTCTAGGGGTTAGGGGGAAACCTGATGCTAGGAAAATTTCCAGGGATCCACAGAATGACCCCAGCTAACACTTCAAGCTATAATGGAGAAGGTGCCTGAACTGGCCTTCCTTTTGATGACCACCCTAATTGTCATCATAGAACCTTCATTCAGTAACTGATGGAAGTAGATGCAGAGATCCACAGCTTAGCACTGGACCAAGCTCCCAATACATTCAATGAGAGGGAGAAGGGATTATATGAGCAAAGGGGCAAAGATCATGATGGGGAAACCCACAGAGACAGCTGACCTGAGCTACTGGGAGCTCACTGACTCTGGATTGACAGCTGAGGAACCTGCATAGGACCAAACTAGGCCCTCTGAATGTGAATAACAGTTATGTGGCTTGGGCAGTTTGTGGGGCCTCTGGCGATAGGATCAGGATTTATCCCTAGTGCATAAACTGGCTTTATGGGGCCCATTCCCTACAGAGGAACACCTTGCTCAGCCTTGATATGGGAGTGACTTTGGTCCTGCCTCTGCTTGATATGCCAGACTTTGTTGATTCTCCATGGGAGAATCTCTGTGAGGAGTGGAGGGAGGTGGGGAGGGGGAAAGCTGAGGTGTGAGTGGGAAGAGGGGAGGGAGGGGAACTGTGGCTGATATGCAAAATGAAAAGAAACTTTTAAATAATAAAATTTTAAAAGAGAATCTATACTCTACAGTCTAAGGTCCACAACCTTCTTTTCTTGCATTGCTCATGTTTTACTCTAAACTGTGCTTAGTTCTCAGTAATATCTGGAAAGCATTTATATGGTGGCAACACCTGACATGCTCTTTCTTTTAGATTACATTTCGTTTGAGTTATGGGCACCTGGTACAGTTATTTGTACAAACCAATGTTTAACGCATGTTTGATAAATGATGAATTTTGAAGAAACCCATCTCCCAATATCTTACACTATATTTCAAATTTATGACTTTCCAAAGGAAAGGTGACCCCAAGTATTTATTGAGCATTCCTAAGAAAGGCATTTTAAAGAGTTTAATAAATCTTTTGAGTACTGGGAAATATGGTTTATCTTACTTACTTAATTTTGCTTAAATTCCATACAAATATATACATACAAACTCTGAGGCTTGGATTTCTGTATTATCAAAGTGAAATCTGATTTTTTATTAAAGAAATTGGGTTATTTCTTTAAGTTATCTACCTTAAGGACAGAAGGTCAAATTTAGACTTTGTTCAAATGTGTTTATCTATATGCTCTAGCAATGTCAGAGCTATATACATGAAGTCTCACCAACATGATTGCCCAAGCATGGGCTTAACAAAGACAACACCAATGTACATGCCCAGATGGCTGAGGAAACACCCATGAGGCCTCAACACTGCCCAAAGAATTACAAGCAGCTGAGGAAAGCTGGGAGTGAGAGAAGTGGCCCTCCCCAGGGACAGCACACCAACTGATTGTTAATTCCAAATTGTCGGCCCTGAGAACATACAATCAAGTAACATTATACAGACTGAGCAGTATGTGTTTAGGAATCCATGTGTATATTTATACATACATTCACATGCAATCGTAATTAATTTTTTTAAGACATGAATGTGAAAAATGGAGAGGGGTATATGAGAGGGTTTGAAGAGAGGAAAAGGAAGGGAGACACTTTGTAATTACATTATAATCCTGAAAAAATGTTTTTAAAAGTATATATACATATAAAAACCACTGACATCATTCAGCAGTTAAAGGTTCTCCCCACAAAACCTGGCAACCTGAGTTCAATCTCCAGGATCCACATGACAGAGGAGAAAACTGATTCCCATAATTTGTCCTCTGACTTCCACACACATGCTGTGGCATGTTCACCATTGATACGCGTGCACACAAACACACGCGCACACACACACACACACACACACACACACACACACACACACGAATGCATGCATACATACAAAAAATAAATGTTATCAAAAATAACTATCAGTATATATCTACATATAGATACTAATTGAGACCTAATGCATTATTAGTATATGTACCTCCTTCTTTATGAACATATGTACCTATGTGCCTTACTCAAACTTGCTCCTTCAAGCAAAGCCAATCTCCCAAGGATCATACAGTTAGTAAGAAAAGCAATGACTTGGAGATATATTGAGAAAATTTCTAGGACCACCAGACACTGACCCTAGCTTTGGTTTTATTCCACTGTTTATACTAAGGCAAAATAGAAAGACAGGAAAAATAAGAGGACCTGAGAAAGGGAAGCAAAACTGACCCTGGAATCCATTTTGCCTGTCCTGGTGACTCAGGAAACTCCAACATAACTGATAGAGCCCAAACTGCTTGCAAGGTTCATATGTGTTTTCCTAAAGCCTTCTTAGATGGGGGTGTTAAAATAACAAATGCCTGTGCTTACTCAGGGTCAGAATGTTTATAACCTTGATTTTTACCATATTAGTCCTCCATTCTCATCCTAAATCTAAGCAATGCATCTTATAAACCACCTCACAGTTTTATTAACAAATACCTCAGATGTTTTATAAATTAAAACAACAAATATAGTAAAAATAAATAAATAAAGGTGGAAATTACACAGAGTCTTGATACTGTATGTTATCTCTGTGGTTTTTGACTACAGAGGAAGGAACAAGAGCTGCTAAATGTCATTGATTATAAATTCTGATATATTAAACAAACCTATATATTTTGAAAATGCCTTGGATTCAAAATTTAAGTCAAAAGATATGTTACTTTGGAGAAGAGGTTGTGTTTTTATTTCCACAGAAGATGAGAGGCTATGGATTCATTCTGGGTTAAGAAAAATCAGGTTCGATCAAGGTAGAAAAAATCCTCAATGGAACAGACGACCTACATGTTCCAACTTTTCAGAGCACCTCTGTTTCTGTTTCATGTGAGTTCTGCATCCATAAAAGGTTCAAGACTACTAGCTAAGATGATTCAGCCTCATAGACTACTCCAGTCAGGACATGACCATAATCCTAAATTTCCTTTGGATCTCCATAAGATTATCAGCATCCCCAATCAGTAGGAAGTAGTCTAGAGAGAAGTATGCCCACATTCCCAAAAAATGAGTTATGGATTTTTGTCTATGTTAAGAGTTTTGGTTATAAGTTGTTATGGGTAATGGTCAGGACAAAAGCTATAAAAAGGAGATTATATTTGGGGGTTCTTGTTTTAAAAAGAAAAAGAGGGAAATGTGGAATAATGCTCTTGTACACTGTAAAGATTTGTCATTAATATTGGTTTAATAAAGTGCTGATTGGCCAGTAATCAGAAAAGAAGGAGAAGGGGGCAACCAGAGTAGGAGAACTCTGGGAAGAGAAAAAGCAGAGCAATGCCACCAGTCAGATAAAGAGGAAGCAAGACGAGAATGCTACCATGAGAAAAGGTATCAAACCACCTGGCTGACCATAGATAAGAATTATGGATTAATTTAAGCAAGAGAGCTAATTAGTAATAAGCCTAAACTACTGGCCCAGAATTTACTGTATACTATTAGGCCTCTAGTCAATTATTTGGAAAAGGACTGCTGGGTATTTGAGAGTTTCTGGCTGGGACAGAAGCTTTTGACTACAGGGGACAGATTCCTTTCTACCCCCACACTCTCCTGCCCCCACATATCAACACCTAAGGCAGGGGGGAAGAGCTGTCCCTGCCTGAGATCATAATAGCAGGAAGGTTGGCCGTGCCCTCATCAGCTGAAGAACTGGGGAGAGTGGCCCCTGTACCATGCCTGAGAAACACAGTAGAAGAGCTGACCCTGAAGATGCAGGTGTTGGAGGTCCGACCATTAGGATGTAAAAGAACTGGCCAGCCCCTTGCTCATAGCCTCAAGGCATGAACTCTCCAGGACAGTGCAGGAGAGCACACTGGTGGTAAGGACAAGAGAGGACTGGCAGACTGACCAACCCTGAAACTACCCAAGCCCAAAACCAAGGAGGGTTATATGTTGACCCATCCCAACATCCACCCCATCTGTGATATTCTGGAAAACATGAAAGGACCAATTTTTTGGACCAAAAGCTACAGGATTTTCACAACACAAGGCAACAGCAGGATAAACAAGAGGAATTCTTCTGAGGGCCCAACATTGATAGTGTAGCAGAAACCAGAGGCCACAAACCAGACCAATAGCTGCAATAAATGCTTTCAAGTAAAAATGCATGGATAAAAGGACTTACTTTGTGACTCGCAGTGTCATACTACAGCTTCCATGACAAGATTTTTTTTTCCTTCTCTTATTGTTTTCTTTCTTCTCTCAAATTTTATTTTATTTTATTGGGGAGGGTGCAAGGTAGATACAAAGGGATGGGGAAATGAATGGAATGGAGATGCATGATTTGAAATACACAAAGAACAAATTAAAAACAAATAAATAAAACTGAAAAAATCAAAACTCTATATTAATAATAAGGACATAAGTTTTCGGACTTTCATTTTTTTATATGTCTCAAGATCAAGTAGAATTAGCCTTTCGTGAGTAAAGTTACTAGCCAAACGTTACTACAATTTATCTTCATAGTTAACATTGCTCATAGCTTTCTAAGGCTGGTTAGCATACAGTTTTTCAAATGAAGCAATTTGGATAGTGCACACAGGTTTACAAAGAGAATTCTTACAATTTGGGAAATCAGTATGTATCATTGGCTTCAGGAGGTTGTGGTTCTAAAATTGCTGCTTTCCCTTCCATTGGCATAGAAATGAGTGCCAATTTAGTTTCATCTTGTTGAATTTAATTGGCCGTGGTTGCTTATTTGACTCAATAGTGTTTCACTAGTTGTTCCTATGGAATATAATTTTCTGGGATCAAATATATGACAAGAATACATCCATACTTCTGGGGAAAATCTTTATGCATCATTCGATCTGCTTTTCCAGGCTGCTGGGGTCTGAATGTCTATTACCAATCCCATTGACATTTTCAGTGTATGAATGACTACAATAAATCAATAATAAAAGGTTATGAAAAGCCTCATACTCCAGACAAATGACTCTAAAATTTGAAAAAAAGTACTTCCATTTCTGGTATGGGAATGCCTTTCTGTATGATGTGAATATCAATCTTTAAATAAAGGAGCTGTTTTGGCCCATGACAGGCACCATATAGGACATAGGTGGAGAATCGGAATAGGTAGGAAAGGAAGGGCCTAGTCAGAATCAGATCGACCTAGACACCCAAAGGAGCAACATGTAAGGAACACAGGTGAACCACGGGCCACGTGGCAGACAGATTAATTAAAATGGGTTGAGTTAAGATGAAAGTGCTAGCTAGCAATGTGCCTGAACCATAGGCCAAACAGCATGAACTTAATATGTGTCTGAATCATTTTGGGGGGGATTGGTAAGCAGCAGCAGGTGGCTAAGGGGTCTGGGGCGGCAGGTCTATGGGTCTGAACCTCTGGCCAGACCGGGTCAGAAACCTTATTGTAACACATTTCAGATTCTTTTAAATGTCAGAATCACAAACAACATCTAAGTCTATATACTTCATTTTTCTTTCCTTTGTAAAATTAATGTGATGAGAATTTTTAAATGCTGGTTTAATCGTATAAAGCTAGAAATGAACATCAAGAAAAACTATAGAAAATACTAAGACTAAACAACACAATTTTGAATATGAATGAATCATTGAGAAAACCAAAAAGGAATTTTTTAAATTCCTAGAATTGAGTGAAAATGAAAGCACAATGTATCAAAATCTATGCTATACAGTGAAGACAGTCCTCAAAGGGAAGCTTGGAAATTTTTTTCATTACATCTCTGGTTGTTCTGGAATTCACTTTGTAGACCAGGCTAGCCTCAAACTCACAGAGATACTCCTTCCTCTGCCTCCCAAGCACAGAGACTGTGGCAGCATGCAAAGGGCTTGCCAGGGTCTGTACCAGATGCAGTACTAAACCTGGAAGAAGTAGACACACACCCCTGTCCCTTAACCCAGACGCTATCTCCAATTGATAACACCTTGCAAATGAAAATTTAGTTTTCTCCAGGGGAGTCTCATTGAAGAAACAAAGGTACTCCTAAGAAGGGGTAATATTTATGTGTGTGTTCTAACAAACAGAGCTTGCCTAGAAATCAGAGGGCAGGGCTAGCTGCTAGTTAACCATAGAGGCCAGGCTGTGATACCATACACTTTTAATCCCAGCACTTGGGAGGAGGAAACAGAACACAATAAGGCAAAGGGAAACAGGAACTCACCTTTTTTTTTTTTTTTAGCTGAGTTGTGGATGTAAGAGATGAGTGTGGCTGCTCCTTTGTCTCTCTGATCGTTCAGCATTTACACTGCTATCTTGCTCTAGGTTTTTTATTACTAATACCAATAAGAATTCAAACTACAGACAGGCTGCATGCCCAGCAACAGGTAGCCAAGAGAAATATCAACAACTCAACCTCTTGGGAGGTTTCCTCTCTCAGAATGTCAAGTCACAGCATTTACTGTTGCTGTTTGCTTGTTTGCTTGGGCTTTCTTAAATTTTATTTTTTATTTTTTTTTCCTCTTTCTTTTTAAGTTACCGATCCTTTGCATATATAGTATGGCTTCCCATTTAGTGTTCTTGTGAGATCCCTGAGCATGCTAGAGAGGGGTCTCTGCATCTCCGTCTATTTCTTGCACCTTTTCTTGGACTCTTTCCCTGTGCTCAGCCCGTCCTATTCTGATGTGTTATTTTATGTTTTTGTTTTGCTTTATCATTATCGCTAGAGGCCCGTTTGTTTTCTCATGAAAGACAGAAAATGTGTGGAACTGCAGGAAGGGAGGAGCATATCTTTATGAGGGGGAAAAATCTATTTTCAATAAAAGGTGAAAAAGAAAAATAATAACAATAGTGAGAGAAAGTCTCAAATAAGTTATGTGGTGATGAACCTTGGGGTTCCGGATAAAATAATCACAAACCGAATCAAAAGCAGTGCACGGGAAGAAATAAGACCAGGGCAGAAAATAATGAAAAAACAAAGAAAAATAATAAATACAAAGAAGAAATGAAATGAGAAGCTAAGTAATGGAAAAGATGAACAAAATTGACACACCCTTAGCCAAATTAACCAGAAGAAAAAGGGCAACGATCCATATTAATAAAGTTAGCAACGAAAAGGAAGACGTGGAAGGGTGGCATTAAGAAAACCATAAGAAACTAAAACCCTAGATGTCACTGAGTAGAAAATGCTTGAAGAAGTAGGTAAATTTCCAGATGCATGTGACCTACCAAAGTTAAAAACCAAGATGAGATAAATAATTTAAACAGATCTATGACAAGAGATGAGATTGAAGCAGTAATGAAAAATCTCCCGACTATAAAAAGCCCATGTCCAGATGGATTCACTGCAGAATTATACCAGACCTTTAAAGAAATGAAACCAAGGCTCCCTGCATTATTCTGTAAAACTGAAAAGGAAAGCTTCCAAACTCTTTTTACAAAATAAAGATTATTCAAATACCAAAACCAGATAAAGATACAACAAAAGAAAATGAAAAATCAGTCCCCCTGATGAACATAGACACAAAAAGTCCGAACAAAATACTTTCAAGACAATATAAGAATGCATTAAAAAGATAATGCGCAATGGTCAAGTTGGCTTTATTCCAGAGATACAGAGATGGTTCCAAATAAACAAATTAATAGGTGTACTCATCATATAGACTCAGGAAAAGAAATTATATGATCATCTCAACAAATAGAGAAAAGATTTTTAGCAAAATCCTATGTCCCTTAGTGATAAAAGCCTTAATGAGAATAGGGATGAAGGGAATATATCTCAACATCATTAAAGCTATTTGTAGGGAGCTGAAGAGATGGCTCAGTGGTTAAGATCGCTGACTGCTTCTTCCAGAGGACCCAGGATTATTTCCCAGCATTGACATGGCAGCTCACAACTGTTTATATCTCCAGTCTCAGTGGACCCAACACCCATAGCAAAACTCCAGTGCACATTTTTAAAAGGAAAGAAAGAAAAGCTATTTGTAACAATATGTAGGCAACATCATGCTGCATGGAGGGAAAACTCTAAGCATTCCCTCTAAGCTCAGAAACAAGATGAAAGTATCCACTCTTCTCCAATCCTATTAGACATAGTGCTTAATCTAAATACAGCAATAAAATAAGGGAAGAAAATAAAAGTGAAACAATTAGGAAAAGAAGCCAAAGAATAAGGATTTGCAGACAATAAAGACTCCACCAGAAAACTCCTAGAACAAATAAACAGTTTTAGCAAAGTAGCAGGATACACAATGAACACACAAAATCAGTGGAAATGATCTTATTGATAACAACCTCAGAAAAATAAAATAAAATACCTTGAATTAAGCCTAACCAAGGAATCAAAAGACCTCTGCAAGAAATACTAGATGGCTCTGGGGAAAGAAATTCAGTAAGACACCAGAAGATAGGAAGACCTACTATGCTCATGAATATAATATATATATTGTAAATAATATATATATATAGTGAAATGGTCGTTTTACCAAAGTCAATAGACAGGGTCAGTGAATTCAAAATCCCTGAGCTATTCTTCACAGAAATAGAAAATAAACAAAGAAACAAACTTAAAATCTACAGGAAAGTACCCAGATCCCAGATAGCTAAATCAATTCTGAGAAAAAATGATAATTAACAATTGTAGTAGGAGGTTTCTGGCCTGGACTTTCGGGCCTAGCCTCAATGTTTAGGCCCCCAGACCCACAGACCCATAGATTCACACAGATTCTTTCAATAGTTTTAGGCTGATCGGCCTAAGACCCAGGCATATAACTTGCTAACTCCTTACCCTTAAACTAACCCATGACTCTTATCCTGTTCAGCCATGGGGCTCGGTACCATTTCTCAGAGCAGCATGGTTGTCCCCTGCTTCTTCCGGCTTCTCTCTGGCATTCTGCTCTGTGCTTCCTGTTCTCAGAGTTTTCCTAGTCTGGTAGCCCCGCCCACACTTCCTGCCTGCCTTTGACCAATCAATGCTTTTTATTAAACCAGTGGGTGGAATAATTATTTACAATGAAACAACACAATCTCCCACAAATAATAATTACTTTTTTATATTACCATACCTGACTTCAAGTTAAAATATGGAACCATAGTAATAAAAACAGCCTGGGGCTGTCACAAAAATGGGCACACATTATAGATCAGTGAGATAGAATTGATAGATCCATGTACAAGTTCACACAACTATAGCCATCTGATTTTATAATGATGCTTAAAATAAACACTAATAAAAAGGATAACATCTTTACCAAATGGTACTCAAAAAACTGCACTTATTTTTAATTTACCTCTTTAATTATTTGTGTGTCCCTTTTTCATTCTTTTTCATCTTACATTCCAACACAGTTACCCTCGCTCCCCTCCTCCTTCTTAATCCCACCTCTCCCCCCACCCC
This sequence comes from Phyllotis vaccarum, assembly GCA_033318265.1. NCBI lineage: Eukaryota > Metazoa > Chordata > Mammalia > Rodentia > Cricetidae > Phyllotis > Phyllotis vaccarum. Next base: position 47,065,793 of record JARWLC010000012.1, on the reverse strand, counting down.
CGAGCCCCCATCCACTCCTCATAGAGGGTACAGGCTCACATGGAGAGTCAACAAAGCCTGACATATCCAGAAAACCAAATATCTTTCTGTAGAAAAATAAAACTAGATCCTTACCTCTCCCTTGCACAGAAGTCAACACCAAATGGATCAAAAACCTCCACAAGAGATCCGAAACACACCAGGTGTGATGAAGCTCTCTTTTAATCCCAGCACTGAGGAGACAGAGACAGGCAGCTCTCTGTGAGCTTGAGGCCAGCCTGTTCTATAAGTTCAAGGACAGCCACGGCTGTGTAGAAAGACCCTGTCTTAAGACAAAACAAAGAACCTGAAACTCTAAATATGGGAAAGGAAAAAGTATATGCTACAAGCAGTAGACATAGGTCAAGATTGCCTAAACAGGACTCTGTTATCTCAGGAAATAAGAATAAGAAGTGACAAATAGGATATTATAAAATGTAGAGTAGGTTGTAAAGTAAAGGAAGCAGTCAACTGAATGAAGAGGAACACGTAGGAGAGAAACTCTTACACTTATACATTTCATAGAGAATTAATAGCTAGACTCTGCAATAACAAAAAAAAACTAAACATCAAGGAAACAAACAGCCCAAACAAGTCAAAAGATGAGCTATGAATCAGAATGTTCTCAAGAGGAAATGCAAATAAGTAATGGCCTTTTTAAATGTTCAATATGTTTAGCCGTCATGAAAATGCAAATTAAAATTACTTTGAGGTTCCATCTTAGCTGAGTCAGAACAGGTATCACCAAGAAAACAAATGCCAGAAAGTGTATGAAGGAAGTGCAAACAGGTTCAGCCCTGTGGAAATAGTGTGAATGTTTCTCAAAAAGCTAAAGATAGAACTGTCATAAACTCTAGATGTATCATTATTAACCAGTCATCAAAAAGACTCTATTTCCTATGACAGATAATTGTACAATCATGTTCAATGTGCAATGAAAAGACATCAACACAGATATTTCTTCACTGATGAATAAATATTGCAATTTTGGTACATAGGCACAACAGAATTCTCTTCAACTAATATATATATGTATATATATATATAATTTCAAAAAATTAATAGAATTGGAAAATATTACAGTAAATTAGGTAGGTAACCTAAGTTCAGAAACACGTGTATATTCTCTCTCCTATGTGGATCTTAACTTCAGATTTTTAGATTTCTGTAAGTTCGAATGATAGTCAGTAGAAACCAAAAAGCAAGATAGGATCCTTACCATCGTGAATAGATACAGAGGCTTTAAGAGAGAATAGTAAATATATGTGGTGTGTGTGTGTGTGTATGTGTGTGTGTGTGTGTGTGTGTGTGTGTGTGTGTCTGTGTGTGTGTCTGTGTGTGTTTATGTATGTATGTAGGTAGGTAGATAGAATGTGTAACATGACGGCAGGTGTGTAAAGGTTTGAAGGAGATGGGAGTGAGGCCAGGGGAAGGGCCAACCACAGCTAAGTATGTACAGAAAATCATGTGGAAGCCAACTACTCTATTAGCTAGCTAAAAATATAACTTATAAACTTGAAAATAAAAAAAAGTGTAGAAAGAGTTTGAATGGAGGTATTCCACATTAGTAAACAATGGTGCTCCCAGAAGCTAAGGGATGGACATTTCAGTACCATGTATGGGATACCTCCCTATGATGCCAACAAAACAATACAGACTATTGCTGCTGGTCTTGGTTTACCACAAGAATTAGACCCTATTACTGAAGAAATTACACATTTTGGATACATGACACAGAAGAGTCAAACTAGAATTGAACTTATAGCTTCTTTGCTGACTAGGATTAGTAAATTCTGGAAGATGCTAGGCCACTTAGGAACAAAAGTCTTCAATGGTCTTACCCAAGCTTATGCACTACAATACTACCTGCCAGGTATGATATGCCTACTGCTGCAAGAGTGGTATAACTGTTTATGGGATAGCCAAAAATTATGGGATATGATTTGTGACCTGCTACATAGGAGATAAAACATGCCTGATACTATAAACCTAGTCAAAAGTCTATGCCTTGGAAGAAAATATACTACTAAAGTTTTGCTAAATTAACATGTAGTATAACTTCCATCTAGATATTTATTATTGGAGCTATAGGCTAGTGATGCTCTTAGCCTCAGATAGTATAGTTTTTATTTACAGTGAGTGACAGTTGATGCAAAGACTCATAACTGGCTAAAGTGTAAGCAACTGTTACATGAATTTTGCATGAATTCCAATTGTTTTTAATAAAAAATCTTGAGCCAGATATTAGGGTAAATCCTGGAATATCAGAAAAGCAGAACAAGCCACTAGAGAAACTTCTCAGCACTACTAAATCCTAAGGCCAAAAGGGGAATATCCTGAGGTCTCTACGGATCCTCAGACTGAATGCTCTGAGTCCTCAGCCAAGAAGGAAGGGAAAAAGAAGGGCCAAACTCCTGTCTTCTTCCACCTTATATTCCTGTCTTCACTCAGCCTTATCACTTCCTGTCTAAACCTTCCTAGTGCTGGGATTAAAGATATGTGTGCTTCCCAAGTACTAGAAGCAAAGACATGGGATCTTAAGTGCTGGAATTAAACATGTGTTCCACCACTGCTTGGCTTTGTTTTTCTTTTAGAATCAGTTAATCTCATGTAGTGCAGTATGGCCTTAAATTCATAGAGATTCAAACGGATCTCTTCCTCTGCCTCCTGTGAATGCTAAGATTAAAGGTATGTGCCATCACTGCCTGACCTCTATGGCTACCTTTGTACCTGGCTTTGCCCTTTGATCTTCAGGCAATCTTTATTTGTTAGATTATAAACAATATGCCATCACATTTTCCCTTGTTTGTCGACAATAAAAAAGGTTACAACTAATATAAGAAAAATTATATTTAATAAGTAAAATAACTATATATAATATATACAGTTAAGAATTACATCAATAATGTCTATTCTATTAACAACTGACAAAATCAGAGAAAATACTTTATACATCCCATTTCAGTGAGTCCAAAGTATTCACCTAATTCACCTTGTATCCTAATTTGCATTACCAACTGAAAACTATCTTTTGATATCTTTTAAATTTATACACTTTATACGTTTTTAATAAGTTTTTTTCTGAATCTGTAACTAGATAGACCATAGCTACAACTAACTAGTTTTCAAATCCCTCAGAGACACGTGAAGGAAATAATATTAGCTGAGTAAACAGGAAGTGCAAGTAAGCAACTTCCAAAGAATGTTAAAAATGACAGAAAGAGCTGTCTGTCTGGATAGTCACTCAGATTCCTCTGCAACATTGGGGCATCAATCTTCAGCATATAGACCTAACATAGTAGACAGATTTATCTGTGATCAGGAATTTTTTGAAGGACTGTTCTACCTTATCATAGCAAAGTTCAGCAGTCCTTCCTTTTGTGTCCTGCTTGTCCATTTTGACATCATACTGTCAGCAGTCAAGGCATAAGTAATTTCTTGTTCAGTGACTAACCTTTGCCACAAAGAATGTAAACTTTATATGGAGTTTCTTTGATGTCTATTACCTTCTCCAAAGTAGAGTGGTGCTGCCAGGAACAGCTATGTCTCATTATCATAAAAAAGAACCTATATAGTTAAAACATCTCAAATGTCATATTCTATAGATCTCTGAAGTGTTTGAAGACAGCTTGTCTATCTAAAATGTACCTCAGTTTGGCCTTGAAAATATGACTACAGGTTTAATTGTAATGACTAGCTACTAACTTGCATTTCTTCATAACCCTGTTAGTTTGTAATAGTAATTTTCAAGGACTAGGAATTTCTATTATATTGTTAAATGAGCTGTATAGGTACAATACATTAAACAAGAATAGAAATACATATATATTATGTTCTAACAAAATTAATCTCAACTCTGTATCAATATACACAATTGGTATACAATATACAAAAATCCAATCCATTGTAAAAATACTTACTTTTTAAAAGTAGATTCAATAATCTATCATATCCATGTCCCCTTTTTGTCTTTTTAGAGTAGATTCAATAATCTATCCTGTTGTCTTATCATATCTGTAACTTTTTCTTTTTAGAGTTTATGCTCAATATCTACCCTTTTCCCTATTATATCTGTGCCTTCCCCTTTTTCTTTTTTTACAAAAAAGAACCCTGACCATTACCAATACAACTTGTAACCAACCACATTAAACAATGACAATTATCCATAACCTATTTAAAGATCAAAATTCACCCACCCCACCTATTGGGAATGTAGGTGTCCCATTCTTAATCCAATTACCCCACTTTTTGGGAATGTGGATATCCCATTCTTAAATTTACTATCTGCTGTCTGGGGGTGACAGCATTTTTAGGAGATCCCCTCCAAAACTGTGTTGATCACCAAGTGCTGGGAGAGGTAGTTGTAGCATTTATTGTCCAATCTCTGCATAATGGGAAAGTGCAGGGCTTGTCTCAAGTCCTGGTTAGAAAAGTCTGTGAGACTGGATCATCTCAGCTTGCCACTTCAAAACTGTGCTAAGCAGTTTGTAGTCCAACACTGATCTTTAGCTGGTTTTGTCAGCCTAGTAGCATTGCCATAGTCCATGTTAAATGATAGCTGTGGGGCTCCATTATCCTTGTGGAGACTTCAAAAGTCACAGTTAGGAATGATCACGGTTCATGGAAAGAAACTGAGACTCAAACCCAAAATCAGTACAGTGTACAGGAAGCTGGATAAAGCCTCTTTTCTAGAATTAGTACTCTATATGACCATTAATATCATGACAAAAAGTTTTAAATATGTATATTAATCTTAAAATTTTTATATAAAATTCACACCTTAAGAAAAGTTTTAAATAGTTAAAACAAAGCTAAAAGATCATGAGATCAGTAGCAAGAGAATAGTCCCTTAATTTTGGCTTTTCTCATGTCCCATATCAGGTGGCTCTTTCTAATATGATACATAGAGATTTTCTATTTTCCTTCAACAAGTATGCTTGGGTTTAGAGAAGAAAAGAGCCACACTTCAACTCAAAGCCAGCTTTAATTTTCTATTGAACTGGGACTACAAAAGGACCATTTGCATATATGCCCATAGAGAATAGTAGAAGCAAACATTTTAAAAGATTTATAAAATTTTATCCTGTTGGAGATGTGATATGCAAATAGGCCAATTTACTCCTTTTCTTGGAATATTTTCTATGGATAATATGTCCTTTTTTTAAAGATGTCTCATTTGTCCAGTGGTCTTCAGATTCCTTAGCTGGATGCCTTTGTTCTTATGAAAAACAAAAATAAAACCCTACCCCAACTCCACTCAAATGGAGGTTCTCTTTCTAATCTTAATCAATTTTACTTTTAGTCCTAAAGAACCAAAAAGAGCTGCAGAAAAGAAAATGGAAAAATTGTAAGAGCTGGAGAGTTGGAAGGAATGCTGTATGAAGCACTGTCTTGTGGCTAACACATGGTTGGTGTAACCATGAACACACAGCCTGGAGAGACCTCTAATGAATAGGTTCCCTGGAGTGTTAATTTTCAATACTTATCCATTCCAAGTCTCCCCCAATTCATCAACTAAAGTATTCCTAGCTTGGTATAATTTGTACAGCTTATCATTCCAGAAAATTATTATTTTCTATAGCTGTTTGTCTCTTTCTCCAATTTGACTATAATCTCACATTCCTGATGGATATAAGAATCTTTAATTTTTTGTTTGTTTAGTTTTTATGAGGGAATACTAATTTTTAAGCTTCTTATATGTGGGACCCAAATCATAAATTATCCTCTTTATTTTCTTTATTCCATTTACACTCATATTTGATTTTGGGCATGGTTTTATTGGTCCTTAAGGCTTTACTCACTTAATTTTTCTTCATTATTATATAATTTCCCCTGACATAGTTTCAAGTTCACTGGCACTTCAGTCTCTGATCTTAATCCTACAATTAAATTTATTAGTACTAGAATTTGAATATTCTTTTTCTAATTTCTATTATCCCGATCTCTTCACACTTTCCTTTGGGGATCTGTATCAGGCTGAATTACATTGTAATGCCTCTGTATATATATATATATATCACTGTGTAATTTCAACATGTACTGTATTTTATTACTGGTGTTTGTCTCCTTCACATATGTAACATGAGACATACACGCATGCATACATACATGCATACATACATACATACATACATACATACATACATACATACATACATAAATGTAAATGTGCTGGTGGTTATAGTGAAAAATAATTGCCATTGGCAAGAACAAATGAGTAGTATAATTAAGGTGATGATTATTCTAAGTAAGAATAGAATCTCAAAAACAAAGACAGTCTCTGATGATAGGGTCACTGCTGACCAGTCACGGCTGAGGAAAGAAGCTTTAAATTTGAAGATAAATCAATTTAAGAAAAGTTAATGCTAAGATTGCTTTATCCCAGATCGCAACTTTAGTAAAGCACTCCCTGGGAACCCACAGTTCCCTTGGGGGTAGGGAACCGGCTGCATTTCTTCAGTGAAGACTCTTCTCTCTTCCAAATCTAATCCACAATCTCACCTATCACTGTCGCAGACCACCTGCAGTGACCCCTGCTCCTCTTCTCTGGTCTCCATTTCCAGCAGATCACACAAATCTTCTCTTCCACACTTCCTCCCTGCTCATCTTGCTATATCAGCCCCCAGCAGACTTTCTCTGGGAGCTGACCAGCTAAGCCTGACAAAAAACCAAGTAGGCCAGTGAAGCAGGAAGATGAACTTCAGATTTCCACTTTCCCTCTGCTCTTCCACATCCCACTTCAGCTGGGCAGCAGACAACCTGTTGTAGACTCTCCTTGCTCTACACACTCCTTCCCAAGGGACTATGCAGCTCCTGGTGGAACATCCTGATTTCCCCCCTATGGTAGATTCCCTCAGCCACATCAGACGATTCTCAAATGTCAGCTACCAGTACCTAGAAACACATTTTACCAAGAACCCCCCAGTGGCCACAGCTATCAGAATCACAGAAGAATTACCTACCAGGTAATACACAGTGACCATGCTCTCCTAAGAACCAGAGAGGGCAACAGACAACCAAGGAACAAACCACCATCCCAAAAAGACAAGACTGGATATCAGTACCTACAATCAAATCTTCCCAATCCCAGACCAGCATAAAAACATAATAAATAACAGCCAGGACAACATGTCTCTCCTAGAGCCCAGCAACTCCACCACAACAGGCCCTGAGGATTTCAACATAGCTGATACATAAGAAAAAGATCTTAAAATAGTCTTTATGACTATGATAGAGGTCCTTAAAGAAGAAACAAATCCCTTACAGAAAACTATGAAAGCACAAACAGTATAAGTAAACAAATAAGACAAGTATTAATAGTATTTGCAAAATGAATCCAAAAACACAGAACAAAAGGTCATCTACCATGACCAAATTGTGGTACGAGGTTTCTGGCCCAGACTTTTTAGGCTGATCAGCCTAAGGCCCAGGCATATAACTTGCTAGCTCTCTACCCTTCATCCTGTTCATGAGTCATCCTGTTCAGCCATGGGGCTCAGTACCTTTTCTCACAGCAGCATGGTTGTCCTCTGCTTCTTCGACTTCTCCCTGGCCTTCTGCTCTGTGCTTCCTGTTCTCAGAGTTTTCTTAGTCTGTTAGCCCCGCCCACACTTCCTGCCTGCCTTTGGCCAGTCAGCACTTTTTATTAAGCCAGTGGGTGGGACAATTATTTACAATGGAACACAGCATAATCTCCCACACCAAGTAGGCTTCATCACAGAAATGCAAGGATGGCTTGACATACATAAACATAATAATGTAATGCACCATATAAACAAGCTGAATAAAAAAGAAACACATGATCATCTCATTAGATGCTGAAAAGACCTTTCACAAAATCCAACACCCCTTCATGATAAACATCCTGGAGACATTAGGAATACAGGGGGTATACCTAAATATAATAAAGGCAGTTTACAACAAACCTACAGCATATCAACTTAGAGAAAAACTCAAAGCAATTCCACTAAAATCATGAGTAAGACAGGTTATCTGTCCATACCTATTCAATATAGTACCTGAAGTCTTAGCTAGAACAATAAGACAACTGAAGGAGACCAAGGGGATACAAACTAGAAAGGAAGAAGTCAGTGTATCTCTACTTGCCACAGTATGGTAGTTTACATAGGTGACTTACAAAAAAAAAAAAAAAAAACAAACAAAAAAAAAAAACAAAAAAAAAAACAGAAAAATCCTACAGCTGCTAAACACTTTCAGCAAAGTAGCTGAATACAAAATTAACTCAGAAAAATCAATAGTCCTCTATATACAAATGACAAAGCAAAGGTTTTAATTTTCATAACTCTGACTTAAGAGTAGTAGAAATCTTAACCAGAGCAATAAGACAAGAGAAAGAAACAAAGAGTATCTAACTATAAATGAAGGTCAAATTACATCTATTTGCAAAAGATATAATTTTACCTGAACATATGCACAAAAATGTTAGAACTGATAAGAAAAATATGCATATACACATAATAATGTATATTTCGGGCTGGAGAGATAAGTCAGTGGTTACGAACACTGGCTGTGCTTTCAGAGGGCCCAGGTTTGATTCTTACTACTCACATGTTGGCTCACAATTATCTGCAATTCTAGTTCCATGGGATTCAATGATCTCTTCTAGGCTCCATAAACACTATGCATACATATGATACACAAACATATATGTAGGTAAAACATATATACACATAAATAACACACACATATGTATATATACATACATACTCATGTTTTTCATGATAGTATGAAAAACAAAAGGCAGACCTCATGAGAGTGAGGAATGGCGTCATGGTTATCAGAGCCTCATAACTGTTTGGGGTTGAGAGTGTTGGACAGAGGACAAACAGTGGCTATAGGACTGATCTGGATAAGGACTCTGATTGCTGCACAAAACAATAGGACCAATGTATTTGACTTCACTAGTAAAACATTTGAAAATTCGTACTAGAAAGGATTTTGTTGTTTTGAACACTCACACACAAAAATGTCATCTGAGGTGATAGGTATACTAATAAGCTTTTCTCTAAGAATCACTAATTATATACACACATTGAGATAGCACAGTATGCCTCATTAATATGTACAACTACTACACATCAATTAAAATAAAAATGCATTTAAAAACTAAGACATATTGGTGCCAATCATATAAACTTCCATCTTAGGAAATAAAGAAACAAAGAGAAAATTAAATCTTAGTAAGTATAATTTAAAAAAATAATAACAATCAAGTCAGAAATCAGTAAATTGAAAAGAAGAAATCAATGAGAAAATTCTTAAATTAAGAGGCTATTACTCTTAAAAAGATAAATAAAACTCAGTAAATCTCTAGCTAAACTAACTATGAAAAAAATAAGTAGGAAAGAAGGCAAAAAAAAAATTGCTGCTGTCAGAAATGAAAGAATAATCACCATTATACATTCTAGGAGTATCAAAAGCATTGTAAAGAAATGTTATGAGAAATTCCATGGTACAAGTTTGACAGCAGATAAAATATTGAAAATTAACCTCAACCAAAACTCACAGAAAGAATAAATAACCTACACAGGTATGTCTATTGAAGAAACTGAATCATAAATCAGTATGGTAGTTGATATTATCAACATTCTCGAAGTCCAGAAATAGTCACTTTCTACTTCCTGGCTCTGCATACAATGTGACCAACAGTAGCAAGTTGCTGTTAACCATACTACCTTACTGTGAATACAGACTATTCCCTCAAAATGTAGGCAAAAATAAATCTTTCTTTTTAAGTTGTCTTCAGCATATTTCATCACTGCAGTAGGGAAACCAGGAGAATTAGTAACCTTTTAAAACAAAAACAAACAAGCGAACAAAAACACTAGATGGGTTTCATTGAGAACAACTGCCTAAAATTTGGGGAAGACATTACACTAATACTTTATTAGTTGTGTAGACTTTAAGTAATCATAAAAAGCAGAGCAATTAATGAACGGGATATTTTGACAGAGTGAGTGAGCCATCATGGGTTTAGCGACAAACCTGGTGCTAGAGAAATCCACAGGAACCCACAAGGAGGTCCCAGCTATGAATCGTAGCAATGCCTGACCTAGCCTTTCCCTGTAGTCAGATGGGTGGCTACACCAATTGTCATCATAGAACCTACATTCAATGACTGATGGAAGCAGATACAGATACCCACAGCCAAGAACTTGGCCAAACTCCACTGGGACAGTTGACCTGAATTAATGGGACTTCACAGCCCCTGGTCTGACAGCTGGAGAGTTTGCATGGGACCAAATAAGGCCCTCTGAATGAGAATGGCAATTGCATAGGTCAAGCTGTTAGTGGACCCCCTGGATATGGGATCAGGAATATCCTGGTTACATGAGATAGCTTTTTAGAGCCCATGCCATATAATGTGATATCTTGCTCAGCCTTGATACAGGGAGGAAGGGATAGGTCCTGCCTCAACCTGGCATGTTAGCCTGTAAAGGGAGGCCTTACCACCTTTGAGGAGTGGATGAAGGGTGAGGTGGGGGTTACGGAGGTGGTGAGGAGAGAGAAGGGGAGGGAGGGGGAACAGTGGAAGGCATGTAAAAGGAATTTTATTAATAATTAAATAAAATAAGTATAAAAAAGAACAATTAAAGTCTAAGCAAAGGAAGAACAAAAGCTGAAAACCATCTCCAAATGGTTATGTAACTTCCTAGGAATGGTGGGTTCACTAAGACAGGGTGATTCTCTATATGGGAAATTATAAACTGGTTGACACAGAATTTGGTCATATCATGCACTACTGATTATACAGGTGGATAGGCAAGACACAATTGTATTACTGAAAGTGAAGAATCTGCCAATGTACAGAGTTAGGAAAACTACTGAATGAAAAAAAATATTGTCTTCAACTATCTTTATATTATATTAAACTTGACTTCCAAGTGTATTCTATGTATATGTTATTAAAAAACTTCATAGTTTGATAGGAATTAATTTTTCTTTAACATTATTCACACAAAAAAAGCATTATACCTTAAAAATAAATGGCTATTCATGTACAATTAATGATATCATCAAATATATAAAATAATAAATCATAGAATTGAAAGACCCATGTAACTTTGACATCTACCTAAGGACTGGTGTCTAAACTGCATCATACATTCCTGCAAAACATTTAAGAGGGTGAGAGAAAGGTTGAAGATATGGCCTGGTATCCGAGTGCTTGCCTAGTGTGGACAAGAGCCCAGCTTTGATCCTACAGGAAGAGAGAGAAAGACAGAGGGGAGGAAAGAGGGGAAATAAAGAAAGAAGGTGGACAGAGGGAGGGAGGAAGTGAAGGAGAAACAGGATGGTTTTTTTTTTGTAGCAAGTGGCAAGTGATATCCAAATGACTAATAAAGTCCAAAAAGGCTCCAACTCATTAACTATCAGAAAACTTTAAAAACCAATGTCTATTAGTAATGTATACACATACACACATGCTGATCTGAGTTGCTAAACTAAAAATACTTTTAAGGGTTGGTTACATTGTGGAACTCAGACTATCCTACATTACTATAGGAGAGTACATTGTCACAAGCACTAAGAACTGTTTAGTTGTATCTACTGAAGGAGAATATAAGCCTCCTCAACACATAAAAGTTCCATGATTATATAAATACTCAAAAGAAATGTAACTATATGCAGAATTAAAAAAATATATACAACAAGGTTTATAGGAGCGTACTCATAACAGCTAAAAACTAGAAACAAAAAAAAATAATACTTTGAAGAGTTAAAAAAAAAAAAGGACAATAGTACAATAGTATTCATGTCACAGATCAGCATACTGTCCAGTCATTATCAGAGAGTCTTCCTCTGGCAGCAGATAGAATGGGTGCAGTTTCCCATCCTGACATCATGTGGAGAGAGAGAGAAAGTCTAAATTGGAAGTCCCCTTTGGATCCCTCCAGATCTAAGGGAATAGCACAAAAGAAATGAAGGAAACATTACGGAGTCAGAGTGGGTGGAAGACACCAAGAGAACATGGTGTACCAAATCGGCTAAGCAGGGCTCACATGGATTCAGAGACGGAAGCAGCAAGTATGGAGCCTATCAGGGTCTACACCAGGTCTCCTATACATGTGCTGTGGCTGTTAGCATGGTATGTTTGGGGCTCCTAACAGTGGGAGCTGGGGTGTCTCTGGCTTTTTTGCCTGCTCTTGGAATTCTTTTCCTCCTACTGGTAAGCTTTGTCCAAGCTTGATATGAGAACTTTTTCCCTTTATCTTGTTAGTTTTGTCCTATTTGATTGTTGTATTTTGGGGAACTGCTCAGCTTGTTTCTTAAGGGAAATTAAAAAGGGGTAGATGGGAGGGAGGGGATGTGAATGGGCTTGGAAGAGTGAAGGAGGGGAGAACTGTGGTTGGGATGTAGTGTGTGGGAGAAAAATCTATTTCCATTTATGAAACAAAGAGATTGGGGAGAGAGACAGGAGGAAAACCACAGAGAGAAAGAGAGAATTCTCAATCCTCAGTCATGGGGGAAAGAGTACCTATGTCAGTCCAGTCACGGTGTCTCATGCCTACAATCCTAGCACTTCCAGGATGGAAGCAGGAGTAATGGAATGTTCATGTATTTTGTTTCTTGGTATTCATTTTTGGAAGGCCTATCAAGATGCCTAGCAAAAATGTAAGCTTTTCTTGTATGCATTGTAAAATAGAATGAAATAAAATTATGGTATGTAAATTATGATTTTCTGATTTATTCGGGCAATACAAGTTTTGTCCTATAACTTCTAATAACTACAGTTGGGTATATTTGGAGTTCACAAAGCCTTTGTGTGTGTGTGTGTGTGTGTGTGTGTGTGTGTGTGTGTGTGTGTGTGTTCATTGCTATAATGGTAAAGGTAAATAGACCAACAGAGGCCAGTGATGTCCACACAAAATCTCTATTAAAAAAAATAAATGGTGTTAGTTATTCTCAGCCTACCAAATATATCTTTGATGGCCCAATTGTCTTTTCCCATTATCTTATCTTACTTTGTTTGCCCTCCCCCTCTTCTGAGTCCCTTGATTTCTCCTATCTCCTTTTTTCAGTCTCCTGTGGATGAATTTTTCCTTAGGCCTCTGCTCACAAAATGTGACATGAAGACATTATTAATTATGAAAGCTCTGCCTTAGTTTAGGCTTGTTCCTAACTAATTCTTATAATTAAATTAGCCCATATCTTTTAATCTATGTTCTTTTATGTGGCTTCGTTACCTTTACTCTCTACTGTCCATCCTGCTTTCTCAACATCTGACTGTGACTACCCTTCTTCTTCCCAGCATTTTCTCTCTGGGCCAAAGTTCCACCTATCTCTCCTGCCTAGCTACTGATCATTCATCTTTTTATCATACCAGACACAGCAATACATCTTCACAGTATACAATTTCCCTTTGTCTAAAAAAAAAAGATTAGATCCAAGATTCTCACTCTGAAGGAGAAAAAGATATAGGATTAATAGGATAACATGGTAGATTATTAAATCTACTTTTAAATTTAAAAAGTGAATACTAGTCTCAAGTACTTTACATCAGTATGTATTTTTGTATAATGATACAAATTTAATGTTATTTTTGTTATATTATATATGTGTTTCTACTTGTATTTAATATATTGTATTTATTCAACTCATTTAACAATCTTATATAAATTTCTAGCTCTCAAAAGTTATTATTACAAACTATATGGAATAATTAATAAATACAGTTTAGTAGTTAATCATCTACTAATCAAGTTTGTAGCCATGTTAGGCATGTTTTTAAGGTCAAATAGAGATATATTTTATAGAGATGGGTCTACAAAACTTCAGAGGTCTACAGAATATGGCATTTAAGATGTTTTCACAACATTAGGCCTTTTCTTGACAGTGAGATACATTTGTTCCTAAGCACACCAATTTACTTAGGAGGAAAAAAATATTAGGCATCGAAGAATCTCTAATGAAAGTTTGCTTTCATTGATGGAAAAGTTATCCACTGGACAGAAAAATTGCCCTTTCCTCAACTGCTGACCATATGCTAACCAAACTAGACAAACAGGACTCAAAGAAACTACTAAACTTTGCCAAGACAAGGGAAGACGGTCCTTCAAAATTTCCTACTTTATAAAAGGTCTGTCGGATGTTCTAGGACTGTAGGCCAAAGAAAGATGTCCCGGTGATACATATAAATCTTGGGTTGACTGTCCAAGCATCCAGGTATCTCTGTCCTTTCTGTAGTTATAGAAGTTGTTTGCTCTGTATTTCCTGTTTACTCTGTATATTATGTATTTCTCAGGTGTCTGATGAGGTTGAAGACTACACCATTATAGTTATAATTTTACTTAGTTGTGATAGAAAGCAAATTAGGTAACCTTTGAACTCACCAAGAGAGGACAGATAACAGTATTTTCTCTGAGTTTGACAAATACAAATGGAGTGTATGTCATGATCATAAGTCTTACTTGAAAGTTGTTCTTACTGCATATGGTTTTAATATGTTAAAATGAATACCTTTCCCTTTTATTTGACAATACCTGATAATTGTTCTTATTGTATATAGTTTTATTATTTTAGAGTTAAAAACCTTTTCTTTTTATTTGGACAAAAAGAGGGAAATGTTGCAGGAGATTTGTTTCCTCTTTCCCGCAAAACTGTCAATAAACTGAACCCTTGATTCAGAGGCTGAAGTCCACACTCAGCTGACCAGAATAAACCATAGAGATTTTTGGCAGACTCAGATGGGGAGAGAGGGACACAAGGAAGGAGGAGCAGCTTAGGAGTTCCATGGGCTTTTTAAATCTTGGAAAAGCATTGAAGAAGGTTAACTTGGTTTTTCACTGTCACTTTTTGGAACTACCAGGTTCATACTCTACTATCTAACTCTCAAGTTTTTATTGATAATAGAATAATTTACATAATTATTACATCCTCCTCTAGAGTAGCCCCATGAAGTCAGTGAGGGCAGCCATGAAGATCTTGTCACCAAAGCTACTTATAGGTGGAGTTGTCTTTTCCATATATTTTAAGCATTAATTTTATTTTTCTATCTGATCGAGGTTCCTTAAGAGGAACTGGGTAGAGTACATGGTGGAAGTGGCTAGCAACCTACCAATATCTCATGTCCTTAATACAGAGAACCTTTGAGAGTGATTATTCAGCTAAAATATGCATTCCCCAGAATTTCTGTTAAAAGAAGCCATATATTTAAGTTCTGGCCTACAAAAAGCAAATAGAAATGTCCATGTCCAATTCTGAATCTTTCTTCTTTTTTAATTTAGGTGGACCTTGGAGACACAAGTTTGCAATTCTCCAACAACATAGGTTTTGAATGACTGTGCTAAATAAAGCTGGCATTGGTACTTCCATCTGCCACTGGTATTTGGGGAAGAAATAAACTTAATCAAGCCATTTTCATCTTGGACTGCACTTGTTAAAGCAACAGCTCAGGCATCCAACTCTTGGAGCATGAATTCACAAAAAAAGCCATAGGCACAGGCTGGAACCACAAGTGGTCAGAGTCCCTCCCACTCGGGCTAAGGAGTTAGCAGGAGTTAGTCGCTTTTGCATGTTTTCTCCTGCAGATGGCTGGCTTTTTACTTGTCCCCTCTCCTGGTGGCTTGTGGTTGACCCTGGACTCCCTCCTCAGGCTGCTGCCACACTAGGTGGCTGCCTCACTTCACCCTCATCTGAATCATCATTATCAGCAGATTGGGTGAGTCAACTGGAATTTCTTTTTGTTTGTTTGTTTGGTTGGTTTCTTTTGTCTTGGTTTTTTTTTGGGGGGGGGAGGGTTGTTTTTTTTAACTATTTCTTCAAGGAGGAAATTAGTTTAAGATAGAGAGAGGGGCTTTTCCCACATTAAAAAACTGGAAACAATATTACAATGAAAGGAGTTTGGTCTCTGTTGGATAATATGATAGATGGTATGAAAACAGAACAATTAAGTAAGAGGATAATTAATGTAGATAGGATTTACATGATGTCTATGACACATATTATTTGTGCTTTTGTACACTGTAAAGATTTGTCATCCTTATGTTTTAATAAAATGCTGATTGACCAGTAGCTAGGAAGGAAATACAGGTGGGGTGACCAGTCTAGGAGAACTCTGAGAAGAGGAAAGGCAGAGACACAGTCACCAGCCAGACATAGAGGAAGCAAGATGAGATGCTGCACTGAGCAAAGGTGCCAAGTTGCATGGCTAAACCTAGACAAGAACTATAGGTTAAGTGTAAGAGCTGCTCAGTAATATGTTAGAGCTACTGGTTACTATACTCTTAAGCCTCTGAGTCAATTATTTGTGAAGCAGCCAGGTATTTGAGAGTCTCTGTAGAACAGAAACTTCCATCTACAGAGTATCTCCAGAATTTTTAATCAAAGAAGTTGACTAGGTTTTTCTTTGGTATGCCCCAGGCATAAATTATAAGCATCTTGGGAAAATTTTTATACAAGGAGACCAAAGCTTTCACTCAAAAAGATGGTATCCAGTTGGATACTGCAATGCTTAATTTCAGTTATTGATTTAGTAAGATCTAGAATCACAAGTGAGAAGAGTCTCTGCGCATGACTGTGGAGGATGAATGATGTTGTCCAGGTTATTTGAAATGGGAAGACCCATCCACTGTGAGTGGAACCATCCCCTGGACTGGGATCCTGAACTGTATAAAAAAGGAGGGAAAAAAAAAAGCTGAACACAAAGTATCATTCATTTCTTCAGCCTCTTTTATCCAACCTCAGGAAAAAAATCCGAGACAGATACTTCTGAAACAGGCAACAGAACAATTACAGATCTTATTTAGTCCCCCATTGTATCAAAGGAAAGGCCTAAAATACAAGTAAAAAAGATGCATCGCTTGCCTTTCATTCCACATTAGCATCTTCACGAGTCCTTGCATGAAATGGCTCTGCTAATAGACATCAGAGTGCTCTGAAAAGTACATGACAGTTCAAAACAATGGGATACTTAAAAACATCTCATTCAGAAATTTGGTGGTTTCCTGAAAACCCCAGCTTCAGAATGTTGTGGTTTGGAAACCAGAGGCTCGTTTTGTAAGAATGTTTTATTTTTAAAACCAAAAAGAAATATTGAGTCCTTTGGTGAGCATCCTGCTACCCAAGCCTAAAGAGTGCCAAGGAATTTCAGGACTCTGCTGCACATGTGGTTTGGCAGGTGCTTTATAAATAGTGGTACACAGGACAATGTCGAATGGATCAAACTGCTTGCATTACAATCTTGAAGATCCAGTTCATGTTTAAAATTTAGCTCTATCTCAGGAATCTCCTAAAAAAGTAATGATGAATGATAAGTGGAGATGCAGTAAAGCCCTTAGTAGCCTTAACATCAAATGAATTTATTATAATTTTTATACAATTTTTGTCTATAATAAATGCTGAATTAGACATGACTTAGGCCATCATTTCAGACCATCACCAACATAGACCCGGATGTTCAAAGTGAAAACCTTTTATGAATACAGTTTCTATTGTGAAGCCATTAAGATGATGAGAGCCACAGATCTCCGGGTGGCTCTGTGTGGCTCTGTTTGCCATTCAAACCACTCTACTGTTTACATTTCAGAGTTTTCTGACCACATGATGGAATTCATTCCATAGCTCCCTCTGACAGGATAATTCCAGTGTGCCATTTCTTAAGAATGTTGAACTGGACCCTAACTTGGCTAATATTTGAGTACTCTACACTCCCAGAGGGTTTCTTGGGATGAGAATCTGGCTCCAACTACTCTGAGATGTTCATATTTAACCTCTATCACTCAACCCAAGAACTATCCAGCCCACAATTTGTGTTTGAGCCAATAAATCATTTTGAGCTGAAAAAAAAAAAAGTGAGGCCATTGTGGGGGGAAATGGAATGGACCAAGACTCAACAACAATTTGAAGTCAATGACCATTATTCAAAAGTTATGATGCTTGTGCCTTGAGGCATCAATGCCTGGATGACTATTGAGAGTGCTGGACCAAAGAAAGACCTTTACATATCATCACCATCCACAAACACACAAGTATGCAGAATGTCTGAAATTCTTGTAGTACTGGTATAAGAGACTCTATTCATAAATTACAGATGTTTTGGACATGTAGACAATATTGTTCTCCATAGAAGATCATTCAGAGGGATAAGAACTTGACTTTAAGATCTAAAGCATTGTTGAAGGATAATTTTTACTAGGTATAGTTTTATTATCTTGTTACAAAAATTATTGAGGATGTTTTTAATATAAAACTAGAAATTATGAGTAAGTACACATAGGGACTCATTATTCTGCCCCTTATACAAAGTCATGATTGATATTTCTAAGCATATTTAGTATAAAAGCCACTAGCCACACAAAACTACTGAACAGTTAAAATAAATTAATACAAACTGAAATGTGCTTTGATGCTAAAATGTTCACTACACGTCAAAAAAGTATGAAAATGCAAAAGATCTCCTTGCATAATTTTATATTAGAAACGTTAAAATGATTTTATTTTGACCATATTTACTTTAATGAAATGAACATTAAAATTAATTTTACTTGCTTCCTTTTTACCTTTTTAAATATAACAGCTAGAAAACTTTAATGACATATGTGACTTGTATCTGTGTAAAATATATGATAAGGCTGTTCTAGATTTTTCTTATACATATAAAAAGACTTATCTATCATGCACAACCTTTAAATGTGCCAAAATAGTTCTCTATTTTGACTGACTTTTTTAATTTAACAATTATAATGAATATGCTTCTATAGCAAAGTGGTAGTTTGAGAAATGTCACCTATAAGCTCTTGTATTTAAAGGCTCAGTCCCCAGTTGGTAGAACCTTATGTGATGT
Source organism: Phyllotis vaccarum (assembly GCA_033318265.1). Classification (NCBI taxonomy): domain Eukaryota; kingdom Metazoa; phylum Chordata; class Mammalia; order Rodentia; family Cricetidae; genus Phyllotis; species Phyllotis vaccarum. Next base: position 47,046,970 of record JARWLC010000012.1, on the reverse strand, counting down.
TATGGGGAAATGCACCCTTGCTAGAGGAAGTACTTCACTGAGGGTGGTCTTTGAGAGCTTATGGCCTGGCCCCACTTCAAGATGACACTCTCTACTTCATATTTGAGGTGATAGATGTGATCTCTCAGCCTCCTGCTGCCATGCCTACAATATGATGCCCTGCCTCCCCTCCACGACAGACTTTTATCTCTCAGAACTATAAGCCAAAATAAACTCTTTCTTCTTCAAATTGCATTTAGGTTAGATCCAAGTTCAGGATCCTCTGAACCTAGTTTCTAAAGTACATGATGTCTTTAGCCAGGACTTACTTTCCATTTCTAGGAGGAAGTGAGAAATCAAGGGCAATAGTAATAGCTTGTATTTGGTGGGAGTCTCTGGGACAATCCTGACCAACTCAAAAGAGCTTCTGTGGCCTAATGCTGAGATGCTTGTTAGATGGTCTTTGGCTCTTGGCATTGTCAGGCAGAGGAGAAGAAGTCCATTTCAACTATACATGTTGCATCTTTGTATGGTTTTGGTATCAGGGTCACTGTAGCTACATAAAAAGAGTGGGGCAATGTTCCTTCTGTTTCTATTGTGTGGTACAGTTTGAGGAGTATTGGCATTAGCTCTTATTTAAAATTCTTGCAGAATTCTGGGTTGAAACCATCTGATCTGGTCCTGGGCTTTGTTGTTGTTGTTGTTGTGAGACTTTTAATGACTTCTTCTATTTCCTTAGGGGTTGTAGGTCTATTTAAACTGTTTATCTGGTCTTGATTTAATTTTGGTAGGTGGTACCTATCCAGAAAATTGTCCATTTCTTTCAGATTTTCTTCCTTGACCCAGTCATCAGTTGTGCATTATTCAGTTTCTGTGAGTTTAGAGGCTCTCTGTAATTTGTGTTGTTGTTGAATTCTAACTTTTAGCCATGGTGATTCAATAAAATACATGGGCTTATTCAATTTTCTGTTTCTGCTGATATTTGCTTTGTGACTGAGTATGTGACCAGTTTTAGAGATATTTCCATGGGGTGCTGAGAAGGTTTATGTATATCTACATAGAGATCTCCGTGTATATAGGTTTCTTTCTTGGGTAAAGAATTAATAATATGACATTCTCAAACATCTCTACAGTTACTTCACACTCTTCCCTCCTTATTCTGTTCTTAAATCCTCCTCTCCTGTTCCTAACTGGAGCTGTCCCCATTTCCCATTCCCAAGATCAGATCTCTTGTACCCCGCTATTCCTATTGCCTCTCCAACCCCCCCCCCATAGCACACAATGGTCCCTACTTACTTCCCTGGTTTCTAAAGTTCCTGCAGGATACGTAATGAGAGTTCTTTCCCTCTCTCTCTGCTACACGAGGACATAAGGTGCCATCTGTAAAGAAGGGAGATGGCTTCACCAAGAATCCTACCATGCTGGTGCCTGATTTCCAGCCTCAAGCCACAGAGGAAATAAATACTTGCTGCCTGAACCATTCCACCTGTAATATTCTGTTATATCAGCTCACACTGGCTGGTACTTTATGTCCATTTCTTAAATCGCAACTCAAAGCAAAGTCAAGAATAAAAAGAAACAGAAAACTTCTATGGCTATGACAGGAGCTAAAGATTTTTTTGTTTTTTTTTTGTTTTCTCATTTTATTTATGCTGGGGTTCCAGGACATAGAAGGTGTCATCCACATTCAGGTTAGGTATCCCCAGTTTAGAAGCTTCTTCACAGACATGCCCAAAGATGTGTCTGCCAAAAAGATCTTAAGTCTTGTCAAGATGACAAAATGGGCCATCACATTTTGTATAATGTATGTGTACTTTGCAGATTTCTTTTTTTTTTTCTTTAAAAAAAATTCCCCATACCCACTACTTCTCTCTCTCTCTCTCTCTCTCTCTCTCTCTCTCTCTCTCTCTCTCTCTCTCTCTCTCTCTCTCTCTCTCTCTTTCTCTCTCCCCTTCCCCCAGTCCTCCACACCTTCCATCCTGCTCCCCAGACAGGGCAAGGAATCCCAAGGTGAGTCAATTGGGCCTGGAAAATCCAGTTGAGATAGGACTGAGTCCCTCCTCCAAGTATCAAGGCTGAGAAAGGTGTTTCCCTAGGCATGGGTCTGAAAAGCCAGTTCAAGAACCTGGGATAGACTCTTGTCTGATTGCAAGAGGCTCCAGAAACTGCCCGGGGCCTTTGGACTGTCATCCACATTCAGAGAGTCCAGATCTATTCCATGAAGGTTCACTGGCTGTCATTTCAGAGTCTGCAAGCTCCCAAAAGAACAGGATGGCCTACTCCATGGGTCTCCCCATCATGATCCCAATCCCTCCCTCCTCTCATGCAATCTCTCCTCCCTCTTCAGCTAGACCAATAGGTCATCCCTAGTGTTTAGCTCTGGATCTCTGCATCTGCCTCCATCAGCTGCTGAATGAGAGTCCTATAATGGCAATTAGGGTGTTCATTCATATAAAGAGCTAAAGATTTTCAAGTAGGAAATGTCATGATAGACTTTGAGCCCTCAGAGAAAAAGTTACAAATCTGTATTTAAAAAGCAGAGTTTCTGGCAGCCTTGAAGACAGAGTCATTTCAATCTGTCCCTCTTTTCAGAGAATATTAGACAAACACTAATGTAACCCTCATATCTGGGCCTTTCTCCCTAAGCTACGAGCCAAACAAATTCACTAGCATCTACAGCCAGGGAGATCCATAGCTCACTTAAGATTTGACCTTAGGAATAACATCTACTTTCCTATTAGAGTTCTACTATTAGAAGGCAAAGAAAGAATTCCTTTTTCTTATGCCCCAAAATGTTTCCAAATTACCCAACGATGTCAGCCTTTTACTCAGAAGAGAAAAATGTGAAGACAATAAATATGTATAGCAGAGGAAGTCACTTACTGAGCTTTAGACTGGCACTCCAACAGAGTCAATGGAACCAGCTAGAGCAAATCAACATAACACAAACACACCTACTGTGCAGCAGCCCCACTCAGATCACTCCATGTTAGGAAAATGCACCCTCTTATGAGGTTAACCCCAGACATTGCACACTGTTTAACTGTGCTGTGTAAACATTTTACAAAAGTAAACCACACTCGTTTATTCAGACATTTTAAATGTGGGAAGAAATAAAATACAAAAATAAAAGGCAACCCTGAATTTGTATTACATACATTTTAAGACAGTAAATAGATGGGAAGCACCTATAAACTCTCCCACTCTTAAACATTATATCTTAAATCCAGTATTCTTTGTTTCTACTTTTTACCAGTTTTTGTTGTTGTGAAATGTAGGTCAAATTGTTGATAAGTGCTGGATAAAATCTGTTTATACCTACATGAATGGAGCAATCTTTCCAGTGTCTGACACAGTTTAAAAATACTACTCCGTCCAGTGAATGATCAAGTATATCCACAATAAGTTTAGTTGTGAGGAATTCTTGAAACGGGTATTTTTAGACGCTAGGTTTTAGGGTTGAGGGAATCTCCTAAAAACTTTACATGTGCGAGGTCTTCTGCTTCTGGGGACCAGTGATGAGAAAAATTAAAATCTTACACAGATTCATGTGCTCTTTTGTTGAGTAAAGTCACACTCGACAAGGAACAAGACATGTGAGAAAGAGAAGGAGGCAAAAGGGAAGGTAAGCTGGGGATGTGATGAGGATGTCAAGGGACACGAGATGAGGAAGCTGGAAGCAGACATATCGCTATACACAGCACAATGAGATACACTGTAAAGATGTATCAAATTGTCAAAAAGATAATATGTGTGTGTGATTTTTTTTAAGAAGTATCAGAGATAGAGATATGGCGCACCTGGTAAGAGCACTTGGCACTCTTTCAGAGGTCCAGCACCTATATGGCGGTTCAAAATCATTGGTAACTCCAATTTCTGTCCCTTTTCTGACTTACCTAGACAATAGGCATGCACACAGTCCAAGTATATATGTGAAAAAATACACTAATAATTAACAAAAGACATATTCTAAAGAAGGAAGGCCACATCTCTCTAAATCTCACGTGTCTACCTTAATTGTTAGTGGTTGAACTTAGATGTGGGGCCTTTGGCATGTAACAGGGGCAATGACAATAGTCTTTTTAGGCAACCTCTGGGGCCTACCAGAACAATAACTCACAGAGAAGTTATCTCACTGTAATCTTGTGAAACTTTGATATTGAGTGTAAACTGGGTACAATGAAGCCACTGCCAACTTCAGATGGAATAATACTGATTCACAGTACAACTTATAACATTTCTGAACAATTATTTCACTTACAACATATAGTAAGCTGCAACACTCCCATTTTTCTGAAATGCACAGAAGAAATGACTGTCACATTCTTTTCAACATAGGAAATATTCCAGCATCTTCATCTTGCATGATTTTTTTGTTCACTTTCTATTTGGTACATGACCCAGTGAGAAGCTAATAAGAAATGAGTGTCAACCTCACTGTTGACATTACTGTTGTAATTAGAAATGGTTATAATCCTTGGTAAAATAAGAACGTTACAAAACACGCTGATATTCTTGTAGTTGAAATAAGAAGCTATCTCTGCCCATGGCTATTCTGAAATTGGTAGAAAAGCTCTTGTGGTCATCAGTCAGTGACCTTGCTTCTATCAAAGCATCTAGACCACTAAGCAAGAAGAGGTACAAAGTAGTGAATTTTTAGGAAGACTTCAGAAAGAACTTTAAAAAGAAAAAGAAGTAAGCCAACATCCATAGACATGTATGTGTCTAATACATGTCTAAACAATGACTATAACAATATAAAACCCACTACTCTTGCTCAAATGACAGACATATATAACCACTAAGTTTGTGAAATAGGAAAAGTCCTGTTCTGAGGTGGCAGGGAGGTGTTCAGGGCAATTTGGATCCTGGAGCAGACCATCTTCTATATGAAATCTTGTGAGTTTTTAAAACAATATTGACAAGAATCAAATGACTGACTTATGAGGAAGGGAATACAGTTCAGTGGTAAACCTGAATTCAGTCCCTTGAATCCACATGTAGTAAAGAGAGAAACAACTCCTACAATCACACACACACACACACACACACACACACACACACACACACACACAATGCTAACGTTTAAAGGACTACTTACCTGGGCAGAATTCTATTAATGTACCGTGAAAGAAATGATGTCATTAAAAATACAGAGATCCACAGTAAACATTACACAGAGCTAAGGAAACTCCTCAGAAAATGGAGAGGAAGGTTGTAAGAGCCAGGAGGGGTCTGGATACAGGGAGTACATCACACAGTCAGCTAAGCAGAGCTCATAGAGGCTCACAGAGACTGGAGCAAATTCACAGCCTGTATAGGTGAGCTAGGCCCTCTGTTTATATACTGTGATTGTGTGGTTTGGTGTTCTTGTGGGACTCCTAGCAGTGGGGGTGCAGGGTGTCTTTGACTCCTGTCTCCTTGTGGGATCCCTTTCCTCCTACTGGGTTGCCTACTCTGGCCTTGATAGGAGGATGTGTGCCTAGTCCTGGGATAGTTTCTTATACATGTTCAGTTGTTATTCCTGGGAAACCTGCTCTTTTCTGAAGGGAAACAGAAGAAGAGAGAATGGGAAGGAGAAATGAGGTGGGCATGGGGGAGGGGAAACTGAGGTCAGGATGTAATGGGAGAATAAAGAATAAATTATATATATATATATATATATATATATATATATGAAAGCTTTAAAAAATCATTAAAAATAAAGTCATCATCCTAGAACAAACCAATGTATAAACTACAGTAAAAGACACCAAAAATATACTGTGGAAAAACAAATGTTGTTCAGATTTGTATGAAGAAGATGTAAGTCTGAAGTTGACACATGTTCAGTAAGTTCCCTGTCCTTTCACAGCTAACGTGATCCTCCTTTATCTCCAGTTCTTCTCTCCTAACATGCACTAAGACCACAACTCTAGTCCTACAGAGAGTGTTCCTTCTTTTGTTAGACAGCAGGTTCTCCACAAACACTCAACTAGACCCTGCTCTAGTCCTTGGCTCCACCAACCAATATGTTAGATAGCCTTAAATGAAGATGTTGATAGGGCTTAGAAAATACATAACTTCCTACGGAGAAAGCATCCAGGTCTCAGTTGCAATGTTTCTTCCAAGAGCTTGGTGGCCTCTAATTTAGAGAACAGGAAATGAAGAAAGTCCGCCCCTCTTACAAAAAGAGTATCATGTCCTTCCTGTGCATGCTTTAAAAATAAATATTTTACTTGCTTACAGTGATTTAAGTGCCCGTCCCTGTTTTCCTTTGGAGGAAATCTCACCATGGTCTGGGCCACCCTTTCACTGATAAACCTCATAACTATGGCTTGCAATTTTCCCACGGGGTTTCACCATGGGTGGCCAGAAACCGAGGCATCACTGGGTTTCACCTTGAGTGGGATCCACCACAAACTGAGACACCAAAGTACATCCTAAGAAGGAGCATCCTACTCTTTCCGTTATGAAATGCTATGACCCTATCCCAAGGGGGAGTGCCACTGAGAAGTATCCAGTGTGTGGGTGCCTATAAAGCAACCCATTCTGTGTCAGTACAGTATGAGGGCATCAAACCCTGAGGTAATACATCAGTGTAAATATCTGGGTTTTTCAACAGTCTTAGGTGACCCCTTCTATGTAGGTGTTTTGAGGAGGCATGAATAAATGTGTGAGTGATTTCCTAGTCTTTAGACACTCACTACCTGAAAGGCTTCATATATTGTCAACAATTTTCTATTTTTTAGATCATATTTAAGTTTGTGACTCATTTTGAGAAAGATGATAGACAGATAAAAGAAAGGTTATGGATGGATGGATGGATGGATGGATGGATGGATGGATGGATGGATGGGGTGGGTGGGTGGGTGGGTAGATGGGTGGATGGATGGGGTGGGTGGGTAGGTGGGTGGGTGGATGGATGGGGTGGGTGGGTGGGTGGGTGAGTGGGTGGATGGGTGGGTGGGTGGATGGATGGATGGATGGATGGGTGGGTGGGTGGGTGGGTGGGTGAGTGGATGGGTGGGTGGGTGGGTAGATGGATGGGGTGGGTGGGTGGGTGGGTGGGTATGACATAAAAGGAGAGGTTCATTTCTTTATATACAATAGTCAGTGCTGAGCATAGCAATGTGTGTCTGTAGTATCAGTACTTGGTGGCCAGACAACATAACCAAATCAGCCAACTATCAAAAAAAAAGAAGCAAAGCAATCAAAGAAGACATCTAACATATATACACAATAATTATGATGGTGGTGGTGGTAAAATTAATTAGCAACAAATAGTTGTTCCAACACCATTTATTCAGAAGACATCTTCTCCCCACTGGCTCCTCTTGGTACTTAGTCTAAAAGACTGTGTCAACACCCTCCCACCTATTTTGTCAACATGTCTGGGTGATTTTACTCAACATAAAACTCCCTTGCTTCTTTTAGCTCTATAATTAAGTCTTGACATTGAAGCATGTAAGTATTACAAGTTTCTTTGCCTTTTTTCAAGACTGTTTTAGTTTTTCTAGGCCCTTTGTGTTTCTATATGAAGTTTATATCTTGTGCAAAAAGATATAAGGTATATAGTGGAGTTTGAATTTTACTTGTAAATTGGTCTAGGGGAATTAGCACCTTAAGAAGACTGACACTTTCCATTCATGAGCACACAAGGTCTTTTTTAGCTCTTTGTCTGTGTCTTTCATCTTTCTATGTACTCTTCTGGGATTTTTAAAGAACAGCATCTCTCATACATGGCTATATAAGAAGTGGTCTGAATGGCAAAAGTGATGTGTGAAATTATAATGATATAATTACATAATAATTTCAAACAAAAGAAATAATTTTTTAAAATATTAAGATTTTATGTCAACTGGAGATAGTGTTACACACATTTTATCCCAGCCCTTGAGCACTTGGGAGGCAGAGGCAGGGGAATCTCTGTGAGACCAGCCTGGCCTATATAGTGGTTCTAGGCAATCTAGCTATCCAGAGCTACATAGAGAGACCCTGTCTCAAAAAAAACTGAAAGAAGGAAAGAAATTATATGAAAGTATATTATATATTGTAACATGTAACAAAAAACCTTAAATTAATTGTATAGTTGTTGCTAGATTTTTTTTCTGACTGATACATTGTTGAGTATTTTCTTCTCTGGGGACTATAATGAAATGTGTGGTTACACTTTTACTGAAGGATGTATACCTTCAATTTCAGTCTTTCGTGCTTTGGAAGGAGAGATCTCTTCTCTGATGTCAGCTGTTTACAGTTTGGATCCCAGAATACAGGTAATGATGAATTCTCAAAAGTTCCCATCTAGGCTCTTCCTAACCTAGAAAAAGAATACCACCTTTCCAGTGCTCCAGGGGGCAACATCTGTCTGCAATTAACAGTCACAAGTCCATTCAGTAAAGACTGAAGTAAAATGAAATAATCTCCCCATAAATTACAGGTGGGCCAGTTCTATTACAAACCAGATCAAAATAAAGCTTATTCCTACCCCCGTAGGCTCACTTTTCTATGTAATCCCAAGTGTCCTTTAAGAATAGAACTGAACTGCTATGATTTTTTTTAATTATTTACTTTATTTTTTGAGATTATAATATTATTTCCACCTTCTCCCTCCAAACTCTTTCATATACCCTTCCTTGTTCCCTTTCAAATTCATGGCCCCTTTTTATTTCATCATTGTTGCATGCATATATTTATATGGATATATACATGTATTCCTACTTACATAAATATGACTGCTCAGAATGTATGGGTTTTCAGGGCTGACCATTTGGGACTGGATAAACAATTGGTGTTCTCTTCCCTGAGGAAGACTGTATTCTCCCACTCTTACATGCCTTAGTTGTGTGTGGTCTTTGGGTAGATTTGAGGTCTCCAGAGCTTGCCGCCTTTGTCCATGTTAGCATATCTATTTTTGCTGCCCTTGTTCAGAGCTATGAGTAAATGCCTACAGAGACTGTCTGAAATGCCATCACTTTCATTTCTAAATTCCCTGCAGTCTCGGCTATTCATTTTGCTTCCTAAACTCAGTACCTCTTCACTACACCTAGAACTATTCCACACTTGCATTGTCTCCTTCCAAAACTGCTGTAGCCATTTCCTTTTAAATTAGCCTTCAAATGCTCTTCCATAAGCCTGTTGAGTCTCTGCCTTCCCTTCCCTCACCCTCTACTCCTGCTGTTAATATCTGTTTGTCTCCTAGATAATTTCATTTCTACTTTCATGTCATATATATATGATTTGATGTGTCAATCATTTTGACAGACAGTTTTCAATTCCTGGATCAGGTGTAGCCATTGTCTCTGTCTAGCTGCCCTTCCCACTCTATCTTTTGGTTCTCTTTCCCTCTGGTTTGTTTGCTCCAACATTCTTCCAGTCAATCTTGAAGCAGCACTAAATCTTATTCTAATATTATCTCAGGGATATTCCAGGCGGCAATTTCTCACCTCCATGAAGATATGGTAATGTCATTGGTTTTGTTTGTTCATTATTGTTGTTTTTATTCTTTACTATTTGGGGGCCCTCCACCCAACTCCCAAATAATCACAAGGAGACCTATTCTTTTTTGTGAATGCTTGGCCTTAGTGACTAAGGTTTATTTCTAGCCAGCTTTTCTTAACTTATCCCATCAGCCTTTGCCTCCGGGCTTTGACCTTCTCTATTCTCTCTTTCCTTCCTTCTTGCTCTGTTTCTGGCTGTGTGGTTGAGCAGCTGCCCCTGGAGTCCTCTCCTCCTTTCCTCAACTCTTCCATCTTCTCTCCGCAGATTTCTCCTCCTATTTACTCTCTGCCGGCCAGCCCCGCCCATTCTTTCCTCTGCCTTGCTATTGGTCATCAGCTCTTTACCAGACCAATCAGGCAGAGTAACACAGCTTTACAGAGTTAAACATAAAAGAATGCACCTATCTTTGCATCCTTAAACAAATGTTCCACAGAATAAACAAATGTAACACATCTTCAATTAATATTTCACAAAAGATTAAGAAATCTATTCAGAAGTGATTGCCTAAGGGAACACTTTCATGTATAAGACAGTGGTAGATTAATCAATGAGCTGATCATTTTGGATACTAGGGAATTTTTCACCCAATTTTTTAAAACTATGTGGGACACAAAGGTTCATTGTGTCGTATTTTCTAAGGTTTTTAACTTTCTATACTAGTTTACAATTACTTCAGCTTATAATTTTATTTATATATTTTATATTTATGATTTATTTTGTTTTCTCATTTAATTATACATATGCTTGCATTTTGACTACTTTTTTCAATGAAATGTTTGCTTAAAGTATGAATGATCTTAGCCGAATGCAAGTTAAACTTCCTTAGACTTCAGTAACATGTAGGTACCAATGAAATGACTTGAACTGAAGCTAAGCTGTTATTGATTTATTTCCCTATTTATCTTTGAAGGTTTGAGGTTCCTATGAAACATGCCATTCTGTAGAAACTTAACCTAACCTCTTCATAATGATCACTGTAGGAACAGAAAGGCTACTTTATCTGAATGACCAATGACAATATAAAAGACATTTACGTGGGCTATGTATAATAGTCACTAAAGCTATGTATAAAAGTAGTCAGCAAAAACTATGTATAATATAATAGTCGGAAAAATAAAAACTGGTCCACAGACACTGGCTTTGCTTGCAAATGATTCCCCGGTGCCAGAAAATGTGTACTCTCTCTAGTGTAATATAGAATTGACTTCACTTTAACCCACAAATCCCTGCAGTTTCCAGCATTCCACGTTCTCATCATATGCATTGGTAGGATATACATATTCAAGTTTGAATGAGTTCTTATAAATTGTTTCAAAGTCATTATGAATATATGAGTAAGCATCTAAGAGATATTATGTATTACAGACTAGAGTCATTAAGCCACAGCCTACAAACCAGAGCTGATCTGTTGCCTGCTTCAGTAAGTAAAGTTGTATTGAAATACAACCTCATCAGTGCATCTCCATATTGTCTATGGCTGCTTTCTATGAACAAGGCAGGGTCTTGGAGTATTGCTCAGATGGTAGCATGTGTACTCAGCATGCACAGAGCCTGAGGTTTCATCCCTGCACTGCATAGCCTACCCCTGGATGTAGCAGTGCACACCTGTAATGGCAGTGTTTAAGAGATCCAGGGAAGAGGATCATAAGTTCATGGTCATCCTCAGATACATAGCAAGCTCAAAGCCAGCCTGGGCTACCTGAGTTCCTCAAAAAAGAAAAATCTTTTATTGTTGCAAACTTGAGTAGCTATATCAGAGATCTTACAGCTCCAGGTTTCAAATATTACTATCTGGCTATTTACAAGAAAACTAAAACTGTTGCTGATCCCTGTTCAAGAGTTTAAGCAACAATCAACCACAAAGCAGGTACTGTATTGCACGCCACCCTATTCAGCTGCTGAGCATACTCAAACTCACGTAATTCCTTTCCTTAAGGGTGCTCTCAGTCACACTTATGCCTTGTCAATGAATTTGGGTTCCTCAACTTCAGAGTTTTTCCCTGCTTTGCCATAGTGAATTTTTGAAATCTTACTATTCTCTTCATTCAGTTTGGTAATTTAAGTGTACACACTGTATTTTAGATACTCGAGGCAATAATGAGCATGCTGGTATTGAAAGGCACCACTATGGCTATTGGACCTTCTCTTATTCCTAGTAAATATTATGCTGTCTGTGTGGTCATAGCCATTTCCATCACAAAAGACTTCACAAGCCAGGATTACCTCATCCCAATAGAAACAAAGAAGAAAAAGAGTTGGGTTGAAGGCAAAGCTAGAGAAAAACCATCTTCACTGATATCAAAGGGACTTTGAAATAACAAGTATATTTCTTTCAAATAAATGTACCATTTGTTCAAAAAGACTATTGAGGGACAGACTGTGGTGCCCTGAAGACTGCTATTCAATATAAACAGAAATAGAAAGGATCATGGAAATTAAAAGTACAATTAAAGAAACTCTAAGTTGTAAAATATTTGCCCAAACCAAATTAGAGAAAAATACACAGTTATTTAAGAAGTTCATATAAAATTGCAAGATAGATCCGCCTCCATCCTAAACAGCTAGTTAATCACTGTTTCCCAACTGACGTAACAAGGATGTACTTGCGTGTATTATTTACAAGAGCAAATACATGATTAATAAAGAGACGCAGTTTAAAATACGGTTTTAATGTTTTTGTTATGTAAGTGGACCCAGGTTTGTGAATAAAACTCGTCAGAAAAGCATGTGCAGAGTGGTATGAATCACGACTCCTCCTCCTAAGTGGACAGAAAGAGCCAAACGCACAGAAAAAGCAACGAGACATTTTCTTTTTCTTAAATCTCTAATGCAAAGCCTTCTTACCGAAATGCTTATCTGTCACTTTTTCGCAGAGGAGAAAAAAAAAATGTTGCTCATAGTCTCAAACAAAATTAGAGATAATGTTAGAAAAAGTCTTTTTTATTTTAATAAATGTGAGACACTTTTGTAGGCTTGTTTTTATTCTTGGAAATTTTCATGCATGCTTATATTTTGATCAAGCCTACCCTCTCATACTCTCCCCTCCAGTTTTTCCCTATACTCTCAACCTCACATGCTCTTTTTTTTTAAAAAAAAAAACCCATTGAGTTCACTCTGTGCTGCCTGTTTGTCCATGGGTGTGGGTGGCATCATCTACAAGAGTGTTTTGTCAATCCCTGGCATTGCTGCTTTCATGACATATTGATCATTAAAAGATGAGATGGTCTCAGTTGCTTCAATTAGTTTGCATAGGAAAAAAAAATAAAAGTATTCCTGAGGTTTCTATTACCTATATCAAAAAGTCCTACTATGATGAAATATAGGAGGTACAAGTTTAAAACAGTAAATGCTCCTGCTGGGACTGTTGACCTGAGTTCCATCCCTGGGCCCCACATAGTTGCAGGAAGCCTACCAGCTCCCCTAGGTTGTCCTCTGACTCCCTGTGGCATACCTGCACAAGCACACACATAGATGAATACATAAATGAGTAAGTCTCAACTTAATTTTTTCTATTTCACATAGGGGCTAGTGAGATGTCTCAGTGGATAGTCATCTGCTGCCAACATGACCATTTAAGTTCTATCCCCAAGATGTACTTGGTAGAAGTTAAGAACCAACTTGGTCAGTTGTCCTTTGACCTCTACATGTCCCACCGCATACACCTGCAAAATAATTAAATAAAAAGTAATTTTCAAAATTCACATAGTGTTAAGAGATGCAGCTCAGTTAAGAGAATGATTACCTAGTATGTATGTGGTTGTGGTTTTTATCCCGGCAACACATAAACCGAGCAGGGTGGCACATGTGTGTAATCCCAGCAAGAGGAGAAGTTCACAGTCATTCTTGGCTACACAGATAGTTTAAAGCCAGCCGGAATCACCTGAAACCTTGTCAAAAAAAATATTGCATAGTAGTGAAAGACAGATTCATTCCTGAGTCTTAATACTCAGGGTCTTTCTCAGACTAAAACCATCATTTTCTCCTGGCCTGGTAGCCTTTATAAACAGCGTGGTTATGGGAAAGAAAGAAAGAAAATATCCATTCTCAGGCTTTCTACCCTTCCAGTACCTCGTTCCTCAGTTTCGCTCCTTTCTTCTAAGAATCTAACATCTTGGTGGCCGGCCCTCTGTTATCTCCTGCATGTACTCCAAACCATATGATTTAAATTAATAAACTCTTAGCATTTCACGTAGTTTCTGTGGATCAGGAGTTTGAGGGTGATGGCTGTGTCTGAGGCGTCTCACGAAGCTGGGGTAAATACGTCTGAGTCTGCAGTGCACACCTGTGATTCTAATCCACAGGTGCTGAGGAAGAGCATTGCTTCACGGATGCGGTGAGCTTGGGCTCATTTTTATTTTTCTTGTTATTCACCTTTTTGTTTAAAAGATTTTTTGTTTTACATTCCAACCACTGTCCCCCCGCCTCCCCTCTTCCCAGCCCCCCCCCCAGCTTCTCCCACCCCATCCCTCATCAACTCTTCAGAAAGGGTAAGTATTCCTGGGGTGGGGGGAGTTAATAAAGTTTGGCATATCAAGTTGAGGTAGGATCAAGTCTCTCTTTCCTGTATCGAGGCTAAGCAAGGTGTCCCTCTATAGGGAATAGGCTCCAAAAGCTAGTTCATATGTTAGGAATAAATCCCAGCCGCACTGCCAGAGACCCCACAAAGTGCCCGAGCCACACAACTGTCATTCACATTCAGAGGGCTTAGTTCTGTCCCAGGCAGGTTCCCCAGATGTCAGTCTAGAGTAAGTGAGCTCCCAGTAGCTCAGGTCAGCTCTCTGGGGGGTTCCTCATCATGATCTTCCCTCTTTGCTTCTATGATCCCTCCTCCCTCTCTTCGATTGGACTTGGAGCTCAGCCCGGTGCTTAGCTGTGGATCTCTGTGTCTGCTTCCATCAGTTACTGGATAAACTTTGATGACAATTAGGGTGGTCATCATTTGATTACAGGAAAAGGCCAGTTCAGGCATCCTCTCCACTACTCTTTGAGGTCACCATGTTTGTGAATTCTTGGGTATTTGTCAAGAACCAGGTTTTTCCTTAACCCCAAAATGGCTCTCTCTATCAAGATATCTATTACATTGAAGAAGAGCTGTGCTTTATAATGAGTTCAAAGCTATCTTGAGTTACATAGCAAGGCCTTGTCTCAATATATATTTGAGGTTACAATCATCTCATGGCTCCCTTAGGGCTAGAAAATTGACTTCCATTCACACATGGGTTGCTTACATAAAAAATGCATAGGTCACTCACATATGAGTCACTTATACACATAATGTTGGATATAAGTGGTCTCAGTTCTTCACCAAGAGAAACTCTCTGTGGAGCTATTCATGTATCCATACAATATGATATTTCTTTTCCCCCAAGAATGTCTGAGAGTAAGGGTTTTTTAGAGTAGGTAATGCAGTGTCTTCTATAATCTAGCCATGGAAGTCACTCCCACAATGCCTTCTTGTTTATGCAATAACACAATTGTTATATTCTCTTATATTGTTATAGACTTCATTATTATACAATATATGGGAGGAGACAGTACAGAGTGTGACTATGGGGAATCAGAAACTAGGGGAGCCATCATGGAAATGACCGTTGATCTTAACTGGGTGCATATGCCCTGACCTGCTTATTTTGTCCCAGCCCTTGTCTCTAAATGGCCTCTTTCCAAGCCACACAATTTTTTGTGAGTTTATTGTCTTCTTTTTGATCTTTTGATAAGTGTAGCTTTTGTGATCTGATAAGTTAATTCTTACCCATACATTCAGAGGATGTTGACTGTAACTTCTAACACATTCTCCTCCATCACAGAATAAAACACAGTGGCTTGACCAAGCCCAAACCCTGGGAGAGAAAATAAACAAGAAGAATACTGCAAACACCTAGCAAAGTGTCCTGCCTAGAAAATCTCACTGTCAGCATATGCTGCTTCAACAACTCCTGAGACTGGATTTCTGAAGGAAAACCAGACAATAGGATAATTCTAATCACAACAAGTGTGCACTCCAGCTCTCTGTTCCCATGCACATTTGTGTCTCTATAGAGCCTGGTGGAGAGTAAACATCCAGTGAGCACCCATGGGGTGAAAGAGGAAAAGTCCAGATCTACTTGATTCCTGGATACACGATAATGTAGTTACACACCTGCTTTACTAATAGACCAGAGATGGGGTTGTTCCATGCATGCTAGATAAATGCAGCACAATTGCTATAAAAGGAAGATGGAAGCAGAAGTCCAGGGAGTGGAGGAAAAAAGAACAGAGATGGATGACTCCATTTTAGTTCTATCTTTGCAATTAAAAATAAAAGAATTGCAAACAGTAATTGTCAGCCATTGACAATAATAATTCCATTTGCTGAGTATCTATCTAGCTTCAGCTATGCATTTCACATGCATTATCAAATGTATTTCAACAAGCCTGGAGGAAAGAGAAGTTTAGACTTTTATTCAGAAGTCCAAAATAACATGAGGCAAGTATTAAGTTAGAGAATGAGACCTGAGATGCAAACCCAGGTTCACAGCACAAAGTTTCCTCTCAATACTAAACTAATCTACTGCCTTTAATAATGCAGCAGAATATGTAGGGCACAACTGTTATCTCAGAATTCAGAATGCTGACCAAAGAGGACCATGACTATGTGCTGCATAGTGACCAGACTTTGTCTCAAAAAATAAACAATAATAATAAAATTAGATTCATTATCTATTACCATAGAAACTAATTTAGGTTGGTTTTTATAAGATGTTGGTTCTCAACCTTCCCAACCCTGTGACCCTTTAATACAGTTCTTCATGTTGTGGTGACCCCCACAATCATAAAATTATTTTTGTTACCATTTCATAACTCTAATTTTGTTACCATTATGGATCATAATGTAAATATCTGTGTTTCCCAATGGTCTTAGGTGAATCCTGTGGAAGAGTTGTTTGACCCCCCAAAAAAGGTTGCAACCCACAGGCTGAAAACCACTGCTGTAAGGGCTGCATGAGTGAGCCCCTGTACCACCATATTGGCTCAGTGCAACTCCTGGTTTGATTCAACATCTGGTCTGCCATAGCCAGGGACTTGGTAATTCATCCCAATGTTTTGGAAGCGTGGAAAACATCTTACTAGGTTAAGGCTCATGTCAACACTGAAGTCTGTGAATTATAGTGAACAAAATTTGATTTCAACAAGAAATTGGGGAAAGAAAAATAAAGTACACTACTTAAAAATGGTAAGTTAAATTTCTTCCTCTGAGACTCAGAGTCAATCTTTCCGTTAACACTTATTTTTGGTTCTACAGTAATCTTCTTCTTTTTATGAGAACTCAAAACTATAACAAAGAATTTTAATGACAAAGATGGTAAGGATTCACCCCAAGTATCTCACAATCCACTTGTAACTATTTAATCTTTTATGGCAATCAGTAAGAAATGGTCACTTTTTATAATTTTAAACTTTATAATGGGATGGCAGTGGTGCACCCCTTTAATCACAGCACTCAGGAAGCGTAGGCAGATGGATCTCTATAAGTTGGAGGCCAGTCTGCTCTACAGAATGAGCTCCAGGACAGTCAAGGCTACACAGAGAAACCTGTCTGAAAGAAGAAGGAGGAAAGAAAGAAAGAAAGAAAGAAAGAAAGAAAGAAAGAGAAAGAAAGAAAGAAAGAAAGAAAGAAAGGAAGAAAGAAAGAAAGAAAGAAAGAAAGAAAGAAAGAAAGAAAGAAAGAGAGAGAGAGAGAAAGAGAGAAAGAGAGAAAGAGAGGAAGAGAGGAAGAGAGGAAGAGAGAAAGAGAGAGAAAGAGAGAGAGAAAGAGAGAGAGAGAGAAAGAAAGAAAGAAAGAGAGAGAGAAAGAGAGAGAAAGAAAAAAGAAAGAAAGAGAAACTTTCATAATGAACCTTTGAAAGTATTTTGAGTCTTTGCATAACATTGAGAATTTGTCTTAAATATCAACATTTAGAATCTCAGTATCTTCTGTGGCTTAATTTTGAGAGGATGCAAAGAAAACCTACAATTTGGTTATTTTATGCCAATACTTCTTAGATTTGATGCTGCATTTAAATCAGCTAGGGGTTTCTTGGTTAAGACATCAGACTCTGAATCAATCGAGAGGGGGGGGGGGGAGATTTCCGAATCAGCAGATCTAGGAAGGAACCTAAGAGAGTCCAATGAAGTTGATGTGATGGTCCCAGGAATGCATTTGCAGAACCACCTTAGTAGACTGTGTCTCTAGACTAGCTAAGGTGGCAAGACACAAAACCCCATGAAATGAGGGTTTGTAGTATTGTGCAGCAGTTTCCTCTGAGATAAATATCTTCCACTTTGGAGGGAAGGAAGCTCGTTAAGACATAAGATATTAGAAAGAACAGAAAGCTGCAAGACGTTAAAATGGAGATAAAATACTCCATCCCTCAAGGAACCTTGTTAAGACACAGGGTATTCTAAGAGAAAGTAAAATCATCTGCTTTCCGTGGAGAAGCTATTTAAGCTCAGGAAGCTGCCAACTCAGAGATTTAGGAAGTCCCTGAAACTGAGACTCACTGGGCCCTCCCCTGTCCACGTATAAAAACAATAAAGACTGATGGAATACACTCTCAGACAAGCTGAGCTGCCTAGAAGAGGCTCAGATCAACTGAGGTACCTAGAGAGGCCACTCTCCAACCTGTTGAGATATGTGTGTGCTGTGCAGTAAGCTCCAGGTTTTCAGCTGTCATGAACTGTCACCCATGCTGGGATGGACTTTTGGTGATGGCATTGTCTTTGAGTCATTTCTGCTCCGTAAGTAGCCCCTCACCCATATTCCTATAAGTAACCCCAATAACCTACCTCACCCACCTGGACTTTGATGCTATCCATACTTTGATTTGTTGTTGGCTCCCTACATGGAGTGAGTAGATATTTGTTTAGGTTCCTCACAAATACCATCATATAAATGTATACAGCAGCATAAGATTACACACTAGCTCAGAGGTGAGTAAGAACCCCAAGGAAAGAGTGATCCCACAGGCAGAGGAAATCATAAGGCAGTGAGAGAGGCTGTCTCTCAATAAGTAGATGGGAAAAGATGAAAAGTATCTTATCTGGAAATATCTGTTTTGTTTCACTTAGTAACCAAGCCACCCTGAAGACAGCCTCTCCTCTGGCCAGCTGTAGCTGGAATTCATGAGAAAGCAAATGGGGTTGGTGAGATCAGAGAGCCCTGAAATGCAGACTAAAGGATCTATGAAGTTTGATAACAAGTGAATTTCTGGAGGGAAAAGGGAACGGTTTCAATGGAGAGTTAGTAAGTACTTTAGTAAAGATTCAGAAACGCCAACATACGCACTTGACTAGACAGGTGGAAGATGACAATTAGATGACACATGCTATGACCTGAGTGTGCAGTTATGACAGCCTGTGGGAGGTAGACGTGGTACAAAGCAAGAGGGAATGAGGAACAAATGGAATATGGCAGGAAACCTGGGGACTGATCTGTAATGAATGGCAATGCAAAGATGGGGTCCATCACAGTTCACTGAGGCCTTAGAAGGGGCTCAAGGGTGGAATATAACACATTGAACTTGGTTAGACCATGCTCCAGTATTTCCTCTGACAACCCAGCACCAGAGGGCATTGACTTTGGGGGCAGTTCTTAAACTTTCCCTGATCTTACAGGGTCAGGATTCCGATTCTGAATCCCATTTGTGTCCAAACCCACTTGAACTCTTCAAGGAGTGATTTCCTGTTTTAAAGAAGGGGAAATGTGTATTTTTTAAGTTATTCAAAAGGTTTAAATACTTCTTAGACATCAAACAGCTCTTAAGAAATAATATTTTGAGGATTTAAGTAAAATTAATCAAAAACACATGGATGGAATTTTCTTTCAAATGCTCAGTGTTTAGAAAGTACAGCAAAGAGCACTTCAAGGA
The DNA here is from genome assembly GCA_033318265.1 of Phyllotis vaccarum. NCBI lineage: Eukaryota > Metazoa > Chordata > Mammalia > Rodentia > Cricetidae > Phyllotis > Phyllotis vaccarum. Next base: position 47,027,624 of record JARWLC010000012.1, on the reverse strand, counting down.
CTGAGCTTGCTCTTTTGTCAAAACCCAGAATGCCTGAAAACCCTTCAGACATTATAATACAGCCAGTCTTTCCCTGCCTTGGTTGTTGCACTACTGAATATCAGAATCTTTCATACCACTTCCCGTATATGGACAATGAATCATGACGAAGGGTTTCATACAGACTGCTTTGACAAATGTATCTGCACATTAAGGTAATGCAGTTGAACCCGTCCTGGGCTCTGGTGAGAGTATGCAGCATCCAAGCATGAGAACCGTCTGCAGCCACCTGCAAGATGGCTTTCATATTTATTGAGAGAGTGTTCTCAGTACCCTCCTCCTCCCTAAAGGACTACAGAAGTGTTGACTAGTTTGCCAGAGATGATGAGGTGAGCATGCTGGCCACCGGGCTACATTCTGTCTCTGTTTCTGTCTCTGCCCCACCCTCCCTCACACCACCACACACACACACACACACACACACACACACACACACACACAAAGCTACATTGAATCTGTGTCACTGTACCTTGTACTTTCTGACTTCCTTCTACACAAATCCTTCATCCTAATTTAACCACAGCATCCCCATCCCCAAAACTCATATTTTATCTTCTTGTACTCTAAACTTTCACCTCCATGATTCTTCCACTACACTGGTTCAAATACCACCTTACCCTTTGGGAAAAAAAAAAAAAAAAAAAGTCTGCTCATTAGGTAAACAAATTCATATTTTCTTCATACCTAGGAGTAGAAGGAACTTAGGATAGCATTCTTGTCATTGTTGGAAGAAGAGTTCTTCTGTGGGATCTGGGAATTCAGTAGCCATGTCAGCATTAATTTTCTACTTGTTATTTCTGGTTTTCTTTTGTTTGATTTTACACTACCTCGTCTCTTGGACACACCTGCTTTTTACAAGTAACTTCGTGACTCTCAGGTTACTGTCCTTTTCTTTAAAACACAAAGAAACTATTTTCCCAGACTCATTGCTCATGCTTTGTTCTCAATTTTCTGCAAAATGGTCCTGCCTAAAATGTTTATGGTCAGTCTTCCTCAAGAACACAGTGGGCAGCAGAGGTATTATTGGTCAGAAGAGCAGGTCCATGGTGTTAATATCATATTTCATTTTCTCTACTGCTGGTCCAACTAATGTAAAAAAAAAAAAAAAAAAAAAAAAAAAAAAAAAAAAAAAAAAAAAAAGATCTCGTCCTCACTACCACGTTTGAATTCTGAAATGATTTGTAACCAGGGATAGTTTTTGTTGTTGTTGTTTGTTTCAGTTTGGAGTTTTTGTTTTTAGTTTTTTTTGTCTCCCAGGGAACATTTGTCACACATTTTTGACTTTCACAACTGGGGCACACCATTGGTGTATAATGAGTAAAACACAAGAGGCCGCTAAGGCACCCAGAAATGCATAGGAAAGACCCCAAGACAAAGTACTGGCTAATCTAAATGGCCTGAGAGCCAGGTTTGAGAAGGGCAATGTATTCCTTCATTTAAGAATTTGAGTCCATCCCTAAGTTTGAGTATAACAGACCTATCTGTCTCGAGGCCTCCAGCCAACACCTGAAGCGTGCAGTGCACTGTTCTAAGGATTGCTGCCATATCTTTGGTCTGCTCTTCTTGAGGTCTGGATATTAGAACGAAGTGTTTCAGCTTCTGTCATCTTGCAGTGTCATAGACACAGTCAACAGTAGAGCCTTCAGCCAGAGGTGTTCTTGAGCATGCTACGTTACAGACAAATCTGTACTCGTTGGAAAACAAGACATGCCTCACCCGTTCCTGGGATCCACAAAAGCCATTTGGAGTTGGTGGAGCAGTTTCAAAGATGAATGCGGTGTCTGTGCCCTGAAGTCATCCAAGAACAACTAGACAGGCTTCTGTAGGGATTCTTTGCAAAGTGAAAAATGGCCACATGGTTTCTGTTGTTGCTACTTTTGTGGTTCTGCCAAGTGAAAAAGCAAACTCTCTTTTAAATATTTCAGGGAAAAATTCTCCATCACCATGTCTTATTCACTTTCACCAAAATGTTACCCTGTGGATCCTGGACGTGTCAAAAACTTCTTTTTATCAGTGTTATTTCCACTTTGAACACATTTCTTTAATTTAAGTCAGTATGACTGGAAAGGTTCAGAGTTTTCAGACTGATAGGAAATCCATAAAAAAGCAATTGGCTCTTCCATTTCCGGGAAATCTAATTAAATGTTGTGAAAGCATGTCCTGGTGCGATATATAATGGAATAACGTTGAAAAATAAATATTGGGTTTCTGTTGTTCCATAAACTCTTTGAACTCTGAAGAATGTGGGGAAAAATACCTTTGTAAGCTAAGGGATCTGGAAGCAAGGAGATAAGGAAGGACACATGCCCCTCAAGACTACCCCAGATTCTCCACATAGCAAAAACACAGATCCAATCTCATGAAGGCTTCCTGCACAGACCCAGGGAGTAGAGTTCTTTCAGGAGGCAAATTTTACATTTGAAGGGTTTCCCCCACGCCCCTCGGTGAGGCCCTACCAAAATCCTCAATTGAGAAATCGGATGGGGGGTGATTTCCTGAACACTTTCCAGGCCCCTCCCCCACTCACACACTTCACGCTGGTAACTGTGAATCCCACCACAAGATGGCGGTCATAGTTTATCTTTCCTGCTAGGGCCTACCTTGCAAAGCTCAGTGGTGGTGTCATAGGATCTCCTTGGGGAAACTTTGGGGTTGTAGTGCCCCTAAAACATATGCTGATACTATCTATACTTTCTAAACCAAAAAGAAAAAGGAAGGAAGAGAAATAATAAGAAAGAAGAAGTGTTTGTTGTGCAAATACAAGAACCAGAAGCTACCAAACCAGAATATGGCTTCAAAATAGGTTGGGTAATTGAAATTAGAAGTCCTTGGGTAAAGTCTGTATACCACTGACTCATATCATGTACTTTACAAACTACTTCATACACGGTAGTATTTCGTGGCTTGTGGTGTTCCTGGCTCCCTTTCCTGAGTCTGGGAGGCCTTTAGCAGACATGCTCGAGAGGGAGAAATCTGTGCTGTGCTCTGAGCTGACTGATATTCCCGTTTGACATATTTACCTCGCTGTGTCCTTTTTGACTAGAATTTTGTGTTAAAAGAAAAGAAACCAGCTACTCTTCTATCTACACAAGCTCATGGAGAACTCCTCAGTACATCTGAATCTCTCACCCTTCTCTCAGCTTGAAGAATCAACTATCAATGGTCTTTCTTTTGCAAGTAAATTTATAATTAAGAAGAACACAAACCTCACTCCTGCACAAGGCATGTTCTGTCTCATTAATATAGTCTGGTCTCTATAGTGCCTCCATGTAAACTACAGCTCTAATGTGTTAAATAATGTCCTTCATTTAACTGGCAAACACATCTAATGACATGGTGGACCTTCAGCTACAGAGTTCTCAACTAAGCAACTTCCTAGTACATTTTATCTAAGTCTTCTCTCGTCCACCACTTAATCTAGCTGCGGTGCTGTGATGTGTGTGCGTGTCTGGGTTTGGTTGCTTGGATATATGCAGTGGGCAGTTGTGGGAGCTGCCAAGGGCTTTGGTTCTAGCTGAGTAAGCAAATCAAAGATATAGCAAAAGGAACAAAACAGACACACCAAATAACCTTTAGAACCATCGTATAAGCAAAAGTTTCCAACTCACATGCATAAAACATCACATTTAAGGAGCAGAACAATAAGCTTAGACTAAAGGCTGATCCAGGTGAGCATGGTTCACAAAATGAGGCTATTTCACGGAGAAACTTTGTCTCAAGAAAAAAAGGAAAAAGAAGGGAGGGAGGGAGGGAGGAGGGACGGAGGGAGGGAGGGGAAGGGAAGAAAGGAGGGAGGAAAGAAAACATGGTAGTTAACTTTTGATATGTTGTAGGTTCTCTACTAGACATAAAATTCTATTTTCGATCTTTCTCCATGATAACTGACAAGCAACTTTCTATAAGTCAATGTTTTTAAATAGACTGTTTGTGTAACATAACAATTATCATGTCTTATTACAGCATTTCTTTGCAAGGCCCTATTCCCTTCCACAAGAGGCTGCAGACGTTGTAGCACACAACTCTGAACTTCCAACATGGAGCATTATACCTGCTCAATAGATCTCATCACTAAATGCCTGTTCTCTTATTTCAACAAGTTACTCTAAAGAGCTCTCTTAGCTATAAATAAACAGTCACAAAGCTGGGCAAAAATACATGTGTGTGCTATATGCTCTCTCTCTCTCTCTCTCTCTCTCTCTCTCTCTCTCTCTCTCTCTCTCTCTCTCTCTCTCTCACACACACACACACACACACACACACACACACACACACACACATCTCATTTATACCACTATTAGCATTCAGTCTCACTCCTTGGAGACCTGGCCAATAAGCAGGCAATACCTTGCCATGTCCAGGGTCCTCCATAAAATCCTCTTTAAGAAAAAAACCCTTGAACACTCCTCCATTGCTGGTGGGAGTGCAAACTTGTACAGCCACTTTGGAAATCACTATGGCAGTTCCTCAGAAAACTGGGAATCATTCTACCTAATGATCCAGCAATACCACTATTGGGCATATGCCCAAGGTATACACATTCTTATCTCCAAGGGCATTAGCTCAACTATGTTCATAGCAGCATCATTTGTAATAGTAAGAGCCTGGAAACAGCCTATATGCCCCTCAACTGAAGAATGGATTAAAAGTTGTGGTTCATTTACACAATGGAGTACTACTCAGGAGTTAAAAAGAATGACATTTTAAAACTTTCAGGCAAATGGATGGATCTGGAGAGTATCATCCTGAGTGAGGTAACACAGACCCAGAAAGATAGACGTGGTATGTACTTACTCATAAGCGGATTTTAGGTGTAAAGCAAAGGATAACCAGGCTACAATCCACACAACCTCCCCACCCAACAGCTAAGTAACAAGAGAAAGAGAAACATTCATAGATCCCCCTGGGAAGGAGAAATAAATAAGTTCTCCTAAGAAAATTGTAATTTTCTTGGGAAGTTGGGAAGAGAACGTGAAAAATTGGGAGGCTTGGGGTGGGGGAGAGGGAGAGCAAAAAAGTGGATATTCTCATAGAGGGAGCCATTGTGGGATTAGAGAGAAACCTGGAACCACCAAGAACCACCAAGATGAGCCCAGATAGTACTCCAAGCAATAGTGGAGAAGGTGACTAAACTGGTTCTTCCCTATTATCATATGAATGATCACCCTAATTGCCATTATAGAACTTTCACCCAATAACTGAGGGAGACAGATGCAGAGATCCATAACTAAACACCAGGCTGAGCTACTGGTCCAGCAGAAGAGGAAAGAGAGATTGCATGAGTGGAGGGTTTGGGATCATGATGGGAAGACCCATGGAGTAGGTAGTCCTGGGCTGTTGGGAGCTCAAAAACTTGGGAATAACAGCTGACGAATCTTCATGGACCAGATCTGAACCCTCTGAATGTAGACGACAGTCAAAACGTGTAGGCAATTTGTGGAGCCTCTTGCAATCAGACCAGAGTCTATACCAGGCCCATGAACTGGCTTCTCAGAGCCCAGGCCTAGTGGGGGAACACCTTTCTCAGCATTGATACTTAGGAGGGGGACTTGGTCCTACCTCTACTGGATATGCCAGGTGAAATTGACTAACCTTGGGCAGTAGTGGGTATGGGAAAAAAAATAAACTAAATTAAATAAATAGGAAAAGACCCCTCCTCTCTTTTCCTCTTCCTTCAGGGTCAAGGTCATATCTACACTTCCCTCTTTTCCTCTTTCCCTTCTTTCTTCCTGCCCGCTTCCTCTCTCTTCGCCTCTCCCTCCCTCCAATAAAACTCTCCACATGGTGTGAGTGACTTTCTGCTGTGCCCCTTGGCCCCAACACACCAAGGCTGCCCCACCTCGTGCCATTCTAAAAATACAGCAACCACCTATTAGGGTATGCAGACTGAACCAATAATGAAATGTGGTTTAACTATCACATGTCATTCATCATGTAAGTATTTAAATATTAAGTCTTGAAAAAGTAGAAATAAGTATATTCAAATAGCAGATTAATTCATCTTGACAACACCCATCAAAAAAATAAAGTGTGCAAGCTATCTAATACAGTAACTCCATGTATGTGTGCATATGCATGTGTTACATGTGCATAATGTAGGGCTTTTTATCTGTTAATTGTATGAATCATTGATGAGCTATACTCTGAGCCCTAGCCAGTCATTTCATTTAAGGAACTGGTTGTACACCATTCAGTACTCAGAAGGAAGAGGCAGGCAGACCTCTGTAATTTTGAGGTCAACCTGGTCTACAGAGCGAGTTCCAGGGCAGCTAGGTCTATTACACAGAAAAACTCTGTCTTGGAGGAAAAAAAAAAACATTTGGGATAAAAATCTCACAATATACACAAAAGTAGGAGTCTCACTTAGACACTATTTGTGTATTAATTTCTCTTGTTACTGTAACAAAAGCAAGGAAGGAAGGAAGGGAGGGAGGGAGGGAGGGAGGAAGTAGGAAGGAAAGAAGGAAAAAAGGGAGGGAGGAAAGTTAGTTTCCAGTTTGAAAGTATAGTCTATTGTGGTAGAGAGATCCTGGTCTACAGAATGAGCTAGGGACAGACACAGAGAAGCCATGTCTTGAAAAAACAAAAAACAAACAAACAAACAAAAAACAGAAGAAAAAGAAAAGAACTTAGTTGCAAATAGTAACTCTCCCTTGCTTGCTTTTTTGTATAGGAATGTAGAAGTACATTCTTATGAAGGAAAGCCTATGGAAGGATGCCTGGAGGGAGGGAGGGAGGGAGGGAGGGGGGAGGAAGGGAGGGAGGACAAAATAAAAAAAAAACCTTGTGAGAGTCTGTACAATACAATTACCCTCTTCTTTGTCTTATTTTCCTTTCTTCCCCCATGTACTAGCTGATTTTGATTGTGCGTGTGTGTGTGTGCGCGCGTGCGCATGTGTGTGTGTGTGCGTGCGTGCGTGCATGTGTGTGTGTGTGTGTGTGTGTGTGTGTGTGTGTGTGTGTGCGCGCGCGCGCGCGCACGCATGCCTGATCTTAGCTGTATTCAACTTGCAGCAGTAATGAGGAATACTCACTAACGGCTAAGTAAAAACTGGATGGATAAATAACAAAAACAAGCAACTGGGGTTTGGTTTTTTTTTTTATTTTAGTTTGTTTGTTTAAAGATTTGCTTATTTTTATTTTATGTGTATGAATATTTTACCTGCATGCATACATTCATGCAAATTACATGACTGTCTGATGTCCTCAGAGGTCAGAAGAGAGTATGCTATCCTCTGGAACTGAGTTGTAGGCAGAAGTAAGCCACTCATTGAGTACTGACTGGGTCCTCTGCAAGAGCAGTATGTTCTTAACCACATAGCCATCTCTCCAGCCCTTGTTTTTGTTTTTGCTTTCATAGCTTGGAAAGTTTTCTAAGGTGTTCGGTAAAGGTGAATTTGTTGTTGCTTTGTTTTGCTTGAGCTGTGCTAGGCAGGCATTGTACCACTCAGCCACAACCAATTCCTAAAGGTAAGTTTTATTACTATTTATTTGTAAGGAAAGAGGGTGAGATATTTGTATCATAATAAAAAAGTGGGAAAGACAAACATAACAACCTGATTAACAAATCAGTGCTGGGATTGATCTGAAAGTGGTGTTTCCTTTGATTATATATTTGCAGTTCCATTGGATAGCCCCACAACCATGACTATATGAGCAGCACAAACTGGATTTAATAGATTATGTTTAAAAAATAAAAAATTGTCTAAGACACACTAACATGGAGCAGGGAAAACTCACAAGAGCTCAGTGTAGTGGGATTCTTTTGTTGCATTTTAAATAATTGTCCCACCTACTAGTTTAATAAAAATGCTGATTGGCCAAAAGCAGACAAGGAGTATGGGTGGGGCTACCAGACTAAGAAAACTCTGGGAACAGGAAGAACAGAGCAGAGATGCCACAGAGACTCCAGAAGATGCAGAGAACAACTATGCTGCTCTGAGAAAAGGTACTGAGCCACATGGCTGACCAGGATAAGAATCATGGATTAGTTTAAGGGTAAAGAGTTAGACAGTAATATACCAGAGCCATAGGCTGATGAGAATAAAATTAATACAAGACTTGTGTGATTATTTGGACTACTGGTCCAGAATCTTGGGGTAAGTCCGGACCAGAAACTTCTGGCTACAAATAACACCCAACATGTCCAAGCCCGCAGACCCACAGACCCACAGAAACATACAGACACTTATATTAATTTTATCCCACTACACTTCAGTGCTAGACAAAGAACTACAGTCAACTAAAGAATGCTGAAGGCAGGAGAAAGTCTTACTCATAGAAGAAAGTACCAGTCGGCTATCATTCAACACCAAATGACCAGCCCTGAAGATTGCCATGCAAGCAACGTTATGCAGACTGAGCAGGCTATATTTATATATTTAGAAATATGTGTATAGGAATATACATTTAGGAGCATATATACATGTGTAAAAACAAAGAAAAAGAGGTCAGAAATTTGAAAAAGAGCAAGGGGAAGATAAATGGGAGGGTTTGGAGGGATATTATATTACAATTCCAAACATATTTTATTAATTATTGAGAAATTAAACAAAGAGGACTCAAAGTTTGGAGGGGATAGCAAGACAGGGAGTGAATCTGGGGTGACTAGAGACAAGATAGGGATGAATATAATCAAACTACATTGTATGAGATTCTCAACGAATTACTAAAAATATTATATTAAAACCACCTTTGCAGTATCTCGGAAGCAATTGTTTGAACAATTCAAGAAAGACACAGCTGACAGCTTAAAAATTAACTATAACACCATTCATTCTCTTTCTGGTCTTCCCTATTATTCAAGTAACACATGGGTAATTCTCATATTAGACTCAAATCATGAAGATGTTTGCATAAAATAGAAAATAAATAAAATGCTTCAGGCTGCTATTTCCACTTCTCCTCCTGAGGAAACCACCTTGGAATTCTATGTTATTATTTTCTAGTAGCCCCCCTGTGCATCCCATATGTATATATGCACATACATTCTCTAAAGAAAAGATATCCCTATCCAGAAGAATAGCTAGGTGGACATTCAAAATTTAAAACTTACTAGTATTAAAGAACTAATTTCAATGTAAATAAAAATCAAAATAATAACTTAAAAAAGAAAATTCATACCTATAAAACTCTTGTCATACAAAGAGTACCTTTGTGTATTAATTCCTAAAGCTAGAAAGTTGAGTTCTGCTACTTTTATTTTAGTATGCTGGCCTTTTATACAGCTTGAAAAACAGCATTACATTAATTAAAGGGTCCAGCGTTGGGAGTAGGGGAAGTAGAGAACCAGAGAGAAATTTGCACACACAGAGTAAGGTTTGTCTAGAGTTGGAACACAAGTCAGTAGTGACCAGAAAACGGATGGTAGAAAATATGGAGTGTAAAACTATCAACAGTCATAAGCACATTCAGCAAATAGAAAGGATTTGGTGACAGTTTATGAAGGAAAAGAGTGTGTGGAGGTTCTAGACTGGGTGGCTAGGCTTGGGTGAGTGAATGGGGACAACTTTCCCTAAACTTTAGAGGAACGAAAAAGAGTCACCAAGGTGGAAGACAGGGAGTGGACTCTTGGGACCATTCTATACATGTCACAATTACTCTATCTCAACAGTCAACTAGACGTGGTGAAGAGGGCCTTAGGAGCACACGTAAGCTGGAAATGTCAGAATATGAATCACTCCCATATAGATATGTGGGTGACATCAAGTAGTTCAGACAAGTGCTACATGTAGGGAAAGAGATACATAGTGATCAATAACAAAACATATCAATTAAGACAGGATCAGATCTGGTAAACACAAGCCCACTGCAATAAGGCCTAGCTGCCCTCTAGTGGAATCCAAGCCTTTTTGACAGCCTTCCACAAAAAGAACGTTGAACCAGTTTTCACATGGGCATCACAGGAAGATTCTAGGCTTTCTACAGAGATAAAATATATCCTAAGGCAAAACACTTATTTCCCATTATGTTGTCTACATAATGAAATCTCTAATGATGGAATTTCTTTTAAACCAGAACAAACTAATAACTATAGGTTTTTATTTTGTTTTTTTTTAATTGATATGAACTCATTTGATGGTAAAATGTCACCTGATTTTCCATGAAGGTGTTTGCATTCTTCATTAATCACCATTAGTATGGTTATCAAGATTTTTATTGCAAAAGTTTCTGTTGGGCTAGTTCCAACCACAATAAAAGTGTCATATAGTATAATAAATGCACCTTGTTGCCTTTTTGAAAATCTAAAATATAAAACTAAATTTAAACTTTCATATCTTAAAATGTTAAGACTCAATGTCCCTAAATTTTTAACCAGAAGATCAAAAATCTTAATGGCATAAAACATACTAACATTTCAATTCTTAATCATATAGATGTCTTTAAAAAAGACACACATTACTGAGTAACAAATACTTTTTGAATGTGACCTCAAATTATCAAAGATTCAACTGTAGTACAATGAGGAATCTTAACAAAAGGCATAAACAATTTCCTTTGACTTTTCCAACTCAGTCATCAAAAAAAATATCCTTATAAAATGGAGAGATGGGGAAGTGCATATGAGAATACATGTATGTACTTGTGTGAATCCATGTATTCGTGTGTGTGTGTGTGTGTGTGTGTGTGTGTGTGTGTGTGTGTGTGTGTGTTGTGTCTATGAATCAGGAGATAAGCATAGGCTGTGGATGTCCTCAGGCTCCCTGCTTTGAAGTCTCTTGAAACACGCAATGTAGTAGAGTTGAGAAGACTCTATCCCTCATGTCTATTTCTCTTCTTCATTTAAATTGCTTGAAACTGAGAGTAGAAATATGTAGATGAGACCTCTATGCGATGATTCTCTGCTTCAAAGTATACAAAAAGCAATAACCCATCATTTTCTCCACAAAACCATACAAAGAAGAAGACACTGTGCGTGTGCTGAAAGGCCCCTCACTACTTATTTGAAAAATCCAACAGTCTCATTCCTTGGACTCTTCTGATATTTGTGTGGCACAGAGCCAGAATCAAGTCAGGGCAGAAAGAGAATCAAAATGTTCTATTTTATCTGGTATACTAAAAAAAGACTAAATTGCACCATCGTCTCCCAAGAAGCAGTATCTTCTGGAATTGGTTTGGAATTAGACACTCTGACACAGGGTTTATTCAGTTGTTCAGTGAATATTTGTGTGTGACTGCTAGGCACCAAAAACTCTTCTAGATGTAGTGAGCAAGACAAAACCTTTTGACCCATGAAGAAACCAGATAGAAATATCCATGTTGGAAGGACAGAGTAAGCTTGAATAGAAGCAGGGGTGACCTGCAAACCCACTGTCCTTCTCTACCTATCAGCCCCTGGTACCCCCCACTCTGCATTATCAATGGATAAGGCCTGAGACAGTTGCAGAGTTGAATACAAGAACATCACAGAGCCAGCCAGAGTGCACACAGCAAAGTACCCGGAGTGTAAAGAACAACACAATGACCCTCAAGAAGCCATTTCTAATTCTAGATTACGTTAAGATCCTTTCTTAGAATAGTGGGGAAGGCATATTAATATTAATTTATGATTAGTACATGTATTATTGTCTTCCTCCAGGGCTCCCTGAGAGTGAACATTTGAGAAGGGTCTTCTCCTAAATAATAGGAAACTATTCCAAGAACAACACAACTCTGTTTAATTGCCAAGAACCTTAGATGACTTTATGAAGGACCTAGATGTCCAAGAATCAGTAGCTGGATGGGAAGTGTTTCCTCGGCCTTTTGGAATTTCCTAAAGACAGATAAAGGCAGCAGGAGGGGTCAGCAAAGGCCACAGACACATTGTGTAAGGTCTGTCTTTATGCATATTTTATAGACATGGATAGAAAAACTGGAGATGTTACAGTTCTGTTAGATTTTGGCTCCCAAGAGATTGAGACTGGCCAAAAACGCAGGTAAACAAAATACCAGCTGAAAACTCCTCTGCAGGAATGCTTCAGAGTATTGTACCTGGGTGTTGGCTCCAAGCCACCACAAACAGAGTATGTGGGCCTGCTGGTATTGAAACAAGAATATCTGAGGGAGATGCCAGGGGAGTCAATGGCGCAGGGGCTGATAATGGGATATGTTTTGCCTCTTATCTTCTGGCTCACATTAAACCCAGGTGGAGAGCGACTAAAAATGGACACCTTATTGTGGCCTCTGGGCTTGGTAGTTTCCACTCAGGTCCTGGTAAACAAGAACCCACCTCCCTTTAACCAAAGGCCCCAAAGAGAAACTTGGACCAAAGAAGATCTAACAGATCTGCCAAGAATTTAATGGGCTGAGAAGAGAGGAGAGAGAGAGAAAAGAAAAGGAGGAAAGGGGGGGAAATAAATAATAAAAGGAAAAATAAACAGTAGGAAATAAAGTTTTCACTGACAGATGTTTAGGAATTGACACAAAGGTTATCCCCATGGTAAGTTAGGGTCTTTAATACTGAAGTTTTCAGGTAAACAATCTCCAAGTCAGTTACTAGTTTTCTAGATTATAACTTGAAGGGCATCATCTCAAATTTTTTAGACAGAAGGAGGTGAAAAAGTGCTGTATTTAATCAACACCTACCAAATACACGGAAGCCACATGATCACCTTGAGGAGAAATTTGTCGTTCCCTTTTTTCCACGTTCTAACATACACCCGTCCTTGCTCACGATTTCTCGGTCCCAAGAGCATTGCCATCAGGAGCTGGGTCTTTGTGTCTGCTCTACGCATCACTGAGCATCGCCTCTGCCCTCCCCACTAGACACCTGTGATAGCTCTATCTTTCTGCCAACTGCAACAGCTCAAGATGTCTCTGGGCACTGCCAAATATCCAGCTGGGAGGGAACCGAACTGCCCCAAGGTTGAAAGAAGCAACACTATCAGACCAAAACGAAGTGAGAGTGAACAGGTCATGAGTGCCGAGGAGGGCAGATTTAGGTGTAGATCCTCCTCACATTCCTGCCCATGTGAACTTAGAACCCCAGAGTTCTTGTCTGTGCCACTACTAACCTCCCGGGGTGTTGAGAGGGTTAAATGAATTACAGCAAGTCACACGGGAGGTCTATAATTTCTAGTTCGCTTTCCTCCTGCTTTAGAACTCTGTCAACATCAAGAGTCTTTAAATCGTTTGCAATCTACTCTACTCTCTATCAAGTTCTAATTCATTGTCTAGCTTGGCTTCTTGGTACAGTCCTTTGACTAAATCAAAAGACGTGAGAGACACCTCGGGTTTGTACTAACTAGCTAACTATACTTGGATGAGTTGGTTAGCCTCCACCCTTTTTACTTTTGATTCTCTGGTGTTAAATCAGCCCCATCATCTTGGTATCTACAAAACTGAGTGATGTCATATTACTCCCCTGCTCAGAAGCCTGACCTGGCCCACTACTGCCTGTGAGTCATGGAAAACGTGGGATTGCAGACTCCTTTTGCTTTATTCAGTCAAGTTCATATCTTATTAAATTGATTCTCAGACATGCCTGTGCATTAAGATGCCTTGTGGAGATTTGCAAAACAAACAGAGACTCGAGGTAGCACCTCTAGAGACTTTCCATTTAATCCGCTCAAGGAAGGCCCCTAAAAACAGCCGGCAGCTCAAAAAGCAAAATAATCAAAATCAGCTTCTCAGATGATGCTAACATGTAGCTGGGATGGAGATCTACAGTTCTAAATCTATGCTCTCTGACCCAGGTAGAGCACCTACAGACCATCCCTAACTCATGACTGACTCCCTGCTCTCTCCAAAATTTTGCCCGATGAAGGCCCTACCTGAATTGCATTCCTAACTTTCTTCAGCCCATCAGTGAATTCTTATTTTTTCCTTTTCATTCAAAACTAAGTCCCATTAGAAAACCTTCCCTCTCCTTCTGGTACCTAAATTCTTGATACAGTCATGAAAATGAAGTTTATGTCAATACAAGAATAATCAGGAGTGTACAACACTGTCCTTCAGAGAGAATAAAATTTGTTAGGGCTTCTACAAAGAGCATCAGGAGTCTCAACATTAATTTGAACTCCACTTGCTTTGTAGCTCTCAAAGACAATTTATGAGCCAAACAAGAATACAACAATGTTAAAGTTGCAACCATCTCCACAGTTCCACATCAGCCCACCTATGTTAGAACACTTGTTTCTAAATATCAGTGTTTGAGCTCTCAACGTAATAAGCCACCACTAAAGAATGATTTCTTCTTGTGCTTAGCAATATTTTAAATATCATACTAGGAACAAAATTTCAAAGTCTGTTTTGAGCAACAGCAATGTTATCTGGACCAATGTGTTTTCCAAATTAACTACCCGAGTGGGAATATTTATTTGACTAAAAAATTATAACAAGTTGGCTTTGCAAAAAGTTGTCATTTGAGAAATAAAATTCTAATACTTGTAAATGTAACCTTAATTGTTTCTAGCTTAAGAGCTGATTGATTGGTATTGTGGAATAATCTTTTTGTTCACTGTGAAGATATATCACTCAGATTGGTTTAATAAAAAGCTGAATGGCCAATAGCTGGGCAGGACTTGGGGGATACTGAGAACACTGGAAAGAAGAAGAAGGAGACACCAGGAGATGCAGCAGAAGCATGACACATAGGAGATGAGGTAACAAGCCATGAGCCACATGACAGCACATAAATAATTAGAAATGGGTTAATTTAATTATAAGAGCTAGTTAGAAACAAGCCCAAGCTATTGGCTGAGCTTTCATAATTAATAGTAAGTCTCCATGTGGTTATTTGGGAGCTGGCTGCAGGACAGAAAAATCTGTCTACATACTGGAGCAGTGGTTTCCAATGAAGAGACTTTTAGAAACATCTGGAAATGTCTAACTTGTCACAACTTAGAGAAGAATGGAGAGGAAAAAAGACAAGGGTACTGCTTAGCACCTACAGCCAATGAGAGAGAGCTCCCAACAGCTATTAGGCCAAATAATATATAAAAATAAATAAAATATGTAAAAATAATAATTACAAAATATAAAAACATATAAATAAATAAATAAATAAATAAGTAAGTAAGTAAGTAAGTAAATAAATAAATAAATAAATAAATAAATAAATAAATAAATAAATAAATAAATAAATAAATAAATAAATAAATAAATAAATAAATAAATGGTGCCACTGCTGCAAACACCAATTAGAGGTTTCCCTGGCTCCTGGGCCTGCTTTCTTGTGCAATTTGGACATTTCTCTTTTTAGTAGAGTTTGGGTTTTTCTATTTTTTTGTTCTTATGAGTTTTTTTTGTTTGCTTGTTTAGAGAGTGTTGTTTGTTTGTTTGACAGAGGATCTCGAGTACCTCATGCTGGAACTCAGTTTGGAACCAGGAGTGTTCTCAAACTTATGAACGGTCTCAGCTCCCTAAGTGCTGGGATGCATTAACTACCAAGCAAAGTTTATGTGGTGCTAGTGCCTGGTGGGTAATCATCAAGTTACCAACTAAGCTATATCCCTCCAATTCCCAGCCTAGGACCTTCTTTTTCTTTGTTGTTTTGCTGTTTGTTTGTCTTTCTCTGTTTTCTTTTCAGGGGTATTTCTTGCTCTTTCTTTTTATTTTTCTTTCTTTCTTTTTTTTTTTTTTTTTTTTTGAGACAAGATGTCACTTTGTAGTCTAGGATGATCTGGAACTCAAAACAATCCTCCTGCCTCCAGCCCCCTAAATGCTAAAATTTTAGGCACGAGCCACTCTGCCCCAGCTAAACATTTATTTTTCAAGCCATTGAGTCAAAGATGTATAAATAAAGTCAACTGGAGAAACATTATGTGATTGGCTGATCCACAGTTGGAAATTCCCACTAACCAAGATTCATTGCCTCAAGAAAGAAGTGGGACAGAAAACAACATAATATGCTAGTTGGTAGCCCAAGTGCTTGGCTAGACACCTCAGCTCTGTCCTGTATTAGCTATGTGACTTGGAACAATTTATTTAATGATTCTGTGGTTCTATTTCTTCATTTGTGCAATAGAAATAAGACCATATTTTTTATCTCATAGCATTTTTGTGAAATAACTATTATTAAGCCCTAAATAGAATAAGTGTTTGATAATTATTAGTTGTCTTTATGCATATTACTCTTGCCACTTTAAGTAAATGTTGTAAAAAGCAAAGTGCATACAGCAGCAGGGAGTGCAAAGCTCATAGGGTATTAAAGCAGTAGCTCTCAGCCTTGGCTGGACACTAGAACAACACGGAGGGAGAAGAGAAAGGGATGATGAGACAGCTTCCTGGCTAACGGTGCTTGCCTTCAAGACCGAAGACCTGAGTTCGATTCCCAGGACCCACACAGTGGAATAGGAGAATGAACTCCCACAAGACATCCTTCAACCTCCACACGTGCCCTCTGGCATACATGTGCTCACATATGCACACACAGATACCCCGATAAATAAATGTAATTTTTAAAAGTTTCTCAGACTTACGCATCAGACCAACTGAGTCAGGATTCCTAGAGATACAACTCTGATGTTGGTATTTCCCTCAAGTCCTCCAACCGACTCAGATGTGTAGTTTTCCCTGGTGACACATTAAAATGACTAAGAAAGACACTATCAGAGAGAGGTCATAGAAGAAGGCATGTCATCCAAAGGAGCAGAAGCCACACAGGGAATGACCTTGGAGATAAAAAATAAATTTTTGATATATGGATATATGGAGATAAAATATAACAGTTCCTTTTATCTGATGATTTTAGCATTACAGTCTATTTACTAATCTAATAACCAAAATTCTATAGAAACAGGGAGGGGGGGAATCTCTGAAATTTAGCCTTGTGAAAAAGTGACTATAAAGCCATTTGTATCATATCCAGTGAGAAAAGCAAATCTTTGGAAAAATATAAAAATATAAAAATAGCCAAAACCAGGCTGGAGAGATGGCTCAGTAGTTAAGAACACTGGCTGTTCTTCCAGAAGTCCTGAGTTCAATTCCAGCAACCATACCATGGCTCACAACCATCCGAAATGAGACCTGGCACCCTCTTCTGGCCTGGGGGCATGCATGCAGACAGACTACTGCTTTTATAATAATTAAATAAATCTTTTTTAAAAATAACCAACACCAAGAATTTAAGGCTAGAGAAAGTGACCTGGAGTAGGGTGTAGTTTGGGGCTATCTTCTGCTGTTTTACCAAAATACCTAAAACTGAGTATTTTATAAAGAAAACTGATTTGTTTAGCTCAAAGTTTTCAAATCGCAAGGTCATCTGTCAGCTTTAGTAAGGACTCTTGGTTATGTCCCAGCTTAGAGAGGAATTCATGGAGAGAGGACATGAAGGAAGACTGACAATCTGTCAAGACAGATTAAAAATTGGGGAGGAGTCAATGCTGAAATCAGAGCTTACTCTAATGAGAACCAGGAAAGCAGCAGTATCCTTCTGGGGTACTCCTGCAACTGTTGCCTTCTGGTGGGCCTCGCTTTTTACAGATCCTATCATGTCAAGATGGCCACACTGAGGGTCAATATTCCAACACACGGCCCTTTGGGAAACATCTTCAGAACATGTACAGACCACAGCCAGGTTTTCAAAACTAAGAAGCTGAAGAACTATTCAGTAGAAAGTCCAGAGAAAGCAAGGAGAAGTTACATATTGCTGAATTTTTAAGGTTAACTTCACAGGAATTAAGCATCTTGTTTCACTGTCTAAGGAAATCAAATGACTTAAAAATCCAGTAGACTCTACAGGACCCTTGTTTCATCAAGAAAACACAAGCCACAAACATTAAAAAGAACTTTAAATGACATATTGCCATTATATAAAGAATATACATTTTCTGTTCTCACACCTACAATTGAGCTCAGCAGAACAGCTTTGCTAGCATTCAGGACATTACACTTTTCATGAAAAAGAAGAACAACCTCTATTAACAGGCGCCAGTATCCAGTCCATTAGGATGCTGGTCTCTAGAACATGAGATTTTTGTGATGGTTGTTTTCTGTAACTCTGTCTTCCACCTTAACTTCAAAGCACTTGTAACCTTTATTTGACGATTCTACTAAAACAATTAGCTCGACACACTGGAAGGGGTTTTCAGTTTGCTTCTATGCTTCTAAAGGCCTATTAAACAGATCAAAACATAACTGCAAGAATAAAACTACCACTTGGGCCTTGATGTCTTACTGTATTCTGCTTTGTGCTTATTATTCTGTGCCTATGGAACAATGCAAGAACACCACAGAGTAGAGGGAGGCTTGAGTCATAACAGCTGTGATCTCAATGCCCACTGTGAAATTCTGCACAGCTCTGGATCATGATTGGGGTGGCACCTGTGCAAAACAGGTTTCTTCTGATCCCCTAGAAAGCCTTTTATTTTACGCAGGCCTTGAACTGTGTCTGTTGTCCTTAAGCCGGTTCTCTGCCTCGGAATTTAGACAATCGTTCAACTGCTCGGTTTCATCCCTCTAAAGCAATCCAGAGAGTTCACAGGAGGTATATCAATGCGTCAGTTCATTCCTGCCTCACCCAACCATTCCCTATGCGATGTGCTGGGCAAGACAGCTTTCATAGAGATGAAAAGGAGTACCCTTCGTCTACAATGCCTGAAGGCTTTTTATGAAGTCAAATCTTCCACGATATGAATGACATAGGAGGAGAACTGGGGTACGTGATCACCCCATTTCTGCAGAGCTTATTTCACAAATAGAAGATGCACAATTGCCTGCCTGCCCCAAAGGAAATGGTTACCAAATTGAAGCCATCACTTACACTCAAAAATTTCTGTGGTTTCCGCTTTTAAAAAGTTTGAAAAATGTCCTTCTTGGATGTTGCAGAAAATGTGACTAGGACAACTCTTTAGAGGTGCACAATAAAAAAAAAAAAAAGAAAACGTCAGAACCAAATTTTCAGGCTCAATTATTCATCTCATAAATAAATTTTGAAGATGGGCTTGTCTTAGGAAAGCAGAGAAGTACAGTGTTTAGCAATTATGCAAACTCTGAACACTTGGCTCCTTGAAAGCATTTCTGTTGGTCTTGGAATGCTCTCTGCATCCAAGTAGCTGACAATGTTTCTTATTATTATTATTAATAACCCA
The DNA here is from genome assembly GCA_033318265.1 of Phyllotis vaccarum. Taxonomy (NCBI): domain Eukaryota; kingdom Metazoa; phylum Chordata; class Mammalia; order Rodentia; family Cricetidae; genus Phyllotis; species Phyllotis vaccarum. The sequence continues at coordinate 47,008,578 of JARWLC010000012.1, read as the reverse complement.
AGACTTTAAGGAAGGTATGAGCTCTCTTTGCGTGAGTAAAGAGACTCTGGCTTATTTCCATTTTTTTCCAGCTCTACTGTGAACCAATGGACGCTGATTTTTCTACTCACACACTACTCTTAGGGGTTCTCTAATAATAATTCGTAATTCAATTCAGGGTCAACTTAAAGTCCTTTAAGAAGCCTTATAGAAACATTGGCACAGAAGAAACACAGTTGAGTGCTCGGCAGATGATAATTGTAATAATTATTCTCTTACTATGCCTGGCCACTGAGCAATGGCTTGCTGTTGTTTTCATAGGTCACTATTAGAGGAAGGATGCATACCCGAACACTCCTAGTGAAGTTTCCAGGGCTTACTGTCTCACTGCTCTATGGGAAATCTGACCAAAAAAATGCCAGAAAGACTGAGACTCCACCCTCTAGGGGCTTACAGTTTTAATCAGTGTACCAACTTGAAATGCTATGTGTGTAGCCCCACAAGAATTTCAGAAATAGAAAATATACCTTATCTTCAAGGAAGGTTCAGTTGAGTTGGAAAGGCAAGGTGAAAGCGAGAAAGGCAATCAGCAAGGGTTGGAAAAAGAGGGGAAAATGTTCCAAGGATATGGGGGGAAGTTGCCTTTAACTAGATTTTAAAATGTTGGTGATATTTGAGTAGAAGGAAGGCATCTAAGAAGCAGGAGAAGAGAAATGAACATGTGAAGGTAGAAATGAGTACCTCACTCATGTGGGACTCAAATGGTTTTGTTCCCTCCTTTTCTTTTGGTCAGTGAGGACAAGGCCAAAATTATTTGAATGAATTTCAGCTCATCTGCATGAACTTGCTGCAGAAGTAGAAAACCTAGTAGGCCACAGAGTGAAGGGATGGGAAGAGATAAATTAGTGGGTTGGAAAAGTCTCTCTCTGAAAGGAAAACATATGGGAAAGATCATAATTGTAATCCAGTATATTAAGAGACTGCCACAGGAGGCAGGAAGATATGATTTCTCCCACTCCACGCTAGGTGACCATATACTCGAACAGAAAGAGGAATGTTTCGGGTACCATACTATCAGAAGGTAGATATTCCAAAGTGACTGACAAATTTCTCATCTTTGCACTGGAGCCCGTCACTGAGCTTTTCTGTCCACAATTCTACAGTAAACTTCTTCTTGGCTTCTTGTAAAATCTATTCATGTTCAAAGACTTCTTCAATTGACTTCTTGATTACAAACACAGTCCATCATGAAGCAAACTTACACTCTAGGGAGCATGACTCTCCATCACCCAGATAGGCCTCCAGCTGTCAATCACCCCCTTCCACCAAGAAATGAGCTTCTGTGCTCCTCTGGCCCGTAAGAATCTCATCAGTAATCTAAGGATGTCATTATAAACTCTGAGCACATTCCCTAAGTAAATTCTATCAAATATGAATTTCTCAATCTTATTAAAAGGGATGGAGGATATAGATGATAGTTAAAGAGAACAGAATTTCAGTTATATAAGATAAATAGATTCTGAAAATTTACTTGTTGAAAAGAAACTACCGTATGTATTCTTAAACTTTGCTTAAAGTGAGTTGTGGGCTGCTGTTTAGTTGTGGAACACTTGCCTAGCATGCAGAAGTCTCTGGGTTTGAGCCTAAGTACCACATAAAACACATGTGCTGATGCATGCCTGTAACTCCAGCAGCCCAGAGGCAAGCCAGGAGGATCAGAAATTCAAGGTCATCCTTGGCTAAATATCAAGTTTGAGACCAGCTTGGACTACAGGAGATACTGTATCAAATAAATAGATATATAGATAATATATATTAATAATGTATAAATATATTAATGTATAAATACAGAAAAATATGTTGAAAGAAGAGATTCCCTGTCTTCTGATTCAGCCTAGCCCTGTAATTTTTCTCAAGTACCAAAAGTAAAACAGTCTTTGTTCCCATTCCTCAAGACTTGCTTTAGCTTAAAATTTCTACCCAGGGTTGGACTATGCAAGTATGGACCTCAGAAAAGGCAGCATGACTCTGAGGAGGAGACAACATGCCTCAGGGTGCAGAGAACACAGAGAAGGGAGCAAGGTTGTGTACCAATAGCTTCCTTCTCTCTTCTTATTCCACACTAAGGCCCAGCCCATTGGATAGTGCCAACCACACTCAAGGCAGGCCTTCCTTCCTTGGCAAATTGTCTCTGAAAATGGACTCACAGACACACCTAAAAAGATATTTTACCAGACCCCACCCATCTAAGTGAACAATCAAAATTAACCAGCACAACAGTCTACTTAAATGTCTTAAAGTCAGGGCATTCCAAATCCTACGGGATTGTAATATAGTCCCCCTGTGTTTCCTGTCATTGCTCAGAACTGGCCACCTTGGATGTCTGCCTTCTGGGCTATCCATCAATCAAGATGTGGCGAGAGTCACATCTTTTGATCACTGCACCCACCTAAACATACCATAAGGCTAGAACCTTTAGGAGGACTTAGGAACCACACCCCACTCTCCTATCTCTTTCCCCTGTTCCCTTTATTCCCCATCCTCCTTTTTCTCTCTCTTTCTTCCTCCTTCCTCACAGCATCTCCCTTGTCAGACACAGCACTATGTTCATAGTCAGAACCTATAAATGGCAGAAGAAACCTGCTTCCCTGTTCATCCTGGGATGTTACAGATGGCTCTGTGGCAACCAGTTTGAGGTATCAACCAAGACTGCTTCTATGTTATTGATTGTACTGGTCACTTCTTTCCCTAAATGCCTTTGTTCCTAGCTTGCCTTGTGTGCCTTAGATAATCGTGTATCTAGTTTTTCCCCATTGTTATAAGTCTAGTTGTTATGTTAGCCACTAGAATCTAAGATCCTTAAGATTAGCAATGACCATGTTCATCTTTTGTCCAATTCATTGTTATAATCCATTTGTAGGAAACGTTATTAGTGGACAAACCACTAACTAAGCAGGCAGCCTGCTGAGGCTATTTACTTCAGTGCTGTAGTTGTAGATGATAGGAATGCCTAGAAAGGGAAAAGGAGTAAAAAGTCTTTGGGAAAGATGGAGAAGTCAAAGGAAAATACATCAAGGAAGAGAATAAAAGTAAATGAAAATAATATGGAGAAAGGGAGCCCTTTGAAGAGGAAGCAAAAGCATATGGTAGCGTGATGAGGGAAAGCCGAGCCGTTCCAAGGGACGCATATAGGGGACAGATTCCTGGTCCAAGTGCTTTCAGCTGGAACCAAAAGAGGGAAACACAACTAGAGACTGAACTTGACTTTATTAGATTTAACTACAAAATGTTGGTGACGTGCAATTATTCTTCACCTGTGGGAAGAACAAAGCACTTGAATGAACTGTATCTGTGTAACTAAAGAGATCCCCTCATGATTACCCAACTAGAGAAGGGTGCTAGAAATAACGTTGAACGTGGGATTCACTGATCTTGTTGTTTTGTTTGTCCAAGTAGCTTTAAGTAAATTAAAATATAAGCAAGTAATAAGGTTTATCAGGAGAACATGATAAAATCAACTACATTTACTTCTTTACACATTTAACATATATGTACATATGTTTAAATATATACTTTATATAACTGTGAATGCACATTTTAATTATGACAGTCCCACTAATCATCAACTAAGCGGCTAGGAGAGAAATAAAGTAACTACTTCTTTAACTTGTTTATCTATATCCCACAATCACACACACGTACACACACACACACACACACACACACACACACACAGGAGGCACAAAGAGGGATGAGGAGTTTCTGTTTTGTAACTTTATGTCTTCCAAGAAATGACAAACTGATTTTAACAAATACATTAATATTTTTGTCTTTGTTTATGTCTCTTAAAGAGGAAAGGAAGAACTAAAACTTGACAGTTGGGAATAAAATAAATACCTCACTGATGGGGATTTTATTGCAAGCACTGTGCCTGAGTTGAAGACGTTAAGGCTGAATTCACCCACCAGGATGAAAACTCCTACAACTCTTCCAGCCGCAGCATTGACGGCTCCAGGCTTCGTTTCAGAAGATGGGAATGTGCTCCAGGATTGTGGTCCTGACTCCCCTTCTCGCCTGCTGTAAGCGTAACCACAGTCTGTTCTTTTAATGCAATGGAAATGTTCAGTCGGCATTGTTTCCCACAACCATGGAAACACCTGCTTCCACATTAATGTATAATCTATTTTATACCTATGGCTGTGTGCCACATTCTAGCTTGCTTTTTTTTTTCTTTTAAGAGTTTTGGTAACACATATAAGAAAATTTATAATGTCTGCTTCTTCTCTTTTTTGTTCCCTGTGACATAATGTTGGCTTTTACACATTTCATTTTATGTCCAGCTTTTTAAGATGTTAATAATATGTAAAGATATGTGATATGTTGGAATATATGTGAAGTCTTTTTTCTGAGTCTTTTAAACCATATCCCAACACAGATATTGTACACTACACATACTTTCCTTACATCTTGTTCCCAATTTCTCCTTTTATTTGGCCAGACTAAACCATGTGGTAAAGTATCTTTTGAGTTTCTTTAACAAAGAAATCTTAGGGTGCCCACAAATTCACCAACTTCAAATGTGAATGACTCACTTCTGTGAAAATATTTATCCCCCCACCCCACTTAGATTTTGTGGTAAAGGAAAGAAGTGTTTAATGCATCCCAGATGACCTTGTAAATGGAGGATTATGAAAATCAGTTTAACTACTGTTTCATTGACTTTATTTGTCCTGTTTATACAGGCACAGAACTCGACAATTATATATATATATATAAGCTGTTTTCAATACTAACGTTAGTATTAGGTCAATAACATACAGTTTAAATACTTTATGAAAGTAACCACCCCTTCTCACAGCAAAGAACAAAGAAACACAAAACTGTTCAGTGATTGAAATGTCTAGTCTCACTGTAAACAGGTAAATGAAACCAGCCTACGTTTCTCAAACACCTGCTCTTGTCCAAGAATGCTGTCATTATGTCACTAAAGCAAAATCATGCCCAATCATGAACTTGAGAAAGAAAAGAGAGAGAGAGAAGGGGGGAAGGAAGTGTTAGCTCCCAACAGCAAAACCTGAGCCACGAAGTCAGGGAGAATACTATTCAACCACCCCAGTTCCAAAACTGGGGGTGAAGCATGCGTAAATCCTGAGCATCAAGATTAAATCCAACCCTTTGTGTCTCCCCACTATTGAACGACAGTTTATATAGATAGGTCAAGGATGCAAATACTTGCTGTCTCTTAGGGCATTGGTTCTCAACTTTTTTAATGCTGTGACCCTTTAATATAGGTCCTCATGTTGTGGTGACTGCCAACCATAAAATTATTTTCATTGCTACTTTATAACTGTAATTTTGCTACTGTTATGAATCATAATGTAAATATCTGTGTTTTCCAATGGTCTTAGATGACCCCTATGAAAAAAAGCATTCAACCCAACCCCCAACGGGGTCATGACCCACATGCTGAAAACTACTATCTTTGGTTTTTCTTTTGGTGTTTTTACAACACATGAAGCTTTGGCTATGGTAGCTGTCATCATTTGTGAGTATTTTAATTACCTGCAAGTCAATAAATAGGACCAAAAGAGAGCAAATTAGTTTTATCAATGGCAATGGTCTTAATGGCAAGTGTCTTAAAGGTAACACTAAGTGTCATTCTTTTCTTTATTAAATGTCTGTGCAATGGAATATACATTGATTTTTATAAGAAACCATTAACATTTAAGGTTGTGAAATGTAGTATGGAAGTCACCATCCTTTCAAGTCTCAAGGATTATACTCTAGCTATTGTTGTTTATCAAAGCAGCCTGCAAGTTCACACAGGAGTGTCAGCAGCGTCTTTACAACTCCCAGGCTGGGACTCATAACTCACTCTCTGCATCCTACAGTACTCTTGCTTCACGTCTATCTTAGTGATCTTTTAAATTAAAAAGAAAACTAACCAAATGCAGAGGAAGCAAATAACAGACATCTGGGCAGCCAGAAAGGGATTAGTAATATTACCTTATAAAATAATGAGAAGGTATTGCCTAATTGGTAAGCCATGCCCTCAGACGGTGGTGTTAGTCATCTATTTATTCCTTTGTGTATTATGTTTGTTTATTGATGTTTTCCCTATCTAAAGAGTCTGCATACCATGCCACCCTACTGTACATGATAAATTGTAAAACCCCCATATTGGCTCACTAACCACAGATGACTAGTAATTTTCCGAGTACTTGCTGGAACTGCTTTAGGATATTACCAGAAAGAGATTTAAATTGTGGGAAAAGAAAGACACTGTTACTAACTTTCAGCCTTTATTAATCACTAAAACACAACCTGAAAATATTTATGAATGATAAATTCTTCAACTCTGTCTCTTGCTAACGCTGGTGAAAAATACTCCTCCTTCTGCCCTATACTCCACTTTCTTCTTCCAAAGCCTGAGACACTGGATGCATATAGATGTTGGCGCTCTTGAAACCCAGAAGAGGCATCAGATCTCCTGGAGCTGGGGTTATGTGAAACTATGAACTACCTGACCTGGTTGGTAAGAGCAAAACTCTAATCCTATCTATTTGCACAAAAAGAAAAAAAAAAAAAAAACCAAAAACTCTGAAAAGCCAACTTCCTCAAGGAATGTCCCCATATCGGAGCCTTAGCTAGCACAGCCAGGCTAATAGTTCTCAAATCTACATTTTCAGTCCCAATACCCTATTAGAATTTGTTATTTTGGATTTCCCAGAAAATGCCACCTAATGTGTTTAAATTCCATATTTTCCTGACATCAGTTCCTTTTCCACCCCTTTCTTCAACTGTTTATCATCAGAACATCACTCATCAAACTCCCTAATTCCCTATTCCACTTCACCACACACATATTCTTTACATAATTAGTCACTAATGTCCTCTGTATATAATTAAAACTTCAGTGGGTCTCTGAAGTGTGCTTTCTCTTTATTCTTTTTGAGGGTATTTGCCATCAGATTCTCAACTTCTTCCCCTCCTCCCCCTGTGACGTTGAAATGTTTTCCCATTTTTACTACATTTTTACTATGTTCCTCTTCTCCATTTAATAGACACTCCATGAGGTCAGGAGGCATTCCAGTGGTTTGGCTCAACTAACAGATGCACTAGGCACTCAATCAATATTTCTCAAGCTGAGAAAAATACACATGGGCAGCGGGGGGGGGGGGGGGGGGGGGGGGGGGGGCATGCCTTTAATCCCAATGCTCAGAGAGCAGAGGCAGGTGAAGCTCTGAGTTTGAGGTCAGCCTGGTCTATAAAGTGAGTTCCAGGACAGGTTCCAAAGCTACCCAGAGAAACCCTCTCTTGGAAAAAAAAAGTCAAAGTCTCCATAGGCAAATGAAAGAATTGGCCATAATGTTTGGGCTAAAAGAAGTTCAACCAGAAAAATACATACTTGTATTTGAGTCTATTCTCACATCTACCCTGCTCTTCTGGTCGGTTACAAGTTTGCCCTTAGAACATTTCTCCTCCACCGATTCTTAACCCCAAATAAACTCAGACCTGTCTTTTAAAAACAAAATTCTCCAGACTTCTTCTATTTCTTCCTGAAGAATCTTTTTTAAAATCTCAGTTTTCATCACTCTATAGAACTTAAAACTCTCTGTAGCTTCCAGAACCCTGCCTAACCTAGCCGCAGATACATTTGTCTTTTTCCACTGCCTTCTAGTTTCTAGTCAGTGTCCACCACTCCTTTTGGCTGGAAGGGTGGGCTCCTCGCTTACAGTGTCCTCTCCACCCTCACTGTCTTGACTTAGAATACCGCATCTAACTGCTTCTCGCCCATTTATTCCAACCCTACACATTTTCTTGGGATCTAAGTTCCGTTCTGTTCCACTGAGCTCTTTGAAAGCCTCACCAACAAGCCCACTCCGATTCCCTGATGCTTTTTCTAGTCTGAGCCTCACTCATTCCCTGTATTGATGGTTTTATCACGTCAGCTTAGCTCCACACACCCCAAGAAAATAGCACCCATGAAACTACACCATTCTCATGAGCATTCCTAGATCAGTGTCCTTCACAGACATGAGTCCAAAAGCCAAATATACACCCGAAAATACCTCTAAATTGAACCAAGATATTTCAAAGAGATTTGACAAATAGCTGAAGTGTTCACCTTTCTTCAATCATGACCTCTGATGTCTTCATGACAACTGTCCATGAACAGTCCTTGCCCTCTTTTGAAGTAATATTCACTACCAATAAATTCTCATCCGTTATGACTTTTATGTTTTTCTCTGTCTGAATTTATTATTCTTCCGGGAATAGCTCTTTGTCTTTGTCACTCACTCCTTCCAATAACAGGCATTAACTGAAAGAATCCCCATCCTTGGAACTGTGAAAGTAAAGAGAACTTTTCTTCTTTCAAAGGCAGTGAAGGACAATGGGTTTGGTGTGTAGAGGGTTAACTGTATCATCATGTGGTATAAACTGTTACCATCATGGCTTCCCTCTAATTAAATCTTAGTGGATCACTGCAAAGGGATACATTATTTGTATCTCCTGGGGGATTTTTCATCAAATTCCCACCCTTTCCTACCTTTCTGTCTCCTGTGATGTTGGGAGACGTATCTTGAGAGCAAACATCACTGAGTGGTAGACTAAGCTAAACAGTGGCCTAAAGCTTCAGCTGAGTGTTCTCTATTTGAAGCACAGTAGTGTCTACCCAGCCTCTGATCCCTATCTATCAAGAAGCATATAGGATGGACATATGAAGAAGCTCATAGGATAGACATAGGGCTCATGCTAGCCCTTCATGCACGGCCCTCTGTCACATAACGATAACTTCGACCCCAAGTCATTGTCTCAGAGTTCCCAGATACCACCTCACCTCATGTGTTGATGAACCAAGCTATGCCACTACACTGGAACAGCTCAGTGCCACTAAACATTGCACAGCCCAATCCCCAAAAAAAAATCCACGAATTAAGACATCCACAGAAGACTACAGGGCATGAAGACAATTGACTCTATGAATAGGAAAATGGAAAATATAAAAGCTGCTTCCAAAAAATGTCCAAGATAACTGAAGGAGACTTTGGGAAGAGATAGACAGCAAAAGTACATAACTGAACATCAGTAGTTACTTGGACCTATGACCTTCCTGTGCTTAGAATATCAGGCATGAGTTCCCTCTCATGGAGTGGATCTCATATTCAGTCAACGGGTAGCTGATTAACCCCATGACAATTGTGCCACTGTTACACAGAAGGGCACACCTTGCCCATCAGGTTAGTTTTTAGGGTTTGAAGATAAGTAACAAAATGGATGCCTCCTCTCCTCCAACAGCCTACATGGTACCTTCTGGTATTTAGAAAGATGGTCAGCAAGGAGGAAGCAGAAGCATCCAGCCCAGTCCTTGTTTGTTTTCATTCTGTCTCACAGCCAAGGTATGGATGTCTTCAGCAAAAGATCTTTTCAGTTCTTTTCCTTTGCTGTTGGGAATATCATACAGATCTACAACGAAATATGCTTGTATATCTACATCTGTATCTTTTCTCCAACCTTCTATGTTCTTCAGCCCAGTTAGTGCTGTTTCATGCATGTTTGTGGGGTCACCCATTAGTGTGTGGGAATCCTACCAGTTAGCCTGGGCTTGTTGCTATTGTTGTTCTTAGAATAAAATATAGGGTAAACTTTAACTTTCAGTTAGGCAAAGAATTTTTGAAAGCACGATAATGAAAATTTTAAAAATATATGACAGTGATTCATGATTTTTTTTAGAAATCTCTGATACAGACATTTAAGAATTTGAAAGAAGTGGCAGACTTGCAAAAATAATACAAATCATATTTCTGGAAAATGCATCCAGTATATATACGGATATATATACTGTTCTCAAATGTAATCATAGAACACAAGTTCTGAAGTAGACATTTTTCTCTTTTTTTCAAATTATAATGACATCATTTCTCCCTTCTCTTCTTCCTTCCAAATCCTCCTATATACCCCTCCTTGATTGCTCTATTTCAAGTTCATGGTCTCTTTAAATAATATTTGTATTAATTCTTTGGGAATTTCATACAATGTATTTTTATTACATTTACCCCCCCCAAGTGCTCCAAAATCCACCCTCACCTCCCTACCCACCTAACTTTGAGTTTTGATCACTGACATGACTGTCTCTTCCTCCCTTCCTCTTCCTTTGCTTCCTCCTCCCATCAAGGCCAGTTTGTGTTACCAATTACTCTTGAGAGAAGGGCCTACCCTAGAGTCTGCTCGCCATATCATGGGTCACACCATTAAGGAAAATGAAGTTCTCCTCTCTCAGCAACTATTACATGACAATGACTCCTCAGATAATGGTGGGGTTTCATTTCCACCTCTGCATGCAGGGACTTTGTCTGGCTTGGGCTTGCTGATCTGCATACTGTCATGATTGCTGTGAGTTCATACATGTCATTGTTCTGTTGTGTGTTCCAAAAAACACAGTCCCCTTCAAATTATTCACAACCCCTGGCTCTTAAAATCTTACCACCTTCTGTTCCCTGAAAACCTGAGCCTTTAAAATAGGAGCGTGGTACATATATCCAGTTTCAGACTGAGGACCCCACAATCTCTTATTCTCTTCATGTTGACCATTCAAGAGTCTCTGTACTGATTGCTGTGTACTACAAAGAGAAGTTTCTCTGATGAGGTTTAAGAGATGTACTACTTTATGGGTTAGAGTCATTAGAATTCATTTTCAACTGCGTCCATTTCATCGAACAATAGGAGATTCTCTCTGGGGGTTACAACCTAACTGGAATCACAGGTTTGCCTCATTAATATTTGGGTTCCTGCTCAAAGAGTGGGCCTGAGATCCAATCCAAAAGTCATTGGTTACTCCCATAACATAATTAGTGCCACTATTGTACCAGCGGGCACATCCTGTCGGGCTAGTTACTCTTGTAGTTCCTCAAGTTTACAGCTGTGTGAGACTGGAAGTTTCTCTTCCCCTCTGTCAGTGTGCACAGCCTCTCCCAGCACTGTGAAAGCCAGGAAGGAGGGCTTCCAGGTAAAGATCAACCTGGTTTCTGCACACTTTATAACTCAAGTATAAAGTGTGTTTAACAGCCGAGTCTTAATTAACCAAGAGTACTGACAATAGCTTATAATGTTGGGGGCGGGGGGGGGGGGGGTCCTTGACATTCCATTGTCCAACAACTCAGAAAGAGGTAGCCCATTCCTGATACTGGGTTTTTATTTCCTAGTCTGTGGTGTCTGGTTGCTGTAATGTTCTGTCATTATAAGGTAATTTTATTAAAACTCTTTTTTATATGTATATGATGTAGTTTTAGGAAGCTCCTACAGTCATAACTTTCCATATGGCTTTTCCCTTTTTTAATATTTTACTTATTTTTACGTGTATTGGTATTTTGCCTATATGTGTGTCAAGGTGAGGGTACTAGATTCCCTAGAACTGGAGTTACAGAGAGCTTGTGAACTGACATGTGGATGCTGGGAATTGAACCCAGGTTCTGAAAGAGCAGCCAGTGCTCTTAACCACTGAGCCATCTGCCCATATGGCTTTTTCAAAATGCCTTTCTTGTCAATTATCTCTCCCCATCTCTTTCTGCCCTGCCTTCCCATCCCCCACTCTATTTAATCCTTCCTGTTTCATTATTTCCTTTACTGTCTTTACATCTCTGTGTTTTATGCCTTCTCCACTGAAAGACCCCATCTTCCCTCACAGCCCTTTACTGATTTCCTAGCTTCCATGAGCAGTCCAGGCAGAATGCACATATCTAGAGAATCAGTATTTAAAGGTCTCATCCTCTAGTTCAGGCATTCCACTAGAAGAGTTGTCAAGAACTTGTGTTGTTTGGTGAGGTGTCCATGACCAATGCCTGGGGAGGCATTCCGTACCTTAGACAGAAAATTTTGTTTACTAACCCACTGCTTCTAGCTACAACTTTATCTAGTCATGGAGGATAATTCCCTGTGCATTTTTATTTGGGCTATAAGATAATAGATTTTTATATGCTTTTTCATACACTGTTTATTTATAGTTAGTTCTTGCCTTCTACATCCTTACATCTCCAGTCCGTCCAGATCCCTCATGGCCCAAGTCTTTTCTATGCCAGTGTTTCCCCTTTCCTTTCAACTGTGTTCTACTATCTCTCCTCCCCTGAGGTATCCACCCACCACAACTCGTTCCTTGTTTCCTGGAATTTACCACTGTTGTTGAACTAATTTTGCATAGCATCATACTGCCTTCTCAATCTCTGTGTTTATACTAATAAACAAAAACTACCCTCAGGCTTAATCCAAGAGGCCTCTCTCTGCAGTGAATGTTGGTAATCAGAGACTTGTGGCTGTCCAAGATGCTCAGAGTAAGTGGAGGCCTCAGGCCTAAACAAGGCATTTCCACCACCCACTCTATCAGGAAACACTGTGGAAGAGGGGGTGGGAAATACGTGGCAGCTGGATGATAAAGTAAAAGGATGTGAAGTATTATCCTTCAGACTTCCTATATCCAATAAGCACTAGCTAAATTTCTGCCAAATTAACACAAGCTAGAGCCATTGTTGAAGAGACACCCTCAATTGGGGAAATACCCCTACTAGATTGGCTTTAGGCAAGCCTATGGTATTTTCTTGATTGGTGATTGATGTGAGAGCGTGCATAGTGCCTGAGCTGGTGGTCTTGGATAAGATGAGAAAGCCATGGGAAGTAAAGCCAGTAAACAGCACTCCTTTATTGCCTATGTACAGTTCCTGCTTCCAAGTTCCTACCCAGACTTCCCTCAATGATGGACTGTCACCTGGAAGTGTAAGCAAAATAAACTCTTTTGTTCCAAAGCTGCTTTTTTCAGCTGTGGTGTTTTATCACAGCAATAAAATGCCTAAGACACACTGAAATCCTGAATTCACAGCAATTGCTCAAGGGAAGGGGCTCATGAGTCCCTACCACTTACTGTTGAACTATTAGCTATTGATACACTGGGGGAAGGGCACATTTTGCCTTCAGTTGTACATCCACTGCTGAGCCTATCGTGCTCCAATAGACAGCTCCAAATCTGTGGTTACACAAATATCCTGGTTAAGCTCAATGGGTCACAGAAAAAAATATTATATATATATATATATATATATATATATATATATATATATATATGAGTGTGAAAACAGTTTATAAGGAAGAGGGGATAAACAGGGATGGCAGGGATATGGAAGGAGGGTAAGAGTTATTCTGCACTGTGTACATGCATGAAATGGCCAAAGAACAAACTTAATTCCAAAAAAGAAAAAAGTGCATAAAAAAAAGTGATACTGTTTGTGTGGTTTGTTTTATTCCTTGACTCTGCAACTGAGAAAATGAAGGCATTATGGAAAATAAAATAACCTTAGCTATCTCAAAATGTTCACCTACCATTTATAAACACATCGTTAGTGTGAACACAGGTTCTACAACGTAACAGGATTATTACTGATTGTTCACTCACTATCAGTCTCTCCAGTAATGTTTTCCCCTTTGTAAGGAAACTCCATCTTCCAGTGATTTATTCATGCAAGAACACTCGTGCAGGGACTGCAGAGATAGCTCAGTCATTAAAGTCACTGCCATACAAGCATGAGGACCAGAGTTCAAATCTTCAACACTAAAGTAAAAGCCAAACTTGATGTGCATCTCTCACCTCATCACTAGATGAGCAGAGAGGGACGAACCCCTGCAACACATTGGCCAGGCAGCATAGATGAGACAATGAGCTCCAGGTTCAGTGAACACTGTGTCTCAAAATAAAGTGAAGAGCAGTAGAAGAAGACATCCAGCATCCACGTTTGACCTCTACAGACAGGCACTCCCAAGTGTATGCACGCCTGAACACAGAGATGCGCGCGCGCACACACACACACAAATATTCACAAGGCATGTGCTTAGCCTTGGAAATACAATGGTAAATGGGGGCGGGGAAGACTGTACCTTGCCAGGGACTTGGGAGCTGGGCACAAAGCAGACAGTTAATAAACATCTGAGCATTGACAAAACCAGACTCTAGTAGTCCCATCTCAGACAACCCCCCACTGGAATCTGCATGCCTGAGAGAGCTCTAAACAGGATTTGGTGTCACAGGAAGTAATTAATGTTGACTTTATGTCTAAGGATAACCAAGAGACAGGCATAAAAATAGGTGTCCTGAGGAAAAATGGGATGCCTGAGAGACCCCACTTGAAAATGAATTGCTAAAATAGATATCCTCGTCAACAGAAAGAAAATCTGGTAAGTTCCGGGGGGAATAATATCAGCAATTGCCATTCCACGGCATGCCAAATTCCATCATAAGTCAAAGTGAGAAATAGCCATACAAAATTTTACTACTGAGATTTGTCACAGGTGTGTATACGTATATTAACACATATAAGTTAATTTCCCATCGTAGTTAATATAAATTTTAAAAGCTCAAAATGCAGTTGAATTCCACTTAAATAAAAGACACCTAATTAAATAGAATCCTGCTTTTTGTTTTTGTTTTGTTTTTCTGTTTTTTAAGGCAGAGTTTCTCTGTGTATCTCTGGTGGCCTGAAACTCACTATGTAGCCCAAGCTAGCCTCAAATTCATAGATTCACCTGCCTCTGCCTTTCATGTACTGGAATTAAAGATGTGTGCCACTACACCTGGCTTCACATTTTATAATATGTCAATTTTAAAACATATCAACAAAACTATAATAAATGTCCATTTCCTAGCCCCTGTTACAAAATATGTATAATCTAAATGATATATCCTTGAGTCCCACATTTCAGGGAATATTTCCTCAGCTGATAAGTAATAAATATTAAGTGCCTGATTGTCATTTAACAGGTAGCTCTCTTTTCTCTGAAGCAATAATGATCAAGACAAAGCGGTATGTCACGTGGATACTACAAATTATTGTAGGGGAAAAAACAAAAAAATACAAACAGTATGACCAGAGTGCTCAGTGAAAAAACAATTCATCCTTCTTACAGAAGTATGGTGATAAGGTGAAGTACAAAGAAAAGTAAGTCTTCACTGTGGAAGTGGGAAGTGAGGGGGGCGGTAATGTAAGATTCTTGAGGTGAGGAGAGAGACTATAAAATGACATCTAAGTAGGATGTGGACATGGGGACTGTGATGCACAGCAACTGTCATTGGATCCACCAAAACCAAATCCTCTTTAAGTCAGAAGGGAAGCGACCTACAGGGCTCCACACACACTGCTGATCTCTTAGTCACTGGCAGATCCTAAGGCAACAAGAAGCATCAGGGGATCAAGTTGTGTACCACCTCCTGGTGAGCTCATGGGTGGGTTCTGTTGTTGAGTTCCAGGCTCAGCATCACAGGGACTGGCCTGATAAACTAAACAAACTAAACAAAACTAGTCAACAGGAGAGACTGAGGGAAGCTGGAAAAAGAAGGAAGTAAACGTGTGAGTGGGGAGACAAAA
This sequence comes from Phyllotis vaccarum, assembly GCA_033318265.1. Classification (NCBI taxonomy): domain Eukaryota; kingdom Metazoa; phylum Chordata; class Mammalia; order Rodentia; family Cricetidae; genus Phyllotis; species Phyllotis vaccarum. The sequence goes on along the minus strand of JARWLC010000012.1, from coordinate 46,993,198 downwards.
TGTGTGTGAAAAATTTACACTGAAGCAATATTTCAAAAGAAAAATAGCTCTTAAGTCTTGTAAAATAATGTTTTAAGGCAGATGCCAATAGAACTCAGAAATAAAAAAGAGTCTCACTGTGGCAAAAAAATTTAGAGATGGAATCATATATAGATATTAGTAATATAGTGCTTACCCTACAGGTGAGTATAGTGTTAGACAATATTTTCAATAAGGGATAAGAAGAGATGTGACTGAGTGAGCCCTTGCCTAGTGTGCACAAGCCCATATTTAACAACAGTGCACAAGTGCAAGCACAAATGTCCACACACACCAAAGAAAAACCCAATGAAGGATAAGAAAATACATTCTTTTTTGCCATCCAGTAGATCCTCTGGAACATAGTAAGTGCTCAGTAAATATTCCTGACTTTCGAAGAGTATCAAGGTTCACAGGCCTCAAAAGACAATAGATTTTTTTTTTTCCACATTGAACTAAGAGTTGATTCTTTGTGGGGGAGTCTGAGGAATCTTCAGGCAACAGTGACATAGGTAGTGTGGGAGATTATGTTGTTACATTGTAAATAATTGTCCCACCCACTGGTTTAATAAAAAGTGCTGATTGGCCAAAGGCAGGCAGGAAGTGTGGGTGGGGCTACCAGACTAAGGAAACTCTGAGAACAGGAAGCACAGAGCAGAATGCCAGAGAGAAGCTGGAGGAAGCACAGGACAACTATGCTGCTGTGAGAAAAGGTACCGATCCCCATGGCTGAACAGGATGAGTCATGGGTTAGATGAAGGGTAGAGAGCTAGCAAGTGATATGCCTGGGCCTGAGGCTGATCAGCCAAAAACTAATTGAAAGTATCTGTGTGTCTCTGCGGGTCTGCGGGACTGTGGGTCTGCGGGTCTGTGGGCCTAAACCTTGAGGCAAGGCCTGAAAGTCCAGAACAGAAACCTGGGGCATGCTTTCTGAGCAGGTACACAGACAATGGGCTGGAGGGAAAGAAAAAGAAAAGCAGAAACTAATTGGACATAACTACATGTCAAATGAGCCTATGCCAGTGGACATTGGTGAGGACAGAATGATGGAAATCATTGGGGCAATAGAAGACAGGGCACCATATTGGTACATATATAATGGCAGTGACTTTAATAGGGTGACTGGGAAGAACTCTCAGATTTCTGCCACCACCCCCACTAGGAGAACAAGTTGCCTTTGACAGTATAAGAAATATCAAGTATCTTCTATAAACACAAGTTCACATGTATTTACAACAAAAATTCTGGGCCAGATACATGTGGGGAAGGTCTGGATTGCTTTCTTATTAATTTATTCATTCAAAGATCATTCAGTAAATTCCTGGTCTGTGTCACATACTATATTAAGTGGTCATTACAAACATAATTATGGGAGGGGGTGTCCTCTCCCCCTTCATGGAAGTGATATCGTCATATAAGAAATAAGCTATCCATCGTACCACAGGCGAATAAGGATATAGTATGGGAGGGTTTAAGGACTGTATAAAGGATTTCTTTATGAATGTTGGTTATCTTAAGGGTTATGGGAATCATGGAAATATTTTAAGAACCAAGAAGCAAGTATAATCAAATGGTATTTGCATTTAAAAAGATCACTCTATCTATAGAGAATCCACTGGGAAGCCCTTACAGGGTCCATGACAGAGGCATTTGGAGCTTAGATTCCAAATAGTTGCATATTTCCATTCTTGTTGGTCAATGCCTTGTATTATAGCAGTTATTAGACACATTCACAATAAATCCATGTTGGAGCATTGGTAAGTAACGGTAGATTAAAGAACTTTCTAGTAGATAAGGTGAATAGCTTGATAGGAAGGCATAGGCTTTATGACTAGACAACAGCTTCTTATGTCTCTTGACAAGCAGAGGGTACAAGAAGTGACAACATAAAAGGAGAACAAAAGCCCAGCCCCTTAGCAACAATACAAGTTGGTCCCCCTCAGTGCCTTCTCTTGTTTCTATTCACCCACACATACTCTGGCACCTGGCCACCTCCATCTCCAGAAACAGGACCACTTAGCCTCTTGGTTTATAAATGAGGCGAATTAGTCATTAGAAAGTACATAACATTCCCAGACTAGCTTCAGTTCACCCTGAAACAAATTGTCAAATGTTTATTTCTTCACATAGAAAGGCCAAAGATGTATTCAGTGATGCGTTTAACACACATTTGCTTTCTCACCAAAATGACCAAACACAATCCAGTTGTCCTGTGAAGAATCTTTGTCTCTCTCCTTCACTCTGGTTTGTGTTTCTTTTGCCAAAGCTGCCAAAGCAAGCAGACCAGATGAAGCTCACCAATTTGTTGTTTATTTCAACTCAGCTCAGATAAAAGACTCAGCTGATAGAGGTATAATCAAACCTTTGTTCTAAATGAGCTTATAGGATTATCTCTAGGTTTTAGTTCTCTACACCATCTTTCTCCCCAAGTGCCAAATATAACCCTATGTTGGCTAGAAGCAGGATCTGACAAGGTAAAATATGAGCAAGGCAAAAATCAATAAATAACCTGTCAATGTATTTGTACCAAACAGTTTTTTAAAAATTATTGTTCTGCTTTCCATAGAAGGGATACACTGTTGAACCCACAGAAGGTATACACTTGGTTAAAACAAAATGTCCCCTAAGAAGCCTTGGACCACGTCAACTGGACCATGAACAGGACGTTTTGGTGGGTCCCGAGAAAAGGTGGTGTTTGGGGAGCAGACAGGCGCACAAACATAGAGCTACCAATGACACTAAGATGAGAAAGTGAAGTTCAAGATGAATAAAGCCCAGGAGAGCAGACTAGAAAGGATGGGGCCTTGATGACTCCTGGAGAGTTTTAGGGATTTGAAGGGAAGTAGAGCAGTTTTATTTGTCCATTTACTCTGGTGGTGGAATGCTTTTCAGCCACATTATTTACTTACCTAGAATGTTGGGAAGCAAAGTAAGCCACAGAATTAAAAGGTCAAGTTTGAAATACAGGAATGAGTGGACCTCATTTTGAAATTCAAACCTAGGGGAGGAGTAACTTAGAGATTAAGAAGCCAGAGATATGTTCATCTGTGATCCTTCAATCTATACAATTCCTATACTTCCCTAAAGAGGAGACCTGAGTAACAACAGAAGGAATGTCAGGCTAGAGGATAGATCCTGTTGGCACCGGAGCAGAACATGACAAGAGTCTAGAGAATGAGAGAAGCTTCATGACCCACTAAGGGGACATCCTAGAATATTTTAAACCGGTCCATTTGGGGTTTCAAGGAATTCCCTCAACAACAGGCACTGTGGGAACCATGTGATTCTCATCAAGCATGTGCTTAAAGAAAGATGCCCATGAGCACATAGGGATCTTGACTCACTACCGTATTATACTGTTTCTCCCTGTTTCAGGACTGTTTCCCTTAGAGTTCTACTTTAGGGTCACACAACTGGAGACTATATAACTCTCTGTCTCCTACTTCCATTGGAATTGCAAACTCAGGAAAATCTGTATGTGCAAAGGTTTTGTTTGTGTTTTTATAAAAATAAGATGGGTAATAATGGCCACCTTGAACAGAGTACCCAACTATTGGTGCTATGTGTTGTCTATTTTACATTTTTTAAAGAATACTTACAACAACGCAATAGCAGAATGATTGTTTTCAGAGTTAAAAGACGGGATTCAGATCCTAATCTAACTCTGAAACCTACTGAGTTCTTCTGCTTCCTTCAGAGAAGCTACCCAAAGCAGTTAGCACCTGAGATGGAAAACATGGTGGGGGCAGGGAAGGGAGGCAGAGTGATGGAGTGGAACTGCAAGGCAAGAATGGCCCTCCAGAAAAGGAAGGCTATGAGATGAACTGGCAGATTTTGAACATCCACAGTAAAAACTCAGATGTAGGTGAACTTGCAAAGGGACTCAGGGGCTTTCAGAAGATAAGGAAGAGTGGACACACATGCAAGGCAGACACAAATACAAAGAGAGTTGGTGAGTGTCCCAGGGCTGGGTTCCAACATGACAGGCATACTTGGCTTGACAAACCGGAAAGTGCCTGAAAGAAAAGAGCTGGATGGAGATGAAAGGAAAGAAGCAGACACACCCACCTGCTGGAAAACAGAAATGGACCTACAGCGACAGCAGCTGATACCCCACATTTTCAAGCGGGCACAAAGGAGTGACAGATTGGCAGCAACTGTTTTCAAAGGAAAGTCTATGATCACAAGATCCAGGACATATCTGGATCTACACCACATGTCACTGGGGCCAGCACAAATAAAAAGCTTCTACCCGCAAGGGCTCAGTTAAGTTAAGGGAGTTTATCTCTGAGAATTCTTTGTTTTTCATGCATTCTTGTGGTCTAGCACTGCCATTTCCAGAGCAGGATTTTCATGTCTCCCACTTTCCTGGATGAGGAAGATTAGTCATAGAGTAAAGTAAAAATGACATTCCCAGGAACAAGCCCTGGGCAGATTCACAGCAGGAGCCAATACTCAGCTCTGGTACCTTCAGGTCACCTCTCTTCTTTGTGTTAGCATCCTCTCCTTTCCCTCCCGTGGTGCCTACTTTACATTCTCAAGAACAGTGTTCTCAGAGATCTCTCCTTGAGTTTGTTCGGTGATGATAGAACATCACTGGGTAGAAGAATCATCCCAGCGCACACCACCCCCTCACCCTGAGACTCTGTCAAAACTTGAGCGTAGGGTTCCATACATGAGTGTATTTAATGGAACTTTAGTTCATCCTGACGGAGAGAGAAGCTTCGTAGATGGAGCAACTAGCTGAACCGGATGTGTGCGTATCATTGACTTGGCTCAGGACTTAATGAAGAAACAGGGGCTGGAAGGATAGAAAACTTAAGATTCATATTCCATCAGATGATGGGATGTTAAGTAAAGAATAAGTACTTTGAGAGGCAGAAGATCATGTCTTCTACTCAACATCTTTCACCTGAAAGCAAAAAACAATTCAGCTCATCTATGGATCAAATGAACATTTTATGTCATTCCACTGACCCTATAGCTTTAAAAAATAAAAAGCAAGCAGCCACCATAGCCATTGGAAGTTATGATTCTGAAATATAACTCATCATACAGATGGTTGTTTCAAACAGATTTTAAAATGAAAATAAGATGACAATCCCACTTTTAAAAGTCATTTACCTTATAAACAATTAAGGTTCAAATCAAGATCTAAGGAAGGCAATTACTTCTCTCCTTGGAAGGCTGACCACTGGAGCGTCACTCAAGTCCTCTGTTCTGGTTAGTTTTCAAGGTACCAAGACAGAGTTCTGTTTGGTTGTCAGAATAAATCCACTCCATCATCTAAATATTTACAAGTTATCCACAGAAAAACACAATTATATATAAAAAAAATACTTAGTTTAAAGATACTTGCAATTTTTCAGAATTATGGTCAAAACCAAATACAGTTACCTCAAAATAGTCAGCCATACTTCTATACTTTATTGTTTTCTTTTTTTTTTTTTTCTAATCTTACTTAGAGCTTTGACATGCTTGTAGACAATTATATTTACCTTGGAAACATAGCCCTTACCTATATGCACTACTATTAAAATGGAAAGAATAATAAAGTAGCAAATGCATATCTAACCGTAACATTTGACCTTCAGCTTTTCCACATTAAATGCCCATTCCCATTATTGCTCCAATTTTAACCCCCCCACACACGTACACACACACACATTCACTCACACAAACACACATGCACAAACACACATACATACATACACACACACATGCACATACACACATACATACATACGCACACACACATGTACACACACACACGTACACAACACACACACACATGCACATACACATTTTAGTAGGCTCCATTAGAACACCTTCCTGGGTTCTCATAACCTTTTTAGTTAATCTCGAAGAACTACTGATTGATGACTGTTCCCTTTTTAACTAGTTAGTGGAAATAAAGAGCTGCAGAGAAAGTTTCATGACTCCAGCGTTCACACTTTTGGTCCTACCTAGCATTGATATAAGTGTCATGTTCCAAATTTGGAACTTCTGGATAATTTCAGGAAAAAAAAAATTGAGACAGAACCTTATCTGTACCAGACTAGCCTTGAGCACTCTGTGGAGCCTAAGACTTCCTTGAACTTCTGCTTACCCTGACTCCACCTCCCAAATGATGGGAATTTCAGGTGTATGTCACCACACCTGGTTTACATTGTGCTAGAGACTGAACTCACAACTTTATGCATGCTAAGCAAGCACTCTACTAACTGAGCTACATCTCCAGCCCTCTTACTAAAACTTTTAAACATCAAGTATATGATGTCTTCCTCAGAGCAGAGTGAAGGTTTTTTTGTTTTTTAAGTTACCATTTTACAAAACCACAATACACTCTTTAGATAAACAGGGTTGATTGACACAAAGCAAACCCACTGATGATGTCACTCTAAAAGTAACGTCTTGGTAAATACATTCGATGTTCTAAGATTTACCCCTTACTTTGTTAGAAAAACTGTCAATAAGGCGTGTATGGTGGTACGTGTCTAGAGGTGGATCTCTGTGAGCAAGAATCTGAAAGAAATAAAGAAAAAAATTGTAGCCATAGATCATTCCAAAAATGCGTTTTTACAAATTCAGAGAGTTAAGGTTCTACCCGGAGAAGCCAGGAGGGAAAGCCCAGGGCAATAACTCCCTAGAACAGAGGTTTTCAATCTTTCTAAGGCTGCCGACTTTTAATTCAGCTCCTCAAGCTATGGCGACCCAAACCTTTGCTACTTTATTACTGAAATGTTGCTATTGTTATGAATCATAATGTAAATATTTTTGGATATGGGGAGGGTTGCTGCAGGGGTCACAACCCACAGGTTGAGAATGGCAACCCAGAACCTCTTGCTCCTTACTTTGCACAGATACCAGGGGACCTACATAGATACAAGTCTTTAAAAGACATGAGTGGTCTTTGACAACTCTTTTATTTGCCTTTTCAAACTCTTTATGGCCTCTCCCTGCCCAGAGTATCACCAAGAAATCTTTACTGTCTCTTTGAATTGAATCAGAGTTCATTCATTCATTCAACAAATATTTATTTATTACTTTCTATGTGCCAGACTGGTGTAGAAGAATCAACAGTGCAGTAATCAAACAAAATTGACCTCACTCCCATCTTCAATTGGTTGGGAAAGAGTTTGTTAATGTAATCAATGGTTAGATGGTTTTTAAATTAGAATTTTACATGCTTTGTCATCTTGAAAGTAACATTAATTTTTAGAGACTAATTTTACCTAAACACTGAAAATTGATTAAACTGTGAGCCAAAAATTCTTGTCTCAGGACACTTTCTCCAAGAAAAAGAATTATTCACCTATCCAAGGAAAGATTACAAAAATGAGTTCTAGTAGGTATTCAAATATATTTAATGTGAGCTATACAGCATTATGCAATTATTCTTCCCAGTCCTCAGACCCTTGCTGGAATATTATGTATCACATTCCTCACTAGATTCGTGCAAGCTAGAAGTGAGCTTTGCTAAGGGGCACTGACCAGAAGCTGCCTTTGTGGGCCCAGGTGTGTGTGGTACACTCGTTTTCTCTTAATCAGTACTCAGTCTGAGCACAGTTAAACAGATAAGGGGGGGTTGGGTCTGTATTTCTGGAGTTTGCAGTTAACAATTTGTAGCCACAGCTCCTGTGCTTTAGCTTGTTCCATATAAAAAGATAATAGATGACTATAATGAGATAGGTAAATGGGTAGATGGAATAGACCTATCACATAAAATTGTGACTTGATATTTGACTACACAGCACTTGGAAGCCAGAAGAGGACACAGATATATGGGTTGATGCCAGCCTGATCTACACAGTGAGCCCAAACCAGCCAATAATAAGTTCCGAGACAGCCAGGACTACATAATAAATCCTTGTCTTAAAAGATCAAAACAAAACAAAAACTAGTCATATATAATGGTACATGAATTTAGGATCCCAGTACTTGATAGGCAGAGGCAAACAAATTTCTGTGAGTTCAAGCAAATTTCCTGTTCGACATATTGGGTAGTTCCAGGACAGCCATAACTACATAGTGAGACCCACACATACACACACACAAGTAAATACAATAAACTAGTATTAACCATCACAGCAAGAAAGGGAGGGGGAAAAGATGACTATTGACAGTTTGTATCCTGCATTGCTCCAGAGGAGGAAAAAGAATCAACAACCAAGGGAATTCAAATAGTGCATGGACTTTCAAGCTTTATATGCACCATAATTAAGCTGTCCTAATTAGATACTGTGTAAAGGGTATGGCATATAGACTTTCCTGTACTAACTATCTTTGTAACTTTTCTATGAGGCTAAACCTACTCTAAAATTAAGAAAATATATAGTTTAGGGGTGGCAGATAGTATTGATAGAGATGCCTGTTTCCAAGCCTGATGACCTGAGTTCCATCCCTAGAATGCATATGGTTTAGGAAATAGATCTCTGACCTCCACACATGCCCCCACAAACAAATAAATAGATAGATGTAATGTTAAATATATTTTTAAGTAAAATTGACAGAATTTGGGATTGGAGAAATGATTTAGCTCTTAAAGCACTAGCTGCTCTTCTAGAGGGCCCAAGTTCAAATCCCATAGAAATTCACAAATATCTGTAAGTCCAGTTCTAAAGGATTCAATGTATTACTTCTAGCCTCTATGGGCATCAGGCATGCAAGGCAAAGACACCCATACAAAAAAGATAAGATAATTTTTAATTAGAAAACTCTTAAGTGTTACTCTAGTGTTATAGATGCATTGATAAAATGTCCTACCCAAAAACAATGCTCTATGTATCAGAACGAGTTTATTTGGCTTAGAACTTAAAAATGTGTCCAAGATCAAGAGTACACAAAGAGCCAAGGCATCCGTGATACCCTCTTGCTTCTGCTTATGCTCAGCCAGATTTCTTCACTCTAACACAGTTCAAGGCTCGCCCCAAGAAATGGTGCTGCCCACATTCAGGGTGAACCTTCCTATCTCAATTATTAAAAATCTCCAACATGTACTCACAGACAGACCTGATTTAGATAATTCCCCTTAGAGATTTACATCCCACATGACTCTTGTATCAAGTTAATGAACCAGTAAATATAGTTACAGTACTAGAAGAATATATGACCCATAATAGGCATTTAGTTAAAAGTACTAGCCTTGGTTGAGAAGCATCTAGAGCAACTATAGTAAAAAACTAATAAAAACCTACAAAGTTATTCATTATTTTATCCTTATAAGTTCTATATTTGGTGTTGCTTTAAAAATTCCGTAATGGCACAATATTTAATAAAAATCTGTAACTCTATTACTACTTGAAGTTTCTTGCTTTGCCCATATAGGGGAAAGGTCATGATTATATGGGACATAACTGGTTAAACGAACATGTCTGAAATGGCAGCAGTGTCTATGTGAGAAGTTATAAATTTATTTCATAAGTTCCCATTTAAATTGTTTTAATTTCCAGATTGTGATTTTATTTTACAGTACTAACTGCTTAGCTGTGCTTTGTATTTCTAATGGAATGGCTTTACATTATCTATAGAATTAAGCTCATTTAGAACCTACACAACTTAAATCTTCCAAAATTCATTAATTACCTGCTCCAAATGTTAAGCTAGTCAGCCATTTGTGTTTGCCTTGTGCCTTTGCCTAAAATATGTATCTTTTAATTCTACTTGCAATAATAAAAATCCCATCTCTGGAAATCTTTTTTATACGTCATGAGCACCTTTGTTTTTTGGAGGGAATTAATCACTAATCCCTTCATCTTCCCACAGCATCTGAACATAAATATTATAAAAATTATAATCATCTGAGGAAGATTGTTACATGAGATTTACTGATCTGTATTAGTCAGGGTTCCTTGAAAAATAGAACTGATAGAGCACGTGTGTGCGTGTGTGTGTGTGTGTGTGTGTGTGTGTGTGTGTGTGTGTGTGTTCAGAAGTTTCTGTCCTAGACAGAAACTCTCAGATGATACCCAGAAATCACTTCTCAAATAACTGACTTTATGTATTATTTATTATAGTAACTGCTGAATCAATAGCTCAAGCATATTACTATCTAGCTCTTACACTTAAATTAACCCATAATTTTTATCTATGTTTAGCCCTGTGGCTTGGTACCTCTTCCCAGAGTTCTTCTAATCTGGTCATCCTGCCTATACTTCTGCCTGGCTACTGACTAATCAGTGTTTTATTAAATCATTGCCAATGACAAATCTTCACAATGTACAAGAGCATTATCCCACATTTCCCCCTTTTTTTTCTTTTGAAAACAAGAACCTTAAATCCAATCTCCTTTGTATAGCGTTTTTCCTGACCATTATTCATAACAATTTGTAAGCAACAATATAAACAAAAACAAACATCTATAATCCATTTTATGGAAATGTGAGCATAGTTCTCTATACTACTTCCTAATAATTGGGGGTGCTAGTAATCTTAGGGGACCCAAAGAAAATTTAAGATTATAGAAAGGTCCTGAGTAGAGTAGTCTATGAGGCTGGATCATCTCAGCCAGTAGCCTTGAAGTTGTTCTGGATGTAAAATTTAGAAGAAACTGCAAAAGAGTTGCTCTGAGACATTGGATCATCTGAGCCATCTGTTCCTATGGAAGATTTTTCACAGGGCCTTCCTTGATCAAAACTGGTTTTTCTTAACCCAGAATGAATCCACAGTTTTTTCATGTTCTATAGAAATAAAAATAAAACCTCTCTTCAAAGTAATATATATTTTGACTTAAATTTTGAAGTGAAGGTATTTTTCGAAAATAAATAGGTTGGTTTAATCCAGCAGCATTTATAATCAAATGTCTCAGCAGCTCTTGCTTCTTCCTCTGCAGTCAAAAAACTCAAAGACAAAACGATAACATACTGTATCCAGACACTCTGCATATATTCCATCTTCACCTGGCTTATTATTTTTTATTACTCTATTTCTTTTTAAATGACTTTCTCTATCCTTTTTCTTTTCCCTTCCAAGCCTACATATATTCTTAAACACACTGTAAACCTTGTAAAGATTTTTTTTTTCATCTGAATCTGTCTTTACTGTATGTTTCTGACCATATGAGCCTTTAATCTGCTAAAAGGTGTGGCTAGGAGTAAAGCTTTGTGGCTAGGGTTGTTGGTTCTACTCAATTCCTTAGTCTGTGAGAGCTTAGTTTCATGGCCAAGGTACTGTCAAGAGCCATATTTATCACCCCAACTCTGGGGAATTTTAGGGTCCACACTGTCACCAAGTAGAGCACCACTTCCAAATGCTTATAAGCCTTATTTAAATATTTGGCAGCAGGGCCTCTTGAAAGAGCCTCAGTTTTTTCTGTTAACATTGAGTCTGGAAGCCTCTCTCAAAAGAACTACCTAAAAATCAAAAGAACAACCAAAAAATCAGAGCCCATCAGAGAAAATGCTGCTACCAAGAAGCTGTGTTTGACTCTGTTCCCTTTTTTGTCTGTATGAACAGAAACCTTAAATATGTCGAATGCAGCTCTTGTTTATATTGCGGCTTCTGTGAGACTTGATACCTGCTATGTTGAACTCAAGCTGTATGCTGCAAACCCACAATGCTCAAGCCTACCTGCCACTCTGTACCAAGGCCCACTTGGAAGACATGACTAGGAAGCTACTTTTTCTCTGTTTCTGTGTTCTAGAACATTTTTTTTAGCTTTCTTGGGCTTTATATGGATGTACCTGCATCACATTGGAGCACAATTTGTAGTTGGAAGTTTCTGTTGTCATGGCCAGAAACTCTCAAATATACCGCAGCTGATTCCCAAATAATTGACTAAAAGGCTTAATATTATCATAACTGTTTGGGCCAGTAGTTCAAGCACATTACTATCTATCTTTTACACTTAAATTAACCCATTCGTATCTATATTTAGCCATGTAGCTTGGTACCTTTGCACAGTCCAGTGTTCTCATCTTGCTTTCTCTGAGTCTTGTTGTACAAGGTTTCTGGCCCGGACTTTCGGGACAAGCCTCAAAGTTTGGACCCATAGACCCTTAGGCCCACAGTCCCACAGAGACACACAGATGCTTACATTAATTTTATGCTGATCAGCTTAAGGCCCAGGCATATAACTTGCTAACTCTTTACCCTTACACTAACCCATGACTCTTATCCTGTTCAGCCATGTGGCTTGGTACCTTTTCTCAGGGCAGCATAGTTGTCCTCTGTATCTGTGGCATCTCTGGCATCTCTATGACATTTCTGCTCTGTTCTTCCTGTTCTCAGAGTTTTCTTAGTCTGGTAGCCCTGCCCACACTTCCTGTCTACCTTTAGCCAATGAGCACTTTTTATTAAACTAGTAGGTGGGGCAGTTATTTATTTACAATGTAACATCATAAATCCACTACAGAGTCTGGCTAGTGATGCTCCTCTGCCTTTTCTCTTCCCAGAATCTTCCTAGTCTGGTAGCCCTGCCTATACCCCCTGCCATGCTATTGACCAATCAGTGTTTTATTAAACTAATATCAGTGACAAATCTTTACAGTGTACAAGAGCATAATCACACACACACACACACACACACACACACACACACACACGTATATAAATATGCATATATGCAGGGGGATTTATTAGAGAGGCTTATAGGTAGTCTGATTATTCTAAAAATTGCTTTCTCTTGACAAGATTCAATAGTTGTTCAAGTCCACAAGTCTAAAAATCCAATAATTATTCCATTCCCAAGGCTGTATGATCTTCAGTATACTTTAGAATTTCAAAGAAGTAGGCTACAATACCAGTGAAGGAATGAACTTGTCAGTCAGAGTGGGGATAAGCAAGTAAAGAATAAAAGCATCCTTCTTCTGTGTCCTTTATATAGGCTACTGCCAGAAGACGTAGCCCAGATATTTGGCAGGTCCACCACCAATGATCTAATCAACAAAAATCCTTCAAAAGCATATCCAGCAGCTTGAGCTTTGGATAATTCCAGATGTAGTCAAATTGACAACCAAGAATAGCTATCATGCCTTCTTTATATTTACTTTTTAAATTAGACTAATAGTTTCAAGTGACTTTTTCTCAGAAGCACTGTAGCCTCAATTAGCTAAACTAACAGATCCACACAGAATATATTCCTATCTAATTCTGTTGGTCATTAATTAAAGTATCTACATACCATACTACTATACTGTTATAGTTTGTTGTGTGACAGAACTTTTTCTGGGATGATGAAACACACTCATCTTCCTGCCCCAGATAGGATTCCCACAACAAACCAAAGTTGTAGATACCATCAAAGTCAAGCTTGGTGAACCAATGAGTTTTATTGGAATATAGGTGAGGGGTTAGTTACAGGATCAGATTTGATACAAAAACTCTGCATCACTAAGATCCACCCCAGCATGGATAACAGCTCACAAAGCTGGGAACCTAGAGCTCACTGCATGACCTACAGGCAGCTCAACAAGTTGAGCAGTATCCTTTCCAAGTGCCTCAATTAGTCTGAGCCTCTTCCATGTAGTGGGAATATGTTCTGGAACATTGCAAATATTTGTCCCTCCTAATGGTTTAATAAAATGCTAATTGGCCATAAGGCAGACAGGAAGTGTGTGAGTGTGGCTACCAGACTAAAAAAGCTCTGGGAAGAGGAAGAGAGACATCAGCATACCCAGAGGAAAAGAGACCAAGGATGCTGCTCCGAGAAAAGGTATTAAGTCACATGGCTAAACAAGACAAAAAAAAAACCACACACACACACACACACACACACACACACACACACACAAAAACCCACAAAAAAACTAGCAGTATGTCTGAGCTATGGATCAATCAGCATGAAATTAATGTATGATTAATGTAATGTGTGAATATTTGGGTCTAAGCAGGTCTGTGAACAAGGCCAAACCTCGGGACTAAGCAGGAAAGACCAGGCCCTTATTACAAAGAGTTCCAATGTGGTGCACGTACACCCACATAAAGACTTAGAAAGCTTAAAAGGGGTTTTAGAGCACAGAAGCAGAGCCAAAAACAGCTTCTGAGCCATGGTACAGAGATGCCCTGGTGTGGCATGTGAGCTTGAGTAACAAAATGGTGGGCTTTCACAGTGTAGCTTAAGCTGCAACAAGGCTGGTTCCTGAAGTCTCACATGTACCTCAATGTAAGCAACAAGCTGCATATGATAAATATAAGGTTTCTGTTTATATGGACAAGAAGGGAACAGAGTCCAAGATGGCTTCTTAGCAGCAGCATTTTCTTGGGTAGACTCTGTTTGCTGATGGTAAGCAGAAGCGTGGCTTTTTAAAAAGAGGCTTCCTGACTCAATTTATCAGCAAAACACTTGTGAGTCTTTTCAGAGGCCCTGCTGCCAAGTACTTAAATAAAACTTATGAGCAGTGGGCGGCAGTGCTCTACTTGGTGGCAATGTGGACCCTAAAATTCCCCGATTGTGGCTCCTACCAGTACCTATGATTAAAAGCTAATCTCTCTATGAAGCTAGACTAGGAGCTGAGTGGAGCCAGTCAGCCACGCTAACCAAGCTTTTAATACTAGTCACACTTTAGCAGGTTATGGGTGTCATCAGCAACAGAAAGAAATAGAGGGAGCTGAGTAGAGTCAGCCACCCTAGTGAAGCCTTTCATCCTAGCCACACCTTGGCAGATTAAAGGTGTGGTCAGAAGCAGTAAAAGATAAGAGATGAGCAGTAAAGATAGACTCAAAACAAAACGCAAAAGAAAACTCTGAATGGTTTACAGTGTGTTAAAAATGTATGTAGACTTGATAGAGAAAAGAAAACTGAAAAAGGAGAAAGTCCGTAAAAAAAAAAAATAATAATAACCACGTAATGATGAAAATTACATAAAGTGGATAGTGCATGTTATTGTCTTGTCTTTAAGGGTTTTTGTTTTGTTTTGTTTGTTTTGTTTTGTTTTTTACCACAAATGAAGTAGTAAAAGTTCACAAAAGATGTTTGATTATAAATGTTGCTAGATTAATCCAACCTATATTTTGGCAACTGGGTTGACTTTAAAATTGAAATCAAAAGATATGCTACTTTGGAGAAGAGGTTTTCTTTTTATTTCCACAGGAAATAAGAGGCTGTGGGTTTATTTCTGGTTAAAGAAAATAAAGTTTGATCAAGGAAAACCCCCCTGAAAGGACTCTCTTGGAAACGAATGGCCCAGATGATGCAGCATTTGAGAGCATCTTGTGTGCAGTTTCCTCTGAGCTCTGTATCCAAAACAACTTCAAGGAGACTGGCTGAGATGACCCAGCCTTACAGACTACTCCACTAAGGACTTGTCCATAAATCCTAATTTTTTTTTTCTCTACACTTCCTGGTTGCTTGGCATATCCCTGCTTCTTCTAGGCAGCTGATTTGGTCTTCTAGGAAGCTGAGTTTTCTTTGCAACGCGTCCTGTGTCAGAGGGACTCTCAACTTTTACTGCTTACTCTAGCAGGGAGGGACCTAGTGAACTGGTCATTTTCTAGGATTTCCAAAAGCTTTACAGAGTTGTTTACCTTCCTGCTCATTGAACTTCCTCTCAAGACCTAATGTTGCAATCTCAGAGGAAATTTTTCACAACAGAGTTTTTTAGAATGGTCCCTTAGCCTGTCATGTCTTTACAATCTACCTTAATTAGACACACCTTAAGGGACATGATCATACTTCTTCTTTTATTCTCTTTTAAGTTGAGAAATTTGGCCACAGTGGCTGCATATAATGAAGCAGATAGTCACATATGTATTAAGAGCATGATCTACCTCCATTCTTAACATATACTAATTTTACCTCCACTCCTTCAAATATGCTAATTCCTGATGTTTATTTCCTTCCAGTTTATTTTCCTCATCTAACTAAGGCATAGCCTTTATTATTTATCTTTAAGAAATCCTTTACAAATGTTTCTCTTTATAGAGATAATTGAATCTTCTCAAAGATTGTTAAAGTTGACTTTTAAAATATGTATTTTTCTTTAAAAATAAATATACTGAATACAAATATTCAAATAATACCAAAAATCAGAAGGACAAATTCCTCCTTAACACCACAATATGTCAATCTATTGCATAATATATAAGGCACCTTCTCGTGTCTATAAATTCTAAATATCTCATGTATATTAAACATGTACTTTTTCTTATTTTAAATACATAGATTGATATTTCAACAGTTCTACTTTTAAATGATAAAAATAATCTTATGCATTTAGTTCATCTTTTTAATTTTTCTGCGTCAAATAAGCCTATTTTAGAAAAAGAAGCTTTAATAAGAGACAGAATATTAAGTATAGAGCATGTTTTTTTAAGGCCCAAATTTCACCTCTTTCAGACATACTTTGTTCTTCAATTAAATTTGTTTTTAATGAGAAATTTTAATGAGAAGCTATTGAAGTTTAGGACTGACCTGGGCATCATAGTGGGATTCCACCCTAAGAAAGAAAAGCACAGAATTTAATTATGAACTTTTTAAATCTCGTTTCATTTTATTTCTACATCTTTCCTTCCATGGACTTAATGCCCTATGGTAGCCCGATTCACACTCTTACACCAGATCCTATTCACAGAATGATTTTCCTAAACTCAGAAAAGTATGATGAAGCCAACATGATAGATTCAATGGCAGACTCTGCTAAGCTGTGAAATCTGCTCTCCACCACCAGTTGAATTTGGGTACATCTATTTGTGCAGTGTGCTAGACAAAACCATGCTTCTAAAAGCCAGAATCCGACTATGCCCAGCATCCTCTTAAAAACCAAGCCAACACAGAAGGCAGGGCCACGTGATGTTGGTGCACTCATTCAGGGACTTCTATGCAGTCTGTGACTCCTACCTCTAAACCCAAAGCACGAGAAAGCACATGAGATCCATGGGATCCTTTCTTAGATTATGCAAAAATGTAAATCAACACTGAGGGAGCACAGCCAGTTTTCACAGAGGAAGCCTCCCCAAGTCTTTTGGGAGGAGAACAAAGCAAATTCCACCTTCTAGGACATATGCTGGTCAGACTACAGAAACAGAACACAACCAAGCAGCTCCTCTCCAGTGGAAATGACCCCATAAGGACTAATGCATAGCACTAAAGGCAACTGAAGAAACCTGTACACTTAAGCTTCTATTTAATAGAACAAAAAAAAAAAAAAAATGGACTCCCATCTGCTCCACTAAGAGTCCCCACATCACCCACTGACCAAATTGACATCAGTGGAAACACAAACCCAGAATGTAGTTGCTTTCTGACCCAGAACATGGGTACTAAATCCCAGCAGCTACACCTACCACAAACGGAAGGACGTGATCAGAAGCAGGGCCAAAGAAGAAAGAGATGAGAAAAATATGTAGGAGCAAACGGTTAGAGCAATGTGGTGTATACTCAGATTCCTGGAAGACCAGTCAACATATCAGTGCTGCTTACTTCAGACCTGGAGGAGCTTCTGTTAACTGAGATTTCATGCAGCCTTGAAGGTAAAAAGGCAATGCCATCAGAGTGACAGACAGGCTGCCTACCCATGTACTTACACAGGATTCTTACATGTACCTTTGAGTTCTGTTCACACACATGAGTACCCATGCCGTCAGAAGCAGTATTTCCTAATACTAAACTTAAAAATAAATACATAAATATGAAGTAGATACACAGACCAAGATGGGTCTCTCTCTCAATAATTTACTTACTTTTATTTTATGTGCATTGGTGTTTTCCCTGCATATATATCTATGAGAAGTGGTGAGATTCCCCTGGAACATGTGAGTGCTGGGAAATGAACCCAGGTCCTCTGGAAGAGCATCAGGTGCTCTTAACCACTGAACTCTCCAGCCCCTCACTCTTTCTTGGAACTTTGAATTCTGATCATAGCTTAAAAATGGTGGGTGATGCTGAGTTAGTAGATGTGTTACTGAATTTCCCAACAACTTTTCCAGTACCTGTTGCAGATTTTCTTTCTGTCATTTTCAGCCCTTACAAATGCTACTCTTTCTGAAATTGCCCAATTTCTCAATTGCCTTAGCTCTCTTATCCATTCCACTGAGCTTCATTTCTAGGCACAGCATGTAAGCACTCATTGTTCACTTACCTGAGTACTCCACCACCCCCAGTGCCCATCCCCCACTCCCACCCTCCTACCAGATTGTACTAGTCTATCAAGATGAAAGCAACACTGTGACACTCGGAACAAACTTCCCCTGTCAGATGCACACAGAAGCCTCTGTTGCACAATCTGCACTCCCCGCACAGGCAAGAGAGATTCAACTCCCAGATATGAGATCCAGACTGTAGAGCACGGAAGAGACAGACTTCTGCCCTTCGTTTGAGTGCAAGAATACTTATCTCCTTATTTCCAAATTCTTCTCAAATTGCAGCTAGACCTGGGGAGATGTAAATATGTAAGTAAATAAAACCCAAGACCGTATTCACAGGTTATCCTTTCTCAGAGGCCAGCACTTTTCAGTTGCCTTATCAGGGGCTGGCTCAACTCCTTATTTATAAAAAGGCCAATAATGAGAAAGGGCAGCTAAGTATTCAGGGAAGACCACAAGAGTTAGCACCATATACTGATCCTTTTGTTCTGACATACTGTGTGGGATTGGGCTGTGGGCAATGTTTCTATGTGTCTTTCTTGTGGCTCGGGGCTACTCTTAATTCATAACTACAGAAGAAACTTTTTTTGGAAGCAGACTCAGGAAATTTTAACAATCGTTGGTGGTGTTGAATATTTATCTAACACCCATGACTGGACTAGGCACTCTACTGATGTGTCACTTGCAACTTATTAAAATTTTCTAGAAGAAGAAAAAAAGCACATTGAAGCTAAATACTTTAAGGCATTGTAAGGGCAACAACAGTACACATTCTTTAAATATCTGTTCTCCATAACACAACGCAATTTCCTGCCCTTGCCATTAAGAATAATAAAAAGCATAATAGGCTCTGTGCGCACATATCATACTTGAAACGTTTGTCTAGGCTTGCCAGTAGCTTAAGCTGAAAAATTAAGTTGCCATGTTAAGACATGTTTCAAAGATTCTTCTTCCAGAAATGTGCAAAATAATTAGAAATAAATTGTAATCTATTGATTTCTTAAATTTAATTCAATACATTGATTTATTTTCTTTTTAATTTTTATTTTATTTCACATGGATGGGTATTTCAGGTGTCTGTGTTGTCTTGTGGCCTGCAGAGACCACAAGAGGGCATCAAATTCCCAGGATTGAAGTTACAATGGTCGGAAGTCACCATATGGGTGCTAGAAATCAAAACTGGAATTTTCTGGGAGAGAAGCCAACTCTCTTAGCCTCTGGGCCATCTCCCCAGCCCCAAATGGATTTGTTTTCCATCTGTACGTGTCACTTCTTGTCTGCTTCCCCTGTGGCTGTCTTCTAGAACCCAAGGTTAGCACCTTTAATGAACTCCATCTGTGGAGGACAAGTCAGCTCCCTTTCCTGAGATGGCCCTAGCAGGAAACAGCACACAATGGTCATAATCCCACCATTTTCCTGGTCCTCAGCAACAGGTCAATAGTTCCACACTCAAATTCTTTTCTGTCTTGCCTCCTTCATCTTTCTCATTGGAAAGCACATCTGACATTCCACCTGAAACTTGCACAAGCTAAGAGCTCTAAACTCCTACCAACTTTCTTCCTTTTCTCTTCCTTTTGAAATCCTGCATGTTGGCAAATATCTTGAAAGATGAGCATTTCTACATTTTCCAGACTACCTAGATCTCTACTGGGGAGATTCTGCCTGCCATCTTGTACTGGTATTAGTGATTGCCTGTGTCTCTATATTTGCATGTGGGAGGGGGGCGGAGCTCTGTACCAAAGATTAATCATTATCTCTGTGTGGTAACGGAACACATGATCTCAGTTGTCTCCTTTACATACTGTATTCTCCAAGTGTTCTGCAGTAATAAATTACTTTCGTGCTCAAAAAGAAAGTTTCCGTTTTACATTTTGTTTAAAACTTTATCAAGACATATCATTTACCTTGTCCTGTGTTTCTCCTTCAGTATGTTCTTTATTCTCTTTTTCAGACTCAGCCTGCTTAGAAAGGAAAGGGCTTTTTCTCTACAAAGAAGGTTAAAAATCTAAAGATGAAATTTTAAGAGAAAATACATGTTGAAGATTTTTAAACTTGTTTTTATAACACAAACAGCCTGGTTTTGACACCATGTATCTTACAGCATGGGGGGGCGGCGGTAAATGATTTATTGATGGCATAATACATCTGTATTATTGTGGTACTATAGGAATTATAGAACTAAAATTTAAGTTAAACATAGTTTTTATAATTAAGTTTAAACAATGCAGTGAAAACTAAGTTGGAAAAATAACTCACAACCACAAATAAGGGATGCCTGGAAATGGAGAATTGTGACTTAGATACAAAGCCAGATGTCATTCAGCTGTGGATAAGTTTTCCCATACTCTACCCCCTGCCATGCTTTGGTTACAAGACATAGTCCTTCTGCATTGATGGAGTATACCTCTCTTTTGGTCTCACTCTACATGGGAAGGGTGTGTCCTTCAGAATGTACTCTTTACGTTGTGTTAAAGAGTTTGTAAGGCACTCTCTTCTTCTGCATCTAGAAGTATCAAAACCCACTGCTGTATATTTGGACTTCTACCGTGAGAAATCTACAGGTCACTGTCACTGATGTCCTCTTTATAAAAATCCCCACATGTGAGTTTAGTAACTAGAGTTTACTTCTAAAAATTAGAACATCAGAGAAAAGCCTACAGTAAGCTACTACTTCATATATATTAAGACAATCACATTCAAAAAGGTAGCTAATCACAAGTGATAGACAAATTGAAACACATTCATACACTGCCAATGTGTATGCTGTCGATATAGAAAACAATACTTTCTAAAAATACCATTCCAAAATTGTTTTGACAATTCCTCAAAAACTTCCACATAAAATTTTCAAGTGATTCAGAAATTCCATTCCTATGTATAAACCTAAAAGGAAAAAATTATACAAAGATATGTATTTAAATGTTTATGATAGCATTATTCATAATAGCTTTTTTTTAAGTAAAATTGATCCAAATGTCCACTAACAATGTTATAAATCTATGCAATGATAACACTGTTCAACAGTAAAAGCTAAAGAGAAATAAAGAGGGATGGTGAAATGGTCTAGTGGATAAAGAGGAACTGGGGTCAGTCCATGGGATACATATGATAAAAGGAAGTTGTCATCTGCCCTTCACACAAGCACTGTGATATATGCACATGCTTTGTGACTTCAGTTGCTAAGAGCCCCTGTTTCCAACCCTGACATTAGTCCTCAATTTTAAAGAAAACTGGATCTTCTTGGTAGAAAGGTGTATTCCAGGCTTATCTAGGACAATATGGAACAAAAAAAAAAAAAAAAATGCAGACGCTCTGTGCTTAACAAGAGGGTGAGAAGCTGACGTGAAGCTACCTATGAACACTACCCAAGGCTCACAAAAGTGATCCACATCAATTTTTCTTCTATAACATTTTGTTTTACTTTCTCTCTTCCCTTTCATCAGTTTTAACCTTTAGTCTAAGGAAGACAAAGTTTCATGAAAGATCTGTACACGGTGTTCAAGACAATTTTTTTTTTTTTTTTAGTATAGCTTCAAAATTCTTTCCTGCTCCCACTAGATCAAACTTACCTACTTGCTATTCTTGTTTTATAATCTCAATAAGCATATTCTTGTAGTCGCAATCCTAATTAAGTTAAAACTCCTATGTTATAATAGAAAATACTATAGAATTTAGTCATTCCTTAAATCTGTGAGAAGTTCCTCACTTCCAGTGTGGCTTGCTCAGAAAGCAAAACTTGTAAGAAGGCATAAAAGAATCTTAAACTCCTACTCGGAGGATGTAAATCATGGACCAGAAGTGAGGAATACAGAAAAATAAGAAGGAAGGAGAGCCAATACAACATTATTCAAATAGCCTCCTTCACTGTGAATGGTTGCTCAGCTGGAGAGAGTATCCTGAAATTTTGCAAAGAAAGGAAAAGCGTTTCTCTGCAGGCTCCCATGCTGATAATGTTAGGTCAATTCTGTGAAATGATTCTACTGTTGGATTGGATTGCTTCCCTGTGCTAACCGTCTTCCAGTTCCTGCACAGCCTATAAATGGAAAGTCACGGCTAACATCTTGATTAGATTCAATTTACACATTTTTGTCTAGAATTTATCCTGAAATCACTTTTTATCACTCAGTCACATCAGAACACACTTACAACTGACTAACAGGTACAATTGGTGACTGCTGAATTTCATGGGTGGCCTGCTCTCTTCATAATGCCATTCAAAGTTTCCTCTTGAAACAAGATAGACATATGATCACTTTGGAACAATATAAATGTCAATTATTCTTGTATAGAAGCTTCCTCTGAGACTAAAGCATTCCATCTTGCAGGAAGCTCTTAGTCCAAAGGATGTAACAAGTCATATCCTTTAATATTTTTCACATTTATTGTATGTGTGGGAGTAGAGGTGCATGCACGTGCTGAGAGGTCAGGGGACAACCTGCCGGGGCCAGTTCTCCTCTTACACTGTAGAGTTCCCAGGGACTGAATACGGGTCACCAGGGCCAGTAGCAGGTGTCTTTCTCTCATGAGCCATCTGGCCAGCCCTCATAGCAATGTTCATTGCTGTACTTACATTGTTAAAGGAAGGTAAACAAGTCAAAACAGCTTCAGGAAGTCTCTAAAACCAACCAGACTCAACAGGCCCCTCCCCAACAGAGCAAGCAATAAAAGCTGAGAGCTCTCTCAGACCCTAAGAAGCTGAACTACAATGAAGATTCTCGAAGAAGACCAGACCAGGTGCCTAAAAGAAGCAGAAACCGACTGAGGTGCCTGGAACAAGCCCAAACCACCTGAAACACCTGTAAGGAACACTCTCCAACTGGCTGAGCTGGCTGCAGGCTGTGCAGTGTGTTCCAAGTTCTCAGCTCTGCAAGCTGTCACCCTTGCTGGGGTGGACCTTTTTGGTACAACAGTCTTTGAATCACGTATGCTACTGTAAGTAACCCCTCACCCATATTCTTGTATATAACGCCAATGAAACTCATTGGTTCACCAAGTTGGACCTCTCTTTTAGTCTCACTCTACAAGAGTGAGTGATTCTTTACTTTGGTGATGCTTTACTATCTGGGATAAATAGACTGTGTGTTGTGTTTCCCAAGAAACATTTTGTCATACAATAACCCATCAATCATTCTCCCAATGGCTTTCACATCACCTGTTGTTCAATCATATTCAATAAATCTATACACTAAATACAATCATTGGTGTGTGAATGTATGTCAGAGACATGTGGAGATATATTTCTCATCTCTACTGTCCCTAATCCCACTCCAGGAATTAGATTTTTAGGTTGCCTTCAAGAGACTGAGATTAACCTGAATAACGCAAAAGACCCCAAACAGTTCTGTATCCTGAGAAGGTGTTTAGGCTTTTTTCGTCGTATTAATAAGTAAGTTGTAGATCTCGAGTTGTTACTTTGCCTTAATGTTAGTGCTTCTGAAACACAAAGGGAGAATGCATTTCCCTGAGTGTTAGATTCTGAAGCATTTCCAGTCATTTGTCGGCTGATTCATGCCAAACTTCTTTGTGACTTTTATTGGTGCAATTGGCTGTTTCCAAGACCATAAGGGAAAACTAAGCTTTGGTGCCTATTCTGGACTTGTCTTTAAAACTGACCTTGGCAATTTAGGGCACGAGAAATTGTATATCTTCAGAAAGCTTCTTAAATCCAAGTCCTAAACAGAAACTTCCCCTTTTTCCACTTTGCTTATATTGTGAAATGATGCTGGCACCCACTCACTCCGTCACACTAGAAACACAAGAAGGAGCTGTGTTTCGTCTTCTCCCTCTGTTCTCAAACCAGAAAACAGAACCTGTTAGTTCTCTGTCAGTTCTACCTGTTCACAGGCTCTGGAAAGCAGATCTTTCACCAACGCTCAGTAGTACCGTACTCGTCTCTATGGATCAGGCAGAAAGGGCATTTCCCAGTGCTCAGTAGCTCCGTACCCTTCTCTATGGATCAGGATCAGGCAGAAAGGGCATTTCAAGATGCAAAGTGCCTCTCATGGCTTCCTTTTTCCCAGGTTGTCCTCTGGGAAACCCAAAGTATCCATCATTATATTGCAAGAGCTTATAATTTCTATGTTTCTCAAACTCAGTGCTTTGGTCATTAAAACTTTTTAACGAGTCTTTTCTTACCTCTTAGGCTTCATAAATCTTCTATCATCTTTTCCAAAGACACCATCGTCCAACACTTCTCATAACTGACAACCCCTCAACATACAGGGCTTATAAATGCCACTTCCAGGTTCCTCCTGGTTCTCTTTATCAACATTCACTGTACTTATGGAATGGTTGCCCTTTCCCTTCATACTAAAATCTCTATAAAGGCTCAAACTGGATTTTCCTTCTTTATTTTTTTCTTCACAATGTACCTCAACTACAGAGAGAGAAGAAAAATGTATTAAGAATAGCCTACTTTGTTTAGAATATTAATAATCACAGACTTGCTTATTTACCTTGGCAAACAAAATTAAAATCCATTTTTAAAAGGCAAAGTAGTCTCAATATAAAAGTGTTAGTATAGGTAGGAAGTTTATCGATTCATTGATTTAAAAGCTGGGATAAGGTCAGCTTGGTGGTTCAGCAGGTTAGATCGCTTGGCACCGAAGCCTAACATTAAGCTTGAGTTTACTTCTTGGCATCCAAAGGGTGAAAGGAGAAACTGGTGCTGCAACCCACAATACACTCTGGTAGCATGTGCATGCACAATAAATAAGTAAAATGAAAACTGGAGTACTTCCTAAAATTACCTCCGCTTTGTTGTGCGTTTTCTGTAACAACTTCAAAACTGGTGGTGATAATATATGCATGTGCTGCAAGATATAGTTAAGGAAAATATTGGTAGCACAGGTCATATTTCTGGCAGGCAATATGTACTCAATACAAGGTAGATATTATTAAAAGTCAAAATAATTAATTGGTGTATGGAGAGAAATTCGGAAGGGTGAAGAAAGTTAGTCAAGATGCTCAAGCCATGATGGTAGCATTCACTAATTTTATAAAGACTACATAATATATGAAGTTATGCACTAAGAAGAACATTCTAACTTCTAAATCTGAAGGGTTCTTGGAAGGCAAGTTGACAATTAAACTGTACTAGCAGAATAATCAGCCTGGGATAAAGGCGCACTCTCAAAATCTGGGTCTTCATCCAGTATCTGTGAAACCATACAATATCCACACATGGATTTCTGTGTCTATAACTCTTTCAGAACAAATGCAATTTTTTTCTTTGAGTGTGTAAGTGCACTGTTTTCTGTCCTATTCTGGGAAGATGGTCCATTTATTGCAAAGCTGTTCAAAGGGACCACAAACATGAAAATGTTAAGAATCACTGCCTAACAGCTTCTTTGGGAAATCTGGGGCCTTGGCAAAAATGAAAATGTTGACAGTGTGATGGTTGTGTCATCTGGCTGGCCAAAACAATGTTTTCTGTTAAAGCAAAGATTAGAAGTCTTGAGGCCAAAATGATCTCAACTAAATGGTTCTTCTACTCCACGTTTCCATCTGTCCGGCATGTGAGCCATCAGCACATGCTTCCTGTTGATGACTTTCATACCCTATTTGTGAGACCAGTTGAAAAGAATTATTTATCTCATGTGTCAAATAAACATTTCTCTGATATATACTATTTTCTATTACTACAGAGTGACTATGGGATTAAGCACATATTGGTCAATACTGCCTCTCACTCATTCATCTACCAGGTTTCTTTATATAAACATAGATGTATGTATATTCCCATTCTACTGCAGAAATAGCAAGGCTCGCCATGTGTTGAAATAATTTATTTCAACACTTAATGCATCATCAGTCTCGAATTTCCACATGTTGTGTCATCACCATTTGACCTCAACTCATTGTTAAATATTTAATAGTACTGTTGAATAAACAATACGAAGAATTGTTTACTTTTGAATGTGACATTTACATGAAAAAAAATAAGCCAATACGTGCCCCAAAAGGTACAAGGTATAGTCAGTCAGTCAGTCATAACCCCTTTGATGGATGGAAAATGAAAAGCAAGGGAAGGGAGCATCCAGGGAGGATCAATGAATCGAGCAGCAACCACAACGGAAAAGATGTCATAAGTCACCAATAAAGAATGAAAACAGACAGTAACTGCCACCCAAATGTTAGTACAATGGAAACTGTATGTTTCCACCCCTCCGAAGTGTAATGATGGATTGTTCTGTATAAAAAACCTTCTTACATAAAAAAAAGATAAAAAAAAAAGAAAGAAATAATATTCGACAAACCACTAGCCAAGAAGGGATCTTGCTTAACACTTACTGAGTGTAAATCCCATGATGAAAGATTTTTTTTTCCCCTGAAAAGAGTGACTGTGGTATAAAAGAAACACCAGAGAGTGCATGTAAGAGATTTGGATGCGTTAGCATAGCTCCTCTGGAAAGTGTGTTTAATACATTCTTTTTGACGGCCACAGATAATCAGCCTTTGGAAGGATGAGGACAAGTGTCAGCCTGCACAAGGAAATGTTTATAACTCATTCAGCTCCTCTAAGATACAGACGTAAATACTGCACACAAAAGCATTTATTTCAGCATATGCTTTTCATTGACAAACAAAACACAATGTGGATTCTCTAAACCATAGTTGAGAGAAATGATTTTAATGCGAATAAAAGAATAGACTATGTTCATAGTTTTTAAAGATGTGTTACTGTTCACAGGCTAACTCTTCACAATTAACCTATCTCAGTCCTAACCCTGTCAAGATTTTGTAGAAAAGGGCAAGCATATTCTATGGATTGAATACCCAAGCAACTAGATCAGCGTAAGCTTGAAAAGAGAGGAAAAAGCAGTAGAATTTACTGTCTGACTTTATCACTTCTCCTGAAGCTGGTAATCACAACAGTTTGGCATTGGTTTAGGACCAACAAATAGATCAATAGAACAGATCACAGACCAGATATAGGGCTCAATGATGAGGCCATAGGACCTTTTTTTTTTTTTTTTTTTTTTTTTTTTTTTTTTTTTTTTTTTTTTTTTTTTTTTTTTTTTTTTAACAAGTTGCAAAAGCAATACAGAACAAAATTTCTCTCCAAGGAACGGTGACTGTTCTGCTACTATAAAGCACACCTTAAATTAGGTCATTTTTAAGCAATAAGAATGTGCTGGTCAATGTTTTAAAGTGTTTTGGATCCGAAGATCAAGGTACCAGCAGACCCAGTATCAGGAAAGGCTCCTCCCTGTTTCCAGGACAAGGCCTTATTACTGCAGCTTCACACAGAACGAAAGACAAAGAAGTTACGGGACATACTGCTTCCCTTAAGCCCCTTGATAAAAGTTGTAATTCCACCCATAAGAGCATAGGCCTCATGATGTCACCTAAATATGTTCCATTAACCCATAGCAATAGGCTGTAGAAAAATCATAAATATGACACAGCAGATGTCCAGAGTTTGTCTGTCTACAAACTGAACTATGAATCTTTCCTAAGCAATACTTCCTTCTTAAATGAGGTCTATATACATCAGAACAAAAATAAGATTCTGCCAATATTTTTAATAAAAGTGATATATGACAGATGACCACATAACTATTGCCATCAACTACTGATTTCCAAGATCGAATAGGCAGGCACTTAGAAAAGAGCTTATCCATTTCTTGCTACTTGATGGAAAACCAAAATGAGGTATGAGAAATCAAACTATAGTAACATGATTATAATGTGCTAACTCACTTTTAGCCAATGAATAATCTAAGCGAGAGGCTCTTTCTCTGGTTAATGCACTGTTTTGAACTTATGTTGGGGAAACAGACCATCAAGTCCAGGTTTGTCCTCTTGATGCTTCCCATGATATAGAAAGTGTAAATGGAATTAGTACAGAAAGTGCTCTTTCAGTCACACCCAAATATACGAGTCCTTTGCATTATCAAAATGACCTCAAACAGTTAGAACTTTCTATTAATCATACATACTATTTCTATCCTGGGGCATAATTTGAATGGTTTACCTTAATGACTTAATTATGTTGAAGTGAACACATCGCCAGTGACTAGATTAAGTGCCTATGTGTCCCACATCTTAGCTGCTTTCTGAAAATTGAAAGCATTTCTAAAATTAAAGGGGAAAATAAAGCTATATACATATTACGCAGGGAAAAAAAAAGTATTCCCCATAAGAAAGACTGGACTGTGGTTGATTGAAATGAGAGCCAATTAATCATTACCTTGTACTATATTTAAGAACATGGAATATTTTTTCAAAACCTGGTCACTTTGTGGTTTGCATATCCTGTATAAACAGAGACTGATTAGGACCACATTTCTTAACATTTTAGGGCTATAATAATTCAGCCAATGCAGAACTACTGCCCCACGCCATCCACTCAAATATTCCATCTAGCCTATGAAATTGCACCGTTTCAAAACTATCAATGCACCAACTGTTTTTATACTTAGAAGGACAAAATCTGATTCAAAAATATCTGACTTTTAAAACATAAAAGTAAATCTGCCTGGTTATGGCTTCCAAATTCTCTACACAAAACTTCATCTCCCTCCTTCTATGTTATTTTTTAGGGACTGAAATTAAACAAAGTCATTCTAGGATGAGTCTAATAGCTGTCTCAGGAGCTGGTTTAAATCATTTGTTAAATGCTAATATTTTAAATTTATAAACTTCAGAAGAAAGATAGCTTTTGAAGCTGTAAAAAAAAAAAAAAAAAATCAGAGAACAGTAGTCTTTTTTGTGGAGTGCCCAGAAATTTAGTTACAAAGTGGCCCTATTGTATTTCTCATAATTTACATTTACTTTTTGGCAAAGCAGAAAGGGAAAAAATAAGTCATATTTGAAGACACACAGCGAAACTGAAAGATGGCATTTTTTTTATTTTAAAATGTCCTTTTGACATTTAGATGCCAACCAAGCCAATATTTAACATTTATAAAAGACAAAACAGTAAAAGAAGCTACAGCTGTTCTCTGTGATGTCACTGAACAGGTGTGTGGTGCTGCATCTCACCACAGAAACTGAATGGATCTCTTGGGATGCCCACAGAAAGCCCTTATGGAACTGGTGTTGACATGGGACTCATTTCCTCAGATGTAGTTGGAAAACAACCCAGAACGACAAGAGTCCTGGTGATCAATCTGGGCAAATTCGGAGCAGACATTCTCCCAAACAGATCAATACTATCCAAGGTGCAGCTGAAAAACAGGATGGGTTTGTACCGCTGTGCAAACACCAAAGCTGCTTATTCACAAGGCTAAAAGCAATGGGAACTTGTGTTTTCCACAGTATGTTTGCCAATGACCTCAACCCTGACCTGCAGGGCCACCCTATCTGGGACTAGAAGTAATCTTGTATTGGGTCTTCTGGTCACAAGGAAAACCTATGGAGTGGTGGCATTTTTGACAATAATAACTACTGTATTCGTATTGACCTAGCCAGACAATTACATGATGCCAAAATGGCTCATTGGTTCAGGCCAGTCAGTAAAATGAGTGCTCTGAGTATTTGATTGGACAAAAAAGAAAATATAAATGGATGGCCAGATATGGTGGCACACACCTGTCATTCCAGCACTTAGAAGGTGGAAGTGGGAGTTCAAGATCACCCTCAGCTACATACAACTTAGGTTACATAACACCCTGTCTAAAAAAGCAAACAAAGAGAACTTACTTTATTCCCAGTCATTTTAGAATGATGTGGCTCCACGTTGGATTAAATTAAGCAGTCTTATGACACATATATATTTATATATACATATTTATGTGTGCATTTTCTTAATTTGTGTGAATAAACCAAATACTTTTACCCAGATAAATATGCTTTTCATTTCCTCATATTGTTTGTTTTGTAATTTCCATTTAGCTTGATAAACAATATCCCTCTTCAAAAAGATAGCATTTGTAGATACTTGTATGATTCTTTTATACCAGATTGTGTTTTTATGTAAATGAATAGTTAAATCTAATAAGTACATGCAAGGTATATCGGCGTTTTCTGATTAATGTTATTTTTAAAGGGGTGAAATTATAGTCCTTAAAGCAACTTGTCCAAAAAGTGCTGAGAAAATAAAGTGAATGTGACAAAACTTTCCGTGGTGGGGAGAAGCAACACACAGATCTACTCACTCCAGATAGGGATCCCATGACCAAACAAAGGACACATAGCACCAAAGTCCAACCTGGTGAATCAGTGAATTTTATTGGGGTTACTTACAGGAGTATAGGTGAGGGATGGAAATGACTCAAAGACAGTTGCATCATCATTACTCATCCAGGCATGGCTGACAAGTCACAAAAGCTGGGAAACGTGGAGCACACTGCACAGATTAGAGCCTGTCCTTTCCAAGTGACTATGGTCTAAACCTCTTCTAGGCAGCACTACAAGTGTCTGCTTCTTCCAGGTAGTTGGTCTGATCTCAGAGCCTTTTGTCTTCTTTATAGTTCAGGCAGGGAGGAGTCCAGTGAATTCTGTCAGTTTCAGGGACTTCCTGAAACTATTTTGAGTTGTTTGCCTTCCCGCTTAAGGAGCTTACGATAAGGATGCTAAAGAGATGACTCTGGTTAAGAAGGTTAAGTACACATAAACCTCTTGCAGAGATTACTTGAGTTCAGTTCCATCTTCTAGACTCCTTGGACACCCACACTCACAAGTATATAGGCAAAATTAATTTTTAAAATAATGATCTTTTTATAAAATGGCCTCATCTCCAAGTGGCCATAAGTATAATTAGAACATCTTATGCCAATGTTGAAAAGTTTAAGAAAGTCCCCTCAACTTCCCAAAACTGAGGACTTTGAGACCAAAAGATGTGTTTAAACTGGAAACAAATATAAAATTCTGTAATTATGTTTCAATATTAAAGGCATTTTAATGTCCATTGGTAGCCATAAAATTCAGTCCTCTACCTCCTAAGATCTCAGCATTTAGAATATTTACCTCATTTTCCAACTCCAGATATACTGTTTGATAAAAATCTAGCTTAAAAAAAAAAGAAAAAGCTGGAGCCTTCCCTGGCAGGAAAAAAAAAAAAAAATGTATGGAATGGGGGAGTAACATTAATTATTGGTTTTCCTTTAGGTAGGTTTTCCCTAGGATGGGGTTGGGACATTTGAAGGGGAGAAAGCAAACTTTCCCTCTAGTATATCACATTATAAACATCTCTGAGAAAAGAAGAAATAATTCAACTTTGAAATTCTGTCATTAAGTGGCTGCTCCTACAAGGGGGGACAGTTTGCTATTAATTGTTAATGTCGCCTACCATTAGAGGGCACTAAACAACTCCACATTAATGCGTTGGAGGAAAGGGGAAGGGAGGCGAGGAAAGGGGAGGGAGGATATGGGCAGAGTCCGGGGGGCGGGGGGAGGAGGGGAGACAGAAGCCGGGAAGGGCTGGGAAAGAGCGAAGGGAGAAGGGAGGAGGGAGGAAAAGCCAGGAGAGGAAAGAGACAGACAAACAGGCAGACAGACAGAAACAGACAAAATGAATCTGGAAAGATTAAGAAGGATGTGGAGCCCCAGAGCCGTCTAAAGTGAGCAAAAAGCCCGGGCCACCCACTCCCCTCCCTCTCCTCCCGTCCTCATGACTGTAATTATAAAGCGAAAAGCGGCGGCGAGGTCACCCGTTTTTACCAGCCTGCTGCACCGAAAGCGCGCGGTGCAGGTGCGGCGGCCGCGGGGCTTTGTGATTCATGCCCACTTTCAAAGGGGGGCTTGGGCCCGTCTGAGAGGCACCCAAACAACTGTCTTCTAATATTAGCACGGCTGTATTTCGGGATCTATTATAGTCTGTCCAGACAGATCCCATTGTAATGGGATCTTTTATTAAAAGATTAGCACTATCTCCTGCAGTTGGTGGAAAAAAATCTGTTATCACTGAGTTATTTGCAGTTGTGGAGGGGGTGGGAGGAGGGTGATGGAAGATGGGGGTGGGAGGATGAGAAGAGGACCGGAGGGGGGGCTAGGGCGGGGGTAGGAAAGAAAGGGGAATTTGAAATCCGTAGAACAAACCCCAATAACTGGGAATGTCCAAGAATTTTTGTCTGCATAGTTCGCTGTTTGTTGTCTTTCGGGCTTCAGGAGCGAAAAGAATAGAAATTTAAAAGGCAGGTTTGAAAATAAACAATATAGCATTTTCCGTGAAGTAATCGTTTTATATAAAAGGAAATATCGCCTCGTCAGTTTCATTCAGCCGTGCCAGAAAATGTTATAAATGAGAAGACCCGCCAACTTTGGGCGAAGAATGCCAGGCATTGCACTCAATAAACTGAGGCTGCAGAAGTTCATTATCATGGTGCAATCTTTCTTTTTTTTTTTTTTCTTTTTTTTTTTTCTTTTTTTTTTTAATGAGAGAGAGAGACACTCTCGGGACAGAAACTGGGGCGTCTCGGAGCGGGGGAGGAGGGGGGCAGACCGCCTACGTCGGCGCCCCCGCTCGGGGCTGCGACTCCAGACGCGGCGAAGTGAAAGGGGAGAGAAGAAAGGGAGAGGGCGAGACTGCCGGGGGGCGGCCGGCTCCGAGGTGTTAAACATTTTTGTTTGCCTCTGACTTGTGGAGACCGAGGGCCGCGTCTCCGCAGCGCTCCGCCCTGGTGGAAGGTGTCCGGAGGTCGGGGTTCTTAGCAACCACTCCAGGCTGGAGGGGGGGGGGGGGTGACTTGGTGGGGGCGGGGGTGGGGAGTGGGCACGGTGGCCGCAAAGTAAGGCACGCAAGAGATCTCGGGACACAAAACGTCTCCGGGTCCCCGCGCCAGGGCTCTTCGGGGAGGATCCTAAAACTGTCCCCCCGAGGCATTTCAGCAACTCCGGGATCCCACGGCATCTGGAGAAGTCTCTGTGGAGCCGGGGTGCCGGGGACCAACTCCCGGGGTCCCCCCTCGCTCGGCTGGCCGCTTCCTCCAGCGCCCTCACTCACACGCGCACACGCACACACGCGCGCACACACACACTCGCACGCCACCCCGGGCGCGCCGGCTCCGAGCGGCGGCGTGCAGGACTGGTGGGTGTTCTCCACCCCCGAAGCGTCGCCCCCAGCCTCCGCCCCTGTCCCTACCCCTCCTGCTTCTACGCAAATAAGAACTCGGCGATTCCCCTCCTGCCTCTTTGATTTCGGGCACCTCCGACAGATAATTGGGAAGGGTTTCCAGAAGGTGGGAAATGTCACCTGATTCACACTGAACTTTTAAAAGCTCCCCACCCCCAAAGAGCCGGCACACCCTCGGTCGCGGCCGCCCTCCCACAGCCCCACACACTGGGAGACCGCCCACCTCAAACCTTAAGACCCCCGTCTAGATTTAAAGCGCGGCTGCGCCCGGCTTCTGACGTCCATTGAATCGCGCGGGCGGCCGGTGGCGAGCGCGGGGCTGCGCCAGGATCGCTGCGCCCTCCGCCGCTCGCCTCTGCGACGCGCGCCGCTCGCCCGAGCCACCCGCCGCCGCGCTCCTCGCCCTGCGCCTGCCCCTGCCCCAGGATGGTCTACGCCAGGCACCAGCCCGGCGGGC
This sequence comes from Phyllotis vaccarum, assembly GCA_033318265.1. NCBI lineage: Eukaryota > Metazoa > Chordata > Mammalia > Rodentia > Cricetidae > Phyllotis > Phyllotis vaccarum. The sequence goes on along the minus strand of JARWLC010000012.1, from coordinate 46,959,686 downwards.
TCTGCCTCCTGCTGCTGCTGCTCTGCCAGTTCATGGAGGACCGCAGCGCCCAGGGTGAGTGGAGGGGGATGCGCCCGGAGGCTCGGCTGGGGCAGGGGTTCTACTTTTTCTGTCGTCTCCACTTGGTTTGTTTTGACCGACGCTGCTCTCGGAAGATGTTGGAGAACCACTCGGCTACTCCGGGAGAAAGGAGTTAGGGTTGACGGACTGGAGCAGTTACACTTCAGGATAGAGAGCCGAGTTTAGAGCCGGCTTATCCTCCAAAGGGAAAGAGTGTGAGGGGGTGAGCTGGAACCCCAGTAGTTAGGGGTAGCTGCTCCAAGTTCTGGTCATAATGACTTTAGATGTTATCTCCCCTGATTGTCCCGGGAGAAGGGCGAGCATCCGTAGCCTGGAGATTGCAGTCGACCTTACTAGCAATCTAATCTATCTTCCTTCCATATCTTTTGGTGACTTTTTAAAAAATGACTTGGGGTGGGGGATGGGAGATGCCGAATTTTCTTGGGTGGCTGGGGGACGTGGTTTCAGAAACTTTGCCCAAACTTGGAAATGTGGTACTGAAATTTTTCGAGGGAGGTAGTGTTGGTGGATGCGCCTTCTACCCCTCTCCCTAAGCCCGGCGTGGGGGGGGGGGGAGAAAAAGGACTAGCCAAATTATTAGTTCTAAGTGTTTTAAGTACTTTACAGTTCTCTCCACTTTGCCTCATTCGTCTGCTAACTTTTCTGGAAAACAATAAACAGCCCACAAACAATTTAAATTCTGATGTGCATTAAAGAGCAGATTTCTGAAGTTTATATTTTAAAATTAAGAGAAAATGGACTTATTTTTATCACAATTAGTCTCCGGGCAGGATTTTTTAAATAATGATGGTCCTGCAGCTTGCGCTCCAATTGCTCAAGTCACTTTGGTGATTCATGAGAAGTCTTCTTGTCCAAAGTCCGAACCCATAAAAAGGGTTAGGGGAAGAAACTATTTGCAAAGAGTTCTTGGTAGCCATGTGGTAGGTATATGTGACCCGGTGGACACCTCCCCCCTTTAACGCTGCTGCTTTGCCTGTTAGAGCGGTAGGTTTTGTGTGCTGGAAGCTGCCCTCCCGGGCACTGGCCCTAGCCGTCTACCCGACACTAGACTGGGCAGCCCGCCTTTCTGATAGGGGCGCTGCCGGGGTGCCGGGACGTGGGTGCCAGGGAAAGCAGCCCTCGGAGATTTCGAAAGATCTTGGTGGCTGCGGGCGTGCTCGGGGCTGGCCGATTGCAAAACGGGCCCGTCGGGCGGGCTGCGCCTCGAGGCCGCACAGGGCAGATCCAGGCTGGGCCGGGCTACCCTTTTGCTTTCATTTTTTCACAAGTGTCTTTTGCGTGATCTGTTTCTGAAGATTCCTATTCATTCTCCCTACCCCTCCCTCTCTCGCTCCCTCCTTCCCTGCCTTCCACGTCTCCTCTCGCTCTCTCTCCTTTCTTAACCCCTGTCACAAATAATTCTCTTACCGCCTACATGAAACCAACATGTAAAAACATCCGTCGCATCCTGTTTTTGTCAGGTTCTTTAATCTGTTCTTCCAGTCGCTGCAGGTTATGAAATAGGGACGGATAAAAGTAAACAGTCTAGTAAAAGTCAATGCAAGCCGCACGTGTTGTGTCTGGGTCACTGGTAACTGACATTGATATGGCTAGGGCGCTGTGGCGGCTGCTCAAGCCCACCTCCCACCTCGGTGATGGGTGTTCCTCCTCTCTCTCTCTCTCTCTCTCTCTCTCTCTCTCTCTCTCTCTCTCTCTCTCTCTCTCTCTCTCTCTCTCTCTCTCTCTCTCCCTCCCTCCCTCCCTCCCTCCCTCCCTCCCTCCCTCCCTCCCTAGACTCTCCAGGCCTCTCTTTGCCGGTCTCTAAGAGCCTTCCTTCCCCTACCCCACTGCTCACTCACTCACCTCCTGATACCCTGTCTCTACACAGCTGGGAACTGCTGGCTCCGCCAAGCCAAGAACGGCCGCTGCCAGGTCCTGTATAAGACTGAACTGAGCAAAGAGGAGTGTTGCAGCACGGGCCGTCTGAGCACCTCGTGGACCGAGGAGGATGTGAACGACAATACTCTCTTCAAGTGGATGATTTTCAACGGGGGCGCCCCCAACTGCATCCCCTGTAAAGGTGGGCCTCCTCTTCCCTAGGCGCCAGGCCCTCAGTAGAGGGCGTCTTGACCTCGGAGTTCTCACTGGCTGGGGCTTAGGACTGGCAAAATTTTTACAGTTTCTCCACGCTCCCCCCCCCCCCCCCATGGAGTTAGCTAGGTGAAATCCAGCTCACACTGTGGGCAAAACAAGGTCGGAAGAGGTCTGTCCCCAGGCTTCTTAGTTGACTGTGATAGTGAAAGCAGACAACCAGTGTGGTCTTTGAGAGAATTTGGATACAGGACTTAGCCTGAGTTCCCCAACCCCCATCCCTACAGTCTTCCAGGAGACAGCCTGGGCCCTCCATCTCGAATGCAGGATTGCATTGTGCAAGGCATTTAGAGACCACCACCCCACATCACCCTCCCCACCCCAACCTGACCCGCCAACCGCCTGGCCTTGGTATGAATCCTAGCCTCTTTCCAACTCTTAGAAACGTGTGAGAATGTGGACTGCGGACCTGGAAAAAAATGCCGAATGAACAAGAAGAATAAACCCCGCTGTGTCTGTGCTCCAGACTGTTCCAACATCACCTGGAAGGGTCCAGTGTGTGGGCTAGATGGGAAAACCTACCGCAATGAATGTGCACTCCTCAAGGCCAGATGTAAAGAGCAACCGGAACTTGAAGTCCAGTACCAGGGCAAATGTAAAAGTAGGTCCCACCCTTCAATATCTTATACATTCACAGCCCTCTGAAGACCCAAAGGGGATAAAAAAAAATTCTTCATTAAGAGCCCAGGAATCTGAATAATGATACTAAATGAAGGGGCTCTTCTCTAACTCCTAAAGGTAATGAAGGAGCCAGCCTGGGGTCACAGAAACTCTGGAAAACAGCCACACTCCCCAAATGCCTGTTAAAATATGGATGCTTTGCTTTAATGATTTCCCTCAGAATATCAACAGATTACTCCCTAAAGATCAGAAGGTGCCTACTGAAATGTCTCTATTTTCTCTTTTCTCCAGAAACTTGCCGGGATGTTTTCTGTCCAGGCAGCTCCACCTGTGTGGTGGACCAGACAAATAATGCCTACTGCGTGACCTGTAATCGGATTTGCCCAGAACCCTCCTCTTCCGAGCAATACCTGTGTGGGAATGATGGAGTGACTTACTCAAGTGCCTGCCACCTGAGAAAGGCCACCTGTTTGCTGGGCAGATCGATTGGATTAGCCTATGAGGGAAGATGTATCAGTAGGTATTCTGGACCCAGGACAGAAAAGAGAGGGGGAAAAAAAAAACTGTCCTAGTCATGTGGGGCTATTCAGTATTCAAGAGTAAACCCAAGTCTCCTCAGTTTGGGTGAAAACTGCTTCACTAAAACATTCCTCCTGAAAAACCATTGTCTTCTAGATTGAATGACACACTAGCAAGAAGCAGAAAACAGTTTTCTATCTTAGAAAACTTAGAACTCACACAATTTTACACATTTTTTTAAGGTGCCAGACTTGCTGGAGGTGAAAAATAATTACTTAACAGTTCCTAAAACCTGTTATCAGATTCCAGTAATTGATGGAATTTGGGTTTTTTTAATCCCACTTATAGGAAGTATTCAGACGTACAACTAACTCAAGGATATTATAAAATTCTGTTCCAAAGAATATTGTGTTTAAAGCAGTTCTATAATATGTAAGAAAGCACTGGGGTGTGTGTGTGTGTGTGTGTGTGTGTGTGTGTGTGTGTGATTGTAAAGCAGTTTGATATAGCACCTTGGCTTCCGTTAAGTAAGTGATAATATGTATATCTATGAGTAGGGAGTGGAAGAAAAGAAGCAGAGGAAATGAGACATTCAGTTTGCTCATCACAGGTGTATTATATCCTAGAAGCAAAGTCCTGTGAAGACATCCAGTGTGGTGGTGGAAAAAAGTGCCTGTGGGATTTCAAGGTTGGCCGAGGCCGCTGCTCTCTCTGTGATGAGCTCTGCCCTGAAAGTAAGTCGGATGAGCCAGTCTGCGCCAGTGACAATACCACTTATGCCAGTGAGTGTGCCATGAAGGAAGCTGCCTGCTCCTCTGGCATACTGCTCGAAGTGAAGCACCCGGGATCTTGCAACTGTAAGTGTGATATTTAACATTGCTGCAATTTAAGGCATTTCCAGGCAAGCCCTGGGGAATTTACAGTCTAAAAAAGCACTCAGACCTCGCTGTGTAAAGCTAGGTAGCTGCTAAATTTCACCAGCCATTCATTGATCCTCAGCCAAATGCTCTGCAGTGTTTCCTGGCTTTTAGGATATGCCTGATGGCCTTCCATTGGGTTGCCTCTGAAAACCTCTCTCCAGTTGCTTGACGGTCATTCTTGCCTTCTAGCATTTTGCTTTGCTGTTGCCTCATTAACACTGGAATCTAAACTAACTGCTTCAAAAGTTTGTGGGGTTTTTTTGGTTTTGGTTTTTGGTTTTTTGTTTTTTTTTTTTTTTTTCCAAAGACAGCTTTATAGTATCACACCTAGGCTGCAGCTTATCACAGTTGCAGCTACTAACTCTGAATTAAGGAGAAAAGCAGTTATACCTAGAACACAAGAGCGCTTTTTATCTGATTTCAGGAATCTGCCTGTAAACCCTGAGCCATTGATTCTTCAGAACTTTCTGCAATTTTGACTTCATAGATTATGCTGGTTTGTTTGTTTGTTTTTAAGTAAACTTACTGCGTAACCGCAGATGCCAAAAACAAAGCAAAGCCAAAAGCATCACACGGCAAGTCATGTAAAAATGCAGCGCTGTAATGTGGCTGTAACAGAGGGCTTTGAGAACGTACACTGAGCTGCTTCTGCGCTGTTGTTATCCGTGTTTAAACAACAGCTCCCCTGTATTCCCCCATCTAGCCATCTCGGAAGATACGGAGGAAGAGGAGGAGGAAGAGGATCAGGACTACAGCTTTCCTATCTCTTCCATTCTAGAGTGGTAAACTCTCCAGCAGTGTTCAGTGTTGACACAGCCTTTGGGCAAAACAAAACACAAGGAAAAAGAAAAAAAAAAGGAAAAAAAAGATAGAAAAGAAAATAAGAAAAAGAAAAAATATATTGTCCATAATGTAAATAAGTGTATGCTTATTTATTTGGGGGGAAAAGTATACATGAAAGGCCCTTTGTCCTGAAGCTCTCTCCCAGGCCACATTGTTATTCACTGGGCATGGAGAGATTGTCATTTTGTGGTCTACTGGATGAGGCCTATAGTTGAGACTTGTAGACGTTTATTTATACTGTGTCATGTTTTATAATTTATACATAAAATGTCTGGTTGACTGTACACCTTGTTTTTGAAGAAATTTATTCGTAAAAGGAAGAGCGGTTGTTATTTATTGTGAGGTCTCTTGCTTGTAAAGTAAAACCATTTTCCCCCCCTTGTAAACCATTGAAGTCCATTCCTTAGGATCCACTCACTCATCTGTCTCCCTTCATTTCACTGCTGTTAGACTCTTCTCCACTTTTTAACAAATTTGCACGTCAGTTTTCTGTCATGTTTATTTATTGGATTCTCAGCTGCCTACTCTGTACATACCTTCGGGTTTTGTTTACAAGGAATCTTGACTGACCAAAAGGCATTGTAACTCTGTCTCAGACACAAGGTACAGAGGATGTGCATCTTGGAGGAAATGTCTGCTTCGTTCCCTTGTTCTGATGAAAACATTGTGAGAGAGGCATTAAAATTCTAGAAATGTACTTTTATGATGTTACAGATCCAAAGACACAGTGATGTGGGTGTCAGGAGAGTAAAGGAAAGTGAAAGTTATACTTTCAACCTGTCATCCGCGGTTTCCTTTGAGGTAGTCGGCTGTACCTTTTCAATTAGTTCTTTTTCAACCAGTGTGTCACTAAAAGTTCCATCAAAGCTTTATCAGTTCAAGTTTCTTGCTTTTCATAATACTTTTTTCTGATGCAATTTTATATTTTCAAACATGGCAAGTTAAATATAAATTCATTTAAATATATAGTTTTGTACTTTTCTACCATGTAAATGTGTAATGTATATAAAAGTTATAATGTGTATTTGTAAATAAATGATGAGTGAAAAATAAAAAAAAAATTTTAAAAGCCAATGGTCTCAGTTCCTGTTGGTGAAAAATAACTTATTTTGGCTTTTGAGTAAAAATGTACATGATATACGGATATTACCACTGATATTAAGTACTGAGGGCAATAGATGCTTATAAAGTGGGGTAAGATACGAATCACCCAGAACTGAAAAGATGGCTCAGAGATTAAGAATGTGTACTCCAACCATTTCCAAAAGACCCAAGCTTCATTTCCAAACCCATATCCGGTGGCTCACAGCCACCAGTTAACTGTTGCTTCAAGGGATCCAATGCATTCTTCTGGCTCTGAGGACACCTGCATTGATGTGCACACACACACACACACACACACACACACACACACATGGTTTTAAAAAATATGATCTCTCTTTTTTTTTAAAGTTACAAATTGGCATTAGAGAGATGGCTCCACAGTTAAGAGTGCTCACTGCTCTTACACAGGAGCCAAAGTTAGTACCCCGCACCCACATCATGTCTTTCAGCCATCGGTTACTTGAGTTCTATAGAATCCATCACCAGGCATGTCCATGGTGTATATATACATGCAGGAAAACATAAATTAATTTTTTTAAAATAACTTATTTGCATGGGTTTTATTATGCTTGAAATTACAGGTGGTTGTGTGTTGCCATGTGAGTGCTGAGAACCACCCTGGTATTTTGGTAGAGTAGTGAGTGCTCTTCTGCTGAGCCATCTCTCCAGCTTTAAATAAATTTTAAAAAAACAAATCAGTGGAGCTTGAAAATTAAGATCAGAGATCCAGTAATTCTTACAGGACAGGCATGTCCCTAAGAACACTTTCTCATTAATCCTACTGTCCTGTCACAGCCATGAGTGCTATCGCCTACTGAACTCATCTAAATAAAGCGTCTTTCCTATCGTCTAAAAAGCAACACTAGCTAGAGAATTTGCTCCGTGGTTAAAAAGCACATGCTGCTCTTCCAAAGGAACAGAGTTCAATTCCCAGCACCTACCTCAGGCAGCACAGAGCTCCTATCACTCTAGCTCTAGGGGTTCTGATGGTCTTCCTGGCCTCAGTGGACACCTGCATGCATGTGTGCGTAATCAGATACAGAGACACTCAGTAAGTAAGGAAGGAAGGAGAGAGAGAGAGAGAAAGGAAGGAAGAAAGAAAGAAAGAAAGAAAGAAAGAAAGAAAGAAAGAAAGAAAGAAAGAAAGAAAGAAAGAAAGAAAGAAAGAAAGAAAGAAGCAATCATGAGCATCACAAGGAAAAGTAGAAACAGATTGGTAGATATTTGACAAGAACTGGACTGGGAAGTCTATAGTGGTGTAAGAGGAGAGTGGAGACCATTTCCACCATGATGTCTATGATTCACAGTGAATGATCACAAGGCAGGAGAAAGCCTGTCAATATTTTGAAGTTTTAGGATGTATTGAAGAAATAATAACAAGATGGGAGAGGGCCTATCAATATTTTGTAGCTTCATGATACATCGAAGAACCTCAGAATGGTATTTGGGACAAAAACAACAGGAATCCCCAGATCATCAACAAAGGTCTCTAGTTTAATTGTATGCTTCATATTCCAAACCTAAGTGTGTTAAGGATGTCGGTGAATTGTAAACTGGAAAGAAGTGAACAAAATTAGGAGGGAAAGAGCCAAAAGCTATCAATATCACCAGTACTAACAAGTATGTTCTTCCCAATACCAAGGCCCTAGTTGCTAGCTTTATCCCTTTCCTTATGAATGACTACTAAAAATTGGCATCAGAGACCATTGGCTCTCAACTAGTCACTGAAGAAATTAGGTGGAAACATGGGTAGGCAATTATTTAATGATCAGGAGCCAGGAGAATTTTGTTCCCCAGTTTCCCAGGGAAGGGGAAATGAAGGTACAGAAATCTAACCAATTGTCATTAACCGTACGGAGAGGGACATACATTCTCTAGGGCAGACAAGCTTCTGGCTTCCACTAGGAAAAGCCTCTCAGGAGGAAAGAGGACTGACCCGACTCAGTTTCATGGCCCATCCTGGAGTGGGTTTGTGGCTTCACCCTGGGATGCTACACACCCTTTAAAGCTTCTGTTGACAGTCAGGGTAAAGACATCCCACCTAACAGGCACTGGTGTAGCTCTTTGCAATCAGGACTAGTAAATCTGACAGCTTGCCTTTTATTTAAAATTGTGTTCTATAATTATTGTATATTCTTTAAAAAGCCTGTATTCACATTCCTTCTCAGAGTTGCAAATGTCCCACTAACCTCACATTAGCTTCATTAGCACCTCCTCCCTACAAGGAAGGAAGGGAGGGAGGGAGGGAGGGAGGGAGGGAGGGAGGAAGAGGAAAGGAAAGAACTCTTTTCTATTCTCTGGGTGAGCACTCTACCACTGAGTTACATTCCCAGCCCTAGAAATTTCTTTTTAAAAATTAATATTATTTTTGAAATTTCAACTATGACTCAAAACTATGGAACTTAAACATTATCTAATAGTAATGTTATTAAGAGAAACAATTGCTTGTAAGTAATTTTAATATTAGTTTGAGACATCCCAATCTTTCAGAATTGCAAAATATGAAATGATAAGGAAAAAAAATCAAAGGTCCAATTTTTGTCAAGTGTCACTCAATTTTAGAGTTTTGCATACTATACAGAATATGGTTCCTCAAAGACGACAAAAATTAAGATCCACTTTAACTGAAATCACTCTCAAACAAGACAACTAAGAGGCACCTGCTAGACTGTACCAAAGAGAGAAGTGATGTAAGGTATATTGGCTTAAGTCACAGACTCAGAATATTCTTCAATGAAAAGTCCTGTTTCCATGTTAAAAAATGTTACAACTGATTGCTGTACTGTAATTATGTAAAAAGAAAAGGCCTAAAGTCAGGAAAGATAGAAGTACTGGGGAGGGAGCAAAATATATGGATAATCTTTGAGTGGCTTTAAAATTGCTCTATGTTTTACATAGTCTTCATGTAATGAAGACAGTACATTGAATTGTATTGAAAGACAGTACAAAGCTAAATGGAGCAACAGACAATTCACAGTAAAAGCTGTAGGAATTTTAATGCTATCATTTTTGATGACTTTCCTGTACATTTGAAAATATATCCATATGAAAACTTAAAAAAAAAAATTCTCAGGAAGGAAAAGGGTAGAGTAGACATCTACTCATTCTCCAAGGAAGCAAGTGAAATACAAAGTCATCTTTAAAATTCTCATGGCAGCCATCAGTGAGACAGCCCCATGGGCTCAGGAACATACAGCCAAGGGTTAGGATCTGAGTCTGATTCCTGGAACCAGCTTGGTGAAAGGAAAGTACTGACCCTGAGAAGTTATCCTTGCCACAGGATGCATGTGTGTACCAACACACATAAACATACAAAATGAATGAATAAATGTAATAAAAACTAGAAATATTATATGGTATGACCAAAGGCCTGGGAAACAATTTTAATGAGTCAGTTATTTGACTTAAATATCCAAAGTTGACAATAAGAGAATTTCTATAAAATAAATTTCTCAAATGGAGAACCAGCCGTTTCTTAAACATGAGAATGAAACATTTCAAATACCCCTGCTGTCCTCACTTTCTGCTGTACGAAGTGAACAATCATTTAACCTTTCTGGATCTCAACTTCTTTTATCTCTGAAATCAGGATGGTGAAAGTACTTATGTCACAACAATGCCATGTGAATTAAAGGACTAGAGATGTGTATGTAGACAGTGTTAATTTCGGTGGCTGGAACCCCAAATCGACAGTAATGTTTCCTTGCCTAGTATAATGATTAATATTAGCTAAAGAAAAAAACTATTGTGACTATTACCCAATAACAATAACAAATGAGAAATTATACTGAGACCTGGAGAGAGAGCATAAATAACTTTTGAAGGGAAGGTAAATATAATTTTTAAAGTATTTTGTCCATGTTGGTATTTAACAAAACCTAACAGTTCTGAGCAATATAGCAAAAGTGTACTATTTTCAAAAATAGACTTAGAGATACTATTTTCTATAAAATTTTATAAAAGGGAAATCACCTGTCAACTTTTCCAAAACCCAAAATGTGCCTTGTATCTTTTTATTCACACTCAACTTAATTCTTACTAGTAAAAGAAACAAAATCAATGTTTTTTGGTTCAAATTTCTGTATCAAGCTATAGGTTACTGAAGAGGGTACCCACTAAGAGAGGGTACTTACAAGCTATCAGATAGACAAATATAAACTATGTAATTGCCAGGCTAGAACGAAGCCTGTCGACTAATGAAACTTTTTTTCAAAACCTGGCTCCCAAGATTGACGCATTTCTGCTTCGTCCCATCCCACTTTCCATTCACAGCACAACACAATCCCACTTCAGCCAAAAGTTGTTATGGAAATAGACTCCAGGCATGCTTGCCCTATGTAGTCAGCAGACCTGCCCAGACATGTCCAAATCCCAGCTTCTATTTTGCTGGAATCCCCCCATGAGCACTGGATGGTCACTGGGGTTTGCCATCCTTGGGCCTCAGACATCTTGGCTGATGGCACCAAGATTCCTGTGGCAGAGTCCTTCAAACACTTAAAAACATATTCTCTGGATTAGAACAAATGTCGTCCTGGCAAAGCTATACTTTGTCATTTTTCTATTTTAAGAATATGGCCAAGGAACCAACTGGCAAGGCCAGTGGCTAGATATATTCCCACCAAATATCTCTTGTATTCATTCCCCAAGGACTCAGGTCTCTGGCTTCAGCGAATAAGCTTTTCTCAAGAACTTTGGTCTCCAGCAAGAAGTCAGAGGAAAAAGTTAAAATCTGGGTAAGGAAGAGGTTTAGATATACTGTTTCCCATGGAAATTTGAGGAAAAATTTCACTTACCCACAAAATTTTTTTTTAAAACCAAAACCATGCCTCTAAATTGAGTCCAGTTTAAAAGGGGGGGGACTAAATCTTGATAAATCTGTACTCCAGGAACAAAATAATGAATGGGGTTCCACAGCCTTAGGGCCTAGCTCATAGTAGTGCTGGTAGTAAGAGAAAAATACCAAGCCCATTCCGGGGCTGACGATGTTGTGGGCTTCATGTCTGCAAGTAACAGGGACTGAATAATTCAAAAGGCAATGAGAACAGAGGTCCCTAAGGTAGATTTTTCTGTGGGATCAGTGCCCCAGGAGAAATCATCAAAATGGGCTTTTTGTAACTTACCCATCCAGCATGTGGAACTAACGCAGCATAGAAACACAGTAAAAATAAAGTAGATGTGAACCAGGAAAGGAAACCTCACCCCGGAGACTGGCTGAAGTCTCTTGTTGGACAAGAGTCAAACATTACAACACATCTAACAACTTTGCTGAGGTTGCCTACAGAGAGATAATATTCCATCTCTATAGAGATACTTCAAATACAAGTGTTAAGAAAGCAAGGAAATATACTTGATGGTCAAGCATGTATGAGCTGGTATATTCCCATGTATAAATCTGAAATTTTCTGGGGATTTCAAAAATAAGCCAATAAACCATTTACAGCTTAAAAAAATAAAAATAAATAAATAAAAATAAAAAAATTAAAAACTGTCTTAACTCCTTTATGGCCTATGGCTTTACCTTATCAGCTGTAATCCTGTCCCTATACCTCAGAAACCACATTATGATCTCACCAAAAAAGAAGGGGAAGAATATTTCTTAAAACTCCTCTGAAAAATTCCACTTCAGAAAACACAAAAACTGTATATATGGTCACTGCTAGATTAAGCACACTCCCTGCCCCTGTACAGCAGCCCACACCCACACTTGATTGTCTGCCATCCCTTTTAAAAGTACCACTCTTTCTATGAAAGGCCATGCTTAAGACTATGTTCAAGTTTCTTCTTTGTAAACTCCAGCTCTGCTTCATACTGCCTGGTCCTGAAATTCTTTTCCAGTATCTACGTCAGTGGTTCTCAATTTTCCCAATGCTGTGGCCCTTTAAATACAGTTCATGGTGTGGTAATCCCCATCCATAAAATTGTTTTGTTGCTGCTTCATAACTGTAATTTTGCAACTGTTACAAACTGTAATGTGAATATCTGGTATTCGGGATATGTGGTATGTGACCCCAGGTTGAGAAATACTGGTCTACATAGTCACGCACCTTAGCTTCACAGAACAGAAGACACTGAAGACAGCTCAAGAATGCTCCAAATAGCAACATGGAACTAGCTCCAGCTCCCTGCCACTGACAGAATCAAGGCATAGTGACTGAAATTCTCAAATATAAACAAGGTATAATGCATCAGTGTGGCGGAAATATATTACAAATATGAATTTTTGTGTTCTTCTTCTGTATCACTGACCCAAACTCACAAACCACGGCATCCAAGAATCTGTGTTTAAACAAACTCCTCAGGTATTTTGAATACAAAGCAAAATCTGAGAACTTCCCTGGAATGATTTTAAGTTCCAAGTGATTCCCAACTACCTGGGGTTCTACAGGAACACAGAATTCTCATGGACAACTTTGCTAGAATCCCAGTAAGGCCAATCTTAACATGCATTTTGTGTACATCACAAGTTCACACCCCCCTCACTCACATTTCCACCCATGTTCTGCTAACCCCCACCCTACCCTACCCCCACCCCCCACCCCCCACCCCCCCCACGCCCCCCCCACCCCCCGTTGTCAGTCTACCTTGCTTATCTACCAAGCCTGAAAGGAATGTCCTCCACTGGCCTCATTAGCCTGGGTGTGCTCAATCCCATACTGTTCTGAGTTCCTTCTTTCCCCCTTATATCTGTGTTTCTACCATGTCACCTCTCTTCGCCATCTCTTTACACACTTTCCTCTTCAGTTCTTACATTCATCTTAACCTTTGTATCTACTTCTTATTTTTAATTATACTAAATTGAAATAACATGGCTAGTAGAGTTTACCTAGTTCATTTAAAGTGTGTGTGGTGTATGTGTGTGTGTGTGTGTGTGTGTGTGAAGTAGGGGACCTAGATCTGAATAAAGCACCTTCTTGTATCACCCTGTATATGAGACCACTAGCAGAATCCTCACCTTCTGTTGCTACTGCCTCACCTCACCCCTTTGTCAGCGCACTGCTATTTGGACTTTTCTCCTGGACTCTTCTGAAGAGCTTTGACAAAGATCACCAAGGACTTTTAAGATCCCCAATACAATGAACACAATGGACACCATTCAGCCCTTATCTAACAGGGCCTCTCTGCCTTCTATGCTGATAACTAGCCTTTCCTCCTGACAATACTTCCCCCTCTTCGGCGCCCGCCCCCTCCTATGTCTGCATGTCTTTATCTTCTTTATGAATTCTGTGCTTCTCACTATTAAAGCAGGCAGGCAACACATAGGCCCTACCTGGCTTGAATTTTACTTGATGGCACAGAAGTATAAAAACTTACATTTTAGTTTATTATATTTAAACCTTTGACATCACTGTGACACGCAGGCAGGCCTCTTTGCTGGGAGGAAAGCAGGAGGCAGCTCTCTCCTTTAGAAAGGAGAAGCCTTCCATCTGTTCCATCCCTTAACGTTTTCCCCACTGATCTCACTGGTTTGCTGCATTCATGAAGGTGCTTGACTCTCTTTCCAGGGCCTGGAACTCCATTCTGGGCTCTCCTCCTCTCCAATCCACAATCTTCCATCGATTTCTCAGTATCCATTACCGGCAGGGTTGGAACTGCACATCTCTGTGGCTGACTCTGACACTGGAACTTCAGATCACAGCTCATCTTCTATGACAGGATGCTGGCCCTGTACGGTACACCCATAAAACGTGCCACCTCTCTTGAAGGTCTGACCCATGTCCTGCTTGCTTTCCCAGTTGGAGTCCTTTCAAATCAGAAACATTCCAGGGAACATCTAATTAGTGAAACTAAGTTCCTATGAAGGTTGCTTAGATTCTAACTTGGAAAAATAGAATTCATCACAGGGAAGCAAAGGATTATAGCAAGGCTGTTCCAAAGATCTTAGCAACAAGGACAGACAGATACAATCAGATAATCAAACATAAAGATGGTCTGGGAAGACAGCCCCCTGAGTAAGAGCACTTGTGACACAAGCATAAATACCTGAGTTCAGAACCCCAGCACCCAAGTAAGAAAGCTAGATACTGCTTCATATGCCCATCACTATGATAAAAGAAACTGGAGTACCACTGGTGCTTGTTGGCCATCAGCCTAACTGCAGCTTTGATGAGAGACCCTGTATCAAAGGAATACAAAAGACATAGTTGTAGCCAGATACCATGTGTCCCTCTGACTTCCACAGTGCACACACAGGTATGTGGAGCCCTTCGGCATACAAAAGAAAGTAATAATAACTGCAGAGTGGTTTAAAGTAAAGTTGTAAATGGCTGTAGTCAAAGAGAGAGCATAGATACTTTCTACAAGGACCAAGAGTGTCTGCTGAAGTACACTCAACATCTAGAAGCTGTTCACTTCAGGGAAAAGCCTCCATCTGTTAATATGGCAGCTGCCAAACACAGCATTATTTCAACACAATCTACAGATACATGGTGGGTGGCCGAGAAAAAACACCAGAGATTAGCAACAACAGGAAAATAAAGAAAAGCAATTTCCCAGATGGCCAACAAGAGTGATAAGTAGAACTCTAGCCTTCAGTGGATTCATGAAGAATGGAGCATTTACAAATACGTATTCCAAGTCAGCACCTAACCTCAAGGACAGATAGATACAATCAGAGCATTTTCTTTCCTCAAGGAAAGGTGGTGAACAACTAAGAATTCTCTAATAATAATAATAATAATAAACTCACATGGGAAGGTCAGATTTGTGTTTGTGAGTGTACCAAAGTTCTAGGTAATAAAACAAAAAGGACCAGACAGGTATGGTTACTCCTATAATCCCAGCACTTAAGAGCTGAGGCAGAAGGTTTGCTGCTAATTAAAGAACAATCTTGTCATCTCCTCAAAAAAGGAAAGGAAAGAAGAAAGGAAAGGAAAGAAGAAAAAAGAAACAATTAGAATTAATATTTCTCTTCACTGATGTATAGGAACATAGAAATTAAATACAGATTAACATAGCATCATGGATGCTATACTGTTTGACAACTTTTTCAAAATTGCTTCACCTTTTTAAGGACCTAAACAAGCATCCATTTGTGTCATCTACACTTAACATTAGCAATTTTCAAGTCAGCCATAGTTTTTTTCAAAATTCTTATGTATAAATCCAAAACATCATGAGGAAATATAACCAATTTTTTACAATATGAAGACTGCGAAGTTGCACTTTTAAATTTTTACTCAAATACCCAGAACAAACAGAGAGAGGAGGAAGAAATGGAGAAGAGATAGTTCCATCTTAGGAGAGACTATACTCTAAAACCAATAGTATGTGAACAGTGATCCCGTTTTGCTAATACATAAAAAACATTGAATCTCACACTTTAAATTGATGCAATATACATTATTATTATTATTGATATATGTCAATAGTTATTTTTAATTTTTACAGATAATTTAAGTGAAAAATTTCACAGTTATACTTAATTCTTAAATTTTCCTTTGCTATCACAAAGACCAATTTATAAAGGAAATATAGTGTATTCATTTAAACACATTCTAATTGTGGACTCACATTTACCTTAGATTTCTAAACCCCTAGGTGCTAGCTTTGATGACAATAGATAAAAATTTTGAATATGTGAGAACCTAGAAAAAGAACAGATTTATTGTATGGGTTTAAAAATATGCTTAATCCAGGCTTTATTTCCCGAAATAGTAATTATCATGACTAGCATAGTTATAATGTTAAAGAAATCATGATTCTAAGAAATTAAAAAAAATTGTTTTCCCAATGTACACTTATATTAGTGTCACTAAAAAAGTAACAAGCCAGAAAGATGGAAATTTTTCTGTGCCTACATACAACTTTTCCATGAAAGGCTCATATCATTATATTAAAACAACCATCACCAAACTCCTACAAAAATTTTATCTAAGATGAAAGAGTCATTTTGATCATATCTATTCCTTAGCAGTCTTTTGTTTTGGTTTGTTTACCTAAACAGGGTTTCTCTGTGTAGACCTGGCTGTCCTGGAACTCTTTCTGTAGACCAGGCTGACCCCAAACTCACAGAGATTTGTCTCCTTCTGCTCCCCGAATGCTGGATTAAAGTTGTGTGCCACCAAGCCCACCTTCTATTGACAGCCTTAAGGCAACTAAGCACTAATGCTTTTATTTGTGAGCTGTTAATTACCATCATCAGGAAAAAGTTAATGTCAGGGCTGGCAAATGGCTCAGGGGTTAAGAGCATGTCCTGCTCACTCAGAAGACCTGCTGCAGCACCCATCAGGCCACTCACATCTACCTGGAACTTCTGCTCCACAGGATCTAATGCCCTATTCTGGTCTCTTCTGAAATCAAATGTACACACATAGATACACACCTATACATGTAATTAAAAATATTTTTATATTATATATTACATATTTATTATTATAGTTCTTTAAGTCAAAAAGTTAACACCCATTTTAGATGCAAAATAATATTAGAAAGAAAAATCATTTGCATACAGCTTTTAATCTGTAGTAATAGTATAGTTTTACTTGTTATATTTTATCTCAAAATAAAAAATTTTGCAACTTTTTTTTTTTTGCAAATGTATTTATACACTCTCATTCTTTCTGGTAACAGCAAATTATTCCTTCTTTAAGAAATACTTTCACACCTAAAATAAATATGTGTTACTTTCCACTTAGAACCCATTTGAATACTAATTTTCTTTAACTAATTTAAATTATTGTCACAAATTTCTTTTACAATTGTTACTTTGCTTTTTCATAATGTTAGAAGAAAGGGCTAAGTGTCTTTACTCCTAAACTAGATCACTCACAATATCTTCCATTTTATGCAGGTTCCTGTTGTTTAAAGTTGGTAGTGTGTTGTTGTTTTTCCTGCAAGTTTTAATTTGTTAATTTAACTTTCTCTGTGGGGGGGAGGGACTTGTGAATTTATGCAAACACTTTAATGTTTATCTGGAATATTAATCACATATATTAGGATATCATATGCAACAGAGTAAAGCTTTCCTTAAACTTTACCTAAATCAACATAGAGCTTTGAAAATCATCCCAAACCATTTGGAGTTGAAAAAAACTAAGTTCAACAGTAACCTGCCTGACAGAGGACAAGACACATCGCTTCATCTTGAGATAGTCCCATATGAGTACATATGGTCCTGAGCATGCTGGCTATTCTGTGTTACATTTCCGTTCCCCATCCATTCTTTGTCCATCTCTCTTTTTAGGGCTCTGTGCCCTAGAAGGCTGAACCCTGAAGACGGCATCTCCTAAACAGCCACAGACCCTGGTTTCCACTCAAATTTGGTCAGGCCATTGAAAAGATATGAGAGGCGCTCATGAAGTATTTACTCTTTCCTTGTATCAAACCTGATGTTTTTCTTCCTAACTGCCTAGGAGAAGCAGCCTCCCCACAACCCCCGACATCTCTTCTGTTTCTTAGCTGTCTTGCATGCTAGAAACGGTGTCATGAGCCTCAACATATAAATTGCTTTAACTGATTCAGTTAAGAATGTAAACTCGCTAAGTGGTGGCTAAGTGGTGGGTTCACATGACGTTAATCCCAGCACTTCCGAGGCAGAGGCATGCAGATCTCTGTGTATTTCAGGTGAGCCTGGTCTAAAGAGTGAGTTCTAGAACAACCAGAGCTATGCAGTGAAACCCTGTCTTGAAAAACAAATAAACAGACAAGCAAACAACAAAAGAATATAAGCTCACTGCAGTCATCTGTGCATTCTGGTCATACCTGACCGTCCTTTTAATCAGTCCTTAACCTACACAGGAAAAAAGCAGAGAAAGCAATTCAAGGGAAAATGATTTGTCTACCACAGCTTCACACAAACAGCTTCTCAGTTTGATCTGTCAGATTCAGAGCATTGCTTAGCCCACAGAAGGACTGGGGCCAAACATAAGGGACACATCTGTAACTTTAGCCCTCAGAATGATCGAAGTTCAAAATTATTCTCAATGACAGAGTGAGTTTAAGGCCAGTCTGGGTCATGTGAGATCTTACTAAAAAAACAGAGAGAAAAAAAAAGGCGTTTGCAGCAAAGTATGCATCAATAGTAAACTACCTGTGAAAGAAGACAGAAAACAATCTCATTTACAACATCTACAAAAACAATGTTTTTATTTTAAGCCAAAGAGTAAGTTTAACCAATAAGGTTTTTAAATTACACATTGAAAATTGATAACAGTGAAGAAAGAAACTAAAGACAAAAATGTGAAGGTATCATGTGTTCATAAATTAGAATTAACATTGCTCAAATATTCGTACCACCAAAAATGATCTACTCATTCGATGTGATCCCTTTCAAAATGCCAGTGAAATTTGACATAGAAAAACATTGTAACCATCAATGATCTCGAAAAGTCAAAGTCTTGTGAGCAGAAACATTTATGCTGATATCACTGTGTTTGACTTCAAATATCCTACCCAGCATCGTCCTGGCATGAGAACAAACATATGGACAAAGAGGATAAAACAGTAGAAAACCTAGAAATAAGTGCACAAGCAGCCAAGTGATTTTCACCAAAGGCATTCATTGTAGAAAGAACAATTTCTTCAGTAAATAGTACTGGTAAAATTGGGTATCTACATGCAGAAGAATGAAATAAGATCTATTTCTCTCACCTTATCATAAATAAATAAATACCTAAATAAATAAATACCTAAATAAATAAATACCTAAATAAATACCTATATAAATAAATACCTAAATACATAAATACATAAACTCAAGTTTAGCAGGGTCTTTCTCATTTGTAATTCCAGCTCTTAGCAAGAAAAGGCAAGAAGTTTGCTGCAAGCTTAAGTCATCCAGTACTTCACAGCAAGTTCCAGGTCAGATGGGGATGTAGAGCAAGAACCCATCTCAAAACAAAACAAATAAAATTCAAACTGGATCAAAAAATGTCAGTATAAATAAATCCTGAAATCATTTGAGGAGAGCATTGGGGAATATAAACTGACTCAGCCATTTTGAAAGCCAAGTAGGGAGGCTCCTTAACAAAAACTGGAAATAAAACTACTGATCATAGTTCTGCTAAGGATGTATCCAAGAGAAAACAAGTCAACGTCAAAAATGTTTTTGAACTCCCAGATTCACTGATATTATTGATAATAGTCAAGCTATTAAATCAACTTAGATAAAGTGTAGAATATATACACAAGAGAATATTACTCCACTATAAAAAAAATAATTAAATTGGATAGGCATGGAGACGCATCCTTTAATCCCATCACAAGGAAGGCAGGGAGGCAGAGGCAGACAGATGTCTGTAAGTTCAAAGCCAGCTAGATGGTCAATGTAGTCTATAAAGTAAGTTTCAGACCAGCTAGGACTACATAATGAAACTCAGTCTAAAAGTAAGGAGGGGGATGAGGAGGAGGGAAAAAGAGAGAGAGAGAGAGAGAGAGAGAGAGAGAGAGAGAGAGAGAGAGAGAGAGAGAGAGAGAGAGAGAGAAACGAAGGAACGAAGGAACAAAGAAAGGAAGGAAATGGGGCAGGCAAGATGATCAGGCACTTGCTACCTGAATTTTGATCCCTGGAACTCACACTTGCAAGCCTAACAGAGACCTCCATGGAGACACTCTCAGAGCTGAAAAGAAAGTCCTTATTGGAGGCTTGCAATTGGCTAGATGAGGAACTTGCCTCAGGCTTTTTGACCTTTCCTTTATCCTATACATCTTACTTCCCACGGTATCTGGCTGGCCCCTGTTGACTCCTTGAGCCTAAGTTACTCCTCCTACTTACTGACCCAAGTTTCACATACACCTCATCCCTCACTGTTGGCCATTCAACTTTTTATTAGACCAGTCAGGTGCCTTAGGCAGGCAAGGTAAAACAGCAACACATCTTCACATAATTAAACAAATGCAACACATCTTTGCATAGTTAAATATTCTGCAACAGCAGAACACTTTGCACTTCCAGTAAAACGTGTTGCAGTAAACAACAAACCATTGCCAAGAATCTGAACTGAGGTGTTTTGGGCTGAGTTTGTTGGCAGCACATTAAGTGATGGCGTAGTGCAAAGCATGTGTGTTACATGTCAGCCTTTTTCTTTTGGGCCACTAACCAGCTCCCAAATCATAACACAGAGACTTACGAGTTTGGGATGCTCAGGATAGCCTAGGCCAGTTTCTGGCTTGCTCTTTAACTTAAATTTACCTGTTTTTCCTTATGTACCTTTTGCCTTGGGGCTTTTTACTTTTTCTTCTTTTCTTGCTGTCTCTCTGGCTGGCTGGCTGACAACTGCCTAGCTAATTGTTTCCCCCCACTCCCACTCTCCCCACCTCCACCCCAACCCCACCCCCCACCATGGGCGTGTCTCTCATTCCTCTTCACTTGTTTTCTTCTTTCTTGAGCCTAGATTTATTCTATTTATTCTCCCTGCCCACCAGCCCCGCCTATCCTTCCTCCTGCCTAGCTATTGGCCATTCAGCTCTTTATTAAACCAATCAGGTGCCTTAGGCAAGTAAGGTGAAACAGGTGCAAGACATCTTTACATAATTAAACACACATCCTTATGTGTTACATAGATGCAGCATAAACAAATGTAACACACCTTTACACAGCTAAAGTCATACTCTACAGCAGAAACAAACGTAACGCATTTTTGCCTAGCTAAAATAATATTCTGCAACAGAACCAAGGTTATTGTGAAAGTGCTTCGTGCAGCAAAGATGAGCACTGCCAGAAACAGCTTGCCTTACTGTGCACTTGATTTTGAGTTAATCTTTTGTCACTGTACACTTGCTGTGCCAAGGGTTCAAGGCAGTCACATTCAGTGACTCCACCTATGTGGGCTGGCAGTCTGTGGCTTAAGAAGGACTTTAGGCTGTAAGCCATTTAGACGTTATGTTCTTAATACCATCAAATTCAAGCCCTTATTTAAAAGAAAAGCATATTAGTTTGATTTGAATAGAAAATGAATTCACATGGCTAAAAAGGAAACAAAAATCTCATATTGATAAGTATGCTTTTCCACCTCAGAAACAATTCGGATCACTAGCTTCCTATATATTTTATAGAGCTATACACTGTATGGTAAGCAGAAACCTCTATTTACATTTTGTTTTACATAAATGATAGCATACTTGAAATTCTGTTGAACTTGCTTCATCTACTCCTTTAATGTGTGTGTGTGTGGTGTGTGGTGTGTGTGTGTGTGTGTGTAGGCATGCATACCACAGCAATCTTGAAGAGATTAGAGGACAACCCAGATCTCTCCTTTCACAGTGAGACAGAGATTTCGGTTGAAAGCAGTCCATGATGCATGTGCAATAAGCACCCGGACTAGCTGAGCCCTCCATCTGGGCCTTATTCCCTTCTATTTTACGGATTACTTCACATCAGTATAGCATTAGCTGTTTTATTTTAGAAAGATACATAGTTGCTGGGTAGCAGGAGCATGAGACTTTAGTCCCAGCACTCAGGTGGCAGAGGCAGAAGGATCTCTGTGAGTTCTAGGCTAATCTGATCTACTAAACAAATTCCAGGAAAGGCTTCTAAGCAACACAAGAAGAAAAAAGAAAAAAAAGAAAAGAAAAGAAATAATGAAAATAGAAAAAAAAAAAAAAAGAAAATATAAGCCTCGCTTAATGGTTCAGGTCTTTAATCCTTTAATCCCAGAACTTAGAAGGCAGAGGAAGGTGAATCTCTGTGTCTAAGTCCAGCCTGGTCTACAGAGAGTCCCAAGACAGCCAGAACTACACAGAGAAACTCTGTCTTGAAAAACAACAACAAAAAAAGCCACCCCCACCAAAAAAAAGGAAAGAAAACTCAAAAAGGAATAAATATATAATATAGAGGGCCGGAGAGATGGCTAGGTGGCTCAGTGATTAAGAGCACTGGCTGTTCTCCCAGAAAACCTGGGTTCAATTTCCAGTGCCCACATGGAAATTCACAACTGTCTGTGACTCCAGTTCCAGGAGATCACACAGACAATCATGCAGGCAAAACACCAATGAACAGAAAATAAAAGTAAATAAAACATTAAAAAATATGTAATACAGTAGCAAAAATAGGCTGGTATAGAAGTTTCACACAACCCCTTCTAATGTACAGGAAAAAGTGAAGCAAAGTTAATTTAAAATAATGTTTTGTAAACACATCTAAAAAGTTTCCATAAATCCATTAAATGGATGAGTAGTAAGGAATATTGTGATAGCGTATTATAAATAAATTAAAGGGTTTTTCAAATGGCATTGGGATTATGTTTGCAAGATATTTCTTAGAAATTGATCAGTACTGTGATTTGATTGAAGATAAGAAAGTAAAATTCAGCAGCTGAAGCAACCCCACCTACTGTCTCACTTCCTAAGTCAGGAGAGGTTCAGGAACGGCAAGGCTGACCATCTGTCCCAATGGCCTCACAAAGTTGACTTCAAGGTGTTGGCACATCTGCGCTCTCATCTGCAGTTCAAGGGCAAGTCTCACCGAAGCTCTGCAGCCCGGGATCCATTCCCTTGATGCCTGTGAGCCAGAGGCTCCAGGCTGCTCCCTTGTCACAGAGGCCCTTCCATAATCAGGTCCAGCAAGACTCTATCCAGGGCTGACCCACACTTTAGAACTCACACTCCACTTATCTCTTGTCACCTAGGCCAGATGTAAACCCTGTGTCATACTTGTCTTGATAAATTCCCCCCACTCCCGTTTACAACAGTATCAGATCAGGGCTTACCTGAGGAGTGGAGCTTGGGGAAGGTCTATGTTACCAAGGGCCAGGACACGTGAGGACAGCAACAGGCTAAACAGTTATGTTCCATTGCTCCAGTTAATGTTGAAGAAGTGGGGATTCAGGTCATGATCATAATAGAGTTCATATGAATGAAGTTAAGAGTCCTTATCACGGAGACTCAGAAGTGTTCTCTTAACCTCCGTTCACTATGGTGAGACTGTATTGAAAGGTTAGCTGTCCCCAACAGAATTCTTGCAGGGTTGGCACCTGATCTAGGACTCCCAGATCACCGAATAATAATAACAACTGATTACTTAAGTCAGTAAGTCCATGATGATTTGTTACAGCTGCCCAAACAGACAAAAATGGACCATCTTGCAAATTTTCCCACCACCAATCTACAGACTTTAAAGGAAAAAAAAGTGTTGCTTGTCACCATTGCTTCATAATTCATTGTGTTCAATTAAGTATAAATCAATTCAAAGACAAATTATATTCTTGGAAATTGTGCTCTCTTGATCATTCGCTCACTCTTCCCTCTGGTGGAACACTCTACATGTTACTCAAAATCGAGGGATTAGACACACAAACGTATCATTTATAAACAAAGCACATTTTGTTCTGTTTCTTCATAAACTTCTGGAAGTATAATATTTGCATTGTAATGAAAATGAGGCTATTTAAAGCATAATTATATTTAAAGTGTGATTATTTAATTAAGGAGGATCCAAATAGACTTACATGAGAATTAGTTGTAATGGCTAATAGCATATAGGAAAGTATGGTCTACAACAATTAATTATGCATTTAAAATAAGTAGGAGAGAGTTTGGAGGAACCTGATTTATAGTAGTATATAGTGAGATGGAAATGCTAATTGCTCTGGTTTGATTATTAGGTATCACAAACAAGTATTGGATTGTAACATTGCACCCCATAAATAAATGTAAACATATTAATTTAAAAAAAACAAAAAACATCAAAGGGGCCTGGGAGGAGACACTTGTAATCCTAGTTTAGGATGAGTTTCTGGCCCTGCCAAGCCCCGAGATCTGGACCACAGTCCCAAATAATCTCAGAAAGTCTTATATTGATTTCATGCTGTTTGACCTATGGCTCAGGCATATTACTTACTAACTCTTTACTCTTAAAGTAACCATGATTAGTCAAGGGCCTTAGTACATTTTCTCAGAGCAGCATTTTTATCTTCTCTCTGCTCTGTTTTTCCTCTTCCCAGAGTTTTCTTAGTCTGGTAGCCCCACCTATACTTCCTGTCTGCCTTCTGGCCAATCAGCATATCATGGCTACATTCAACAATGAAGCAGGACTTTTGTTCTTTAAAATGTATTTACAACGTTAGCTAACCTGGGACTTATGCTGTTAGTACTACTGGCTTGGTCCAGTAGACTGCATTAAAGTTGGAAACATTCTAAATCTTAATAGGCTTTAAATTGGCTTCTCACAAGCCAATAAAAAAATGCTATGAATATGTTTGGTGTCACACTCTATGAACAATTAAGAATGTAGCCAAGGTTGGGTACCTGTGCCTGTTCCTTATCAATCTGTGATTTCTCGTTCATATTTTTTGTTTTACTTTGTTTGTTTTCACTTCCATAACAAAACTATTTTTACTATTTTATATGTATTTATTGTGTGTGTGTATAAATACATTGTGTGTATGCACATACTGGCAGGCCAGGGTACAGCAAGTGTGAGGAGGTCAGAGGGCAACTTTCAGGAGTCATTTATCTCCTTCCATCAAATGGGTGTCACTAGACCTGATGACCAGCACCTTTATCTGCTGAAACATCTTACCCAATTCTTGATGTTTTTTATTGTTACTCTATAAATGCATGGTTACAAGAAAGAGACAGTTTACTTCTGCTGAGAATTCATAGTATGCTGCTATCCTGCAATCATTTTTTCCAGGGATAAGAAGAGTTTTACCCTACCAGTTAGTATCACGCTGCCATGGTGGAGTCACTGAGCACAGAGCTGGGAAGACATGAGGCTCTGGTCTGTAGACAAAATGTGAACGACTTAACTTTATCATCATGGTCAACAGTAAAACAACTAGAAAGTGGACTATAAAGTTTTAATTACCTTAGTGTAAATATAATTTACGTAACTGTAAATTTGCATAGCTTAATTTTGATGAGCACCTTATTAATTTGTAACTATTAGTTCACATGATTCCTGGAAAAAAAATCCAACAAACATCTCTTCAACATAGCAAAGAGGAGAATATTCCTCAGAACCATCACATTTGACACCCCTGCTTTCTGGACTGCTTTTCTGAATAAGTCCCACAGAGATCATTTGGACAGCAGAATACTAATATAAATATTCTCAAGACAGAAAGGCAAGAAGAAAAGTCATGTGTTTGCCAAATGCTAACAAGCCACAATTAAAACATGATAAATTCAAGGTTTTCTAAAGCCATTGGAAATCAGACTAGGGCTATCAGTTTCTTTAGATATCTTTATTGTCTTACAATGTGCCAGCAGGACTAAAATGACCCTCAGAGTGCTAGAAGCACACTTCCCTAACAGTGCTTTGAATAACACTATATTTCTCAAATAGAGTTCCCTAAAGCTCCAAGAATGTATGTGTGTATTTGAGTGTGCTTGTGTGTTCTATGTCTATTTGTGGATTTGTATGTGTCTGCATGTTTGTTTGTTGTGTGTACAAGTCTGTGGTGTGGGTGTGTTGAGAAATTGGAGGTGCTTTAAAAGAACCAAACGTAAGTATTATTTAAAGCAGGTGCCTATGGAAGTTTAGCATCTTCTCAAAACTAGTGGAAAAAAATTACACATGGCAACTTGCGGCTTTCGGCTTTGTGAAAAGTGAAGGAAGAATATAAAGGAAGGATTATTTACTGGTTCAGCATTTTTGAAAACGGAAACAAAGTTGCTGACACGGTGTTTAGAATGTAATTCCTTGAAATTTTCTACCGATTGTCAGAGTTCTTCTTTTGATATCTCTATCCCCAAGCTAACACATATGACAAGATTAAAGTGTCTACATTTGGATAGTTTAATTTTTTTAATTGGATCATTACAAACTACCCAGTTGATTCAATTACAGCAAAAAGTAATTTTTTAATTAATCTCATGCCTGGCAGTAGAAGGCACAGTGACTTAATTAAGCAATATGCTTACTAATTGAAAGACTTTCCCACAGTAAAAACAACTCAAACTTTTGCAATATGTGTTGAAATATACCCAGAATTACTTAGATAGGTCAGAATAATCACATATTATTTTTAATAATCTGACTCTGTCCTTGAGTTCTTTTTGCCAGTGATAATTGAAGAAAAGTGTAGTGTCTACTTAAAATTAACTGTTCCTTTTATCTACAAGTTTCTTAATCAAGTCATAATTTTAACTCAATAAAAGATATTCCTCTTTTGCTAACACTGCTTCTGAGTGGGGACAAAGGCTTGTATATGGCTATGATGCTGGAATTGAAAAGAATTTTTGGCCTGTGTGCCATCTCCTGCTTTGTGTTATCCAACACCGTAGACACTAATCGCATGTAGGCATTTAGGACTTGTGGGTTCTCCAGATGGAGATGCACACTCAATAGAAAACGCACACTAGATTTCAAAGATTTCACCCAAAAGAAGAATATAAATCATTGTATTGATTAGTCACAATAATTATTATTCAGAGTAGCAACATTTCTATAGTGATTATTTGTAGAAGTTAAAATATTTTAATATATTTAACTAAATAAAATATTAAGTATTGTAAAATTGGTCTCACTTCCTTTACCCTTGTAAATGTGGCTAGCAGACAATTTCAAATTGCATATATACCTTGGATTATATTCCCACTGAACAGTACCCTAGGTATTTTGTCTATAGTGCAGGGACATTGGTCTGTTTCCTCAACAGCTGACACTGGCATCTACAAAGGAAGGTCATGTTCTGTATGGTGACGTCATTGGTGGGAACCAGCTTCCCTAGTGTGGCCTCCATTATAGCTTCATCATTAGCTCCAGCCTTCTTTGTCCATACCAAGTTTCTTTGATCAACCAGTACTTGTAGCATCTCTACTTCTTGCCTTAGCTGTTCACAATATTCCAGGGCGCTCTCCTTAGATTGCTCCCTGTTCTTTTAATGAGCTTTGACACATCAGGAAGCCAGACTAGAAGCGTGGAGGTCCTCAGATTCCCTCTTGAACAATGACTGGGTTGTTGTCACCTTACCAAACTCTTGCTTTGCCCAAGGTCCCAGAATGATGGCTTACCAAATCCTCATCCCAGAAACCCATCACTGCTTTCTTCCCTTTGTGCAAGGCTTCCCGCTCTATTCCCTCTTCTCCATTACTTTCCAGTTTTTCCCTTTTCTTCCTGCCTGATGGGTAGTTTCCATCCATGGTGTTACAGAGTGACTCGTAGTAAATTTCTATAGATACGAGTTCATGAGATCTGGCTTTTGATAACCAAAGAAAGTATTTCAGCATATGGAGTAGAGTTCCTGAGCTCTAATGGAGAGTATAACATAGTCATTAGTAAACTCAGAACTTGAGCTGGGCATTGTTGTGCACAACTTTAATCCCAACATTTGAGAAGTAGAGGCAAATGGATCTCTGAGTTAGAGGCCAGCCTGGTGTACAGAGCAAGTTCCAGGACAGCCAGGGCTACACAGAGAAACCCTGTCTTGAAAAGAAAAAGAGAAAAGAAAGAGAAGGAAAAGAGAAAGAAAGGAAGGAAGAAGGGAGAAAGGGAGAGAGAGAGAGAACAGTCTTAAATATTAGCACCAACACCTGCTATAAATTGCTACTCTAAATTTAGCAAATATTTTTCATGTTCTATTATTTCAGAATCTTGTGTTTATCATTTGGGAATCATTCTGTACTTAGCTTCTTTATAGCCGATAGGATCTTGCAGACATATTTTTATATGAACAAATCTAGAACCAGATATTATTTTTAATAGCCACACAGTACTCTACTGCAAAGACTCTGACCCTTAATTCTTGCCCGGTCCCATATGAATGGATTGGAGTGGTAAGCTAATATCAACAAAATCAGAGTAGACAAGCTAAGACATACTGTATGGTGAAAGAAAATGGCCCCCAAAGGGAGTGGCACTGTTAAGACGTGTGGTCTTGTTGGAGGAAGTGTGTCACTGTGGGGTCGGGCTTTGAGGTCTCTTTTGCTCAAGCTTCCCTTCAGTATAACTTTCAGTTGACTTCCTGTTGCCTGTTTAAGCTCCAGCACCACGTCAGCCAGCATGCCACCATGCTGAACTGCTGAATTAAATGTTTTCTTGATAAGAGTTGCCATGGCCATGGTGTCGCTTCACAGCAATGAAAATCCTAACACATCCTGCATTGTAAAATTCATCCTTTGTACTTAGTTCTTGAAGGCAAGGTGTTAGGTCAAAGGTTGTACACATTTTACATCCTGATGAGTTGCATTAAATTGCCTTCCTGGAAGAGATTTACTGATTTATATGTCCACAATAAGTGAGAGAGTCTATTCTCCTTCCTGCAATAGCTCGACCATGGAAGTCTTTTAAAGCTTTGCAGATGTGGAAGCTATCTTTCATGGATGTCATTTATAAGTGTTTGTTGATTAATAAAGTCGAATATATTTTCCTATTTATTTTTTTAAAATTTTTTCAACATATATCACTCACCTGCTAAAGCTGACTATTTTCTATGGATGTTTCTTATGGACTCACTAATTTAGAGATTATTATCATTATTATTAATTCAGTATGTGTTGTAAATTTTATGAATCTTTCAGTTTGTAGAAAGAACTCATTGCCATAAAGATGTTTTAAAATTTAAAAGAATTTCCTGTTTCAATAGTAGTTTCCAAATAATGAAGTATATACATATATTTTATCCAAGTTGTTCTACATTTGATTTATTAATTTACATAAAAGTTTTCAAGGGCCTAAATATAAGAATTTAATATTTTTTCTAAATCATTAGTCAATTGCAAAATGCCAATTAGTGAATAATCCATTATTTACTCCAATAGCTTGAATATGCCTTTATATATATTTAACTCTATTTTAAAAATTAATTAATTTTTAGTAAAGACTCTCTAAGTAGTCCCGGCTGGCCTGATACTTGCTATGTATACCAGGCTGGCCTTGAACTCACAAAGATCCACCTGCTTCTGCTTCCCCGGTGCTAGAATTAAAGGTACTTTTTCTAGCCTTTTCTATAAACCTGTCTCTCTCTGAGTCAATAATAAAGTATTTTGGAAGTTGTTTTTGTGTTTTGCTGTACCAAGAATTAAGCCCGGGAGCACTCTGCTACTAGGATGTGCACACACACACACACACACACACACACACACACACACACACACACACACACACTTAGCCTAAAACTCACTCTGTAACCCCAGCAGGCCTTGAACTTGAGATTCTTTCACCTTGATTTTCCGAGTAGCCGAGGTGACAGGTCTGTGCCACCAGGCTCAGTCACATTTTTGTAAAAGTTAGCTCTACAGTACATTTTACTATATGGTGGGAGCATATTATAACTCTCCAGATTTACTCTTTTCACCTGGACCTGTCCCTAAAATCTAGCCTCTTAGGGACTACAACACAGAATCTTTGGCCTCCAAACTTCTGCGAGGGCCTGCCCAAAAAGCAGATAGACAAACAACAGTGAGGTCTAAACATCCTTCCAATTCTCCACTTGTGATTCTCTGTAGAGGAGGTAGGTTGGGAAGATTGGAATGTAGCTCAGTTGGTAGACTGCTTGCGTAGCATTCACCAAGCCCTGGGTCCAGTCCCAATCCCCTCATAAAATTGAGCATGTTTGCATACACTTGTGTGTAATCCCAGCTCTTGGGAAATAGAGGCAGAAGAATCAGGAGTTGAAGGCCATGGTTGGGGTCCTCGATACTTTTATGCCAACTTGATACAAGTGGAAAGTCAGAAACCTCAATTAATGATCAATGTGTGGAGGGCCGAGCCCATGGTAGGTAAGTGGGCCATTTCTGGGCTTGTGCTCCTGGGTTCTATAAGGAAACAGGCTGAGCAAGTAATGAGAAGCAAGCCAGTAAGCAGCACTCCTCAGTGGCCTCTGCATCAACTCCTGCCTCAAGGTTCCTGCTCTACTTGAGTTCCTGTCCTGACTTTCTCCAAAGATGAAAAGTGATGTGGTAGCGTAAGCCAAATACACGCCCCACACCCTCCCACCTCCCTGCCACTGCCACCAATTACTTTGGTCATGATGTTTCATTACAGCAATTATAACCCTAGGTTAGACAGTTGGCTATATAGTGAGTGTGAAGCTAGTCTGGATTCAGGCTCCACAGCCATTTTCTAAACCTCAGTTCAGTGTCTCCTGTCCTCTTTGATTGAGTCTTGGCATTTATTTCATGATGCCTTGGGTTATCAGTTATGGGTGTTTCTATGAACCGTCCAGTTTTCTTGTGTGTCCATTAGATTTTGGGAGATAGTTGTTTTCATTGACTTCTCTCAGTACCCTCAATATAAGTATGATCTGTTTCTCGTGGGAGGACTATGCCATGGTTAGAAGGAATAGTTCTATACAACCCTGTCTCAAATTGGAATGCTTGTAGAGGTCTACTGTTAACAATTTTACATTACAAATCCAGAAAACTCTATTATCCTTTAACACCCATCCAAACTCCTCCCTATTCTGCAAGAGGTCACTTCACTGGCTGCTTTGGAAGTCACACTGAAGCCATTCAGGAGGAATACCCTAAACTTCTGGCTAGTGCATCCACAGACTTAACTCTGCCTACCTCGTTCCCTCCTCCCTCCTCCCTCTCCCCTCCTCCCTCCTCCCCATCTCTCCTCTTTCCACAATCTAATCTTTGCTTTGGATTCCACTCCTTTGCAATTTTCTCATGGATTGTCATGCTTCCTTGGGTCTAGGACTTTAGACTACTTGGCCATTGTGACACCTTGGCCGTCCTTCCTCTTCCTCCAAGTCACCAGACCTAACAGGGCTCTGCTTGCTCCATCTTACCAAAAAAAAGTACTCTTTGTTCAGAGCCTTCCATTCTCATCTTCTGTTCATCAGATGTATTGGACTTTACTATTCATGTGCCCTGGAAACTCTTGTAACTCCACCGAAGCTGCTCATGTGAGATCACTATGTCATACATATTAAGAACAAGAGCTTTACTGAAAAACTTAAAATGAGGAGGAAGCAAGATTTGAGACTGGAAGGCTTTGTATACTGATTAGGATCTGAGAACTTTCTAACTTAGTCCCAGTAGGACTTGAGAGTTGGGGAGGAGAAATGTCTCACTTGATGTTTCTATCAACTATTGGCTGGCATTCCCAGGAAGAACTCTACAACCCAGGGCAGCATCCAGAGATGCTAACAGCTGGACTCTAGTCATGCACTGCACTGCTTATTAGCTGTCAAGTTCAATTGGAAAGAAAAATCTAAGCAGTGCCTAGCCACTGAAACTCTGTTTTGTTAAATATTTGAGACCTCTATAAAATGAGAAAACAAAATAATAAAAGTAACCCAGGGCTTTTTATATTGTGAATCATTTTGTCCTTAAAAATACTGTCTGACTGTCTTGGGTCAGCTCCTTGTCACCTTTGAGAGACAAACTTTGTCTAGGAATCCCACAGAGTTTTAGGATGACCTCTTAAATTTTGCTTTCTGACACCCACTTACTGCATTAAAAATCGTATTCATATCAATGACTTCAATATGGTAACAGCCACCTGATGGCTACTCTGCTCAACTTCTCCATTCTAAGTTCTGGCCCATATACCTAACAGACTTCTGGACATTTGCATTTCCCTGCTTAATAGGTGTTTTAATCCTAGAAGGAGTCTTTATTTTCCCTCCATACCTTTTTCTATTCTTACACCATTCTGTAGCACAGTAAGTGGCATGTTTACCCACTCATCGTACATTATCTCCATCTCCTTCTCTGTAGTCACTCACTACCAACCACTGAGCATCTTTTTAGCCCCATCTCCTGCATCTGTTGTGTTCATTCTCCATCATTACCTGATTTCAAATTGTGATTTCTTTTTCTCTTCTAAATCATTGCTGTGACCTGGACCAGGGATCAACCCCCATTTGCTTTGTGCTTATCTTCTTCCAACCTCATTATAATCCAATCAATAATATGCATATATATATATATATAATAACTGTATCTATAGTGAAGAAAATGTAGATTAAAGTAAAAGTGAAATATACATTTCACTATTTTTAATGTATAATGAAAAAAACTTTTACTGATTTTAGCATGTAATTCACTTTTTTAAACCCATTGTATTTGCTTCCTGAGACTTAAATATCAAATCACCACAGCTTGGTGGCTTGAAATAACAGAATTCTATTCTCTCACATTTCTGGAGGCCAAAAGTCTGAAATCAAGATGTTGCCAGGGCAACATTCTCTCAGGGGACTTGGGAGTAGATTCCTTTTCACTTCTGTCTTCTGGGAACTTCCAACATGATACCTCTTGCTTGTTTTTATTAAATATACAATATATCACCAGAGGTCCCATCTTTGACTCCTGCTCTGTGTCACTTCCTTTTCTGTGTGTCTCCCTCAAAACTTCCTCTGCCCCTTATCTTACAGGAGTGTATGAGATTCCATTTCAGCCTTACCTGAATGTCCAACGGTAAACCATCCATTCCCTGTCTGTAACTTAATTATGTATCTTTCCATATAAGGCAAAATTCACCCTCTGCCATAGAAAATTACAGCCATGGATTTCAGAAATTTAGATATGGACTTATCTGGGGGCTGGGAGGGGGAGTATCATTCAACTCACTATATTAATCAAATTAGTTGAGCTAGATTGAAGATTCAATGTGAACAGGAGAGGCAACTCTTCCTCACTTCTCCGTCTGTCTCACAGAATTTAGAAGACTATAAATATTCAAAGTAATACTCATACTAGGGCAGGGAATATAGATCAGTAATAGAACACTTGCTAATAATGTACAAGCTCCTGGGTTTGATTACCAGCATCACAGGCCAAAAAAAAAATAATTATACTGTTGTCTAACAATTCAGTCATTGAGAAATCTGTCTTTGACAAATTTATTCCTTATCAAATGTACATATCTAGTTGGCCTTACTTAAATATTTTGTGATGCTATTTATATATTTTATGTTGAGCATGCATTACCTTAATAATCACTTACTTATTTTTTAGCTTAGCTACTGAAATGGAGGTTAGAAATACATGATTAGCCATGAAAAATTATGTAGGCACTCAAGAGCCTCTATGTCAACATTTCCAGAGCTGAAGCAAAGTCAATTTTTATTTTTAATCAAACTCCTAGAAAATGTGATTAAGCTGCCAAAAGCGCTAGGCTTGATCTATCTCTAGAAAAGATTGAAAATAGGAGAGATATAAATAAAATTGGCACAGCCTGTGGGACCCCTAACTAGACTTGTGTTCACTTTATTACCCAAAGGCAAGCAATACAATAGGAAACATTTTTAAGTCTCTTTTAAGATAATTTTTTAGGAAAGAGAAATCCAGTATCTCCACTGGGCTTCCATGTTCTTAAATAAATACACCCACTGTACTTGAGGGTCCTGTAGGATGAGAAGCTGGAGGAGATATGCAAGTCTATTTCTTTTCTTTGGGGAGCAGGGAACAGGGAGAAGGAATGGTCCTTTAATTCTATACTAAATCTGGCTACAAACAACATAAGATTACTCTATGACTATTTATAGCAGACTCCTATATGAGATATTGATTAACAAAATAATTATTAGAAAAGCCATCTCTATGTAAAAGATCAAAGACTAAAATTCTCCTCACAAGAGATTATCCCACATTCAGAGAAGTAACTTTATCTTCTATCAACTTAAATAATCACTTGTTCAATGATTCTCCTTCTTCATGCTGGCATGTATATACAGTT
This sequence comes from Phyllotis vaccarum, assembly GCA_033318265.1. Taxonomy (NCBI): domain Eukaryota; kingdom Metazoa; phylum Chordata; class Mammalia; order Rodentia; family Cricetidae; genus Phyllotis; species Phyllotis vaccarum. The sequence continues at coordinate 46,925,960 of JARWLC010000012.1, read as the reverse complement.
AGATGGACCCTAAGGGTGTCACTTAGCCTTAACGCAAATTTACAGAGAATCTACTAAGCTTGCGAGCTTATTTAGTAGTTATTAACTTCAACTCTTCAATGTATTGCTCAATAAACTCAGCAAGAAGCACATATCTTGCAGACCTTGTCCCAGGATGCCTTAGGAGAAATGGCTTCCCCATTCACAATACACAAAACATCTTAAGGATTAAGACAATGTTGTCAAAGGACTCTCTTCTTCCATTATGTACAAAGCCTTTAACCTCTAGAGATTATGCACAGAATGTGCATACAGTTTCCTTAGGAGGGGAAAAAAAAATCAGTTTGGGTGATTAACTCCAGGAGAAGAAGAAACACAAAGAAGGGGAGATGAATAGCCAATAAAGAAGACCTGGTCAGGTTGTGTAGTTTCCCTGCGAATTTAGATCCGCTTAAACGTATTTATTCTCAAGGCAGGAGTTACAAATCTGAAAGGTATCTTTCAAGGGCAGTAACCACTGTCAGCAATGGACATACGTTTAGAAAAAAACCCATTTTGATGACTGTAAAAATATCTAGGGATTCTTATTATTACTTAAGGAAAGAATTGTTTAAAATGGAGAATGCAATCTATAATTGATCATGATATACAAATTTCAAACAGACATGCATACAAAGGAAGTCCTAAGTGTGTGCAAGGGCGCTTTTTGCCATTTTCAATGGAAAAGTCGTAAGAAGGTAGAAATACTCATTTCAGGAGTGAAGCTAAGAAGGTGTAAGGAATTAAGAAAAGCCATCTATAAAAGTAGTCTAGGGTTCTATAAAAGAACCCTATAAAGGAAAATTGTCTATAAAGGAACAACTATAAGAAATGATAGGAATATGGATTTGTTATTTGTGACCATTTTTTCATATTTATGAAAAGTAATGCCATAAAAGTAATGTATGGAGTGTATCTATGTAAAATCGTTCATAGGTATATATGGGAAGATTTTTGTGTTGTACAATATTACCTTTTTTGTCCAGTCTCATAATGTCATAATGATAGCGAGGATGAATTTTATTCTTTTCTTTTTATTTCACTTTGCTATAGTTATAACTCCAAGGAAATGAAATTTTTTTATTTTTTATTTATTTATTTACTTCTTGCAAATATGGAAAATTTTGTTTCTTTGGTTGGTTTTGTTTTTGTTTTGGGGTTTTTTTTTTCTTTTTTTTTTTTTTTTTTTTTTTGAGACAGGGTTTTTCGGTGTAGCCCTGACTATCTTGGAACTTGTTTTGTAGACCCGGCTGGCCTTCAGCTCGCAAAGATATGCCTGCCTCTGCCTCCTGAGTACTGGGATTAAAGGCGTGCGCCGCCACAGTCTGGTTTAATTAAGGGTTCTTCACACCTCATTGCCTGGGTGCCTCAACAGCACAGGGCCTGAGAAGATTTCTTGAAGTTTTCTCCCACCTCAGATTTTCTTCCAAGTCTTAGATTATCAATAAACCATGATGAGCATTTTACTTTGTATTTCAACAAATTTTCAATGTGAAGAGAGATTTTTATATCAAGGATGCTAGAGTAAGACAGAAAGAAGTTCCTCGAAGAAGAAGCTGGCTACACCCCCCACCCCACCCCTGAGATGTGGGTGCCTGCTAGGCTAAGGGCTTGGATATCCATCCCCCACTCCAGAGGCAGGCAAGTCAGCATGGAAAATGCAGAGGGTACAAGCAGCATCAGCAGGGACCGGCTGATCCTGTGAACTCAAGCACCAGCTCTGCCCAGGGCTTAGATACCTGATGGGAACTGTGGCACCTGGGAGAAAAACCCATGATAACCGCGTCACAGAATACATTTGTTTCAACTCTACCCTTATTGGGAAAGGTACTGTCTGTCTCATCAGTTCTTTTCAACATCCAAATTAAAACTAAAATAGCAGTTTAAGAAGAAAAGAGGGGGAGGGGGTAATGTGGGGGCGGGGCTTGAGGGGGAGAGAAGGAGGGCTTGAGGGGAAGGGGGGGGCTTGCTGCTTTGTAAAATATGTTCTCCCGGTACTGAGGGCTTTAATAGGGCGTTAAAGGGAAAACCAAAGATAAACCTGAAACCTGTGTGTGCCTGTGATAATCTTATGAATATTCTGTGAATACTCCCTTTCAGTATAGACTTGTTATATAAAATTTAAAATGTTTACGGGAACTAGCAAATAATTAAGTAACTATTACTCAAAATTAACAATTTTATGTTAATACAAAGTGTTTTCAATTCTACAGTTGGGGCAACGAAACAAAATTTAAATGATGCGTCTAGCTCCCAGGAAAAACGTACTATCCTGCACTGCACACACTTCCGTTCAAGAAAACTAGCCTCACAATCTTCCCACTTTCCAAAAATAGGAAACTTTTAGTAAAGCACGTAGGTAATTCAACATCTACCCATAGCTTTGACCACTCTTCTCTCTTCTCATTTAAAAAAATAAAACAAACAAACAGAAAAGCATTGTGTCTGGAACAGGGCCGTGTGGAGCCCTGAAGAGGCCAAGGAATGAATGCCAATCAAAACAATGCCGAATCCAGCACGGAGATCCGGCAAACTTTTACAAGTCCATTGCTTTTTAACTGTGGTAGCTGATAAGAAAAAAAAATCAAATAACAAGCACCCATGTTGTGGTAAGCCTGTGCTGAAGCTTTCAATGGGGGATGCTGCTGGGCCTGAGAAAGGTTTGAGAACGGAGAACTACAGTCCTTTTTCTTTCTTTTGCCATTACTCATTTTGAGTCACAAAAGATGGTTTTTATTTTTCTTTTCTCCTCCCAAAACGTATTGTGATAAAATTTATAGAAAAAATTAATATGCTCTTAGTTGGAAGTCATATTTTAAAGAGAATAAGCAGTCTTTAAAAAAAAAAAAAAAAACACTCAAAAGCAACTCAGTGCAGTAAACAGATTACCGTATCTGAGGATACCATTTTTGCATCACATTTAAATTGCTGGAGACTGGAAAACCTAAGTACCAATGCTTGATTCAAAATGATATTTATCACATTCTCCAAACTGAAGGGAAGAACACACAGACACCATAAAGGTTACAAATGTCTTTGATAAAATTTCTAATTTGAACCTGGTTTCCCCCCCCCCCCTTTTTCAAAGAATACGAGATAATCGCTCTGAAATAAATATTTCCCCCTTTTGAAAAATGTTCCAAATAAATGAATAGTTGAACAAAATAAGGCACTCCATACAGGGCTAAAGTGGAGATATAATAAATTCAAGCAGACAAAATACCCAGATTATTTCTCTCCACTCTATTTTTCAAAAGAGAGAGGTAATGAGCAGACAACCACTTGTAATTTACAAGCTGAAGTCTTCCTTTGACAGCCCACAGATCAATTAAATCCTCTTCAAATTAGTTTTGATGTGTTAATGTGAGAGTCCCCCTCACCTCCCTACGTTTCCAAGGACAGTTCCTGGTTTCCAGGCGGGCTCCAGGCTGGCTTGTCTTTTCTGCTTTGTTGTGCATTAATACAAATCACTTGGAACGATGGAAATACACAGGAAAGTAACCTTGACACAGATTGTTCCTGGTGGTATTTTATTTTCTCACACTGCTTTTTACCTTCTAGCTAATTAAAAGTAGAAAGTACTGGGAACTTGGTTAATTTTCCTGTCCCCCACTCCCGAACTGTATTCATAACCTTTAGCAACAATTAGAATACAAAAAAAAAAGTAGCAGATTGCCTCAATTCCAGTTTTCATGACCTACTCAATGATGCCTCAATTCTAAAAATTGTTCATCACAATTTTAACGCCAAACCTCTGCTTGAACAGGAAGAGTCTAACAGGTAAAGATGGGATATTTTGAATTTATGACTAGATAATTCTTTTTCTCATATGACGGGAACCCAAAACAATACCTCAGTTTTATCTGACAGGGAATTACTGTCACGTTTGCCTCCCCAATGCTTCCTGTTGGGGGTGAGTGGCCTATTCTTCAGCATGACAAAGTCTGATTTCTGAATGGCTGGTAGTGTCAAAGGGCCATTAGTATGCTAAGCCTTTTAGTGGCATGGGATAGCTCCATCCTGCTCTCCTCAATTGTTACAATTGAGCCACGTGACTAACTGATGATTTCAAGGCAAGCTTTGGAATCTTGATGTCTTCCAGAAATTAATAATTTTTCTAGTAATAGAATCTACTAGCTCCCCTTATTCAGTCTTCTAATGCTTAAAAGAACAGGATCCAGAGTTACAAAGAGAGGGGAAGTTCAGTAAATAAAATCACTGCTTCTCTTCTAATTAGTTTTTAAGAGTCTAAAAAGACAGACCTAATCTGTTTGGTAAGCCTGTTATCAGCTTTTACTGTGTTCTTCAATTGTAAAGTTTCTGCAAAAATTCTTGACAGTTACAGGTGACAAACAATTTTTCAAAAACCGGCTTAAAGATAAACAATCCTGTACTTCTTTGTACAGTCAGCTCTTAAATTCCCAGCACTGTGTCTTTTTCCTGAAAAATCTTCCTTTCATGCTGATTAACTGCCAGCATGCACAGTTCAATGGAATAAACACAAAACCGTCATTTGAAAATGAAAGGAAGTCAGACGTATGTGATCCCGTACTGACTGGTTACTGACTTTATTATGTCCAATCCTCATCAGCCTCTTATCTGCAAACCAATATGCTTCTGAAATAGCACAATCTTGAAGGGTGAGACACTTTAGAGTACCTGTAAATGGTTTTATAAAGGTACGGATGGAAAAACTGACCAGTTCCAAGGCCCAACATCAACAAGATCTAGGAAATGCACATATCTGATATAAGGATATTCCCAGAATACCAACCCCATCCACATTAAACTAGAAAGAAAAATCAATCGCCTCTCAAAGCCAAATGCGCATTTAGTTTCTTATTCTTGTGTTTTGCGCAAACCTGTGTCTGAGAACTGAGTCAAATTTCGCCTTTTCCTAAACAGTAAGAAACGGACTGGTCCTTCCAGGAAACAAAGTAAAACAAAACGAGCAGCCTCCTCCTCCTTTTCTCTTTCCTCACCTCCGATCCTGTCCTCCTTTGCAACCTGATGCAATTATGTGACCAGTTTCTTCTAATATGGGTACATTTAGCTAATAGGACGTTCTTCGCTGCCAAGCCTGGCCCATTAAAGTTTCTCATAGTTGCTTCTTTATGTTTTTCCTCTATCTGCCAACCTGGCTCAGAGCATGGTGACTTTGAAAACTTTTGGTGAAGCTGAGCCAGGAGCTGGAACAAGTCTTGGTTCAGAAACATTTTTAAGGGAACATCACCAGCTGGGCAGGAATACCAACAATGTATCCTCCACCCCACACTTGTTTAACAGACATTAGCTGGGCAGGAATACCAACAATGTATCCTCCACCCCACACTTGTTTAACAGACATTATTTTCTTTAGTTAAACAAATACTATACATAATCTGGCTTGTTTTGCTCAACAGAAAAAAAGTTTTAGGGGTTTGAGAGATGGCCCAGTGCCTAAGAGAACTTGTTTTTGTAGGGGACACTGGTTGGATTTGTAATAGGCAGGCGCCCCTAGGGCACCCCAAGACACCCCAAGACACCCCAGGACCACAACTAATGACCACTGTTAACATTAAAGAAAAAGAGAGTTTAATGAATATGAATACCAGTACACACATGTGTGGGCCCCAGGCACAGTATAGAAAAGCCTGGGGCCCCGAATATTTTCGGGGCAGAATTCTTATACTCTACTCTGGGTAGGGGAGGGGATATGGGCAGGCTCGGTGAGCTAACAGGGCGGGGCCAATGGTCAGTTTAGGACCGAGTTTAGGAATGCAGGCAGGCAAGCTATTTCCTGTGAACAATAAGGACCACCTGAAGTCATTTATTTCCTGGAGCAGGACACATTGTGCAAGCTTCAGAAAGTTCCTGCCTCGGCAAACACTTAACAGTTCTCAGGTAGGGCTTTCCTGGGTGGCCCCACCCAGGTTGCTAGATCAGGAATGAGGAATGTGGTCTCACCAGGTTGCTAGGAATGCAGTCCCAGCCAGGCAATGGGGGAACAAAGCTTTTCTGAGAAACAGCCATCTCAACCTTGGCTAGTTTCAGGGACCTCAGGAAGGGGTGAGGGGGAGAGAGTTACAGGATTTTTCTATTTTCACAGATTCCTGGCACCCTTGTGGACCCATAAGGTCCAAGAGAATCAATGCCATTTTTTGAGCTCTGCAGGTACCAGTCACACCTGTGGTATGCAGACACATACAAGCAAAACACTACACCACACACACACACACAATAGATAAATAAATTAAATTAATGCATCTAAAAATTTTAAAGAAGAAAAGGAATTTTAGGTCTCAGGACTCTTTAAGTTGGCTGTGCATAATTTCTAAATATTCATAGTCACATTTTTAAAACCCAAAAAGGAAAGTTGGTTTAAGAAAAATATCAATCAGATTTTTGAAATTAAGGCATATTTTTAAGGCAGGAAACCTAGATCTGTAATAAGGTCAATCCCTTTTACATTTTTTTCCATAGTCACTTTAATTGTAGGAAATCACCTGGTCTACCAGGACGTGACCCAAACAGAAATAAAACAACGTGGTGGTGTGTTTACTGATGGCCTTTGTGAAACAGATAGAACTTTCAAGGTAATTTGACCAGAGATGGGAAAAGTAACTACAGACAACACATAAGGTTTGATTGAAACAATTAAATCTAAAATCTTATTGCTACCAACTGGCTTTTTTATTTGGCAAAGTTGTAAGAACTTTGTGAGCTGATCCAAGATGAACTGGTCTGAGACAACCACAGAGGCCTCTTACTAGTCACAAATTAATTCTGTGTGTGTGTGTGTGTGTGTGTGTGTGTGTGTGTGTGTGTGTGTGTGTGCGCGCGCGTGCGTGCTTTGAGATGTCCTGGCGCTCACTCAGTAGATTAGGCCATACTTGAATTCACAGAGATCTACCTGCTTCTGTTCCCCAAGTACTTGGATTAAAGTCATGAGCCGCCATATACAGCTGAAAATTAATACATTAATCAAAACTTTTGGTAAGGTCACTTGGTTGCTATTAATTGAACCCCACTCTAGCAATCATCTTAGTTTAAAAATCTTAAGGAAAATAATTTGCCTAATGTTCAATCTTGTTTACAGCCTACTGCCCAGAGTGTGCCAGACTGGGTGAAATGCTTACTCTCCACCCAGAGTCTAGATCCCATAGTGTCTAGAGCTCACATGAACTTCAGTGGTGCCCTGATGGCTCAGTTAATTTTATTTAAATTTGTTTTTTAAGAGAGAAACCTCTTCCAATAAATTTACTCAGTTCTTCCTAAAATAGTAGGAAGCTATTTTCTTTAGAGTAGCAATGGGGCAATGGAACACCGGAATCATTTTCTATTATTTTTTAGTTATGTGGACTGCTGCATTGGGGTATGAGCATGTGTGTTTGGATGCCTGCAGAAGCAAAAGGCATCAGATGTCCCTGAAGCTGGAGTTACAGGAAGTTGAGAGCTCTCCAATGTGAGTGCTGGGAACAGAATTCAGGGCCTGTGCAAGAGCAGTTCATTCTCCTAACTTCTGAGCCTTCTCTCTAGCCCTGGGGTCAATTTTTAAAATGTAGGTTGCAAATTGATCTCACTTTTCTACATAGGATCATGACAGTGGATAGGAAAGTCTCTCATCTTACACTTTTCTAAACAAACTCCAATTCTGAATTTGTACTCAGCAAATGTCCAAGCAAGTAGCCACTTTAAGTGAGCCAGAGTATTGTATCATCTCAATAAAGCTATAGGTTCTGTCACACATACCCATATACTTGTTTTTTGTTGTTTGCTTGTTTTACTCTTTGGGAGCCCACCACCCAGTCCCCAAATAAATACACGGAAATTTGTTCTTACTCATAAATACTCACCCTTAGCTTGGCTTGTTTCTAGCCAGATTTTCTATCTTAAATTATCCCATTTCTCTGTAACTACATTTTGCCTTTGTGTTTCTTAACTTTCTTTATTCTTTCCTTCTTACTCTGTGGCTGGCTGTGTGACTGTGTGTCTGGGTGTCTGTCTGGGGTGTCTGGGTGTCTGGGTGGCTAGCCCCTAATGTTCTCCTATCATTCTCCTTTTCTAGCTCCTTTCTCTTCTTTTTCCCCTCTGGAGTCTTAATCTCTCCTCCTACTTACTCTCTCTGCCCGCCAGCCTCACCTATCCCTCTCCTGCCTCACTCTTGTCTGTTCAGCTCTTTGTAAGACCAATCAGGTGTTTTAGACCATCAGGAGAAAGTAAGTACTTGTTGCAAGAGAACACATTCATTCAATATGCTCAGATTCGGGTATTCATTGCATTTACCTCAGATGTAGAGAATGATCCAAAGACAGCAAGGGCCTAGGATAGTAGTGAAACTCTGCAGAGATAGGTGGCATTGGTGGTAAGAAAGGGTATAGTTTCATGTACCACCGGTAACTCTTGGCAGCTGTATATCTCGCATTCAGCATTAACACTGGAGTCTTCACTAGGCTAGCTTTTGTGGCATAATATGATTTTGGTGCTGCTTTCTGTCTTAGCTGTTACAGTCTTGTTTAAACTTGGCTTAGGGGACTGGGATGAAGGGTTGGGGTGGTGTGGAGCTCAGCGGCAGAGTGTTTTTCTAGCTCACACAGAACCCTCAGTTGGATCCCCAGCTTCTTTTTCTATAGCAATAACAGGTTTCTACCATCACTAAGAATCCCTAGAGACAAAATCAGAAAGCAGGGTAAAGATCATCTGGGGGTGGGGTGGGGGGAGGGTAATGTTGAGAAGGTATGAGGATGGGGGAGCTGGAAGCTTTGAATAGGCTGGTGTGGTGGTGTCTCCCCATACTCTTGGGTATGTCTTGGTCCCCTGTTGGTAGCACTGTTTGGGGAACTTCAGGAGGTACAACCTTGCTTGAGGAAGTACATCACAGGATGCAGGCTTTTCGAGTTTAACATCTCACACCACTTCCTGTTTGCTCTCTCTTTTGTGCTTGTAGTTAAGGATGTGAGCTCAGCTTCTAGATCAGGCCACCACACCTGCCGCCTTCAGCCATGTTTCCCACCACAATGGAATCTTATCCCTCTGGAACTGTAAGCTAAATAAACCCTTTCTTCCCATAAATTGCCTTTGTTGTGATGTTTATCACTGCTAGGAAAAAGTAACTGACACAGGCAATAATTGTAGATTTCTTCTCTGTGCTTCCTTGCTTCTGACCTTTGGGTTTAGAGACGCAAAGCTACTGGGAAGCATTGGCAAACTGATGGGAAAATGAAGAACATTACCTACACCACCAGTCCCAGCCCCACCCCGTTTTGTCCTTATAGATAGGTGCAACCTTAGCAATGCTTGAATTTTTATTTTTCTCTCCGTGATTCTGGTTTCTTTGGAATGTCCTCTCTTACCCTCATCACAGCTTCTGCTACACAACCCTGGCTACAGTTTCAGATCCCATGAACTGTGATATTCTGTGGTGTGTTAGCCCTAGGGGAGATAACACAACCTACGGATTGGAATATCTGTCTTGACTCATGTGCTACCTGATTTGGCTTCTCTACAAAGCAATCACCTATATAAACACTTCTCACGAATTAAATGTGTCTGTTTGAAATATCCAAGGTGGTTTGTTCTCCTGACAGGACACTGACTAATATACACGTCACGGAAAGACTCACTAAATGGTGACATTTGATTAAAGACGTAAAGTTAGCCGTGCTGATATGCAGGGGAAATTATTCCAGGAGGACAAACAATCAGTGCTAAGCCCTGAGGGGAGAACATATCTGACATACTTAGGAAAATGACAGTAAAAGAAAAGAATAGCAGAGGAGGTAAGAGAGAAAATGCAGGGACCTGTTGGAATGCTCTGAGGGAGGGAATGACTGACAGAGAGCCTTGTATTTCTGGAAAAAACGACGATGGCCACTGTAGGAAAATATGCTGTAGGGTCAGGCTTGTGGCTCAGGCCTGCAATCCCAGCTATTGGTGAAACTGAGGCTGGAGAATCAACGCTTCAAGGCTGCTCTGGGCTACAGAGTAAATTCAGAGTCGTCCTAGGCCATTGAATGAGCTCCTTTCTCAAAAAAATAGGAAGAAGGGAGGTGGGGGTGGGGGTGTTTACTGCTTCAGTACTGTCTAGCATGTTAACCCCTACCTAGTAATTGGGTCAAAGGAGTATTAAAGAAATAAGCCAGATTCAGAAAGACATGTTTTATATGTTTTCTTTCATATATTGCATTAGTTTGTTTTTTTACTGTGATAAAAATATTGGCTAAAACCAACTTGGGGAAATTATTTGGCTTGTAGGTTTGTCTTAGGGTTACTATTGCTGTGCTGAAACACATGAGCAAAGCAACTTGGAAGTGAAAGGGATTGTTAGGCTTATGCTTCCCGGTCACTGTTCATCATTAATGGAAGTCAGGGCAGGAACTTTTTAAGATTAACTTTTATTTTGTGTGTATTGGTCTTTTACCTGCATGTATGTCTGTGTAAGGGTGCCAGATCCCTTGGACCTGAATTCCAGACAATTGTAAGCTGCCATGTAGGAGCCAGGACTTGAACCCCAGTCTTCTGGAAGAGTAGCCAGTGCTCTTACCTGCTGAGCCATCTCTCCACTTCTGGACATATGTGAATGGTTGAGAGTCAATAAAATAGTCTCTGAAAAGTGCTTTTAGTTCTTTTACTACTGTAAAATCTCAGATATAGGAATCTTTGTGACCATGCTCTAATTTGAATAATGTTTTTCAAAACTATCCCAACATGTTTCAGAATTAATATTTCAAAGAGAGAGGGATGAACTAAGGAAAAGTCCAGAGTTTTTAAGTTTGGTGACTGAAAGGATAACATTGAAAAAGGAGAGGCCAGACTGGTTAAGAGAGTGTACTGTTCTTATAAAGGACCCAACTTCCATTCCCATCACACATGCCTGTATAAACTCCAGTGCCAGAGAACTGGAGATCGGCCACCAAGCACCTGATTTCATATGTAGACATACAAACACACAATTTAAAAATAAGTAAATTTAAAAAAAAAATAGAGAAGACTGGGGCTGGAGGGATGGCTCAGAAGTTAAGAGTATGTGATACTCTTCCAGAGGACCCCAGTTCAGTTTCTAGCATTCACCTACATAAACAACCATCTATATTTCCAGTTCCAGAGGATCTGACTCCTTCCTTTGGCAGTGCATACTTGCAGAACACACTTTTCCCTACGGCCAAAACACCTACACACATTAAAGAAAGAGGAAAAACATCTTTGTAAAGAATGGGAAAAACTGTAAGTCAGATTTGGGGAAATAAGGAGTTCAGCATGTTAGGTTTGTAACATCTAATGTCCAATTGAGAAATACAATTTTGAAAATGGTGAAAAAAGATGGGGATGGGTGAAGAAGCTACTCATGCACATGGGAACTTTGAAGACCATCAGAGTAGATGATGTCATCTAGGGACAGGAAAAGAGGATAAAGGATTAAGTTGTGGATTCTCCAACAGTACTAAGTTGAGAAGCGACGAGGAGCCAGCACTGGAGTCGAATAGAAACCATCCAAGCAAAGCAGAGTTTCCAGAACACCAGGATGTCCTGGGACTCCAGGAAAATAGATCTCCAGACTGAGAAATGATAAGCAGAATAATACAAACCAAAAAGCGAATTCTTGATTTATCAACATGAAGATTGGTGACCTGGAAGGTGGGTTCTGTAGAGTAGTAGTACTAGGGAACGTCCCACTGGAATGCTGAGGAAAGTGACTAGAGTAGAAACAATAGAGCCAGTGAACAATTAAGTACAGGGTTGTCACTGCAGAGGCAGGACAATCATTGGTGAGATAAGTTGGGTCAAAGGAAGCTTAAGTGTTAATCAAAATAACAGCTTGCCTGTGAGCCAGAGACTGTTCTCCAAAAGAGAAGTATCTATAGATAAAATCGAGGGCAGGTCTTAGGTAAGTGGTTCCAAGATGAGGCCAGATCTCCTTTGCTGTGTAGAGGAATTAGCTGTAGATAGAGAATGGAATGGTTGATCTACAGCTGCAGAAAGGAGACAAAGAGAGAATGTGATGCTGTTGCTGGAAAGTGACTGGATCCTTACCTGAGAAAGTCGTCTGATTGCTTCTTTCCCACAAGCACAAAGTCTTCAGCGAGAAGTGATGATAGAAAAGACAGCAAAGAGAGATTTGAGGAGAGAGAAGAGCTGGGAGAAATTTGTCTACTAAAGTGAGATAATGATCGGGAGAAGGTAGGCAAGTTATATTTATTGCAGTGTTCTTTAGGACTATGGTCAAGTTGAGGCTGGATAGAACACCAGGGAAATGAAAGACTATGGAAAGGGGAAGGAGATTTTCATTGTCAGGTCTGTTGATGTCTCTTAAAATTTGTCATGAAGATTGTCCTCACAGAGACAATATTCCTTTTATATGGAAGTGTTTCAAATAACAATGAGTAGTGTTTAAGGCTTATGCACTTATGACCTTATTTCCCAGAAGTAAGCCTGTAATTTCCTTGGAATCTCACAAACAGGGTATAACCCTTATTTAACAGTAAAAACACATCTTATCCCTAAGAACTATGGTGATGTTGGTTTTTGTTTGTTTGTTTGTTTGTTTGTTTACTTATTTACTTATTTATTTATTTATTTATTTATTTATTTATTTATTTATTTATTTTTACCTTATCAGATGCAATCCATGAACCAACCTATATAATTCTAGTTACCAGTTACCTACAGAGGGTAGTTTTTTCTTAATTTTTTTTTTTTTAGATATAATTCCAGAAACCATCAAAATCACTCAGAGAGAGAGAGAGAGAGAGAGAGAGAGAGAGAGAGAGAGAGAGAGAGAGAGAGAGAGAGAGGCAGGCAGATGGAGATATTGTAAAAACACTTAACTGTGTGGACACTGGTTTCACCCTTTCACCCTAAGTGTCTTTTTTTTTTTTTTTTTTTAATATCAGCATTTCAATCTGTACTAGAACATCTTAATAAGCTCTCAATTTGCTTTTTACTAACTTGTTCTGAAATTCTTTTCTGTATGGAACTCAAGAATCCCAGAATCATCTGAGTGGAGGTCTGTAAAGAAAATACTTCAGGCGGTTTCAGGTCTCTGGTTGGAGTTTGGCATTGGCTTCCATCCTCTCTGACACTGAAATCCTGGGAGTTGAGAGCCTTTCTCCAGCTCTGTTCAGCTGCATGGCTCAGGTAGAGAATAGAAAGATGACTGTAGGTAGTAGTTTTGGTGTATACAAAAATACAAGAGAAGCAAGAAAGTTGTGAGTGTAACCAAGAAGATGACATATACAGATGAAGTGGGGACAGGATGGTGGTGGGAGTATCCGTGGGGTTGTGGCCCTTATGAATTACAAAGATCCAGGCTGGCCCAGAATTCTCCAAGTGTCTAGGGATGACCTTGAACTTTTGATCTTCCTACTCTCATCTCCTGAATTATCATATAGAGTAGTCTTGATCTTAAAATCTGAGTGTTCATATTTACATATACACATTAGAACAGAAAATATGAGAATAAAGAAAAGAAATGTGGATACTATTCATGCTTAAAGAAGACTCAGAAGTTGCTGCATACGAATTGGGGATGAAGTCTTTCAACTGGGAGATAAGTGCCTAGCGTAGCGTGCCTGAACTCCTGGGTTTGACCACCAACATCACATGAAAGCAAACATGGTGGTACACACCTGTCATCTCAGCGTTCAGGAGGTGAGAGTAGGAGGATCAGAAATTCAAGGTCATCCCTAAACACATGGAGAATTCCAGCCCAGCCTGGGTTACCTGACACAAAAAAGATAGCTCAGTGGCTAAGAGTGCTTTGTGATTTGAGCTCAATCCCTGAAACTCACAGGGTGGAAAGACAGAATGACTCACAGCATTGCCCTTTGACTTCTGTAGACATGCAATCACACACACACACACACACACACACACACACACACACACACCCCTAAATGCAATTTAAAAAAAAGACAGCTCATGTTTTTCTTATATTTCATTGTCTAGAATTTGATAATAAGACTTTTCTTATTAATTAAAAGGTGCTTGGAAGGCCAAGCAGAAAGACCATGGGCAACCTAATAAGAGCTTCAATTTAAAAGAAAAAATAAAGTATTTTGTCCAGTGGTCAGTAAAAATACAAGTTCTATTACCAGGACAAAAGGAGAAAAATATTAAGTTAGGCAATTGCTGTATTTTTTGTTTGTGGTAAGTGCATTTCCCCACATCTTACCTCTAAAGGCAAGATACATAACTGGTACAGTGTCATGGTTCAATTGCTGGGGTTTTTTTCTTTCTTGTTAGAACAGAAGCTTATGATGAATTTTATGGTTAATGACATCTTCTATTCTAAGGAGGGTAGTAGTATTTTGCCAAGACAGAGAATATATAGGGGGGCGAGAGATTTTCTAGTGGGTTAGAGAAAAAGAAAGAGCATAATTGGTTTGGTTTCTACATCTTAAGTTTGAGAAGGGGCATAGAAGCAATGGAAACCTTAGGATGAGATTTCAAGAGTGTGAAGCAGCGTGGGATTAAATTTATGTAGGAAAATTCTTTGAGTTCATAAGGACTTTGATCATTTGCACCCATTTCCCAAAACTGATTTCAAGAAACAGTTCCTAACTACACATGGAAATTGTTTCATTGGTTGCCAAGGTCTCAAAAGCCCTGCCAGAGGTCATGATAATTTTATAAGATGATACTGTATTAATTCAAGATTTTTCAATTAAATTAGCAATAAAAATATAAGATGTGATTTAAAAAATTAGTTTGTAACCAGTAAATGATGATGGAATTTTGCCATGCCTCTGGTGATTTTGTGTGAAACTTCTGATAGAAATATCTGGTTTTAATTTATTTTTCTGGATGTTTTATTAAAGGCCCATGTGTAAGGAGAAAAATTAAAAACAGACAACTTTAGATCCACTGTAAATTTCACATGCCATCAGAAATACTAAGCTAAATGTTTCTTTTGGCCACCATGCATGAAATGCAAGCAAGAAGTAAAGTGGATCCCTACTCTAATGCGCCTATTTTAAACAATAAAATGCAAATTTCATTGAGACCTTCTATTGAGCCTACTAATCTGTAGGTTGGATGATATTACATTAAAAAAAAATAGAAAACTATTTATGCTTCATTATCCAGCTTATATCCAGTACCTGAAATGTAAGAAATAAGAAAATGAAAGTAGTTATTACTAGTTTTTTCTTTTCTTTTTTATTTAGAAAGGTTTTTTTTTTTTTTTTTTTTTTTTTTTTTTTTTTTTTTTTTTTTTTTTTTTTCCCATACCCAACACTGCTCCCCTTCCCTCTTCTCCCGGTCTTCCCTCAGCGCCATCCATTCCCCAGGGAGGGCAAGGAGTCCCAAGGTGAGTCAGTTCAGTCTGGCATATCCAGTTGAGGTAGGGCTGAGTCCCTCCCCCAGTATCAAGGCAGAGCAAGATGTTCCTCTGTAGGGAATGGGCTTGGAGAAGCCAGTTCATGCATCAGGAATAAACTCTGGTCTGACTGCAAGAGGCTCCATACACTGCCCAGGCCAGTTGACTGTCATCTACATTCAGAGGCTTTAGTTCCTTTCCCATGAAGTTTCCTCAGCTGTCAGTTCAGAGTCAGTGAGCTCCCAATAGCTCAGGTCAGCTGTCTCTGTGGGTCTCCTCCTCATGATCCTGATCCCTTTGCTCATACTCTCTCTTCTCTCTCTCTCTTCAGCTGGATGAGGAGCTCAACCTTAGCTGTGGACCTCTGCTTCTACCTCCATCAGTTGGTGGATGAAGGTTCTATAATGACCAATTAGGGTGGTCATTCATTTGATTATAGGAGAAGTCCTATTTAGGTACTCTCTCCACTACTGCTTAGAGTCCTAGCTGGGGTCATCTTATGGGTTCTTGGGTGTTTCCCTAGCACCAGGTTTCTCTCTAACCCCACAATGGCTCCCTCTAGCAAGATATCTATTTCTTTGTTCTCCCTATTACTAGTTTTTTTTTTTTTTGTTTTTTGTTTTTTGTTTTTTTTTTTAATGAAAGCTTAGTAAGAAAGTAGATTTATGCTTTCCAATCTCTTCCAGACACATGGAGTCCTCTCTCCTTGGTAGATACCTACCAAGGTCTGCAGGAAATGGCACTTGATCAAGGATAGGTTGGAGAGAATGATCACAGTAAACGTATTTTATAACCATTTTTTTCTAAACAACAAAATAACAAGAGGAAGTTTTTTGTTGTTGTTGGTTTTTTTGTTTTTTTGGGTTTTTTAGACACTACTACACAGCCCTGGCCTAGAATTTACCGAAATCTGTCAGTCTCTGCCTTCTGAGTGCTGAGATTAAAGTCATGCACTAACACATAGTTTCTACACATATTTTACCACTGAGTATGTATCATCAAGTATTAAGCTAAATGAACCAGCTTGTTGGTCATTGAAACACTCAGGAAGCTGAGGTAGGAGGATGGTGAGTTTGAAACCAGCCTGGGTTACATACCACAATTCTGTCAGAAGAGAGAGAATGAAGATCTAGGCTGCATGCTGGGAAAATGCTAAGCAGAAAAAAAGAGATGATCCTTTCAGCAGATAACTGACTTTGCTTTCTACAGAAAGAAACAACTACGTTGAATTAAAAATTAAGCCAAGGATTCAGTAGGAGGGAGACAGTGTCCTAGGAAAGTCTACACACAGAACTGATGCAGTCACAGAAATCAGAGAAGGTTTGTTTTAGATGGGAATTATAAAAGATGTTTCTGGTTGCAGCATGTTTAAGACATGGTGGTATAATAATAAGCTATGTTTTATCTGATATCACAGAAAATGTGGATATATTTTTCTCAGGGTTGGTTCAAGGCTGGATCAATGATGTCATTAAAGGCACGGGCTCTTTCCTTTTCTCCATCTGTTCTTCCATCCTTTCTTGTCGGATACCATTGACCCCTTCTCGTTCAGAAGATGCCACAATTCTGGGCATTATGCCCTTACATTGTCGCCTGCAGAAGAAGGGTAAATAGTATTTCTTCTCCTCCTCCTTCTTCCTTTTTCTTCTCCTCTTCCTCCTCCTTTACTACCATTGCTTCCCCTCCCCTACCCCAGACACTTTTCTTTCTCATAAGGTATTTTAAGTTCCACGTTGCTCTGGACACGGTCATGTGTTAGCTGCAAGACCTGTCCTGGAAAATCAAGTATATAGACAGCAGTTGGTCCCTATGGTATGTACAAGGTTCCACCAACAAGGAAGAGATTCGAAAAAAAATCAAGATCCAGTTCCTACTTTACATAATGATATTAAATAATTAATGACATATCTATGATTATGATAAATAGCACTGTGATTGGAAGGCCCAGGGGATAATGAGGGAACTGGAAAGGAAGGACTGAGTGATAAGACAGAAAAACTGCCAGTGAGTACAGTGGAGGTGAGCTGGAGTGGAAGACAGGAAAAAGCCTGGCCTGAGCACATTGGGTATTTTGTCTTTGCCCCCAAAACAATAATAACCCAATGGAAAGATTCATAAATCAATGTTTTATAAACTGGAGGCCAGAATTTGATAACCTAGAAGGGACCACGATAAACATTTAGGTAAAAGTGAGAATAAAATTATATAGCTTGGTAACTATTGTATGTTAAAAAAAAAATCTAGTTGACTAATATTTATTGAAGAATTAAAGAAAAATATTCCAAGAGGTAAGAAAAAGCCTCTAGAAAATTGATCTTAGGGGCTGGAGAGATGGCTCAGTGGTCGAGAGCACTGGCTGCTCCTCCAGAGGACTTGGGTTCAGTTCTCAGCACAGATGTGGCAGCTCATAGCGTTCTGTAATCCAGCTCCAAGTTATTTGACACCCACACAGAAATATTTGCAGGCAAAAGACCAATACACATAAAACAAAAGATTAAAGAGAAAATTGATCTTATTTAACAAAGGAATTTTTTTCTCTTGCTTCACATGTCATTTCAGAATTTTCACAAAGGGTTAAAACTTACAAAATGCAAAACAGATGAAAATAAACCCGGAAATACATACAGAAATTGTAGGTTAGAAAGGGCCTTACAATAAAAGTGACATATGAGTAAAATTGTAGTATGAAGGAGAGAGGGGGAAGAGGGAGGGAGGGAAGGAGGGAGCAAAGAAAGGGTAAATAAGTGGAGGAAGAATATTCCAGATGCTACAAAACCATCCTGGGCATAGAAAATGTCAAACCTAAGGGCTCTCAGATAGAGGTGTGGCTGATACATTCTGAAAATGTCACAGAGGCTATTGTGTGTTTAGAGTGTAGCAATTAAACGGAAGGAACAGAGTGAAGTCAAGAGTCTTTTCTCCTCCAGTGTTGGGACCAAACTCAAGCACTTCACCAAGATAAACAAATGTTGTACTACTGAGCTACATCTTAGCCCCTACATAGGGCTTTAAATGTCAGAAGATCTCTGGTTTTTCTGCTGAGTAGCTGTGCTAGAAAGTCCTTGGGGTATTTTGTAGTGAAGAACTGTTTGACTTCTGATCTATTATCTTTGACTGCTGTGTGGAAGCAGATTGGGGAATAGGGAATACAAACATCCATGCAAAGGGGGATTTGGTTGGGATCAGAGTACTACTGGGGAGACAGGGAAAACAGTCAAAATCTGGATATATTTGAAAGATTGAGGCAAAAAAAGAAATTAAGAACCACCCCCAAGTTGCCTGCTAAATAGTACAGTGGTAAGAGCACTCGCCTATAATGGGAGTTGGAATGAAAAAGCTCACCCCCAAAAGTTGTCCTCTGACCTCTACAAGTACGCCTTGACACACATTTTTGTGCCTACACTTATCAATAAACATATTTGAAAAATCCCACATATTATAAATACCCAAGTTAAGGCTATATCATCATAAAAACATTTTCCAGGTCATCTCCAAAACTCTTACAATATTAAGGGCTGTCCCTCATCAGTGTTGGGCTATCATTTGAGAAAAGACATTGAAAACATTAGCAGATGAAATGTTGTACTAATACTTGGGAGGCTGAAGGAGGAAGATTGTATGTTGATGTCTAACCAGGACAACGCAGTGAGAGGTCCTGTCTCTTACAAGAAACAAAGAGGCTAGGTATGGAGTCCAGTAATTAATTGTACACTTGCCCTGGGTTGGACACCCAGTCTTGGAAGAAAGAAAAAGCAAAGGTTGGTTGACGTATTGAGGAGCCAGATAAGATTACATAGGGCTCATGGCAACTAAACCTGGTCATTGTCTATACGCTTAGGTTATTGTTCCTTTCAGTGGCAATTGGCATGACAAATGGAATTGGATGACGAATGGAAGGGATGATGGAGATGGGAAGAGATGACTTCGTCCCTTCTCCTGGTTGAGGTTTTTGCGTCATAGCTCCAATGACAACCATCGTTAGGGACCCCTTTCCTTTGATCTCAAACCAAAGGTTTCCTAGAAATCAAAGGTTTTCAGGAGTGTGCCATCAGGCAGGCCCTGGGCTAACTATACGCTAGGGAAGGACTCTACCAACTGAGCTGTATCCCCAGCCCCCATCAGATTTCATGTAAATCCATATGTTCTTTTCTTTTTTTAAATCTTTGGTGAGGCCATATTTTTAGTGTGGAAAATATGATTATTATAACTACAGACCACCAAACTGAGTGTAGCCTGTTCTGAAGACTTGCAAACAGAATCTGGCAATACTTTGGGAAAGTACTACTTTAGTTTCTCAAAGACTCGAGGAGCCCTCGGGCTCTTCCAGTCGGCTCAGACTCAGATATTCTGAGTTCTTTGAAAAATTATGAGTTACAGGTGTTTACGTTTTTGAAGCATTTTCTATTGGGCTTCTCAGCCTCTGTCTAAATAACAAGAATTACTTTTTATAGAAGCAATATTTACACTCACTGAACCTTTTTATTTTTTCTTTCATCCATTTTCCTCTTTAACTTTTTTAACCAGACCCTTTAACTCTTTTCTAAACCCCCGTATCACAAGGAAAACGAACGCTGCTACACGCTTGTTTCACTGCGGCCGCACTGCCTTGAGAACGAAGGAAGTGAGTCCCTAGCGGGGACCCGTCCGCCCATCCTGGCGTTTGCCCGCAGGAACATGGCGGCGGTCTCAATGTCACTGGCGCTGAGACAGGCGTTGTTGGGGAGAAGGGCAGTGGCTACGGCTGCCGTTTCCGTCTCCGGAGTTCCATCCAGGTAACATAGCCATCAGCCTTGTCGGGCTTCATTCAGGATTCTCAGGTCGTCCCGCTTTGGCGGAGGCCGGGCCGGCCGGGCCCCGGAGGCGGCCTGGGGAGCGCGTCCTGGACTGACCCTGTCCTCAGGGTGAGAGGACGGACTCGGGGCTCCGGCCAGGCACCCGAGGGGTCTCCGGAGCTCTGGGTCTGCAGCCGCGGGAGAGGGTCTGTGCGGAGGAGCCGGGGCCAGGATCGCGGTTCCCGAGAAGGGGAGGAGTCTGGTCGACTTCTCTCCCAATGTCCTGCATCCTTTCTGTGGTCACCTGTTTGCCCCACTCCAGCTCAGGTTGGAAGGTTAAATCCCCACTTTCCTTTCCCCGGCTTAATGTCTATTGAGCTTACAAACAAAAAGGTTGTTTTATCCATCATTCTGCATACGAGCAAAACTTTTTAGGGCATCGGGGTTAATAGCAGTATTTATTGGAAGGTGATAGTGCGCCTATTTTCTATCCGTGGTAAGATTCGAACCCCTGGCTGAGCGTTCTAGGCTTAAGCTTCACCACCGAGCTAGGCCCTCAGCCAGCAAGGTGGTTTTTATTGTTATTTCTTTTGTTTGAGACAAGATCATACTATGTAGCCCTAGCTGGCCTGGAACTCAGATCTGCCTGCCAGCAAGATGATTTTTAAAAGGTCGATGGTAGTGCGTAAGTTCTGTTTTTTCATCTACGTTTTTATCACCCCATTACAGTAGTTGAGGGATTGTGATTTGTTACCTTTGTGAGGACACCCCTCCCTCCGCTCCTGAAGCATTACTTTATTTTATACATTTTTCTGTTTTCCTGAATTTATTAATAGCACATGTATACACATTGTTAGCGTTTTAATCTACGAGATACTATATTTTATCATTCCTTTCACAGATTCCTCCTTAAAAGAATGGCCCTGTATTGTCAGCTGCATGTTGTGGCTACTACACTAAACCTTTACACAGAAGATGAAAGACTGTGTAAGGGGTGGGAAGAATGTGATAGGTTTTTTAAAAAAGGAATGGTTAGGCATAGTCGTGCACACCTTTAAAGCCAACACTGGGGAGGCAGAGGCAGTTGGATCTCTGAGTTCCAGGTCAGCCTGGTCTAGAAAGAGAGTTCAGGCTAGCCATGGTTATGTAGTAACCCTATCTAAAAAACAAATGATTAAATTATTTTTTAAAAAGGAAAATGGCCTGTCAAAATGCTTACTACATTTAGAGTTAAACTAAATAAAAGGGAATACAGAGTTAAAGTGAGCTGATTAGAACTTTTGAAGGTAAATTTTATTACAATGTTAAGTAATGGTTTTGTGGGAAAGAAGAGGTTTCCCTTAAGGGATTTGATTCAGGGGATTTTTGGTTTCTGGGATTGAGGATGTGGGTGAGTTGATAGAGTACCTAGCATTCATGAGATAGTGGGCTTAGTCTTCAGCACCAAATACATCCATTCTTGGGCAAATAAACTGTAATCCCAGTGCTCTCGAGTTGCAAAAATAAGGGAAGGAAGGCTGTTTTGTAGGCAATACCAGAGCAGTACATATATAATACTTCCTGGAAGAGTGGAATCAGTAAGGCACATGGTGAGAGGGGAGTGAGGGTTACCTACTACAGTAACATTTGGGTTCAGTATAAAGTCAGTGTAAAGAAAGAGCAAGTAAAGAAGAGAAACCACAGACGTATTCAGACAGGAGAGAAAGTTGAGTAGCACTAGTGTTGGCAGTTTATCCACTGAGCTTGTGTTCTAGAGTGAGCCTCCATTTCAGTGTCTGAAGAGGGTACTGTTCTTGCCTTTACTGTCCTGAAGTAGCCTAAAGGGTTTTCCTGCACAAACTGTACCTATTTAAGGTATGAATCTATCAGTAGATAAGTTGGTTTTCTCTTTCAAAATAGTGACACTTGGGACTTAAGATAAATGCTGTATTATTAGGTTTTTGTTGATTTTGACATGAACGTGTATGTATCACCTGCTGTCATATCTCTTCTCAAATTTAGACTAGAGACTGTGTTCACTTAAAACATATCTCTGAGGGTAGCAGATCCACAGAGCATTTTAGTCTATATGGTGAAGACTAGGTGTATGAGACCTTTGTGAATTCCACTTTGTGCTCCCAATGTCCGGCTTTATTTTGTAGCTTCCTTTTCCACTGTGAAGTTGAGCCTGCAAAGACCTCCAGTGATCAGAAAGGAAAGTCTAAATTTGTAAACAAACGTTCAAGATCTCTAAGTTGGCTTCTACTTGATTAAATCTTTTTACTCACATTTATTTATTTTGTATGTGTGTGGGGAAGCAGGTCTTAGTGCTGAGCAGGGGTGGTACATGTCTTTAATCCCAGCACTAGGGAGGCAGAGGCAGGCAGATCTCTATGAGTTCAAGGTAAGCCTGATCTACAGAGTGAGTTCCAGGACAGCCAGGGCCACACAGAGAAACCTTGTCTCCAAAACAAACAACGAAACAACAAAAGAGACATTTCAGTGAGAACCAGGTAGGCACTAGTCTACATAAGTGTGAATTTAAAAATATCTGCAATATATATTTTGTAGTTATTTGTAGAGGTCTGAGTTTAGGATATTCACCTTGAACACTGTTAATTTCTGTGCTGAAATTGTTTTATGAATGAATTTGTATTTAACATATTATGACAAGTATCCTAACTTCTTTTTCATTTAAAAATTTAAAAATGGGAAGTAGAAATGAGTGATGTGAGACAGGTACTTATTGGAACATGAGGTCTTTTTTGGAATAAGAGTAACTAGCTTCATGTGAAGCTTTTAGTGAGGCATGGTGGGAAAAGATGCAGCCCTTGATTCCTGAATAACACCTGCTCAAATAGGTTTGGAGATAGGATGAATATAGAATTCAGTCAAAACACAGAGTTCCAATGGAGAAGCTTCTAAAATTCTTCATCTTGATCATTTTTATAGTATTTATTCTGAGCACAAACTCAGCATAGCTAACTTTTCTAACTTAGTGGTTCAGCCAGTGTGCCAAAGACTTTCCTTACATTGTGTCTTGTATTTTTTTCAGCAACCCTGTGAGTTAGGATGTTCTTGTTTTTTAGGATGGTAGACAGGTACAAAAAGAACTGCCATAAATTCTCCTTGGTAGAAAGTAGTCTCACCTACTGGTTAGTGTTGACTTTTGTAATGAGTGTTATTTCTGATAACAGTAAATTAAAATTTCGGTGTCTTCTGTTTTTTCTTTTAGCAAGGAATATTCTTTATTTGAGAAGCCATCTGACCTCTCGGTCTTTTACTTTCTATTATATCTCTGCTATGGGAGAGATGAATGTTTTGGGCTTTGAAAGAAAACAATTTTCTTCCTGAATTTAGTGTAAGAGATTTTTATAGGTGACTTCATTTTACTTTTTTACCCCCACTTTAAGACAGTATCATTTGGTCAGGTTAGCATGAAACTCACTGTGTAGCTGTGGATGACCTTGAACTCCTGATCTTCAAGCCTCCCTCTTCCAGGTGTTGTCAGTGCAGATGTGTTCCACCATGCCTTGCCTTTTTTTTTTTTTTTAATACTCTTAAGCAAAATACATATAATGCATGTATTAAATATGATATCCTGAACATATTCTTATGAACTTCAGTGATCACTGGAAAACTGTGTTCTGCTTTTTAAAACTACTGAGTGTGCTTTCTGAGCTCTTGAGTCTGTTTTCTTGTTCTGCTTTTCTAATTCTTTATTGATTAGCCTGCTTCCCACTTAGCTTTTTTGTTACCTGGGAAATGATGGCATTTTGGATTTTTAGTTTCATTAATAGAAAAATTTAAAAATGGACTTAGAGAGATGCTTACGGACAGTTTTACTAACATTTGAGAGAAACATTAACAGGACAGGCAAGTTATAAATCCTGACAGCTGTTTGGAGCAGGAAAATAGAAAAGAGAAACCCAGGATGTTTGTAAGTAGCCATATGGGGAAGAACGGAGGGTGGCTTGGAGAAAGAATGGGAAATCCCAGGGCATTAGAAAAACATGCCCAGGCTTTCTTTGGTAGTATCTGAAAGAAAAAGAGGAGGAAAAGCAGACAGGCCAGGTGCCAGCCACATGGAAGTGCAAGCTGATGTACAGAAGCTCTGAGTAGCTACACCGAGGGCTGGGCTTCTGGGGATATGGATACCATATCTCCTTAGCAAGGTTCTATGTGGAATCAGCTTTCCTGAGAGGAAGTCTCTTGGCCACATGTAATCGATTGGCTGAACTGTATTTACTTACAGCTATTTTACTTTGTA
Source organism: Phyllotis vaccarum (assembly GCA_033318265.1). NCBI lineage: Eukaryota > Metazoa > Chordata > Mammalia > Rodentia > Cricetidae > Phyllotis > Phyllotis vaccarum. The sequence goes on along the minus strand of JARWLC010000012.1, from coordinate 46,901,626 downwards.
CATATGAGTGTTTTGCCTGCATGTATGTCTGTGTATCACATGCTCACCTGGTGTCTGAGGAGGTCAGAAGAGAGCCTTGGATCTGGTATCATCTACCAGATGGCTGTGAGCTACCATGTGGGTGCTGGGATCTGAACCCACATCTTCTGGAAGAAGTAGCAAGTGCTCTTAACCTCTGAGCCATCTTTCTAGCTCCTGATTTTAACTCTTAAAGGGGAAGACAATAGTATGAAAAATTTTAATCTCAAAGCAGATCAGAATGTCAAGTCTTAGCTAAAGGCCAGAGGTAGAGTCCACTGTTTTGATTAGGAGAAAATAGCTTTCCCTCTGCTATTCATCCTTAGTGGCCTCCAAAACTACCTTAACAATATTCCTCCCTCAAAAAAGTTGAGACTCACAAATTGTTTAGAGGATGACTGAAGTTGGGGGATAATATATCCTATTCTACACAATGATAATCTAGAGCTCTAGTTTCAAATTTGTTTCCCAGAAAGGATTCCTGTCAGGATCAAAGTTTCCATTACACCTTCATTTAGCCTCCAGGCTGGAGTGCTCATTTAGGAAAAATAAAAGCTGACTTTCCTGGCCTGAAAACCAAGGTGTTGATTCTGGATGAGAATGAATTGTTTACTTTGGGGGTTTTTGCTTTACATCTGCTTAAGCAGTTTTTAACCCGACTTCATCATTTTTACCTTTTTTTTTAAAATATGGTTGAATCAAATAACTAAACCTATTAGAATTTTGTGTGGAATTCTGAGATTTAATGAAGCCATGACGGTGGCTAAAATATATTGTAATTAAAATCTTGGACCAGGGAATTCACTCAGTAGGTTGAATTGCTTACTGTGACCCGAGTTCTATACCCAGGACCTCCATGGTAAAAAGAAAAACAAGTTCGTCCTGCACGTTGTCCTCTGACCTCTGCATACAAGCACATAGGCAGACACACAAAATAAATAAATAGAAAAGAGAATAAAGTCTTGCACTCTTTTAATGTTTGCAGGATACTGAAGTTAATACCTGAGTTCTTACCAATTTTCTTGTCTAATTGCATTGTCTGAAGATCCTAGAAGAATCTATTGTGACTGAATTGTATAGTAGCCATATTGTTTTGCAGCTGCTTTCATCTAAATATTTGAATATTTCTGTAAACTATTCTGAGTCTTTTCTCCTTTAGGTGATGATAAGGGCACAGTTCAGAATTTCGGTTTCAAGTTCTTTCTGTCTGTTGAGTTTTCTGATAGGTAAACGCAGCCTCAAGATTCTTTGGAATTAGTTAACCAAATATAATATTTGCTTGCCTGCATTCACCAGACTTACAGAAAAAAATAAAAAGATCATTCTCCAATTTAGTGTTTGTTTTTTAAATGTCAGCCATTTATCAAAATCACCTGTTACTTGCATCTGAGGCGTTCGTATTCCCTGGCCACAATTTATTGCTTCAGCAAATTTAGGTTTAGACTTAGCTCTGCGGATTCTAATGGGAACTCCTGACTTTTTCCTCTCTAAGTGGTTTTAATGTTTTATCTTCAAAGACTTCAAAAATATGGCTTTCTTTGGGAGAGGAATAAGGGAGGTTTCCAGGAATAAGAAAACTTCAATATTTGCATTTTTACTCATATACTAACCAGAGGTGGGGGTAAGAGGGTGGATTAGAGGCAGAGAAGGCATTTTGGTAATTTTGGAGAAAGCAGGCCATGTTACTTCTCTCTAGAGACTCTTGTTGTTCATTTTGGAAGGGCTCAGGTTTAATATAGCACAGCTGTTGAACTCTGCCCTGCAGAGTTTTAAGAAGAAAGTGTCTTATCCTTTCTGGTGGGAATGTGCTTTTTAGGGAGGTGGGCTTTGGCTGGACATAGTTTCTAAGAGAGTCCTTGCTTTTCTGGAGTGCTGTAGTTCCAGTGATCTCTTAGGATTACTTCAGCGGAGGGCACTGGTGCTTGCTTTTGTAGTATAGTTTGCCATCTTAACAAAGCCAGGTGAGGAATTGTTTCTTTGTGTCTTCTAGGGCTCAAACATACCTTTTCTTTATTTGGCCACTTCATGTAAGTAAAGGTCCTTGCTTGACAAAAGATCCTGTTCTAGATGACTGTTCAGCAAGCCATATGCTTCTCCTAAAAATGTCACTCTGTCTTGATGAGCTTTAAAGTAAGTGCAGATGTTTTGAGTCTTTTGAGGACCACTACTCTTTGAATGGAAAGAACACTTCTTTTTCAAGGGATTTCTTCATTGTACTTAAAGATGAACTTTATACTTTGGTTTTAATAGTTTGAAATTTCATTTTAATATCCTCATTACACATAAGTTTTTTGAGAAATAAAATGTATCTCATTATACAGCATATTTAAGATCTTGTATTTATTGAACCTTTACAAATATAAAACTTAAAAGTACTCTGAAGTAATAACTTTTGAGTAGTGAAAAGTGTTTTTAGTTGAAAGAATGGCTTCTACTTTCATAGATTACTTTAGAACTATAGTTCATAGATTAATGTCATACTTGAGTTAGAAGACATGTCTCCTAGGGTTGTCAGTCATTACCCTGTATGCAGTGTAAGAATCCTTGGAGCCTCTGCTGATGACCTGGAGTTTATGGCAGCTCTAGAAAACAGTTTCCTTCACTGTGACAAAATGCCCTCTAGAAATACCAAGGGAAAAGAGGTATTGTGGCAAATGGTTTCAGTTCATGATGTGCTTCCTCTATTCCCTGGACCTGTGAGGAGGCACAGTATCATAGCAGCAGAAGGGTGTGATTCATGGCAGGCAGAACTCACAGACTTGGAAGGGGCCCTAGTTAAATCCAGTCCCCGAGGGCATCTGTTCTTCTAGCTACACCCTACCTCCCAAGTTACTAGCACTTTCCAAAATAGTGCCATTAGCTGGAAACCAAGCCCTCAAGATATGATGAGTATGGGAGACATTTTATATTCAAACCATAACACACTGTTCTTTTATACTCATTGATAAGTGATATTTCTCTTGTGTTCTACAGAGTTAAGTCTTTGTCCTGTGTACTTGCCATCCCTTCCCATAAGTAGGCTTAGCATCTTTAATTAGTTTATTCTAGATGGCCAGATGTTTTGATACTTTCCTGCCTCTTTGTACCCTTTATGGTTAATTTTGCTGATCAGCTTGGTTGGATTAAGAGTGCTTAGGTGATTAATGAAGCACACTTTTAGATATATCTGTGATAGTGATGGTATTGAATGATTAGAACATAAGGATTCTGGCATGAGGAATGGATTAATCCACAGATGAATTTGTACTATTAATGTTCGATTAGGAGGTGGTGCAAAGTATGGTCTTTAGGGGAAATAAGTCTTTGGGGGAATGACCTTGGGTCTGTACCTCACGTAGTCCCATTCCATATTGCCTCTTTCTCTGCCTTTTGGAGTGCTGTGAATAAAGTAGATAGTTCTGTCACATACTCTATAGTCATGGGATTTGGGGGGCCTTATGGGGCCACGTGCCTCTAAAACTATGGATCAAAACAAAAATTCCTGTTTTAACCTGTTCTTACACAGTTTGGTCATAGCTAGGCAAAAGTAATGATAGTAGATGTTTTCTATTTTGCTAGTGCCTGTGTTTGAACTTTGTATTATAGTTTTGATTAAATGTGATTATCAGAGGTTATGTTCAGTGAGCTAATCTATCTTCTTTTTCCTCCCTCTCTCCCTCTCCTTTTAAGAAAACAGGTTTATTTAGTAGTATACTACACAAGAGCAGCAGACTGGGCAATACTAAGGGTACTACCTGAAGTTTCTTTTTTTTTTTTAGATTTATTTTTATTTTAAGCATATGAAGTGTTTTTGCTGCATGTATATATCTGTACCACATTTGTGCCTGGTGCCCAGGGAGACCAGAAGAGGGAATTTGAACCCTTAGACTACTGAGACTATTGTTAGCTGATATGTCAGTGCTAGGAAGTGAACCTGAGTCCTCGGCAAGAGAAACAAGTGTTTTTTAGCACCAAGTCACTTCTCCAGGCCACTCTTTTCTCTCCTTCCTTTCTTCCTTCCTTTCCTTCCTTCTTCATTTCTTTCTTTTTTTTTTTTTTTTTCTTTCAAGAGATGGTTTCACTGTGTAGCCCTGGCTATCCTGGAACTTACTTTGTAGCCAAGGCTGGCCTTGAACTCCTAGAGATCTGCTGGGATTAAAGGTGTGCACCATTACCTGACCTCTTGTCATTTCTTAACAGTACCTTCCACAAAATAAAAGATTTTATACATTTATTACACTGTCCCCCTGTGCTGGCTAGTCTTAAGCCAACTTGAGGTAGACTAGAGTTATCTGGATGCATGGAGCCTTACTTAAATGCCTTCAGAAGATCCAGCTGTAAGGCATTTTCTTAATTAATGATTGATGAGGGAGGGCCCAGCCCATTGTGAGGGGTGCCATCCCTGGACGCGTGGTCTTGTGCTCTAAAAGAAAGCAGCCTGAGCAAGCCATGGGGAGCAAGCCAGTAAGCAACACTCCTTCATGGCCTCTGCATCGGCTCCTGCCTCCAGGATCCTGCCCTGTTTGAGTTCCTGTCCTGACTTCCTTCAGTGTTGAGCAGGGATGTGGAAATGTAAGCTGAATAAACCCTTTTCTTCCCAACTTGCTTTTGGTCATGTTGTTTGATCTCAGCAATAGAAAGCCTGACTTAAGATGCCCGACTTGTGTAGATGTGTGTCTGCTCTACCTGAGAGCTCCTTTCTTACAGGACCCCTTTCCTGTTTCTGTTAGAGGGAGGGAATCCAGGGCCCCTTAATGCTAGAAGCTCCTACTGAGCAGCCTATCCAGCCCTAGTTTCTTTTCTTTGACTCCTTTTGGTTAGATTCGTATCAAGATGATGCTGAACTAAAAAGAGCTAGGAGTTGTTTCTCTTCCTCTTTCTTTTGAGTTACTGTAATTTTTATTTAACAAATTTTTATATGCTGTATCTAATTTTTCTTAAACATCTTTTAATTTTATTCTGAGAATTTTATATCTGAGTACTATACTTACATCGTTTCCATCTCTTCCTAAAACATCTTTTTTTCCTTCTGAGACTTTCTTGATCCATGGCTTACTGAAAGTTTATTGGGCTGAGTGTGAAACTTAGTGATAGAGCATTTGTTGCCAGGTGCTTGAGTCCCTGGCCTCCATCACCAGCGCTACAACACAGTCAAGTACAGTAGAGTGCTTGCTTCACTTTTCTGAAAATTCATTTAGTTCCCCCAGAACTTCCTCTTTTAGTATCTATCCTAAAACTTGTTACTCTACTGGCCTGGCTTTGTAGTCAACTCTCACAACTGCACAGTCAGGGCTAAGGAACCTAATAAAAAGAAGCAAGCAAAAAGAGTGGGTGTTTCATGAGCTTGCTCCTTAGAACCATCATCCCAGTGGGTGGAGATAAAGAATTTAACTTTTGCCAGGTAGTGGTGGTGTACGCCTTTGTTCCCAGCACCCAGGAGACAGAGGCGGGGGATCTCTGTGAGTTCAAGACTAGCCTCGTCTACAGAGCGAGTTCCAGGATGACCACCAGTTCTACACAGAGAAAGAAAAGTAATTTTTTTTTCATTTTTTGCTCTTGCAAATATTCATTGTTTGCCCTCTGCTAGAGTTTCAAGATTATCTAAGATTGGTGCCAGGTATATGAAAGAGAAGGTCAGTGTAACTGCTACAATTTCTGAGCATCACTTTTCTTGCTTGTTCCTTGGGGCAAAATTCTACAGAAGAGCTCATTTCCATTTTCAGCTATGCTAAAGCACAGGATTGGAGCACTCTGGGAAAGGAGTATAAGGTAGATTCACAGCTTAGTAAACCAAACTCCCAGGTCTGGTGCTCTTCCTGTTCTGCCTGCTGTGTGCATTCTGTCCAGATTTTTATTATCGTTGCATTCAGTGGGAGAGAAAGAGCAGTGTGTTTACTAGATGTTGCTGAGGACAAGCTGTCTGAGAATGAATTACCTTAAAGCTAATTATGATATTTCTAGCATTTTTGAATATCTGAATGCACTTACATGATTTAAATTGGCATTAAAAGTCTATATCTTCAGATTCTTAACCAGTTGTTCCTCAGCTCCAGTGGGAACATAGGGGGAAATTCACATGTCAGCTTTGGAAATGAAGCAGAGAAAGTTTTTCAAAGTATATATGCTCCTGATCAGAAATGTTGTCATTTAATAAAATGGAGGCTTTTAAGTGGTATTGAGATAGAAAAATGCTCTGAGTTTAAACTATCAAGCCACAGTCTTGGATCAAAGACATTTGGTTTATCAAGTGACACAACCTAGAAGCTCCCAGGAAGACTCAAGGAGAGAGTGTTTAGATCAAGTTGGACTGTTGTCGCTCTGGGAGCTTTGTTTTCATTGCCTTGTTTGATGTGGGAAGACATAGCCTTAAAGTAGATAGCAGTGTTCCCTGGGTCTGGGCTCAGCACTATGCACAGTCATGCTTTGACCTTCAGAGAAAGTGCTTCTCAGTCCTGCCCATTTGAAGGATGGACATTTTGGACATTCATCCACAGGTGTTTGTTCATCCTCTGGCAAATGTGTTATCTGCTCTATGCTGTGAGTTGAACTTGAACTTACTTCACTTGATGTGTGTGCTGGAAGGTGACTGGAGAGACTCTTAACAGCTGTGGCTGCAATGATAAACTGGCCAATGGTATCAGTTAGATTTCTTTGTAACTCCAGCTTCCTGCTTTGATGTGGTAATCGGGGTTCTAATAGCTATTATTTTTGACTACTTAGACCCTGAGGTACTTCATGTGTGTCTTATTTCATCTCAGTAAAGTAAATGATCTTATTTTAGGTGACACTTTCATAACATTATAGTTTTTATATATTCCTAGGATTATAAACTATCTTATATGCCTTAAAATATATTTACTTTTTTCTAGAACATGTGGAGAGGTGAGGTTTATGTGCATAAGAGTGCAGGTGGCTGCTCTGGAAGGTTGGAGGGTCAGATCTCTCTGGAGCTGGAGTTAGAGGCAGTTGGGATCCACCTGACCTAGGGCTGGTGATTGAACCTGGGTCCTTTGGAGATCACTACAAGCTCTTAACTACTGAGCCATCTCTCCAGCCTTACCATTTCTTTTTTCTTCTTTTAAAAAGATTTACTGCCTATGATGGCCTTGATGAATTCCTCTTTCTGCTTCTACCCCACCCCATCCCCACCCAAGCAGGGATTAGAGGTGTGTGCTACCATATCCAGCTATGTTTTGCAGGTTTTCGAAAGAAAATTATTTATTACATTTATGCCTTATATAAATACTAGTGTGCACTTGGCCACAGAATGCATATAGTGGTTAGAAGACAATTTTAAGGAGTCAGTTTTCTCCTTCCACCTTGTTGAGACATGAAGAACAGATTTCTGTTGCTTCATACCACAGGGTAGCTGGCTCTCAAGCTTCTGGGACATTCTCCTGTCTGTCCCTCTCATTTTGTCATAAGAGTGCTGGCGTTTGAGATGTGTGCCACTACACTACATTTTTTAAAATTTTTATTTATTTATTTATTCATTCATTCATTCATGTGGTCCAAGCTGGTCTGGAACTCACCAAGATCTGCCTGCCTCTTCCTCCCATGTGCTGGAATTAGAGGTGCACACCACCATAGCAGACTTCAAAATGAGTGCTTTGGTTTTGTTTGTTTGTTTGTTTTGTTTTAAGACAAGCTCTGACAAGTTTTATTAAAGAAAACCTTTCCTGGTTTGCTTTTCTCCTGTCTTCAGTCATGCTTCTAATGATGTCAGAATCCCCCTAGTGATGATAGTCAGTGGGAGCACTCTATTTCCTGAATACTGAGCCTTTACTATCATTGCCACTGAAGGGATGGCCATCAGTTTTGGCCAACATAGCATAGTATTCTATTCAGATTTCTTTAAAAGTGGGCAGTTGTTGGTGAGAAAGACCACCTTTCCTTGACTTACCTGATCGTGTCTTTGTATCCACTTTTCTTAGCAAGTTGATTGACTCCTGAGTTTTCCTCTTCTGTGTGGCCACTGTCATCCTGTCTTAGGTGTAGGACAGCCAAGGACTAAGAAAAGCCCAATGTGGTTTTTCAGATTGGGTTTGGAGGATTGACCTTCAGTTATTTCTTGTGCAGGAAATCAGCTTTACTGCTAAGCCATTTATTTGGCTCCCAGCTATGTTTTAAAAGTGCTTTAAATTTTATAGTATGCAAGTACGTTAGGAAATGTAACAGCAAAATGAATTCTTTTGGACTCACTGTTTAGTTTTGGGACTGGAAAATTTGAACTGGGGATAACTGAACAGGTAAAGAATAAGCCAAACAATCTGGCTTTGGCCTCTAACGCCCACATAAAGGAGGAAGGAAAGAACCAGCTACACAGTTGTCGTTATCTGATAGTCACATATACACCCATATTCTTACAGTATTAGAAGTCAGGAGTTTTAAGTTAATTTCATGTGGTTAACATATTAGCAGGCCTAGTTCATTCTAGAAGCTTCTTGACTCTGTTCCTGATGTAGATTTCTGTTGGCATCCTTGGTATGTGACTATACTACATTACTCCAGTTCAGCTTCCAGCTCTACACAGTCTTCTTCAGACTCCCCTGATCATTGCACTATCGCTAGTACCACCATAACAATTTCCTATCTCAGGAGTCTCAATAACCACTAGAAAGACCTACTGCTTCTTCACTAAACTCTGCTGAAGCTTCTGTGCCTCTGTCCTGCCCTACCCCCAACACCCTTTGCTCACAGAACTCCTGTTCACCCTCAGGTAGCAGCTTGGTCACCACTTTGCACTTATTCCAAATGTCTGAGTTTAAATAACCAATGTGGCTTTATAGCTTTCTCCTAGCGTGTGGGAGACTGTGTTGTTACATTGTAAATAGTTGTCCCACCCACTGATTTAATAAAAAGCGCTGATTGGCCAAAGGCAGGCAGGAAGTGTGGGCGGGGCTACCAGACTAAGAAAATTCTGAGAACAGGAAGCACAGAGCAGAATGCCAGAGAGAAGCTAGAAGAAGCAGAAGACAACCATGCTGTTCTAATAAAAGGCACGAAGCCGCATGGCTGAACACGATAAGAGTGATGGGTTAGATTAAGGGTAAAGAGTTAGCAAGTTGTATGCCTGGGCCTTAGGCCGATCATCATAAAACTACTGCAAGCATCAGTGGGTCTCTGTGGGTCTGTGGGTCTGCAGGCCTAAACCTTGAGGCTAGACCGGAAAGTGCAGACCAGAAACCTCATACTACACTAGCAAGCCTCAGTTTCCAGCATAGGTTGGATATTCCTAGCTGAGGAGTTAGTTTATAATCAAGTTCTTTTTATTTTTGAAACATTCAAAAAAATCTTTTGAGAAATATTTGCATGTAAATAGTGAGATCTCTTGGGGATGGGACCCAGTCTAATACAAACGTGGTTTCTTACACATATAACTATTATAGTGTGAAGCTTTGTATTTGTGATGTCATGCCAGTGTTCCAATAGTTTCAGAGTTTGGAGCACTTTGAATTTTAGATGATTGGATTAGAGATTCCCTGTACTCCTGGCCTCATTGTGATATTTACTGTCTGTATCCCTCTAGACTTAAGATCATTGGATCTAGAATGGTTTGGTTATTATGTTTTCATAGTAAATCTGGGAAGTCACTAGATAATGGAATGGTGTAGAAATTTAAAAAATACTACTCAACTGTCTTTCCAATAAGCAGGATAGCATTTTGAGCATTCTATTTTTTTCTTTAAGATATATTTATTAATGGCTTTGGCAGCACATGTCTTTAGTCCCAGCACTCAGGAGGCGGAGGCAGGCTCTGTGAGTTCAAAGCCAAGTTGGTTGAGTTCTGGTGCAGCCAGGGCAGCACAGAGAAACCATCTGGGAAAAACAACAAAAACAACAACAAAAACCCAACAACAATATTAAAAGGTTATTTATTTTACTTTATTTTATGTGTGTGTGTGCTTCGTGCCTGTTTATATGTATGTATACCACATGTGTCCCTCTTGCCCACAGAGGTCAGAAGAGGGCATCGGATTCCCTGGAATTAAAGTCAAGGATGGTTGTGTGCTGCATGTGGATGTTTGAGAACTGAACCTGGTCCTCGGCAAGAGCAAGTGTTCTTAATTTTTGAGCCATCTCTACAGCCTCTATTTTAGTATTCTTACAGAGCTTTGGATTTAAATAAACTATTATGAATAGTAAGAGCAGAAAGTAAGGAAGAAAGATTAACAGTGTTTAGTTTAATAGGCTTTTCTATACTATTGAATAATTATATTCAGTATAAATCAATAGCAGGCATTTTCTTTCTTTTTGAAGACATGGTCTGCTCTGTAGTGCTGGCTGGGCAGCATGTAGCTCAGCTTGGCCTTGAACTTGCTGTGATCCTCCAGCCTTTGCCCCTCAAGTAATTGTAGACTTAAGATAGTATTTACTAATACATGTTAAGTAGAATTGTGTCAGGAAGCTTTTTGTGGGATTTGGATTTTTACAGGACAATTTTTTTTTTCTCGAAGATGAAAATATTGGAAATCTGGAGTTTCCAGTAGTGACGTAATTTTTTTTTAAATGACTAATTGCTTGTATGGTTGTATTATGTAGACTTTAGAACAGCAGACTACTCAATCTTTAGAATAAAATTTGAATTTCAATGTTTAATATTTGTAAATTCTTTCGTTTTATACTATAGTAAGCAGGTCACACATTTAATTTTATTCATTTGTATTTATTTTGCCATACAATCATTTGAAAAGTAAAATATCCTTGGACTTATAGTACGTGTGAATTTCATAGGTTGTTACATTTTACTGGGTTAGTTTTTGAGAAAGAATTTGAGAAGAGGCCGAGTAAAAGCATCAGTGGACATATCTGGGAATTCACTTGCAATTTCAGCCATATGAATACTTACATTAAAAAATTGTGGGTAGTGTTTGTTTGAGACAGGCTTTTTCTGTGTAACCTTGGCTGTCTTGAAACTCACTCAAGGTAGACCAGGCTGGCCTTGAACTCAGCAGCCTGTCTCTGCCTTCTAAGTGCTAGGATTAAAGGCTTGTACACCACCCTCCAATTCCCCCACCAGCCCTCCCAGCTGCTTTGTTTGTTTGTTTCCAGTAACTATAGAAATGTGAAGGCTTGTTACTGGTCCAGCATTTTTGTGTAAGACATTGTAGATACTTCAGTAAGTGTTGGATAATTGAGTAGGAATTACCCATCTTAACATCTTTAAAAAATAGGGCTTTGCTAGTAAGAAACCACGGCCAGCCTTGAACCTGTTCTCTCTGGAGTCCTTTTGCCTCAGCCCCTCGTGCTGGGATTACTGGCAGGTGCTACTATGCCTGTGCTTTGGTATTTGCAAAAGAAATTTTGGTAGGTGTATTATTTTATGCTTTAGTATTAACTCTCCAGATCTTTCACATTCCTCTTCAAAACCTATTATTTGTCTCACTTTGGTCACTTTCTTTTTACTTTTTGGTGTTAAAGATTGAATGCAGGACTTTGTACTTGCTTGGCATAGGTTCTAACATTGAATTCCACACTCATAACTCCAGTGTATTTTATCACATGGATACTTGTCAACATGACTAAAACTGTTTTAAAGTTAAAAAACAGCTTCTTAAGGTGAATATTTTAATTTGATGCAACATTATGAAAAAATCAAAAGAAAAGTACTATTTTCATGTTGATAAGAACGAATGTGATTAGAATCAAGTTGCATATATAGTTCTGACAGTGCTTCTTACCAAAAAGTCATCAATTTAGGCTTATAGTTACTGAGTATGTCAGTGGGAGTTTTAATAACTCCACTCAAGTTTGTTGGTTTGTAGTTTTATGGCCTGGGTTTTGATGTATCTTACTGTGATTACTGGGTGTTTCTTATAGAGCACATAAGTCTATAAAACTATAAATTGAATAACAAACAGGTGATTTTCTTCATTAAGCTAACCACTATGGACTCTGGTATGTTTGTATTATAATTTATTTTTATATGGCCATTAGTTCTTTATTCATATATATTTTGTTTTACATTGCTGAGGCCATAAAGTATACATTACATTGTGTATTTTTTGTTTTCAGATTCTATTGAATTTTAAGTTTAAAAACATTGTAGATCCACCAAGTTTATAGACCTGTGTTATTTAAAACTATACACTATATTAAAAAATGGAGCTGCTTTGCTGATTGGTACAGAATATTTTCAGTGTTTATCGTGTTTACTTCTAGTTGTGTAAATTATTACTTAGTCCTTGATTTTTTTAATATGAACTTACAAAAATGAAACTGTGGTTTAGAGTTGGCATGAACTTTAGGGACTAAGCTCATAAAAAAGTTAAAACTCCCTAAGTGGAATTCATCTGTAAATCTAGCAGCTTTTGCTTCCTAATACAGTCTGTTATTGCTTATAATTTTGCTTAGAATCTGTCAAGAATTGTTCTGATTGTTATTTATATCTCATCTAAGCTTTTCACTGGCTAGAGCTCTATGATCTGATGGTTCAGGAAAGTAGATAGGATAGTAACATTCTAATGACACAAGTGTAGTGAGGTAGATGTGATCTTTGTGAAGAATGGATAAGAGGGCAGTCAGGGAACAGTATCTTCCTCAAAGGAGAATTTCCTTTTATGATCCAAACGAAGCTCTAAACATTGGCTACAAGTAGGTTGTGGTACTTGATAAATTGTAAAACTTTGTTTAGTGATACTGGCTAGTTTTTCTGGCCAACAATATATACATTAAGTATTATTCATTTCAGTCTTGATGATTTATACCAGTGAAAAAAAATCTTTTGCTGTGTTTCAATTAATGATATTTGAGCTTCATAGCTATGAATAGTTATTTCTGAAGAGGGTAAATATCCTAAGTATAGTTTAAAATTAACTTATATTAGATGGCACTGTTAATACTGAAGATTTTTTTTTTTTTAGTGCTACAGCTGGACTGGCTAAGATGTACCAATCACTTAATAAGGGTTTTATGAACATAGTCTCATTTAATTCTCACAGTATCCATATCCACAGGTGAGAATACAGTCAGTAATGTCTTCAGTGTAATTTCTAAATGGTAATGCAGAGTTCTCGTCCAGAAGTCCTCAGTGTTCTGATTTACTGCTGCTGTTCCGTCATTTAATCATGAAATCACTTTAGAAGTTTTGTTGTACATGCATGCGTGGTTTGTGTGCATTTATGTCCATGCATGTGTGCCTGGTGTCCATGAAGGCCAGAAGAGGCCATCAGATCCCTTGAAACTAAATGAGTTTCAGATGAGAGCCACTTCATGGGCTGAGAATCAGACTGAGTCCTGGGAGAGTAGCCAGTCCCTGTTGGGGATTTCCTAGTGCTGGGAGTTTATTTATACATTTTCAAGAAAATGCTGTTTTATTCTTTCTTGTTTTTCTGTAGATGGGGCATAAATTCTAATTTTCATCTTGCTTTCAATGCTACTGCTATTAAAATTTTTATACCCAGAAAGTTTCAGTAAAATGGATCTACAAAAACTCTACTTTCTCTCTCACTTAAAAAAAAATTTTTTTGAGACAGGTTTACTCAGTTTGTCCTTGAAACTCACTGTGTAGACCAGACTTGCTGCAATCTCATCTGTCTTTGCCTTGAGTGCTGGGATGAAGGTTGTGAGTTCTAGGCCAGCCGGGCTACTCATCTACTTAGCAAGACTGTATTAAGCAAACCAGTTAACTCACTCAGCCCACATCTACATGCACTCTTTTTACTTAAGCCGTTTGAAGTAATTAGAAATGTCTTGCCACACTATCTCTACTTGAACTTTAAAAAACAAATTATAGGACTGAGGTTGTAGCTCATTTGGTACAGAGCCTCTGGGGTTCATCCCCAGCAACACTGCATAAAATTGGGTGCAAACCCATGGAGTAGAGTATGTAAAGGTAGGAGGGGAAAAAGGCAAATTAATGAAAGATTTTAAGCTAAGAATGATATAATTTAGTATAATTGCATGTTAGGTGGGAAGATACTTTAAACAGAGACAGGAGGTAGTCTAAGGGATGCTGTGCTAGTCGAGGTGAGTGAAGATAGAGCCAGAGCAGTCCATCTCTGTTGCCGGGAGGGAAGGGAAAAGTGAGTTGTCTGCTTTGTTTAAGCAGAATTTGGAAAAGATACTGTTATGTACAGTTTTCTTTTCTCTTGGGTTGGCCTGTCTGTTTGTTTCTAGAGGGAAAGAAAGGAACATTTGTCTCTTTATCAGCATTATGTGCAATTATTTAACATGCTGTTTAATTCTACAAGTAACTCTGGGCTATTATTAACCTTATTTTTACAGAGGAGGATTGAAGTGCAGACTTGAAAGTATTTTTTCAAGATCATATTGCCATTAAGTGGCAGATCTGGAATTCTTGCATGGGTTTTCCTATTAGTTTCATAAAGGAAATTAATAGTATTCTTAAACATTAGTTTTAATTGTGTGATCATCAAATTTTGAAAAATGGTTTGTTCAAAATGTAAGATTTTGCTGATCAACAGAACTTCATTTTGGATCTAAAGAGTAAATGAACGGCACCTACTCACTTGCTGACAATGTAATGTTGCCAAAAAGATAATGTAATGTGTTCAAAAAATATTTATCATTTTGGCATATTGGCTGTGGTCTATTTGTTGTAAATATATTCATCATGCAAACATGATCTTGATGATTTTATTATTACAGATTCAGAGATGTTCTAAACCCAAAGATCCCCTAACTGAAGCAAAAAGAAAAAAAATGCAGCAAGTGGGAATCCATAAGCTGCACATAAATGCATGGGCTTAGATAGCTCTCCAGTTAGCAGGTAAACTCTTCAAGCTGTAACAGTAGCTTTAGAGCTTTCATGAAGCAGTCATCTAATGGCTTTTGGTGTCTTTTGAGCATGGAAGACTTAAAAAAAATAAATTATGCTGCCCTTAAGACCAAAATGTAGCTGTGTAAAATGTGACATCTTGATTCACTTGAAAATAGTAAACTCTCAAAATATCCCACTGAACTTCAAACAGTCGGTGTATTGCAGACGCCATGCAACTTGAGTTCTCATGTGGCATTCCCTAGAGAGGTATTAACAACGGACAATTGCTTATCAGGCTGTAACCATCAGGATCTATAACTTAATAAAGATTTATTTCTTTTTCATGCCGTGTGTTTCGTAAGGGGCTGCTAGGAACTTTTTTTTCCTTATTTGTCTTTATTTGTGGCCATATACAAACTACCTGTGACAGTAGTTTGTGACAGAGCTGAGGCAATTATGTGTAGACTTAAAACTTGTGGATACTGTCATGTTCTCTTACATTTCTCTGACTAACATAAATCACATGCCCTAACTTTGAAGATGATAAGTCAATACAGTCTCACCAGATGCTTAGAAGAAATGTAATATTATTATTGCATGGCCCTCATTACTAAACCTTTATGAAGAATATACAGATGGTTAGTATACATGGTTGGTCAGTGTATTTTGGTAAAAGATGTTAAGTAGTTTTAAAATAGCCTTATTGAGGCTGAATTAAAGGTATATCCCTAACTGCTGGAGATCAAGTATGGGGTGGTGTTCCTTCTAGGTAAGGGCACTATCTTCAGAGCTGAATTAAAGATCTTGATGTTAGGTTGCTCTTTGGAGTATGCTGGTTTAAGTAAGGTTTCCTTCACTTGAAGTGGACCCCATGTCCTTTGGCACGAGCTGGCAGCCTTGCAGTGGCATGGCCTGGCCACTGAGCCTAGTGACAGTCTTCAGCACACCCTTGCCATTCAGAGAGTTGTGAAGAAGAAAAAAATTTTTTCCCTGTTAAAATGAAGTGTGATTTTAATTATAGTCTTGTTCATTATGAACTTTAAGCAATTGAACCCGATGGCAGTGGACTGTACTCCTGCATGTTTAAAAGGTTCTTGTAAGGATTGATTTCAGCATCACATATCTTAGGTAGGGTTTCTATTGTCATGATACAACACCATGGGTGTTCAACACCATGATCAGAAGCAACTCTGAGAAGAAAGGGTTTATTTAGCTTACAACTCACAGGTTTCTCACTGAGGAAAGTTACAGCAGTCACTCAAGGCAGGAATCTGGAGACAGGAATTGAGGAATAAGCCATGGAGGAGTGCTGCTTACTGACTAACTTCTCCTGTCTGTCAGCCTGCTTCTTTATATATACCCCAGGACCACCTTCCGGGTAGTACTACCCACAGTGGGCTGTGCCCTTCCAAAATATCTCAAGGGTTTGCCTGCAGGCCAGTCTTACGGAGACATTTGTTTGTTGAGGCAGGAGCTTGCTATATAGGCCAAGCTGTCCTTGAACTCACAGAGATTCCTTTGCTTCCATCTCCTTCAGCAAATTCTTTCAGCATGCTGATGGACCACTACAACTGACCATTTTCTTAATTGAGGCTCCCTCTCCTCAGATGACTTTAGCTTGTGTCAAGTTAACAACAACAGCAAAATTGCCAGCCCACCTTGAAAGGTTACTGAGTTACCGCTTGTGAATCCTAGGGTTGTGACAGTTGAAACTAAAGGCAAGCCCTTATATAACAAGGAAAATTGACACATGCAACAAATATTTAATATTTCAAATGAAATACAGAGACAAGAAAGGTCAGCAGACACCTAACAACAATGGCTGCTCTGCAGTTATGTGTCCAAGTGGCCTCAGTGAACTTGGAGACAGTGGTCTTCTACTGGAGGAAGTTTTTAGAAACACAGTCTTATCTATCACCACCATAAAGCCTAATCCAATATCACAACAAAAATTGCTTCTAGTTCTTTATTTTGAAGTTTATTTTCTGCTGTACAATATATTTTCTAAAATTTATTAAATTTATTTATTTATATTACACCCCAACTGAAGTTTTCCCTTTCTGTTCTCTCATTTCCTCCCTCTACCTCCCCTCTGTGCCCCCCCCATCCACTCCTGTTTTTGTTCAGAAAGGGGCAGGCCTCCCATGGCATATCAAGTTGAGGTAAGAGTAAGCTCCTCCCCTTGTATTAAGGTCAAGGCAATCCTGTGTGAGGAATAGAGGTTACTAAGAGCCAGGCAAAGCATTGAGGGCAACCCCTGCTCCCTCCGCTAAGAGTTTGACTTTTGAAAACAATGCCAAATGAAATCCTAAAGTAGATGGAGAAATGCTGAGGGAACTTTTAGAGTACAGGCTATGATTGATAGGGAAATGTGCTAGAATATATAAATACTCTGAACTCCTGCAAATGGATTCATGCATCTCTTAGAGACTATTTTTCTATTTAGTGATACAGACTTCAAAGAATATCATAATTCAGAACTATATTAGCTTCTTTTAAAAAATGAGCAGCCTGTGGGGCTGGAGACATAGCTCAGAGATTAAGATTAAGTAAATACTTACTGCACTTGCAGAAGACTTAGGTTTGGTGGCCAGCATCTACTTAGTGGCTAACAGTCATCTGGCCTCCTTGCCTCAGACATATACATGTACATGTGCAACATGTAGATAAGCACATAAAATATAAAATCCCTTTAAAATATAAGCAGCCTGGGTGCTTCCCCAAAAGATACTCAAAGCAAGGTATTGAATCAGCATGATGCAAAAGGTTCAAAGAACTCTTGGAGGTTGCCAAGACATTGAAAAACTCTGGAAGGGCTTTAGATGATTCAGTGAATAAAGTACTTGCCATGCAAACACGAGGACCTGAGTTCAGAACCTCAGCACCCATGTAAAATCCATTTCTAAACATGTTTCTGTAGTCCTGGACTGAGGGGTGGAAACAAGATATTGAGGCATTGCCTTGTATGATAAGATACAAGATCCCAGGGATAGATACACTGTCTCACAAAGGGAGATGGAGAGCAGCACCAGACAACCTGTGTCTGGCCCTCCACATGTACATAGAGCTAGTACACATGCACACCTGCACATATTCTTACTCACACAAATCAAAACTAACAGGTGTAAAGCCTATATTCACTGTACCATTTACAACATGCAACCTGCATATGAGGAAGCTGAGGAAGCTTATTGAATATGGTGTCTATGTGATTATTGTAACATCAAAGACAGTTCCAATTGCTAGCTCCTGAAAAGATTCTAAAATAGGTCTGGTATTTAAAAAAAAAAAAAAAAAAGGCAAAAAGAATTTACAAAGATAATTATCTTAAGGTAATTTACCATAAAGTTTAAGTTTTTAAAAATTTTCCATAAAAACCCAAACTTTTTAGTATTTTAAGAGGAGAACTAAATAGTTACCTGTTTGTGGTTAGTGGGTAAAAGAAATTTGTTTTCAGTTTTATGGGAAAGAGAGTTTATGAAATTTTACCCTGAGCCTTAAATATAAATCTGCTTATCATAGCATTTCAGATATGCTTTACCAAATCTATAAAGTATGAGTATTTCTCTGCTTTTATGTAGCAACAAAAATAATTATATACAAATTGCTTAATTTTTTGTTATGAATAAAGTTTTTATGTTTAATGATTTTTTTTTTTTTTTAAATTTTGATGCCAAAAGTGAAGTTGGTAACTTAAAATGTCCAGTACCTACTGGTCTGACTGGAGAATCACTTACTCCCTAGGCCTACTTTTCCTTCTGTTTTGGTCCTTACAGATTTTGTAAGTGTATTGTAAGAAAATTGCTCTCACATGTTTGCTTATAATATAAATCTATTAAGTAAAGATTCAACATTAGCAACTATTTCTATGAAAAAATGTGTGTTGAACACTGGTGCTAGCCCAAGGTCTAAAAAAATAGTAAGGGTGACAATTGGTGGGACATATGGTCACAAAAAGCATGACCATATTTTGTTACACAGACACTAGAAGTTTCTAAAATGTATAATTTTTTTCAAAAGTGTATAATTTTGGAAAATTTGCTACATAATGCAGTACAAATGAATAATTATTGTGAAGTTCAGCAGCCCAATCTGGGCTTCTAAACTTTTGTGAGCTGAGTGGTTAATATATACAGACATAGTATTTCTACATGCATATGTGAAGAGACTTTCTCTAGGCAAAGTTACAAGTCTACAGCTTTGGAAACCTCTAGTGAGTCTTTCTCTTTATCAGGATAAACTAGGGCTCAACAGTTCTTGCAAGGTTTTAGTTGTACGGCTCCAGCTGTCTTTGAATGCACCATTTTCTTTCCTTAGCCTTCTAAGTGCTGAAGCTTCGGAAACATACCACTGTGGTTGGCCTTCAGGTTTCCATTCTGATAAAATATTCATATATAAAACAAGCTGTTTCAAGTGTAAGTTAGCATCCTGTATGTTTACATTATTGTGACAAAAGGCTACCACTGTCAACACAGTCCTCTTCTGAACACAGTGGAAACTCTGACCCATTATCTGGTATTTCTTCTCAGCCTTCCAGCCTTTGGCAGCCACTGATCTATAGCCTATGTGCTTTGCTGCTTCTTGAAATAACACGTGTTTCCTTTGCAACTGCTTTATTTCACTTCCCACAGTGTCTTCAAGGTTCATCAGTTTTGTATTGTGTGCCAGAACCAGCTTCCTTCGACTAAATGTTCTGTTGTGTGTTCATTCACCACATTGTATTTATCCACTTACCTGTCAGTAGGTTCTGGAATTGTTTCCACCTTTTGACTATCTGTGATTAATGCTGTTATAATTGTTGAATGTGCAAGCATGCCTTTGACTTCCTCCTTTCAGTGTCTTTGATTATATATTTTGAAATAAAGTTGTTGGACACTGCAGTAACTTCATTTTAACGCTTGAGGGGCAGCTGCACTCCTTTCCATGGCGCTGATTGAATGAATTTCACCACACCCTCTGCCAGTTCTTGCTGCTTTTTGTTTGTTTCCGTAATAATAATTTCTATGATGAACACGAAGTAGGTTTTTTGCTTTATTTGGTTTGTGTGTTTTAAATTTTGAGATATGGTCTCACTATTTAGCATATTTGTCTTGGCATTTGCTATATAGATTTGATATATAGGTTGGTCTCAAACTCACTGAGATTTGCTTATCTCTCTGCCTCTTGAATGCTGAACTGAAGGGGTGCACCTCCAGACCCAGCCTTTACCGTTGTATCTTAACGATTTTTTGTTTGTTTACTTTTGTTTTCCTGAGTATTTTTGCATGTTTTTGGGTAGACATTAAGCTTGTAGCTCAAACACATAGTTGTTCTTACGTTAACTTTGTAAGAAACTTTGACACATACCTCCAAAGTAGCTGTACCTTTTTATAGTACAGTGATGACCGAGACTTCCTGGTCTTCCTTCTTACAGTTGCCAGCATTTAGTGTGATCAATATTTTAAAATTTATCTGTTTGTTTTGTATTGTTTTGTTGAGACAGGGTCTCTCTACATAGCCCTGGTTGGCCTGGAACTCACTATGTAAAGCAGGCTGGTGAAATTTAGCTCTTCTGGTCGATCTGTGGTTCCGTCTATTAGTTTTAATTCATGATTGCCAAATGACACATGATGTGGACCATCTTCCCATATGTGCTGATTATCCCCTGATTGTTACTGTTGTATTGTTTGAAACTGTAGGATCCTACTATGTAGTCCTGGTTGATCTGCAGCTGGTATTGCAGATCATTCTGGCTTGAACTCCTAGCAGTCTGTCTGCCTCCACCCCCACGATCTGGGATTAGAATATGCATCACCCTGCCCCATTGTGCGTCTGCTTGATGACGTATCTGAACACTTTTTACCTACTTCTTAAATAGGTTGTTTTCTTAGTAAAATTATGAGATGATTGTGTATGATGGACGTGTTTGTTTTTTGTTTTTTTTTTAAAATCTAGACAGATGTTTTACAAATAGTCTCTTAGTTTGTAGCTTTTCTTTTGATTTTTAAAACAGTATATATTTATAGTACAGTAGCTTTCATTTTAATGAAATACAATTGGTCCATTTTTGTATGTCATGAACATATTTTTGATAGCTAAGAACTCTGCCCACTATAAGAGCACCTAGAATCTTGGTATTTTTGCCTTTTAATATTAGATCTTTGGTCTATTTCGGATAATTTTGGTGAAAGGTTTAAGGTCAGCATATGGGGCACAGGAAGAAGACTCAGTGGGTTAGGTACTTGCTGCACAACAAGTATAAGGACCCAAGTTCAAATCCTTAGGACTCATGTAAAAGGTCAAATGTGATGCATGAGCCTATAACTGCTGCTGAAGAGGCACAGACAGACAGATCCCCAGAGATGGTTGGTCTCCTAGTGTAGCTGATTTGTGAACTTCAGCTTCAGTGATGGAAGAGGACTTCCAGTGCCAATCTCTGGCTGCCACATGTCCACATAGACAGGACAGATGGACAGATGCATTATTAAGGTCACTATATAGATCCCCCCCCCCCATATTATTATATTGACTTTGCTCCTTTTCCAAAGGTCAGTTGATTTTATTTAGATAGTCTAATTCTGGGCTATTAGTGTACATTGATTCACTTATCTTTTGTGTATCCATTGCCACATGTGAACATGTTTTAAATTCCACAATCAGGAAGTCTCAGTCTTATAGATGACTTTGTTAATTTTCTTCCAGCACTGTATTGGCAGTTCGAATCTTTGTCTTTGAATATGAAAGTCACAGTTAGTTTACTTAATGACTTAAAAGTTACTTAGTGATAGTTTGATGCGGATTGTTACATCTATAGAATAATTTGAGAAGAACTGATATTTTAACAATACCATGTATCTCTGCTCATGAACATAATATATATCTTTATTATTTAGATATCTTAATGTTTTCCTTTGCTTATAAAGTTCTTATACACAGTGAGATCTCATCTAAATATTTACAGTTGCATATCACTTAACTATGATAATGAATTCTGAGAAATGCATTGGTGATTTCTTCATTGGACAGACATCATAGAGTATACTTTGGTAAATACCTGTGATGGTCTTGGAGGCTGTTATCCTATTGGAAATCTCATGATTTGATGAAATGCTGTTTTATAGCACGACTATATTGTTGTGCTGACATGTACAGCTGTGTTTTTAATATCACATTCTACTTGTTTATTGATGGTAGCTAAGAAAGCAGTTGATTTTGGTATATTAATATTGTATTATGTAACCTCACTATTATAATCATTAACTACTTCTGGGAGACCATTCAGTGATTCTTTGTGTTTAGGTTCAGGTAGACTATGATGTCATTAGTAAACAAAGACTATTTTATTCTTGTTTAATATGCTTAGTTTTCTTTCCTTCTTTGGAAATGTGGTAATGCAAATTAGGATAGAAAGTGAATTGGGTACAACACTTTGGACACATTACGATAGGATAGATAATGGATCATTTTCTCTGAATTTGTCAAATGCAAATTGAGCAGACATTGTTAATATAATTTTTGCCTATAGTTATTGTACTTATTTAGGCAAAATGGAGGAAATGTTGTATGACATGTTGTTTATATTCTGACAAATAGAGTTTGCCTGGAGATCAGAGTGTGAAGCTAACCACTAGTTAACCATAGAGTCCAGGCAGTAGTGACTCACACCTTTAACCCCAACACTTGGAAGGTTCACACCTTTAATCTCAGCACACTGAAGGTGGAGACAGGAATATAAGGTAGATGGAGACAGGTTTCTAACTCCCATTTGGTCTGAAGATTTGGAGAGGTAAGAAGTCACTGCTCCTTTGCTTCTCTGATCTTTCAGGTTATTACCCTATAACTCCTGGTTTTTGTTTGTTTGTTTGTTTAAGATTTATTTATTTACTATGTATGCGGTGCCCTACCTGCACACCAGGAGATAGCACAAGATCTCATTATAGATGGATGTGAGCCACATGTGGTTGATGGGAATTGAACTCAGGACCTCTGGAAAAACAGCCAGTGCTCTTGACCTCTGAGCTATCTCTCCAGCCCGAATCCTGGTTTTTATTGATAAGACTAATTAGAACCACACTTCTTATTATACATTTTTATTTATTTATTTATTGGTTTTTATTGATAAGCCTAATTAGGATTGTACTTCATGTGTTCATTCGTTTGTTTGTTTGTTTATTTATTTGTAGCACTGGATGACATGGAACTCCCTATGTAGACTGGACTGGTCTTGGTCTGCTTGTCTCTACCTCCCAAGTCCTGTGGTTAAAGGTGTGTGCCACCAGGCCCATTGATTTTCATCTCCTGTAACTTGAATTTGCAGTGCATTACTGATTATGCTTGGATAGAGGAAATAGTCTTATCTTTTTTTCTGATTTTAGAGGGAAGGCCTACAGTTACTTACCATTAGGAGTGATCTTAGTTTTATTGCTTTTGTATATGTTTTCGTAACTGATGTTCCAAGAAGAAGAAGGAGAAGGAGGAGGAGGAGGAGGAGGAGAAGAAGAAGAAGAAAAGGCCATAGCTATGTTAAAGATTATACAAATGGTAGTATGTACTGCTTTTCCAGAGGACTTAAGTTTGATTTCCAGCACCTATGATGAACAGGTCACAACTGCTTTTAACTCCTATTCCAGAATAATCCTAAATGGGTCACTAGTGTACACACACGCGTGTGCATACACACACATAATTAAAATAAAGTTTAAAATATTTTTAAAATTTTTAAAGATTTATTACATGTGTTATGAGTGTTTTGCCTTCATGAATGCATGTACACCGCTGTGTGCAGTGCCTGAGGAGGCCAGAAGAGGGCATCCTATCTTATGAAACTGTTACAGCAGATAGTGAGATGTGATGTGGGTTCCGGAAACCAAACCCAGGTCCTTTGCAGGAACAATAAGTGTTCTTAACTGCTGAGCCATCTTCTCTGATTCCTAAACAAGTTTTCTTTAAAAAAGGTTTTACAAGGAAACTGGCTAAAACTTCAATATTTTATAGACTAGAAAGAAAATTGAAGGTCCAGAACTAAATTATCCTGGATTATCTTTGGTCTCTCATAGTCATTCATTACCCACCCCTATGTCCAACTTACATTCTTGTGACTAAAAAAATAAAACTTTTTGGACTATATTAATAGACCGCTGGCTTCCACCAGGTCAGAAGTTGAGACTGTTACAAGACAGCATTTGAAACCTGTAGTAGAGATTTCCCCACTCTGTTGAAACCTATCTCATCTGATGTTTCCATCAGTGTGTTTGAAAAATGCCTTGATTCGTAACTATCCATTGTTTGGTAACTACAGAAATTTGATGAAAGTATTCATGTTGGAAATGTTGTTCAGGACAACATGAATGGTGTGTGTGTGTGTGTGTGTGTGTGTGTGTGTGTGTGTGTGTGTGTAGAGAAGATGACATTAGATCCCCTCAAACCTGAGGTCCCTTAACTGCTGACCCATCTCTTCCCCCAGCCTTCCTTTGTCTTCTTTTCATGTCAGGTTTATATAGTTCTCCCTCCCCTCTAGTTTCCTATGGTCATTGCTGAAACTGTTGATCTTAAATCTTGTGATATCCTTTACATTGTATTATATACTATTAGTTCCTGTCACAAGTTTCCCCTTCTCGTAGGAATAGGAGAAAGGATACCTATGAGCAGATGATATTTACATTTTATGATTTGACCAGTTGACAGTTTGAGTTAGTATTAAGTGTTCAACTCTAGAAATTACTGTAATAAATTATAAGTAAGTTTTGATGAAGAGATTACAAATGGAATATTTTCACTGTTCTTTCCTTTGAACTTAAGCACTTGTAGGATCTTTATTTTTCCTTTTATTCTATTATGTGTATTTCCCAGAATATTAAAATGGATCTCAATAATATTGAGACACACATAAACATATGCAAGCTAAGGTGGACACATGGAGGTCAGAAGACAACTTTTGGGAATTGGTTTTCTCCTTCTACTGGGTGGGTCCCTGGAACTGAGCATCTTTCCCCACTGAGCCGTTTTGCTGTCCTCTTGAATGCTGTTATTCTTAGTTTTCTCGTGAATAATTGGTTATTGCCTTTCTCCAGAGAATACAGTATGCTGAAGACAATTTAACATTTCTATATTGATTCAAATTGCCAAGAAAGTTTAGATCATTAATTGATGGTGATTAACAAACATATCAACTCATTTTGGGTCCAAGATAATTACTGTGATGTGGAGGACATATATTATTACTTTATCATTTGTGTTAGAATCTCAGTAGGATTTTCCTGTGGTTTAATGAGGAACTAAACACTGTGATTTAATATGAATCTAGGTTAATTTAATTATAAGAAGTTGGAAGCAAGCACAAAGGGCTCTAATAAAAAGGCCAAGGACTAATGAGTTCCTTAGAGACGTGTGTAAGATTGGGAGTTTATTCTATATACAGTGGATCATTTCTGGTCTTGAAACTACTAGCCTAGCTTTAGTGTGTATGAAGTGATACTCAGTTATTTGCAGAAAGTTTTATAAAGTACTGCTGACTCCTCAGCAAAGGAAATGCGTGCCTATGTGCCAGCCGGCACATACTACCTGGTATTCAGCTGTTTGATTCTAGCAGTATGCTTTGCACATGTACCTGACATTTGGTGGGAAGTGTGCTCTGTGCTGTGATAGCATAACATAAATGGTCGATGGAAATCATGTTGGTGGGATGACAGAGTGACACTGGATGTCAGTTCCTTTTCTTTACATAGACTTCTCTCAAGGGCAGTCTGATTTTCACACTGTGATCTCCGGGTTCCAAGAGTGATGCATCCCAAGAATCAATGTCCTGAGAGATAGGAAACAGAAACTGCCAATCTTTCAAACCCTGCCTTAAAAATACACAAAGCTTCATTGTCCTGAACAGGTAGCATAGAGGTCACTGAGGAGGGGTATGGCCTTTAGCTGCTAGTGGCAAAGAGGATGCCACAGCAGATGGGGATGCTAACGAAATTATTGTTAGTTCATAAAGTTAACTTGCTTCAAATTAAGGGTATTATTTTTACTTTGGGTCAAGAAGTTTACTCTTATTCAGATTATTTTTTGGTACAATTTGTGCAAAATTGTTTCAGTCATTTAAAACATTTGAAAAGTTTTAAGTCTTTTTTGGGTATTTTGTTTGTTTGTTTGGTGGTCGGGTTCCCCCCACCCCCACCCCGGAACTTGAGCAGATTATGGCAGGTAGGTTTGTTTACTCTATGTTATATATGCTGTGTATGCTTTGGAGCCCTCACTTATTGTTAGTGAATGAAGATGGTCCAGCCATCTTAGAAAGCACTGTGGAAGTTTATTTAAAAGCAGTATTATCATAAGATTAGCAATCTTCACATAGATATTTTTCCAAATGAGCTGAAATTCTATGTCAGCACAAAAGCATTTACTTTGGTGATTGGTTTGTTTTTTTTGTTTTCTTGCAAAATAATCCAAGTGTTTATGAAGATATGAGTTAGGAAACTTGAAGTTGTAACTGCAGATTTTTAAGGAGAGTATTGTTTCATGAGTTATTATGTAGAGACTATTGTTATGCAGAAAATTGTTCAAACAAATTAGAAGTATCTGAATTTATAACTATTGGATTCACATAGACTGTCATTATTAGAGATGTTAGAACTGTAAATTCCTCAGTTTAGAAACATAAAGAATGACATCTGGAAGCAGAGGAGTTAAATGCTCTGCTCACAGAGAGCTAGTAAATTATAAAGCCAGGGCTAGAAGTAAGACCCCTAATATCCGGTTTACCTCCCTCTTTCTCTCCCTCCCTCCCTCCTCTCTGTTTCTTTCTATCTCAGTGAATTTACACACAGACAAATGAATGAGTTGTATACTTTAATAATGATAGTTGATAATCACAAACATTCTGCCCTTGAGTATGGTCTGTATGTAACTATTCTAAAGGATATGAAGTATCATGCCATTGTATTTTGACTTCTATTTTTTTATTTCTTAGTAACCTTGGACATTTTTCATTTACTTATTTGTCACTTATAAATAAATAAATGCTAGCATTTTTTCCCTGTTTTTATTTTATTTTTTGTTGCTAAATTTTTGAAAACTTGGGAATTATCCTGGTTTGGTATATTGGTCTTGCCTATTTGAAAATTGAGTCTTTACTGTTTTGTAAATAATTTAGCCTTGCATGTTGTCTAGTATTTATTATTTTATAGGACATTTGGTTTAACAGATTATATACTGTAGGTGTATTTCTTAAGGTCGAGAGAAATATTGGGTATCAAGTCAGGGTTTGTGCCTCCATGGCAGATGGACTTCTACTGTACACATTTTGTAATGGCTGTAAATTAGTAAAGTGTCTTCGCAATGGACTCTGGCCCTTTACTGCTACCTTAAATATTTGGAACTAGAGAAAAATTTTCCCCTTGCATTTTGAAATTTAACTAGGGAATATTTATTTAGCACATAACCTATTCAAATATATGTCATACATGCTCTTTTATGGAGGCAATTTTCCTGAAATTAAATACGTAATGTAGTATTTTAAATAAAATTTAGAATCCTGCTAGCCATGGTGGTGCACACCTTTAGTTCCAACACTCTAGAGGCAAAAGTGAGGGGATCTCTGGGTTCAAGACCAGTGTGGTCAATATAGCAAGTTCAAGACCATCCAGGACTGCATAGTGTGACCTCATCTCAAGAACAGAACAACCACAAAAACAAAAACACCCCCCAACCCAGAAAAAATTAGAATCCTTTGATCTCTTTACAATGTAGAAAATTTTAAAAGTTTTTTCTTAATTTTTTTTTTTTTTAATTGTGGGCCTGGAGATGCAGCTCAGTTTGTAGAATGCCTGCCAAACACTCAGAAACCCTGGTTCAGCCTCCACTACTATCTAAACTGCCATGGCAGTATAGTGGCAAGAATACCGATGCGATGCTCAAGGACATCCTTTTCTCAGGACTAAAGCATGTGAAACCTATGTCAAAGGAAAAAGAAGTCATTAAAGGAATTGATTTTGTGCCCAACTTACTTCCAACTTGATATTTCTGTTGTAATACCCAGGCCTTTTTTAGGTTTGTGAACAAGGATAGTGGACTAGATTAACAGCAGCAGTTAAAGTAATCATACAAATAATTCCTATTTAAATTGCTTCTAGATTGAGAGTGAAATGAAAAACCTTGTTTTTATAACTGAGGACCTCCCCCCTTCCCTGATGCCATCCTTTAGGAATCAGCATTCCAGAACAGTTGATACTGCTTTGCATGTTTTTGCCTAGTCTCGACAAACTAACCACTGTACCCTCTTAGAGAGCAGTCCAGTACTTGTCATTGGTGGCCTTTCTGTGAGAGAGCCTGTAGACTGACATAAAGTGCCGCCTGTTGTGAACTGTCAAGTAAGAGTTTGCCAGAAACTCAGCAGACAGAACTAATTGAGAAGAGAAAGGGCTTTTGTGCTGTCCTCTTTCTTCCCTTGCTTTTTATTTTTAAGAAGACAGACACTGTTAAAGTAGCATGTTTATGTAAGTGTCTGCTTCTCTCTCCATGGCAAAGATCATTCTTTAACTCCAGTCTCGCACTGCAGGTTGTTAAGCACATCCACATGGAAGCTGGCCTTGGACCAACGTCAAGACACACAGCTTATAACAGTCGACGAAAAACTGGTAAGGGTTTCCTATAGCATGCTGCTATGAGTCTGCCATTGGGGTTGTTTTGTACAGTAGATTAGTGTTACAGTGTTCTGAGTTCTAGGAAAATTATATACAAACCTTAAGATTTTTACAGTAAAATAAAAAAATTGAATAATATATATAAACTTAATCATATACAAATACTAAGATATTAAAGAAAGATTTCTATTTTTGAAATGATGAGTAGTAATTGGAAGTATTTTAAAATACATATATTTAAATTTTCTAAATTACATTTCTATTTAAGTTCTCTAAATTAAATATATTGGGGTTTTAGAACCATGCAATGTTATTATCACTGTTTGTATGTGTGCCTATAAACATCATTTCTGCATACTAATGAGTTAAATTACAGCTAGCAACAAATGAATATCATTTTTCCATCATCAGTCAATAAAATTTTGGCAGCTATGACTTAAAAAAATATCCTCAGTGTTTAGATGCAGTTTGATATAAAGGCTTATTTTTACAATAGCACAACTCTTGTAATGTTTTCAAGACTATTGGCATAAATGTGTAATATAATAGTAAAGTAAGTATGCATCTCATTTATTATGTGGTTTACAATGTAAACGAAGGGTCTCTTAATTATCCCCTCCTAGGCAAGATGTCTACACTAAGCTCTAGCCCAGCGCCACAGACTTTTTCTAATGTTGTAATCTTTTATCACCAAACTTTGTACCTATAAGCACACTTCAAACAAGCCATTGGGAAATTCCTGTTTATACTACCAAAAACAAATAAATAGAAAAGCAAATAGTTTGGAAAATTCGTGTCTTAGACCTCAGGCTAATGGACTTTTATTCAGAGTGTCTGTTAGTCCTATTGACACTGCCATCCTCTTGGTGTAGAGAGTGTCATGTTGATTACTGCAGTGATGTCACAATTTGCTCTCTCCATGTATTTCAGTCTCCTGACTCATTTTCTCCAGGATAGTCAAAATAGACTTTTCCCCCCACAAGACAGTGTTTCTCTGTGTAACAGCCCTGGCTATCCTGGAATTCTCTTTGTAGACCAGGCTGGCCTTGAACTCACAGAGATCCTCCTGTCTCTGCCTCCTGCATGCTGGGATTAAAGGCGTGTCCACCCCACAGTGATTTTTTTTTTTTCTTTAATGTTGGTTTTCTTACCTCTTGTATATACTAATCCTTTGGTGATTTCTATTGCCCAACATTTTAACACTTTAAAATCATCATGGCTTTCAAGGCCTCAAATGATCTAGTTCCTGTCCTTCTGCCTAGGATTGTTTGTTTGTTTACAGAGTATTCTGTAGACTTGGAACTTGCTATTCTTTTTTCTTGTATTCACAGTTCCTGCTCCCCTAACCAGATGCTTTGTACTAACTCTAGGTCTTTATTCAGTAGCCATCTATGGATTTTTAAAAATATGTTTAGTCATATTTATTTACTCAAAGAGTAAAAGAAACAAGGAAGTTATATATAAGAGGAACAAGTCTTTCCTATGACATGTATTCTAATCACTAATGACAGCACTCGTGTTTTAATTTCCCTCTGAGCTTCTCATTGAAACATACAGATTAGCCTATTGTATTATTGTTTATTGAATTTATTAATAGCGTTTCCTGGTTCTTTCTATTTTAAAGACTCAACCAATTTATACATTACTCTAAACCAGCAGGTCTCAACCTGTGGGTCATAACCCTTTGGGGATTCAAATAATTCTCTCATAGACATTGCATATCAGATATCCTACATATCAGATATTTATATTATGGTTCTTAACAGTAGCAAAACTACAGTTATGAAATAGCAATGAAAATAATTATACGGTTGGGGTCATCACAACATGAGGCGCTGTATTAAAGGGTTGTGCATTAGTAAGGTTGAGAACCGCTACTCTAAACAAATCATTAAGGTATTTAGGGCGGGTTAGTGTGGTGCTTAAAGTAACTTGCCACAAAATCAGTTGTATATTGCAGATGGATCTTGCTCTATATACATTTCCCCTAGCATTGTTACTTTTCTGGAAGTATGTCAGTCAAATGCCAGTCCAGTATAGCAGAAATCAGCTGATTTCCTACATCAAATATTTAATATGGATGACTGAACCCCTAAATTAGAGTTTTAGCTATTCGTTTTACATTCAAATTATAGCACTTAATAATCGAATAGATAACAAGATACGACTAGATTTTCATATCTTGTTCCTATACAGCTTCTGAAGAAGGGCATAATGTGAAGATCATGGGCTCTGAGCGCATTTACAAACAGAGTATTTGCAATTGATTATATTTGCATTTTAGCAAAAAAAAAGATTGTTTTATATATATATGCTATATGTGTGTGTCAACATTAGTGATAAAAATATTCAGAATATGAAGTAAATCCCATGAATATTTTAAAGGATTTTAAAGTATGTGGAACTATCATTTTAATGTCACTGTTATAGATAATATAAAGTAATATAAAACAATTTATTATGCTAGGTGCCACCTAGGTGCCTTTAATCCCAGCACTTAAAGGCAGAGGTAGATGGATCTTTGAATTAAAGTCTACCTAGTATACAAAGCAAGTTTTAGGACAGCAAAATAATTATTAGATTGGTATACTATTTTTCTCTGTTTGTTTGGTTATTAATTTTTTATTTATGTGTGTGGGGGGGTGGATATCTACATGCACATGTGTGTACATGCTTGCACCATGTGTGGGAGGGTGCCCACAAGGACCAGAAGAGGGTCAGATCATGGAGCTGGAGTTACAGCCAATTGTAAGCTGTCCAACTTGGGTACTAGGATCTGAACTTAAGTCCTCTGGAAGGTCAGCAAACGCTCTTAACTGCTGAGTTATCTCTCCAGCCCTTTGGTATTCTTAGGGCTACATTCTCATTCCTGGCGTGCTGTTATCATTAACCACCCATGCTAGATATCATAGTTATATTTGTACCTTAAATTAGATGAAGGCTAGAATCTTAATTGAAATCAGCAAAGTTGAGCATTTTCATGATCTTATGGATAGCAATGAAAATTCCACAGTTTTTCGTATGTAATATAATTTGTAAAGTAATATAGATGATGACTGAGAACTCAGAACATGAACTAAATTAGTTCAGATCCATATTAGTGGGCTATTTCTAGTTTGTGAAAATGGATCCTAGGAATTTAACACCAGAGGATAACTTTAAATATCACCTATTGATTCTGTGGAATCTAGTTATTTTCAGTTAAAAAAAAAAAATGTTTAACTCCTCCCACCCTATGAGAAATCTTAAAGAAAATCCAGTAAGTAAAATAGATAAAAGCTGAGCTGTTAGGGGTCCAAGGTTATAGACCAGACAATGAAGGAAGGCTACAGAGCCTCAGGACACACATCTCAGGAGAATCTAATGGAAGAAATTGGGAGGAATACTCTAATCTTTTACCTCTTTAAGTGGACTAAATAATTAATTACTTCTCAGATTTAAAAAAGTTCTAGTTAATTGACCCTCATTTCCTTGTTAGGCTTCTGTTTATTATTATTATTAATGAGCCATAGTTATTATTAGAAAGCTGTCTCTTAAGTGGGTTGGTTGTACATGCCTACAAGTCCAGTATTTAGGAAGTGGAAGCAGAATCTGGATTTCAAGATCATCCGTGGTTATATAGTAAGATTGAGGTCCGCCTGGACTATGTAAGACCCGCCCTCAAGAATCAAACAAAAATCCAAGCAAACCAAAAAGCTTTTTCTTAAGCAGAAAGTATTGTCTTTTCAGATGATGAGAAAATTCTGTACTTCTATACAGAATTAAAACAAACAAAAACAAAACCCCCACTTTATCTGTACCTGTGCCAGACCCAAATGTAACTCCCAAGTTGTAAATATAAACTTGTGGTACTAAATTTCAAACTAAAATATATAAAATTTCTAAAAGAAAATGAAGGAGATATTTGTATTTTTGGGTTAGGCTAATAATTTTTAGATGTAATACCAGTAGTGTTCAATTCATGGAAAAGTTATAACACTGGGAATCACAGTTAAAAATGTACTAAAAAAACGAAAGGCAGGGACTAGTAAAATGGCTTCATGGATAAAGATGCTTGCCACCAAGCCTGATGACCTGAATTTGGTTCCTAGATCCTCCATGTTGGAAGGAGAGAACTGGTACCTACTACAAATTGTCCTTTGACCATCCTATGAGGCTGTGGCCCAGGTGTGCATGCATATATACAAACATACAAAAAACACACATTCACACACACACACACACACACACACACCCCAAATGAATTAAAATGTACTAAAGAGGTATGGTCCTTAAGGGGAAGACAGAAAATGATAAGACACAGGTAGATAAATCATATTTGTTAAATGTATTTAGTGGCAATTATATCCAGAAAATATATGCTTCACTTATATCAGCCTAAAGGCTATACGCTATGTAATTTCATTCATTTGATATTGTAGATACTGGAAAACTTTAGGAATAAGAAATTTATTAGTGGTTAGCAGGGCTGCATGTGTGTCAGGAAGAATTAAATCTAAAAGAAATGAGGAAATTTTGGAGAGTAATGTAACTAATCTTGATAGAGATGGAGGTCTTGTGAAACTCATATCTCTATTGATTTGTGAAATAAACAAGAATCCACAGAATTGTACAATAACAGTAGCATACTGTTCTGTTTTTAAACTACCAGTTTTCAAAACTGGTATGAAGGTCCCTTCTCAAGCTTTTAAAAAAGAAATTAACTTGTGTCAGTTCTAAAGTCTCCAGATCATATGGAGAGTATGCCATAAGTCAGCCCTCTGTACTGAATTTGCTGCCAGCTTTTGGTCTGTTAAATTTTGACCGTCTTAAAGGATAGTTGTGGGTGTGCCTAAAACTTCTTTAGAAGGTCTAAAAAGTGAATTGTTTTCATAATTACACCATCTTTATTTTTTTTTTCACTGTGTTAATAATTTACAGAAAGAAAAGAAAAACCGGATCAAGGGGATGTTACTGGTCATTAAACCCATCTGTTCTTTGTAGTCACAGTTTGAATATAAGAACGAATTTATGTGGGGAATCAGTGAAAATTTTGTAAAAGTTTAGATTTTAACCCTGTGTACAGGGTTAATCTTTTTATTCTCCAGGTAGTAAAAGAAAAGTATGTATAGAAGTTTTCTGTTATTCACCAGAGAACAGTGGTTGTCCTTAAGAAAAACTGTGTGTGCTTTAGTATTGTTACAGATGGAATTAGCCACTTTTCATGGTACAACTTTTAATTGAAATAACAACATCAGACAACAGACTGTAGGTGTTATTTGATCACCAGTGTTTGGCAGACGTTTTCCCAAAATGAACCTACTAACTTGAAGAAAATGTGGTCATGATGAACTTGAGCTTTTAAGTGAAAATTAGAATTCTTTTTTAGTTAAAACACACTTTGCTGTGCATGGGTGGATGTCTGTATGGGTGTAAGCATGTGTGCCCATGTGTGGTTGTACTGTGTAAAATTACTCCAGAAGATGGGGAGTGAGCCTCAGGTGTGATGCTCAGGCAGCCTCAGAATGCTCAGGCACAGTCTCAGGTGTGATGCTCAGGCACAGCCTCAGGTGTGATGCTCAGGGAGCGTCAGGTGTGATGCTCAGGCACAGCCTCAGGTGTGATGCTCAGGCACAGCCTCAGGTGTGATGCTTAGGCACAGCCTCAGGTGTGATGCTCAGGCACAGCCTCAGGTGTGATGCTCAGGCACAGTCTCAGGTGTGATGCTCAGGCACAGTCTCAGGTGTGATGCTCAGGCAGCCTCAGGTGTGATGCTCAGGCACAGCCTCAGGTGTGATGCTTAGGCACAGCCTCAGGTGTGATGCTCAGGCACAGCCTCAGGTGTGATGCTCAGGCACAGTCTCAGGTGTGATGCTCAGGCACAGTCTCAGGTGTGATGCTCAGGCAGCCTCAGGTGTGATGCTCAGGCACAGCCTCAGAATGCTCAGGCACAGTCTCAGGTGTGATGCTCAGGCACAGCCTCAGGTGTGATGCTCAGGCACAGCCTCAGGTGTGATGCTCAGGCACAGCCTCAGGTGTGATGCTCAGGCACAGCCTCAGGTGTGATGCTCAGGCACAGCCTCAGGTGTGATGCTCAGGCACAGTCTCAGGTGTGATGCTCAGGCACAGTCTCAGGTGTGATGCTCAGGCACAGCCTCAGGTGTGATGCTCAGGCACAGCCTCAGGTGTGATGCTCAGGCACAGTATCAGGTGTGATGCTCAGGCAGCCTCAGGTGTGATGCTCAGGGAGCCTCAGGTGTGATGCTCAGGCAGCCTCAGGTGTGATGCTCAGGCACAGCCTCAGAATGCTCAGGCACAGTCTCAGGTGTGATGCTCAGGCACAGCCTCAGAATGCTCAGGCACAGCCTCAGGTGTGATGCTCAGGCACAGCCTCAGGTGTGATGCTCAGGCACAGCCTCAGGTGTGATGCTCAGGCACAGCCTCAGGTGTGATGCTCAGGCACAGTCTCAGGTGTGATGCTCAGGCACAGTCTCAGGTGTGATGCTCAGGCACAGCCTCAGGTGTGATGCTCAGGCACAGCCTCAGGTGTGATGCTCAGGCACAGTATCAGGTGTGATGCTCAGGCAGCCTCAGGTGTGATGCTCAGGGAGCCTCAGGTGTGATGCTCAGGGAGCCTCAGGTGTGATGCTCAGGCACAGCCTCAGGTGTGATGCTCAGGCACAGCCTCAGAATGCTCAGGCACAGCCTCAGGTGTGATGCTCAGGCACAGCCTCAGGTGTGATGCTCAGGCAGCCTCAGGTGTGATGCTCAGGCACAGTCTCAGGTGTGATGCTCAGGCATAGTCTCAGGTGTGATGCTCAGGCACAGCCTCAGGTGTGATGCTCAGGCACAGCCTCAGGTGTGATGCTCAGGCACAGTCTCAGGTGTGATGCTCAGGCACAGCCTCAGGTGTGATGCTCAGGGAGCCTCAGGTGTGATGCTCAGGCACAGCCTTAGGTGTGATGCTCAGGCAGCCTCAGGTGTGATGCTCAGGCAGCCTCAGGAGCCTCCCACCTTAGTTCTGTGATATGTTCTTTTGCTAATTTGTCTGTTAGCTGGTTACAAGTTCCAGAAATCCTTCTGCCTCTATTTTTCCTCTGCAAAAATTACAAGCACACATCATGTTTGGCTTGCTGAGGAGGGGACTGAAGTTCTCTTACTTGCTTTGGCAAGAACTTTACTGACTGAGCTATCCTGAAAATTATAATTTTTATAGCCTTTGGTTCTGCTGTTGACTTGATTAAATTTGATGCCTTTGTAGTGCATCAAGTCTATTTCAAATGTGATTGAAATTTACAGTAACAAATGTAACTTTTAAAAATGCAGTAATGAAATATATTTGAATATGTATTTGAAATATATACATATTTCTGTGAATCAGTATAACCAATACATGATGATTGATGGTTAAATTCTTAAAGATAACACAGTGAATTATAACCAGATATGAAGCTATTAGCATTATTAAGGAATTGGTTTTTCAGACTAATGTACATATGAAAATGCATTCTTTTCATTTATTGCAACCAAAGCATATACTATTAGAATGTATAAATAGATGTCAGAATTCATCAGCCTTCCATTAAGCTAGATGTCTATCGAAGATAGCTTCAAAAATGTGACTATATCTTAAATATATATTAAAATTTTACTCTGTTACAATGTCACATAGTAAATATTCATAGCTTTAGTTTATATAAACAAACATAAACAGCAATATTTAAGAGTATAACAAAATCTTGAGACAATAACAGTAGTCATCCCTCAAGTCTTTTATGTGGGTAAAATGCTGCAGGGCTGTGGAGGACTCTGGTAACTTATCTTGAGTACACTGCAGTCACACTGGAGCTCTTTAAAATGTCAGCATTTCTCATGTCACTCAGATCTACTGGCTGTGCTGACAAGTGCTGCCTCTCTCTCGATCAGGCAGTTTTCAAAGGGCCCCTTAAACCTAGCTCTCCCACATCCTGATGTGGACTGTGACCAAGCCAAGTATCTTTTCTTCCACCTGAACATAGACTGATTATTATGTTTGACTCTTCTCTGATTCAAATGAAATTTTTCTTTTTAACTAGTACTTCTTATGTGCAGAATTTGCTACATAGGGTCCAAACTAAGGAATCTATATTTTGTTTTGTGAATGTTAGTTTCATGAATACAATTTTTTTTTTTTTGCCCTCAGTATTAGATGTGTATTGACATAATACGCTCTGTCTGTAAGGCATTGAATGTCTGCTAACATTATTCTAGTATTAAGAACCGTCTTTTGTTTTGGAACAATACGCAATGGATTTGTTACAGAACAAAATCTTCTGAGAGTAAAACTGTTTCCCTGGGTTACTGTTACTAAAGACTTTCATATTAGAGTATGGTGAAACTTTAAGGATAATTCCAAAGTAGCATTTTCTTGTTTGTTGGGTATAAATTTCTAATTAATCTTTTCATTAATGAAAATTCAAATATTGGATATTCAAAATATCTTAAGATAATCTTATGAACTTATATTTAGGGGTACAGTTTTGGGGTTTTTTTAACCTTTTTGTGGGTTGCACCGTTATTATTTTCAGTGTGGCACTTCACGCAGATGTTCCGGAAAGCTTCAAATGGCTACTTTGCCTTGGTTTCTGTAAGAGCAGGAACTGCCTATACGGATGAAGAGTGCTCTTGCTTTTGAGGGAAAGGCAACTTTTCCCTACTTAATCCCTTCTCCCCACCTCAGTGTCCTTTCAGTAAATTTAATGAATACCCATGTACAATGAACATGTTTTCATTTTACTTTCCCCTTAACTTTACAATAGAGAACATACATTTTTAATGTTCTTTAAAGATTTTGAGTAGTTCTCCTTAAATATCCAAAGCATGAGTTAGACTTACACTTTTAATTGCTTTTTGATTGTTTTGGTATCCATTTCAAGGTACTGATTGCTTATTTGCCAACATTTCTTAACAAGTTTACTACCCCATTGAAGCTATGACTGCAGGGGTAGGAAGTGTTGTCAGAGTGCTCTCTGGTCTTCATGAAAGTACTAGGAAGTAAGCTCCACTTGCTGAGATTGGGAGATTAGTTCTCTGAAAACGTTTGTCTTTCCCTCTTCACCAGTGCTTGCTGAGAGCTGTCACACACCGTACATCATGCTTCTGTATTATCCTGGTATCTGAAGTACTTTTCATTTACATGCCTAATTATCTTTCCTATAAACTACTTAATGCCACCTGTTTTTAACTTTTATTAAAGTTTTATGATTATACTTGTATCTTCAATTTAAATGCCTATGAAATGGGAAGCTTTTAGTAATGTATACATCTCACATCTTTTTCTGAGGGGTACAGGATTGAGAAAGGCAGCTTTCAAAGTTTTCTAGAGAAATTCTTTATTGTATAATACTTTTAATGTAAAATACAAGCATCTTGGACATTTTTAGTTGCCACTATTATTTTTTATTAAAAGCAAAGTATGCATGAAGAATAATCATTGTTAGGTTGTGCTGTTTGTTGTGTTTTATTAAGTTCTGTACAAATTGCAATAACATAGTTAAAGCTGTTCCCTACTTGCTATAAATCATTGCTATTTAATAATAACTACCTGACACTAGCAGCAATCTTAGCTGGTAAGATTTTAATATTACTGTTTTAGATGTATTTAAACAGCAACTTATATAGAAATATTTTATTTCTTTAATTGTTTTAAATATTCTCATGACTTCAACTTGTTCTAACACATTTTTTAATTGAATTGTCTTTTGCAAACTTTCAAAACAAGTAGATATGCTATATAAGTGTTTTATGTTGGTTTTTTTCTTACATATACTATAAGCTCATAAGTGAAATTTATAAAGTTAGATTTAAAATTGGCCAGTAGCAGTGACATGTACAGAAAGAAAACTCAGTTGACGACTTCCATTTTCTGGGACTGTGAGCTCCCTTTGCCAGTGAGGCTCAGTTTTCTTTTGGAGATGGCCACACTATCTCTGCTAGATTATAAGTAGTGTCTGCAGTCGGGCTGTGCAGCCTGCTAACATCTCAAGTGTCTGTTTTGTCTGCACTTTATGCACACACATTCTTTTGCAAAATTTCAAGGCTTTAGTCTTGAGGACTGGGTCAAAGGATATGTCTCTTTGAAGGATAGACAGGAGGTTTCTTTCTTTCTCTCTCTCTCTCTCTTTCTTTCAATGTTTTATTCACTAAGTAGTATTTCATTTTATATCAAAGAATAGCAGTCTCTGTGAATCCACCATGGTGGCAGTTTAGCATGTGGGTTTTCTCTTTCTTTCAGTAAATATAATGTTCCTTCAAGTAAATAGGACTGTTAAATTTAAAATGTAAAGAAAAAACATTGGCTCACTGGAAATGTTACTGCACAATGTATTTACATTTTAAGAACTATAGTATTTTAGAATGTTTTTTTCCCTGTGAACTGTTACCTACTGAAAACAATGATGAGTAGCAATGAAGACTGCAAAGGTAGTGATTCTAATTCCGCAGAGATGAGTGGTCACCCTCAGCTGGCTTCTTTAGTATTAGAGATGTGTGGTCATTATTTTGAAAAATATTAAAGACTCAAGCAATGAGACGTTTTTGGGCTTCAACTAGAAGGAAAGCTTCTTTCTGTATTGTTTGCACAGGTTAATTGTGATGTAATTAATAATCATAGAATGTGTTTATGTGTATAGGAGTATTGCCTTTTATATTTGAATCACAATATATATGCACACCTAAGCATAGGAATTAATACAAAATAAATAGTTTTCTGTTTATTTGTAAAACATGCAGTGAAATTTATTGACAGTTTATCTAAACAGAGTTAAGGTAGGAATGTTTCTACTCTTCATGGCTTGACAGTCTTAAAGCAAGTACAGCTGACAATGATGGCTGTTAAGTCAGGTGGTTTACATAAAAGTTTTGTAGATATAATTCTATATATAAATGTAGAACTTTATTCCCAAAATATGTTTCCAAAAATGTTATCCTAACATATTATTAGGTTGTATGAAGCTTACACTTTTGAAATGTTACAAAGGAAATAAACGTTAAAAGTACCAGTTTTT
This sequence comes from Phyllotis vaccarum, assembly GCA_033318265.1. Classification (NCBI taxonomy): domain Eukaryota; kingdom Metazoa; phylum Chordata; class Mammalia; order Rodentia; family Cricetidae; genus Phyllotis; species Phyllotis vaccarum. The sequence goes on along the minus strand of JARWLC010000012.1, from coordinate 46,862,273 downwards.
ATATATAGACAAGAACCATTAAACTTAGAGAATAGCTATATTAAGTTGCTGGAAGAACAAAAGGTCTTTCGTCTACAGTATTCAGCCACCTCTATTATCTGTGAGTCTTCAGCAATTAAAGCAGATTATTTTCTTCTTTGTTCCTACTTAGAACACTTGAACAATACTGAAGAATTGAACTGACTGGGTTGTTTTATCTTACAAAAGCTTTAAAGTTCTATGCACCAATTAGCAAAATACAGTAAAGGTTTAAACTGTTAATAGCCACAACATGGTGAATGCATAGACCTGGAGTATGCGGTCTGTGTAACAGCTCCCATTGTGGTCTCCTCAGGAGAGTAACTGTGTCTGTTCTTTTCTTGCTTTACTACCTGCTGTGTATGGAAATTTTGAATAGTACTGGACACTTGCTTTTAAGAATTTCAAATTCTTGCACGTTATTATACTGTCCCTCTGGCTCTCATTCAATTAGAGCTGATAATATTTTATTTATTTGGATTTATATAGTTTCTTTTGCTGTTTTGAAGACAGTTCTAGTGTAAAAATGCCCTCAGTCTATTAGTAACAAATCCAAAGTGTTGTTGCTGTGCGTTATCCTTGCTGCAAACTGCTTGTCCGCTAGTTTTCATTAACTGAGTATAGCCAACCATTCTGGATTTGTACTGTTTTTAATTAAGTGTTCATTGTGATTTGGGGTCTGGCTTGGTTTTGATCTCCTTGATAGTAGAAAATATTTTCATTTTAGTATAACTTTTTTAGTTGGTCAGTTTGCCAGGTTGGAAAAAAATCATCTAAATTGCCACTAAATTGTTAATAATTTGTGTTCATCATTTTGTGGTAGTTCTGAGTAAAATTAAGAGTAGGAGCAAGTAAAAATTTGGTTGTAGCACATTTTGGTGGCAATCGTTTTTTTCCTTTCTATGTTATATATTCCAGGTAATAAAATGAGAATCAGAGCAAAGTTAGAATATTGGCCTCGAGGTTTGAGGCTAGCAGACATGCTTTCTTTGTTAAGAGCTTGCAATTGTCTATGACCCACTCTTTGCTGTAATTCTACTCAGAAACAGTGCCTACCTACAAGATTATGGATAGTCATGTTTTTACAAAGTGCGTAAGTTGTTAAAATTAGCAGTGATGTGGAAGCTTCACTGTATGAAATGTGCTGTGTCTACACAAATCTGCCTCTTTCCAAGCCTCACTTTTCTAGAAATGTGTGAATGGATTTTTGTTCAGTTGCTTTTTCATGTTAACACTTATAAAGGTTTTCAGTGTATTGAATGTTAGTTAATGTGCTTTCTTAGATATAAACAATTTTAGCTTTCTTTAAGTAACACAAGGATACAGAAACATCAAAATGCTAGCCTGGGATTACTAATTTAAGGTGAAGAATGAGGGATCTGATTACTGTGGTCATTTGCATGTGTTATATAGTGACTGTTGAGTATACATCTTATAAAAAAAAAGATCTGTCCATGAAAATAATTTAACCAATTGAACAGTCCCAGCTAGTTTACATTTTTACCATTAGCCATTTCTTATATCTGTAATGCTCTTACTTTAGACCTTCATGTACATGATTCTTTACAATCATTTATATTTTAGTTTACATGTGGCACAATCTCAAAGTATATTCCTAGACTGACTGTTTAAAAAACACTTACCCCTCCCAACCCCAGATACTTTGGGGTTAAATCCCAATTGAATTAAAAGTTGATGTCCAAAGAGTTAAAACCAAGTTTCTAGTTCATTACATTTGAATATCATAAACACACTAGTCTGACCTGTTCTGGGGATATGCAGAGATTTTAACTCCACTGTAGCTGCCTGGTAGTTTTCAGATAACACACTTCGTAATTGTGAAGATGCTTTGAGCGATTTCTAAAATTAATCTCAGTTACAGTATTAAACATCATGTGTTTTTGCATACATCATGTATGTATTCAAGTATTTTGAAAACTTACTATATACCACATTCTAGGCCTTGAGAGTTCAATGAGAAACAGACATCCTTCTATCTTATCTTAGAGCCTATCTTCCCAGCTGCAAGCATTCATTCAACAATTTGTTAATAACTCAAGATGAGTTCCATAGGTTAAGGAATGCTATAGAAAAACAAACTGGATGAAAGAGTAGAAAGATAATTTCAGATATAGGAAATGGCTAAAGGTCAAAATGTAAATTATCTGGGTCTAGTTAGAGAACAGAAGGAAAACTATTAAACACACACGCACACAATCACTGACAGATTGACTTCCATCCTTTGACTCTTAGTCTGTGGGTATCTTTATCAGTGTCTGTTTTTTAGTACTGCCAGCAAGTGTGCATTTGTTTTTTGATGTGTTGACTCCATTTACATTTAACATTATTGAGAAGTGTTTACTAATTTCCATAGTTTTATTGGTTGCATTTCTGGTTGGCTTGATTATTTGTTCTTTCGTTTCTCGTCTTAATATTAGTGATATGCTGTTTCACTATTTTGAGCATGATGGATTTCTTCCTAGCTGTCTTTCATTCAGTTATTTCTTTAATAAGGTTTCTTTTTCTGAGAGTTGGGGCTAATTTAAGTGTTTACAAATATTAATGGGTATGGGTCAGGACATAGCATTAGTGTGGAAGTCAGAGAACAGTGGAAGGCTTAGTTCTTTCCTTCTACCATGTGTGTCCTGGGGATCAAACTCAGATCCTTACACTTGGCAACAGTGCCTTTCTCCACTGAGCCATCTCATTGTTTCCAGAAATTCTTTCGTGTACTATCATAATTGAGACTCTTCCTTCTTAGTGTATAGTATTCCTTTAACTTTCCTTTTCAGTGTTGGCTTGATGGTCACAAATAGCTTTGGTTGGAATTTTCTTGAAATGCCATTACTTTTCCATCAGTTTTAGAAGCTAGTTCTTCCGGATTAGTTGTCTTGTTGGCACTTAACTTTCATGAAATCATCGTTCTGAGCCTTTCCTTCCTGTTAGGGTTTCTGATAAGAAATCTAAAGTGTTCTTTTTTGTAATTGAGTTGGCATTTTTCTCTTACAGGTTTTTTTTTCTCTTTTCTTGTATTTTTGAAATCTTGATTATATGATTGATAAGTCTTCTAATCATGTCTCTAAATGCTTTTTCTACTTGAATGTCCATTTTTTTCTCTAGATTTGGGAAGTGTTGTATAATTTTGTTGGGTTAGATTCTCTGTGCCTTTTGTTTTTATCTCACTTTGTCTGTGCGATGGATCTTTAATTGTGTTCTAGAGCTTTTTGACATTGTCGTTGTGTGTCCTCCTCCCCCTATGCCCAATGAGCGTAGTATTTCTGTGACTGTTACGCCATCTCTGATAGACTTGCTTGTACTCATGCTTTCTGGAGTGTTTTTATTTCACTTACTGGGTTTTCCATTTCCAGCTTTTTACATTTTTTTCTTAATCTGTTTTGCATGTTGAACGTATTCTTCTATGAATGACTTTTTCATTCCCGTTGCAGATTTCCTCATCTGTTTTCCTGACTGTTTCATCTGTTGCTAGCTTCTCTTTCTTGGTCCTGTATTGAACTCATCCATTTGTTTGTATCCTTTTTTAGATTTTCACTGATAAACTTTGAAATTTTTGTCTTGCATTATATCTGCTTCAGAATCTTTGGTTTCATTATTGGTCTTTTATAGTAGTCCTTTTGCTTTGCTATTTTGTATTTCCATCTTATAATTTGTGCCTCCTGTTTGGATATCTCTTTGATTTGCATTCTTGGTTTTTCTAGTTGAGCAGCCTACTTTTGTGGACTCAGTCCCCCATACATCTCAGAGGGGAGAGAACAATCTGCTAACCTGCAACATCAAATCAGTTAAGGTGTAGAAACACTCTCACAGTTGATCTGAGTCACCTAGTGTGTATACCATCAGTGAACATGAAACAGAAAATGGAAAGCTAATGAGAATGCATTATGAAACTAAGATGTTTAGGAGCAGGCCAGCAAGGGGGAAAATGGGAGCAGCAAGATTAAATAAATGAAAGAAAAGAGAGAGTAACAGGGAGCTTGAGAGAAAGGAATCAGTGATTTATCAAAAATGAGAACATTTGAAAACAAAGTTAGGTAATTGTAAGACATAGAATTAAAAACAACACAAGCTATAAATACCACAAAAAGTAGAAAGGAAAAGAAAGCAAGGGGAAAAAATTCAGAAAACCAAAAGGTTGCCCTGTAATGGAAAAAGTAAACACATTCTAATGAGTAAGAGAAATAAAAAATAAAAAAATTGGGTTTTTGTTTGTTTGTTTGTTTTAAATAAAATAAGGTGAAAATGCTCCTTATAGAAAAGGGGAAAAGGAGACAGAGGAAGGACAGGAGGATTGGAGTAGTTCTGATTTGATTTTGTGTGCAGGCTAGGATGGGGTCACTTGAGCTTGTGAGCGCTTGTCTTTCCTGTAGTTTGTGCTGATGTTGAGCCTGAGCTTGACAACTTTCCGTTGTCCAATAGAGTTGACTTCACTGTAGTATGTATTAGTCACCTTTCTGAATGCAGTGGTAAAACACCTGACAGAGCAGTTTAAAGATGCAAGGGTTTGTTTTGACTCACGGTTGAAGGTATAGTCCATCATGGCAGGGAAGTCCTGGCAGCAGAACTCGAGGCAGCTCACACTTCATGGGACATCAGGAAGGAGAGAGAGAGAGAGAGAGAGAGAGAGAGAGAGAGAGAGAGAGAGAGAGAGAGAGAGAGAGAGAGAGAGAGATATGAATTGCTGGTACTTAACTAGGTGTCTCTTTTGTAGTCCAGAACCAAGTCCCAAGGAATAGTCCCACCTACTTTAAAGTAGATCTTCACACCTCAACCTAATCAAGATATGAGGCACTCGATAGATTATCCAACCCCAAAAGTTCAGTCCTCAACACAATTTTATATAAGCAATACTAAACAGACTTCAGTGGGATGTTTTTATATTCTGAAAAGAAGGTAATTCCTCACAGACATGGCCAGATTGCTAACCTAATCTAAATAATCCCTGCACAGAGGCTTCTAGGTAATTCCCAGGCCTGTCAAGTTGATAATATTAAATTCAAGAAATTTACTTTCTTTATATATCAGGAGCATCTGCTGGTCATACTTAGGCGGTCAAAGTATATGTTGTGGACAGAATCTTTTGCTCATTCAAGACTCTTCATGTGGTACCAATGGAAAGACTAATATTCTGGCTAGTGGTGACTCCCAAGTATGTTGATAGCAGCCACAGCACTAAGATATATATGTTTGTAAATAAGATTTCCAATGTCTAATCACCCTGCTGAAGGTATGTTCTCCAGAGGTCTAGGGCTTAGCTGCAGTAAGAGGTAGACGGGTGGCTCCAGCGATTGATCACTGGCTGATCGCAGCTTCAAGGCCTTCAGACTCCACTGTCACCCTGGCCTCTGAGGGTTTGTTCCCTTACTTGTTCCTCATACTTCACGGCCTGATCTGAGCTTCCTGACCCTTGCACTTTTTAGTTTGTCAACCAGTCCTTGTTCCCACATCCTCCACTCCAGGTGTTATGGATGTTAAGCTCAAGTTCTCTGACTTGCGATTGTCCTGTTTTCTCACTCTCCCAAGATAGCTCAGTTTTAAGCAGTAGGTTCATTCCTTCTCAAGGGAATGCACAGCCACTGGCCCCAAGTCATATAGTGACCAAATGGAGTTCTTCCCCAAGGCTGACCCATCTGTTTCCTCTATTTTCTCCTTTAAACCAACAGTGAGCACAAAGCCTGTGAGAAGCCATGTGACTGGAGCTGGGTTTGGTGTGGCTTCTCAGCTTTCTATTGCTGCCTTCATGAAGACTCCCTCATCTTTGGCATTGGGTTCATTCATTCTTCTTTTTAACCATCCATACAGCTTCAGTAGGCTTTCTTACATGGAGGATGAAGTTTCTTGAGATTAATTCTTATTGCCTAGGATTTGTTTTGTTTCTGTTTGTAGTACTGGGGATTGAATTGAGGTCCTTGTGAATACTAAGTAAGTGCCCTACCACTGAGCTACATCCTTATCCATGCGTCTCTCTTAATTCATGTTTTATAGACATTTCTCTAAGGGATATATGTTCCCAGTGTGGGAATAATCTAGAAATTGAAATTAAGTTTTAAATATTTTTTATGATTTTAATTAATTTAATTTTATGTTTTTATGTGTGTGGGTGTGTTGCAGGGAATGGTAGATCCCCTGGGTCTGGAGTTACAGATGGTTGTGAGTCTTATGTGGATGCTGGGACTCAAACACGGGTCCTCTGGAAGAACAGGCCAATGTACTTAACCACTGAGCCACCTACTCAACCTCTGCAATTACATTTTAATTTGATTAATGATATTATTTAAATTTTATATATCCTAACTAATATTTTTATCTGTTCTGTCAGTTCCAATGAGAAGATGAGAAGTGTTAACATCTTAAGCTATGATTTGACTGGTTCTTTCATTATTTGGCCTTCTTTGTATCATTCATTTTAAATTTCTACTGTTGCATACCTGACGACAGAAGACTGTATTTCTCTAGTTGATATTTTCTCCTACTCAACACTCTCTTTGCCCTGGTCTACTGCTTGTTTGGAATCTACCTTGATACTAATATAACTGTCTGGTTTTCTTATTCTCAGTTTTGCAGGGTGCGTATTGAATTCCACCCCTTTTAATGTAATTGTGAATTTACATGTATTTATCTTAATGTTAGGGTCCTGCTTTTTCATCCAGTTTGATGATCTGTTTAACTTAGTTTTTCTCTCCTTCGTCACCCCAAGGAGTTGCTTTAGGGATTATAGAATGCACCCTTAGGTTTTTGTAGTCGCAAATGGTTGGTGTTCCTTGTTAGTGTCACTAAAGAAACACTCTTCAGAGAATGTCCATGGGGGAACAAGGATGTAGGAACTGGCCTAGAAGCCATTCATGTTATAATCAGGCAAAGAATCTACTTTCAGTGGTTGGAGAGATGGCTCAGTAGTTAAGGACACTTCCTGCTAGTCCAGGAGACCCGAGTTCAGTTCCAAGCACTCATGTTGGGATGCTGACAATCACCTGGAACTCCATCTTCAGGAGATCCAGTGTCCTCTCCTGCCCTCTGTGGGCGCCTGAACATACATATGAAAGGACAGAGAACACGTGGAACAGAAAGATGTTGAAAATGTATGCTTGGCGAGGAAAGCAGTAAAGTTTGAAGTTGTAGACAAAGGGGTTGGCTCAGAGGGTAAGAGCACTTGTTCTTGCCCAGGGCCTGGGTTCAGTTCTTAGCCCCCATTTGGTAGCTCATAATCTTTCTTAAAAGAGACAGACATCATTAAAGAGAAATCTCAGAGTTTATAGTGGGACAACAGAGAAAGTGCTCTGAGGGTACCACAACACCCCACCCCAAGGGTATGAACTTGTGAAAATGCCAATTCTTGTAAGGAGAATGTTTCTAAAAAGAATAGCCTTTTTCTTTTTGGAGGGGGGGTGTACAGTTCAAGACAGGGTTTCTTTGTGTACCCCTGGCTGTCCTGGAACGAATTCTGTAGATCAGGCTGGCCTCAAATGCAAAGAGTTTCTCTTGCTTCTACCTCCTGAGTGTTGAGGTTAAAGGTATGCGTCACCATCACTGCCAAGGGTTGCCTGCTTGTAAATAAGTACCTAGCATCGTGTTTTCTCAGGTCAAGTTGTACAGACATCATTATACCTGACAGAGGAGGAAGCCAAGCTATATCTTGAGCTGGCAGCAAACTTGTCAGCATTGTCTATGTAGCACTGCTTCCCTAGGCATGCAAAACATGGATAGGGTCATGGATACACGCCTGTACCAAGGTTCCAAAAAACTGCCAAGGCCAGGCTATGTTGGCCTATTAGATTCCAGACAAGAAAGCCATGAAAAGCTGTTGCAAGAAACTGTGAAGCTTAAACCTAATTTGAAATGGAGATCTCAGCATGTTGGAGATGTCAGGACAATTCAGTATTGCTAAGGGAAGCTGCAGTTATAGCAGACCACGGTAATTTAGGGTCTGTTGCTAAACTGCCAGGGTTTTTGTTGTTGGTTTGTTTTTTTTGTTTTTTTTGTTTTTTTTTTTTTGGTTTTCCTTTCCTTTCCTTTCCTTCCCCCTTCCTTTTCTTGTCACTGCTGTCAGTAGAGGAAAAGATCTTTTTCTTTCTTTATAACAGTTCCTGCTAGAAAGTAGGTAAGGTCCAGACAATTGTAAAGGAGTGTGATGTAAAAGGAAATCATAATATTGTGGCCAGATTTTAGATTGATTATTTTGCAGACATCATCTTATTCTTATTTTACGTTATAACAAAATAAAACACAATCCCCCCAAACAAAACCCCAAATTGCAGAGGGTATATTTTGTTGGTAGTTTGTGGAATAAACAATACTTGGAGATCAAATTACTATCCCAAAAGGAAAGATACTGTTCTTTATCAGCAGATTACGAAAAGAATGCACCTGCATACTTTCTATGTTATAATTCAATGTTTAGGGTATGAGTGTATGTGCCTGTGGACACCAGCTACATCATGGTTCCTTATTTCCACTAATTGGCTCATCCAGCTAAATGAATACCAAGTTCTATATAATAGAGACAGCCTAGAGTTTTAAAGACTCCCTGATATGTATTTTCACTTGTGTACTATGTCTCATATGTGTTTGTGTGTGTGTAGTGCTGTATACATACTGCATTTGCCTATGTGCTCATGTGTGTGGACGCCTGAAAACTACCTCAGCTGTCATTCCTTGGGTTTCTTCTTCTTCCACCCACTGAAGTTTATCCTTATTAGCTGGCTAAGCTGATTCACCAGTGAACCCCAGGAATCTGTCTTTACCGCCCAAACTCTACAATTAAAGTGTGTACTAGCACACCCTGTTTATACATAGGTTCTCATTTAACCATCTGAGCTCTCTCTCCATCCTGGGCTAACCTGTGAACTCATGGGCTTATGGGATCTTCCTACTTCTGCCTCTCCAAATAGTTGGGACTGTTGGTACATGTCACAACACAGTTTGCCTAACAAATGTTTTTTATTAAATAAAAAATCTCAGCTTTTGATGAACTAAGTTTTTTTTTTTTAATTTCCAGCTTTCTTTTTTTCTTTTCTGATTTTATCAGTTTAGTTTATTGCTCAAATCATCACCTGATTCCTCTCTCTCTCTCTCTCTCTCTCTCTCTCTCTCTCTCTCTCTCTCTTCCCTCTCTTTTTCTCTCTCTCTCTTTTAAGAAAAGTTTGTGCGTTCTTCTTTGGCCTGATATTTACTCAGTATTTATTTTATATGGGGTTTTCTGCTGCCATTGTTGGATATTGTGTATATGCTTGCCTCTTATTGCCAGGGAATTAAAAAGTACTATCAGATTAAGAAATAATGGATTATTTTCAAATTATAATGTTATATAATTTAAAGATTCTTGTAGCCAGTTTTTAAAATTATTATTACTATTATTAGTTTTGAAAATATTACAAGGTACCTTAAAATAGTTGACTGACTTTCCAGAACAATGAAATTAAAAAAGCAAAAATAAACGATTTTAGCTATTAAAAATTATATCACTGTTAAGTGCTCCATCTTTGTAAGTATTAAAATCACATTTATGGGGCTAGGGAATTGGCTCAGATCACCTGTTGCTTTTGTAAAGGACCCAGGTTTGGTTGTCAGCACCCATATAGTCCTTCGAGACTGTGTAAGTCCAAAGATCTGACAAGCTGTTCTGGCCCCACAAACTTTAGGCATGCACACACACACACACACACACACACACACACACACACAGAGAGAGAGAGAGAGAGAGAGAGAGAGAGAGAGATAAAAATAAGTCCCTTTTGAAAAAAAAAGCTAAGCATTGTGGCACATATCTTTAATCCCAATTAGCACATCTCTGAGTTTGAGGCTAGCTTGGTCCATGTAACAAATACCAAGCTGGCTGAGATCTACCCCTATTCTCCTACTTCTCCAGATTAAAAAAAAATTTAAAGAAAAAAATTATACTCATTAATTTTTAAAGTACCTTGTTAAGCATGCTGATTTTCAATGATTTGTTAAGCATGATTTTGTTTGTTTGTTTGGTTTTTATTTTTCTTGTGCTTTGTTTTGCCGTCCATGCCGTACCCCTGCCCCCTTCCCATCTCATTGTTTAGACTAGGCTGGACTTAAACTCACAGAGATCTGCTTGTCTCCAGAGTGCTGGGAAAGGCATGTAAGATGTAAGTGGGCCACCATACCCTGCAAGAGTGGTATTGTTAACAACTTTACTTATGGTTATCCCTAAATTAATAGAAAACAAATATTATTTCATGTATATTTGAATCTTCTAGTAGATTTTCCTGATTTACAGGGGGATAACTTACTTTTTATTTTGCAGCATTTTACTATAAAATAACTTGTTGATAGACTTAATTTGTGGTGCCGTGTCTAATTGTCCACCACTACAGAGGAGAGAAGCAAGAACTTGATTCATAAAGAGTTCATAGCTCACATCCAGTAACAAGACACATGGACCAGAGAAAAATACACTAAATTTTTTAGCCAAAATTTTATGTTTTATAAAATTTATATTAGGGGGCTTAAGAAACAACCAAGGAATTGGGGAAAGCTGAGAAATTTCTTCTTAGGTTCTTAAATGGACAGTAGTGTAGATGTGTGATTGAACAAGTTTAGGATACAACTAATGCGCTTAAGCTGGAAATTTACAGCATCTGTTTGTGTAGGTTCTTCATAGCCTCAGGATTGGTTTAGGACAGGATGGCTGCAGTGAGAGTCTTGGGTATGAGATGAGGTAGGTCAGGAATTTCCCCAGGAGACAGGAGGTTAGGAAGTGATTTCTAATTGTACTGTTATTTCCAGGTTCTATGTTCTGAGTCATGACGAGTATTTTCTTAGCATTCTTGTTTTTTCTTATAGTAGCTCTTACAAAAGAACTTTCTGTTGGAGATTGTTTGTTTGAGAGAGGGTCTCTTTATGTGGCCCTGGATGGCCAGGAACTCACTAAGTAGACCAGGCTGGGTGGCCTTGAACACGCAGAGCTCTGCTTGCCTCTTTTCTTATTTTTTTGTTCTTAGATATATTGAAATTAAACTCATAGTTGATCATGCGGGACACATTTGTCATCTCAGGGAGTGAAGCAAAAGAATTGTCATTGATTGGGTTATAGAAAGTAAGACAGAATCTAAACAAGCAAATTTAAGCTCCTTTCTTCTTTGGAACTGAAGAACATGCACTAAAGGAAGAGAACTGATATGTATCTTTCTGTGTCTGCTTTAAGACTGTAAGGGACCATCAGGCATGGTTGGCACATGTCCTTAATCCCTGCACCAAAAGGCAGAGGAGGAAGGTCTCTGATTTGAGGCCAGCCTGGTCTACAAGAGATCCTCTACATAGTGGCATCCTGTCTTAGGAACAAAAAAGTATAAAAGGAAATCAATCTGTTTTTTTACATTGTTGACTAACAGTATGGGATTTTACCTGCTATTTGTAAACTAATTAAATAATATGTCAGACTATAGAAATTCTGATAATTTTGTTACATTTAATTGTATTCTTCCTGGTTAATCTTAGTTACTGCTGGGCAGTGATGATACATGCCTTTAATAATTACTTAGGAGGCAGAGGTCAGCCTGATCTACAGAGTGAGTTCCAAGGTTATTGATAAGTTTGCAGAGATGGCCCAGCAGTCATCTGATGACTGTCTTTACAGAAGACCCAAATTCAAGTCCCAGCATCCATGTTTGTGGCCCCAAACCACCTGTAACTGTGTTTTTTATGAATTATTCTTATTCCTCTGACCTCTGAGGGTATCATACTCATTTGCACAGACACACATAGAAACACTAATTTAAAATAAATTTGGGGGAAAAATATTGTTCCTAAGATTTTCATTACAGTATAGTATACTTAAAAAGCATAATAAGGAGCTTTTAGTACACTGAGAAATTGTGTCACATCAAGTGAATAAATTGTTATGAGGCCATTAAAACAAAAAGTATGAAAACTGAGTGTATCTATATGGAGAAATGATGCTGTTACTTGAAAATAATCAATACAAAACTTTATTAGTAAAATAAACATGTGGGTCCTTACCGGTAGGTAATGAAAGTAAAAAAGTAATTGGTAGGGCATTAGGCATATTGATATATTCCTTAGATTTTCTGTTTAATATCACTGATGTTTTAGTAGTTTTATTATGGTTTTGTTTATTCATAGACAGTCTCACTAAGTAGTTCTTGCTGTTCTGCAACACACTGTGTAGCCCAGGCTGGCCTCCAACTCATAGAGAACCACCTGCTTTTGCCTCCAGAATGCTGAGATTAAAGGGTTGTAGCACTATCCCCAGCTAGTAGTATCTTTTAAAAGTAGATATCCTGAAAGAATCCTGTCCTGTCTCCCTCCTTGGTCTGGCATTTTCTGACACCTTTCTACCTTTAAAATCAAGTAGGATCTTCCTTTTAGGTAACTTGAGAGATGACTGAACAGTTAAGAGCACTTGTTGCTCTTAAAGCAAACATGGATTTGATCTCCAACACCCACATAGTGGTTGACATCCATAACTCCAGTTCTAAAGGATCTCATGCCCTCTTCTGACCTCCACTGAACATATATTTGTTCAGTCAAAACATGCAACACATAAATCTAATACAAATTTTTGATTTTAAAGATTTCTCTTTGGCCACCATGGCAAGTTGTTGTGCCTGTTTGACTTAATCCTTCTAACAGTGATAAGAGATGAATTTTTTTGTGTACTTCTTAAAGGAGAAAACTAACACAGAGCTGAAGCAACTGATTTGTCAATGCTCTTTAGATCACACATGGTAAGATTTGGGTTCCTCCAGATTTGTCAAGAGTTACAATTTTTGTTCTTAACCATTAGTGGTTAGTATTGAAGTATATTCATTTGGTTGTCCACATTCCTTGGCATATTATGTGACGTGTGTGTGTGTGTGTGTGTGTGTGTGTGTGTGTGTGTGTGTGTGTGTGTGTGTGTGGAGAGAGAGGGGGGCATAGATTTCTTACGCTTAGGAACAAGTCTTATCATTATATCTTTTGAAGCCCTTAAGATAGCTAACTTTGCATACAAGCATCTTTAAACTGAGCTATGGGTAAATTATACATCATTTCACCATTTTCATGGATGTCATAGCCTTTCCACTGTGGCTGCACATGTAAGTTTACTTAACATACATGGCATTCTGTATTTTTTCAATTTTGTATATGTAAGTAAGATGGGCGTATAAGAGAGATAGATATACAGAGAGAATAGAAATGGTGATTAAATGTCCTCTTTTATCGTTCTCCACCTATTCCTTGAAGGCAGAGTCTCTCCTTCAGTCTGGAGCTTAAATTTTTCAGCTAGACTGGTGGCCCAGCAAGCCTCAGTGCTCCTTCTGTGTTGGAGCTAGAGCTCTATTTGTGCACAGTTTATATGCTGGGAACTAAACTGTGTTCTTCATGATTGTTCAGCAAATGTTCTTAACTGCTGAGTTGACTTTCCAGCAGAGAGAACAAGGTAGAGAGGGGGGTGGAATTAATGAATATGAATTGTTGTATAGTCCTGTTTTAGGGCCAGTTTGAAGAAAGACAGGATAGCTAATTGGCCCAAAACAGTTATGCAGAGAATTCAACCCTTAAAAAGAGTAGGACTTCTTCAAAGGGCTAGGTATTTTTCTTTTCCAGACCTCAACTAAAACTACTGACTAGATAAAGAGTTACTAACTCATAATTTTCAAGGAAGGTTGGATATTTCTGTATCCTGAAACCAGCTTCCCAGTATTTGTTCATCCTTCTCAAAAATGTCCAGTAGTTTTCTTGAGAGTAGACTTGCTGTCCTCTCTGGAGCATTGTGTCCAATGTATAATACATAGGTGCCGAGTAGCAACTTCTGTTCTTGTTCAAGGTAAGCACAGTATGTACATTATCTAGTCTTTAGCTTACAAGTAAGTTGGTTTATGGATATGCAATAAGAAAGATTTGCCCATGGTTGAAAGTCGGGGTTCAAACCAATGTTGAAATACCTTATGGCAATAGCAATTGCTCTTGCCTCCTCAGTAGAATTTAAGAATAACAGAAGTGTTTTTAGTTTATAAGGTTCTTGTTTTGTTCTCTGTGTGATCTTTAATATTGTTTGCTTGATACCTTCCTGTATTAGTCATAACACTTGATAGACAGCTATAATTTACTGCTGTGATAGTTTTGCCCAACATGGAAATAGAATGGTGTCACTTCTAGTGTTTAATGACCCACTTGAACGTCTTCACCAGTTTGTTGTGGAGCAAGCAAACAAAAATTGCATCTATTTTCACAACTCAAATTTATTTGAACATTTGTGATAACATCTAAATTCCTTTGACCATTAATTTTTAAAATCCTTCCATAGTAAGTAACTAGATGGAATCTATAGATTTTTATTTTATAATTGTTTATTAAACCTGTAATGAGTTTCTTAGTATGAGTCTCTGTTGGTTACTTAAAAGGAAGGGTTTTGATCTGTCTATTTTGTCTTTTTAAGGCTTTCCTGCTCTGTGGCTCAATCCTCTGCCTCTGCCTCCCTAGTGTTGAAGTTAGAGATGGGGATTACAAAAGGAAGTTACTATTACAAATGTAAATGCTTTTAATCTTTCGTGATTGACATAAAATATTAGCAGTCATCAAAATTTAGATTAGTTTAACTCTACTATAAATTTTAACATAATTGCCCTTTAATATCCAGCAATAGAGCAAGTCTCTAGAAGTAATGGATACTCTTATTAAATTTCTAGCTTCAACCCAAGCTAATGCTGTTAGTGAACTAATTACCAAAGAGCCTGGTAAACATTGTGACTACTTTGGATGCAGCAAGATTTCTAGGAAAGCTTCTTCCAGAAATGTAAAAGCATTTAATTATTTGTTTTTATTATAAGTGTGAACTGATAAGGGTAAGTGGGTGGGGCAACCGGAAGTAATTACTAAGGCTAGTGGCATTTTTGTGGTTTCATAAAGGCAGAAGCTAATTATTCAGTTTTTATTTAAGTGAAATGATGCCAAAAAGGGGAGGTTCCTGCAGAGCAGCTGCACTTCTTCAGTGTCACCCTAATTTACCAAAGACACAACTGTCACAAACAGAACTTTAAACTTGATATATAGCCACAGAAGTAAGGAGGCTTTTGTTTGGAGGGCATGCTGGAGAACTCTTTTATATAAGTCAGCCGGCAGATGACGGACAATGATGAAAATTTGATTCTTTGAAGTCATAATAGTCATTGAAATGTGTGAAATTCTGGTATTGAAAAGAGAGCAGCGAGCAAGACTCTAAATGCTGGGTGGTTGCAGGAAGCTTGCTGGGAGGTTTTTCTGCATTGTGACACCAACTTCCCATTGCTTGTTCCTTACTTCCTTTGTTAAAAAAGAAAAAAAGTTGAATTCACACAAGATGAGTGGGAACAGATAATAGATGAATCAGTTTTACGTGAAAAACTGATATTTTATCATTTAACATTATTAGGATAATTATATTCTTTAATAGTGGAAATAGATTTTATTTTTAGCCCAACTGTTTAGGAAGCTTTAAATTGAGCAAATTTGTGTATTGTCTAAGTGGTAACATGATTTATTAGAGAACCTACAGATATTCTAAACTAGTGAGTTGAGACTTTTGATGGCTTCTTGTATCTTTCATGATTTGACTTTCTGATTCTAGAAAACTTCAAAAAAAGAAATTAGTAAAAGACAATCTTGACATCTTTATGTCATTTCTTACATAAAAAATAGTGTTTTAGAAAGATCACGGGTGATTGGTATTTTACTACAAGAGTAGAAATCCATAGAGAATTTCACTAACTCAGCAGTTTCATTTACAGGTCCCCCCCCCCGCCCCCAATATAAGTCATAGGTAGCTCAGTGTGAATTGAGAGGAAAAGGAGATCATTGAAGACATTCATCATAGGGGCTCACAGATGTTATAGTGGGAGCGTTAGCCCACTGTACTGTGTGTTTGAGAAGAGGTTCTTGTCACTAGCTGATGCTGTTTGCATGAAATGATAAAAACAGAATGTCAATGCATTTTACAAGTGTGAGAAATAAGTTTGTCTAGGCTGAGTGTATATCTGCAGGCACTTGGAATTATAGAGCTTCTGTGACCATTAGGTGTCTCAAGTATATGGGCTGCCAAGCCTTTTAATTCTCTGTCCTTCAGCAGCTCAGCTGGGCTGCAGGAGCTCACATCTTCTGCAGTCAGAAACACTGAGTCTGCCAAGACAACCTTCAAGGACTTCAGAACTCAGAAACTCCTTGCTTGATCATCAGTTCAAAATTGGGGGCACGTATCAATAAAGATGTGCTAGAATTTGAGGAAACATGGGATATCAACAGTTCTTAATTCATATATAAAGTATAAATGTTTATTGATTTATTTTGCCACGCATGCAATCACAGTATAGAGGTATCTCATTTTCTTGAGGTAAAAACTTAATTGAATGTTTCCTTTTGTATAGTTGACAAAAAGCCATGTAGCATAGTTATTCACAACGGTGTTGATAAGATTTGGAAAAGATGCCTGCCCATTAATTTTATAACATGCCTATAATAAGTGTTTATACTTTAATGCAACTATGATGAGGAAATATGATCTTAATCTGGAGCTAAAAAGATGGCTCAGCAGTTAAGAGTGAGAACTGTTTTTTTCCACAAGACTTAAGTTCACTTTCCAAGCATCACATGTAGCTCACAATTTCCTGTGATTCCAGCCTCAGGAGATCTGACATCCTTTTCTGGACTTTTTAGGCACCTGTACTCACATCTGTACATATCTGCAGACACACACATAATTATAAATAAATCTTTTTAGAAAATATACTAGCCTAACAATAGAGGATATTGATCAATAAACTAGATGGCAGTTGCAAAGGAATAAATAAACCTTGAGGACCTCCCACAGAGCCATGTCCCTTCAAGCTCTACATAGAGGACTATGCTTTAGAAAGTCACTTCTTGACATGTAACACTTGGGCTGGGAATATACCTTACTAATAGAGATTTTGTCCAGCCATGTTTGTAGTCCTAAGTTCAATTCCCAGCCCCTCAAAAAAAAAAAAAAAAAGTGTGTGTAAAAAAAGTGTGTGTGTGTGTATGTGTGTGTATACACGTGGGAGTGCATGCCTTAAGCCATTGTGCTGTGCTGGGGATTTAACCCAGGCCTTGTAAATGCTAAGCAAACACAAGCCTCGAAAATAAATGAACAAAAGTCACAGCTTTATTTAAAATGAGCCTGACAATTAAAAATTACCAATTAGAGCAGGTGAGGTGTCTCAGTTTGGTAGAGCTGCTTGCACCCAGGCCTGATGAATTCAAGTCCCAGATGGCACAAAATGGAAGGCAAAAACAAGTTCCTGAGAGCAGTCTTCTGAAGAGTAATTCTCTAACCTCTACAAGTACACTACCTGTACTCACACATGAAAAGAATAAAATTGTTTACAGGCTACCATACATTATTAATACTCAAGTTTTCTGTACTCATTGGACTCATATCATTTTCTTGTCTCCTAGAAATAAAGTACTTTGTTTGCTTTATATCCTAGATGTAAAAAAACAAAAAACAAAAAACCTGTTATCAGTGCACATTAGATGTTCATATCTGGCTGACAAGATGACTTAAGGGATAAAGTATTGAGCACAACTGTGAGAACCAGAGTTCAGATCCCCACCACCCACATAAGAGCTCCGCAGGCATCACTGCCTGAGGGTATCCCAGGGTTTGAGAGTGGGAGACACAAGACCCCAGACCAAGCAAGTGAGAGACGAGACCATCTCAGTAAATAAAGTGGAGAGCAACTGAGAAAGACATTGATCACACACACGCGTGCACTCCACAAAAGGATCATTAAACATGTTTCTGCATCCTTTTGGTAGTTTCTCTAAATAGATAAGGTACAGGCAGAAAGATATTGTGCTAAGCAGAGAATTAGATGCTCACTGAATTAGCAAAGAATTGTTCTTTTAGTTGTAACACAGGTGTGAGTTCAGTGTTTCCCTCTTAACCTACTGTAGCACTGTGGTTCATAACATTGATAAACCACAAGTAAACAGTTTTCATTAGAAGATACATGACATTGGAACAAAAGCGAACAAAACAGTTTACATTTTTTTTTTTAGCTTTTTAAGTTTGTTATATCCATTTCATTCTCTTTCTTAATTTTAATCAGTTATTCAAAAATATAGTAGCAGCAGCCAGGTGTATTAAACCAGTGGGCGGGACAGTTATTTACAATGGAACAACGTAATCCCACTACATGCAGGCACTCAAACATGCTCGTTTTCTTGTTCTTCCTCAGGATATTACTACTTTAACTGGTGTTCCAGAAGAGCACATCAAAACCAGGAGGGTCAGGATCTTTGTTCCTGCTCGGAACAACATGCAATCTGGAGTAAACAACACAAAGAAATGGAAGTTGGAATTTGATACGAGAGAGAGATGGGAAAATCCTTTGATGGGCTGGGCATCGACGTGAGTACTTTGAATATTGTTTTCAGACTTTCTGCTGAAAAATGTAGATTTTTTTTTTTTTCTGTAAAGCAAACACCTTTTTTTTTTTAAAAAAAAAAAAACAGCTAATATGTTCATGAAAACAATTAGGTTTACTACAACTGAAACATGAATTATATGTATTCCTTTATATATTTATAGACATGTTTATGTGTATTTGGCTCAAATAGTAAACTGCAGAAGTACTGTTTCTGGATGCTGTTGATGAGATAGCATTGATAAATGAATATTAGTTGAAAATACTCTGGAAGTGTTGTCAGTAGTTTAGTGACACTGAGTAGTTTTTGTTTCAGCTTGGTTTTTATTTTGTTGAAACAAGCTCTCATTGCATTGCTCTGGCCAGTCCAGAGTTGCTGTATAGACTATGCTGACCTCAGTGCTGTGGCCACTCTACCACCCGTTTCCTTAGTGTGCCAACATGCCCAGCTTCGCTTATTTTTAAATTCAAATAATATTCCTGGATAACATTTATTTTGTTTGCTAGAGAAATGAGAACAGAAATTAGAAATTATCTAATTTGAGGGAAACTTATAATTTTCTGAGATCTTATGATTAAGATTATAAATTAAGTTTTAGATTATGGTAGAATAATTTATAGAAGACATCTGTTTTTGTTGATGTATCCAGGAGACTTTTTTTTTTTTTTTTTAGATATTTTTCCATGTTGAAATTTCAATATAATTATATAGGGCAAATTATATAAAACATTATTTCTAGGAGTTTTAGTATCTTAAATTTTATATTTCATGTAATATATGGAGTCTTATGAATCATATGTTTTCAGAGACCTAAGACACTTAGAAGAAAAATCTTTGTCCTCATCTAGTGGTTATAATGTTGTGATCATTGTTTTGAGTTACATGAGTTCCTGGGATTCACATACTATTGCATCTCTAGCAATAATGGATCCTTATTTCAGTATTGATACCTTTTATATTCTTACATTAAGTAAGAATACAAAGTTAGTCAATATGGTGACCAGTACATATAATCACTGGGTTTGGAAGGCTGGGCCAAGATGATAGGGAGTTTGAGGCCAGCCTCGGTTAAAACAATGAGGCATTGTGAGAAAGGGGAAAAAGGATTTAGGCTGAGGGAGGGAAAGAGAAGGAAAGATTGAATTTTGTGAAGTTTATACATCTTTTATAAACACAACACTAATGGCTGAGGCATCAATAACAATATTAACAATAGAATAAATATACAAATGTAAGTAAGTACACTTTACATGAAATAGCCTTCAAATAGGGACCCAAAGAGAAAGAGAATCTTGTGTATTCTTATACTTAGATTTTATGATGTGTAGACAGTTGTGTAAAGGTATGCCTAGACTACAGAGCTATGATGTCATGGTAACAAGCTGGGAGATGTCAGCCAAGCTTCTTGGTTGGAATTCTCATCTGTGGCCTATGTCTTCGGGGATACATTCTTCTTCTGTAGGCATGATGGACACCTCTAGAACAAACATTTCATATGATGTAAGAGGAAGGTCAGAAACTTCTAATAAGCCTGCTTCAGAGGGCCAGAAACACCTGGCTGCTGCTACTATATTTTTTTAAATATATCTAATACTAGCATGTGGAGTGTAGGAAAAATATCATATATCTGTAGGTTTATAGTTATATGCAGATGTGGTACTGTGCAGCATGAATTCTGGTTGTAATAAAGGAAACTCAGAGCCAGATATCGGGAAAAGGCTGGAATATCAAAGAGAGGAAACACCACAGTCAGATCTCACCCAGCTGTCTTCCAGCTTCCTCAGCCTCGCTCATGGTCACTTCTACTGCCTCCTCTGTCTTCCTACACCTGCCTTAAATACCCTCTTCATCCAGTTGTTTCACACCCACGTTAAGATTAAAGGCGTGGGCTACTACTATTTGGTAGTTAGCCTTGAACTCACAGAAACACAGAAAGAACTCTGTCTCTGGAGTTATGGGATTAAAGGCCTGGCACCACCACTGCCTGCCTGGGAGCCTGGAACTCTCTCTGTAAACCAAGCTGGCCTCAAACTCAGATCTGCAAGATTAAAGGCGTAGGTCACCACTCCCAGTCAGGCAAAGGGCAAAGGTCACTATTTCCATCTTTCCTGTGTGGGGATTAAAGGCATGAGTCACCACTGTCTGACCCTCCTGGACTGACTGTGGGTGGATCTCTTCTCTGATATTCCAGACTGGTTTTATTACATATATAACATATTATTACTATAGTACTGGGGTCAACTCTAGGTATTTATGTTGCCAGACAAATATTCTACATCTGATCTGTGTCTTCAGCTTATTTTTTTTTAACAGGAAGAAGAAAGTATCTATTCAAGTCATTTTTAGTACTGACAGACCATTTTTGAATATGTTGAAAGAGAAATGACAGTAGATCTTATACCTAAAATACATCTTTTTCTAAAGACCCTAAATTTCCTCCTGTTGGTGATCTAGACTTGATGAGTTGTCCCCCCCCCCCAATAGATTATCTCTCATTTGAACCTATCATATGAATGAAATGACATGGAGGATCTGACAGAGACCTAATCTCAATGAAAATTCTGCTAGTGTTGTGACAGAAGCCTGACCCCAAATATTTGTTGCTTTTTTTTTTTCTTTTCTTTTTTTTTGCATGTTTTAGTGGTGGCAGATAAGGAGGTTGCTATGTACTTAAAAAAAATAATTTCTCAAAGGCCACTTTCTAAAGATAAGTGTGCTTTGATCTTTGTTTTTAAGATTTTGAAATTCCATTTTAAAATACTGTATTGACATTTTGTATCTGAAGCACAAGCTTCTTATGCTCTTTTAATTACCTGAGTCTTTCAAATGTTAGAACTCAAAGGTAAAAGATTTATCTTTATGTAAACTTGAAAACCATTATAAGATGCAAAAATCATCACAAATTTGGCCCAAAATTTTTATAGTATAAATGTCCTTAAGCCAGTAGGGTATCACAGTAAAGCCAGAATAAACCGTTTCTTGCTGTTTAATAGTACAGCTAGGTGGTTATTAAACTAATAGATTTTTTTTCTTGACATTTAATTATTGTCTATGTGTGTGCATACGAGCTCAGGTTTGGCAACAAGCTCCCTCAACCTACTGAGCCATCTTAGTAGAGAAGTATCAATCTATCATTTAGTTTCTATAAATGAGTTTTTTGTTTTATGTCACATGGGCATGGAAGGCCATCTAGTTTTAGCAGAGGTATTCTTGAATTTTCATGCTGCTAGTTCTCTCATTCGCTTATCAGTTAGTAAGTAAGATTGTCTATTTCTCTAGCACTGTTTGACGTCATTACAAAGTCTCAATTCTGTAAATTCTTCAGTCAGCATTAGCTATTTCTCTTTATTAGTTTTGTGAATAAGTAAGTGAGTGTTTGTAGATGGGAATAATCTAGATATAAAAATCATCAGCCATTCTTCTCCTGCCTTCTACTGTATACATATTCTCTATGTCCACAAAAGAGAACTCAATCAACATAGACTTGGGGGTTGGTTTTTTCCTCAGAATTTACATGTGTATTTACATGTATATATGTGGTTTCATGTGTCTTTTGGTGAAATTTGATGGCACAAGTTGCTGAATCAAAAAGCTGGTTGATCACATATTCATCCACACAGAGGAAGCTGATAGGGATGAGAGGTAGAGTGGGGTCATAAACCCTCAAAGACTGCCCCCAGTGTCCTGCTTCCTCCAGCAGAGCTCTTCCTCCTAAAGGTTCTCTAATCTCTGCACACATGACACCAGCAGGCGACCACAGATGCAAATACATGAGTTTGTGAGGGTATCTCTCATTCAAACCACAACTCTTAGCGTTCTTTGCTTGTCTGAGGTCTTCTAAAAACATTGTCAATGCAAGAAGGCTTTACAGATATCTTTTATGGAGTCATAATCCCATTAAGTCAAGACTTGCTAGATGTTTTTGATAATTTTTATACATTTATGTTAAAATCTTGTATGTGAACAAAATATGGTTCTTGAAAAAAAAAGAAATACCATAGAAAAAGAACAATATTATATACCCACACTGAGAAGCAGCTTGTCCAGTATCCCAGAAATGTTTTGCCTGTTTTTGTATTTTATTAATGAGAATCCATGATGTGTACTGTGACTGGTGTTTTTGTACAACATTGTATTTGCAGGATTCATCCATGTTATTACCAAAGCAACACTTTGGTTTTCAGTTTGAGTTTTTATATTTAATTCTGAAGTGAAGAATCTCATGTAGACCCTTTAATGAGTGTATGAATTCCTGATATTCTACTTTACCCTTAAAACAGCAGTCATTGATTTATAGTCAAATAGGTTTATATTGTGGATTATCAGTAATACGTTAATTCTGATTCTCACTCGTCTTGAACTAATGACAGCAGCTGTGTAGAGTTTTGTCCTGGTAGATAGCAACATTACTGATAGATCACCTGGACCCAGTGCAGGATTGATTTGGCTTTTTGTTTTGTTTTCCTTGCCTTGTTGGGGTATGACTTGGTACTGACATTCCAGTGCAGAGCACTGAAGTGGACAGCTACAGAAACCTCTGCTCTTTTTCTTCTCCCCCCCCCTTTTTTTTAGTTCTAGCCTTCCCATCTCTGTCCATTCATACACAGTGCAAAGGTTCACTACTCTATGGAATCCCTTACTTCACAGATTTACCCCTGTACATCAGGGTGCTCTGCCAGCAGCCCTAAACTTTATCTTTAGATTTCTGTTGACAAGCTATGCCTTTTTGCTTGACTTCTCCATATTCCTATTTGTCTGAACTAGAGAATTCTTAGGTGAAAAACTGTGAACTGTGTGTGTTTCAGTATAGTTTTTTTTTTTAAAGAGGAGGGCAGAATTCTCTGCGTTTATTTTTGCTTTGGGTCTTTCTCTGTTTTGTTAAGAGATTCTAATTGCCATGCATGTATTTGTTAGTCAGGTACACTGCCTAACATACAACCTTCTTTATCTTTTCTGACTTGGAACCTCACAAATTGGGAATTGAGCAAGTAGAGGATAAAAGTAAAAGTAGAAATATAAAGATTGAAAGACAGATAGCTGGAGAGGACAGAGGATGAGAGATTTCATGGAAAAGACTGGTACTCTATGTGAGCATGAGGGATGATTGGGGTGGATTTCATATGTAGAGATGCTAGGAAAGTATTCTCAATGGAAGGAAGAACTGAACTGACAGGGAAATGTGTTCATAGAAACAAATGTAATTTGACTAGGTAATTACATATAAGGGGGTAATTAAAAATGTCTGCAAAAGCATTCTGACCGTACAATGCAAGTAAGGACGTAGAAACTACTTGAAGTTTTGACTCGACACTAGGAAAATAAATAATAGGAAGATAAATGTGGTAACATGTTAAACGATGGGGTGGAATCCAAAAAAGCATACTGAAAGATTTACATTTTGTAGCAACGTAATCTAGAAACAGTTATAAAATATAAGAGATGAAGGAGGAGGATGACAAACCAACTGGAGGAATGATCGCTTGTTAGCAGGTGTAACATTTAACTTACATCAGTTCTTCATAAACAGATAATTACAAAGTTCTGTCACTTTTGCAGTAAATCAGTCTGTACTCCTGAGTGCTCTCTCTCTCTCTCTCCACACACACACACACACACACACACACACACACACACACACACACACACACAATTATTCTGAACTAACCAGTGAGCCTGTCAAAACTATTCAAATTACTGTTCATATTTATATTGGCACTTCTGAGTATAACTAACTTATTTAGCTGTCAGCTGAGAAATTATATGTGCCTTGAAAAGGAGCATCAATACAAAAATTATTATTCTTATTGTTATTAATATAACTAGTCAATAGAAGGTGTTTTTTTTTTCCCTTACAAGTTATTCTAAGAATCCATGATTATAGGGGACATAAGAAATCTCAGAAAGCCCACAGTGTGTGACCAGATTTCATCAGCAGTTTGTGGGACTGAATGAAGACCAGGAAAGCTACTTCAGTACTCTGCTTATCTCTTGTCTTTCTGATGTCCAAGTACCCAGAAGACTGCTTCTTTTTGTTCTTTCAAGATTAGCTGGCATGTAGTGCAGGCCAATTTTGAATTCTCTATGTAGTGAAGCATGACCTTAAATTTCTGATTCTCTATCCCAGGGTGTTGAAATTACTGATATGTGCCTCCTACATTTAGTTTTATGCAGTTCTGAGGATTAACCTAGGACTTCTTGCATTCATGCAAGGACTTTATCAGCTAAACTATGTCCCTAGCCCCCTACGTCTATATTTCTGAGCAAGTTCCCACAGAATGTCATATTCACCTCTAAGAGATTTGCATTAAACATTTCTGGCAAACATGGTTATGCTTTTATAAACATAAAAATAAGGGATTTCAAGTCTTAGATATTTGTTTTTGTTTTAAGTAGACCTTTCACTTAAAAGAACATGATTAGTGATGAAAGGTGTTTTTGAGAGTAGTTTTGTGTTTTTTGTTTTGTTTTGTTCTAAGGATTCATGGGATATAGATACGTCTTAACTACAATTGGGTCCCAGCAAATCCATTATAAATAGAAAATGTCATAGATTGAAATGTTTTCTATTACTAGTCTATTGAATGTGGTAGTTGAGTGATGCAGTTGTCTACTGCTGTGGTCCAACATTGCTAACTATTTCATTGCTGTTACTTATCATTCAGGTGAACATTTAAAATTTGAAATATATTTTCTTGGACCAGTGGCTCAGTGGATAAAGTCAACTCCTGCAAGTTGTCTTGTGACCTACATACCTGTCCACTAGCATTTGTATACACACACACACACATGCTTACACACTACATATTTTTAAAAGGCAAACATTTTCTGTTGTTGCATATTGCTCAAGCAGTATCATAATGCTAAAAATCTTAGGTAAACAGTGATAAATTGGTGCCTGCCTGCACTGACAATTCATTTCCTGATACTAAAGTTTCTAAGGTTGATTTGGGAATCTTCTGGGGTTTTAATTCAAAACTTTACTTTGTCCTTTTTGATAAAGCTTAATAAACCTTAGTGAAAAGATTGAATGCTTTTGCAATTATGCAATTATTTATTATTAGATAATGCATACTAGAAAAATCAGACCTAACACAGAAATAAAATGGTTTTCCAGAGATTATACAAATGAAATATTGTCATAATTTTGTTGATATTCTACCAGTTGTCCATTTTCTAAACATTGTATTTAAAACATTGATTATCTTGCAACTAAAGCTTAATATTAAATCATGGACATTCTTTCTTCTAGGGCTGATCCTCTGTCCAACATGGTCCTAACCTTCAGTACCAAAGAAGACGCAATTGCCTTTGCAGAAAAAAATGGTACGATTGAGCTAACTTCTTTTTTTCCTAAATCAAGATTTTGCATTCTCATCCTTGAAACCATTTAAGAATTTGAAATTTGAATAGATACTTAGCTGGCCAGTCACTCAGCACCAGGCCAGATGCTGATCCTTGACACCTACATGCTAGCAGAGAGAGTAACTCTCACACGTTGTTCTCAGACCTCCGTGCACATCTGGAGTGGACATGTGCACATTTGCACACATACAGTAAGTAATCATGAAAAAAATGTTGTTTACTAGTATATGGAATTTGAGCTGAAAAAAATCATTCTGTGTATCTAACTCAGTGGTTTTTAGGTTAGATTTTACATCAAAATTTTGCTTTGCCCTAATCATAAATTCTAAAGTGGATTGTCCAGTTTTACATAGAAGATCAAAGTTGTAATAGAGACAGAGAATAAGGTCACTTGCTCACACTTGTTTCTGAATCTTCCTGCAAAAGCCCCTAATTTTAGTCACTTAAGCTCTAGTTGCATGGATCATATCATTCAGATTCCAGTTTTGACACTTCTCTGTAATTCTTTCTTCATTTGACCTAAAATCTAATGCCTACCTGATAGCTTTTCAATTACTTGAAGGGAGTTGTTTCCATATTCAGTTATGTCTAGATTTACTGCTTTAGTAGATGTGACAGGTCTAATCCAAACATAATTTCAACAGCACATTACATTTATGCAGCATAAAAATATGTAGAAGCCTTTGGAAAAAAGCTAATAAATAATACATGTAGTTTATGGTGATCTTGCTGTAAACAAAATTTAAAAATTCTTTGTAGAAAATAATTTTCTACAAATAAACCAATGTACTATAGTGAAAAGGAGGCATTAGAGCCTCCTTGAAATTATGTGTTTAATTTCGTAGTGATTTTAATGCTTTTTGTCCACAGTTAAGAGTACAAAAAAATGGGCTGGAGAGGTGGCTTAGTGTTTAGGAATACTGACTGTTCTTTCAGAGAACCCAGCTTCAGTTCCCAGCACTCATGTGGTGGCTCAGAGCTGTCAGTAACTCATGCATATAGTGTATACACACACAGGCAATACACATAAAATAAAAGTAAGAACAGTACAGATGAAATGGGAAAGGCAGGTTTGCCTGAAATGTTGTAGGTAATTGGTGGTGTTTGCCTCTCCCCACACCACCCTCCCTGCATCTGACGTCCTTGCAGTCGGTGTCTTTTACACCTAAGCACACTCCTGTGTATTTGACAATGCACGTGTTATGTGACTTTCCCTGGGGAAAAGGTCATCCAATGGCTATTCCCCCAGATGAGGCACCAACAACAGACCAAAGAAGCTACTTCACTCATGTCTACCTTAGCAGTGAATTTATTGGATGGATGCTCTAAGGTAGCTGTATCACTAGGAAGCCTACCCCGCCTTTGGTGATAACTCCCAAAAGCTGTTTTGTAAGTAGCTCCACTGAAGAACCTCCTCTCCTGGTTACTGTTTACTGCTTCTGTGACCACCAGAAGAGGCTGGTGAATCTTTGAACTTTCTGAGCTTACTAAGTTTCTTAGTTTCCTGAGCCTCTTTCCCCCTTCAGGATGGAATGTTGATTTTAAAGGAAATGGCTAGACAAGATGTTAGGAAATCTAAGTTTAATACAGAAAGAGATATTTAAATTCTAGCTAGGCCCTTCGAATTTCAATCTATATTTGTTATCTATTGGAATGAGAGATAATATATACACTTAAGTCATTCTTAGTGTAAGGTATTATATGTAAAAATTTTGTGTTATCTAATATATGTGATGTACAAATCTGAAAGCACTGTAAATGTTTTCTAGAATATTTGTTTTACTTCCTCATTTAGTATTACATCACCTTTTTAAAAGTCTATGGTCACAATCTAGGGGTATACAGGAGAATGGCAGAGCATATGCTGAACCTACTCTGGGTTTAGAGCCAAACTAACTGTATTTGAAACCATGGTTGGTGATTGTGACTTTGTACTTCTGTTTCCAAAATTAATTAATAAATAGTAAGTGGTTAAATAGGATCTGACACATTATGTGTAAAAGTACATAAATATATCTTACGTTGTTAGTAATAGACCAAAACCTTTTCTTTAGAAAAGGGTACTTTTCTTGGGCACTTTTTGGCCAAAGTTGTAAATTTCTTTCATATGAAATTGTCAGTGTAACTGTATTACTATTTTAATTCAAGATAGCATTTCTGTATTTTAATTAAACAGTTCTATTAATGTTTCCATCTTTCATGTCTCACACCTTGCAGATTACTCATCCAGGGTTTGTATTATGAGTTCAATAACAGGAAATCTAATTACACTGTTAAATCCCTAGCTAGTCTTTCTCTAAGTGATCACAAGGCATGTATGCCTACGGTTGCTATGTGACTTGCAGGTGTGAAGTACACACTGCTGCTATTGAAATGAGGTGATTCTCTACTTTATTTTTTACCTCCCTGGGAAAGAAAGTGGGTAGAGACAGTAGGAGCTGTAACTTGAGAAAGTTCAACAGCTAGTGACAGGGACTGCAGCCTGCAGGCCTAACTGAGGTCAGAGGCCAAGGAAAAAGGAAGTGTTCTGAAAATAGTGTACTTTAGCAGTTTTTCCTTTTATCTCTAATATCTAAATGTTAAATTTAAAAAAGAGAAGTCATGATTGTCATTTCCTTACATAGAGTTATTTGTAGAGTATCAGTACAGTACAATGAGAGATAAGATTTATAGATCTGCTTCGTTTATAGACATGTTTATTGACCTCTACTGTATTTTGACAACTTAGGCAACAAATGTCCTCGTGCAGTTTATTTAGAAATTGCCATAGTCATCACTAGAACCCCAGGAGGCATGAACATTCACCAGCCTACTCAAGGAAACTAGTGTGGAGACATTAAGTAACGCTAAGTAGCAAGGTCACATATTTACAATTTGAACAATTTTTATTTAAATAGTCATGGGCCAGTGAGGTGGCTCAGCTAGTAAAAGCACTGATAATTTAATCCCTGGGACCACATTGGTAGGAGGAAAGAACTGACTCCCCCAAGTTGTCTTCTGATACATGCAGATGTGGCACTTGAACACATGCACACAAAATAAATAAGGATAGTTAAAAAGTCATATACATTCTTTATCTATAGTCCATGATGGGTCCTCTACGACACTGGTAGAACTCACTTGTGATAGTGACCATATGGACCTGAAGGCCTGAAAATAATGACTGCTTGTCCAGTGACAGAAAATGTTAGTTGTCCTCTGCTTTGTTATTTATTATACATACCAAGCAAGTAGCTTACCTGCTGTGCTCTGCTCCCAGACCCTGATCTTTCCCTATTCTTCCCCAATTCTATTTCCCATTCTTACTGGGTAAGCTTTTTTCCTTCTAAATTAAAAAGAAAGGGAGGGAGGGAGGGAGGACCTTAAAAGGTGTTTTTTGGAAATTAAAGTATAATTATATCATTTCCCCCTTCTATGTATACCTTCTTCCCCTTCCATCAAATTCATGGCCTCTGCCTCTTTTTCTCTAATAATTGTATTTATATATGTAAACATATGCATACATGCACAGTCCATGTAATGTTATCTGTATGTATATGCTTTCAGGGCTAAACACTGGCATTGGATAGCTAATTAGAAAACGCTTCCCTATGGAAGACTTATTTTTCCTGCTTTCAGCGTTCCTTAGCTGCCCATAGTTCTTTATGTAAGGTTGGGGCTCAGTAAGATTTCTTCCTTACATGTCAGTCTGTCTGTTGGTGTTATTTGCCTTCAGGTCTTCTTCAAGCAGCCTTGATAAGCCTTCATGTTGTTAAGCTTCCCTGATGTTGCTAGGAGACACACTACAAACATCCTGATTCTCTGACTCTTAACCTCTTTCTCTGTGTGCCTGGAGACTTAGATGCAGGAGCTGTGTTGGAGGTGAAGCAGTTGGGACTGAGCCCCATTTGTTCTCTGCTTTTTGATCAGTTGTGGTTTCTCTAATGGTCTCCATCTGTTGCAAAGATAAGTTTCATTGTTGAAGGGTGATAACTGCATTTGTCTTTGGGTATAGGATAAATATTTAAAATGCAGCTAGGGAAGATGCTGCTTTAGTAAAGTGTTAGTTGTAGGTTCTCCTCCAAGATCCATGATTTCACTAGCCTTGAGTAGTTGGCTGGGTTTCTGGTACAAGATATGATTTCCCTTTTATTGAGCAGGCCTTAAGTCCAGTTAGAGAGCTTGTTTTACCCCCAAACCCTTTGAACTTTTACAATGATCCCCTTGTAACTCTTGTAGTACAGTTGTATATCTCACTTTTTTTGCATTGCAGTTGTTCAGAACACTCTGTTACATGTCAGTGCTGTGTGGCCAAGCTCTTTGGTTAATCATTATGTGGGGTTTAGTTACATTAAATTTTATCTGGCCCACTAAATTATAAACACCTATCAGGGAAAACAGAATTTCATTCATCTTTTATCTTTAATGTGTTCAATACATATTGGTGAATTTCAATTAGTATAGTTAGAATTATTTCAGATTCAGTTACTTTCCAGAAAACATAGTAATTTTAAGTTATTCTCCATAGCATTTAAACTTTTCTAAGCCATTTTAATTTGCTATTGCTTCTGTCTCATAATAGAAATATTAAATTTTATTGATTAGAAATTTGAAAAAAAAATGATTTTCAATTATTGATTAGCAATTTTTTTTACATTTTAAAATCATTTACCTATTTTATGTGTGTGGATGTTTTGTCTACATGAATTCAATATGAAGATTTAGATTTGTAGTTGGAGACTTCAGCCAAAAAAGGAGTGTGTGTCATGTGCCTCCAGAGGCCCTGGGTCTGAGATTACAGACAGTTGTAAGCCACCATGTGAAGGATGGCAGTTGTACCCAGGTCCTCTGAAGAAGTAGTAGTGAGTACTCTGAATCAGTGAGCGATCTTTTGAGCACCCATATCAGTTTCTTATATAGGAGAAAAGGGAATTTCTCTTTCTCTTGAACTTTGATAGGCGAGTCATTGAAAATAAAGCTGACAGATATGGGACTATCAAAAGGCCCGAAAGTTGTAAGGTTTCGTTTTGTAAGCTGCAGAATGGAGTCAAAGTTTGGAGTTGGAACATGGGGATGGATCATGATAGATTATAGAAGCATGAGATGAGGAAACTCATGGTGAATAAAGATTATTACAGATTTTTAAAAATTTCTTTTTTGTGCTCACCCATGTATATATATCCATTTTTCTCCTTCCACTGTGAATTCTGGAGATGACGCTTAGGTTGGCATAGGGTTGCAAGCATCCTTAGCTGCTGAGTCATCTCACTGGCCCAGATTGTCTTAAGTTTTCAAGTAGCTCTTTCCAACAACTAGTGGTAGGCAGGCAGGCAGAGTAGGTATGAGCAAGGTGAGCAGCTGATGTCTAGTTTTCTTTTCCTGTGATGAAAGTTTGTTTTTGTTGTTGTTTTTGATGACAGCTGCCCACTATTTTATGAGCATTTTTCGTCAGTTTGTTGTATAGCTTTATGTTGCTGTGCCCAAATACCTAATATAAACAAATTAAAAGTAATATAGGGCTGGGCAAAGCGAAACATTTCATTAGTCCCAGCACCCAGGGAGCAGAGACAGGTAGAACCCTGTGAGTTCAAGAACAGCCTGGTCTATAAAGCAAGTTCCAGGACAACCAAGACCATGCAGAAATCTTGTCTTACTCCCCTCCCCAAAAAAAGATACAGGAATATTTTGGAGTACTTTTGAGAAGGATAGGTCATGGGGAGCCAAGATATAGAAACTCCACCACTTCCAAAACTGTCTTGAGCCATTGGCTTTAATGTTAATTTACAAATTCAAAACATGAATTTAGGAACCACTAAGAATGAATTTTAGAAGTCAGAGATTAGGCCCAGTAATGGTGTTACATGCTTTTAATCTCAGCCACTATGGAGCAGAGGCAGGTGGATCTTGGTAAATTTGAGGCCAGCCTGTTCTACAAAGGGAGTTCTAGGATAGCTACACAAAGAAACCCTGTCTCGAAAAACAAAAAAACAAACAAACAAAAAACTGAAGATTTAGATTTATAGGTAGAGACTTTAGCCGAAAAAAGAATAGAGCATGAAGAGCACCCATTTATATATATATCAAGAGGGGCCCAGGAAATACACTACCATTGCACTGCCTTATATAATAAGGCTTTACCAATTGGAGGAAGGGGCTAGGTGAGCTGATGTGTCCAGTTCTTTCCAGGTGCTGCAGTGTCTTATACTTTCTGCCATGTCCTCCTGGTTTCTAGGAAAGGGGTACTCTCTTAGGGGAAACGAGACAAGGAGATACTAGATCCCATTCCTGACGTCTTCTAGCCTCTGACAAGGACTAGACTGCCCACAGACTCAAGGAAATCTCTGGCTTGTAGCCAAGAAAGAAACTGGTCACTTTTCTGTGTGTGTGTGTGTGTGTGTGTGTGTGTGTGTGTGTGTGTGTGTTTACCCTGAGCTGCCTACCCATTCTCATCAACAGTAGGAAAGATTTCCTCTAGTTTCTTAGTTGAAAAGTCTTTCTGCAGTTGGTTGGCCCTCTTGCTTTGGGGTAGAACAATTTGTTAGGAGAGCATGATGTGGAGGCAGCTGTTGACTTGACCTGTCACACAGCTTCCTCCAAGAAGACTCTGCTCCCCGGCAGCAGTGTCGCCCCTTCATGACTGGTATTGCCCCCTTGTGACTAGGCCTTCAGTGAGCCTGTGGGGGACATTTAAGGTTGTACCATAACAGTCAGATAAAGGGAAAGAAGGGCCAGAAACAGGAGAATGGGAGAAGGCCTGGAAGATTCTGATTTAAGTACCTGGCAAAGCAAAGCACCAGCCTTGAAGATCCCTCTTTCAGAACCACAACACATACATTTTAGTGCCTCTAAAACTTCCTACAGACAGCAAATGTTTTTCTGTCAAACTAATGTAGGGCTTATCGTGAATTTTTAAGGCTGATCACCCTGAAGTACATTGCAGCATTCTTAAAAATCCTTTCATAATGTTGGTGTTGCTTCCAAATTGTATGTGATCCTTGTTCTAAAGTCTTACTCTCTAAATGTTTTGAAATTTGAAAAAGTTAAAAATAGTTAACTAGGCTGTTGTGGCATATAGCCTCCAGAAGCAGAGGCAGGCGGATCTCTGTGAGTTTGAGGCTAGCCTAGTCTACAGAGTGTGTTTTAGGACAGCAAAGGCTATCGGGAAACCCTGTCTCGAAAACAAAAGCTAAAGAGAAAGCCCACGACTAGTCATGGTGTCTCTGCTCTATGGAGCCCATGTTTTTAGAGGCGAAGTGCTGCTTCTGACACTGACGGGACTTGAAAATTCATCTAGATCCACACTGACCATGTGGGAGGGAACACTGCTGTCAGTATCCGGTTAGAATCAAGGTGTGCTGTCAGCTTAAAATATGATCATTAATAGTTTTTATTACATGTTAAAGTAATAATTTTTAAATACTTTGGGCTAAATATATGATTCAAACTAACTTCTCTTGCTTTTTCATTCATTTCTTTGGTGTGACTACTAAAATTTAAAACAAAAGAAAAGAATTATGTGTTCACCCATCTCCATTGATGGCACCAGTCTAGAGTCCTTAGCAGTACACAGGGTACATGTTGTCTCTATATGCTAAATCTTTCATTGGTATATCTGAGAACATATGTGAGAAATGAGGGGAAATCACTTATTTTTAACCAAACAAGGACTTGTATAGATCTGTCTTTTTACATTAGAATGGTTTACTCCTGAGAATAAGGAAGTTTTCTTCCTCCATCCAGGTGCTAACTTCTGAACTGTCCCCAGATTCTGCCTTTTCTTGTATCCCTTTCTCATTACTCACTTCCCCTGGAAGGCCAGCTCTTGAGAATCAGATAGTTGGGAAGACAAGACTGAATGGCACTAATACAAAGTAAAGTAAAGGCTTTAGGCTTTACTACACATCCTAACCCTCAAACCCTACGTCTATCCCAGAGGAACTCTTCAAAGATAACCTTTGTCTGGGAAGGGGGAAGAGTCCAAGGTCTCTGAAATGTAGATGAACCTACTTCTGGTCTTTGTGACGGCAAAGACCGACCTTTCTCACCCAGGTGGCCTAGGGAGGGGGCGGGGAGGAGGAAGCTACCTCATAGAGAGAGGAGGTAGGAGACAGCTGTGGAAAATATGGATGGTAGAAGCCTAAAATCTACTACCATTTACATGCTAATAAAAAACAGAACCGGCTCTTTCTCCTGTTTGATGTGATTTGGAACTTTGTGACTTTTCTCTAGTATGGCATTTTACCCCCTGTGTTTTTCCCCTTGTTGTTAGCTGTAAAAGTCTTTGAAATTCTCAAAACGAAGGAAGGTTTTCCTCAAGAATAAGAGAACAGAACAAGCTGTGAAACTACTTTGTGCTCATGGTGGGTCTATTGGTGGAGAAAATCTCCTTTTGAAGATAGAGGTAAAAGCAGGAAAAATATCCAGCCTTGGGTTTTGAATGTTCACACAAAACACAGTTTCACAGACAAAGGGAATTACAAGATAAGTTTATTCTGAGCAGAATATGAGTGACATGGACTCAGGTTGCCCCAAATAGTACTTTACATTATGGAAGTGATTACATGAACTTTTATGTCCACTGAACAAAAGGAAGTCATAAAGCAGAGCAGATCACAGTCAAGCTAGGAAAACTCTTACAGGGTTTCTTTTCTCTAATTGTTTTGTTTTTGTTTGAAACAGGGTCTTATGTAGCCCAGGATGGCCTACAGCTTGTTTTGAAACCTGGGTTATACTGGAACTCATGGTAATCATCCTGGCTCAGGCAGGTTCATTTGAAATATAAGCATGAAACACATGACCCCATGACCAACAACTTTGAGTTTTGGTGCCTGTCTTAGGGTGGAAAGATCTGGTCTCTTGAGTACCTTTCATTCAGCTAATTCAGGGCAGTATTCTCCCTTGTGGAGATAGCTTCTTGAGATAAAGATAGGAAGCATGCAGTAACATGTATTCAAATGATGGAAGATACAGTAAGGTCCGTCTACTTACTAAATATCTGCATGGGAAACTCAGCTAAGGTTGTGTGTTCAAAATTAATGCCTGTGGACCTGGAGGATATTGAGATTCAAACTAAAGTTCTTCTTTTTTTTTTTTTTTTAAATGTACTTGAAATAGTTTTCTGTTATTAAGCAAAACAGTACAAGGATTTTGATTAGTGGAAAGAGAGAGTGACAGCTGAACCAATCTCCCTGACTTCCTGGGAGGTAGATGGATAAGGAGAGGAGCCATGTCTAGGTCCTCATGGCAGGAAGCCTGGCAGCTTCAAACAAAGGCCTTCCAGGGCTTTTATTCTCTCCTGACAGCGGGTCCCTAGTGGTGGACTGGCTCTGCAAATTAGAGTCCAGAACAGGACATGTTACACAGCAATTGGGGGACAGTCAACCATTCTGTCTGTCTTCAAACCAACCAACCCTAGATTAGGAGAGGAAGAGGAAAACTCTTCAGGACTTACAGAAAAAAGCCTGCCCTCTAGAAGAGACTTAATGTTGGCTTTCCAGTCCTCCTCTGCTTTGGGGGAGCGGGGCGGTGGGGGGGGGGGTGTCTGCAGCACACTGTGTTCCCTCACCCCCAATATAAACACCTTTCTTCAGTTGCTGATCCTGTCTGCTTCTGTTAGTGCTGTTTGAGATTTCCCTGTGATCCCTGTTGTGCTTGAGATTTTTCTTGCCTTTTAAATCTTTAACTGGCAGAGAAAATGAATCCAATAGTAATTACTAGAACATAGCCTCCTATGTTATTATTTTGGTAATCTTTTTACCTATCAGATTTAACTTCTGCGTGGCTAAGCATCTGTTGACTTAATGTCTCTTCTAAAACAGCTTTTCAGTCATAGCATACCAAATAAATGTACTTATTCTAAATGCCTTCCTTTGCAGCTTGAAGTGTCTGAATTTAATGAGGTCACCTATGGAGTCTTATCATTATGTGTTTTGTTTAGGATTTTATTTTAGAAAGGCAAAAATAAAAATTGAGGGTCAAATATTGTAGCTCAGCAATGGGGCACATACTCAAGCTTAAACAAGCCCTGGATTTGACAGGCAGTGCCATGGAAATACATAGTAAAGCATGAGGTGCTAGGAGTCAGTAGATAAGCCTGCAGTAGGATAGTGCTTACCTAAATAGTGAAATTTGTCTGCTCATTTCAAAGTCATAGTAAATCATAAAAATTAGCAGAGAAGTTGCAGAGCTATCTGTGGAAACAGTAGCCTAAGACTAAGCCCAGCAACATGAAGCAAACTTTGCTTAAGATTGGATTTTTTTTTCAGACTTAATATTTTCATATCCAAGGAAGCCATATTTACTCTCATCAACTTGCTGTATTCGGGTCTGTATTCTTTATGACATAAATATCCTCTTTCCCCTTGATAAATAGGTCACATCCTGTCATATTGCTCACAAGAGTTTTTTCATTGTTTACAGAAAAAGTTTGAACTTCTTTCCCATTGTTATACCAATTTTCCTTTTTGGGGGGTGAGCTGAGACAGGGTTTCTCTTTGTAGCCCCTCTGTCAACTAGGCTGGTCTTGAATTTACAGAGATTAACCAACCTGCCTCTGAGATTAAAGGCATGAGCCACCAGGTCTGGCCACTTCTCTCTCTGTTCTGTCTGTCTGTCTGTCTGTCTGTCTGCCTGCCTGCCTGCCTGCCTGCCTGCCTGTCTGTCTCTCTGATATCAATTGTCTTTTACCTAGAGTTACTATGATTATGAAATCATAAAAGAAATAAGTAGGAAATACGTGAACTGAGTGTGGTAGCTCACTCCTGTTTTCCAGCACTTAGGTAGTTGAGGCAAGGAGATGAGAAGCTTATGATCATCCTCTACTAAAAGATGAATAACAGCAGCTTAAGATACACATGATTCTACCCCACCCCAAATGTGCAAAATTTAATGAACTGATTCGTAGTTGTGCTGAGGTATGGATGGACAGAGAATGGCGTTTCTTAGGATTTCTCTATGCTTGTTCCTTTAGCTTGTCCTCTCTGCTATTCTATGGCACTTCTTTTCTCTTTTCTCTGTGTGAAGGAAGGGTAGGCAGTTCTTTTAGCTTCAGGGGACAAGAGCCAGAGATCAGAGTGGCCTTTCTGCTATTGCTGTTTCATTATTAAATACCCAAGTGTCATATTTGGACTAAAATCTTTGAACTTTGTCATAATTAATGGGTCACTAAACTATCTCACCTAGTAACTATCCATCTAGATATCCATTAATGTCACTTGAGTTTAAAGGCATTTTATTTACTTATTGTGTGTGTGTGTACATATGCACGTTTGTATATGTGGGTGCATACACATGCCATGGTGCATTTGTGGAGGTCAGAGAACAGCTCAAAAGAGTTGGTTCTCCTCTTCTGCCATGTGTATTCTAGGGATCAGACTCAGGTACTTAGGTCATCAGGGTTGGTGGCAAGCACCTTTGCCCACTCTGCCATTTTGCCAGCCTGTCATCTAAAGTTTTAAGAATAATCTTAGGTTAATTTTTAAGGCAAATTCTACAGAACATGATTTCTTTTGAAATAAAATTCCTGGAAGGATTAATCAACCCTGTTAAAAGACACTTTTACATTCTCATGAATATAAACATTAATCCAGAGTAACACTGTTTTATTTGACTTGTAAATTTGTGTAAGTTGAGGAAGAACACATTCAAATAGAGTAAAAGTATTGCATACCCAGCAGCTTCATCAACCAATGGTAGGCATATATCTTCACTAAAACAATGCTATCTATACCTGTGCTTCAGCCCATATGCCAGAGCACAAGAGAAAACTGTGCACTCCACTTTTCTAGTTTTAATTTTGACACTAATTTTCTGACTTGTTTTTACAGTCTGGCCAGTTGATGGTCCTCATAAACAAGTGAAAAGTTTATAGAAATCTATTCTACTGTGCAAGAAAACAAGAGAATCTGGTTAGTTAAAATCCTTGCTATTTTGAGTTCAAATAAAGAATTTGGAGTTACTGAAAAAAAAAATAGCTCGTTGGTATGAACTAGTGAAGCTTCACAATTGTGTGTTTATTAGCCTGTTTAGAATTTTAGAACTGACATCATAAATGCATCTGACTAGCTCCACTAGCATATCAAATTCAGAAAAGTGTTTCCTTCCTTCTATTGGGAGTAGTGTAAACGATAGAACTGCACATGACCTGGTGGGAAAATATTAATGATGGTATAAAGAGCAGAATTTATAGCCCAGAACTAAATTACAATCCTTGGATTATCTTTAACCCTCTTGATAATCAGATTTGTCCACCTGTGTAACATAATGTCTTGTGACTAACAGATAAAACCTAATATCTGAGGCCTACTGTAACTAAGGGAATCCTCTGCTTTAACCTGCCTATTTAATATTCCCACCAATGTAGGAGTGACTCAGTCAAAAACTTTGTTTTGTTATTGTAAAACTTCACAGTGAGGAAACTGGGACATGAATTTTTAGTAGACTTCTGGCCATCATCACCCATATTTGGCTTGTGAATGAGATGAACACATAGATTAAGGAATTTATTTTACTCATGAAATACAAAGAAGCCTGGTAGATGTTACAGACAGGTCAAAAAAGCAAGTCAAGACTGTAAACAGGGGCACAGTAAAGACACTACCAAAATGGCCACTCCTTGGTTGGGAGAAAGGTTTTTCTTGTGTATAAAAGAAAAAGGCTATCCAGAGAGGCATCTGGAAGAGCAGAAAGAAAAAAGAAAAAAAAAAAAAGAAGAAGAAGAAGAAGAAGCAGGCCGGACATGCCCAGGGCTCTATTCGAAAGAAGAGTAGCAGAGGAGAATAGCAGAGG
This sequence comes from Phyllotis vaccarum, assembly GCA_033318265.1. Taxonomy (NCBI): domain Eukaryota; kingdom Metazoa; phylum Chordata; class Mammalia; order Rodentia; family Cricetidae; genus Phyllotis; species Phyllotis vaccarum. The sequence continues at coordinate 46,823,720 of JARWLC010000012.1, read as the reverse complement.
CAGAGGGAAACACCTTAGTATATATTATAAAGAGAGTGGGAAGTAAACTGTATGCTGGAGCAGCCTGGGAGCTAGCAAAGGGAAGGAGTGGAGGATATGAGAAGGGCCAGGAGGCTAACACATGCTTTGAGATGCATAACAAGTCTATGTGAATGGGGATTTGAGGAGTCATGGCTTTGATATGCACCATAGGCACTCCTCAACAGAAAGCCAGATGTCTCCTTGCCACAGGAAGAGGAGATAAGGAAGGATTAGAAAGTGGCTCTTCCTAACAACAGAAACCTGGTTGGTTCCTGAGGAGTGCTGAAAGTCTCCAATTGCAATCTTATATTCAGTTTGAGCTGTGTGAAGACTGTCATTTTGGACTAAGTCAATGGATTTGCCCTTTGAGGGTGCTTGTGTTTTTTGTTTGGGGGGCTTTTGTTTGTTTGGTTTGGGTTTGGTTTGGTTTTGCTTTTTAGACCAAACAAAACCAACATGAACTTTCATGGGGTAAAGGAATGATGAGATAGATTTCTAATAGATAAGGTCAGTAGGTGGGAAATAGGATGGGATTTATGTGCCTGTCCATAGCCCTTCACTTTACTGCTGATAATCCTGTTCTCTGACAGAGCACTGTCAACAGAGCCCTGACGTAGCAGATTCTGAGCAATCAGCAGATTCTGAGCAATCGTTCTAGGAAAATAGATAGAGGTGAGTTCCTCAAAGCCTCTGGTCAAGACCTTTCATCAACTGATCAACACTAGTGTGTTGTATGTATCTCCTACTTTACACTGAACTTGTAAACAACATGCTAACTCAGACCTAAACAAAGGTTTTCCAACACCCACACTATCACACCATCATTTTCTAGCACCATACTCAGGAACTGTTCTAGTCAGTGAAATTACCCACAAGAAACGAAAAACAAAACAAAAAATATGGTTCTAAATAGTTATTGGAGAGAACAGGAGAGTCTAAAGGCTGAACCAAGAAAGCAGACAGAGTACTTGGCTTGACCTCAGCCAGGAGGCTATACAAAGTCTGTTTCCTTCTGTGCTAACTTACCACAGAAGGTTGATTTGGGGCTACAAATGAATTTTTATGAGTAAGTGAATTTATAGGTGAGTATTATTTGTACCAATAGATTTTTTTTTGTACCAACAAAAGATTTTTTTTTTTCCTGCTTAGCTCTTTATTCCTAATCTGTGATTGAGAGATTTCAGGGGGCTGAGAGAAGGAATAAGTAAGAGAGATTGTTCCTTAGACTCCACCTCTGTAGAACTTAAATGTTATAGTGAGATTCTCTATGGGGGTCTGGTGGGCTTCTTAGTGTATTATGACTTAGTAGGATTCGGGAAACTCTAGCGCGCATAGCCCATGCCCCAAACTAATTACCACAGAATTTCTGCTCATGATTTTTAGATATTTGCATATAGTGCCTCAAGGAACTTTTTAAAAAGGTGTTCTAGATTTCTAACATTTTCAACTGTACTTTTAAAACAAAGTAATAGGTTGATATCTTGGTTTGTTTTATGGCAAATTCTAAATAGATGTTTCCATTTACTGTTTTGGAAATAATACTAATCTGTATGACATTATATTATTTGGAAAATAAATGTAAGGAGACCATTGGCTGTTGCATCAAAGGCTGGTTGTATTTTGGAAGGTGCCACAGGTCTAGCAAATTTAGGATGTTTGTTAAGAAATCTTCCAGGTGCTGTGTGCACCTTGATTTGCTTGTTGACATCCTAAGTCCTTTCACAAAGAGGACTGTCCACCAGTTTATCTATAGTCTTAATCACTTCCATAGTATTTTCCAAAAGAATATTGAAGATACATAAAATCATTTCAAAGGGGGATTTTTGAAGTTGAAATTTCAAATGATTTTTAAATTCCTGGACAGCTGTCTTTCTACCTTTCCTCATCTTACTGTTGGGTGTCTGCTTAGCCTTCCACTGGGTGTATTATACCAGACTGGAATCCAGGGGGGTGGCTCAAAGCCTTAGTAGTCACCATTGTACCTTCCCTCACTTGTTTGTTTGAATCCCCGAGGTGTAGCAGTGTCTCCAATTGTTTGTGTCACACTTTGTAGTGTTTGCTTGTTCTAGCACAGATTATTAAACTGTTCACTTCCATCTTAATTAATGTCAGGTTTGCAGTTATGCTGTCAAAGAAGAACCTCTTATAGGTCTGAAATTGGGGTTTCTAGAGTAAAATTTGTCATAAGCAGTAAAAGAATGAATGTTTCTCTATATATATATTTTTATTATTGAGCCAAAAATGAAGTGGTTCTGTAGATCAAAATGAGTGAGCTTTTCTTTATCTCTTGTGAAAGTCATAACTATTATGATCTGGTTTATTTTCATGTGTGTATGTGTGTGTGTGTGTGTGTGTGTGTGTGTGTGTGTGTGTGTGTGTGTGTGTGCGTGCGCGTGCGCGCGCACAAGTATGCATGCATGGTACAAGTGTGAAAAGATTGCACCCATCATTGCATTGGAAATAGAACAATCCAGCCACAATATAAAGATCCATAAAACAAGATGGCCTGCTTTTTGAAAAAGAATTTGTTATTGGACATTAAAGTTCACATTTTAAGTTTCCTAAGCATTTGCCAGATGTACTTCTCTTATACTACAGCTTAAGTTCAAAATATTTTTGTGAAAGCATTCTACTGTGTGGAGCAGCAGTCAGCTTCCCTCATCATGTAGGTACTGGTGGGTGGATTTGTGGTTAATCTCTGCCATATGGCTGTTCTCCTCAGTGAGAAGTGATGGCAGTCCAGGGAGCTTTGCTCTATCCCTGGGCAGCTGCCTTGGACTCAGTTGCTTTGATCTTCTTGTGCACAGCTGGAAAAAGCAGGGCCTGGTTTTGAGTGGCCTCATAAGACAACATATGGGGCCATTGTCGTAGACTGCACCTTCCTTTATATGAGCATTCTTCAGACAGCAGACTGCTTCATCTAAAAACAAGTTTGGATTCTTTTATTCTTGTTTTTTTAAGAAGTTAAGTTGAACAAAACAGAAATGTGGACATTGTGACTATTTTATTAACACATTTTCTGTGTTCTATTTCATACAAAATTCTTCCTTCTTAGGAACAAATTTCAGGTGATAAGTAAAAATAGAGGAGCATATGTAATTCATATAACTTATGCATCCCTAAGTACATAATGTATGTCCTCTCAGGTGTTATTCTTAGAGTTTCCTCTTAATAATATCCCAGATCAGAGCAGAAATGGATTCTGAGTGAATGAGAACCTGAAGTCACAGTCTTAGCTTTATGTGCACAGTGTGTCTTTGCCATCAGCCAGCCTCATCAGACAAGTGCAGTCACTTGTTCAGCTTTAGGAACAAAGCTGTTTTCCAGAAAAACATGAGGGGAGAGTTGTCCCTATAGAGTGTAACAGTCATGAGTGACTGCTGGAGCAGTCATGAGATCAGATCCAGACCACAGGTGTCTTCTGAACTGTATTGATACAGTCTAGCTTACAGTTCTCAGGAGAAAACTAAACCAGGTGCTCATTTCTGTGTCTAAATATTCTCTTCTCTCATGGCACTGGCCCTGACAGCATTTTGAAAGTCTATAACCAGAACAGGTAATAGTATACCTGTGCCTAGGTTCTGCTGTAAGGTGGCCAGTAGAATTCATAGTATTTGTCGATATGTTTCCATTTCTCGTGTCCTTTTAGGACACTATTATTAAACTGCAAAGTCTGTCTTGGCAGGCTTTTAGGTGGTGATAAAACATGTCTCTCACTCGTCATTTGGCAAAAAAAAAAAAAAAAGAAAGTACAATTTCTATTTTAAACAATGACTGTCATAACAAGACATAGAATCAACATTTGGAAACTTTTTAGTTCTTCCTCCAGAGTTGGAGCAAGGTGGGATGAGCACTGAGTGCACATAGGCTTCACTTAGACTTCATTCTCAGGAATTCTTACAAGTCCTGTAAAAATATATTTTAAATGAAAAGAAATTACACAATCAGGTTGAAAGTAAGTGGGTAAAATAAAAATGGTAACTACAAGATATGTGTGTGTATTAAGATTCTATTTATTTTATCTATAGGAGTGCTCTATGCATGCACACCTTTAATTTGAAAAGAGGGCATCAGATCCCACTATAGATAGTTGGGAGCCACCATACAGGTGCTGGGAATGAAACTCAGGTCCTTTGGAAGAACAGCCAGTGCTCTGAACCTTTGAGCCATCTTTCTAGCCCTACAAGATATATCTAAAGAAATTTACTTTTTCTTTACATATATGAGGTAGACAGTGTTGGCTTTAAAGTCAACCTATTTTTCTATGTGCTTTACTTTTTCTTTTATACAGATATATTTAGTCTGCATATAAATAAATCACAACCAATTACATATAACTTTTGTTGTTGTTTGAGACAGGGTTTCTGTATGTAACAGCTCTGGCTGACCTAGAACTCAACTCTGTAGACAAGCCAGGCTACAAACTTAGAGATCCGTCTTCCCTTACCTCTCTGGTGCTGGAATTAAAGGTGTGCACCACTACTGCTCGGTATATATAACTATATTATATATAATGCCTGCCCCATAAGCCAAGTAACTTACAGACTCAAACACAGACCCAGTCCACCAGTTGTGTTCTTGGCCTCAGGGCCTAAGTAGCTACTTTTTCTTTACCTTGAAACCTAGTACACGCCCAGACCTCCTCCAGGCCTCACTGCTACCTTCTCAGGGAAGGAGGGAGGAAGGGAGGACTTGCCCATCTAGAAGTCATTAGAGTATAACTATATATATATAGTTTTATTCAGATAGTAATCAAGGTGTTGATGTAAGTACTATGCATTTATGTATTATTCTTTCCTTTAGCTTTAAGAAGTTTGGGGAGTTCTGTTTTGTTTACCTCCAGTCTGTAAAGATAGTCCTTCACCTATCATAAGCTATCACTAACTTAAACATATAGCAAAAGTTCAGTACATATCTATTGTATCTGCTTCATTAAACTGTGTTTTTATACCTATCAGCATTTGATGATTGATGTGAAAAATGCCTTAGAAGTTTGTAATATTTAAATGATCACGCTCAGACTAGTCCACTAACTTACCTGTCAATACTTAATAACTAGGTTATTGCTAATTATATCCAGTTCATTATACAGTCAGATATAATGGACTCATTTTAATGGAAATTTATTTACACAAATACTTTGAGTAGATCTATTCCTAATGACAACCTTATAAAGCATGTACTATTCTGATGTTTTTTAATAAATGTTTTGAAGTAGAAATAATCGTTTACTATGCCTATGAGATCAGCTTCTCTTAAACTGTGGTATTGTTTTCTTAATGAGTAGGAAAGTACTCAAAACATTTACTCTGAGAGTAATACTGAGCACATGAATTAAATAGGGGGCTTTTGGGGAGGGGTGAGACAGGGTTTCTCTGTAGCTCTGGAGTCTGTTTTGGAACTAGCTCTGTAGACCAAGCTGGCCTCAAACTCACAAAGATCCACCTGTCTCTTACCTCCGAGTGCGGGGATTAAAGGCATGCACCACTGCCCAGCTTAAATAGGTATTTTTATGTCTTTTCTTAATCACTTTATTGTGATGAGCTCCATACATCACACAGATAAATTAAGGCCCATGTAGACATTTGCTATGTCTCAGGGAACTGACATACAGTGAGAAAGGTCTGCCTGAAGTCATAGTTTCGCTAATAAATCCTTTTCACTGTCAATTATATTATATGCACTTATCCACCACCAGAGAGGGGGGAGAGAGAGAGAGAGAAGAAAAATTGTGACAGAGCTGAGTTGAAGCTAGTCTGATGCTGACTTTGCCTTTCTGATTTCCCATTTCCTTATTAAGTATTGAGCTGTGTTTCAACATCAAATTCTAACAGTAGGATAGTGAAGAATCAAGTATTGTAACTATTGTATTCAGTGCTACTGTTTTCCTTTCTTGGACAATCACAGTAGGAGACTTTGAACTTCATAGGTCACGTTTTATGGCATAATTGATAATTGAATTCCTAATAAGGACCCACTAGCCTGTGTTACTCATGTACTTTATTCAAGTTCTGTACCTATGAAGAGACATTAGAATTCTTTACAATTTGTACAACCAAGAAGTCACTTATTCTATATATAATATGCAGTTTGGACACTTTATACATGATAATCATGAAATAGGCTTCAAAATGAGTATTTGAAAAGAGTCCTGAGAGAAAAGGATGTTGGGAAAGTGGATTTTATAAAGAAAAATAAGAGTTGCTTAGCCTAAGGGAACATAAGGGTAACAATTTGTTCAAGGAGTGTAGATTTATTTTTCCCTTCTTTGGGAAGAACTAAATGAAACTCAAAACAGGGATATTCTTACAAATAAATCAAGTTTCCAAAATTATAAAACACACACACACACACACACACACACACACACACACACACACACACACACCCCACACACAGAGGCATTTGGAGAGAAGATAGAAACTTAAAAAAGAACATTTTTGACAAAAGACTCTAGTTAAGTTTGCCTTAAAAATCTCCTGAAGTTGAGAGGCCCCACCAGATGTCCTGATCCAACTGGCTTTTATTGTCTCAACATTTGTGTTGTTAGTCTATGACTCAAACTAATCACAATCATTAAACAAATATTGAAATTCAGTTTTTACTTTAGTTAGTCAGGGGACAGAATTTGGTAATCTCAGAGGGGGAGGGGTGGAGGGTATCTCTTTGATTTCAGGTGTGCTCCAGACCGTCATAAAGGCACTAGATCTGAGAGCAGTGAGAGGGATTACATTATTAAGTGATTTTGTAGTGGTTAAAGATGTCATATATTAAGCCATGGTAATAAGGAAGATGTTTTAAGGAAGGAGAAATTAAGTCATAAGTTATACCTTTACTTTGAAATATGGCAACCCATCTTCAGGATGTTTGGACTCCTGCTCACAGGATTGAGAGGAAACAAATTAGTAAATATATATATTTCAGATGTGTTGAAATTTACTTCTGTTGATAAATGAACATGAAATTATAAAAGTTATAGCCTCTGCTTGCTGTGTTTCTTGAGTATCCTCATTAATTCTGTCCCTATGGGTTTGTTTTGTTTTTCTTCTAGGATGGAGCTATGACGTGGAAGAGAAGAAGGTTCCAAAACCCAAGTCCAAGTCCTATGGTGCAAACTTTTCTTGGAACAAAAGAACAAGAGTGTCTACAAAATAGGTTGGCACTGGCTGCATTTCTGTTGACCGTGAATAAAGTCAGCTGTGCGCTATTTATAGTCCATGCATAATGCACCTCTTAATCTCCTAATAAATGTGACCTTTAAATCACAGGTACACGTGGCACTTTCTATTTTAAATGTTTTTGATGTCTCACACTGAACACATTACAATTTCCTGTATAGAGAGATTTGAGGTATTCATCCTCTAGGAAATCAAAGCACTTAGAATGTAGTAAAGCAAGTCCCTGGAAACAGCTGTCACCTAGGTGTTTTCTGGTTACTTCCTATAGTCACTCCCAAATCATCGTATAAACCCCAAGCCATCATTACTGTACTGTCTGAGAAACCCTCTGCCACGGGTACAGTAGTGCATGATAATTGGACAACCTGATAACCCTCAACCTAACTCCCTTACAGTGAAGTTCTCCTTTTCAGTCACAGCTTGGTATTTTCTGCGTGCTTATGAAAGTAAGTGGATTTGTCCACTCCACGTTTTCCCTCATGACATGCAGTGATTATGAATGCTACTAGTGGAGATTTTTGTTCTTAGGAAACTAACAAAACCAAGTATTTGGGGACCACTGGTGTTTTTAACCTGTTTCTCTTTTAAGTAAATAAATTTTGTTAGTTGCACCTGTGTGGCCTAAATGATTACCCATGAAGCAACACTGTCATCATGCTCTTAGAAAAATACCATGGCTACAAACCCTCATAATCATCATACCAGGGGCATTTAACGTTTCCCATTTTGAAAGAAAAGGCACAAATCGAGATGTAAAAAGAATTGAATAATGGGCTCTGGATAACAGTGCTCCCAGATCCTGAAGGTGACACTGGAGTTGCCTGCTTCAAATCTTTGCTGCACCATGTGCCTGAGGATAGCTTGCTATCTCTTTAGATTGTAAGTATGTTCTTCAGTGTGCACCTTCACACTTTCTTCAGTATTTCATGTGAACAACAAAATAAATTGGAGAATACAGTTTTGTTTGGGGAAAATATTGAAAATCCACTAAAAAATATGTGAATACACACTCCATTTCATTCTAAAAATATTCCTCTAATTAAACAACCAAGGGATGGACGCAGAGATAAATGTCGAGATTTTCTCTGTACAATTGTTTCTAAAAGCTAGTAAATTGAAACAGCATAAATGTCTAGTTGAAGAAGTTGAGGTAAGTGGAGAATTATGGAACTGTTAAGATGAACAAGATATATCTAGGCTAGGGAGAGATGGTTCAGCAAGTAAGTATTGGCTGCCAAGCCGGATGACCTAAATTGAGATGATCCTTGGGGCCCAGGAGAAATGGAGGACCAATTTGACCTTCACTAGCCTTTGAGTATGTAAAGTAAATAAAATGTGAAAACAAGATACATCTGTTTGAATTTTTAGAGGGGATACCCAAAGTACACTTGTTAGAAAACCAAAAACCACCCACATTCCAGAACCAGGTGCACCCCAGCCCGCCTTCAGGGATTCAACAGCAGTGGCCATGTCATCACCAGCCACCAGATGGGACACATTTTCACTGCTGCCAACCACTGTCTTCTCTGACAGGGAGTAATCATTTTGGTATCAGGGAAGTCAATTTCCTTCCTCTTGGACACTGGGGCTACTTACTTGGCCCTTATGAAGTTTTGAGGACCCACCACTCCCCATTTCCCTATTGACTAGGTAGGAGGACAGTGGTAAAACTTCACCAGAACCTATCACTCAATTGTATTTTCGGGGGGCATTCCTCTCACTTATTCCTTCATGGGGGTGCCAACCTGTTCCATTCCCTTACTGAGAAAGAATCATCTAGCCAGTGGGAGCCTCTGTTTCCTTTGCCCACCTCCCATTAGCCTGTTCCAAAGCTCACCAGTAGCCTTTCTCCTAGGACCTAAACTATTGGTTCCAGCACGCCACTTCAGCCTCCTAGGTGTACCCCCCAAGTCTAAGATGCCCAAACCGTCTGTTGTCAGATACCATTCCCCCACTGTCATCCATTCCTACCCAGTATATCACACAAGCCCAGTGCCCACTCTCACTCCAGAGCCTCAGAGGACTGACTAAGAAAAATATCCACTCCACATCGTCCCCCTTTAGCACCCTTATCTTGCAGTTAAAAAGTCCAGTGGGGTCTACTGCTGGGTTTAGGGTCAGCATCTCTTTTAATTCTGCTATCGCCCCCTTCTACACTCCCACACTCTTCCACTACCCCTTAGGGACCCTTTACTTCTCAGTCTTGAACCTCATAGACACCTTCTCTGTCCCTCCCAACACAGTGACACCATCTTTACTTTTACCTGGACTGTCATACCCCAGGGGTTCCATGATAGCCCCACCTATTTCACCAGGTCCTGGCCTCTGATCTCTCGGTCTCTTCCCAAATCTAAACTTACACAATATGTAGAACAACACGTTCTCTTTTGCAGTCTGTTCCTACAAATTACCAAACTGACACCTCTGCTCTTGTAAATTTCTTGTCCAGCTGGTCGTATAGTCTCACCATCTAAGGTCCAACTGTCTACTACTCAGGTCACCTACTTGGGGCTAACCACTACCCCAAACCACAAAGCTATTACCTTGGATAGAAAACCCCTAATCCAGTCCCTCAAGGTCCTCTCCCCCGAAGAGATTTTATTCCTAGGACTATTCTAGGCTTCTTAGGCTCTTGGATCCTCTCCTTTTCCTCTTGCTCACCTTCTATATGCGGTGGTCCTTGCCTCTCACACCTTTGAGAAGCTCCAGCAGGCCCTCCTTCAGGCCCCAGTACTATACCTTCTGGCATAACCTGTCCCTTCTCCCACCATGTAACAGAAAAAGAGGGATATGCCCATGGAGTTCTAGGCTACTAACTGGCACTTGTGACACACCTGCCAAATTAGACTTTACCACCTAGGGATGGGCACCTTGCTGATAGACTTTCAAAGCTCCTCATTCATGGAACCCAAAATAATTTTGGGGTCACCCACCACTATCTTCTTCTTTCACAACATGCCCCACCTCTTAGTATATGAAGGCTTACAAACCCTCTCTCCCTTCCAGGTTCTTTCTCCAGGTGGTACCAGTAGAAGGTGCCACATTTGCTCTCCAATCATGCCTACCCCTCAACATCTCAAATATTCCCTGACCAAATACAAATCATTCTCCATCTCATTTTTGCCTTGAACCCTAGAGGACATACTGCCCCATCCCTCCCACATACAGGAGGGCACATTGCCTCAGGCCATCTACACCTCGTACACAGACAGCAGCTCTTTTTTACACATGAAAAGCAGACTATGCCAGTGTCAAGATACTGAGGTGGATGAGGCACTGGCCTTCCTGCCCACATCACTAATCAACAGGATCAACTAATAGCTCTCACCCAAGCCTTCCAGTTGACACAAGGACAATCCCTAAACGTCTACACAAGACTCCAGATATTGCCTTCCACATCCACTTGTACCAAACTGCCATCTGGAAAGAGCTCGGACTACTTATAATAAAAGCAGGATCAATAGCCAACTCATGGCCATGCTAAAAGCCCCACCATCTCCTCACAGCTATAGGAATTGTTCACTGCTGGTTTCACAGACTGACAATTCTGCTATCCCTATGGAAAATCACTGAATCTATGGAATGGCTATAACTGTGGCCTGGACCCGTCTCACGCACCACAGGACATACTTGCATTACCATCTACATCCCAGCGACCACCCTCCTGACATGTTCTAGATTCTGTTCTATCTACACCAGTTTTTCATCCTAATCGCCAAGACTTGTACTTGATTGAGGCCAACCCTAAGGTTTGTTTCTTAGGAGTTATTGCTGCCTCTCATAAAATCTGTCAAATGACAGACCCCAGTTCCATATAACTGCACCCCTCCTTTTCCTACTCACCAGGCCAGAGGCTTTCTCCCTAGAACTGATCGGCAACTTTACTTTATTCATGTGCCCACAGTCAAATGTGTTAGGTGCCTCCTGGTCTTGGTGAACACCTCAGTGGGTAGAGGCATTCCTCACCACCAACAAAAAAGCTTAGACAGCCTCTGACCTCATTCCTTACTTTGGACTCCCTGCATCCCTCCAGTCATACAGTCACCCTGAGTTCACCTAGATTTCCCAAGCCCTTTCTAAACCTCAGCACCACTTTGCGTTTCCATATTCCATACCATCCCCAGTCCATGGGAAAGATAGAAGGAACTTACCACTCCTTAAGAAACATCCTTGTTGCCGGGCAGTGATGGGTGGCACATGCTTTTTAAACCCAGCAATCTCTGAGTTTGAGGCCAACATAGTTTACAGAGCAAGTTCCAGGGCAGCCAAGGCTACACACACACACATACACACACACACACACACACACACACACACACACACACACACACACACACACACACACAAACACATACAAATACCTGGAAGAGCCTGCTGCAAGGAGGCAGCCTGGCTAACTCCACAGCCATTCAGGCCCAGACCTAGTGTTTCATGTATGTCAACCCAATACCTACTGCACCTTAGACCTCAAGGAGCAACTGGTACTGCAGAACTATATCCAAGAACATATCATTGCCACTGAAGATGAAAACCTATAGCATGGCTATCTCTTTAATAGTCTGCTATTTATCATGCTCCAGAGACCAGAGGCCAACCACACCAATAAATGTGGCCATGAGTATTTTGCATATAGAGCTCTGTGGGCAAAAAATATACTGAGTGATGTGCTGCAGTTTCCAATGTTACAGTGATGAATGGATTTACAATGGAGGGTTGGGAAGGATGGAGGAACAGTGATATGGAGAGAGGCTGAGCCATGTTGACATCAGACATCTGAGCTACTGTCTGAGGCCATGTTGATATCTGTGGTTCTTTGTTGATGTCAGTGGCAGCCTTATTACCACCAAAGGCCATGTTGTGGCCCATGTTAACCACTGGGGAGCTATGTCTGGGCCCATGATTCTGCTGCACCTGAGAGTCAAGTTGATGTTTGTGGCCATCTGAAAGCCATAAAGATGACCATGGCCTGTGCTGCCACCTAAAGCCATGTTGATGTTCATTGGCCAGGCTGCCGCTGGGGACTATGGGTGTCAGTGGTCTATACTACCACTGGATACCATGCTGAGGTCCATGATATGTGCTGACACCAGAGGGCAGGTGTATGTCCATGATCTGTGCTCCTGTGACTGTAAAGGGCAAGGAAACTTTTGCAATGGTATCCATGACTGCAGAATCACAAGTAAAAGAGAGACATAGAAGACTCTTGTGACACCCTCCACAAAGCCATTGAAGAGAAGGATGCTGAAGTGTAACTCTCCAAAATAGATGGCCTACTAGAGGCTGCAGGTGGGGAAAGACTTACTTTTCTTTAAGGGACATGTCACTGGGAGTTTGACCATGCTCCAATGACTATATAGAGAACAAAAATCAAACTCTCTCTCTCTCCCTCTCCCTCCTTCCCTCTTTAATTTTTTTGTGGGGGAAGTGGATGCATGGGTGATGGGTGTGTTATGTGAATGTCCAAATAGAACTTTACCTTTATTGGGTAAAGCTCCTACTTCTAGCCTTTCTCAGACTGCAGGCTCTTCCCAGGTGACCTCTTTTCTTCACCATTTGAGCTCATGTACAGATGACTAGTTTTGACCCCTGTATTTAACCCAAACCTGTACCTCTCTGTGGTCACCTACTCACTTTACACTGTCATCTCTACTCCGTCTATGGAATTTTTATGACTACTACCTACCCTGGCCATATGCCAACCCTTGGCTGTCCCCCAGTCAACATCAAGGATCAGGTCCTTCTCTCCCCTTCAGAGCAACATATCCTTTCCCCTAGATGGTAGGGCCCCTTCAATGTAATTCTTATAAGCCCACAGATCCTAAGTTTGAGGTTTTCACTCATTGGATTCATTTATCGAACATCAAGCCCTTTAGTCCTCTGACTCGAGATAACTTTCCTTCCTATTTACCAATCCCAACAGGACCCTGCTCCCTTAAGATTCAGGGATCCATTAACTTGTCCCCAATTCCAGAAGAATGAGGCTTCATCCCAGCAGCCATGCTTGACTTTATTGGATCAGACATAGGAGATATGGGATATTTGTACACCTTGTGAAGATACACTGCTGTGGTTGGTTAATAAAGAGCAGAACAGCCAATATCTAGGCAGGAGGTGTCGTCAGAACTTCTGGGCAGAGAGAGGAAGGAGGGGGAGATAACTGAAGTGCAGAGGAGACACCAGATGTAGAAGCAGCAGCATGGACCGTACAGAAAAATGAGGGAAACTGTTCCATTCAGGCTCTCAGGGGCCAATTAAAATTCCTATCACTCCTGTATGCACCCTTCCTTCTTCGATTCATGACCGTTTCACCCATTTCCTTTCTGACCAGACAGAAGGCTGCTGTAAAGAATGGCCAGATATATGGAGGCTGCCCACATTACTTGCTCTTATCAATAACGTTTGCCACATGTGAATCCAACAAGATGGGGCCCTCTATCTGTATTTCAGGGACCCATGGGATCCCAGGTGGGGCATGGGTGCTTCTGGTAGCTACTACTACTTCTTCAACCCTCAGGACCTCTATTTCTTTACCTTTTATAATAAATAAGAGGGAGGAATGTTGGAAAACAGAGGACCACTCACATTCCAGAACCAAATAGTTCCCACCCTGCCTTCAGTGACCCAGTACCAGTGGCCATGTCATCACCAGCTGCCAAATGCAAACATTTCCATGTTACAGATCTCACATTCTCCCTATGCACATCTGCCATACCCTTTATAAAGCCTAAGCCTGCATGGCCCACCTTTTTCATCTTTGTATTACTCCATCCCACCCCCAATACATCTTTTGTGTTAGATCAACAGCATAGTGTGACTTTATGGCAGTTTTTGGCCCTCCGGTTGCCACAGAAAACAAACAAACAACAACAGTGCTAAGTGAAAAGAAGCCAAGCATGTGATCCAGTGAGAAGTAATTTTTATATATATATATATATATATATATATATATATATATACATATATATATATATATATATATATATATATATATATATATATATATATTGGGATGCTTCTACTGCAATAGGTCTTTGTGTGCTCCTCAAATGGCACGTAGTTTTAGCTATCCCTCCCTGTATTGCCTCCTCTTGACACCTCCTCCCTGTCTAGCCCTCCCTCCCAGTTCCTGCCTCATTCCATTCATAAGTCTTCTATTTAGCCTTCCTAGGGAGGTTCTTCCCTTCCCTTGGTCCTTTCCTCTCTACCTAACCACTGTGGTTATACAGATTATAGCTTATCAGAGACTTAACAGCTAAGATTGACATATAAGGGAATACACACCATATTTGTCTTTCTGGGTCACTTCACTTTGTATCTTTTTTTTTTTCTAGCTCCATGTACCTGCAAATTTCATGATTTTATTTTTTTAAATAACTGAGCAAGAATCCATTATGTAAATGTACCACATTTTCTTTACCCATTCATCCACTGAAGGACATGTAGGCTGTTTCCAGTGTCTGACCATTATGTACACAGTAGCAATGAACATGATTGGATACTGAGGATAGCAGAAGTTACTTCAGTCAAAGAAAATGTTAAAAAAAAAAAAAAAAAAAAACCTAGGCATAAATCATCCAGCAAATCTGAGACACTATAAAAAGACCACATCTTTGAATAGTAGGAATCCAAAGAGGAGAAAAAACCTAGATCAATGTCACAGAAAATATTTCCAACAAAATCATAGAAGAAAATTTCCCTAGCCTAAAGAAGGGGGTGCCTATCAAGGTATTAGAAGCCTACAGAACACCAGATAGACTGAACCAGAATAGGAATTTCCCACAACACATAATAACCAAAACACTAAACATAAAAAACAAAAAAAGAATATTAAAATTGCAATGAAAAACGACCAAGTGATCTATAGAGGCAGACCTACTAGAGTAACACCTTCCTCTTCAACGGTGTGCTTATTAACTATAGATTGAACCTAAATCCAAACCAGGTAGTAGCACCCAGGCACCGATTTGGTGATCCTAATAAAACTTCTATACATGTTTCTAAAAGGGAGAAGGTAAAGATTAAATGAGTAGGATGTCTACTCACCACTAATAAACTAATGGTTGTTCTGCATGTGTACCATACAAGGTACTGAGGGGAGAGGTGAGTCTGTCTCTAAGAGTATGAGCCTGAGCTCTGCAGCCCTAAGAAGTTGATCTTATGCAACTGACAGGACTGTTTGGTGCTTTGTGTGCTCTGCTTTCTCTGTATTGTTATTTCTTTTTACATGTTCTTATTACAGAAGTGTTAAAATAGCTCATTATAGAGAAAATTACAAAGAAGAAGGTGAATGTAAAAGTATACTTCTCTAATTGTTACACAGCTGGGGTTTGTTTCTGGTGATTTGGGCCCTGGTATATATTTGAAAATAAGAAAATTGCACTAAATGGTAGCATTTTTTTACTTAATATATAGTTTTCCATTGACATTGCTCTGCCAAATGATATTTAATTTCTAAACAGTATAAATTTCATTGTTTAACATTTGGATTTTTTCCTTTTAAAAAGTTATAAGCTCAGGCTTGTAAAAAGTTTCTTGTAGGGCTGGAGAGATGGATACATGCAGGCAAACACCAATGTACATGAAATAAAAATAAATAATTTTTTAAAAGTTTCTTGCACTTAAAGTGTAATAAGTTAGCTGGAACCTCTTCAGCTAATCTGCAAATAATACCTGTGTCAGGCTCGTTCACAAGCCATCTCAGTGCACATTGCATTGCTCAAATAATCATTCAAAATACTGTTAACACTCTTCTGAAAATTATATCGAATGCTCAAGGTACTTATAAAATGATTTTTTAAATTTAAAAGTCAATTTATTTAAAAATATAATTGTTTTATCCTAAATAATTTAAAAAATAATCTTTCAAAAAGTCTCAAATACTGAAAAAGATCATATAATCAGTATAGAGTAGATTTTTTGGGGGGATAAATTTCAATTGTAAATAAGTTTAAGTTACAAAGCTCCAGAGAAAAATTCAATTCTGGCTTGTGGTTTAATTGATCACCTATAAATACAAACTATTATCTCTGTTCTTTTGACTCTAGTTAGAGGGTGGATCTGAGCTGAGGAAAGGGAATTCTGTGCAAGGATAGCTTGGGGAAGGAAGCTTGGATGTCTTCACTTGGTGGTCTTTAGCAAGTATGAACCCGGGAGATGCCATTAGTGCGGGCAGCGGGCAGTATTCTTTATTCCTCTTCTCTCGGACCAGGTGCCAGAATCACCTAAAGGGAGAAGGGACTTTTTGTGGCTCATAGTTTTTGAAAGAAACTGTGGGTGTTAAGATGCAAACACCAGAGCAGAACAACCAGAAAGCAAAGAGAATGAGCAAGGCTGGACTCCACCTCCTGCCTTTCACCACCTCCCAGTGATGCTATCAGATTATGAATCCATCAAGTGACTATTCATTCATTACAGTAGAGCCTTCTGAACTAATGTCTTTCAAGAGGTTCTTCGAGGTATATTCAGATCTCCTAGGCATGTCTTATCCAATAGTTCAGTCAAGAGGACACAAAGTGTATTGATAATGTATTGATAATGATAATTGGTAACAGTGTAGTATAATAGTACATTTTCTCTTAATTTAAAAGTCACAGAAAAATCTTATTTTTCACCAGAATTTTCTCCAAGTTTTTTTTTTCCATAAAATGATAGAACATTTGATGATGGACACTCAGTTAAGTAAATTGAGTTTCATGTATCTTTCCAGAAAAACAAAACCCAACACGCTAGTCTCTAAATTATAATGTGCCACAATAAAAATAAATTAACATATTTACTCGGTATTGTTACTTTGCCTAATTTTGTTCTTTGGAGATGGTAGAGGAGTGAGAAAAGGTCTTCCTAAGTAGCACAGGCTGACCTTAAAGTCATGATCTTTCTGCTTCAGTCTCCCAAGTGCTGGGATTACAGGAATGCACCACCACACCCAGGTGAACTAACTGTGTTCTTCCTAATTTTTTTTTTTTCTAGAGTAGAAGTTACAGTGTACTCCTCTAGCCAACAGCTCACACTTCTATCGAAGGGGTTTTTTGGTTTTTTTTGGTTTTTTTTTTGAGACATGATTTCTCTGTGTAGCCCTGGCTGTCCTGGGAATCACTCAGTAGACCAAGCTGGTCTCGAACTCAGTGATGTTTGGCTTTACCTCCCAAATGCAAGTATTAAAGGCATGTGCCACCGTGCCTAGATTTTTTTTTTTTTTTTAAGATTTTTGACTTTGTGGGTATGAGTTCTGTCTAAGTGTACGTATGTATAGTCAACATGTGCATCGAGTGCCAAGAGAGGCCAGAAGATGGTGGCGGGTCCCCTGGGACTGGAGTTACAGATGGTTGTGAGCCACCATGTGGGTGCTAGGAGCCAAGTCCAGACCTTCTGCATGAATAGCAAGTGCTCTTAGCTGCTAAGCCATCCATCTTCTCCTACTTCCCCTCATTATTAATGATCTTTAAAATATTTTTTAAAGGATCACATGACTCGCCTGCTCTTTCTTTTCATACTATTGGACATTATTTAAGAATCCAAATTTGTCATTGTGTAGAATTTTAAAACTATATTTCTTTACTTGCCATACACATGCAAAACCATAGGTTTGGCCCCAGAACTGTTAAATAGATGGATGGTCAGATGAATAAAATTACTGCTCTGATCCTATCAGCAATATACAGGTATATATATAACATATATATATAATATATATATATGTTATATATATATAATATATATATCTTCAGACTTTAGTATGTATGTCTCTAGAAATAAATTTATGTCTTTAATCTCAGCACTTGGGAGGAAGAGGCAGACAGATTTCTGTGAGTTCAAGGCCATCCTAGTCTATATAGTGAGTTTTTGAATAGTCAGAACTATATAGAGGAACCCTTTCTCAAAATAAATGTAAGTTTATAAAGGACATGAGAAGTACTATGTCCTAAATCATCTGAATTATTTGTTAGTTTGGTACAGAGTACACTGTTAGAATTCATAAACAGAAAGCCTATATTCAGATCTCCCATGACTGTACTAGGGTGTTCCGTGTGAAACAAGGCTGAAGAAATGTCCGAAGAAATCTTACAATTGGCATCTGTAAAAACCAGAAAATAAGATACTTCTTTAGTTTGTTTATTATATAAAACAACAAAATTCTTAACATACTTTGTTTAATGAAGCATTTCTTTTTGGTGTGATTTGGTTTTCTGTTTATAAATCTATGCATGTGAAGATGAATTTACTTCAAGTTGTATTTAACACAAGATCCAATAAGCTATCCAGATGAAGATCTATGGCAGCCAATAGGAAATAGAGTCTGGATCTTAGGGGAGCAGCCAAGACTCCTGCGTAGAGTGATCAGGCAAGACTCCTGCGTAGAGTGATCAGGCAAGACTCCTGCGTAGAGTGATCAGCCAAGACTCCTGCGTAGAGTGATCAGGCAATACGGATAATGAGGAAGAGAGAAGTACAGGCAAATAGTAGAAATGTTTCTGGTAAGTGGAGAGGAGGTGGGAAATTAAGTAGAGAAAGTCAGCAGAGGACTCTTAAAAGAGTCTCTCTGGGATCAAAAGTTACACATCTCTAGATTACTAGGTGATGTCTGGCTCATAGAATGAAAACCTAAGTATGGCATGCTTTGAAGCAATGGAGGTTGCAAGGATCTCAGAAGCAAGGGCTCCTTGGTCCTTTCACACCTATACTCTGTCATTGCATTCCAGAAGCCACAATTCCTGTTTCCTGAGGAAGACCATTAAAAGCAACACTCCGAAAAATCAAGTCAAAAAGCCTGAAAAGGTTATTCTCTGACCTTCTTTCACTGAAAGTTCATTTAAGTTCATTTGTGCCATAGACCCCTTTGTGACCACATCCTACCTCTATACCTAGAAGAAAGGAACACATAGGCCAAGGGAGTCGCATTGCTACCAGATATTCAAGCATACCACAAAGCTTTAATTAATACAGTTCACCACTGGAACATGAACAGATGGGCCAATCAGACACAGCAAAAGACGCATCACCTATAGAAATTAGTGTGTGATAGAAGCACCTTTCACAACTTTCAGAGGGAAAGGTTGCCTTTGAGTGGTGTTAGAATAAGTTTGATTACACCAGGCATGACTGGATACAGTCTCAGCTTGGGTTCAGGGCCTGAGACAGGGAAGAGGCATCAGTGCAAGTAAAACTTCTGCCCACCAAGTGGACTGCACTCAAGTGTCCCCAGATAGTTCAGGCCATCTTTATTTATACTTAAAACAGTTTCTTACCAGAGTTATATGAACAGCTTTGTTAGTGGCTTCTATTTTTGACTTTAAGAAATGCATCACAATTTACGGAATGCATCGTGATCATTATGAAAGCCCCCATTGTCCCCTTTATGTTTCCCAAATACACCTTCCTACTCCCTGCATAACCTTATTCTAGACCCAAAGTTCAGCATTTTGCAGGCCTAACTAAATAATGAACCAGACACATTCTGCTCTCACAGCACCTATGCCTGCTGGCAGCTACTTGCAGTTATAAAGTCTTAAAACATAATAGACATGGGCACAATGCTTTAAGGACAACAATATTTAAACCCAGACAATTCTTTGATGTCTGCAGGATATGCTTTTATACTGTTCCTTTGTTTTTGTTTTTTAACAAGAGGGTCCCATGTCCCAATCTCTCTGTAAAAGGCAGACCTTGACAAAGCACTCTTTTCCCATCTCACTGTACCATACTTCCTCCAAGATAAGCTCCTATCTATGGTGAAGATGGATCTATCCATCCAACATTATGCATTGTATTTTTTTTTTTTTTTTTGGAGCATACTAGATCCTACCAATGATTCTTTGCTTGATGTGTAGGGAACTTACTCTCAACAGTTGGCACTCCGTGTGTCTCTGAGGATTTTTCTCTATTCCATGTATGCATGCCTTACTCTTCTTTTCAGAACTAAACGGTTAATGTTCCAAGTGTTGTTTTCTCATATATACCTAACTGTCTCTATTACATCTGATAAATTTCCAGGATTAGGAGTTATAGTTAGTATCAGATAAGAGCTTTGAGAAGCCCTGGCCCCCTGGTTGAATCTTAGGGGAAAATATTTGAGAAAAAAAAAAAAAACAAAAACCCAGAATTTCCAGAGAAAATTATAGCTGTTGCATGTGTGACTGACAAAGAACTAAAATCTACCCAAAGAATCAGCAATGTAACAAGAGAGAAAAGGGCCCCGCAAGCTGCACAAATTTCACAAATTCCTATGCTGTCCCATGGACTAGTGGTCCTTGCCAAGTGAAAGTTCATTTTCACAGATGCCTTGCCCTGAGGAAACCCACTGGACAGGTCGTCATATGCTGATCTGAGACTAGGATACATGACTCCCAACACATGCACAAAAATAAACTCTAAATGTCTTGAACTAAAGAAAAGAAGGGTGTGGCTATACAAGTTTTTAAAAGAAACCATTCTCTGAAACCTGAGTAGAGATAGGCTTAGCTTTAATTAATTGCTCTTAAATTTATAATTCAAAAGGAAATATAGTAAAAAGAATTGGTAAATATTACCCCATAAAATATTTTTATGTTAAAAATCCCAACAATTAAAAATGTATACATATATGCACAAAGTGACTGCAGTTTTAAATGTAAAAATAGTGGAAGCTAGTCAATCAGATTACCAACAGGCTCAAAGTTACAATTAGAAAAGAATAAATTTTGGTATTCTCCTTCACAGCAAAGTGACTAGGGTTACACTGAGGTTTCTGGCCTGGCCTAGCCCCACAGTTTGGACCCGCCCACCACCACTGCTTATCTGGACCAGCAATCCCAAAGTCCCAAAGAAACACACAGACACTTATATTTACTTCATGCTGTTTGGCCTATGGCTTAGGCACATTGCTAGCTAGCTCCTTCATCTTAACTCAACCCATTTCCATTAATCTGTCCTGCCACGTGGCCTGTGGCTCACCTGTGTTCCTTACATGTTGCTCCTTTGGTCAGCTGGCTCGATCTCTCTGACTCTGCCCTGCTTCTCATACCTATGCGCTCCTGTCTCTGGCTACAGTGTTCGCCAAGGGTCAAAACAGCTCCTTTATTTAAATTATTTAAATGATATTCACAGCATACAGAAAGACATTCCCACATCAGACTTGTTAAATTTATTGTAGTGAATATTTCAAAATAACTAGAAGCTGTGTGAGGTGATGGTCAGTCAACATGATACAGTAATTTCACAGTCTATATGGTAGTCAGATATCACACTGGAACCCATTATTATTACATCAGTTAAAAACAAAACCTTAACAAGAGAAATTGGATGATTGAATTACAGACTATCAATAGACTGGGTATAACCTACCTATTTAAAATAAGAAAAGCTCTTCAAATTGGTATGGTAAGATCTCTAGAGAAAAGACAACCACAACCCAGTAGGTGCTTATGTGTGTGTGTGATGCACACATACGTGTACACATATAGATAGGTGCACCTATAATTCTACTCTCTTGGTAACGAGGCAAAAAACAAACTAATATAATTCGTGACCTCCAAGAGATGGGTGGGAACCAAGCAGAGGATTTAGAGATGAAAAATACCTTGCTATGGTATTTTCTCTTGTAAGCATGCTAACATTCTATATGCTTAAAGAAAACTAAATCAAATATGGGAAGAAAAAAGTCCTTAAAAATAAAGCAAACATAGAAACGATCCCATGTGTATCTTAAATGAGAACCAGAACCACAGTGAAGCAGAAGGAAAAACACACTCAAATTACTTTGAATACAGAATTGACCTTGTATCCATGGTATTAGATGGGGTTGGATGGTTGGAGACCACTTCAAACAAATACTTAAATTCTCTTTTCAGTATGATTTCGTTATGCAGTGGTATGAGTAACAAAATTCTGAGACAAATTTGGATATAGAACCCAATTGGATTAATAAATATACTGATATTTTGGGGAAGCCAATTTTTTTTTAACTAAGCTACACAAATATGGAATTTAGAAAGTAAGTTTTGTGGAGTGAAATGGGAATTATGTCAAAGTGAATTGATATCTAAAATGATAAATGCATGTGTAGATCTATCTACATGTGCTCAGAGATTAGTATATTTACATACTGTGGTATTCTGAATGTAACTGAATCCCTTAAGCTCATGGAGAGTGGCACTATTAGGAGGTGTGGCCTTGTTGGAGTAGGTGTGGCCTTGCTGGAGGAAGTGTGTCACTGTGGAGGTTAGTCTCCTGCTGCCTGCAGATCAAGATGTAGAGTTCTCAGCTCCTTCTCCAGCACCATGTATGTCTACATGCTGCCGTGCTTCTCACCATAATAATGGACTAAACCTCTGAAACTAAGTAATCCCCCAATTAAATGTTTTCCTTTATAAGCATTGCCATGGTCATTATGTCTCCTCATAGCAATAAAACTCTGAGACACTGACCAACAGAAAATTGTTATCAAACAGAAAGATTTGGGCCAGGAAGATAACTCAGCAGGCAAACATGCTTGCCACCAAGTCTGACAACCTAAGTAAATTCCTAGAAATGGTAGGAGAGAACTGACTTCTGCAGGTTGTGCTGGACATCTGTATATGCATGGTAACACCCTTACCTACATGCACACACATACAATAAATAGAAACTCTCCCCCCCAAAAAAAGAAAAAAAAATCCCCAAACCTTTTAAGTGGCTGTTGTTTCTCTAACCACATTTGAAACAACATGGAATAAAGCCTTTACAGGTAGTTTACACTAGAAATTTTAAAAGGTATAGACAATCAAACCAGAGACATATCTAGGATGCTGTGAACTGAACCAAATAGGTGACTGTCAGGACCTCAAGTAACAGAATGACTGCATAAATATGGATAGTAAGGATCCTGCAGACAAGGTATTTGATGGAAATGAAGACTGGGGAATTGAGTAGAGGCTATCTGGGTTACACCAAAACCATGTGTGGCTAGAAGAGAGCTGAGTTAAAAGCTGATGGACTGATTTGTCTGTGAGGTGAGGATTCAAGGCAGCAGAATGTGCTGAGAATATCCCGGATACTTAGATGTATAGTGAGAAATGGGAGCATAAAGCTGGGTGATGGAGAAGACTTTCATTATGATCTCAAAACGAACATGAAGGTAATCAGAGAAGTACAGCACGATTAGAAAGAAGCCAACAATAGGAACAAAGAAGGAAGAGAAGGAAGAAAGGAAGGAAGGGAAAAAGAAAGAGAGAAAGAGAAAGAGAAAGGAAGAAAGAAAGGAAGAAAGAGAGAAAGAAATTGGGCTGGTTAAGAGCAGAGGACCCAGGTTTAATTGCCAGCAATCACATGGTAGCTCACAACTGTATCTCCAGCTCTAGGGGATCTGATGCTCTTGTACAGATATACATGCAGACAAAACACCAATGCATATGAAATCAAAGTAAATAATCATTTTTTGAAAAATGGAAATGGTTGGTTAAGTCACAGACATCCCAGGACTAGAGATGTAAAAATTAACACACAGCTTTCCCTAGATTTTCAAGTTTTGGTTTTTGGTTTTTTAGAGATCCCTGAGCCACCATATGCTTTCAGAAGCATCCAAGGAATACATTCCTTGGGGCTTTTAGCTGTCAAGACTATGGAGCTTCTGAAGGTATGATGTTTCATGTAGGCCTGCTATGACATCTCTGAAGACATGCATAGTTCATATAGGCCTACTTACAGACCTTGGCATCCTCCACATGCTAATGATTTTGGAAGAGCATGAAATGTGTTACATGATAATAGGTGCTTTCATCAGGATTTCTACGGGAAGTTCCATGGACTAGGAGGTATGCTGCAGGGGAAGAGTCCCTTGGAGTATCTTCTGACAGGAGATGTACAGAGCTGTGAGGATGCTAAAACTGCACTGGGGATCTTATGAAAATAGACATGTGCAATTCCTCCTGAGAGAGGCTTCAGAGAATAGAGTCAGCCCAAGAAGGTGGCCATGGACAAATGCTACAGTACATTAGTCCTTGGGGAGATGCTACACAAGTCCTTAGGATCCCACATTCCACCAGAGCACTGACCAGATGCCAGACATGAAGATTTTGGACTTAACATTTTCACTGCTGAGGATTAGTCTGGCTTTGAGCTGATGCTACTTGGCCATTCCATTCAAAATAGGAACGTTTACCCGATGTCACCATGCCATTGCATGTTGGAAGTGTGTGACTTTGGGGGAGGGAGGGTGTTACAGTTCAAAGCTGAGACTTTGGACCTAAACTTTTGAGGAGTACTGAACCAGTTAATATTTCGGATATTCTTGGATAAGGACTAGATGTATTTTGTATTAAAGATGATCAGAAACTTTCTTGGGGAAATGCTCTAGTTAGAATCTGAGTGTCTCTCTCAAAGACCATGTGATATAAAAGCTGCTTTCCCAGCATGGTACTTTTAGGGAGGTGATAAATAGTAGATAAAAGATGCTTGTCTCTTCTTGCCTTTCTATGACTCCACTATGGGGTAAGCAGTTCTGCTCTGTTATATCGCCCTTTACCATCTCAGATAACCCTCTAAACTGTGAGCACAAATAATCTTTTCCCATATAGCTTGTTTGCCTCGGGGTTATTTGTTATAGTAATGAAATCCTGGGTCTATAACAGTATTTCACCCTGAAGTTAGCTGGGTCTTCTCCCCCAGTGACTGAGTTGTGATGAGTACGAGATTAGCTGAAAGATCTCAATTTGCCATCAAGTTTGAAAGAAACAAAACAACCCAGCTTGCATTAGTAGCATACATCTTTAACAGCATTCAGGAGGCAGAGGTAAGTGGATCTTTGTAAATTCGAGGCCAGCCTGCTCTGCATGGCTCAACCCAGGACAACCAAAGCTGCACAATGAGACAAAAAACAAAGCAAACTGAAAAAACCTTAAAAATGATATATGGAAATATCACTGAAGGAGCCTCACTGGTTAAACCTGGACACATTGAGCAGAGAAGAAAAAGACCGAATAACAACGAAGTATAAAGCCACTGCTGAGGAAGATGGGAACTCATAGATGGAGATGGTCAATGGGGGAGAGCTGGTGAGAAGGGAGGAGAACCGGGTATGGTTCTCCTGTAATTACAGCATTCGGAAGGTGGAAGCAGGCAGAGTTCTGTGAGCCCAAGTTTATCCTGGTTTACACAAATAATTCAGGGCTAGCCAGAGCTACATAGTGAGATCCTGTCTAAAACAGGAACAGAAAGGAAGAAGGAGAATTCTTCCTTCGAAGGAATACCAAGAACTGAGTGGTAAGTTTGGAGAAAATACTAGAATTGGAAAATCAACAATTTGAAAAGATGATGGATAAAATTTGATTGAATAGAATTACAAAATATCTACGTAAAAAAAATTGACAGGTCATCTCTTAAAACATGGTGATGTAGCTAGATAAATATTAAAAAGATTTTAGAAGTTGTTGTAAAGAGTATACAAAAAAAATCAAGATACATTTCATGAAAATCTATCTCTCTCTCTTTTTTTTTAAGTAGGATTCTGTAACTTACACCAGGGGCTCCTACACTGCCACCATCACCTCTTGCAGCTCTGGACCACAGGTTCCAATCCACGAGAAGTGAGGGCAGGAGGGGAGGAACAGAGGCATGAACCTTTATAGAGTACTGCCTAAGAGGCCCACTTTGATCACACCCCTGTCAAAATACTTTTCTTTTTTCCATCAAAGGGAGCTACCCTGCCATGGGCCAATATTCATAAATCTCCCCCACCTGGTAAAACTGTTTATCAAAAGATCCTGTACATTCTGGGACCCTGATGGCTTGGAACAGCTGTCTCCATCCCCTTCCTTCATTTGCTTTGTGTCAGTATTTTTAAAACTAGCCAATGGAAAGACTATGAGGTCAGACCCCAGCCAGTGGGGAAAAGGCTCAGTTACCACCTGTGTTAGAATAAAAACTAGGTGAAGCTGGGCCCTAGCACACCTTTTCTACAAAACAAATTAACTTCCAAGTTGTTTTGGCCTCATGATTTGTTTGTGCAATATCATGAATATTTGTTTTAGGCATTTCAATATTTGTTTTCCCTACCCAGCAAGCACAGTACTATAGTAAATACTACGGTGATCTTAACAACCAATGCTGATCCTATTAACAGGCTTATGGGCCCCACTAAGAGCCTTCCCTAAAAATCCATAGATGCCTCACCTATAGAACCCCTTCAACTAGCCAAGCAACCCCAGCACTGTGCATCCATCTCTTACCCATTTGTCTGTGTGGGCTATACATGGGTACCTGTAGCCATATTAACTTTGTGCACTTGAGAAATAATGCAAATTTTTAAATATTCCAGACCAACGTTCTATGATAAATAAACAGATACCCAAACCTCAATTTGTCAGATTGGGAGGAAGCTTATAGCTCCGGTTTCCTCAAGAAGAATGAAGTGGGCACATTCATATAGAAAGACCCCTAGAATCCCTACATCGGCCGAGTGCTAAGCCAGTCTGAACAAGGTAATGCCTGCTGCTTCAAATATAAAAGATAGCAAAGCACTTTTAAAGACCATAAAAATAGAAACATGACAGTACCAATTAGCCAAATGAAGCATCAGTGGTTGGCCATGAGGTAGTAAAGATCGACAAGTTGCTTGACAAAGACTTCAATATAGTAATCTTAAAGTGCTTCAGTCTGCAAGAGAACACGAAGAGACAGCTAAATGAAAAGGAAACATGAACAAGAAAAACCATTCAGCAAGGAGAGATGACTAGAGAGAAACCAGCAGAAATTCTGGAGGTGGAGACTATAGTAACTGGAGTCAGAATATAATAGGAAGTATCCACAGCAGCCCCAAAGAAGAAAAAGGAAAACAATAGTTGCCCATGGCCACTGAGGCCTTGGGCGCAAGCTCTCATCCCCTGCTAACACCGGAAATAAAAATGTCAGCTTTCTCATGGTGAAATTAAATTATACAAAAAAGTGAAGACGGTCTGGACTTTGTTGTAAGTTCCATGTCTTGTCCAGGGTGGAGTCCTGGCATTTCAGGCTTCCCAAAGGGGAATGGAAGGAATTATTATTTCCCTAATGAGATAAAGTACTCTTCCTTCTCAGAAACAACTTCTTTGTTGCAGATGTTGGGAATGCTCGCATGGAGCACCATGGTGCTGCTTAGGACTCAAAATGCATAACACTTTTACTCACTTTTTTTCTGATACTGAGCAAAAGCAGAACATACTTTCCATGGTACTCTGGGCTTTTTCGTGTTTCTTTGAGGCCCCTTTTGTCATGGCTGCCTGTGTACTTCTGTTGCAAACTGCACAGCTTTCTTTCTCTTCTCCATTTCCCTTCTCATGGCATCTGCCAAGGCCTACAGTCTGCCTGTCCAGTTCTTTGTTGCTTTTTTTCCCTCTTAAATGTTAATAAAATTGTCCTTGAGCTTTCTTTCAAGTTCATTTTTAAATGAACTTGATTGCTGAGATTAAGAATCCCCAAAGCAAAGCAATAGGCCATGGGCCTATTCAGAGAAAATTAGGAAGAAAAAAAAAAGGTAGAAAGCTAAAGAAAGAAAAATCAAAGCCTATGGAGGAAATGAACACACACAAAGCCCAGAGTATGCCAAAAGGATTGAAATAAAGTTTACATGAGACACAATATAAACATATTGTCAGAAAACAATGACAAAGAATTTTGGAAGCAGCCAAAAAAAAAAAAAAAAAAAAAAAGACACATTGCATTGCATACTAGAGAAAGTCCCATACAACTACAAGCAGATCTCTCCCTTCTAGGTCAGCAGAGTTAGATAATATATGCAAACTGATAAAAAAAAAAAAAAAAAAAAAAAGGAGGTCAGCCAACCAAGAATACTTCACAGCAAAGCTGTCCCTGAATCCTGAAATGGGTGACAGAAGAGACTTTTCCCAAGTGAATGAAATAAGAGAATTCCTCACTAGATCTGCATTATAACAAGCAGTGGACACAATGGGATGTTAATTCTCAACATAAAAACACAGGAAGATGCAAAACTCCCTGGAAAAGTCAGTGTATACACAAATTCAGGATGTTCTAACCCTTAGCAGGGTGTTACCCCAGCCTCCCCTCCACTTCCTGGTGTTTTCCCTTGAAAGGATTCCAATGAGACATGCAACATAGTGCAGAAGCTAGGTGGTGGGTCATGGCCAAAGGGATCTACATGGTTAGGTAGGCTTTGTACTATTCTTAATCTTGGAACAGACATCTTTCCTGAGGGGCGTTTTATGTCTTACTGACTGACAGTCCCATTGGGATTAACTCTTAGAGAAGAAATAATGGTATGTACAGCCTTCTGCTAGATAGTAAACTTTTGACCTTCCAGTCAGTCCGGAACACCACGTCTCTCTACACAGGGTTGGAGACATGACTCAGATCCCATTCTTTTGATGAGTAATGTGTAATAGATTAGCAGATTAGAAAGAGTTGTAACAAAATCAAAATGAATCTATTAAAAAAAAAAAAAAAAAAAAGTTGTACTTTACCAGGAGGCCTTCCCTTGGCTGAATTCAACTCAACAAAGACCTGTGACTGCCTTCCTGCTTGCGGCCTCATGAATGACTGTACTTTCTCTTACATTCCAAGTTTTGGGGTTAGTTGCAATGCTTTCTCCTTTTCATATTTTAATGGGACATAGAGTGGACCTGATCTGAACAGGTCTTTGAGTCTCTGAAGGACAGATTTGGACAATAGTCTATGTAGGAACAAGGGACTCTGCCCAGCACAGACATCTTCTACCCATCTCCCATGAAACCTTGAGACCTGTCCTTTCTGGAAAATGGGGCCTACATTTCTTTGAAACAGTCTCTGCTCCATTTTCCCAAGTGCTGATGTAAGACTATTCCCTCTCCTAATCTCTGTCTTCTAATTTGCTTTGGTAGTGGTGACAGGCAACATAGGACCAGCAGTGACAGCTGATACAAGACAGCCAAGTCCCAGTAGCAGGCAGAGTCTTACAGATTCTGCCCTTGGCTTTACGAGCTGTTGAAGATGGAGGAATCCATCTTCAGTAGCCTTCAAAAATCTGCTAGTGTCTAACCACCTAATGAAAAATATTAAAAATAAATATAGATACAATATTTTTAGCACATTATTAAAAAGTATAAACTTTTATGTCATAAGGACGACTGTAGGGCTGAAGTTGGAAGCTACTGAAAATTGACTGTTACAAGTGTTTTAGAAATGGAGAGGTAAGCATAAGATATGTGTGTACATGTATATTATATATAATGTTTTATGGCATATAATTTTATGATATAATAGAAAAACTTGGGGGAAACACATAGAAAATATAAAGGAACAAAAAGAGAAAAATCAAGCCACAAAGTTAGACGACAAGAAGGAAGAAAAAGCCAAAACACAATATAAAAGTCAAAAAGAATGAATGATACATATAAGCTCTCACTGCTAATAATTACCTTCTAAAGGAAACAAAACACGAACCCCCAGACTGGGCATTAAGACACACACACACACACACACACACACACACACACACACACACACACACACACACACACACACACACGGTGAAAGTGAAATGAATGTGGGGACTGTCATTGGGTATAGCGAAGGCTTCTTGAATCAGGTGAACATAACTGAGTGGCTAGGGTCTGGAACAATCTACAGCCACTGAGAACTAGTGGCTTGTTACAATGAGGTTTCCTGGCCTGGCTAGCCAGAGGTCCAGACCCACAGATCTGCCATCCCAGACCTCTTAGCCGCCCACCACTGCTCAGGCCCCAGAAACGACTCAGATACTTATATTAACTTCATGCTGTTTGGCCTATGGTTCAGGCACCTTGCTAGTTAGCTCTTACATCTTAACTCAACCCATTTCTATTAATCTGTCTATCATGAGGAGTGGCTCACCTGTGTTCCTTACGTGTTTCTTCTTTGGGCTTCTGGTTCAATCTGTCTGTGTTTCTGCCCTCCTACTACCTATTCTGATTTCCCCTCCTAGTTTTTCTACGGTGCCTGTCATGGGCAAAAACAGCTTCTTTATTTAAAGATTGATATTCACAGCATACAGAAAGACATTCCCACATCAGTGGTTTCCTGGTCTTTCACCTTCCAAACTTGAGTAAGTTTCAGAAAAGAAATAGTATGAAAGCAAGCAGAGCTCTCAAGGGGTTAAGGGGACAGGGCCTTCCTGGGTAGAATCGTGGGAGGTAAATTGTCCCTTTAGTTGCTCCACCCACCAAGTGTTCACTTGCATTCACCATCCTAGTGACTGGGCTAGAGTTGTGGGCATGCCATCAAGGGCCAGCGGAGGACCTGCTCACACACAGCTTCAAGGCATCTGTGCTCACTGAACTGTGATGTATAGGGAAAGAAAGATGAAGACAAGAAACCAGAATGTTAGCTGGTGCCCTTACGTTGTTTGGCATTTCTGGTCTCTGGCCAAGGCAGGTTTGCTAGCAGAGTCAAAGGCATTTCCAGCTTCTTCCAATATGTCAACCAGGACAAGAAGCAGACTGCTTGGTTGGTTTTTGAGGTCCTCTCGCCCTAAAATCCCCAGCTAGGTTTTCTTCTGAGATCTCATCAAAAGGATAGGAAAAACTGTTGTGTGTAAATAGTAACCAAAAAATAAATAAAGTAGTTTTACTCAGATAAAATAGACTCAAAAATGTCACAAGGATACCTAAATACGGCCAGCATTCAGAAGGCTGAGACAGAAGAATCTCATATACTTATCTCATATAATATAATGAGTCAGGCTAGATTATATGAGAGAGGTAGAGAGAGAGGTAAAGGGAAAGGGGGAGGTAAGGAGGAAAGAGAGGAAATCCAAAAATCCATGTATCTTCTCTCCTGCGATCTCATTTCAAAGTGTGTGATCAGACAAAATGGTTGACACCCTGTCCACTGGGGGCTTTATCCTTCATTGCTCAAGCCTTGGTTCTCCCACCCCCCTCCCCCGGCTAAAGTAGAGACATGAAGAGCCATCTTAACTCCTGCTCCCCAGGAATCACAGAACTGCCCAATCTTATACAGTGGCTAAGCTATGCCTAATTCTGTCGCCTTTCCTGTGGCTTTTCTCAGAAAATAAAAACACCAGCTACAAAACCTATCACAAGAGACAGCAGTACTGTGATGACTTGGCATTTGACTCATCAAAATTGTGCAATAGTTATATGTATGCGGAGCACACACACCTTTAACCTCAGCAATTAGGAGGCAGAAGCAGGCAGATCTCTGTGAGTTCAAGGCCAGCCAGAGCTGTGCAGTGAAACCCTGTCTCAAAAACAAACAGTAACAAGACTTGTTTAACTGCTAAGCATATATGAACCCAGTACTAGGGTGCCCAAATTAAACAGGACTGATGGGAAAACCAGACAGAAAACAATAATCATTTTTCAGCATTGACTAGATCAGGCAGCCAGAAAACAATAGACACAAATACCACTGTAAACCAAAGAGAGGCAATGAAAATAAACAGACTTCAAGTCATCAGGAGCAGAATGAAACACTCCTCCCCTACACAGAGAACGTTCTTTAGAATATCGTATGTTAGGCCACAAAAGTCTTAATAAACTTAAGGAGATTTAAATCATATTAAATATCTTTCCTAACCACAATAGTATGAAACTAAAAACCAATGGGGGAGGGGGTTGGAACAGGCACAAATATGTAACCAATTTCAAAAGGGCAGTAGAAATGTGCCTTGAGACCTATGAGAAAGAAAGCACACCGGAGCTTGGGGAGCGCGGCAAAAACAGTTGGAACGGGAAGCTTCATAGTGATGATAGGTATCTATGGTGAAAAATGGGGACCGCAAAACCAAGTTTACACCCCAAGGAAGTAAAGATAGAAAACCAAGCCACAAATTAGCCTAAGAAGGGAAATAAAGTCATAATCCAATTATTTTTATGATCAGAATGTTTGGCTGGGCTGAGGGATGATCTTAAGGGGGAGCAGTACGACCAATGTCATAGAAACTCAGAGATCAGAGAGGGAGAATGTGGGCAGTGCTGTGCCAGCATACTGTCCACACTTTCCTGTAAAAGAGCAGTTCCTAAGCATACTCAATCTGTTCAAGTCATGAAAAAAATAAATCCAAACAGACCAATAACAAGGGAGGAAATTAAAACAGTAACCAAAGGCTGCGCAACAAAGAGAAGCCCAAGACTTGATGTCTCCATTGGTAAATTCTACAATACATTTAAAGGCGAGTAGTGGCCAATATTTTCCACACTCTGCCAAAATATTGAAAGGGAAAAACACATCTAAGCTCATTTTATAACCCCACATTACCCGATATAAAGCTACCCCCCCATAAAAACCCCGTACAAACCCAATATTTCTGAAGAGTATACATGTACAAATTTTCAAAATAATATTAAATTTAACAGCACATTAAAAATAATGTTACATCATGAGTCCATGAGTTTTATCCTTGTCATTCAATAACTGTTCATCATTTGAGAACTTATAAATGTGAGTGATAAAACTGACCCTCCCCATAGATAGGGAAGAAGCATTTGATAAAATGCAGCATCTGGCTATGAGGCAGTGACTCATGCCTGCTATGTCAGCACTTAGACAGGACTGCCATGAGTTTGAGGCTAGCTTGGGCTATCGAATAATTTGCAGGCTGTTTTGAGTAACACGGAGAGCCCCAATCATAAACTACACACAACATTTCAGTATCTGTTCAAGTAGCCAGGAGTGGTACTACATGTCACAGATACCAATGACAGTGAAGCCAAGACACAGGGTTGCAAATTCAAGAGCAGCCTGGATTACATAGCCAGTTCAAAGACAGCCTAGGCTGTATCATGTATCATGAAATCTCATTTCCAAAACAGAATTAACAATAATAAACCCTCAACAAATTTGGCATAGAAAGAATGTGTGGGAACATACTAAAGGTCACATATGACAGGACCCCAGCTAACATCCCAAAGATGATCCAAAGATGATATGCTATCAGCTTTCTTTTAAATTAGGAGCGGGAAATGGAAGCATCCTTATCATACCCATTTCTATTCATTGTTAGAGCCTGAGAAATTAGGCAAGAAAAAGGCATCCAAAGAGGAAACATATTTGTCTCTCTTTGAAGATGGATAATCCCCTGAAAAAGAAAGAAAACCCTGAAGAACTCTCTCTCTCTCTCTCTCTCTCTCTCTCTCTCTCTCTCTCTCTCTCTCTCTCACACACACACACACACACACACACACACACAGAGAGAGAGAGAGAGAGAGAGAGAGAGAGAGAGAGAGAGAGAGAGAGAGAAAACACAAACAACATCATTTAGAACTGTTTGCCAAATCCTGTAAAATTACAGGACAAGAAAAATGAAGGAAAGGAGGGAGGGAGGGAGGGAGGGAGGGAGGGAGGGAGGGAACTCAGTTGTATTTATATGCACAGTGAAATACCAATAAAGTGATCAAGAATACGTGATCTATGGAATGCCATTAAAAATAAATATAAAGTAAAATACTAAAGGACAGATGTAAAGAGGGTAAAATCTGTCCACTGAGAAGTGTTAAATATTGAGTGTATTCATTTTCTGTGTCAACTTGAGACAAGTTAGAATCATCAGAGAGGAAGGAGCCTCAGTTGAGGAAACACCTCCATGAGATCCAGCAGTAAGGCATTTTTTAAATTAGAGATTGATGAGGGTGCCCATTGTGGGTGGTATCATCTTAGGCTGGCGGTCCTGAGTTGTATAAGAAAGCAGGATGGGCAAGCCAGGGGAAGCAAGCCAGTAATCAGCACTCCTCCATTGTCTCTGCATCAGCTCCTGCCTCCAGGTTCCAGCCCTGCTTTAGTTCCTACTCTGAATTTCTCCAGTGATGGACTATCATCTGGAAGTGTAAGCCAAGTAAACCCTTTCCTCCCCAACTTGCTATTTGATCATGGTGTTTCATTGTAGCAATAGAAACCCTAAGACATTGAGTAGTAAAAGAAAATACAAATAAATGAAAAGATTCTCTATGATCATAGACTAAAGGAATTAACATTGCTAAAATGTCTCAACAACCCAAGTGATAAATAGACTCAATACAATTTAGCAACATGATAATGATGTTTTACACAGAAAAAGGACAAATGTGTCAAAATTCATATGGAATGACCAAGATCAACAACAAAGGCAAGCTTGAGCAGGAAACAATAATTTTAGTTGTATCACACTTTCCAATTTTTTAAATTACAAAGTAACAGTAATCAAAATAGCATGACAAAGATATAAGAATAAATATAGGGGCCAGTATAAAAAAATAATGGGTACAGAAGTAAAACTACAATACTATAAGTGAAAGAGTAATAGTTTCTTTTTTAAACTATTAGGAAAATTCTACAGTCAGAAGACTGAAACTGGATCCTATAGTGGATTTATGATGTTACATTGCAAATAATTGTCCCACCTATGAGTTTAATAAAAAGCGCTGATTGGCCAAAGGCAGACAGGAAGTGTGGGTGGGGCTACCAGACTAAGAAAATTCTGAGAACAGGAAGAACAGAGCAGAAATGCCACAGAGACTCCAGAGTTGCCTGACAAGCCAGAAGAAGCAGAGGACAACTATACTGCCCTGAGAAAAGGTACTGAGCTCCATGGCTGAATAGGATAAGAGTCATGGGTTAGATTAAGGGTAAAGAGTTAGCAAGTTATATGCCTGGGCCTTACGCCAATCAGCCTAAAATTAATGTAAGTGTCTGTGTGTCTCTGTGTGACTGTGGGACTGTGGGTCCAAACCTTGAGGCTAGGCCAGAAAATCCAGGCCAGAAACCTCTTACTACAAATCGCAGCCCAACATGGGTAAAACACACCCACATAAAGCCATAGAAAGCTTAAAAAACAGTCTAGAGCACAAAATTGAAAGCAAAAGCAGCTTCCAAGTTGTGTCTCTGAAGTGGCCCATGGTAAAGAGACTGAGTGGTGTATGGGATTAAATTATAAAACGGTGTGTTTGCTGCATGCAATTTAAGGTGAACAAGGCCAGTTCCTGAGCCTAGATGTAATCAAGGAGCTCTATATGGTGGATTTAAGGTTTTTGTTAATAAGGACAAAAAGAGAATAGAGTCAAAGATGGCTTCCTAGTGGCGGTGTTTTCTTGGATCAGCTCTGTTTTCTGGAGGCAAACTGAGGCTTGGCTTTTTTAAGAGAAACTTCCTGATTCAGCCTTAGAGGCAAAACCCTTGTGAGTCTTTTAAGAGGCCCTGCTGCCAAATGGAGTTAATGAGCAGCAGATGGCAAAGCTTTACTTGGAGATTATATGGACCCTAAACTAGGAGCTGGGTGAAACCATCCATCCATCCTACCAACCTTTAATCCTTAGCCAAGGACCTTAGCAGATTAAAGGTGTAGTCAGAAACAGAAAGAAATAGAAGAATCTGGGTGGAGTCAATCACCCTAAGCAAGCAAAGTTGTGGTCAGAGACAGAAAAAGTTAAGAAATAAATATACAGTAAAGACAGTTTAAAAAAAGAATCTAAACGGTTTAGAGTGTGTTGAAAATATATATATATATACATAGGCTTAGAGAGAGAAAAGAAAAAAAGGTAGAGAAAGCCTTTAAAAAGAAAGTAAACAAACAAACAAATAAACAAATAAATAATAAGCCATGTAAAGATGGAAATTACAAAGAGTGTCTGGATACTGTATGTTATTGTCTTGTCGTTAAGTTTCTTGACTGAAAATGAAGAGGTGCACAAAAATAAACGCAAAATAAAACCCAAACTTCAGTCTGAATATTGAAACCATAAAATTCCTAGAAGAAAATGTAGCTCTTTGACATTAGCCTTGGCAATGTTTTTGTTTGTTTATTTTATTTTGTTTATATGATACCAAATGCCAAAATAAACAGGTGAACCAAATAAAACTATAAGGGCTTCTACATATAATACAGGAAGTATAGGTGGGGCTATCAGACTGGAGAATTCTGGGAAGAGGAAGGGCAGAGAAGCCTTTACCAGCCAGACCTGGAAGAATTAAGATGAGAATGCCTAGGGAAAAGGTACTAAGCCATGTGGCTAAACATAGATTAAAAATTATGGGTTAATTTAAGTGTAAGGGCTAGATAGCAATAAGCTTGAGCTACTGGCCCAGCAGTTACTATAATATTAAGCCTCCCGGTTAATTATTTCAGAAGCAGCTGCAAGGTATTTGAGAGTTTCTGGCAGGACAGAAACTTCTGACTACAAACTACAATGTGACAGAATTTTCACATGTCAATACCACCATTACAGAGTCGAAAGATAGCTGTTGGTGAAGAGGCAGAGGAAGGAGAATTCCAGTACATTAGTGGAAACAGACTGGTTTATTTTCTAAGGAAAATAGAGATGACTCAAACTATTAAACAGAATTGACACGGGAGAGACTTAGGGATCTTACTTTTGGCTCTTTGTGCAGGAGAATTAAAATTGAGATCTTAAAGTGATACAGTTTCTCCCCAGTGTTCACGGCAGTGCTATTTGCAATAGCCAAGATACAGAGGCACCACCTAGCTGTATAGCCCACATCTATGAAGAGATGGCTAAGGAGTGTGGAGTAAGAAAATGATGAATTTCACTGGTCACATTTTCAAGAGAGGAAATCTCGTACAACATGGAATGTACATGGAAGAGACCTTGTTAAGTGAAATTATCCAAATATAGAAAAGCTTGGCAGAAAATACCTTCATCCATTGAGTCACTTGGCCAGCCCTTATGATCTTTCTTATATGTGGAAACTAAGTTAGTCAAATGAATCTATATTTAGTGTACTAAAGAAAAATATGGTAACAATGAGTCATCAAATGAGACTCCTCACAGATAAAGTTTCAAACTAAAAGGAACCATGTGGAAATACTGAAATTGGAAAGTCACATAACCGAAATGAAAGACTCACAAGAAGGGTCAACAGTGAATTTTAATTGGTAAAAGAAAAGATTAATGAATTTGAAAGCAGACAAGAGGACGTTTCTAACCTGCAGGATACACAAAGAGAGGAGGTGGAGGAAAGAACAACCACAACAACAAACAGACACAGATACAGCTTACTACCAAACAAATAGAGCATGCGTCAAAAAGAGAGGCTGGGTACAGGTATCATGTTAGTGCCTCAAGCAACAATGCCTGTTTAAGGTCTGTAGACTACATGTATAGCATAGATTATAATGCACCAAAGTTAAGCTTCCAACAAGACTGCATTTCTGTTACCATCTAGGAGAAAATCTCCCAGCCCATAGAAAATGTCAACATTCCTTAACAGTCAAATCCATAAAGGCAAAGTTAAATGGTGGTGTCAGGAGATAAGGAGAGGGTGAGATGTGAAGATGATATTCAAATTAAAGAAAATATGCATTCACTTATATAAAATAATTTCTGAAGATATGCTAAGCAGCAACTTAACTACCTTTTGTGGTTGAATTGCCTGTCAACTCTGACCTCAGCCAGGAAAAGTTCTTAAAAGATTCATAGTTAATAGAGAATCTAGGATAATCTTCAAATATCAAGGGTTTTTTACTCTAGATAATCTTAATCACACATGCTAATTTCCCTTTTCTATATTAGGTAATACTTTTAAAAGTCCCTCAAATCTAGCATGGAAACAGGCTGGAGTGAAAGCCATTATTCTGCCAATGACCATAAAAGCAGAAAAGTGTATTCAAAGTAATAATGGCTAATTTAAAAACTGCCAAATTAATGAAAAGCGCTAACCGGAACAAGAAAAAGATCCACAAATTCCAATTTCAATAACCACAAAAAAATGTCCAATATGAAGACACAAATCCAACCATGTCAATAATTATATTAAGTGTGAATGGGTTAAACGCACAGAAAAGACAAATTATCAAACTAAATTTAAAATTTAAAAAGTCCAACTCTATGATTATTTATGTTTCATATTTTTAAAACTATGTGAGCCAGGAATGATAGCTCATGCCTTTAATCCCAGTCCTGGAGAGGCAGAGGCAGGTCAATCTCAGTGAAATCAAGGCCAGCCTGGTCTAAATAATGAGTTCCAGGCCAGCTAGGTATGCAGAGTAAGACTCTTTCTCAGAAAAACCAAATAAAACCTATGTATATTGAAAGAAGAGACATAACAAACGGCAGACATTCATAGAATGTCTACACTAACATCACACAAAAAAGGCTTTAAGGAAAAGGGTTGTTAATAGGGACAAAAAGAAGTTTCTTATAAGGGGACCAATTAATCAGACAGATATAAAAATAAATCTGTGCATACAAGAGTCATCTGTAGAGGAGAGAGCCTCATTTGAGATGTCTCCAAAATACAGCACAATGGTACTTCCCCTGTGCAAGTGGTCCTGGGATCTATAAGAAAGCAAGCTGAACTGTTACAATGAGGTTTCTGGCCCAGCTAGCCAGAGGTCCAGACCCACAGACCTGCAGTCCCAGACGGGTAGCTGCCCGCCACTGCTTAGGCCCTCAAAATGACTCGGACACTTACATTAACTTCATGCTGTTTGGCCTATGGCTCAGGCACATTGCTGGCTAGTTCCTTCATCCTAACTCAACCCATTCTCATCAATCTGTCTGCCATGTGGCCCGTGGCTCACCTGTACTTCTTACATGATTCTTCTTTGGCAGCTGGCTTGATCTGTCTCTGACTCCGCCCTTCTTTTCCTACCTATTCAGATTCCCCACCTACTTCTAGGGTGCTCAGGAAGGGCCAAAACAGCTCCTTTATTTAAAGATTGATATTCACAGCATACAGAAAGCCATTCCCACATCACTGAGTAAGTCACTGAGAGCCAGCCAGTAAGCAATATTCCTCCACAGCTTCTGCTTCAGTTGCTGCCTCCTGATTCTTGTCTTGGCTGAGTTCCTTCCCTGACCTCCTCAGTGATAGACTGCTACCAGGACGAGGAAAGAAACCCCTTCCTCCCCATGTTGCTTTTGCTATTTTACCATAGCAATAAAGACCCTTGATGAACATGTATTTACTAGAAGAACTGAATGGAAAAGTAGTCTACAATAACAGTGGAGTTATTTAGAGCTGAAGAAGTGGAGAAGATTAGTGAACAGATAAGTTCAGAATTTATTTTGTTGATGATAGAAATGTCACAAGACTAGTTCTGACTGCACAACTCCATAAAGATAATAAAATTAATTGAAGTAGGCATGAATAAAAATTAATTCTATGCTTTATGGTTAATATCTCAAGCAGCCACTTGAAAAAACAATGGATCAGGTAAGATTTATTGGTGGATAGGTAAGATTTATTGGTGGATATTAAACTAGAAACTTTTTGATGAAAAGGGTGTTTCCATAGTCTTTGCGTCCCGTGGGGTCATCATGATGGCAAGAGAAAACAAAATGACGACAGCAGTGAAGGCAGACAACATGGTGATGCTTGACCAAAAGTAACATCAATACAAGAGATAGGTGAGCATCAGACAGACTGACAAACACTTCTAGTGAACTGAAAATGAGAACAGTCCTGTTAGAGGGGAAAGTGTGTGTGTGTGTGTGTGTGTGTGTGTGTGTGTGTGTACATTTATGAAGAAATTTGTGGACATGAGAAAACTAAACAAGACTAAAGAAATTGGCAATTCAATGTCATATTTGTTCTTATATTATAAAGCCATGTTTACAAAGGCGTTATCTGTTTGGTAGATATTAGAATACAGAAATTAAAATAACATAATCAAAATAAAATATATTTTGTTGATAAATATATGATAATTTGAGAGAGAATATTTGTGGAGATACACTTTGAAATACATAGAAAAAATGACTATTATGTGTATAGTTTATTCTCAAGTGGTTCAAAATGGAAAACTCTCTTACTTCACTTATATACAGGGCCTAGCCACTTGCCAAGCAGGTTAAAGTTTAGCTCACACGGTCAGAAAGGGCTGCAAATATTCATAGAGCCAACTCTAGACTGTGAAAGCCCCTTAATAAGTACAATATATTTTAAAATGTGCTTAGGTGCTAAGAAAATAAAATGGATATAGACAGTCAAAAATAGTTTAAAATTAATAATTATAAATTTTCCTTATTGATGCTAATACCATCAACTGTCTATCTATTCTTAATTTTTTGAATTTTGATACAAAGATATTTGCACATTCATTTTACTACTATGAGTTATAAACAAGACTAGATCAGTTATCAAGTAGATCGTTTCATATTCCAGATTTGTTTGAGTTGCTTCCAAGTAGCCTTACTTTCTTCTTTATCGCTTTTCATTCTTTACACAAACTGAAATCATTGTTTTAAGGTTTGATAAGATAGGTATCTTAATTAGGTTTTTATTGCTGGGAAAGACACCATGACCATGGCAACTCTTACAAAGAAAACATTTCATTGAAGCGGTGGCTTATAGTTTCAGAGGTTCAGTCCATCATCATCGTCATGGGGAGCATGGTGATATGTGAGCAGATGTGATGCTGACTGTATCTTGACCAGATGGCAGCAGGAAGCTGACTGACCGTCACACTGAGGAAAGCTTAAAAAGTAGAAACCTCAAAGCCCACCCCCATAGAGACACACTTTCTCCAACGAGGCCACATCTCCTAATAGTGACACTCCCTTTGGAGGCCATTTTCTTTCAAATCACCAAATAGGTCTAAGACTTGGTACTGCAGTGCTAGAGAATTATATAAAATAAAGCAAAGGATTATCTTTCTTGTTGGTTGCCTGGTAGTTCTAACTCCAAATAAGTCTATGCCTTTCCTTTTTAGCATCTGAACAGCCTAATACTGGATCTGAAAAAAATAGGAAAGAGGCTCTTGGTAGATGGCTGAACAGGTAAGGGCACTTAGTGCTGTATCGGAGGATCAGAGTCTAGAACCTAGCACCCACATTGGGTGGCTCACAAATGCCTGTGATTCCAGCTCAAAGGGAACCCAAGCACCAATACCTTTAGCATCTGTGGGCACCTGTGATGTCATGTACACACAAACAAATAAAGATAGAAAGTAACAGCACAGTTTGTGGTTAGCCATTAGAACTGAAAGTTGTCTCCTGACAGAGACCTGGGCATGTTGACTTCCTCAGGGCATGCAGCTCTTTGGGGAAATGCTGTCAGTTTCACATAGGTATATGCTCATTATAAGAAGAAAATAATCTTGCACTAGAGAGATGGTTCAGGAGTAAAGAGCACTTGTTGCTCCTGCAGAGAAACTGGGCTTGGTTCCCAGCACCCACATAATGGCTTGTAACCATCCATATTCCATTTCCAAGGGGATCAAGCAGCCACTATTTGACATCTGCAGGCACCAGGCACACATGTGGTTCACAGGAATGCATGCAAATAAAACAAATCTAAAACACAAGACTTTTCTTTAAAAAAAAAAAAAAATCTTGCTTTTCAAATCAGAGTTACTGTCTTCTTTCATCATCGACCACAAAAAATAGGAACTTAGCATCTAATAAGGAAGAGACTCACCATCTTTCAGTGCTGAATAGATGAAGGTAACCCCATAGGTTATTATGAGTTATTATTTTATTTGTTTATAGTGGCTGTGGTGGTTTAACAAAAAAAAAAAAAAAAAAAAAAAAAAAGTCTCCAAAAGGAATGGCACTATTGGGAGGTGTATGCATTTGTTGGAGTATGTTTGACCCTGTTAGAGAAAGTGTGTCACTATGAGGGTAGGCTTGGAGGTTTCCTATGCTCAGTTGACTCCCTGTTGGCTACAAGATTTAGGACTCTCAACTCCTCCTCCAGCACCATGTCTACCTGCATGCCACTGTGGTCCCCACTGTGATGATAATGGAGCTCCTAAAACTGTAAGCCCCTACCTCAGTTAAATGTTTTCCTTTATAAGAGGTGCCATGGTGTCTCTTCTCAGCAACAGAAACCTTAAGACAGTGGTTTAAGACCATTTTAGAATGACTACAGTTTCCTCAGAGTGGATTCTAACTTCATGACCTTGATAATGTAAATCAAAATAATGAAGTAACAGAAGCAGGGGTCAAAGGTTACAAACAAACAAAGGTCACCGTGTTATAGCAGTTCTTAGTAGCATGGGTCTAATTAAGACTATTCATTTTCTCAGAGGTTAGTAATTTCATAGTAAAAATATGCTTTGGCATACAAACATTTAGCTTAGGGCAATTCCTTGTAAGGAAAATCCAATTAAGTTAATGAGTGATTTAGGGGTTGAAAATGGCTGATCTAAAACCAAAAAATGTTTCCATTTCAAAAACTGTATCATGTCTGGAAGTGGTGAGGAGATGCATAAATTCTGTGAAAATTACCCCTGAAAAAAAGAAAAAAAAATCATTTTTTCTATATGGTTTGAGCATACCTGATCTCACAATTCAAAATCCAAAATGCTATAAAAAATCAGAAACTGAGTACTGGCATGCTGCCACGCAGAGAAAATTCTACACTGTGAATGAAACTATTTACTCATTAAACTTACCAGAAAACCCTGTGAATGGAATTATTTTCACACTGTGTCCATATGACACAAATGCCCATCCACTTAGCTCACTGCTTCTTCCCAGAGCTCTGGTTTGGAGCGAAATGGTTCTGCTTTTGTGATTGCAACTGTAGAAGCAGTAACTTGCCTCAGTGACCTCCCTGAGTCACAGCTTAATTCACCCCGTTGGCCTACAACAGGGGGCAAACCTCTGGCCTGCAATGCCACAAGCTTATGCAGAATTTCTGGAGTGATCGCGAAGATAAGTGAAAGATTTATGGAAGCTGTCCACTCACTTGGGTATTGATTGATTAGATTCACTTGAACAGATACATAAATTAAGTATGAGGCTGGTCCTCTGAGATCCTGCTTTGCTTCAAATTGTCCTTGTGGTCCAGGCTAAAATTAGTGGCAAAATACAGTTCACCTTTGGGGGAACAGAAATAATCCTTCCTGAAAAAATTCAACCTGCTTTCTTAATGGAGTCCTATCAGCAGATTCAGTTCCAGCACAGACACAGGTAAAGTAGAGTCAACCAGCACAGCAGCCAGATGGGCCTGGGGGACACATACTGGAGCATCCAACAACCACTCACTGTCTCCACTTTATCACACCAGCAGTACCACCTCATAGAAGCAAGCAAAGAAAACATGCAGTTTGACACGGCTTGGGATTCTTGTTCAATACCATGTTCCAAGCATGAACTAAGAGGTAATAATTCATTCTCACAAGAGCTTTGTGAACACTCTTCTCTCTGAGAAGGAGATGTGGGAGATTAACTTGCCAACATTCCCCATTCATTGTGAGAGGGATAGGTATGGCTAGTCTCTTAAGCATGTGCGGCAGCTCAGTTGTTAC
Organism: Phyllotis vaccarum; assembly: GCA_033318265.1. NCBI lineage: Eukaryota > Metazoa > Chordata > Mammalia > Rodentia > Cricetidae > Phyllotis > Phyllotis vaccarum. Next base: position 46,780,394 of record JARWLC010000012.1, on the reverse strand, counting down.
CTGGATGTGTATATATCAAAAGTGGGGGCTTTAGCTAAGGTATAAGAGCTAGCCAAAGTCCTTTGTCCTAAATTCTTGCAAAAACTCAGAGTTCTGAAATCTGAAATGTTAGTTTTAGAGACATGTCATTTTGCAGAAAAATCTACAAGATATTTATAGTTGTGTTCATCACACATAGCTTTTGTTATGGAAGAGCATAATTATAAATCCTGACACACTCATACATATATATGTATGTATATATACATATTCTTATATTACATTACAAAAATAGTTTGTAATTTAAAAAAAAAAACATAGTTCACCAAATTGAACTTGGATAGAATCTTTACTTTAGGTTGGAATGTGTTCTCTATCTGTGGTAAGTGGGCATGTGTGTTCTGATTCACCAGAAAAGTCTCCCACAATATTTTCTTTCATCTATCTAACATCCATCCCTCTACAGTTCTTTGCCATAACAATTTTTCTTCCAGATTAAATTGATCTTAATTATAATGTCTCAAAAATAGGTTGAAGAAAAGAAGAGTTATATCTGGTGTTCAGGCAAAAGAAATGTTACTTAATGGTAGTAGAGGACCATGTCCACAATTTTGAAAGCAGCAAGTAGTGTTTTTAATCTACGCAACATTAACATTTTTGTTGCATTCAATTGTCATCACTGCAGGCTAATACAGAAAATTTCCTCTTTCTATTGTCTATGCATACTGTAACTTTAATACTGAATCTCACAAAAACAAAATAGTTATAACATGCCTCACAAGTGACAAAAATTACAATGTAATTAATGAGGACAGTATTTAGTGTTATTTGATGGTCAGCATGATTAATCCCTTAAAAAACAAATTTCCAAATAATTTTTCCCATAAACCTATTGAGTCTCAGAGTTTCTAAGCTGTGTTCTCTATTGTGGCTCCACACTGCCTGGAAATGTACTTAGAGAAGGGCATTAGCTTTTTGAGGTTTCTCCTCACCGTCATCGCCAACACTACCATAAAGAATTCACAGACTTGCTTAGAACTTCAGGAGCTTACGTGGCTTAAATGGAACAAGACCGAAGTTGAAGCTCGTGTTCTCACCAGTGCATGTGGCTGTTACTCAGTGACTCCCACCTTCTCAAAATGGGGGAAGGGCTGGGCCCGTGAGATGGTTCAGTAAGTATGGAGCCTGACCCCAGGGACTCACTTGGAGGAAGGAGAGAACTGACCCTTACTGGCTGTCCTCCGACCTCCACATGTGGGCTGTGGCTCAAGAACACCCACCCGCATGCACACACATACAATGTAATAATTTTAAAACGAGTGAGAAAAAGCTTTCCCAGAGATGTCCCTGTCTCATTAGATTAGCATCTCAGAAATGGAGACTCCGTAAGGCAGAAAAAAAAGATTAATAGCAGTAATGGCATAGTAGGATTTTGTTGTTGTTTTATTTTAAGGTAGGTTCTAACTTACTTTGGGCTGGCCTCAAATTTGGCCTTAGCTGGTAAGGACCTTGGCCAATCTTCCTGCTTCACCTCCTTAATGGTGAAGTTCTTGGGACTGAATCCCAGGCTTCATTCATGGTAGGTAAATAGACACTCTACCAGTTGAGTTACATTCCTACCAATGGATCTTATTTTTAAGGTGACAACTTCGTGGAGTGGGATAAATTGTAAAGCCTGTCTTCACATTTTCAGTTTGGTCGGTGAGAAAAACCAAAGGCACAAAAGCAGTGATGCCTGAGGCCTGGAATCTCCCCCTCTCTTTGTAAAAAGCATGAGTCAGTACTAGCCAGGATGCTCTGGCAAAGAAAGAAAATCATCAAAACCAAACAATAACAACAAGAAACAGGCATGACCATGAGCTGGACCCTGTGGGCTAAGGCCGCAGGTAATGTGGCCCTGGGGTTGGAATCCAGCACAGTCAAGTACTCAATAGCTATGCGGTGCTCAAAAAATTCATCTTCCCGAGGCTTCTTTATCTCTGTCTGAAAAACAGCTTCGTCGTTGTATAATTAACTCACACAATTTTTTGTGCCACACAGAATGTGCATTGTGCTTACACCAAGCTATCCATGACGCTTGCTAAATGTCAGCTGTTTACTTACTTCTCCTTTGTACAACCCAGAAAGTCTTCACAGAGATGTAGAGATTTACCATTCTACTAATAAATACAAGGACAAGGTGAAATACAAATAAATTCTATTAGAGATTTCTACTTTGTTTGTCTTAATGTCTTCCTCTTTTATTCCCTTATATATTACATCCCGATGACAATTTTCCTCCCTTCCCTTCCCCAGACTCCTACTAGCACGTCTCATCTTTCCCAGATCCACTGCTCCTCTGTCTCCGAAAAGAGCAGGCTTCCCAGAGGCATCGACTAAATACAGCATAACATGCTACAGTAAGACCAGGCACATACTATCACATCAAAGCTGGACCAGGCAACCCAGAAGGAGGAAAAGCATCCTACAGGTATGGAAAGGCCCCTGATCCACTGTTAGGAGTCCCACAAGAACACCAAGCTACTCAGACATAACATATACGTAGAAGACCCGGGTCCGACCCCCAAAAGCTCCCTTCATCTCTGCAAGCCGCCGTGAGTCCTGGCCAGTGGCCAAGTTCTTGTGGTATCCCTGACCCCCTGCTTTCCTCTGCTCCTTCCTCTCCAAGCACCACCTAATGTTTAGCTGTGAGACTTCGTATCTGTTCCTATCTGGATAAAGAAGTCTCGCTGGTCTCTTTAATGACAATTCTGCTAGGCTCTGGTCCCAGAACACTCTTCAGGCAGGACAAACTAGAGGCTGAAGGTTTTGTGGCTGGGTTGGTGTCCCAGTCCTTCTACTTGAGGCCTTGTCTAGTTGCAGAAGATGGCCAATTGGGGCTCTGTGTTCCCTATTTCTCAGAGTCTTTGCTAGGGTTACTCTCAGTGGTTTCATGGAGTTTCCATTGTACTAGGTTTCTACCTTGTCCTCCAGTTCCAGTCATTTATCCCAGTACTTTTACACATGCCCATTACAGATGCTATCAAACACTCCAGTTACAAATATCTAGGCAAGCCAGGTTGGCCATTGAAACATTAATTACAAAGTTAAGTGAAAAATAAGTTAAGGTCAGGTCTTCAACAGAAATGGAGGAGTAACTTGAAGGTTGAGCTGTCAGCAAGAATTAGGACTCATTCAGAGTGTGGGAGAGAGCAAGACTTAGTACCAAGATTCCTGGGGATCCACTGAGGCATTGGCCTGGAGATGGTAGGCATCTAGATGCAGACAGTCCTATGCTATCCCTCAAGATGGACCCCACAGAGATAGACTGGGAGCCCAGGACTGCCATGCTAATCCCTATAGTAGTACCTTCCAGGTGAGCCTCTGCACCTCATGTTCCCAAAGTCCCAGATTTCCAGCTTAGCCTATAGACCAAGCTAGTGTCCATGGACCCAGACTCTGAAATGTCAGCTTTTTGTGACTATACACCCTAGGGAGGCCTCACAACCTAGAATCAGAGGTCAAGAAAGCCCTTATTAAAGTAGTTTTCAGGAAAGCACTCATATAACCATCCTCTAGGCTCCAGTTCTGTCTCTGTGGCTTTAAGTTTTGGCCAACACCCATAACTCCAGCTTCAGATTGGCCCCTATACACCCAGGCCCCATTCTGGCTTCTTATATCAGGTTATTTCTTAGTACCAGGGCAATTTTCATGATCCTAATATTTAGATTTTCTTCAGCAAGCCCAGCATCAGAGCTCACTATACCCAGCTACAGTGCTAATTCTAGAGATTATGACTCCAAACCATACTTTTAAAACAAGGAAGTCCTATAAAACAGATCTGCCACTGCAGACTCAGACTCTAGGCTGACTTCCATGGTCTTATCAGTAGGTCCATCCAATATGTCTGTGGAACTGGAGCCGCCCACCCTCCTACTGGCCTAGACACATAAATGAACCTGTTTTGGGATTCCTGAGACAAACCTACCTGGAGATCATGCCAGACAGTCTGCCAGATCTAAATGCCCTAAGTGAAGACGTTTTCTCAATTTCTAGAGACTGGAATGAACCCCTGTTTCTTTAGATGCATAAACACCATTGCCCAGGAAGAAAGACCATGTACAGTCAGGAAATACAACGCCCCAGAGAAAGAAAGTAAAGTACTAGTAAAAGGACCCCAAGGGAAGAAAGGAAAGTTTATAAACTAACTGACAAAGAATTCAAAACAATTTTAAAGAAGCCAAATTAGTTACAACAGACTACAGATAAACAACTAAGCAGAACCAGAGAAACAATCCTTCAACAACATGAGAAGTTCAGCAAGAAGATGGAAGCCATGAGGGGAGGGAGGGACAAAACAGAGATTCCAGGACTACAGACCACAACGACTGATCTGAAAAATTCCACAGTGGACTTTAGCAACAAAGCCGGTCAAGTAGCAGAATGAACTAAAAAGACAAAGGCCAAAAAATCACCCAGTTAGAGGAGAAAAATTAAAAAGGAATAAAGAGGCGTCTCAAATTATAGAAGGTTTTTTTTTTGTTTGTTTTGTTTTGTTTTTAAGACAGGAATAAAGATGGCACAGAGGAATATCAGAGTTTCCTAAGTCTGTAAAGATATGTAAATATTCTGGTAGTAGAAAGTTAAGGGATTACAATAAAATTCAATTCAAATAATACAACAGCTAGACCTATCATCTGTTGACATCTGGAGATAAGGAGAACATCTTCAAGCCTGCAAGAGAACAGGAACCTGTCGGACACAAAGAAGTAGAAACAGTATAGACATAGACAGCGCTCCCAACAAGGAGTATTCTACCTAGAAAAGCTACCCTTCAGGGAGGAAGAAATAAAGGCCTTCCCAGACAGAAGCGCAGGAGCTTTGTGACTACCAGATCTGTTTCAGAGGAAATGCAGATGCGAGTTCTTCATGGGAAGGGATGGAGTGGAGGTTACTTATAGAGGGACATATGCAAGCAGAAAGTCAAAATCAAAATGCTCTAACAAAGCAGTGGTGTGTAAACCATTTCTGTATCTGGCATGAGCAATACAAGACAAAATACCAAAAAGGGCTGCAGAGCAAGCTCAGGGTTAGCACTGACTACTGTCGAGAGGTCCTGGGTTCAATTCCCAGCACAGAAACTCTCAACTGTCTGTAACTCCAGTTCCAAGGGCTCTAATACCCTCGTCGGACCTCCAAGGGCATCAGGGAAGCATGTGGTGTGCAGACAGACATGCAGAAAAATACTCTACACATAAAATAATACAGGGCTGGAGAGATGGCTCAGCTGTTAAAGGTTAGGCTCACAACCAAAACAATAATATGTTTTTTTAAAACTAAAAGTATTGTATTTACAACACTTTAAAGGGATACACAATACATAAAAATGTGAATTATGAGATTAAAATATAAAATAGAAGTGATAGAATTTTTCTTTTACTGTAATCCTGGTTAAAATGTTAGCAGTTTAAAACAGCCCAATATAAGATTATTATACGTTTGTTGGGATTTTTGTTCTTGTTTGCTTGTTTTGAGACAAGGAATCATCATGTCATGTTGCCTGCCCTGGAACTTGTTGTATAGACCGAGATAGTGTCGGGCTCAGAGATCTGCCTCCTGAGCACTAGGATTAAAGGCACAGCCTCCACACCCAGCTATTGTAAGATATTTTACTCCTGCCTCATAGAAACTCCAAGGAAGGACTCAGAGAATCAAATATCATGTTTTCTAGCATCCAGATTTTAAATATAGCTGGCTTTTGTTGTTTTGAGGTTTTGTGAGTGAGTGAGTGTGTGTGTGATGGAAATCAAAGGGAAACTATTGGGAGGGAAAGGTGTAAAGGGAAAGGGGGAGGGTTGATTATATCAGACCCATGTACATACACAAACAACAGCCACAAAAATCACCATAGCAACCCAACCAACCCAAGACACATCCAGGTACTGTCTCTAAAAGATACTGGCCTTCGGGACAAGCACGGACTAAAAGTGAAGAAATGAGAAAGACATTCCATGTGAATGGAACCTAAAGAACACAGGTGACTGTATTTGTTTTATAAGATAGATTTTAAGTCAAAAACTGCAAAATAGGAGAAGGAAGGTCACTGCATAGTGGTCAAGGATCAGCTAATTAGAGCATATAACAATTATAAAGAAATTACAATATTAGAGAACCTAATTATGGATGATATATACTGATTAATTAGAAAAACGCATTGTCAGGCAAATACAGCAGTGATGGTGATGATGTGACCATCCAGACAGAAACCAAGAGAGAAACATTACAGCTGGATGACAGGCCTAACACACACACACACACACACACACACACACACAGAGAGAGAGAGAGAGAGAGAGAGAGAGAGAGCGCACTATCTGGCAACAACAGAATGTGCATTCTCCTTAAGCAAAGGAATATGTGTGGATCTTCCTCAGAAGAGATTAGACCACAAAATAAGTCTTAGTATTCAGGAAGATCAATATCATATCACACACCCACTCTCCTTATAGCCATGTGGAACCGAAAATCAAGAACAGGAGGAATCTTGGAAAATTCACAGGTGCATGAGACTAGGGAACCTGCTCCTAAAAAGCCCACAGGCCAATAAAGCAAAACAAAACAGAACAGAAACAGACAATTCAAATGTGTTGAGACAAATGAACACGAACATATAACATACCAAACCTGGTGTGGAAGAAGCAGCAGGTAGAGGAGATGATAGCACTAAATGCCCATGTCCAAACAAAGATCCAAGATAAACAGACTAATATTATAATACAAGGAATTGGAGTAAAAATAACCCAGCATTGGTAGGCCAGGGAAAAAAGACAAGAGGCAGAAAGAAATGTAATAACAACCAGACCGATAGAAAAGTCAGCAAAGCTGAGCTTGTTTTTTACAAAGATAAAATTAGAATATTTAGCTAAACTAAATAAGAAAGAATGAGTTGGGGGTGGAGAAATGGTAAACTGAATGGAGTGAAGCATGGGGACTTGAGTGTGCAGCCTCAGAGCACACATAAAAGGCAGGCGAGCGTGGTGGTCGCCTGTAAATCCTATCTCCTAGGAGGCAGACAAGGGATCCTCGAGGCACACTGGTGAGCTCTGGTGAGTGTACTATCTGCAATCAGGGAGCTTTCGGTTCAGGGAGAGACCCTGGCTCAAAATATCAGGGTGAGGAGTAATTGAGGAAAATATGCATTATCAGCTTGAGCCTCTGCTTGTAGGCACACGTGTGATTGCACATCCATGCGCACACGTGTAACCACATACATGCCCCCACACACATACACACACATAACATACAGATAAAAATAGGATCAGATGAACGAACCGAATGAAAATGAAGACATTAAGCAGGCAGCATGGAGAGACAAGGGTGTGGAAGAGGCACCTATGAAATCCATACGCCAGGAAATCAGATATCCTAGAAGAAATTGTCCCGTCAAAAAAAAAGCCTTGTATACCTCTGAGAAGTTGAAGGATTATGAAAAACATCACAAGATTTCAAATATGAATGAAAAACCTTTATATGAGATATTCAAAGCAGGATACATAGAAAGACAGAGAACCTTGAATATGAACATAAAGATATACAATATTAACTTCAGTGAGGTAACTAATTGTTCAAGAGACTTCTGAACAACTCTGAGGAAAATCCAAGACAGCAGAAGGAATGAAATAACACAGATATGAAATGAAAAAGCAATAACAAAATTCAAGTTCTTTTTCTTAATATTACCTTGCATACACAAGACTCCACTGACGTTGAGCAAGCAGACGCCAGTTATTATCAGTGAAAAGGAACTGACAGATGAAATAGGCTTAAAAGGAAAAAAAAATATCTAGCCAAACACAATGCAGTAAGCTGTCTGGGTTCTGGAACTAAAAAATAACATCAATGGAAAATTGTTGAAGTCCAAATAGAGCCTGAAGCTTAGTAGTAATAAACTCTTCATTTCCCTGCTTGGGAAATGGACCATGATTACATAAGCTGTTAAAATCAGGAGACACTTGGGGAAGGCATCCTGCAGTCTTTGCAATTTTCTCTAAGATTATTCCAAAATGAAAACTAAATTCGAAGCAACCATGCTTCAGTTTTGTAATCCATTAGTAGCTGCTGGTTCTATCTACAACACAAGGACATTCACGACACAGTTTGAAAGTCTGCTTCCTTTATGAGCCACAAAGATGCAAATCAGTAGTTTTACTCTGAAGACCAGACCAGAGTATTCTTTGCAAGAAAGCTGTGAGAACATATCAACCAAAAGTAATAACCTCAGTCTAGCTTAAACAGCAATGAGGGATGCTCTCAGACAGTGGCAAAGATAGTCAGGACCTGAAAAATGATACCCGAGGTTGTCTCTTGGTCTACACTCTCTCTCTCATATTTATTAACAGGAAACCTGAAGACAACAAATTACAAATTATATGTTTCCCATCCTAAACCCACTGATGGGCATTATTGAGTGCCAAAGAAACCCCAAGAAAGTTCTCAGTTGCTGCCATTGTCCCTCCCTTACAAGGGGATCCCAGTATTCCAGAGGCTACAGGCACCATGTGGAGCCCCCATTCCCTCTGCTCCTATAGGAAGATGTATGTGGAAAAACGCAGGCTGTAATTTATATTAGTCCCAATAAAAACATCACATCCTGCCACTGGACAAGCAGTGTAGCTAAACCATAATAAAAAGCTACCACAAAAGCATGTCTCCAAGGTGAGCATAAAGAGTGTAAGCAATCCAGAGGTCAACATTTTCCAGAAGCAAGTTGGACAGGGACAGTGAACCTCCTTCAGGGTATTTGGTTTAGAAAAAAAATTCCGCCAGCACATATTTATATAACTGTTTTAAATGAAGGCAAAATATGTCTGGAGCTCTTCACTGGATAAGAAAGTGCTCATATATTTATCTGCTGTTCCATATCATCATTTATTTTACTTAAGAACATCAAAAGAGTTCCGTTTGCATATTTTCCTCCATTTATAGAGGGGGAAGAGTGCTCATGGGAACCTCAGGCTAAGTGGCAAATCCCTGTGAGCTGGTGTATCACCACTGTTTGACAAAACACCACTCATGCAGCAAACATCACACATTGACTCTCCTGCTTGCTTAGCTGCATTTTTGGAAATGTCTAAGAACTTCACGGGACCTTCAAGGGACACAGGACCTGACCTGACTGCGAAGGAAGCATGTGGATGACTGATCTTCCCCCATTAGTTTCCTTCTAGCCTGGCTGAGATGTCTTTCCCCACAACAGAGGGAAATAGGTGTGGGGGGACTGAAAGCAAGTGACAGCATGGCTTAGCACCCACCCAGGGGGAACCTTAAGAAGATCGGAGGAAGCCAGCTGGTGGCACTTGGGAGGCAGAGGAAGGTAGATCTCTGAGTTCAAGGTCATCCTTGTCCACAGAGAGGGTTCCAGGATAGCTAAAGCTATTCGGAGAAATCCTGTCTCAAAAAATGAGAGGAGAGAGAGAGGGAGAGAGAGGGAGAGGGAGAGAAGAAGGAGGAAGAGAAGGAAGGACAGAGGGGGGAGGGAGGGAGGGGGAGGGAGGGAGGGAGGGAGGGGGGAACAGGAGAAGCAGGAGAAAGAGGATTAGTCAGGCATGGACATTGTGAGTGGATTTGGGGGGTGCAGACACTGATCTAGTTCTGCTGGTTCAGCAGACCCAGTTGGCTGCACAGGCAAGGCAGCATTAATAGGTAAAAGCATGCCACCTTTCTAGGTGAGGGGAGCATTGCTGAAGTCCCACATTGGCTTTCTCAGGGTAGGATCCTATTCTTTCTCTCTACACTTTGGACTTGAAGGTAATATCTGGGATCTATCACATTAAAGCAGAAGCCATACTCTATCGCAATACAAAGTTATCTGTGTGTATGTAAACACACACACACACACACACACACACACACACACACACACACACACACACACACACACACACACACACACACACGGACGGACTGGAAAAGTCTATTAGTACCAGATATCTTCTCAAGGTAGGTAAATCACTTAGTAATATTTTAGTTGGGAACAAAAATTGCTTCTGTGTGTATGTGTGTGTGTGTGTGTGTGTGTGTGTGAGAGAGAGAGAGAGAGAGAGAGAGAGAGAGAGAGAGAGAGAGAGAGAGAGAGAGAGAGAGAGAGAGAGAGAGAGAGAGAGAGAGTGTGTTAGGGGCGGAGGGGCGGGTGGGAGAAAGGAAGTGAGATTTTATTTTAATTAGAAACAGAATACAATTACGGTACCTAAAGGCCAGAGTACTTCTGGAGTTTCAGCTCAAACTGAGGTAGGTAGGTCCCTTTGTTGGGATCAACTGCAGCTCCTGTTCCTCCCATTACTGTTGGAAAGTTACTTGTTGCGTTTCCGGAAGGAAGTGGGAGGATTCCTCCTTCCATATGGTCAACCCTGCATGTGTCCTTTGTGCATGGAATATTAGGCCCCTTAGTACATCTCTGTTGCCAGCAATTTTCTCACTGTGGTGGTTAAATTAATTCCTTCTCAGCCCACACAAATAGGCCCAAGACAGGTCCATCCGCTACCCGCTCTCTAACCTTGTCTTCACCTATGTTTGGTTCCCACTTCACAGAAAACACAGAGTACAGTCTGCAGAGTTGAGGCCTGGCCCTCAGGGAAGCTGAATTTGATTCCAGCTTGAATACCTGTGCTGGGGGTCAGAGGCTCTGGTGTTTTCTCATTCCCAGCTTCATTTCAAAAGCAATGGGAATTCCTGGGAACTTCCCTAGCAAGAGGTTCCCCCCTAACCCCATGATGGCTCCCCCTGTCAAAGTATCTCTTCCGTTGCTCTCCCTCTCCACCCCTCCCCTAGCTGGACCAAGCCATTCCCTCATATTTTCACCTCCCCTTCCCTTCTCCTCTGTCTCCCCTCCTCAGATTACTCAGGGTGATCCATAGCGAAGAAGAGCTTTGTCCTGCCTCAACTCAATGTACCAGACTTTGCTGACTCCCCACAGGAGGCCTTACCCTTTTGGGGAAGGGGATGGGGGGAGGGTGAGAGCTGGGGGGAGGCTGGGGGAACTCAGGAGAAGGAATGGGAGGGGCAACTGTGGTTGTTATGTAAAACAAAAAATTCTTAAAATCTATACACAAAATAAATTTTAAATATGTATTTTGAATTAAATAAAAAACATTAGAAAAATTTTAAAAAGGAAAATGACAATCGCTTTCTCTAACTGCTGTGTTTAAGAGGTGTGTCTTTCTGCATAAAATTGTAACACTGTAAAAAAGAAAAAAGCAATGGGAAGAAACTATGTCCATCCAGAGAGATGGATGCCTGGAGGCGGAAGTTCTCTTAGAATACACCAATCCAAGATTAATATTTATTAAAATATAAACCAACACTCATGATACAGGTAACAGCTTATATAGGCACCTGATAGACTGGATTATCCAAGCGATGGACAATGGATGCCGGACTGGTCTCTCCAGCAGTCAGGAACCAAACATGTGCCCTCCCAAGATCCTAGCTGCCCCTTTTGAATGGAGTTGGCCACTCCCCCTTCAGGAGCCCAGGGTCACCACATCTCCCCCTTTTGTCTAACTAAGAAGGTTCTAAACTAAGACTATACACAATAGGAATTATGAGGTAGTATCTAGGAGAGGATAAGGCACAAAACAACACATATAAAGTACATCATATATTTCTAGAATATTGGTAGATGGTAGAGTGTATAAATTACTTCAAAAATGTTCATCTGGGAAAGTGAAAATCCAACATCAGAATGTTCCTCACTAAGGGATAATAGGGTAGAAACCTTAACAACCCCTTCAAGACCCGAGAAGAAAAAAGTATCACCTGAAAGTCAGAAGCACATGGAAGTAGTAGCTTCCAAAATTTGGGAGAGGACAGCAACACAGCTATCTGGACAATCACCTATTGTTTTCAGTGCTGTTGGAACATCTATCATATTGGCTACAGGCCTATGGCATCTGACAGATCTTTTCATAAGCAGGGAAATTTTGGAGGGACTGTCTTATCCTGTCCAGGCAGGTTTCGTCAGTCTCCATCGGTCATCTTGTTCATCCAGCTTGGACATCATGTGTGTACTGTCAGCAATCAAGGTAAGGGCAGTTCTTTACCCAACCAGCCATTCTTTGCCTAAAGGACAAACTCCAAAGGAGTGTCCTTGATGCTCAACACCATCTTGGGAAAGGAACAGTGACACCAGGAGTCATTGCATATCTTGCGGCCGAATTCCAAATAATAGATGTTAAATGCCATATTCTCTGGGTCTATGAAATGGTTGAAGATTCCTGTCTATCTGTGGTATTCTAACCTGTATCTGAGATGACTGTGACATGGTAACTTAAGTAATGTTGACTGCAGCTTTTATCATCCTAAGGATTAAAACCTGTACTATAAAATTAGGTTACCTATAAAGGGGTGTATAATCTCTGGACAATGACTTTTAATACGACTATCAAACATTAGCCAGAGCTGTATATACTATGTAAAATGACAACAGTATTTTAGACATGTATATACACATATATCATCCAAACAGAGGTATATAAAACATCTTGTGCATATATCATAACTAGTGCAATCATACATTATGTCTAGTATAGTTAAATTGAGGTAGTAATTGTATAGTGGACATGGCAATAATGTGCAAATATTTTAAAGAGATGTAGAAGCATATATAAAATATAACAGTTACAGACTCAATTTTACATAACAGTCACAGATTCAGTTTTATATCAGTGTACAAGTTGCTTTGGTCATATAAAACAATTTCAGATTTAACTTTGTACCAATGTACAAATTGTCTGAATCAAACATATAAAATGATTTTACATTTGTATCAATATACAAATATCTATGCCAGTGCAAATTGTCTTTAGCTCAGCCCATATATATGGCTAAAAATTTTTTATAGGTAGGTAGAACAATCTAACTTTATCTATTCTATCTATTCCCCTTTCTCTTCTTCAAAAAAGATCCTTGAGGCTATATTATTGTTCCGTTCTCAATTCAATTTTAACATAACTATTATATCAGAATAATAATTACCTAAAACCTTCAGAGCACAAAACTTATTGGGAAAGGGGGCATAGTTTTTCATAAGGTTGCTTGTAGTACGAGGTTTCTGTCCCTGACTTTCGGGCCTTGCCTCAAGGTCTAGGCCCACAGACCCACAGACCTGCAGTCCCACAGTGACACACAGAGGCTTTCAATAGTTTTAGGCTGATCAGCCCTAGGCCCAGGCATATAGCTTGCTAACTCTCTACCCTTAAGCTAACCCATGTCTCTTGTTCAGCCATGCGGCTCGGTACCTTTCTTTAGAGCAGCATAGTTGTCCTCGGCTTCCTCTGGCTTCTCTCTGGTGCTCTTCTGGCACTCTGTTCTCAGAGATTTTCTTAGTCTGGTAGCCCCACCTACACTTCCTGCCTGCCTTTGGCCAATCAGCTCTTTTTATTAAACCAGTGGGTGGGACAATTATTTACCATGAAACAACACAATACCCCTACATATTCCCTTTTCTCTTGAAAACAAAAGGAACTCCAATTCTAAAATTCTTTTCTCCCCCCCCCCCCCCCCGCCTTATCTATAACAGCTTATAAGCCAGGTTTCGGCACCAAAGGGGGGAAAGAATATTAGATTTGGAGTTCTTTTTGTTTTAAAAGGAGAAAGGGGGATATGTAGGGGTATTGTGTTGTTTCATGGAAAATAACTGTTCCACCCATTGGTTTAATAAAAAGCTGATTGGCCAAAGGCAGGCAGGAAGTGTAGGTGGGGCTACCAGACTAAGAAAATCTCTGAGAGCAGAGTGCCAGAGAGAGCGCGAGAGAGAAGCTACAGGATGCAAAGGATAACCATGCAGCTCTAAAGAAAGGTACCGAGCCACATGGCTGAACAGAACAAGAGGCATGGTTTAGCTTAAGGGTAGAGAGCTAGCAAGTGATATGCCTGGGCCTGAGGCTGATCAGCCAAAAACTAATAAAAGCGTCTGTGTGTCTCTGTAGGACTGTGGGACTGCGGACCTGCGGACCTAAACTTTGAGGTTAGGCCCGAAAGTCTGGGCCAGAAACCTCATACTACATACAGTTGCTGACTTAAGGGTGATGGCATCTCTTTGGGATCCTGTAAAAGCTAAAACAATGGTTATATCCTAATGGACTGACTATACACATCTATAACCATTCTCAGAGTACTGGGTAAATCCATCTGGAATTTTTATTAGAAATGCGACCTGAAGGATAATCATAGAGAGCTATCTTGCAACCATTTTTTAATAATCTATTTTCTAAAAGCAATCATAGAATCATTGATTGGTGTACACCAGGTTCTTGATTTCTCTATTTCTGCCTCTATTTGTCTGTCTGTGTCTTTCTCTCTCTCTCATACTCTCCCTTTTAATCCTGTTTCACCAGTAGGAGTCATTGTGGTGGGGGCCCTATCTCAGTTCCAGATTCTTTGTAGAGAGCTGATAGGAGGAAATGTTATTTACAATGGAAAACTTAAGCATTATTGATACCCAAAGAAGATATTTATATCCTTTATGACTTCAGGAGAAGATTGTATGCAGACAGGATGTTTGGAAGGTACAGATTCAGAGAGAAACAAGGTTCAAGATGAAGTCACAATAATATTGGTCCCTAAACATTCCAACTGTCTTCTGTCTCACACCAGGTGACTTTTCTAATATGAGACAGAATCTCTCACATTTTCTTTACCAATATGCTTGGGTTTAGAGAGGGAGAAAGCCACTTGCTCCCACTCCAAATCCAGCCCTATTTATAGTAAAATCAGGACCACAATTTTTTTAAAAGAGGTGTAGATGTAAGATGCAAAGCAGTGAGAACTGAGAGATTACCCAGTAGTGCATATTTGTATCAGTTGGTCTCATAGTCCATTGTTTACATTCCGTCATCATAGATCTCTCTTCCATTGCAGGTGATTAATCATTCAATGTCCAGTCAATGTCTTAAAGACAGTTGTATCCATTTTCCTGTAAAGACAAAATTGAAACCCTGCCCCAGTCTTGTTAAATATGTTTTCCTTACCATGTATCCATTTGTCATATCAGGGATGAACAATTACTTCTCCTCCTCAGGAAGAGACTCCTTTTCGAAGAAGACCTTTATTAATTTTGTCAGTACCCATATCTTTTCTTTTCCTATTGAAACAAAAGCAAAACCCCTACCCCATCGAAGCACATATCCTGGCTTCCATTCTGAAGTCAACACATCCTTGAAGTAAATGGGTTGGTTTATCTTGGAAAATTTCTTCATTACCCAATGTCTCTCAGCAGCTGATGTTCCCTTTTCATCAGCATTAAGAAAATTCAAAGTCAATAAGGCACTATGCAACCTCTCCCTGGGTTTTCTCTTTTTTCTCTTCTGTTAATAAAGCATCTCTTTCAAAGTGTGGTGAGATCTCTCTACAACTGCCTGTCCTGTAGGATTGTGTGGTATCCCTATAATATGCTTTATATTATAATATCCAAAAATCAGCTTCATTTTTGGGGAAATGTAAGCTGAAGCATTGTCAGTCTTAATCTGAGTGAGATTTCCCATTATGGCCATTGCTTCCAAAAGATGAGTGAGCACAGCATCAGCTTTTTCAGAACTCAGGGTAGCTGCCGATTGCATTCCAGAGTAAGAATCGATGGTATGATGTACGTACTTCATCTTTTCAAATTCTGGAAAGTGAAACACATCCATTTGCCAGATTTCACTTCTCTGTGTACCTTTAGGATTACTTCCTGCAGGTAAAGACAGTTGGTTATAGAAAGAACAAGTGTTACAATTCCTTAGCAGGTCTGTGGGTCTGGACCTCTGGCAGCCCAGGACCAAGAAACCTCATTGCAACAGATGCCACAACGCCATCCTTACCAACGGCTTCCTTCATGCTTCTGCCTCCTGGTTCCCAGTCAAAGGTTAGAAGGGATGCAATGCACATCCTTAGAGTGTCCTCACACTCAAACTTTAGCTGCAAGGCACCTAAAGGGCTGGCAACGAGATCAGCTTCTTTGCTGACATTAGGAATGCTCCTTTTGTAACCTACAGGGCCAGGTTTCCAGGCTTTTTAGGACAAGCAGAAATATTTCTTAGTGTGTAAATAGGCTTTAGGAACACATGTGCCTTTGGGAGATATCAACACATAAAAGGGTCCTTGAGTATTGCAACACTTCTAGAGACGGAAAATGATCATTAGAAAAAGAAGGTCCTACCAACGACTTCAGTGACCTCAAGCAAGGTCTTTGGGCTTTGTGCTCATCACTCTTTGCTTTCTTTTATCTGTCTACCCAGTCCTGGAGCAGCCAGCAAACCAACACTGAGAGGAGAGATATGAGCGGCAGGCAACTGTGTGCTTAATTTTGTCAACGTGACACCAACTGAAGTCATTCAGGAAGGGGGAGCCTCAACTGAGAAAATGCCCCAGCAGATTGGTCTGTGGACAAACTCCTGGGGCATTTTCTTCATTGATGATTGATATGAGAGGTCCCAGCTCATTGTGGGTGATGACCTTCCTGAGCTAGTGGTCCTGAATGCTGTAAGAAATTAGGCTGAACCAGCTATGGGAAGCAAGACATAAGGCTGACTTCCATGGCTCCTGCATACTTCAACTACTGTCTCTAGGTTCAAACCTTGAACTCTGGCCCTGACTGCTCTGATGTTGGACTGTGTTGTGGAAGTGGAAGATGAAATACATCCTTTCCTTTCCAAGTGGCCTTTGGTCATGGTGCTTTATCACCATGCCAGAAACCCTATGATATAGTGAGTGCATGCCATGCGCAGGGCTGATGGTGCCAAGACATTGAAGAGCTGTTGATAGAGACAGAAAACAGGCAGTTGTAGGCATGGTGGTCAGAAAAATGCCTCAAAGATGCACTAAGAGATAGAAAGTCCCAAAGAGCACACCCTTAAAGAGCCAAGCTGGCAGAGAAGCAGTATAGGATTGCTTTCTGAAATAAAGTCTAGGTTACAAAGTGAGTCAAAGGAGGGCAGTAAACAGAGGCAAGTCCTGTTGAAGGCTGATGGCATTCCTGGCAACTGAATCAGAGATCTTCTGCCTTGGTGCCTGTAGAAGGTTCCCCAGGTACTCCAGAGTGTGAGGGAGAGGGACTCATGGTTTGCCCATGGTTTTTGTGTTAAAGCAAAGTGGCTGCGAAATATTTCTAATTCTTCCCACAAGCTTCCCAGCATAGTTATTCTACAATACCATATACATCACACGGTCTTCTCAGCTAGGCCATGGTGAGCTCTTGGCTAGAAACAGCTTTGGAAGACTTTGGAACCCATGAGCAAAGCAGTGCAGGGTCATTTCTTACAACATGTTACTTAACTTATTTCCCCATAGGATTTGAGATTTGCTTGTAACCAAATTGGGAAGCATTAAAAAAAAAAAAAAAAAGAACTGTCTTAGTCACTGTTCTATTGCTGAGAGAGACACCAAGACCACAGCAACTTTTTATAAAAGAAAACACTTAATTGGGCCTTGCTACAGTTAGTTCTTGATCATCATTGGAGGGAGCAGGGTGCAAGCAGGCAGACATGATGCTGGAGAAGTAGCTGAGAGTCCTACATTCAGATCCACAGGCAACAGGGAGAGATTCTGAGCCTGGCTAGGGCTTTTGAAACATTAAATCTCACCCCCAGTGATACTTCTACCAAAAAGTCCATGTTGCAATGAGGTTTCTGGCCCTGCTAGCCAGAGGTCCATGCCCACAGACCTGCAGTTCTAGACCGCTCAGCTGCCCACCACTGCTCAGGCCCTCCAAAATGACTCAGACACTTATATCAATTTCATGCTGTTTGGCTTATGGCTCAGGCACATTGCTAGCTAGCTCTTACATCTTAACTCAATCCATTTTCATTAATCTGTCTGCCACATGGTCCATGGTTCACCTGTGTTCCTCACATATTGCTCCTTTGGGCATCTTACTCAATCTGCCTGTGTCTCTGGTCTCCTACTGCCTATTCTGATTCCCCACCTACTTTTTGCTATGGTGTCTGTCATGGGCCAAAACAGCTCCTTTATTTAAAGATTGATATTCACAGTATACAGAAAGGCATTCCCACATCACCTCCCCATTTCTGTTTAATCAAAAAGGAAGGTTTCAATTTTAACATAAGAAAACTACATATAACAAAATAGCTATTAAGCAAGAATTACAGTTACAATATCTAGTCTATTTGTATTTAGCAAAGTTAAAATTTTCTATCATCTACCTTGTCCTTCTGAATCTAAAGTTTCATATCCAATATACTTTTTAAAATAACTAAGAAAAACTATAACTATAAATATCCAATCTTTAACTACATCAAAGACCACACAAGGATATGATATTATCTGAGTAATAGGAAGTACAAGCAACTTCTAAAATCTATAAATGACAGAGATGATACCTATCCTCCTGGACAGTCACCCAAAGTTCCTTTCTAAAGTTGGGAGCATCCATCTTCAGCCTACAGGCCCAGAGTCTCTTTTTATTTCAGTGAAGCAGGAAATCTGTTCTGCCCATTCTGATATAGTTCATCAGTCACTTCTCCTTGAGTCCTGAAGAATGTGACGGTTTTCTCTGCAGAGCAGGAACCTGAAGGACCATCTTGACTTGTTCTGTATAAGTTCAGAGGTCACTTTTCTATGGAACCTTCATGTCTAGTTTAAACAGCATACTGTCAAGCAGTCAATACAAGAAAAGTTTCTTGTCTGGTGGCTAACCATTGCCACAAAAAAAGTAAACTCTGTATAGAGTTTCTTCGATGCCCATTTTTCTCTTGAAGTAGATTGGTGCTGCCAGGAGCAGATCTGTCTCACTGTCCAGAAAAGTCTAAGTTCTAAAAATATTTTAAATGCCATATTCTGTAGGTCTTAGAAGTGTTTGAAGATTACCTATCTAATTGAAATATATCTTTTTATACCTAAACATCAAACACACATTTCTTAATTATACATTACAATTTTAAATGAGTTACATAATCATCGTACCTTAAACAAGAGCAGAAAAATACATACAGCATAACAAAAATTGACCTTAAATTTATATCAATAAACCAAAGTCCATACCACTATAAAATATTTTGAGATTAACAGCTGATTTTTTGATTAAAGTAAATTCAATAACCTAATTTTTTAAAATCACTCATATACCATATCCCCCTTTTCTTCTTAGAAAAAGATTAACTATGACCATTAACCATTTATAATGAAAAGAAACATTTATAAACAATATTTTGGCAATTTGGGCATAGTTTTCCAATACTACTTCCTGCTGATTAAGAGGCGTTGGCAATCTCACAGGTTCTTGAGACTGAATCATCTTAGTCTGCAGAACTGAAGCTGATGTGACCATCTCTTCCCATCAGAGATTTTTTTCAGGGGGTCTTGGTTGATGAAACCATAAGAGCCTGGAAGCAATCCACAGGTTCTCATCTTCTGTGGAAACAAAATCAGAACTCTTCCAAAGCAATAAATCCTTAGACATAAATTTCAAAGTCAAGATACCTTTAAAATATATATTGCTTAACTTAGCAGCGTTTGCAATCCATTGTCTTTCTGCAGTTAATAGTTAAAAAATTAAAAGAAAACACAATAATCATAATCCAGACTCTGTGTCTATTCCCCATCTTTATGTAGCTTATTATATTTTTATTACTCTATTTCTCTTTTTTTAAAGACTGTCTCTATCCTCTTTCTTTTCTCTCTGAAGCCTATGTATATGTTACACACAATATAACCCGTTTGAAGGTTTTTTCAATTTGAATCTTTTTTATTGTGAATCCTTAATCATTTTCCAACCAGCTTTCAAAATACTTGCACTCTCTTAAAAAGCCACAGTTTTTGCAGAAAAAGCAGAGTCAGTAAGTTCTCTTAAAGGGGCCACATCTCTGTTTGCCACCAGCAAACAGAGCAGACCCAAGAAATGCTGGTACTAAGAAACCGTCTTTGACTCTGTTTCCTTTTTGTTCAAAATAAACGTAAAACTTAAATCAATCACATGCTACCAAGTCTTCTGTGAGACTTCGGGAATCTGTCTGGTTGTAGCTTACACTCCCTGTCCCCCAGTCCTCTCCATTTTGTCTGTGGCCCAGATGGCATACTATATCTGTACAATGACCCGCTTCAGATACATAATTTGGCTCAGTTTCTGCTCTAGAACCCTTTCTAATCTCTCTCAGCCTTTATGTGGATACTCAGCCCACCCAGGGACACATCTGTTGCAAGGAGAAGAAAAAATATAGGTACCAACAAAATTAATAAAGGTCCACTTCAAAAAGGAGACCCACCTGAGAAATAATTGCTCATTCCTGATGTGACAATTAGATACATGGTAAGGAAAACACATTTAACAAGACCAGGGCAGAGTCTCAATTTTGTTTTTACAGGAGAATGGATACAACCATCTTTAAGACATTGACTAGATGTTGAGCGGTTGGACACCTACAATGGAAGGGAGATCGCTTATTAAAGGATTACAAACAAAGGACTATGAGAACAATTGGTACCAATATGCACTACTGGGTAATTTCTCAATTCTCACTGCTTTACATCTTACATCTACACCTCCCTCTCTCTCTCAAAAAAAATGTGGTCCTGGTTTGACTATAAATAAAGCTGGATTTGGAGTTGGAATAAGTAGCTTTCTCCCTCTCTAAACCCAACCCAAGCATATTGGTAAAGAAAATTTGAGAGATTCTGTCTCATACCAGAAAAGCCACCTGGTGTGGGACTGAAGATAGAATATTTAGGGACAATATTACTGTAATTTTATCTTTAATCCTATTTCTTTGTATCTACTCCTTCCCAACCTTAAAATCCTCTCTGCATATGATCTTCCCCTGAAATCATAAAGGATGTAAATATCTTTATTGGGTATCAATGATGCTTAAGTTTTCCATTGTAAACAACATTTTCTCCTATCAGCTATCTATGAAGCATCTGGAACTAAGATGGGGCCCCCACTGCAATGATTCTATCTGATGAAAAAAGAGAAAAAGAGAAAATGAGAGAGAGAAAGAGACAGATAGACAGACAGAGACAGAGATAATAAAGAACCTGGTGTACACCAATCAATGATTCAATGATTGCTTTTAGAAAATAGACTATTCAAAACAGTTGCAAGATAGCTCTCTATGATTATCCTTCATGTCACATCTCTGATAAGAATTCCAGATGGAGTTAACCAGTATTCTGAGAATGTATAGAAGGTTATAGTCAGTCCATTAGGATCTAACCATTGTCTTAGTTTTTACAGGATCCCAAAGAGATGCCACTGCCCTCAAGTCAGCAGGAAGCAACCTTATGAAAAACTACGCCCCTCTCCCAATAAGTTTTGTCCTCTGAAGGTTATGGATAATTATTATTCTGATAGAATAGTTATAAGTTAAAATTGGGTTGAAGACAGAACAATAATATAGACTCAGGGATCTCTTTTAAAGAAAAGAGAGGGGAATATTTAGGGTAGATATAGGTAGATTGTTCTATCTACCTGTAAATAATTATCAGCCAAATATATGAGATAAGCCAAAGACAATTTGCACTGGTATAATATTTGTATATTGATACAAATGTGAAATAATTTTATATATTTGATTGAGATAATTTATGTATTGATACAAATTTAAATCTGAAATTGTTTTATATGTCCAAGGCAACTTGTACATTGATATATAATTGAATTTGTAATTGCCATATTTTACATACGCTTCTACCTCTGTTTGAAACATTTGCACATTATTGTCATTTCCACTATGAAATTGCTACCTCTGTTTAACTATACTAGACATAATATATAATTATACTAGTCATGATATGTACACAAGATGTTTGTATACCTCTGTTTGGGTAATTCCTATTATATATATATATGTATATATATATATATATACACACACACACATATACATATATCTATAATATCATTTTGCATGGTTTCATGTACCTCTGGCTAATGTTTCTATGATAGTCATACTGAAGTCATTATTCAGAGACTGTTCACCCTTTTACAGGTAGCCTAATTTTACAATGTAAGCTTCAGTAATTAGGATGATAAGAACTGCAGTCAACATTTCTTAGGTTTGCCATGTAAGAGTCATGTTGCCTAGGCTTCCCAGATACATGCTAGAATATATTGGCTAGACAGGAGTCTTCAATCATTTCATAGACCCGGAGAATATGGCATTTAACATTTTGTTATTCAGAATTTGGCTGCCAGAGACGTGATGACTCCTGGCGTCACTGCTCCTTTCTGGAGATGGTGTTGAGCATCAAGGACACTCCTTTGGAGTTTGTCCTTTTGGCATAGAATGGCCGGTTGGGCAAAGAACTGCCCTTGCCTCAACTGCTGACAGTATGCATGATGTCCAATCTGGATGAACAGGATAATGAATGGAGACTGACGAAACCTGCCTGGACAGGATAAGACAGTCCCTCCAAAAATGCCCTGCTTCTGTAAAGAACTGTCAGATATCATAGGCCTGTAGTCAAAATGATGGATGCTCCAATGGCACAGAAAACCATAGGTGATTGTCCAGGTAGCTGAATGTCGCTGTCCTCTCCCAAATTTTGGAAGCTACTCTCATGTGCTTCTGACTTTTAGGTGATATATTTTTCTTCTCAGGTCTTGAGGGGGTTGAAGTTTAGTAGTTAAGATTACTATCCTATCATCCCTTAGCAAGGAACAGTCAGATGTTGGATTTTTACTATTCCAGATGAAAAGTTTTGAAGTAATTCATATACCTCACCATTTACCAATATTCTAGAAATGCATGATGTACCTTATATTTGTTGGGTTTTAGTTTGACCCTGCTTGAGTTTTGCCTTTTCCTCCCCCAGACATTACCTTATAATGATTCCTATTGTATACAGTCTTAGTTTAGAACCTTAGTTAGACAAAGGGGGAGATGTGATAAAATTCAGGTGTTAGCTGACAAGGTTGGGAGGCCTGTCTCTGGAGTTCTGGGAGCTTGAATGGGTGTGGCCAGCCCTGTTGAAAAGGGCTGCTGGGATCTTGAGCAGCCTGTTTGGTTTCTGCATTCTTGGAGATTGGATCAGCACCCATTGCGGGACAATCCTAACGTCAAAAATTACACTAAGGTTTAATTTGTATCCACGAGTGTTAAAAATACCCTCTAATAAATATTAATCCTTTATATACTATATTACAAGTGAAAATTACTGCAATAAGGCCACACCTACTCCAATGAAGCCGCACCTCCTAATCCATTTCAAATGGTGCCACTCCCTAATGAGGAAGCATCCAAAAACATGAACCCATTGAAGCCATTTTTATTCAAACCACCACAATAACAAAACAAAAATCCTGTATACACAGGAAAAAGACAAGAAACGAGAAAAAAAAACATACAGGTTTGGCTGAGGAAAAACACTGGAGCCAAATGCTGGCCCGAAGCTCAACTCTAAGCAAAAGCCAGCAGCTGAAGAACTCCCTGGACCTGGATGAGGCAGTACAACTCTGAACATACACTCTCCAACATATATCATGACAGAGAAGCTCTTGGCTTACTTGTACGACCATTCCTGGACCTCTAAAGTTTATAAGGATCTCATTGAAGCCTAGTTCTCTAAGAGTAATCCTCTGGGGACTCTGGGGTGTGTGTGTGTGTGTGTGTTGTCTGTGCACATGTGGTGTATATGTTGTGTATGCACATGTGGCATGTGTATATCTGGTGTGGGGGGTGTATATGTACATGTGGAATGTGTGTGTGGTATATGTACACATATGGTTTGTGTGTGGTATGTGCATATGTGGTGTGTGTATACATTTGCTATGTATAGGTGTACTATTGCAGGTGGAGGTCCAGATATATATGATTCAAAATGAAGTTTTGTGGTGATCTGGGCTTTTCTTATGAGGGCTATTAGATCACCCCTCAGATTGGGTCTCTCAATCTGCTCACCACTCCAGCTCCTTTTAATCATGTCCCCAGATCTAATTGAGTCGAGTATTTTGAAAATTTTTGGCCAACTAAACAAATGTACTTTTAAGTGCTTTTAAATGTTCATGCCTAATTATGAACAAATGTTCCCTTTTCCAACATGCTTTTTGAAACAGTGAGAATTGCCTCATTGGATTAAACTATCCCTGAAGACTGGCTTTTGCCTTGTCAAAACTGCATAGAAGCCATTTTGCCAGACAGTGTAAGCTCACACACAACTTATGTATTAGACACACAACTCGCCTGTGCTGTAGATGATGATCTGCTGCTGTGGACATCATGTATGTGGGCTCTGAAAACCACATTTAGCCTTCACAGTACACAATCTAACTTGTATTGGCACTTTCCCAGAAAAGGCTAGGCCCTGGCCTCCTGACTGGCCAGGTTTTCTATTTGGAAACCCTGCCTTGCCTGGTTCCCATAAGCCCTCAGTTGAAACTTTGGCTGGTATGTAGTAAGACACAGAAGTCAAACATCTCAGAACAGGGACCATTTCCAAATGTCTCTAGCACATTTTGTTGGAAACGATATGCTCATGGGATGAGCCTACAAGGAATGTCGAGTGCAAAATAGGTCAACTCACAGTGCAGATTTATTTCAAGTTATACAACTGGATATGATTACATATTTCAATATAATTGATAATAGTTGTTCCGACAATTGTGAGGTGATTGTGGTCAGTAAAGGTGGGAGGGGCAATCGATGTGATTGATATGCCCTTAGAATGGGCATAAAGGGCAAAGAACCAGTAAACAGAAGGAAGCAAATGATTGTGGGTCTGTAGAATATAAACATGGTGGGAAATGTGGTTTAAAATGGAAGGGGGGGGCAGTGAAATGTTGGCAGGTAAAGGCACCTGCCAACAAGACTAATAACATGAGTTCCATCTCCGAGATCCACACGCTGGAAGGACATAAGAGACTCCCCCAAGTTGTTATCTGGTGTGTGTATGTGTATGTCCCTGTGTGTATGTTTATGTATGTGTATTGTGTGTCTGTGTGTATCTGTGTGTATATGTGTATTGTGTGTATGTATGTATGTGGTTTGTGTGTACAAATACACATTTTTAAAAATAAACACTGAGCTGAATGTAGTGGTACCTGTAAACACAGTACTTGAGAAACAGGCAGAATAGCCTGGGCTTAAGGCTAGCCTGGGCTATATATCAAAACTCCACCTCACAAGAACAAAGAAGAAGCAATGGGTGGAGTGGGGTTGGAAGAAAAAGAAGCAGAGAAGACATGAAAGAAGAAATGTTACCCCAAACCTCAAGTTCAAAATCATAGAAAAAACAATCTACCTAGTGCATGCACACACACACTCACACACACACACACACACACACACACACACACACACACTCACACAGATATTTATTTTGGTTGCATACCACTTTCTAAACCTAAACTGATTATATTTTTCTTTCAATAATACAAAATCATGAGCAAAGTATGTCTGATTTAATTATTGTAAATTCATGTGTGTCCATATAGTAAGCACATTCTATACTGAATTAAGAAAAAAAAAACTTTTTATTTTTAAACAACTATTTATTTCTTTATTTGTGGGAGATGGGGTCCCATAGCACACAGGTGGAGGTCACAGGTCAAGCCGGCTCTCCCCTTGAATTGCCTGGGTTCTAAGGATTGAACTCAAGTCATTAGGCTTAAAGGCAAGCATTTTATCTTTTATAAGCCATTTGGGGTTCAGTCTTGACTGCACTTTTAGGCTTGGTTATGATTTCTCTACCCTTGAAGAGTATAGAAGAAGAACATGACTTCAGAAGAAGGAACGGTACCAGTGAGGTGGCTTAGAGGGTAGAGGTGCTTGGTGACAAGACTAGGGTAGGGATCCAGCATCCAGCATCCAGGATTATTTCCAGGAGAAAAGTCTGCCTTTCATGAAATAAAAACATGGTACATTTTTACTCACGCTGGATTATCCTGAACAGGAGAAAATAAGGTTTGGAAAGGGTTTTTAGTCCCTACCAGTAAAATTCCAAAGGGAAGCATCTCATTCTGCACTCTGCATCCGTGGAGCTTGATGACAGAGCCAGTGCCAACCAGTGTATAGCCTGTTTCGTAGCTTAAAGGCCCATATGGCAATCACTCCCCAGCAGATCACTGTACCTCCCTAAGCCACATCTTGCATGGGAAAGAACATTGTCTGACTTTTCTCTATAGTTTGAAGACAACATTCCTAAGAGGTGAGGTGCCTGAGGGGTGGCGCTAGGTGGATTTCAGAACCTTTGTCTTCCTTGGGTACCAGCAGTCAGGAGGTACATCCATTTTAATTCTAGTGGGTGCTACTTGCCAAAATTTTGAATTTCTGTGGGAATAAGGGTGTGTCGTCATCTTGAAAGAGAACCAGAGCAGTGGACACTGCCCCACTGAGTTCTGACACTGAGCACCTGTGGCTAGAAGCCCGCTGCTCACCAGACTTCTGTCCCAGGTCGGCCCAGTCACCCACCTGAGATTTCCCCGTCCTCAGAATTTGGCAGGTGCTAAGGACTGGGCATCAGGCAGTATGGTCTCGGGGCCCAGCCACACCAGCTGCCCCCCAGCTTACAGGGTGATTATGATCTTGAGTGCTGGTCCTTTCTAGAGAGACGGGGCTCACACAAAGCCTGTTTGTTAAATTCCCAGACAAAACATCTGCCCTCAGGGGCTTAGGTTCCCTTTATGGGATTCCTTATCGTTTCTTAAGTGTAATATTAGAGGATGGATCATACTGATGCTAATACTTACATTCCTCATAAATACTCCAGGGCTTTGTATATTCAGTGCATTAGTTAGAACATACACATAATAAAGTTGAAAAGCTATCAACACCAACATCATTCTGTGTTGGGCATCCTTTCCACAGGGTTTCTTCATAGTGAAATATTAAAAGACAGTCAATAGGATACATGTATTTGTAAGACAGTGTTCACTGCACACATTATTACACTATATGTAATAACACCTATGATTTGCTTGCTTTGGGTTTAAAATTTCCCTGAAGAGAGATGTCAGTAGACCTGATAATGGGTGCATCTGTTTCCAACACATGGCTGAGACTGGTAGAGATTCAGCTCTACCTTTATACAGTTCTGATTCACAGAAAGAGTTGTAGAAAGGACTTCAATGGAAGAATCATTATTTGAGTGAGCCCAGGGACTGTCCTGGTGGAAAAGGGTCCTATGCAAATTATCCCTGAGTTCCACAGACTGTAGAGAGAAAAGGTAAGCCCTCCCCTCTCACCTAGAGTTATATGACTGGGCAGGAACAATGGGGGACATACAGAACAGGCTGAGTGATCCATTCTATCCACCAGTGGGATTTTGAGTAAAATGATATTAAATCTATGAGCTGTGAATAATTTTAGGGAAGGCTTGCGTTCGGTTTCTGTCTATATTCTACTGGCATAAAGCATCCAGCTTACAGAACTGGGCCCACAATGTTCTCAGACACCTATCTTTGGAAAGCAGTTCAGGCTGAGCAGCAGGACAAATGCTACCAAAAGGATGTTGGCTAGAAAAAGAAAGATGAGACCCAGCTCTTCTTGCCAGGAATTCTCTGAGATCCATCCTCAAAGGCAAAACCTGGTGTCAGGAAACCAGGGACATCTCTTACCCTAGCAGCTCTGAGAATCTTCTGACTGGCCTGAGGTCTGCCTGCCTGTCCTGACATCTCTACACATGGCCCCAGCCAAGATCTGAGCCAGGAGCTATTGACAGTCTTAGTTCAGTGGGTGCTTCCACTTACACACGGCACATATCTCTCTGGTGACCTCTTGCCCAGGTCACAAACTTTGAAAGAGACTTAGGGCTGAGGTGGATGGGACAGCATTGTAAGCCCACTCCTCATTTCTTGTCATTGACACCTACTTTCTTACTCATCCCATCTTTTCCTCCCCTCAACCTAAGAGGCATTTTGCATCTGCCCAGTAGGCCTTCTGCATTCCTGAGGGAAAGCCCATTCGCTTACCTTCAGTGACCCTCCAAGTCTGCTCCCTTGGAAACAGCCTCCAACAAATGGTCCAGCCAGGTACTCAGAACAGATCTGTGTGGGTTCCTGTCTTTCTCACTGTGGTAAGGCAATGGGCCCAGTAAAGATCTATTTCTAGCCCTGGAAAGAAACTCTGAAATCCTTAGTTGGTTTCCTCAGCAATGAAGGGGTTATTCCAGGGTGCTGGGTAGGGGTGTGGAAAGTGACTGGACACCCTTCTCAGCCTGTCTGATGGAGATGTGATGTGGCACCACCGAAAAGTTTTAAGATTAATGGAGAAAAGGCACAATCTGACAGGTTTTCTGCTGTTCCAGTCCTCCTGGGTGGGCCAATTGGTCTTGAATGTCACTTAGCTACTTAATCTTGTGTATCTGAAACAGACTGGTGTGTTTGGGGAGCCTGGCTCGCTCTGTATAGACCTCAGTTGTAGAGGCTGATAAAAGGAAACTGCATTGAATTTCCCCATTAAGCCTTTCACTGGGCACTTTCTGACTGCGGAACGATGAGTGACCCCAACAGATGCAGCCATCCTGTGCTGGATGCTCCCACCACACCCAGGCTGCTGCCAGTTCCCCCACTGAGCTGCTCCTATTTTCTTCTGCACAGAATGTTATAGCCATATGCCCAGTTTAGAGAGTGAGGGTTAAACTACATGGCCTTACTTAGACTTAAGATTTCTTTTAAACTATGTGTTTGCTCATGGTCTCTTTGTGGGTTTGTGCGTGTGAGTACAGGTGCATGAGAAGGCCAAAGGCATTGTCTCGGATGGCAGAGACTCAGATGTGTATGCAGGTACAGATGTACAAGAAATCCAGCACTGCTGCAACCTACACACACGTTCCAAACAAACAGGATCAAACTCCCAGTTTGCATCCTAAACATCCACCCAGAAAAGGGATTCATAGCCAAAAGACATTGTCTATATCCCAGCTTGCCAAACTGAACACAGAAAAGACACAGTAAGGCTAAGTGCCAAGCACTGAAGGAAAATTCAGAAAATAAAATGATACCATTTGCAGAGGAGGCTTAAGACAGGCTAACTTTTGAGGTTGTAAAGATAAAGATGTTTTGTAGCTGTTATGTGGAATAGGATGGACCTTGTGTGGTTGGGTTTTGGAAGGAGCCTCTGGCGCATCTTACACGTAATGACCTCTAAGTACACTGGTTTCTGAGGGCCTTTTGATAAACCCAAACAGTAGCTCAGCTCAGACTTACGTTCATGTTGGTTGGATTCACATCACTGGCCCTAGACTTTTCATTGCTTCCTGATGCTTTGAAAGGCATGAGCTCAGTTGAGTACCTCATCAGTTGATGAATAGCTAAGGTTGATTAAAGGCAGCAAACTATGAATCTTCCTCCTCCTAGTATCTGAGAACAAATAAAACTGCTTTTCAAACACAGGAGAAAGGTACATGTTCTCTGTGTATGCCTGAACTTCCCATAGTGCAAACACACACAGGTTGGTTCAGAGGGCCCTGGGAATGTGCATTTGGCTAAGGTGAAAGGTCTCTTTAAAACAGAACATTCCCCTATAAACATATACAAACTTTATCATAAACTGGGTTACTTCTTCTGTCTGCCTAAGGGGGATTGGAAAATATTAACAGAGCCGAGCTCCCCAGCAAGGCATCACAGATCTATAGTATGCCTTTGAAATACTAGAAAATATATGGCTGTTTTTAAATGACCAGTTTGCCCCTCTGGCAAGGATGTCTGTCTGCTTACAGGAAGACATAGGAAGTTACTAATAGGTCTTAAAATGGAGACTGATGTAGAAAATGAATAGAACAAGAGGCCTCATTTCAATAATGAGCTCAAACAAGAGGCCATACTTGACTGTGTGAGTTTCTTTCTGTTTTAAAGACACAGCCCCACATAATGCTAAAAACAAGACAAAGACAGCCTGAAACACTGTGGAGCTAATGAAACCAGTCTTCCTTATGGACAGGAGCTTGAAGCCTTGTATTTCTACAGTCCTCTATGGTCTTCTATGGTCCTCTCACATGTATGTGTTCATATGGAAGCCACTGGCTATAAGGCACAGAAAAACACCAGAGTGGGTTTCACTAGTGTAATGGAGTAACAGGAAGGGAAGGAAGGGCATATTCCAATATAGAACTCTGAAATAAGGACAGGATTGGCTGTGGGCGTCTTTCAGCTTCTCCCACCTCCCATCTTTATCTTTTGGCAAGGTTTTACTATGTAGCCTAAGCTGACCTCAAGTACACAATCTCCCTGTTTCTGCCTGCCCAGAGCTGATATTACAGGTATATGCCACTACCTCTAACCCTTCAACCTTCCTGTTGAAATATCTGAAATAATTTCTTCCAGCTTCCAATTTAAAAAGAGAGAGTGCAAGAGAAGATTTGCAACCACAGACAACCCTAAGCTCAGCATCCAGGCTGTTACCCAGAGTTCTCTCTGTTACAGGAATGCTGGAGGCCACCATGTTCATGAGAGCCAGAAGATCCAGACAAGGGCACCCTGGAGTCTCATCCCTGCCCTGCTTGCTTCCCCACAGCTGTGTTCTAGCACTGTCACTGTACCTTGAATGTGCTCTGTGGGTGGCCAACATGAATGCAAATTAAATTGTGAGACTTTCAAGACCCCTTCAAGAGAGTGAGCCCAGGATTCCCTGGGCAATTTGATTACTCCAATATATAAATACAATAAGAGATGGCATTAAAAATGTGAATTAAAAATGAATCTTTGCAATCCAACTGGGCTCTTGGTCCCACAGTGTGACAAATCCAGAAGGCATATGTAGAAACTCTTCTGTATTGAATACATTATCCATTGACCTGCCTGGGTTAAGGCATTAAGGCTTCGTGCTACCTTGAGACCCCATGCAATTGTCAACCCAGAAAATAAACACTCATCTCTATGAACCAGATACTAGATTGGAGATTTAGTAATAATCACATAGTCACCATCCTTCCCCTTAGCTGGTCTTGAAGTCTATTGAGAGAGTCCTACATTGGGTTAGTTAGGATCTACCTGTATTAAGAACATTTAGAAGGGTTAGCACAGATGCTGTGAAGTTTACGCTGCTGGCAAAAGGTTCCCTGATGACATTGGTCATGTGCTACAAGGCACAGAGACAAGATGCCATGGACTGTAGGTTACAAAAGGAACTGGAATTAAACAAAATGCTAGAACATAAAGGAGAAGAAAGAGAGGTGTGAGAAGGCTGGAAAGGTGGACAGGGATTATCATATAAGACTTCTTGGGTACTCTCTGAAAGTCAGGCTTCTGCTTCGAGAGACTAGCAAGCCACAACAGGGCCGCATTGAGAAAAGCAGGAGCAGATCTGTGCTTCAGAAACGTCTGCTATGACTGTTGTGTGGCTGAGCAGAGGTAGTGTTGGAGTGTACTGAAGAAGCTTTCAGGAAAACAAGGAAGGCATTGCCAGAGCCCACATGGGAAGTGATGACGGCTTGCAGGGAAGCAGATGTGTGTTCTGATATTTTTACAGTATTTACAGCAAAGCCCCCATGGGGCCAAGAGACAGTAGAGAGGCAAGCAAGAGAGCAGTGTGACCATCACATCCTATCTTTTGAAGGTGGGTCATATTCATGGGCATGTTCATATGACCAAATATATACACCCATATGTGTGTTTGCATATACTGGATCTAAGAGTCCACTTGAAAAGGTTAAACCAATGCACAATTTTTTACTGTAGTCCAGTAATTTATTTGAATACTATTCAGGAAAACATGGAAGCAAAGCATAGCCATTTCCATAATAGTCATTCTGAAGTTTAAAAGGATTTAATAAAGGCAAGTCACTAAAGAAAAGAGCTGATGTAAGATTAGATATAGGCAAGAAGATGGTAAAGATTAGAAGGGGAAAAAAACTAAAAATAAATTCTTCGCTTATACCCTAGAGTAAATGTTTGTAATCTATGGCGCACTTCAATGAGACAAGAATTATGAGGCATTATGGGTGTAGTCAATAAAAAGAAAATGTTTTGGAGCCCTGATCAAAAGGCCTCTATGAAATGAATACCTGTTTTATGTTGAACCCAGTGCAAGAGCTTGGTTTGCTTGTTGAGACAGGGCCTCAGTATGTAGCCCTGTCTAGCCTTGAATATGTAGCTATCCTACTACCAAGTGCCAGATTTGTAGACATGTCACCAAGCCCAGCTTGCAACTACTATTTGGAATGTCAGAAATTGTATACTATTCATAAGTATATATGCTTGTATGGACCTAATATATGTTTTAAGTAAAAAATAAAACAAACAATATACATATTTGTAGAAATATTCATTTTATATATTTATAATATGCTAAACATATATGCACATATATATGTATATATATTATTATGTTTACCTTGTGCAGTCCACTCTTAAAATACTGCTTTGGGTTACAGGTATAGCCCAGTGGTAGAATATTTGGCTAGCATGTACAATGCCCAGGATTCAATCCATGACACTGAAAAATAATAAAAGCAAGAACCCTACAATATTTTCAATCATCTGAACAGATCCAACTTTATCAATGCAGAAGTCTTCTCCAGTGACACCCGATGTCCTGAGTTGATGAAGCGATCATCTAAGAGCAGACTGCTGCTTAGCGGGGAAACTAAATCTCGCCAGAACCCCAACCCATCTAGAAAACCAACTATTTTCTCTGCCACACTTGATAAGATTCCAGCAGTAACTATATGGAGGGATTGGAAACTCTTACCAGAACATTCTGTATCTCATTTATAGCCTATTATATAAACATGCTGTGCATGTTTGAGTTTACCACACAGTAAGCCATACACACTTCTCATTTCACACTGTTTAACGTTCACATTTAATCCTCTTTGCATCTTCATAAAGCCCTGAGAAAAGGACTCTGCAGCTGTCCTTAGTAATCATGGTGTGACCCAGTGGGTTCCCAGACAAGCTGTCCCCCATACATATCACCTCGGAGTTACAGACGCACAAGAGACTAGCCCATTGAAGGCAATTGCCATTTAAAGTCACATCCAACTATTTTAATAAAAATGATGTTTATACTGAGTTCTGTAGATGGGATTTCAGGCTCTAAGAACACTTAGAAACAGTTGCATATAAATATTTCAGAAGGAAGAGCATTCTTCAAGGCTTCTTAAGCCCCAAAGAAATTGAGAACATCATAATAACAACAGAATAAAGCATATATTTTAGCATGTGTGAACCTTGATAATATTATCTGGAATAAAAGGAATAAATCACAAAAGACCACACCAATGTGTTCCCATTTACATGTAAATCCAGTAAAGGAAAACCTATGGAGACAAAAAGTAGAACAATAATCCTGCCCGCCAAGTTCTAGGTCTAGGAGTGCACACCACCACATTGGACTTTATTTTTCAGAGCAGAGATTAAACCTTGTCAATGGTAGGCAAGTATTCTTCCAAACGAGATATATGGGGGAGCTCAGACCCCATGGAGCCATTTCTCAAAAAGGAATATTGATATAGATGAATGTTCTGACATCTTGGTCATATTATTTACTTAATGGGATACTGTGAATCCTCACCTACAAATAAGTAAATGGAATCCATAGTCACTATTATATGGCCCTTAGTCTTCAGAAACCAGAAGACTCCATTTCCTCTCATGCTAGAACTGGTGGCCCATGACAGGCCTAAGGGTTAAAAAAGCATGCATAGGGCTGCTCTGATGTACCCCCATCAAAATCTAATTAAATGTGTGTTTGTGTAATTGGTGGGGGGAGCAATTGATTACATTGTTTTTATTTTTTAATGTGAATTCTATAGATGTCAGTGTCATGTCCCAATGTCAGTAGGCTAGACATCCCTGGAAGAGGCCCCATCCTATTTACTGTCCTCTATCCTGAAATACAATATTATGTAACAAGACATGCCATCCCAAAGGCAATGATCTGATATGGTGCCTGTCGTATTGTAGACAATAATTGGTAGCTTTGTTTTTATGATTCTTTATTAACTGGCAATGATTTCAAGTGACAAAACTCAGCTAGTTGAGAGGGACAGTTGTAGCCAGGAACCCAAGTTACTGCTCTTATCCTGGCTTTGTCCTCAAGGCAAAGCTGCCATAGTCCAGGCTCACGTTCTACCAGTTTAGCAGTGGGCAAGATAGTGTTGTGGCAAGAAAAGCTTCAGAAAGATCCCAGAAAGATCCATTGGCCTGGCTAAGCTGTTATCTTCCTCTGAGCCAATTTCCATGGCTGGGAGGATGGAATCCCCATCATTGGCTGGGCGGGAATCATGTGTCCCATCTTTGAGTAATGGATGGCTCAAGACCCCCGTTCCAAGGCCAGCAATGTATCTGCTACACATCTTCAGACATTTGTTCTTTTCCAGGGTAAGTTAGGGATTTAGGCTGAATGGCAAAGCACAGACATTTTACAAGTCAGTTCTGCATTTGCTGATCACCTACTCTGTGGGAGGCACTGGTCTATTTATCTCTTTCCACATTCTGTGTGTGTGCATGCACACCAACCCTCAGACACATGGGGAGCCCGCCAGATGCCAACCCTAATGAGGATCTGGCATAATCAATTATACACATTTCATAACAACGCTAATCCCTTCCTGATGGCTTCAACTAGTTGCTGAAGTCTGAAGGAGACAACCTTTGTGAGAAATGTGGATAAAATTATGTGCCGTGGGTAATTTTACTTACTGAATATTTTCCTGCTTGTGAGTTGAGAAAAAGAAGATGAAAATATAAATGAATGTTTCGGGAAGCGCCTGCCTTATTAAGGCAGGGACTGATGGGAAGAGACCAGAAGTGGGTTTGTACTCACAAAGAAGCAAAGCCCTACAGAGTGGAGCTCTAGTTTAGCTGAGGGCCAGCACCACCATGCTTCCCTGCCCCCAGCTACTATGGGTGTAAATCAGACGCATGCCATTGCCCACTCTTCAAGACATTTTGTGGGGGGTTTGGATTGGATTTGTAAGTGTCTCTTCCTTTTCCAAAAACAGAGTTTAGAACACAGGAGAAATTTAAGACTCCAGGATGTGTTGATGAGTTGTGGCCTCCACTGGGGCCTGTTTGCCATCTTTAAGTATTTTCATGGGTGATTCTCATTATAGTCAAGTCATGCCACACATGTGTGTCTCTCTTGCCTCAGGAGGGACCCAGGCCCTGTTGCTCATTATCACTAATGAAAACAGCTTCTCTGTTGATTTCCCATGGTCAAAGAACTACGGTGGAATATGAAGGGGTAAGAGGAGAGGTTTAGACTTCAGTCCTTCCACTTCTCCGTTTATGATTGAAGCACACTGAAAAGTTCTGTCTGATGCTGGATGCTTCTGTTTGTTCTCCTGTTAGAGTATAAGCCCCCCCCCCCAAAAAAAAACCCAGTAGAGTATAGTTATATGTTAAGCCTTTAGAACAGTGCCAGGTAGTTCAGAGGCTCAATGCTGAATGCATGTATGTAGAATATGGTGTTTAACAAGCTTTCTGGTTTTGCCATTAGAGTTTCATGCTGAGTGAGTAGAACAATGTGGTTGACAGGGCACAGGGATGAAGCCAGCACTAAAAGCCCCACTCTTCCTACTGTGTCCCTACTCCTGCATCTACCCACAGAGGGCTTTGTTTATTTGGATAAACCAAGTATCTGCATCTAGTCTAGTGTAGATTCTTCTCTCAAGTTTAATATGCAAATTTGATGTGATAAATTGTCTGCCTTGGCTTTAGATAAGCAGAGTTTCTTCAACAAAGTCAGCCTCTAGGAGTAACATAAAAGTCAACCACACTTCAATCAGAGCTGCTGTCTGTTTTGTGAATTTAAAAACTCCTAGAGTAGAGCAGTAGCTTCTCTTGGATGTACTGATTCCTAGGATGGACCCAAAGCCACCATCACTGCCTAAGGTAATGGTGACTCATGGTATCTCAGGAGACTTGTTCCTAAAGCCTTCTCTAAACCAGTTTCTAGCACAGAAAATATGACTGATATCTTCTGCTGAGAGTCACCTCTGCTTCTGCCTTATCTCAAGGTGTGATCTCAACCTGTGGCTCTGAAGGTGGCCTCAGTTTTCCTAAAATACAGGGCCACTCCGGAACATGTCAGAATTCTAACGACAAAAACTTGGGAAAACAATGGTTGCCTAGCCAACATAACCATAAACACCCACCAAAGGAGGCAAAGGATGAGCAAGAAACATGAAGGAGATCTTGCTAAGTAGGTTTGGCAAATGTCCACTGAAGACTATCCATGTACTAGACACTGTACCAAGAAAAATATCTAGGACGCAGGACAGTCGTCTGCATGGATTTGCTGAGAATATTCTTTATGGGGAGGCCTGTATTCATCCAGTCCAGGTCTTCAAAATCAAGACGTTTTGTGCTTCTGTCTGGCCAGTCAATGAACATGACTCACTTCTCACCAATAGGAAGAGAAAGCCACTGATCTGAACAGAGTCCTGAGGGTCGATTAGGCAGATATATCTACCCTGTTTTACAACACTTAGTTGGGCCTTGTTCTGTGCTTTTAATACAGCACTGGTAGCATTAACTTGGGATAATAAAACAGAAGAAAGCCTTCAATGAAGAGAAAAAAATAAGGTCGGTAAAGGGCTGGAGGTGGGTGGGTAGAGTCCCAAGAACAAAAGAAAATTTTGTAAGAGACAGAAGAGGAAGTGGCTTGGCGCATTGGGCAAGTCTGGTGCAGACTTCCCTTGGAAGCAATGGCAGTACAGGAAGAGTAAATGACCAAGGCCTCATCCCCTACAAGAAGTATTGTGCTGACACCATAGCCCTTTTATAGCAGACATTTTGGGCCTTGTGGGTATATCAGATTAAAGAGACAGGGCTGAATTCTGTCATTGTCCCTATAGTCAAGAATAATTTGAATAAACTAGAAATACTAAAGGGGAAATAAAATGAATTCCCAGAAAAATAACCACATCTATTATTAATGCCCAGTGGGTGAATTATGTAAATGATTTACTGCTCCTCATATGGATGCAGATATTTACCCATGCAATGGTAATTAATAGCATTGTCCACAGACATTTACCTCTACAGATGTAAACAATGAGAATTTTCCAAGACTTCCCATCAGTCACAGATCACCATTTCTTTCTTGATAAAGAAAACTGAATGAAAAAGGCGCTATCCCACACAATCATTATGTTCATTCTTGAGGGAACTGCTATTGTCCTAACAAGCTGAAGTGATTATGTGTCAGAATAAAGTTATCATGTGCTTCACAGGGATGCTATGAAGTGAAACATCCAGTCAAGAGAAAACTTGGAGCTGCTGATGGCTGGTTTTTTTTCCCCCAAGCTTTTCAGTTTTAATTTAAAAGTAACAGGAGTTGGTAATTTGAAATGAAGCATCTGATAATTCTATTTCAGGTGGAGGGACACAAGACAATAAAATCTGCTAAATACTCCAACCTCACTGAGTGGAGAATCCTATGGACCTACCATAGCATAGACTGTAGTAGGCTACGCTCCCCGCTGCACAGGACATGTGGAGCTTGTGTTGACAGAAGGAATATTAGAGCCTGAGGGTTTTCCAAGTTTCTGAGAAGACCAAAGTCCTGGAGTCTGGAGTAGTTAATGGAAAAGCAATGGGAAGATGCAAGGAAGTTGTAACAACATAGCTTAGAACTGGGGTATTCGCTGTGCCGTGAAGATGGGAGGCAGTGATATAAGGAGGCTGGGGTGTGGAGTACATGGTGTGAAATGCTGTGAGCTCCATTGGCCTTGACCTTCGGCTAGACTGGCTCTACTATGGAGAGCAATGTCTGCCACCTAGTAGACACTGCGGAAGTATCTGCTGAAGCAGGAACAAATGCTAGATCCTGGCTCACTGTCCGGCTCAGCTACTCCTGCATCCTACCTTCTCTTTGCAGAGGGTTTTTCTTTTTACCCAGGGTCTTGTAGTCCACTCACATTCCCTTCTGTCTAGCTAATTTATGAGATTCTTCGGTGAATGTTTTGACTTCACTTGGAAACATAAGCTCTTGGTATCATTACTGTTACCTGCCCCAGACTTCCCAAGCAAGCCGGATGTAGAAGGAATGTAGAAGAGTTTGAGCTGCACCTTCATACTGAATGAACAGAGCTAAAAATACTTGCTGTAACTCGATACTGAGTGGGAACTGCATTGCTACCTTCTGAGCCTGAGAGACATTTCTGCCTGCAGTGGGTGCAGAGCTCCACAAGATCGAGCAGGTGCTTTATGTAAAAGATATTTTTTGTTTGTTTTGTAAAACAGAGTCTCTCTATGTAGCCCTAGCTGTCCTGGAACTTTCTTTGTAGACCAGGCTGGCCTTGACTTCAGAGATCTGCCTGTCTCTGCCTCCCAAGTGCTGGGATTAAAGGTGTGCACCCTACTTGCCTTTTATGTGGTATGCCCTGCTACATAAAAGCTGTTTTAAAGCAGCAAATTAGGAGTATACTAAAATGGTGCACCCACCGTGGGGCTTGAGAGCAGGATGAGTTTCTTTGCTATAAATATGGATATACTGATTAATAGGCCCAGTAGTGTATTTTTTTGCTTATTATATTAGTAAAAAGTTTTCCCTATAAACATGGCCAATATCACAGATAGATAGACAGGTAGGAAGACAGAGCCACAGAGGATATTTGTTATGAGAATTGGCTTTCCTAACTATGGAGGCTGAGAAATCCCACAATAGTCGTCTGTAAGATGGAGAATCAGGGAAGCTGATGGCAAAACTCAGCTTTGTCCAAAGACCTGAGAACCAGGGAAGCTGGTAGCATCAGCTCAAGGCAGAAGGCCTGAGACATTTCAGGGCATTGATGTAAGTTCCAGAGGTTGAAAGGCTCAAAAATGTGGAGTTCTGTTATCTGATGAGAGAAAACAGATAACCTGGCTCCAGCAGAGATGGAGAATGACCCCTTCCTTCTGGTTTTACCCAGGCCCTCAGCAGACTGACTGTTGCCCACCTTTGCAGGGGGAAGGAATGTCTTTCTTAGTGAACCCAGTCACTCATATGTCAGTATCTTCTAGAAACATCCTTATTTACATACCCAGACTCAGTGCTATACCAACTCTCTGGGTATTCCTTAAACCAGTCAGGATAAACACCAACCATTTTACTGTCATAAAAAGACACTTTGCAAACAGCAATGGATTGCCAGCACTTAAAGGAGAAAGGGTTCCCAGTAGTGGCAGCTGGGAACAAGTTGTAGCTGGGGTAGAATCGCAGCTGAGTTGTATGGTTGGATTTCTTCTCTAGTGGGACTGTGTGTCAGTCTCCAATTAGTCTGAGTTTAAGGTCCTTGTCAGCTGCTGTGCTGGCATTCAATTATACCTGGTGTTCACTGATCTGCATGGTTCCTGTGAGGAGGGCAGAACCTGTGAATCAAGTGACTAAGAGCTGTCCAAGTAAGCTGGGCTGGTAGTTTAAAAAGGGGAAGGGGCAACATTCCTCTAGGCATGTGATCAAATTCTCCACTGGACAGTCAGTCACTGGATCAGGACAAAGGAAGCAACACCAAAAAGTATGGTACTGAAGGTACCCTCAGCATGAAGGGCTTGTACAATGGGACCCAGGTTGGGGTGAAAGGCTACTCTGTCTTGCAAGGAACATGAAGATGCACTCATTCTAGATTTGGGGATTGAATGGAGAAAGAAAAGTAGCCCAATGCGTGTTTTCCTGCTAAAACCCATGCCATGGCTTGGCTAGATGAACTTGTGGATAGAGAAAACATCAAGGGTCTACCTGCCTGGCTATCTCAGGGAATCCCTGATCCTGCGTGGCAAGCTTGGATGGGGAGGGAGGTGGTTATAGCTAAGGAGAGTCTGCATAACTGTCAACAAGTCATAGATGAGGACTTTTATTTCCTCTCTCAATGACACTCAAATTTTAGAGTCCCTTCAAAAGCTCTGAGGACCTTGCAGATTCTAATTTAGTGTTTGAGGACTGGTCTTTGAAATGCTGTATTTGCAATAAGCTCCATGTGATGCTGGCTGTCAGACCACACATTCTGATAGCTACTTGCCTCCAAGTGCCCTGATAAGTGAGTGTAGGGTCAGCTGGGCACTGCTTCCCGGCTGGCAAGACTGAGTCAGTCTGCACACCCAGAGTTTCTGATTTAATCGATTTAGGGATTGGCATGTGTGCTGGTATTTCTTTTTACCTTCTAGATTATTCGAATGTGCCTGTAGGGTGGACAACATTGCATTTGGTGGTGTTCTCTGTGTTAAACTTCAACTCTCCACAGATAGACACTCAACCTGGGCCTTGCTATTCGTCTTTTCTTCTGCCTTTCTTAGCCCTCAA
This sequence comes from Phyllotis vaccarum, assembly GCA_033318265.1. NCBI lineage: Eukaryota > Metazoa > Chordata > Mammalia > Rodentia > Cricetidae > Phyllotis > Phyllotis vaccarum. The sequence goes on along the minus strand of JARWLC010000012.1, from coordinate 46,740,285 downwards.
CCTGGGGGTAGCAACCCTTTTGGGATCCAGTCTTGTACAGAGGTTGTCTAAGACACCTTGTATCTGCTGAAGTAGGAACAAATGCTAGATACTGGCTCACTGGCTGGCTCAGCTACCACAGGTATTTACATTACATCTCATAACAGTAACAAAATTGCAGTCATGAAGTAGCAACAAAAATAATTTTATGGCTGGAGATCACCAAAATATGAGGGACTGTATTAAAGGATGTAGGGAGATTATGTTGTTCCATTGTAAATAATTGTCCCCGCCTATGAATTTAATAAAGAGCTCTGATTGGCCAAAGGCAGACAGGAAGTGTGGGTGGGGCTACCAGACTAGGAGAACTCTAGGAACAGGCAGAACAGAGAAGAATGCCAGAGAGAAGCCAGAGGAAGCGAGGACAACTATGCTGCTCTGAGAAAAGGTACCGAGCTGCATGGCTGAACAGGATAAGAGTCATGGGTTAGATTAAGAGTAAAGATTTTGCAAGTTATGTGCCTGGGCCTTAGGCCGATCAGCCTAAAACTATTGTAAGGATCTGTGTGTCTCTGTTGGTCTGTGGGTCTGTGAACCTAAACCCTGAGGCTAGGCCCAAAATTCTGGGCCAGAAGCCTCATACTACAAAAGGGTTGCAGCATTAGGAAGGTTGAAAAACACTGTATTAGTGCACAGAGGGAAAGATACACAGGAAGGTGTGTCTCACTCTGCTCCTTCACCATATAAACATATCTTTCCTCTTCCTTGGCTTCGAGTATTTCATCCCATCTCAATAAGTGTTAGTTAGGGTTTTTATTGCTGTGAAGAGACATCATGACCATGGCAACTCTTACACATTTATTTGGGGTGGCTCACTTTCAGTTTTGGAGGTTTAGTCCATTATCATCATGACAGGGCACATGGTGGCATTCAGGCAGAGGTGGTGCTGGAGTGGCTCCCTCTAATAAGGCCACACCCACTCCACCAAAGCCAAATCTTGTAATAGTGCCACTCCCTATGGGATTATGGGAGCCAATTATATTCAAACTACCACACCCTCCAAGACATAGGGATCTGTTTCCCAGAAAATACCAAGAATTAATAATCTCTTTCAAAAAATTATTTTTATTTTATGTACATTGGTGTTTTGGTGCATTGCATGTCTGTGAAGGTGCCAGATCCCCTAGAACTGGAGTTACAGATGTGAGCTGCCAGGTGGGTGTGGGAATTGAACCCTGGTCCTTTGCATTAGTGCAGTCAGGCCTCTTAACCACTAAACCAGCTCTCTAGCCCCCAAGAATTAATAATCTTAAGAGGAAGGTCTCCTGAAGAGTGGAGTTTTCTGAGCCTAAAAGAGAAGGTACTTGAGGCACTCTGGTCTCAATCTCATACTCTCTACTTCTACAGGCCCTTCAGATGCTGGGAAGCATCCAGAAAACTAGCCAGTGGTTTTCTGGGTTAGGGACAGGTTGACTTCTCACCCCCATTTGACCCTTGGAGAAATATAAATGAGACCTGTCACTTCTTGGTGCCCAGAGAAGAAGCTCACAGCCTTCAGGCCACAGAAATGCTGCTTTTTTTTTTCCTGGCTGGGGAGACCAAGATGGTGTGGGGACTTGGCCTACTAAGAATTTACTGTCATCTACTGAACATTTTATATTACTACTCCACTCATTTTGGTCAAAATCTTCCATCTTCCAGAATATTAGAATTCAAATTCCTAGAATCAGAAACAAATTTAAATGATTGAAAAATAAATTAGTAAATATATGCCATCAAATGGATAGCCACAATTTAAATGTATGCCCTTACAGAGGATCCAGTGAATAATCATTAAACTGGACAGTGGAGATAAAATAGTAACTAAAATGACAAGGCTTTTGCTCTCACAGCTTACAGTTCAAATTACTTAGGCAGAGATACTGTGCGTGCTTTAGAGGACCAAAGCCTGTGTCCCTGAAGGAAGTAATGTGCAGAACAGAGCTGACCAATAAGATGAATGCACAGTCTTGTGCGGACTGAAAGAGCACTGGGCAGTTCCACCTCTGGGTCTGTAATCTGGAGTGAGTGAGGGCTGTGTGGGCAGACGAAGGAGGCGGAGGATGGCTCTGGTACCAGTGTCTGTTATTCCAATATACCAGAAGGAGCATTTGACTCAGGATTGTAAGAGTCACCCAAGTTTGGATTCACTCATTCTTGATGCATGTCCTTGGGGTGACCATTTGGGGGGAGCATTTTAACACAGCAGCACAATCCTCCAGAGACTTCCTGAGGGGGGAAAATACTGAGCGTTAAATGTTTTTGAATCTTGGAGTCTTTGAAACATCATTAGTCTGTCTACGTCCCACCCACAGAGAAGTAAAGCATGGCTTAAAGAACATGGAAAATGGTCAAACAAAGAGTAAAATAATTGCTATAAACTTATTACTACATAGAAATGTCAGCAGTAATCCCTAACAGTTCTCCAGTCCTGTGGAGAAGACTCAGACATTCTAATAGGGAAGGACAGAAGATGAAGAATAAGGAAATGGGTAGAAGCAAAAACCAAGCAGAGAATTATGGGGTAAAAATGTGCTGTCTCCATGTTGTAAGGAATAGTTTCATTTTTCCCCCTGGTTTCTAGCACATTCTGATACTATGCTTAACTCACCTTTACTATTGTATTTAGGATGCTCTTCCTTGAGGGTAGGTCTTACAATGTCCTCCATGTCTGCTATTCTGAAATGTCACTATAATAACCCGAGTGTCCATTTTTCTTCATTTTCTGCACATGGCATTTAATCCAGAGACACACCAGTCTGTCAGTTCTGTAAAATATTTCCTCTGTATCTTTGGATACTGCATCCCCTTTCACCTACCTTCAGCATATTTGAAACACTAATTAGTGTTACACTGAACTTCTTTAGTTTATTGTCTTTATATTTTGGGGCTATTTTCCAGCTCATCTTTGAATTCTGCTTTCTGGAAACTTACATTATTGACTTTTAAATTTCAGCTATTTAGGGCCTTTTCCTAATTTTTAAATCTATATCCTTTTATAGATACAGTATTTCTTTTTTTATTTCTCTGTGGAAATTAAAGCACTTTTAAACTGACATTTTACTTTGCTTCTGGTTCTTGGTGATTTTATTCTGTTTTATCATTGTTATTTTCCACCTATTCTTACCATAGCCTTCATTTTAAAACATTGTCAATATTGCAAGGCCAGTGAGATGGCTTAGTTGATGAAGGTGTTTGCTCTGGAAGCCTGGTGACTTACCTTGCCCACTTCTGTAACAGGCGTCCTCGCTGGGCAAGCCCTGTCCACCTGACAAGATCTTCTTACTACTACACTGCGGCTAGAATCTGTCCTCCGCGGCCTTCCTTTCATACTCTAGTTCTGCCTTCTGGTGTCCTTTCCTATGTCTCTCCACGGACATTTCCCTAGTTCATCTCTTAGATGTCAAATTCCAACTTAGCACTTGCTTCTCAAAGGATCCAGGAAAAACAAACAAACAAAAACCCTTACTCATAAAGTAACAAAAGACATGCTTAGCTCCCAAATGACCTTTTCATCTAAGGGGACCAGTGCTCATCACTGGAGACAAACATCTAAGACAGATGGCAATTTAAAAATAAGAAAGAAAAAAAAATCTCGTTTTTCTTAAATCCCAACTGAAGCAAAGAACACTGTGCTTGTTTTAACTGAACACAAGTGAGTGACGCTACTGAGCATCAGCCACGTGCTTTCTAGTGACAGTTTGAACAACTCAAGGACAAACACAAGACAGCATCCTTGATCTCCTGCAATTTCCATCACAGAGATTCTGGAATTTTCCACACTATTTTCAAACCATGGTTGACTATGGATCACTGAACCATTCAAAGTGTCTCTGCAGGTAGAAGAGTTACTGTACATCGGAAGTATAGGTCAGGAATCTGTGGAAATCCGCTTCTGCTGCCTTTGCAGATGAAAAGAAGTGAGTGCAATATTCCTGCTTTATAGATTTTTTTTCCCTTTCAAACTCTTATAATCACAGCACTGTTATTTTTCTGGCATCTATAGCTGTGGAAAGAAGTTGAACTCTTGTCTGATCTCGCTCATTTGTGGTCTGTTTTTCTGGCTAGATTCATGCCGATTGACTCACTTATCCTTGTAATTCAAAGTTTTCCTAGGTTTGGTTTTTTTGTTTTGTTTTTTTTAAGTAATTCTTGGCTAAGATCAGGTTCTTTGTTTTTAAGTGCAAATTGAGGGCTTTTTCTTTTTCTGCTTTCAAAAACACTGTTATTCTCTGTGCTGTGGACTATCACTTTTTCTCTAAGGACTCTAATTTTGTTTTTGTTTTCCAGGAAATCTGTGGCTCAAAGTTAGTGAGGGATCTCTAGTCCCTCCTATTCGCCACTCTCCCTCTCACTCAAAAATGACTTTCTCCCTCTCTCTTCTCTGAAAGAATTTCTAGGCCTGCCCCATACATTACTGGCTTAAACTCTACTATTTCTGCTGGTTATGAATCTAATACAGATCCCCCCCCCCCCCCCGAGACAAGGTCTGTCTATGTAACTCAGGCTATCCTAGAACTATCTGTGTAGACCAGGCTGGCCTCAGAATCACAAAGACCCACCTGCTTCTTCTGCTGGAATTAAGGGCATGCACCACTATACCTGGCTCTGATCCACTTTAATTGTGAAGTTAGACACATGGTTTTCTCCGTGTCCCCTATGTTCCTGGTTCTCCTTTTTTCTCAGGGTTCCCACCTTATATTGTACCCCGTGATATGGTGGCTGTACTGTTAGTCATTTGCTTTGAGAATACTCTCTTTTGTGTCTTTATTCCAGTTTCACTAAAGACCATGTTGGATTCAGTGTTAACAATTTAATGTTTGTTCTTACAGTCAGTTATTTCTACTGTTAGTCCCGGAAGTCGTCAGTTCTGAAGATATGAGAATCATCTGAGGATGTGTTTGATTGACTTCTGGACCCATCCTGTGACCAATCAAGCTGGAGTTCTGGAGCTCAAGCAGATCCATGGGATTGCAGCTTCCATCAGCTTAGGTCCGTGACCAGAAATGGGCGTGTACAACACAATTTCTAGTTACATACAGTCCATGTATTACATTAATTCTGCTGTAAGCAGGTAAATTATTGCTTTACTTCTAAGGCATTAATTTCTGAAATGCTAAAACAATTAGATAAATTAAAATCTTGATATCAAATATGCAACCAGAGCCTTTGTCCACCCCCATCCCTCATCTGCAAAGCTTCAGTCAGCATCAACAATGCTGTTCCACTATCTACCCAGTGGAAGCATAGGAGCCTATCTTCATTCAGAGCCTGGCTTCCATGGCCATCAAGGTACAAACACTTTGTATCTTTGAGGAAAGCAGAAGAGAAGAGTGTGAGAACCTCAGCTATCACAGGTCAGTGAGCAAGCTGACTTCTTGCTACAGAAGCGAGTCTAGCTAACCTGTGGATAGATGTGTATACTACTTCACCCTTTGATGTGGATCTATCGACAGCACTAAAAATCCTCCTCAAGCTGTGTGTCCTCTGCCTGGGAAGCTGAGGTGTCCCTGCTATAGGATTTGTTGTCCTACTGATGGCCGGTGCTTGAGAGATCCGTAGGGAGAACACTGTACAGCTCAGTAACTAGAAAATGCTCAGTTTCAGAATCCTGTGTGTGTTTCCAAGAGCAAAGAAAACAAATGACACTCTGGGGTTGATGTCACTTGAGAATGTGTCTGTGGATTTCACTGGGACATGTGATAGGGCCCTAGATAATGCCTAAGGAAACCTCTAGAGAAACATGATGCCAGAGAACTCCAGGAGCCCGGTGTGGTGTCTTTGGGGAAGTGCACTCCAACCCTAAGCTCATCTTCAGGTTACAGCAAGGAACTGGATCCTGGATGGCAGACACTCTAAATAAATCCTCCCAGAGAAAGAACTGCCATAGAAAGATCCGTTGAATTGGCTAACATGTCTCACACCAAAGCCTGAGCCAGCATTTAAATGAAGTCAGATCATGTCCAGAACTGCTGATCTTTGCCATCTCTCTTATAATAAATTATAATTTCAACCACCAAGTGTTAAGAAAGTAAGGTTATTTTCTTTTGCATATGAAACAAAGGCCATCATATTTTCCCAATTATCAGTGGTACTGTCGACACATACATAACATGTATGATTGTCTGCATAGTCATCTGTGTTTGAACCTGTATATATAACTCCAAAATAGCATAGAAAACATATGAAAGTATTCCAAATAAGAGCCAACCTTCTAATATTCCCTTGTTCTCTAACATGCCAAAGTTTATAAATGTTATATTTTAATTATTTTAATATCTGATTATAACGAAGGGGAGCAATATTGAAATAATTGCACAATATTTACTATGGTAAAATTAAAAAATAACAATGAAGATGATTTACAGCTTTGAAAAACAAAGGGCCAAATTTTCAGTTTCTCCATTTACCTACAGATTTCACAATTCCATTTTTATTTATAGGTTAATAACATTCCCTTTGTGTCCACATATGTTCTTAGTCCGCTCCTCGGTTGATCTCCTTTATGGAAAGAGCTGTCATGATCTTGGATGCGCAAGTGTCTCTGTGGTAGGATATAGTTTCCTTTAGACACATGCCCAGGAGGGCATGGCTAGGCCACAAGATAGTTTTATTTCTAATTTTTTAAGCAACCTCCAGACTACTTTCCAAAGTAGCTGTACTAGCTCACATCCTCATCAACAGTGTACACTGGTCCACCTTCCACGTTTTCATGCAAGTATATGTTGCCATTTGTATTTCCAGAGAAATCCACTCTGACTGGAGTTATACTTAGTAACACTGACCTAGAAAGACAAATGCTGTGGTTTTCTCTTCTATGTAGAGCCTAGCTCCATTTAATTTTGCAGCTGTGTGTATATTATTTTAAGGTCTGTTACTTTTGTTTATGTTGCATTTGTTGAACTCTGTGAAGCCCTGTTACTTTGCCTGCCTAAAACACCTGATGGTCTAATAAAGAGCTGAGTGGCCAATAGCGAGGCAGGCAGAGGCGAGACAGGGCTGGCAGGCAGAGGGAATAAATAGGAGGAGAAATCTGGAAGAGAAAGAAGAAAAAAAATCAAGGAAACAAGGAGAGAGGGGTATCAGAGGCCAGCCACAGAGGAGAAGTGAAAGTAAGAGATATAGAAACAAGAGAAAGGAAAAGTCCAGAAGCATAAGGGGGATGGAATAACTTAAGATTCAAAAAAAAAAAAAAAAAAGCTGGCTAGAAATAAGCCTAGCTAAGGCTGGGCGTTTATAATTCAGAATAGGCCTCTGTGTGTGATTTATTTGGGAGCTGGGTTGTAGACTCCCAAAGAGGAAAGAGCAAAAGCAAACAACATATCTAAGAGTTCACAAAAAGCCAGAAAAGGAAGAGTCTCACTGTAGTGAAGGTGAAGGGAGTGTAGAGGGAGGGAGAGCAGAGGGAGGGAGAGAAGAGGGAGGGAGAGTAGAGGGAGGTAGAGAAGAGGGAGGGAGAGCAGAGGGAGGGAGAGCAGAGGGAGGGAGAGCAGAGGGAGGGAGAGAAGAGGGAGGGAGAATAGAGGGAGGGAGAAGGGCAGACCACAATGAGGGGTGTGTGAAATGTAAATTGACTCTCTTGTAACTCAATTAAAATATTACATCCTAAAGGAGTTAGAAGAAAACCCTACCCCTAAACTAAATAAAAATCCCCAGGGCCTGGTAGGACACCCGCATATAAGGTGTTTGTCAGGAAGGCTCCATGAGTTCCCAGAATAATACACACTCTCCTCATTCTTTTTATGGGTTGAAATTGGGCAAAAAAGGACCAATTGCTAAAGATGCCAAACAACAGTCCAGGCATAGAGCTAAAAATGGCCTCCTGATGGGTGGTATGGCTTTCATGGTGCCAGGGAAGAAAAGACCTCACAAACTCCAATCCTGTGGTGATACATTGTGTACCAAATAAAGATTGCCTAAAGATCAGAGGACAGAGCCAGCCACAGAGTTAGCTATAGAAGTCAAGCAGTAGTGATAGAGTCCTTTAATTTTAGCACTCAGGAGGCAGAGCTCTGTCTGGATCTCTTTGAGTTCAGGGATGGCATGGACTACATGAGATTAATCCAGTCCAAAAGAGAAACAGAGACTGTCACACACAACTTTAATCCCAACACTTGAATGATGTGGCACTGTGCTCTTGTATACTTGTCACTCCTATTGCTTTAACAAAACAATGATTGGTCAAGTACTAGACAGAAGTAGAAGCGGGCAACCAGAATAGGAGAATTCTGGGAAGTGGAGGGGTGGAGCATCAGATGACAGCAAGACACAGAGCAAGCAGGATGAGAATGCTGCACTGAGCAGAGAGGTTCCAAGCCACGAGGCTAAACATAAATAGAAATATGGGTTAGCTTAAAGTATAAGAATTAACAAGAAATAAGTCTGAGCCTTAGACCAAACAGCTTGTAATTAATATAAGCTTCTGTGTGTTTCTTTGGGACAAAATGGCTGTGGGACCAGCCAGGTGGGACAGAGAACTTCTAACTATACTTGGGATCACACACCTTTAATCCCAACACTAGAAAGGTTAAAACAGAAAATGTTTTGCCTGGGCTGAGAAAAGAATATAAGGCGGAAGGCGGAAGGAGGCACTTCCCTTTGCTTCCCCTCCCTATTCAGTCTGAAGATCCGAGGAGACAGGATCTTCTCTCTCCTGCCTGAGGATTCAGTAGTGACTGACAAGAAGTGGCTTTGGCTTGTTCCTCTGCCTCTCTGAACTTTTAGCTTTTCACCAATATATATGGCTCTGTGTTTATATTATAAGACCAAGTAGGAATCATGCAAACACCAAATTACAAGGTATGTCTACTTGTGCAGTAGTAACATGACAGCACAGAGCCAAACACTCTGACTGGAATCACGCTCAGGCTGTTCCATAGAGAGAACCCAAGCATCATACTGTAAACCTAGTAAAACCATATGACTGGAGAAGTACAGGCCCCTAGTGGGGAATTTACTACTACTTTAGTTAAACCAATATGGGATTATGCAGCCTTCTAAAACTCGATGTCATTTACTCAGACAAATTCTACTCTCAGCCTCGAGAGAAGTTCCTCTTTGTAGTAAATGCAGAGACAGAAAATTGCTCAAGGTGTGAGTGTAGAAGATTGTCGACTGCTCAGCCCAAAGGAAGACATTTATACTACTCTTTCTACAACACTGGGGATATCACAGGAGAGAGGCTAGAAAGAATGTAAGAGCTGAAAGGCAGGTAGAAGGGCTGTCTGGGCATGGCAGCCATTGTAATAATCTTGAACTCACAGCATCAATGGTTGCCTGCACTGTACCTGCATAAGACTTGCCCTGTCAATACTTAGTTATGGATCCGGGAGAAACTACCTACCTCTACCTGCTGAAATATTGCCTACTGATAGACTCTGGGAGAGTGGGTGTTATCGTCATCAGTTGAATATCCAATGGTGAGCTCACCAGGTTCCAATGAATAATTCCAAACCTCTGGTCATAAAGATATCCCTGCTTAAATTAAATGGGTCACAAAGCAAAAGCCATAAATATGGGAAAGATATTTGGAAGATGAAGGGGAGGGGTTGCAAGAACAGGAGGTGAGAGTAACTAGAATATATTTTATACATGCAGAAAAATGTCAAAGAACAAATTTAATTACTAAAAAAGAGCCCATCTTCAAAATGCACTTTAAAATCAAGTTATTGATTCTCTTTTATTTTTCAAATAGATCAGTTGTATGACTTGATTCTCTCAATGATATATGCTATGAAGTACAATGCCGATTTCTGAAGCTACGCAGGTGTGGAATGTTATTATTATTTAGAGGAAAAAAATAGCTTTCCTAAGTTGTTTTGAAGGTAATTTTCTTGTTAAGACATAGTCAGTTCAGAAACATTATATGTATTCCTAAAATAAGTAACTAGTAATTGTCCGACATGCTGCCTAATAACTGCAACAGATAGTTTCAGTGTGAATGACAAGGAGGCACTATTTTTGATTAACTGTAAGAAAGTTAGTGTAAAGCAATAGCATGGGAAAGTGTGTGAATAGCTCATAGAGCTGAAAAACTATTTCAAAACTGTATCAGCTTTACTACTGGTGGAAAAGCAAACCAGAAACTTAATGTTAGCTCATTTGTACTGTCCAACTTAGAAAACACGTCTTGTAAAACAATATAAAAGATGTGTGAGACAGGGACAATGGCTTCCTGGGTAGGAGCTCTTGCTGGGCAAGCTTGAGGATCTGAGTTCAAACCCATATAAGGGGCTGGTTGTGACTGTGTGCATGCCTATACTCTTGGCTCCATGGGGAGGGGGAGATGGACACAGGAGGATCACTGGGGCTTATCAGCTGAGTTCCAGGTTTGATGAGAAATCTGTCTCAACAGAATAAAACAAATGTTGAGCTAGACATTGAGTGTTCTCCTCTGGTCCTTTCATACATGCACAGATATACGTACACACACGTATGTTTCACCAATAAAGGAAACTCAGGGCCAGATCTCTGGGAAAGTGGAGATATCAGAGAGTAAATACCACTGTCAGATCTCACCCAGCTGTCTTCCAGCTTCCTCAGCCTGGCTCCTCCTGGCTTCTTCTTCCTGCTCTGTCTTTCTATGCCTGCCTTAAATATTTTCTTTGCTCAGTTAAGTCACCACCACTGTCTGCCTGGGAGCCTGGAACTCCTGTAAACTAAAATGACCTCAATTTAGATTGGATTAAGGGCGTAGGGGATATTCCCTGTGCTGGGATTAAAGGTGTGAGTTACCACTGTCTGATCCTCCTAGACTGACTGTGGGTAGATCCTTTTGTTATCTCCACTGTTTTTTATTATATTTGAAAATATCCCCACACTTGCATACTTCTCTCTCTCTCCCTCTTGTGCACGCGTAAATATACACACACACAAATGTTAGTCTGATAAGCAAAGGTTTGAAAAAGGCATGAATTTATGAAACTCTTACCGTTACCTGGTGTAGAAGTGTCACTGGCAATGTGTGACACAATTGATCTCAGTGTTTTGATGGAGCAATAATAGCCTTATGCACTCACATTTCCAAACAAATCCCTCATCTCTCAGCAGGAGATGTTTATGGGAAAGTGAGAAAAGAAGCATCCTATGCCATACATCTACATCTTTCTCTGAGCCTTCACAGAAATGTTTGTCAAGTTGTAAGCTTAAAAAAAAAAAAAAAAAAAAGCAGTGGATGGTTGCTATCTGGGAGCTCACACATTTAATAAGAATCAAAATTTCAACTGAATTATTTCGAATGGAACACAGGATGCTTCAGGAAGTAAAGGTAAGGAGACCGATTCTTGCTTCCGCTCACATTTTGTTACAGTCACCATTTTGTTCTAGTTTCTGGGAGGTTTCAGCCCCACCCTCTTGTGTCTTTCTTTCTAGTTCTTTGGGGGGGGGGGTTCACAAAGGAACTTCTCTCTGCCCCCCATTTTTTCCTCCACCTCTTTCTTTTCTAACCAGGCTGTGTTTGGGATAAGGCCTGGTTTACCCTCTTGAGTCCTAGCAATTTGAAGTCCCTTTCAGGGCTCTTTCTTGGCCCCAGAGAACTTCCTCCAGCCTGCCTCAGCAGCGTGCCTTTGTCAGGTAGATGCAAATGCTGGAGCATTTTGTGCTTGTTCTTTCGACCCACAGACTTTTCCAATTACTTCCCCTCTCTTTGGCATCCCTCCTGGCTCCCCAAGCCGCTGTCATCACTTAGGTACATACTTTATACTCATGTTACTCGGTTATCATGTCTATCCATTATATCTGTTCTATGTCTGTGGCTTTACTGCACAATCCTTTGACCAGAGGAGCCCATTTCCTCTGTAGCCGTCCCACAGTGTGCTCTGTACCCACACATGGGGGCCCCTCAAATGCAGGTGATTGCTTCTTTCCTTTTGCAAATACACCCCCAACTATAATGACAGCTTTCCCCCATCTACAGTTTCTGTCTCTTAATAACTTCTCATTTCCCTCCCCATTAACTTCAATTCTGCAAGGTTTTATGGGGTTTATCCACCCAGAAAACTTCTCCTCTTCTCCACTGAAACCTACAGCTTTGCAACTTTATACATGGTATTCAATGTCAGCGAGCTGTGGATTCTAACACATCTTTGTAAGGGGGGAAAAGATGACTTTCCCAAAGGGTTCCTGATTGCTACTGCAAATGACCAGATAATTTTGTTTTGAGCTCTGCTGAGGCTAATTCATTCATGGTTTTCATTTTGGTGTTGTACATTCTTCCGCAGCCGGTCCATTACAGTTCATATTGACTGAAATGTCTTCCTGCCTTGACAGTAGAGGAGCCCAGCCTTGACAAACAGCAAGGCCTTTGCCTGACCCGAGTCCCAGGCCACACTTGTTATAGGGTGCATGTGGGTTTTTCTGAGAACACTAGTTCATAGGGTGGGATGAACTAGACAGGACCTCCCAAGTACCACAGGAAGAGTCCCTTCTATTTTAGAGCTGCTGCCCAAAGGGTCATGTTCACATCCTTATGTTCCATGCCCAGAACCAAACTTGAAAATTGGTTATGGTATTGCAGCCCAACACAGTCATACAATACCCTTTACGGCTGCCATTTCATTCCACAACATTGCGTACTTAGCCTTTATCCTAGAGAAGCTCAGTGGTGTCAGATTCCTTCCAGTAAACAGCACTGGCTTTTCCAATGCCTGATTCCAAATGAATCATATATGGTCTTATTTCTGAAATGGACATCAATTGATGCTAGGCGTGGGGTTCATATAATAGCTAAGATGTTTATGAGTACCATGCCAGCATAACTGTCTTCTCTCAAGCCACAGCATCCTCTCCAATAGGATCAGGTTGCAACTCCAGCTGCTGGCTGAAACCCTGTTAGTTGCTAGACATTCAAGTCTAAATCTTACCACGGTGCCCAGTACAGAGCAGGTACTTCATAATCATTTGGGGGGTGGGGTGAAGACACATAAGTCTCAGAAGGAACTTGGTAGGAAATTAATATTTTTAAATTTCAGCATGAATTGCATGGAGAGACTGATTCTCTCATCTAGACAGCAAGTGATTTAAAACAAAACAACAAAAAAAAAAAACTCCTTTATTCTCAAGTGTGACTTGAGCTGGGATACAAACCGGGTTCCAATTGCTAAGTAATCTTGTTGACTTGATTCTCCCCTTAGCAGTTCAATGTGAGTTCCAACTGGCAGTTCCTGGAAGTTCCCAGCAAGGAGAATCTCCTGATGCTGGTAATTACCATCTACAGCTCTGGGGACAGCAGCCTCACCTACAGAATCCTTTCTGTGTCCTTTACAGTCTTAAAGACACTGTGCATGCTGCCACCCCGTACCCACCCATTCCTACAGAGCAGTTTCATGCGTATGCCCCCACCCCATACCCACCCATTCCTACAGAGCAGTTTCATGTGTATGCCCCCACCCGGTACCCACCCATTCCTTCAGAGTAGTTTCGCGTTTGAGTGCTGTTCTTTTGAGCAATGTCCATCTGTTACTGTTCCAAGACCTCTGCTGAAGCTCAAAGTGTGGACCACAGATTGGCAGCGGTAGAATCATTTGGGAGCTTGTTAGAAATGGAGGATCTTGGACTGTGCCCCAGACCTACTGAAACAGAATCTGAATTTTAACAGGATCCCAGGTGTTTCCTGCACATAGTAAAGTTTAGAAACATTTCCCCACTATAGTTCGAAGTGAACAGAACTTGAGGTTAGCCAAATTCTTTGTTTTGGAAGAAGGTTCCAGGTAGGGTGACACAGCTGGCCACCCTTTAAGTAAGGGAGCTTTAGTATTCTTTCAAGAAAGTATCAGCCCCACTCACTACTGTCTGTGGCTGCCTCCAGGCACCAAACCAAGGCTGAGCGCCCTTTGTCTAGGACACAGTTCTAGTAGGGTACACCTATAAACCAAGAGAACTTGGGCCACTGTAACAGTATTGATCCCCTGGCGCATGCTCAAGAGTGAATGGTTTGAATGATGTGGAAGAGACTCTGCTTTGGAATTGAGTTGAAATGTCAATTGAGGTTGTTCCAATGGGTGGAGAATTCTGATTTAGAATTGGCCCTTAGAGTTATGGAGTGTGCTCCCTGCCTCCACCTACTTCAGCAATCTCTTAGTCTCTCCTAGAGGGCTGATCTCTTGCATCTGGAAGACTTTAAATTCCTCACTCCCCTCCAGTGAATGCCAGAACAAGTATGTAAATCATACTGGGCTGCCCCTGGGTGAACAGTATAAGGGAATACTGTAACAGGTGACTGCCTTTAGTAAAGTTTGCCAAGGAGTTAATTATGAAAGGTGCCATTGTTTAAAATCCAGAACCATACAAACGCAGCTCCGTAAGGGACAAGACCTCCCTGCCTCACACAGGACAGTGGTTCTCACCCTTCCCAATGTTGGGAATCTTTAATACAGCTCCTCATGTTGTGGTGACCCCAGACATAAAATTATTTTTGTTGCTACTTCCTAAATATAATTTTCTACTGCTATGAATTGTAATGTAAATACCTGATATGCCAGATATCTGATAAGTGACCCCTGTGAAAGGGTCCTTTGTCCCCAAAAAAGTCATGATCCACAGGTTTGAGTGTGACGCCTGTGTCACCTGAGCGAGCTTCACCGAGTAAAGGCCTACAGATTGAAAAATAGACACACGCGGGTCACTCTTGAAAGAAGAATGCCGTTTATTGGAGCTCAGGGGAAGCCTTATATAAAGGGGTTGCCCTTGACCTTGAGTAACCCCTGCAGCTCACAAGCAGCACCTACCTTAGCCAGCTTCTTTGTCCTTTGCTAACTTCCCCATTCCTAAATCACAGCACCTGCTTGAGTGCAGTTCCTGATAATGGAAATGGATCAATTGGTTCCTGTAAACACCACAGGCCACTAGGCCCTGGGAGCTGCAGACCGAGAACCACTATCCTCCCAGAAAACCCCAAAGACCAATTTCCTGTTTGCCTTTGAGTCTCTTGCCAGGGGCCGTTCTTTCTTACGTCACTTTTTTTGTATTTCACATCCTTCAGGTATTCTGGTCTTTATGGGAAGTTAGGGCAGAAGTTCCTCACTCCTCTCTTCATGGATGAAGGTAGTACACTGAGGGACATGGTCACTATACTTCTTTCTTTTTTCCAAGCCCAGAGGAGACCTAAGCTTGGGACAAGATTGTGGGGCTGTTGCTGTCAAAAACAAGGCTCTTCACACTTCTTAAAAACAACTTGACACTTTCTGTGCTGAGGCAAAGCCCAATCCCAGGAAACTTTCAGAGAACAGAGAAAACGCCTTTGGAGGTAGCTTCTCTGAGGAGTTGAAGCCACCCCTTAGCCCGGACTTACCAACCAGAGAAGCAGAATAAAAAGAGACCCAACTTGCTGCCAAAATATCCCATGGAGAGCCAAGGTGGAAACTGCCAGGCTGAGTTTCCCTGGAGCATGAATCAGTCCTACGCTCGTCACACACCAATCCCATCCTGATTGGTGCTTCAAGAATCAACAATGAAACAACCTGCCAATCAGGCTCTGGACTCTGAGCTCCTGTGAGGTCCTCAGGTTGAAGGTGATCTTTCCAGTAGCGTGATCTTTCCAGTAGCGATGGCTTGTAAGGGCTCTCCTGATTCCCATGCAGTGAAAATGCGGAGTATCGTAAAAAAAAGCATTTACCTGCCATCCCATTGGGCCAGTGGCATTATGCATGAGCCAATGAGAATTCAAAGCTGCTATAACTGGAAAAAAAGAAGTTGGATGTTAAGAGACTTTTCCAGTAAGATTGCTCTGCGGGGAGGCGGAGGTGGGGGTGGGAGAGGGACAGAAAACACAGTTATTGTCAGAGGAAGGGATGGACTTCACTGGAAAAGCTGACAAGTCTAATTCCAGAGAAACAATGAGAAAGGGAGGCTCTCTCTCTTCTTTCCTAACTGGAAATGTAGCTGTAGGGAGGAAGCTGAGCAGGAGGCTGGTGCCCATGGCTGGAGAGGCTTGGAATTCACAGTGGACACATTTAATGACATTTAGCCAAGACCCGGTTATAATGGCTTGGAATTGCTTTTTTTCTTTTCATATTTACTCTACTAAGCTGGGGGTGTTTGCCGGGCACCACACATGCAATCATTGCTGGGCTTCTCTTTGGAAAATTAGCAGAAGCCCAAGATTGTTTTGTGTTTAGAAAAACAAAAAACAAAAACAAACAAAGCATTTCAGGTGATTTCCTAGAAGCAGCCTGAAAGTCAACAGGTAAAGTTTCTCAAGAATTGATAATAAATAAATAACCAAGCAAACAAGAAAGCCAGTATGATGAGTGGTAAGGGGAAAATGATGGCTGACCTCTCAAGCATGATAGGTCACACCTATAATCCCACATTTCAAGAGATAGAGGCAGGAAGAGGTGAGTTCAGATCCGGCCTGAATTATCCAAGGCTGGGTCACAGCTTAGCAGTAGAGAGTTTGCCTTGAATGCTCAAGACCCTGGGTTCCGGCCTCACAGTTGGGGAAAAAGCTGTGACTATTGTATATAATTAATCCCAGAAGGATTTGCTGTTTTCACCACTAAACAGATCTGAAGCTTCTTTAAGTTAATTGACATAGTTACGGACCATGAGGGATGGAGCAGAGAGCCTGAGACTTGCCTGATCCCCTGTCATAAACAGACCCTGTGTTGGGGCTTACGTGTTGGTTGTCTTCTCTTTGATCCCTCTGAGCGAAAATGCTTAAATTTGAAATGGGTACTTTTTACAGAAAAAAAAAAAAACCCCAAAACTTGCATCATATGTTCAAAAGCTGTGGCAAAATTACTTCTTGGCAGGAGTTGTGTAGCCTCAGAAAAGTCAGGCCTTGATGTGTGCCCTCAGTCGAGGATGAGTCTCAGATTGCCATCTGGTATACCCAGTCAATCTGCTGACTAATTTTGGACTTAGCACTGGGAATCAGGACCGGGTCTCGGGAAGGTGTGAGGCCAATGAACCACCTCAAGGGTAGGTGCTCACTGCTCCTGAAGGGGGAAATGCCCCAACTGTCAGCAGTGCACCCATATTACTATTTTCCAAACATGACAGATGGGCAATGCTAACCCCACTGAACAAATCTGGAACTCAGTTGTTCATGGTTTGGCTATCTAAAATTTTATTTCCTATATTGGAAAATAGATTTTCCAATCTTCTCATTAGACTTTACGACAATACTCCAAACGTGTTTAAGAAGGACATAAAAGCAAGTTTAAATGAGTTGGATATCACATACAAACTAAATTGACTTCATCTGCTATTCATAAAGCTGAGAACTGGGCTGGAGAGATGGCTCTGTGGTTAAGAATACTTTCTGCCCTTTTAGGGAACTAGGGTCCAGTTTCTAGCACCCATTTTAGCAGTTCACTACTACATGTTACTCTGGCTCAAAGGGATCCAGCACTCTCATCTGGCTTCAAGGTACCCACATTCTCATATACACACCCACAGACATACCTATAAATAAAAAATGAAATCTTTACAAATACCTTTAAGAAGTTGGGGAAATGGCTCAGTGGTTAAGAGCAGCCACATAGCCAATTGCAACTGTTTGCATGTGGTACACAGATACATGTACAGAAAAAACACCAATACACATAATTTTAAAAGATCCTTTGTTTTAGGATTAAGGTAGCTGCGATGAAACATCATGACCAAAAGAAACTTGGGGAGGAAATGGTTTATTTGGGTGACATATCTCAAATCACAGTCCCTTGAAGGAATCAAAGGCAGCTCAAATTGGGAACAAACCTGAAGGCAGGAGCTGATGTAGAGACATAGAAGAGTGCTGCTTACTTACTCTGCCCGATTTCTTAAGCACCCAGGACTACCATCCAAGAGATGACACCGCCCACAGTGGGCTGGGCCCTTTTGTGTCTCTAAGAAAATGTCCTAAGACATACCTATAGTCAGATCTTATGGAGGCATTCCTCAACACCTGGGGTTCCATGATGACTATACATGTATCTAGTTGATATAAAACTAGCCAGTATAGCCTTAGAACCAGAAGGTTAAAAGGACCTCAAATATCAACCAACATATCACCATCATTTTCAGCTGTGGACCTACATAGGCATACAACTCATTCTTGGGCAGGTTTGTAATCTCCCAACTTTACTGAAAACACTACCACAAATTAATAAACAATAAAAAATTGTTTAGTTTAATGAGTAATACCTAAGCAAAGTAAAATGTTTTGTTTACTGGGAAGACAGTATATGTATATGTCAAAGCAGAAATCAATCTGCTTATCTCTTTTATGAATACCTTTTGGGTTGAAACCATGTACTGTTACATAAACACCTCGATAGATTTGCAATACATGCACAGAAGGGAAAGAGAACAAGACAGAGCAGGTGGGAGGGGGAAGTTCTTTACCATGAATTCAGTTACAAATGGAAGATTTGTGAATTGGCCAAATTTGAAGAACCTACTCAGGGCAGAGTAGCTAAGCAGTGTACCTATTTCACGAAACCAGATAGTTTTTGTTAATATTTGGAATGATATGTTTAGGCTTGGGTCTAATCTATGTCCATTGCTAGGGGTCTGAGGAACAGCTGACACCCAACCAAACTTACAGTCATGAAGTCCATATGCGTAAGAATGGTGGGAACTTCAGTCAGAAAGTATTAGCTGGAGAGGGGGAGTTTGTTGGACCGCTTGGATTTACTTTTTGACTTGCTTCCTCTGTGTTCAAGTCTCAGTTGGCTTTGGAGGCAGCAGAGAGCTGCGCATGGGGCAGGCTTCCCTCAGTGTATCTGCCTGTGGTACACTTCCTTCTTATCTTAGAATTCTGATGGGCCGCCCTGGCCACTGAGATTGGACCAGTGATGGACATGGGCAGCAACACAGTTCTTCCCTTAGGGTTTTCTAATTAACAAGTTCTGGATTCTTCAGCTGTGAAGCTTCAGATGTACCCAAGGCTTGTGAGAAATGGCCATATTTCCAAGCCCCGTGAGGACAAGTCTTGGGGAATCAGGCTAACTCAGAGGAAGAAATAGAGAATATAAAAAAAGGAAGAGAAGAAGAAGGCAGCTCTCTTTTTCTTAGCTTGTTTGTAGTAATCAAAAAATAATAACCCTCCTTTAGGTTAATCTAGTTTTATAAACTAAAAATCAGATTCTCCTCTATTCTTTAAAATGTTGTGAATGAGAGCTTCCCTAACAAGATTTACAAATATCCCCTTGCCTTAGGCAACATTGTAAAACCTGTGCTTTGGGGACAGATAAAACATGACCTCATCATATCAGAAGTATCCAGAGTGCTTCTGAGAATAAAGGGGGTATTATGAGTAATTTTGAGGGCAACAAGCTACATTGCAAATTTACAATCAGTGTTTTAGTCACTTTTCTGTTGCTGTGATAAAATACCACGACCAAGGCAACGTATGGAAGCAGGGGTTTTGTTTTTTGCTTGTTTGTTTTTGAGACAAGATTTCTCTGTGTAATAGTCTTGGCTCTCCGGGAACTCATAGTCCAGGCTGGCCTTGAACTCACAGAGATGCACCTGTCTCTGCCTCCCGAGTGCTGGGATTAATAAAGTGGGTGTTACCACTGTCTGGAATGAAGTAGAGCTTTTGGTTTTATTTGTTTTACTTTGCTGTTATTGGTTTGTTTTCGTTTACATTCCGGAGGGTGAATCCATAATGGTGAGGAAGGTGAGGCAACAAGTGTGTGGAGCAGGAAGCTGACTGATCACATTTTAACAGGCAGGAAGGAGAGAGAGAGATGGGAAGGGGAGGGGGAGGGAGAGAGAGAGAGAGAGAGAAGGAGAGAGATCGAGTCGAGAAATGAGTAAGGCTAGACACTTTCAAAACTCAACCCAGTAATATACTCCCTCCAGCAAGGCTCCACATCCTAAAAATTCTATAATCTCCCCAAACAGTGCCACCAACTGGGTATCAAGTGTTCATGAGGGAGACTTTGGGGGACATTTCTCATTTGAACTACTACAGCATTCTTAAAAAGAATTGATTTTTTTCATGTGTATTGGGGGGGGTCTATGAAAATTGTCAGAGACCCTCACATTCAGTGGGGCTATAGGGCTCTTGGTAAATAGCGGCACATCTACTCATGGGTGCAGATGAACAGCCTATGCTTACATTCTACTAGCATGTTTCCATTTGTGTCCTAAGCTGAGGAGACCAAGGGACATTTAAATTAAAAAAAAACTCTGGCTTTCTTTCTTCTGGTATAGACACTGACTACTCAGGATGTGGACCATGGTCCTTTCTCTTGAAAAGTATCTCTGATGCTCAAGGTACACTCTTCCCCACCCTCAACAGCCAGCCACCTTTGAAGAACAAGGTGCTGATTCTTTGACCACAAGTCATGAGGTCACTGTGGACCCAGATCCAAGTGAGACCAATTGCATGTCCCTTCCAAAAATTCAGACTAATAACCAATGAGTCATCAGGTGTTTGGGAAGACACTGTATTGATTCTGGAGCCATAGGAAGCCCCACTCGACAATATGGCAAGAAGCATGAAAGAAAATGATCTTCAGTGGCAACTGGAGGCAGGAATTTGTTACCAAGTTGTAGTCATGGCTCCCAGGCATAGTCCTTCAGTCTGGACCATCTTCCTGCTTTGGGCTCAACGAGATGCTCTTATCCTTACATCACAAACACTTTGCTGCAGCTAACTCAAGTTGATTCCTATTTGTTTTACCCAAAAGTATCTGAACTAACATCAGGGACTGTCTACTTGATAATTTTAGAGCTCAGACATTCCCTCAACAATTTATGGGCCAAAACATTTCTTTCAGTATCTTACTTTCCAATCTAAATATTGATTTGTTCCTTCCCTAATTGAAGCCACACACCCTAGAAGAGTAGGTGATGATCCTCACACTATGAAGTCACTTGGGATTTACATGGACTTAATTGGGACAGAAGACAGATAAACACTTAGGAGTAGCTTCTTCCCTTAGTATATTCTCTAACTTGGTACCAATATACAAGACCGGGTGTAAAGAATGATTTAACTCATTTGCTCACTCCATTATTCCTAAGGTAGTACAAGGTTTCTGTCCGGACTTTCAGGCCTAACCTCCAGGTCTAGGCCCACAGACCCACAGAGACACACAGATGCTTTCAATAGTTTTAGACTGATCAACCTAAGGCCCAGGCATATCACTTGCTAGCTCTCTACCCTTCATCTAACTCATGTCTCTTGTTCAGCCATGGGGCTCGGTACCTTTTCTTAGAGCAGCATAGTTGTCCTCTGCTTCTTCCGGCTTCTGTGTGGCATTCTGCTTCCTGTTCTCAGAGTTTTTCTTAGTCTGGTAGCCCCGCCCACACTTCCTGCCTGCCTTTGGCCAATCAGCGCTTTTTATTAAACCAGTGGGTGGGACAATTATTTACAATGAAGCAACACAATCCCCCTATACACAACAATTCATGAAATTTCAACTGAAAATTATGAAGAACTGCTTTTAGGAAATAGTTGGAAGTTGACTTTTTTCTCCAGTCCTTCTTTCTGTATATTTCTCTCTTTGGGGCCTCCACCATCCTTCTCCTGGTCCCCCAGAGGACAGTCCCTGACAAAATAAATCACAGTCACATGGTAGGGACAATCTGTTTCTTCTATTAGTTGTGTTTGCATCTTTTTAGAAGTATGGAGAGAGATACTACCAGACAATGGAGGCACACACTTTTAATCCCAGCGTTCAGGAGGCTGAGGCAGGTGGATCTCTATGCATTTGAGACCATCATGGTCTAAAGAGTTCCTGAACAGTCAGAGCTACCCTGTCTCAAAAAACCACAAACCAAACCAACCAAACAAAAAGAAAGATGGAGAAGAAAGACACTGTGAATGTAGAGAAATGACTCTCTAATGCCAGCTCCTGGACTCCAATGTGAATTGGTAGAGGAACTCTTGGAGGTCATCTAATTGTTTTGGAAATTTCCTAAGTTACACATAAAGCCTGAAAACTTGGTAAAGAAGGTGAATACAGAATAGAGTGACAGCATTTGGCATGCCTTTGGTGCCTTACACGATCTTGAGGAATTTTCACCTTTGCTTTATAGTTCTTAGGTCTGAATTCCTAGTCAGAAGCTGGGAATAGAAGGACAACTGGGAAGTGGGAAGTGAACCACAGGTTAAAGCTTGAGGTCAGTAAGGGTTCTCCAGGGCTCTATATTTGCGCCCAGGTGCGTGTGTGCGTGCGTGCCTGCGTGCGTGCGTGTGCTCTATACATCTTTGCTCCATCTTCTACAAGCAGAAGAGATGGGCTCCTCTTGCATGGATCTGAGACCCTCAGCCTGGTGGACAGCCAATAAACAACTGTCCTTTTTCCACCCAGGCTGTCTAGCAGGAGTAACCAAACTGTACACAATGAGCTGGTTCCACAAGAAACAGACCAAGAGATATTTAACCCACCTTTAATGTAGGCTCAGAGGTGAACCTATGGCCAGACCCAGGAGAATAACGTTGACCAATGTGGTGAAGCCTTCTCCCACAGGTTGAAAAGGGCCAAAGGCAACAAAAAGGGTGGTAGAGATGGAAACCACTTAGATGCAAGCACCACGGTATCAATGCATTTCACTTTCCCTTTGACCCGAATGGGACCTTTTATTTGCTCAGGAAGATTGGTCTTGGGAAAAGGTTCTTGTAGGATAATGCTCTTGTACACTGTAAAGATTTGTCACTGGTATTGGCTTAATAAAATGCTGATTGGCCAATAGTCAGGCATGAAATAGAGATGGGGCAATCAGACTAGGAAAACTGTCAGAAGATGAAAGACAGAGAAGTAGTTACCAGCCAGATGCAAAGGAAGGAACGCTGGACTAAGCGAAGGTACCAAGCCACATGGCTAAACATAGATGAGAATTATGGATTAATTTAAATGTAAGAACGAGTTAGTAATATGTTTGAGCAACTGGCCCAGCAGCTACTATAATATTAAACGTCTGAGTCAATTATTAAGGAAGCAGCTGCTGGGTATTTGAGAGTTTCTGGCCAGGACAAAAACTTCCAACTACAGGTTATATTCTACATTGTATAGTTATGGACAGCTTGTGTGGAAGGATCATAGGGATATCAAAATGACCTTTGCAGTCTCTACAAAAGGGTGCAGTTACTAAGGAAACTTGAACAAATCAAAAATAGATTTACTATGTAGTTCAGCAATTCCATTTTAGGATATAACCACCCATATTAAAAACAGGGTCACAGACCAGTTTGCACATCCGTGTCATGGTGTTCACAATAATCAGGAGATGAAAATTCACATCAAGATAAATGAATGAACAAATAAAACACAATGTATGCACACAATGGAATATTATTCAGCTTTAAAAAGACATCTTGTCTCTTGTGGCAACACAGATGAACTTCAAGAATATTGTACTAAGTGAAATAAACCATTACTGGAAGGTGTCTAAACGCTCCCTTTCCCCAGTGTTTGGGATCAAACCCAAGGCCTCACACATGGTAGGCAAGAGATATATCGCTGGGCCACAGTCTAACCCTGTATGAATTATGTAAAGTCAAAAACCATAGAAAAGCGAATAATAGAGGGCAGGGCTGAGAGTGGGGCTGGTTGTAGGCAGTTTTTGCTCTATGTGTAGAAGTTCTATGTGTGCAGAGCTGGAGTTCTACAAGATTTTAAAACATACAAAAACAAAAGCCTTCTAGAAATCATCTGCAACAGTGGAGAAAGACTCCTCAAGACGGTCAGTTTGACATTTTGCACTTGAAAACCACAATTAAGAAGAAAAATTCAAGCAGGTGATCTAAGTTTCCTCCTCCTAAGCGAGGTGTGGACAGACCACCAGAAAGTAGTGTTCCTGGGGACGATATGCCATGGTGAGAAAGGGTCGGCAGGTCCACCTGATGTGGGAAGACAGACACATTTAGCAAACCCAGGCCATCTCTGGGCTGTTTCTCTTTCAGGAGCAGCCCCAAAAGGCGCCCCATTCTTGGGCTTTGTCCTGCACTCCCTGGGAAGTAAACAGAGCTGGGAGGCTCCCTGTTCTAGGAAAGAGCTAAATCAGATGATCCAACTGCTCTGCTTCTCCACTGGAACCCCGAGAGAGGTACCGGGAAATCCAGTTTTGGCCGAGAAAAATGTGACTGTGGATAAGGGAGGCTGTCACAGACAACTCCTGTCTTGCTCAGGTTCAACCCAGCCCTTAGCCTTTGCACAAGGACCCACAGTAGGTATCAGCCAGGGGCTGGAGACAAACCAGGTTCTGGACACAGTCATCCAGCCTCCGCCTCTGCGTTTTGGAAGAGAAACGGACTTTTCTCCTCGTCCCGTTTTATTTAGTGTTTGGAAAAAGACCCAAACACTAGGAGCTAGGAGACATAGAGCTTGGAATTTCTGCGAAGGTGGGCTGTGGCACAAAGAGACAGTTCCGAAGTTTGTAACTCCAAACCCTCCATCAGTTTGTTAACTCTCCTCGGGAGACACTCTTGGCCGGAATGGGAGGGAGGAGGGAGGGCTTCAGAGAGATCGGCTTCTCCCCCGGTGGGGAGCAGTGTTCCTGTGACCCTATTTCAGTCTTTGCTAAATGAACCATTTCAGAACAATTCCTGGAGTCACTGATAATTGCATAAATTTTCCTCTCCCTCCCTCCCTCCCTCCCTCCCTCCCTCCCTCCCTCCCTCCCTCCCTCCCTCCCTCCCTCCCTCCCTCCCTCCCTCCCTCCCTCCCTCCCTCCCTCCCTCCCTCTCTCTCTCTCTCTCTCTCTCTCTCTCTCTCTCTCTCTCTCTCTCTCTCCACCCATAAAGCCCCAGTTTTAGTTACACACTGGATCCTGCCAACATCCTGGGGCTGAGTTTGCCTCTCCACTTCTAGGAATTTCCACGGATGTAGGGGAGGGGATTCGGGCTGCCAAGACGGTTGTGAATGTGTGTGCCTTCGAAGTTTCCAAAGTCTGAAGGTTGGAAAGGTCAGAGGTCTAGCTCTCCTTAAACACCTAAGGTGAGTGGCCACAACCTCTTCAAAACAAGATCCCCAGTTCACCTCAGCCACAAGGTGATCTGGTGCCAAAATTGTCTTTAGTTACTCTAACCAGTTCCTTGGGCCACCTCAATGCAAGATCCAAAAAGGCCAACATTTGGAACTACAACCCTCCCCCCATGGGAGGACAACAGAACTCCGTGATGATGTGGTTTATGGAGCCTCATTTTTAAAAATCTGACATACTTAAAAAGAAAGATGCTGTGAGGGAAAGAAACTGGATTCACCCCAACTGCGTTGCTATTTATTGCCTTTGATGGCACTAAAGTTAGCGGAGAACATGGCCATAAGGGGAGAGGATTTAAGCAACTGAATACACTGGACAATAGAGCAATGTGATTCTTGTCTGGTGTTTTTTATTTAAAGAGAAAGAAAAAACGAAAGAAAGAAAGATGGAAGGAAGGAAAGAAAAAGGAAGGAAGGAAGGAAGGAAGAAAGGAAGGAAGGAAGGAAGGAAGGAAGGAAGGAAGGAAGGAAGGAAGGAAGGAAGGAAACAATATTAACAAATACAAGCAACTTTATACCCTAAGTGGAAGCTCCATTCAGGTTTTATAATGCCTGCCATTTTTACAACAGGGCCTCTGCTGTTTTTATAATAGAGCTCCTGATACTCAAATCCTAGTTTTGGTTGTACCCCAAATGTAAAGACTCAGAATCTTTCTCCCCTGCCATGGTTATTGGTCTATGTGAAGAAATGTAGATTCTCTTCCCTTCAGCCTCTATTCTCTGCAGAAAGCCAGACAGGGAGGCATGTTGCATGAAGCCTTATTTAATACAACTGACTTTACTGGGTGCTTGTGGCCCAGAACCTGAGTATTTGCAGCTCTTAAATGCCATCTCAAATCTATTACAACTGTGGGTGAAGCTAATAAAACCACTCAAAGATCAAGATAGTTGAGTGGAGCAGCACCAGACCAGCATGGCACCCACTTCACAGGCATGATTCTCTAATAAGAACATCTATTTGGGGTGGTGGTCACCAGTATCTGGCTGATCTTTTCCAAGACTCTGCTGAGAAGTTTGCAGAGCTCCCAAGGCCAGGATCATGGCTCAGTCAGTGGCATCAGATGTGGTGTTAAGATCTGTAGTTAAGAGATGGACTGAACTGAGCCAATGATTTGCTCAATTTTGCATGGCCATGTTTATAGATGCAACACAAAATCTGCTTTCAAATCTCTTGGGAATTTTCAAATCAAAGACTGCAGAGTTCAAAAGTCCTTGAGAAAGCCATCTGGGAACTTTTGTGTGCTGACAAGTTTGTACTTGAAACTCACAAACACACTTGCAAGATGACAAGCAGATACTACAGACTTCTGGGAAAATTCAGTATCATGCTGTGGCCTGACAAAAAGCCACAGACTCTCAAAGGTCATATATCTCGTAGCAAGGCAAGAACACCAGCACCCACCCCACTTCCATATGATCCACTTCTTTCACGAGAACTACCTGAAACTTCCCTGATGATGGCCAAGGGATGTGCTGGCTAACAAGGAAGTGAAATAAAAAAACAAGTCTGAGAGTAACCACCATCTGTTAAGCACACACACACACCATTTTGTTGAGCTTTTAACGTGTGCTAAGGGACTGAACTTCGTGATCATTTTATGAGGTCATTACTGTTTTCTCCACCTTGCAGACTAGCCGCTAATGTTGAAAGAAGTAACTTGTCTTCAGACATAGACCTTTTAAGTGGCCTGGATTCAAAGCTACGTGTAGTTAGATGGTGCATAAGGACAGTTTGGATTAAATGAATATCGTATGTAATGGTGGGAGCTGAAGGTTGAAGTCAAGTTTAAAATTTCCAATTACTCAACATCATGGCCATTACAACGTAACAATGCTATGGTTTACCCTTGTGTAGGCAACAACCCTAGTGTCTACACCTGCTTGCCATTTAAAAGAACAGCAGCAGTGTAATTACATACTGTGCACAGTACTTGATAGCAAATTGTTATGCTCTTGTCTTATGTATGTCCTGAAGCAGATGATTTTGTTACTTGAGAGCCTTCCTGTTCTGCTTAATGAAAAATACTGTCACTGTCATGCAGGAGGCCAGCAGGCAGCGGCCACATGGATCTTGTGTTTGTAATAGCTTTGTGATAGTCCTGTGATGATGAAATATTCTAATGACGCATTTCTCAGCATACTCTTGGCATTAAGTAACATGTCTGCATTCTGCCTCATCCACACTATTGCCCCAACAACACGCATGTGCCATTTCTTCATCCTCCAAAGCTTTGTCCTCTGGATGCCTCTCACATTGGTTTCAGGCACAGCGGCAAGCTTCTCTCAGCCCTTCCTGTGTGTGAAGACCACCCTGCCTTCTTTAGGCTTCTATGCACATCCTTTTTTCCGTATCCGCAGATAGTTTATTCAGAATTCCAGGACCGCATTAATCTGATTCTAATTGCAATTGTTTTTATGCTTGCCTGTCTCCTGCTAAAGACAGAATTTCTTGAGGGAAGGCTTCATGTGTGTGTGGCTTGTGCCTTAGGACTGATGTTAAGTTTGTTTGGTTAACCCTTAATGAATATTGCTGAATGGATGAGCAAATGGCTTTAACCTCAAGAAATCTCATTTTTAACAGTGGTGAAATATTTATATATAACCACACAAATCAGGAGTTTTCTACATCAAAAGATGGGCAGTTTCTGTATTTTACCTGTAACTCCATTTACTGTAAATCCATTACAGTGTTGGTGACAGGTCAGACATGTGACTGCTTTTCAAACAGATGTATTATATGGCATACGTGTTTTTAAAATAGGGTCTTACCTAGTTTTAAAATGGGTCTTACATAGTGACCTTGAACTTGGGATCCTTCTGCTTCCACCTCCCAAATGTTAGGATTGGAGTTATGCACCGCAACTCCCAGTTTATACAGTATTAGGGCTTCGGATACACTCGCTATGCATCCTACCAACTGAGCTCTATCTGTATATATACTTCACACATACAAATGAATTATTTAAATTCCAGTTGTCATACTTTGTAAGGACCCTGCATCCTTAAGATAGTTCTGAAACACTAAGTCCTGCACACTCACAATCAGTTGGCCTTGCAAGTCCATTCACTGCCTAATGCATTCCTAAGACAACCAGCAGGCCTACAAGGATAGATCATGTGATAGTTAAGAATGAGACTTCGTATGCCTTTACCTCTGGCCATGTACTTTTCTATTCCTTTCTGTAAGAGCAGAGCTACGGCATGACTATAAAACAAGATGATAAAGAATAAAATTCAGGATATACAGAGAATTTAGTGTCTTATCGATACTTCAGGATTTGATCTCTATGGCACATAGACTTGTGTGGAAGGGACAAAGTACGGAAGTAATAAGTAAGGAAAACGACACACTTGCTCAGCCCCAACCCTGAGTACCTACCTGGCTATTTCCTGGACAGAAGCTGTAAATTGGGGCACTTACCCCACAGAAAATGAAGCATATTGAGAGAGGGGAAATTTTGCAGTTTTCTGGGCATTTGAAGCCTTGTCCTTTATTTTTCCATGTGGCATCCTGGCACTTAGATTCCTGCTGGCATCCTTTACAGCTCCATGCTCTCTTATTGTCCAAATCCGAGTCCAGCTGTGGTGGTGTTTGAAAATAATCAAACTGGCGTCACCAATCCCCTCATCCTTTCTTTCTCCCCAAAGTTTCTTTCTTTCAAACAGTTTTAAAATTCCATTACCAAATTTCCTCTTGCCTTTTAAATATATTACACATTGTGTTACGTATTTGTGGTTGAGATAATCACATGGACCCATTTGTTTTAAATTAAATGGGTTTAGGCAACAAAACTCTCCAAGTGTCCTGGTAAAAACTCCTCTGCGTGCAATATGGGCACAGCCTGGAGCAAAATAATTAGGAACTAATTTGTCAGAATTGTGACCTGCTTGCAGTTTTTACACTCTGTCTTTTTCAACTTCTATGTAGAGATAAAATTCAAATTCCTGGAAGTTGAACACAACCCAGTAGCAGAGGCTATGTTAAAGTTAATGGGACCCCTTTTAAATTATAGCCAGAATCAAGACCCTTTCTCTGTGTTCTGTGTTGAATACCGACGGCGTTTCTAAACCAATTGCATATTTGGGGCCAATTAAGCATAGAAATTATGTCCCATGTATCCTCTATTATAAGCCATAAAATGAAAGGAAAAGACAAAGTCTGAAGAAGGATAGGACAGCCACCAAATAACAAAGTAAAACAGTCACAAAAACACGTGACCTCATCTGTGTCAAAATCTACATAGAGAACATTTTATATTTATACCTAGGTATGCACCAGCCCTTTTGTATAATCCTATACAGCTCTCTGTCTTGAAGAAGATGTTCCCAGTTGATCTATGCAGTAAATTTAAAAACATGTATGCTATAGACATGTAAGTTAAAGGCCAGGTGGTAGAAAGGGAGTCACTATTATGTTACGAAGTGTCTGAAACTGCATTTGAAGCACTTGATTTTTTAAAACGTAATTTAAAATTTTCTGGGAGTGTGGTATGTGCTTTTAATCCCAGCGCTTGGGAGATGGAGGAAGGAGGATCTCTTTGACTTTGAGGATAGCCTGGTCTACATAGTAAGTTCCAGAACAGCCAGGGCTACAGCTACATAGTAAGACCCTATCTAAACAAACAAACAAACAAACAAATAAATAAATAAATAAATAAATAAATAAACAGATAAACAAATAAACAAATAAATTAAATAAATAAGCAAATAAATAAACAAATAAATAAGTAAGTAAGTAAGTTAGTTTAAATTGAAAAATGTGAAACAAATAGAGTTAATTTGGTTGAGCTACCCTGCCAAGGAACCAGAAAGCATGAAGACTGGGAACTACAGATGACCGTGACCTTTATATAGTGAGTAGGTAGGGTGTCAACTGCCTTTACGGCTGAACATAAAACAAATATGGTATCACTCATGGCACAGAAATCCCCATGCAAGTACTTTAAAGATGCCAAGAGATTTCTGTTGCAAAAGTCTTGATGAATGCTATGAGGTGTCTCTAAGAAAAGGATATGAAAACATAATGGTCAGTTTGCAGATAAACCAGGACTGAACATAACAATGGATAATGCCATCACCCAATGTTGTCGCAGCATCTCCAGTGGTCCTCAGAAACCTGAGTGTAAGAGAGAAGGCCAATGGAGTTATTAATAACAGTTGATGGTTAAAGAATAAAAGCTCTTTATTTACAGCATGTATTTTAGAATCAAATATATGTCAATCATATTTTATAAGGCCAGGGACACCTTGTTTTTATCTGAGGGTTTGTTTTTTAGTGGGGGACAGGATCTTTCTCCATGCCTATTTTCTTACTTCATGCACCCAAGTCAATAAAGCCAGATAAGAAAACAGTTTCTACATTAGAGGAAGTTACTTAGAAAGCTGTGATTTATTTATCTGATAGTAATTGTGCCAATAATGGCAACGGAGGAGTAGCTTTGAGAGAAGTCATGAGTTCGAGGCCTTTGGGTCATCAACGGCTGATGTTTTTGAACTGAGTCTCTTCCAAATCAGAATCAAAATTCTTTCTTTCTAAATAATTCTCCTGCTTGTCCTCTACTCAGAAATGAAGTCAAGAGGATAGATTACAAAAATTAAAAATCAAAATATTTGCAGAGAAAGAAAAAAAATCACAAGCATGGTAGAAAGCCAAATGTTCAGCTGGGGAAAATATGCTTTCACTATAAACTGTGAAGCTTTTCAATAACCCTTAAATAACACATGTTCAAGAAACAAGAAAAAGTTCAGTTACTTTATAAATGAAAAACCTAAAGATGTGGACAGTTCAGCAAGCAGTATGAAAACATGTTAAAAACTCATTCATAATAGAATGTTGTAAGGTAAAACTGTCAATGTGCCATTTTTCAATGAATATGGCTATCACAGTAACAAAAACGTATAGAATAATTTGTTGGTAAAGGCTGTGTATTAATAATGACTTTTAAAATGCAAAAATGGTTTGATAGTTACAAAGCAGAATTTGACAATATCTTATATTGTCTCTTATATCTCTGAAACTTCTGGAGCTTTTATTAAATCCCCACAGCCCCTTGAGGCTCCACATACTACCCATGCCAGTCAACAGTTGCCTACCCTTGGAGGGCCTAACTCCTTTTCCTGATGGTTCCCCAGTGGCTGTTCTTGATTCAGTGAGCTCCCCAGAGCTCCAGCCAGTCATCACTGTGGTAATTTTCCTCATAAGCCCTATCCCCTTGCTCATACAGTCTCTCCTCCTCCCTTGCTCTCAGGTGGACCAGGAGCTCTGCCCAGTGCTCAGCCATGGATCTCTGCCTCCACCTCTATTCATTGTTGGATAATATAGGTTCTGTGATGACACTTAGGGAAGTTATTCATTTGGTTATGGGAGAGTCCTGTTTAGACACACACACACACACACACACACACACACACACACACACACACACACACACACACACTATTGGTTGAAGACCTAGCTGGGGATATCCTGTGAGTTCTTGGAGGTCTCTTTCCAACCCCACATTGGCTTCCTCTATTGAGATATCCATCTTTTTCTATCTCTCTCTTTGCTCCTCTCACCCAACCATCTCCTTCTTTCATGATTTGTTCCCACCTCTTCTTGGTTGCTACCTGTTATGATCCCAATTTACTCAGGAGATCTTCTCTATTTTCTCTTCCCAGGGAAATCTCTGGATATCTCTCTTAAGTTCCTTCTGATCCCAAGCTGATCATGGGTTGCTGTTTGCAGCTTGGGTATTCTTTGCTTTTTGTCTAAAATCCACTTATGAATGAGTACATGCCAGGCCTATCTTTTTGGGCTTGTGATGCCTCACTCAGGAGGATATTATCCAAATGCATCCATTTGCCTGAAAATTTTAGGATGTCATTTTTTTTTTTCTGCTGAGTAGTAAGTACTCCATATTATGTAGATATACCACAGTTTATTAATCCATTTTTCAGTTGAGGGTCATCTAGGTTGTTTCCAGGTTTTTGCTATTACAAATAATGCTGCTATGAACATAGTTGAGAGATAATGCCTTTAGGGTATGAATGCGCATCCTTTGGATATATGCCCAATAGTGGTATTGCTGGATCCTTGAGGAGATTGATTCCCAGTTTTCTGAGGAACTGCCATATTGTCTTCCAGAGTGGCTATACAAATTTACACTCCCACCAATAATGGAGGAGTGTTCCCCTTGCTCCACATCCTCTCCAGCATAGGCTGTCATCTGTTTTTGATCTTAGCCATTCTGACAGGTGTAAGGTAGTATCTCAAAGTTGTTTTGGTTTGCATTTCTCTGATGGATAAAGATGTTGAACAGTTTTTAAGTGCCTTTTGGCCATTTGTAATTCTTCTGTTGAGAGTTCCCTTTTCAGCTCTGAACCCCATTTTTAATTGGGTTATTTAGGTTTTGGGCTCTAGTTTCTTGAGTTCTCTATATATTTTAGAGATCAGTCCTCTGTCAGATGTAGGGTTGGTGAAGATCTTTTCCCATCCTGTCAGCTGTCATTTTGTCTTACTGACTGTGTCCTTTGCCTTACAGAAGCTTCTCAGTTTCAGGAAGTCCCACTTATTAATTGTTGTTATTAGTGTCTATGCTACTGGTGTTATATTAAGGATGTGGTCACCTGTGTCAATGTGTTGGAGGGTATTTCTCACTTTCTTTTCTATATCAAGTTCAGTGTAGCTGAGTTTATGTTGAGGTCTTTGATCCACTTGGATTTGAGTTTTGTGCAGGGTGACTGGTTTGGATCTATTTGCATCCTTCTACATACTACATCCAGTTATACCAACACCATTTGTTGAAAATACTTCCTTCTTCCATTGTCTATTTTTGGCCTCTTTGTCAAAAATCAGGTGTTCAGTATAAATTTTAATAGCCAAATACTGGAAACAATTCAAATAGGAGTCTGGTTGAACAGAAGTACATCTACTCAATAAACTACTATAAAGCTGTAAGAAGTGAGAATATGGAGCAGATGGAATGGCTCATTGAGTAAAGGTGCTACTAAGCCTGAAGACCTGAGTTCAGTCCTCGGGATGCACATGCTGGGAGGTGAGGAGTGACTTCCACAGTTGCCCTCTGACCACCTCACATGAACCATTGGACAGCAGACACATGTGCATGAGCTCTCTCCTCCCCCTCTTCTCTTCTCTGTCTCTCTCCGTCTCCCTCTCCTTCTCTCTCTGTCTGCCCCCCCCCTTTCTCTCTCTCACATACACACACATACATGACACTGAGTACACACACAATGAATATTTTTAAAAGCGAGAATACCAAAATTATGGCCATCTCTTTGCACAGGATGAGGTGGAAAAGTGGAAAGTTACTTTTAAACAACAGAAGATGAGAAAACAATTCACAGCTCATCCTGTGACAGACATTACTGATGCCGTAACTCAAAAGCCGAAGAAAGACCTCACAAGAAAATAAAATATCAACCAGTATATCTTGTAAATATAAACATACTAGCTTCTCAGTAAATACGAAAACCAAAGCCTGATAATATATAAAGTGTTCAACACCATAAAGTAGACTGTACCACAACAATGCAACATTGACTTAACAGCTGACAATGAATTACTGAAATTATCACATTGATAGAACAAAACAAACAAGAAACGAAACTACACAATTATCTCAATAGACATAGAAAAGCATTTGATAAAATCCAACAGCCTTTTGAGAAAAAAGACTCAACAGCTGGGCTTGGTGACTAATGCCTTTAAGGCCAGCACTTGGAAGGCAGAGGCAGGTGGATCTCTGCAAGGTGCCAGCCAGGGCTGCAGAGTGAGACCCTGCTGAAGAGGGACTAGAGAGAAGGAAGGGGAATGAGGGAGGAGGAAGAAGGGAAGCAGTGGCAGCTCAACAAACTAGAAATAAGAAGGAATTCCATCTGATGAGGAACACCCATGGTCACATTGTAATAATTGTCCCGCCCACTGGTTTAATAAAAACACTGATTGGCCAAAGGCAGACAGGAAGTGTGGGCAGGGCTACCAGACTAAGAAAATTTGGGGAAAGGAAGAACAGCAGAAATGCCATGGAGTTACCAGACAAGCCAGAAGATGCAGAGGACAACTATGCTGCTCTGAGAAAGGGTATTGAGCCCCATGGTTAGATTAAAGGTAAAGAGCTAGCAAGTTATATGCCTGGGTCCCAGGTCAATCAGTGTACAATTAATATAAGCATCTGTGTGTCTCTGTGGGACTGGGAGTCTGGGGGTCTGCGGGTCTGGAGGTCTGCAGGTCTGGAGGTCTGTGGGTCTGCGGGTCTACAGGTCTATGGATCTGAACCTTGAGGCTAGGCTAGAAAGTCCAGGCTAGAAACATAATACAACAGGAGCATCTAACCAAAACAAGAAAGGAAAAGATATAAAAGTCATCTATACTGGAAAGAATGAGGTAAGACTATTTTTACTCAGGGGGTGGGGGCACATGACTTTAATCCCAGCATTTGGAATCAGGCAGATTTCTCTGAGTCAAGGCCAGCCAGGTCTATAGAGCTAGTTCCAGGACAGACAGGGCTACAGGCAGAGAAACACCATCTTGAAAAACAAAATAAAACCAAAAAACCCACCACCACAACAAAACCCCAAACAACCATTTCTATTTACAAGTAAAGTAAGTTATCAAAATGGAACCACAAAGCATTTTAACGACTATTTCAAAGGAAAAAAAGGAGAGCCCTAAAGTCTAGATTCCTACTGTTGCCACTCTGAATTGAGAATATGTTTTACATACTTATACATCAGACTTCATTAAAAAACAAAACAAAAGAGCTGAAGAGATTGCTCAGTGGTTAGCCCACTTGCTGCTTTCCCAGGGGACCCACATTAGGTTTCTAACACCTGCAAAAAGCATCTTAGAACCATCTGTAGCTCCAGCTCCAAAGGGAACAAACACCTTATAACTGGCCTTTGCAGGCTTTGCGCATGTGTTATACACATTCACACACACACACAGAATAAAAACAACTAGACAAAAATGTCTAAAAAATATCAATTTCATCCAGTTGTGTGTGTGGGTGTACCTTGAATTGCAATATTTGGGAGACAGAAGCAGGTGGGTTTCTCTGAGTTCAAGTGTAGCCTGGTCTACATAGTGAGCTCCAGGCTAGCCAGTTGCATGATGAGACCCCATCTCAACACCCCCTTCCCCCCCCAAAAAAAAACCTTCTAAAACTAAAACTATCAGTTGCCTGGATACATGTCTTTATGTATTTGCTCACACTTGTGAGATGTACAATTCAAGGATCAACACTAAGGTGAACTATGGTGGGTGAACATGGATATCACATGAGTCACCAATGTACTACTCAGGCAGGGATACTGATAATAAGAGATGCTGTGCATATGTAGGGACAGAGGAATGCATTCAAAATTCCTATATGTTTTTGTCCGCTTTTCTGTAAACTAAAATCAGCTCTTAAAAATAGCATCTCTTAGAAATATTTAAAAATTAAAAATAAGGGGTGGAGAAATGCTCATATAGAAGACCCAGGTTTAATTCATAACAGATGGGAGTTCATAACCGGCTGTCTTTCCAGTGCTAGGGAATCTGGAACCCTTTTCAAGTCTCTTTAGTCACAACCCCTGCACATGGTAAAAAGACATACGCACAGGCAAAACACCCAAACAAATAAGTATATACTGAAAATAATTGAAAATCAATGACCCTGACTATGCACCAAATGTGATGGCATAACCATATATACAAAAGTTGGATGGCATCTAACACATTTCTTTGAGAATACATTCCGAGAAAAATGTGGCTACAGAGGAAAAAGAATTGCAAAATTACTTTTAAATTTTGAACTGCTTTCAGTAAGCATAATCTCTTTCAGTAATCATATGCTCTTTTATTATTCTGAGGCTTTTGTCTATGCCTTTACATTGTAATAAAATAAAAAAATAATTGTATGTATCAATGAAAAGCAGGACTTTATCCAGTTGGAGTAATTGTTATAGTTTCATAGGATTATGTTCTGGAATCTTGAATTTGAATTTGAAGTGAGTTGTGAATTTACAATGCATTTTACCTGTAAGATAGCTTAGCTTGTTTCCACTATCTGTCCTTTGGAAAGACCTAGAAGTAATAACCAGCCAAATAATAGGCACTCTTAGTTTTCAGAATGAAGTCTCTAAATATCATTTCCAACTTTAAAAGGTTGGTTCCAGGTTTTGTCAGGAAACATAAAAAGTGAGTATACCATTTAGACTTACCAAAAGCAATAAAATTATCACAGTGTGGGGGGTGTTAAGGGTTGAATTTTGTTTTTTTCAAATGTGTTCAAGATCTAATCCATGGTACCTATGAATATGACATTTTTGGGAAGTAGAGAATAGTATATTTGGTGAGCTTTTATCCGATGACTGGATTCTTGAAGGAAGAGTCTCTGAGCTAGGCTCAGAGAGAGCGTTCATCACATCATACTGATGAAGACAGAAACCAGAGTGATAAACTATCTGAGGAAATAAGGGATTGCTGGTTTCAGCCAGAGTGATTGAGGGGTGGGGTGGGGGGTTGTGATAGCATAGAGAAAGTTCCTTTTCTGCCAGCGTTATGTTCTGGAATCTTGAGATCCTTACTATGAGAATCCCTACTGGAATTCTGACTTAATATATCCCCAGAACTAAAGACAACCCATTGCTGCTGCTTTGAGCCCCTCAATTTAAATTTGTGTTAATCTACTTTATCACCCCTAGGAAATCAACAGAGGAATGTTCATTCGGAAAGACTCAAGCTCAACTTGGAGATGGTCTCACTAGATGATTGAAGATCAATCTGAGAATCAGCATTGGGCAATTCAAATCAAATGAGGCAAATTTCTGAGGTCATAAAACCAAATAAAAAATCTAACTAAAGAGGATGAGAACATTTTGATAATAAATATGAAAAAGAGTAAAGCATTCATCTAGACTTTCCTATGAAAATTATATCACCAAGAAGCATGAAGTAGGTGAAAAGAAATTCCCCTTTCGAGATGCATTTCTGCTAATACATGATAGGATGTCACCATTTTACATCCTGTGATGAACTAATGAATCCAAATAACAACAATCCAGTGAATATTGAAATAATAACGAAAGAGAAGCCAATAGCATAACTTCTGATGGAAATACATACTGCTATGTGTGTTGAGGAAATCGGACCCAATATGATGCAATCTAGATCCAAACAACAATGCTCAGAAAACACAAGGGACAGATGAATTGTTAGACACCCCATTGGGGAGACAGGAAACAGCAAAACTCCTACAAGAGAAATAGTTGATTTATTAAATGAGCTCTAAGGAGGGGGAGAAAGATAATCAGGG
Organism: Phyllotis vaccarum; assembly: GCA_033318265.1. NCBI lineage: Eukaryota > Metazoa > Chordata > Mammalia > Rodentia > Cricetidae > Phyllotis > Phyllotis vaccarum. Next base: position 46,703,048 of record JARWLC010000012.1, on the reverse strand, counting down.
AACCCCCTGGATTAAGAGTTGAGAGACAATACCCAAATATAATATATCCTAGAATTTCACTAAAATTCTGGTCTCAATAAACTGAAGGATAATATTCCCATGTATTATGAAAAAATCATTTGAATAAATTGACAAGTTACAAAGTAATTGCTATTATTTTTAAGATTTGATGATTCTTGTTTTAAGAAATAAATCTCTATCTTTTAGAGCTAGTTGTCAAAACATTTACAGATCCAATAACGCAAGTCCTGGATTTATTTTAAAAATGACTTTCATCAGGGTAGGAAGAAATGGGTAACAGACTGATCATCTTTTATAATTACTGATGCTAAGCACATGAATGCTTATTGTATTTTTCTTTACTTAGAATGTTTTAAATATTTTTCATATTAGAAAGTCATAAAGAAAAAAACCTCATGGAAAGATCTTCTAACTGCTGGAAGTTTGTCACTCAAAATATCAGTGGCCACAGCTGGGGAGACATAGCCATGAGGTAAGGCCCTGGTTAGCAAGTTGCAGGGTCTGGGGGACAGCAGTGGGTCCGAATCACAAGGCTGCAGCAAAGGGTAAGTGAAAGCATGTCAAAACACCAAGTGCTGAGTGTTTGACAATCATTATGGGAAGGCAGTTCTCTTTATATTTCTGAGTTCAGACACAGAGCCACATCAGTGCTTTGGACTTTTTGCCAGGGCCCTGAGAGATACACAAAGAGAGATCCAGACACCTGATTGCTAGTCTATCAGTTTGATATCCCAACTACCACCTCAGTTCCCATGGCTGCTTCCATTTCAGAGAAATATTTATGGGAAGGCACCTGCTTGAAAGATTTTTTTTTTTTTAAATCTAGCATCTGTACTCAGCTCATTTTCTCCCAATCCTAGTTTTAAAACAGCATGCTATATGTTTACATCACGACACATTGTGATTGCCTCCTTTAGAAAAGCAATTACAAACCACACAAAATAATGACAACTTATCCTAGGAGGGTCACCGTGGCCTGTAACATACTCATCATTACTAGACTAGTACCTTGAACGTAATGGTCACTAATGGAATAAACACTTACTAAGTGGACCACCTAGACTGATGAAGTGATAATTATGATTAATGCATGCACCATCAATGAACCTCTTCTTGCCGCTATGCTCTGTGGGTTTTTCAGCAGTAGTGTTACTTGAAAATTAGTATAACAATCACTTACATTTGCGATGTCTATGTCCCTTCTGCAGGATTTCTCAGTCTCTACAAACTCATAAGCTAGTTTCACGTAGAGTGTGATTATTTGCATTTCATAGAGTAAGATGGACTAATCCAACACCAGTAAATTAAGAATGTCCAGAGAAACTCTTGCTCAGCCGGCTCACCTTAGACTTTTTACTCTTTTATAACATTAAAAAAGGTATTAATTTTTTTATTGTGTATTTACGTGTTTCTTTGTGTTAGCTTGTGTAGGTGAGTGCAGGTGGCCACAGAATGTAGAAGAGAATGTCAGATTCCCTGGAACTGGAATACAGGTGTGTGCAAGCCATCTGATGCAGGTACTCAGAGACCTGTGCAAGAGCAGCAAGTGCTCCCAACTGCAGAGCCCTTTCTCCAGCCTTCCTATAACATTTGTAACCTTGTAACCTGATACTCTAGAAGGTACTTAACACAATGAAGCTAAGGGCAAGGTGGAAAACACCCAAAAAATCAACCAGCCAACCAAATCAAAACATGCACAAACACTTGTACCTACACATTCATACAGATACATATAGATTCACACACACACATATTCACACATATACATATACATCCACATCCACATTCACATACACACAGGTCACTAGAAAAGGAAATATTGATAAATTGTGCTTGGTTAACATTTTATGTTTTGCTCTTTAATGATTAGAAAATGAAAAAAGATCTCTCACACTGGGAAACGTACTTGCAAATGACAACTGACATTTGATATATATACATACACATATACATCCTGTGTCTCCATACTAAAGAAAAAAATTCAAGGTAAAAGATCTAAACAGAGCATCATCAGAAAGGGCATGACCATGGCAAGCAAAATGCTCCAGTCACTTTCCGAGAGGAATGCATATTTCAACCATAATGAGATACTATCACAAACTGATCAGGTTAAACTAAAAGGCCTGATAATACTGATTTCTGTCATGGATACAGTGCAACTTAAAATATGGCAGTTTAGGGGCTGGAGGGATGGCTCAGTGGTTAAGAGCACTGGCTGCTCTTCCAGAGGACCTCTATTCAATTCCCAGCACCCACATGGCAGCTCACAACTGTCTGAAACTCCAGTTCCAGAGGACTCGACACCCATGATAGAATACCAATGCACATAAAATAAAGTTAAATTTTAAAAAAATCTAAAAAAACAACACCAATAAGAAAAGTTTTTTAAAAAAAATAAATTGCGATTTGAGGGTAAAAAGCTAAAAACACCATTTTGGCGAAACAAGCCATTTCTTACAAAAATACCTTGACTGTATGACTTGACCAAGTCTCCACAGTAAACACTGGAGAAAAATGCCCTTGTAATTCTAGCGGGTGGGAAGAAAAGCAAACCGTTTATCATCAGGCATACCTCTCTGTGGTTAATAGGCGTATCTTCAGGAGAAACAGTGGGATCCTACCGTGCTTGGGTATCATGAGAAAGAACGAAAAAAGGCAAGAGGAGATGCCCAGCGCTCCTACTTACGCCTTCACCCTGTAGGAACTAGAGTAAGTCTACAGTGCACAGGCACAGACTCCACAAAAGTCTGAGACACAATCAAAGGCCTGGGGGGGAGGGTTCACCTAGCCCTCTCCCTACCACGTGGTTAGAAGTCTCCTCCCAGCAGCCCTTTTTTCACAATACGCTAAGTTGCTAAGTTCGGCTATCAAGAAAAAAAACTACAAGGCATGCCAGGAGGTAAAATAAACCATTTGAAGAAAAAGTGCAAGCATCTCAATCAGATGTGGCAGGCATGTTGGAATCGCCAGGCCGGGGATTTAAAACAGCTAGGAATGACATGCCAAGGGTCTTAATGGATCAAGGGGGGAACATGCGGAAACAGATGAATAGTGTAAACAGAGAGATGGAAATCCTAAAAATGAACCAGAAAGAAATGATAGTGATCAAAAACAGTATACCAGAAATGAAGGATGACTTTGATGGCTTTATTAGTAACAGGGCATGACTAGGGAAGAAGTCCTGGATTTAAGGATATCTCAGTAGAAATCTTCAGAATTTAAAAACAAAGAGAATAAAAGATTCTTGAGGAAAACTATGAACAGGGTATTTAGGGACAACTATTAAAGGTATAAATCCATGTTACAGGGATACCAGAAGGAGAATAAAGGAGGGAAGAAATGTTTGGGAAAAAAATGACTCAGATTTCCCCTGAAATTAATGTCAGACATTAATTAAAACAACCCAAGTGTTCAGAGAGCAAAACAAATGCCAAGCGTCACATTTTTCAAGCTACAGAGAAATCAATGAAAAAGGGGAAAAAATCTGAAAGAAGACAGAGTTCAAAAATAGCCCTTCTACAGAGAAACAAGGATGAGCACTCTATCTGACTCATCCTCAGCAGCCATGAAGGAAAAAAGAGGCGTAATAAAATGTTTCGAATGTGGGAAAGATGAAAAGAAAAGCACACCTATAAATCCGTAGCCTAGGCAACCATTCTTTAAAAGCGAGGAGGGACAGGCTTTAGAGGAGGTTCAGTGGTTAGGAGCATGGACTGTTCCTCCGCAGGACCTGGGTTCAGTTCCCAGCATCCACATGGAAGTTAAAAACCACCTGTAACTCTGGTCCCAGAGGATCTGACACTAAAAGGCTTCTGTGGAAACTGCATGTCTACGGTGCATATATCTACATGCAGACAAAACAACCATACACATAAAATTAAAACAAATACATATTTTTAACAGAAGGGGAAAGAGCACAATAAAATGGCATACATTCGTAATTCCAACACTCAAGAGTCTCGGGCAGGAAGATCCTATGTTCATGGCCAGTTTGGGCTATGAAGTTAAACTCTCTCAAACTATATATATTGAAATGTCAACACTTCTCTGTCTGAAACAGACAAATTCAGGTGGTCTAAAAATCACTAAGAATATTCTTGAACTCAATAACTCTTTAATCAATTGGACTTACAGAGGACATCATGATGAAGTCAGGTGTTGTCCTCTACCAGGTGGGTTGCAGGATTCAGGTTGTCAGGCTTGGATCAAGCACCTTGACCCAAAGAGCCTAATACTCTTGCTGGCCTAACAGATTGAAAGGAACGAGCATGTCATGTAATGTGTGCTCTCAGGTCACAATAAAAATCAACTTGAACTAGAAACTGGAAAAAAAAAAAATCACCAAACATGTAAAGTGTACACAGATTCGTAAATAACATGAGTCAAAGAAGAAATCTCAAAGGAGATTTTAAAACATGTTAACCTTAATGAAAACAGCACAGCAAAGCTAGCTCAACATCAAAGAAGGAACAACTTGATTTTAAAAAATGGGCCAAAGATCTCAATGGATGCTCACCTGTTAAAAGTTTCTGGACTGGATTTGGCAACCTAGCCCAGAGGTTCTGACCCGCTCTCAGCCCTGTTGTTGCTTTGCCCCAAATTATCACACAAAAGCTTATATTAATTTCATGCTGATTGGCCTGTGGCTCAGACATATTGCTAGCTAGCTCTTTTTTCTAAACCCAACCTATTTCCATTAATCTGTTTAGCCATGCAGTTTGGTAACTTTTCTCAGAGTAACATGGCTGTTCTCTGTATCTACTGGCTTCTCTGGCATCTCTCATAGGATCTCTACTCTTCCTGTTCCCAGAGTTTTCTTAGTCTGGTAGCCCCACCCACACTTCCTGTCTGCCTTCTGGCCAATCAGCTTTTTCTTAAACCAGTAGGAGGGACAAATATTTACAATGTAACAAAACATTCCACTACACTCACCAAAGTGCGTATTTGAATAACAGATAGGCATATAAAATGATACTCCATGTCATCTGCCATGAGGGAGATGAATTTTTTTTTTAAAAGATGCCACTATACATGCATTAACTTGAGTGGAGCTGAGACACAAGCCCCAAATACTGCTGAAGATGTGGAGTGATGGCACCATCCTGCATTTCTCTTGACACTGCAAAAACACTTCGAATATGCTGGAAGACAGTTTGGCAGGTTCTGGTGAAAGCAAACACACTCTGACCATATGTTCATCCAGTGTGTTCCCCGATATTTACCCAAAAGGGTTGAAATGCTATAGTCCCAAAGAACCAGATAATTGGAGAAGTGTTGTTTATAACTGCCCAAACCTGGAACAACCAAGATATCTTTCAGTAGGATAATAGATAAATTAACCATGGACCTTCCAGATAATAGAATATTATCATATACCACAAAGAAGTGAGCTACCCATCCATACAAGGATGAAGAAATGCCCCCTCCAGAGTCTTAAATGCCCACTATTAAAGGAAAAAGACCCATCCATCTAAAAGGCCGTGAATTACTGCAACTCTGCAACATTTTTTAAAATGCAGAAGTTTGAAAATAGTAAAAAGATATGGATTTGGGGGGTAAGGGAGTTAAACAGGCAGAGCACAGAAGATTTAGGAGACAATGCAAATGTTCTACATGATGCTATAATGGTGGCTGTGTGTGATGACATATTTATTCACACTCATAGACGATACAGTCAGGAAGATGAACCCCAATGTCAGTCATGAACTTTGAATGATTATAATATCCCACTACAGGTCCAGCCAAATGTGTCACTCTGTAGGAGAATGTTGATTGTGGTGGAGCCTATGAATGTGTAGAGGCAGGTGTGTATGAAGACTGTATTTTCCTCTGTGGGTTTTATGAGCCTAAAACATATAGCTATTATGTAGGGACACACATTTTAGAAGACTTTTTTTCAGTCAAATTTACAATGAACTCTGGCTTTACAATGTTGTCACCCACATTTCCCATTTGTTCTTAATCCTTTATATTTTCAAATTGGAGCTTCTTTAAACCATCCTGTGGAAAGTCCAAAAAGGACAGAAGCAGGGTGTGATTGCAACAAAAAGTTTGTTTTAAAGGTACCTATTATGTAAAGGGTAGCTTCTAATAAAACACACGTTACTTTTAAGAATTCATCTTGTACAATCAATTGGGCATAATACAGAGATGGGTGTTCTTTGTGAATGTGGGAGTGTGGTGCTAGAGCTGGATCCCAGGTCACTGCACAGGATAGGTAAGCACTCTGCAATGGCTACATTCCTAGCCAACAGAGAAAGATCTTAATGTAGTGGGACTCTGAGAGGAGGGCAGGAATAAGCTGGCCCTCTCGGATGAGTTAGCCACCAGATTTCTGTCACATTGGTAATGGGAGCCTTATAGTCACCTCTCACTATACCTTCTGAATGAACAAACTCCTGGAGGCTCCTTAACAACCATCCTCCTGAACTTTGTATGAAGCCAAAGGGGAAAAAAAAATCCATTGTGCTGCTACAAATGGCTATGGAGAGAGGGCGTCAGTTATGTGGCAAGTATTATGCTGTGGCTTTACATGTGTGGTCCTTGCTCACCATGTCTTGGCAGAGTGAACATTTATCCTGTTTTCCAGATGGGAAAACCAAAGTTCAATAATTTTCCCAAATATTCAATAGTGGAGTATACTTCAGACCAAGACTAATGTGATGTCACAACTTATTTCCTTTAATTTTTGAGATTAATATAATTACATCATTTCTCCTTACCTTTCCTTCCCTCCAAACCTTCCCATATACCCCTCCTGGCTTTTATTATTATTTTTTTTTAATCCATGACCTCTTTTTTCATTAATTGCAGTTTTACACACATATAAACACATACACACATGCACAAGCATGCACACACACACACACATTCACTCACATATACGCACTCCCAGTAAATACAACCTTCTCAGCCTGTATAATGTTACTATATGTGTATTTTCAGGGCTGACCATTTGGTATTGGACAACCAGCTGGTGATCTCTTCTGTGCTATCACTGTTAGCATATTTTTAGTTGTCTTTAGTTCTTTGCATTGATTTAGACCTCCCCCCTCATCTCTATGAGCATGTCTACTGTCCTTATTCTGCTCAGGCTTAGGTAGTCATATGGAGACTTTATGAGTGTAGCTCCTGACATTCCTAGGAGACACAATCTCACAGCAAACTCCCTCTTACAATTTTTCCACCTCCTCTTCCACAATAATCCCTGAGCCTACAATGTCTTGCATGTGTATTTGTTGAAGCCTGGGCTCGACAACTCTGCATTTTGATTGCTTGTTGTACTCTGTAATGATTTCTGTCTGTTGCCAGGAAACATTTCCTTGATGAGGGGTGAGAACTACACGTACCTGTGAGTATAAGAGGAACTATTTAGTTGTAGTTAGAGATTATGCTGGTTCAATTAAGAGTGGTTGTAGATTCTTTTCCAAGATCCATGACTTCACTAGCCCTGGGTAGTTGGCTGGATTTTTTGTACAAGGAATGATTTCCCTTTTGTTGAGTGAATCTTAAGTCCAATTAGAGAGCTGTTGGTTACCACTAAGGTATGTGTGCCACTACTACACCCTTACAGTTATCGGGCTGTGCAAGTTGTTGCTGTGGTTCATAAGTGTCATAGCTAGGTATAATTGTTGCTTTCTTCCCTCCTTGGCAGATTGTATGGCACCTTTTGGTACTATAAAAGCTAGTCTTTGGGGATGAGGCATTCAGGTCAGATCCACTTCAGGGCACTCTAGGTCCTGTGTCTGAAGTGCATGGTGTCTTCAACAATAGGGACTTACCTTCAACCTTTATGGGGTAGGGGTGGCAACCAAGGTCAATAGCAATAGCTTGTAATGTTTAAGGGTGTCTTGGGCAACTCTAACTAACAACTCAAAAGAGAAATCCCCATGCTCAATGTTGAGGTTTTTGTTAAGTGGGCATTAGATGGAACATTGTCAGCTCAGATGGAAAAATTTCATTTAAATTCTACATGTACACTTCTATATCAGCTTATATATATTATAGGTATTTTAAGGTAGGTAATAGCTTGATTTTTTATGACTTTTTCATTCTTGTTATTTTACCACCTTCCTTGCTTGTTTGTTTTTGAGAGCTTAGGACTTGACTGGTTTTAAACTCGTGATGTCAAGGATGACCTTGGACTTTTGATCCTCTTGCCTAAACCTCCTGAGTACTAGGATTATAGGCATGCACTACCACACCTTGTTTATGTGGTCTTGAAGATTGACCCTAGTACCTTCTGCATGCTGGGCAAGCACTCTAGTGACTACATCCTCGGCTCCCATGTCACAATCTTGACTTTGAGTCACTGAGGGACTTTCATAAGTCCCTCTTGACCATGAAGTGGTACAACACTGCTCTGGTAGAGAATGCAGAACCATGGCTGGATATTGGACAGGAGGAGGAGGAGCAGGAGGAGGAGGAGCAGGAGGAGGAAGTGAATTGCCTAATAGTACAGAGTGAGCACAGAGAGCAGCTGGAGAAGCATGTGAAGGCTCCAGATGAGCTGTTTCCTCCCACCACACAGAGAAAAGTCTCAGGGAGGAACACTGACTTCTCACACACAAGAGCCCCAGTGTGGACACCGGCTCTTGAAATAAATGTTCAGACTTGTCTCCCAGCCTTGTCAACCTGGGCATTACGATTATTTCCATGTAGTTTTGAACACACATTGTAGGGGTATTATGTTGTTCTATTGTAAATAATTGTCCCTGCCTATGAGTTTAATAAAAAGCGCTGATTGGCCAAAGGCAGACAGGAAGTGTGGGCGGAGCTACCAGACTTAGAAGATTCTAGGAACAGGCAAAACAGAGGAGAATGCCAGAGAGAAGCCAGAAGAAACAGAGGACAACTATGCTGCTCTGAGAAAAGGTACCAAGCCACGTAGCTGAACAGGATGAGTCATGGGTTAGATTAAGGGTAAAGATTTTGCAAGTTTATGCCTGGGCCTTAGGCCGATCAGCCTAAAACTATTGTAAGCATCTGTGTGTCTTTGTAGGTCTGTGGGCCTGAGGGCCTAAACCTTGAGGCTAGGCCCGAAAGTCCAGGCCAGAAACCCCCTACTACACACCATTTGTTTTTAATTTGTGTAAATATGTGAACTTCGTGGGTTTTGGATTAGGCAAGAGGCTTCCATGCAATTAAGCCCATCTTAGTAAAGTCCTGTGATAGACCAAACACTGAAAACAAAAAAGGCTCAAACCCACCTCATGCTGCTGAAGAAGAAAATTATCCACCCCTCCCCATTTTATGATTTCTCTTTGTCAGAAAGAATGAAGCTAAAGACATTTCTCTCTTCTTTAGATTTCCACCATAATTTCCTACTGTGGTAGAAAAAAAGACACTGTGATAACTTCTGCATGTAGGACAGGAGAAGGTAAGAGATACATCCCTGCAAGAGATATGGATGCCTTATTTTGTGTGCTTACGACGCAGTTGATGAGGTAGGCAAAATGTAACTGTTCCGTGTATGTGATAAACTTCATGGGGAAATCACAATTGAGTGCCTCCCTCTCCCTCTCCCTCTCCCTCTCCCTCTCCCTCTCCCTCTCCCCTCTCCCTCTCCCCCCTCTCTCTCCCTCTCCCTGTCCCTCTCCCCTCTCCCCTCTCCCTCTCCCTCTCCCTGTCCCTCTCCCTGTCCCTGTCCCTCTCCCTCTCCCTCTCCCTCTCCCTGTCCCTCTCCCTCTCCCTCTCCCTCTCCCTCTCCCTCTCCCTCTCCCTGTCCCTCTCCCTCTCCCTCTCCCTGTCCCTCTCCCTGTCCCTCTCCCTCTCCCTCTCCCTCTCCCTCTCCCTCTCCCTCTCCCTCTCCCTGTCCCTCTCCCTGTCCCTCTCCCTCTCCCTCTCCCTGTCCCTCTCCCTCTCCCTCTCCCTCTCCCTCTCCCTCTCCCTCTCCCTGTCCCTCTCCCTGTCCCTCTCCCCTCTCCCCTCTCCCTCTCCCTCTCCCTCTCCCTCTCCCTGTCCCTCTCCCTCTCCCTCTCCCTGTCCCTCTCCCTGTCCCTCTCCCTCTCCCTCTCCCTCTCCCTCTCCCTCTCCCTCTCCCTGTCCCTCTCCCTGTCCCTCTCCCTCTCCCTCTCCCTGTCCCTCTCCCTCTCCCTCTCCCTCTCCCTCTCCCTCTCCCTGTCCCTCTCCCTGTCCCTCTCCCTCTCCCTCTCCCTGTCCCTCTCCCTCTCCCTCTCCCTCTCCCTCTCCCTCTCCCTCTCCCTCTCCCTCTCCCTCTCCCTCTCCCTGTCCCTCTCCCTCTCCCTCTCCCTCTCCCTGTCCCTCTCCCTCTCTCTCTCCCTCTCCCCTCTCCCCTCTCCCTCTCCCTCTCCCTCTCCCTCCCCCCCCTCTCTCTCTCTCTCTGTGTGTGTGTGTGTGTGTGTGTAGACATAGCCTTTTAAGAGAGCCCTTCCTGAAAGCCCTCTTTAATATTCACTCTGCCTCCCAGAGATGGCTGGCTACAAACTCAGTGAGATCCTGAGATCTCAGCTCCTGTATGAGGTGGGAATGCAGAGAACTCCACGGAAGAAAATAGCTTTTCCTTCTGGCTAAGAGATGAGAAGAGTCACCCCATCACATCAAAGGTGCCATGTTCATCCGCCAGCAGTGGGGCCATGGCCATCCATCTACAGTGTCACTAGCTCGGCAGCCCAGCCAGCCACATCTGGAAAAGTTGAGTGAGCTGCAGAGTTGACACACATTAAGGAATGTGTCCAGCATAGCATACTGACACCAGGCTAACACAGTTTTCCTCATTCTATGTGCTTCATGGCCAGGAGGTTGTTTGGAAATTAACACTTTGAGGGTTAGCAAGTCAATGGAGAGACTGTATGTAACAGTAATTCTTCAAAAAGAAAGATGTGACAAGTCCAGTAGGTTTAATTATGCCCATAAAATTTGAACAGGTCCAGAAGAAACCAAGCATGGACAAGCATGTGCACCCCAAGAAAACAGAAGCATCAGGTTCTCTTTCAGTCAGAAACTAGCATATCCCACAAGCCCTCACCCATTTTGTCTTCATCTGAAACCTAGAAGCATAACCATATGCAGTCTTAATGACCACACACTTTCCCTTGGGAGATGGCAGAGACTTCCCTGACTGTCCCAATGGTTTCAGTTTCAATGTCTCATCTCCTAACAGGCCCTTCAAATCAGAAGCCATATCTCAGGTTTCCTATGCATTTGTCCTTGTAGCTTTGATGGTCTTGATCAAGGTGCTACAGGGGAGACACATCAGAGCAAAGGCCCCATGCTCTAACAGGAGTGCGCTATGACTGCCTGGTTCAGTGTGAAGAAGTAGTAAAATTCTTAGTAGCTCTACACTTTCGTTTCTTAAAGCACCTCAGTAGAGCAGAGTTTCTCACACTAAATCCTTTTCCAACGCTACTGTTACTATTGCTACTTAGATGTAACTTTTTATTGAAATACTGATTTATTTTCAAAATTCCATTGCTGGTGTGTGTGTGGGGGGGGGCTATATGTCACAGTGTAGAGGCCAGAGGACAACCCTTCTGCCTTTATGAGTGTTCTGGAACTGAACTCAGATTGTCAAGTTTGCATGGTAGGTGCTCTTAGCCATCAGACCATCTTGCCAACCTTAAAATACTGATTTTTAAAACTATCCCTTTTTATCAAATAATCTACTCATGGAAAATCAGGGGGATAAAAGGGAGGAATGATGGCCCAGGTGAAAATTAACCCCTTGCTTTCCTATAGAGCTCAGAGTGCAGGACTAGCTGTATGTGGTGCTCAGCTTTTGTAGGCAGGGTCCCCCTGTACCCTTGCTCCCTCTCCAGGTTCCCCAGTTGCTTTCTTAAGGCTCTGTTTTCTTTCCTGAAACCTTGCTATGGCCTACCTGATGCCATAGGGAACCATTAGAAAGCTTTTTCTGAGGGTTCAAGGAGGAGCTGGCTCTTCCATGTCGTTCACACATGGTGGCCAGTGTGGGAGAACCTTTCTTTTGTCTTCTACACATGGAGATATTATTTTCTTTATTTGAAAAAGAAAATAAAAACAAACAAGCAAACAAAAAGGTCAGGGTTTTATGTATCCCAGACTGTCCTTGGATTCACTATATAGCCAAAAAGGCTCTTGAACTTCTGATCTTCCTGTGTTTAACTCCCAAATGCTGGAATTATAGGAACACCCTCCCAGGCTGACGGGTTTAATCCCATTGCCTCCTGCATGCTAGGTTAGCACTTTACCAACTAAGGAACAGCACAGCCCCAAAGGAGACTACTCTTCCTAGGAAAGCTGGTTGATCAACTTCCATTACCCAGGGTATTGTAAGCATAGCTTCCCAATGGCAGAAATGAGTGAGAAGCCCATGTGGGTAGTGCATGGGAGTCAAGAACTCAGATCTGGAGCTTCTCACTTCATTATCTGGTTTTTCATCATTATTTTTGACCAACCAAGTGTGTGGGTATGTGTGTGTCTGTGTGTGGCCTCACAGGGCCACACTATGGGGACTGAGATGGCTGAGTTCCTGGAGGTCCAAGCTTCACTTCAAAAACTCATTTGTACATCAATCAGTTTAAGTTATTGTACTTGAAGATGGCTTCTCGGTGAAAGCTAGGTCGTCTCCATAGCATGTGGCTCCAGCCTGGGGCAGGACCTACTGAAAGCCAAAAGTCATTTCAGGCAGGCTGTCACTAGCCATCAAAGATGCTCCATTTTACCCCAAACCAAACACCTTACTTCATCTCATTGCCTCGTGTTGCCCTTATCCTCTGAGTGACTAGGGTTCTTAGTTATCATTTTGCTGGATACTGTTGAGGTGTCCCTCTATGCTCACTCTTCACACAAATACAAGAGTTCTGGGTCTGGGGACAGGTTCTGGTCAGTCAGTCTGGGTTAATAGCTGTCTCTACCTCTTTCTCTACAGCCCAGAGCTACTTAAAGAGAAAAAAAAAAAAAAAAAAGGAAAACACACAGGTGGTTGGGGTGTGTGTGATGAAATGGCTAATTGGGTAAAGGCTTGCAGCACAAGCCTGAGGGTCTGAGTTTGATCCTGGGAAACCACATAAAGGTGGGAGGGAAGAACTGGTTCCACAGAGTTGTCCTCTGACCCCTACACTGCTGCTGTGGCATATGGGAAACCCCCCAACAACAACAAAGAACAAAACCAAAAATAGAGTCTCGTGTGTCACATAGGGTTGAAGATTAATGGAGCTAATCTGTTTAAAGAGCCGTGTAAGGACTTAGCACTCAGTGGTGTCCTCTGAGGACCCAGGCAGAACCTTTACCTGATGACTAGCACTCACTTCGAAACAGAACAAAGGAATGCAGCCTCATGATGGGAAAGCACCAGGTTCTTGGCTTAAACCAATAAGTTCACGTCATGTTAAACCATGATGTTTAGGAAAGATCCCTCTGTACAATCCATCCCTGGGAAGAGGAAGGCAGCAAAATGCTCCCCTTCCCCTTACAGTACGGCAGGGAAGCCGTATGCACCACCACCTCACCATCAGGCAACCGCCGTCTTTGGGTCTTGTTGTACTTGGCTCAGCTGAAACCCACACTTCCAATTTTCACACTATCTGTAAACGTTTAATTCGAAAGGCTTTCCTATTTAATATCAAACAAGTGAGAAAAAAATTTCATCAGCTCATTAGTGCCGTGCCAGACTTCCACTGGGATGTGGTAGCAACTGGAGTTCAGCTGTGCGGAGGCCTCGGTAGGATTTCTCAAATGGCTGAACGGAGAGCAATACATCAGCCTACTGAAATCTCACATGCCATTTGGTTTAAATATTAAAGTTCCTTTGAGGTTAAGTATTAGAACCAGAAGGCAGGCAGGTTTGCAATCTGTTAGCCTGGCCTCCACATGCGGCTTTTGTCACAGACATACCTCTTTTCAGCAAGAGGGGTCACTGCTAGCTTAAAATCTCCCCGACTCCATTTACCAAGAACTAGGCTTCTACAAGCTTACCGCCGACTTTTGCCCCAGGCCTGCTCAGCCCACAGTCTAGACTGACAGACTGTCTAATGGAATATAACAACAGCCACAGGTGGGAGGCACACAGCATTTTAAATGTTCTATAGGGATTTATTTTTAAGTAAAAAGAAACAGGTGACATGTATTTTGATGAAGTATTTGAAGCCAATACATTCAAAATATCATTTCAGCAAGTTATCAATTCAAAAGGTAGTCAACTTTTTTTTGGTACTAAATCTTTGCCAACAAATGTGCATTGCACACCGTGGTCAGGGCCAACGGCCGTTTTTCAGCCTTCAACAGTTACCAACTGTCTCAACTCTGCCGGCCTAGGCTCTAGGCTAGGTTATTTCTGCACCTTGCATTCTATCCTACAGCTGAGGATCAGCATTGGAAACCCTGGCAGAAGTGGAAGAAAGGTCCCCAGAGCCTGCCTGGGAAAGGGGGGGGGGCCGGACACTGAAATGGGAATCTGTCACTAGAGTTCCTTTTGAAGTGCATTTGCTTGCAATAACTTCATAAGCATGATTGCCTCTCTCCCTTTGTTTCACAGTTCAGGGAAGCCGATTTATCTCTGACGGAGGAGAATAGTATTTTCTCAGCTGCAAATCATGTTAATTGGGCAGCAGATAGCTAGGAATGTGGAGTAAACAGCCCTAGTAGTTTTAAGGCCTTTGATAGCTTTTCCAGGCATACTGTAGATACTGTATTGAAGAGGGAGCCGCCCCTCCTCTGAAGGCTGGCAAGACTTACATCTGCAGGGGGATAGGGACATTGGAGCATGCTAATGGATCTGATCCCTTGTTCTGTGCTCTTATGTGACACATATAACTTGATTCCTTCAGTCAGAATAAGCACCAATGTGAGTCAATGGGAACCGAGTTGTCCCAGAGTAGAGTGATAGGGAGTGGAGGACTGTTTGGATTCGGGTAGGGGTGTTCTGGTACAGAGTGCATTCTGGTACAGCACTCATTTCTTTGGGGGAGTGGATCTTTATGTAACTTGCTTTTCCTTCAATAACATTTTCGGTCCTTTAGCGTTCAGATCATTGAGGGACGGTGACTGACAGGCTGGTCTTTCTAAATTGGGAAAAGATCGAAGCATTGAGGAGAAGCAATGGGTGATATCTCACTCCCTACAGACCAGTTTCAGTGATGGATACCTTTGTAAGCTGAAGAGTTAGAAACTGGCTTCCAGAAAACTGTCCTGCCTTGTGTGATCAGAACATCTTCCTAAAACCATGGTGGATGTGATAGGGTTGGATACCCACTCACTTCCCCACCCCAGGAATTCTCTAGCAATACCAGGCTTTCTTTAGTGCCTTCAACATGACCCCTTTCTCTTTCTCAAATACAGGGGCTCATTCCTCCTGCCGAAGGCAGTTTCTACAGATGATGCAATGTGGCACTCAGAGCCCCCAAACTTCAGGGGTCTGTGGATTCAAACTTGGGACAATGCTAACCAAATTAGGAAGCACACTACTGACATAGTTTGATTTAACTACTACTGAGGAACCACATTTCTGTATTTTGTGGCCATCGCTCACACTCTTCTGCCCTATTTCATATAATCACTTAAAAGTTGTGATGCTCAGACTTGCCTAGGGACATCAGTGAGATACAGATTCCTACTGCCCAGTTCTCTGCACTGGTAAGCCTACTCAGGTTGGCTTTAGGGCTGTTATCTACAAGCCACACTCTCAAAAGCCCTGATAGAAACTGGCTGGAACACTGCTGTTTCAATGTTGCATGATTTTCACATTGTGTTCTATAGTAGGTTTCTTTCTGATCTAGAGTAGTTAAAAAAGAAAAATCCCCAGAAACTCTTTTTTCCATCCATCTTAAGTTTCAAAGATCACCGTAGAGGCCAGGCTTCAATTTGGACAGCAATGCAATGTGTGAGTCAATAGTGTTGCCCTCTCTTAGAAAGAATCAAGGGCATTGCTAAACCTCTATGTGCTCTAATTTGGAGTTTTCCTGTACATTCTATGACATGGTGGCCATAGTCAAGGGTTTGGAGATGGAATCATCATCTTAGAGAGCAGTGATGTAATACCAACCTAGCACGAGGGCCTGGCATGACTATAGTCCTCCCTCTTAGGCAGAGGGAGGGAGGTGAACAGAGCAAAGTCCACTCAGAAATACTGTACCAGTATCACTCTACAGAGGACTGTCACAGTGAGATGGCTGTAACTGAGGTGTACCCTGTAACAGCTAATGTTCTCCAGAGATGGTAAGTGCTAACATCCATTACACCTGTTATGTAGCAGCCATGGTGCTGTTTATTCTTTGAGGTTTTCATTCAGTGTACATAAAGATCCTACAGTTGCTTCATATGAATTCTTAAGATTCCCATTTTACACACAAGGAAACAGAGATTGGAGAAGGTTAGATGCTTGCCCAAGATCAGCAAGTGTTGATGCTGAAATTATAGCCACTTTTATTTATAAGGTCATCTATATATTGAGCACAGGACTGACTTTGTCACTTGCAGAGCTCAGTGCAAAATTGAAAGGGTGGGGGCCCTATATCAAACAGCAGGCGGGAGGGATATTTACATGTTTAGGTGTAGTGGCAAATACCTGTAATCCCAATCCTTGGGAGTTGAGACAAGAGATGATTGGCAGTTAGGCTGGGCAACCATAGCAAATGCCCTGCCAGCCTGTCCTGTATAATAAACTCCTTGCTCACAAAACAGACAGACAAGGAAAAGGCTGCTATAAGTTTTTCATTTTCCTCAAAAATTTTTTTGGAAGAGCCCAGACTATTTATCCCAGCTAGCCTTGAACTCATGATCATCCAACTCAGATTCCCAAGTCCTTAGATTACAGGTTTGTGCCGCCAGCATTAGCTTATCTTCCAAAGTCTTGATTTTTCCTAGAAGTAAAATGTTTTCTGATTGCTATACAATCTTACTCTCAGTCAAGAAAAATTAAAATAAATACGCTAGTATAAATCTTACCATGCATCTTTATTGTTTAAAGCCAACTTAGATGTTATTTGTCTTGTATACAAGGTCACTGAACTCATCAATGTATGATGATTGATAGTGCATAGACAATTAGTGTTTGGCCCCACACTTACCTGTTTGTATTTCATTTATTAATACATGTTATCCATCAATATCTGACTTCTAGCTTCTGATGAGTATGAAAGAACTGGGAAAGAGCTAAAAGTGGAGTTATTCCTTGCTCTTGCCTTCCCTCCCCTAGGCAATTATTCCCAGTGGTTGGCTTTTAAAGTGAAACAGCACAAGGAAGAAAGAACATGACTGGCATTCTACCTTGTTTGTATTTCTTAAAATGCCTTCTTCCTGAAACTGAAGCAAGTTCAGGTTTGGCCAGGAAGCATACCTTCTGAGGGCTAACTACCTGCACAGGTCTTGTCCATTCTAACACGGGGGATGCCTCAGGCTATTAAGTTATCAGGAGAAAAGTTTGAGTTGGGGGTATATAGATCAGCTATAAAGTGCCTGCCTGGCAGGAAAGTGGCCAGAAAAAGGAGGAGGGGAGAGGGGGGAGAGCAGTTACTGGCCAGGCCTTTCCATCCTAACCCTGAGGTTCTGACCCGCTGTCCCACAGAAACACACAGACGCTTGTATTAATTTTATGCTGGTCAGCCTATGGCTCTGGCATATTGCTGGCTAGCTCTTGCTCTCAAACTAACCCATGATTCTTATCTTGTTCAGTCGTGCGGCTTGGTACCTTTTCTCAGCAGCATTTCAATTTCTTGCCTCTCTGTGAGTCTCACTGGCGTTTTTCTGGCATCTCTGCTCTGTTCTTCCTGTTCCCAGAGTTTTCTTAGTCTGGTAGCCCCGCCTACACTTCCTGTCTGCCTTTGACCAATCAGCGTTTTTATTAAACCAGTAGGTGGGACAATTATTTACAATGGAACAGAACATAGTCCCACTACAGAGGAGGAAGAAGAGGAGAGAAAAGGGAAGCACCAGGCCTCAATAACCTAAGGACCTCCCCTAGATTTCCACTTTTAAAAATCCACAGCTTCCCCAAATACTACCACCATGGACATGATGCTTTTTCATATATGGACCTTTATAGGACATCTATACACAACATGGCAGCAGTTCCTCTTACCTGGGTATAGGCTTAAACACTTACTGTACGCTTTGTGTAAGTCCTTCTGAATTCCTATTTGTCATGATCTGATGGAATTCCTTGCTAATAGGGCATTGGAAACACAACACATGAAAAGGCAGGCAAAAAATTGTACATTATGCTACCTCTTCTACTTGGATGAAGGTTCCATTGCCCTCTGAACTTCTCTTATAGTAATATTATTATTAAGAATTCCATGATGGTGGCAGAAGAACATTAAAACACCTGGCACCTTTTAGGGAACAGACTGCTATGTGAAGCATGAAACACTGACTAGGTTTCCTAGTCCTTCAGATGTTTCTGGGTAATATTAAGTGGTATTCCATCCTAAGGCACTATTTTGGAAGCTTGCTACCTTGCTTCAGAAGTAGATTCCTAGTCACCTTATCTGTTGGTGGGTTTATTTGTTGGCCTACATTTAAACACTATTATCTGAATCACCAGGACTATGTCAATGAAGTATTTTTTGAGTAGTCTGTGGGGTTTCCCAGACCTTTGAAGCTTTCTGCAGATGGGAACCCAGCAGACCTTATAGAAATGCCAGTCGTGATTCAGCATCACACTCCAGCCAGATGCCTCTGGGCTGTTAAGCAAGGCAAGGAGGCTGCCTGTCAAGTCTTCCTCATGACCTCAGCACTGAGTTTGGCCTTAGGAATTCTACTGTTGCTACCGACAAATATTCTCCCGCTACATCTTTCAGCCTAACACATCTGTCTGCCTGCTACCTATGATCACCTGTCATCCCCTCTTCCCTGGACACTTTTCCTAAGCGACTCTTCTTCCTATACCCTTATTTCATTTCCTGTGACTTCCCATTGCCTCCATTGGTTTCTCCAGCGTTTTTTATTCTTGTATTGGAGGAATCACATCTCAACCTGCTCTTTGTGTTTCTATTTTTCTCCTGGGCAATGGACAGACGTGCACGACCTTTGCCTCTTTGGACATCTGTTCTGTCTTAACTTCTTTCTGTTTCCTGTTCAATAGCCCAAGCTCACATAGATCCAATGACTAGTCACCACCAGGAGTTGTGAATTGGTGCAGGTTAGGAGGACAATCGAAACTCTTAAGGACCTTAAATGGTCATACATTTTGGTCTTGTGATTCTCATTAGACCTTGTAATTCCATTTATAGCTATCCTATGGAAATACAAAGCAACATGCATAAATATCCTTATGAAACATTTAAAACAGAGATCTAAGCATCCAGCAATGAGGGGACTATTAAAATATAGTTATAGAAAGGGCTAAGCAGCCACTAAACATCATATTTTAGGAAAAATTCAACAGCACAGAAAATATTCCTAATATATTAGGAAATAAAGGCCTGCTCTGAAACAATACACATTCTAAGAAGCCAATGTTCTTAAAGTAAATAAAAGAAAGCCAGGTATAGGCACATACCTTGAATCCCGACACTAAGGAGGGCAGGGCAGGAAGATCAGGATCAGGGTCGGTCTGGTTACATGTCCTTAAAAACAGAAAAACCGGATGTAGAAACAAAAGTAAAACGGAAGAGAGGTGTACCACAATGTTTACATGACTTAAAGACAGCCTTTAAAAATTCCCTTCATTAACATTTTAGTGTTTCCTGTAATGAACATGGGTCACCTTTGTGATCATTGGTAATAATGCTCACTTCTGTGAAATCCCAGACCTATGGGAAAAACGTATTAGACATAGAAAGCCTTGTCTTCTACTCAAAAGTTTTAGCCAATAAAAAGGATGCACACACACACACACACACACACACACACACACACACACACATTTATATTCTTTTGTATTGTAGATAAAGAAACAGACTACTATTACTTTAAATACTGTGCCTTCCTACCACAGAGGAGTGCCCGGACCAGTGAGCCCTTATGATATTTAAACAGCATAAATCAGATTACATCTTAAAAACTGGTTTACCTTTATTCAATAAATTGCACATAACATTCATTCATTCACTTGATGTTTGTTCAATGAATACATCAGCAGATGGCCCTTAGATGATTTCAGATAGCCTGTGGAGATCTCTGGAGAGAGCTGTATTTACTTATATAGAAAGAAACCCACGACCAAGTAAGAGTGGGATATAAGTCCAGTGTGGAAGTCAATGCAATTGGTTCTGAAACATCAGCTTTTGCAGAGCCAAAGGGACAGTTGCTTCAAGTATCGATTGCAGGAATCAAGTGGCATTGTTCCCTGTGTGCTTCCTTAGCACTTCAGTCCTTTCTCAGATCAAGTACTTTAGATAACACTTGGATGTAAATACATTATTTTACTGTGGATTAGAGAACTGAAATGTGGACATTTTAATGATTTGTCCAGTGTCACACGGCTAGTAAGACATGAAGCCAAAGTCTAAACCAGTTAAGGTTTACACAGAAATGAGGACCAGCCAGCACGCTCCAAACTCCCTTCTTGGATTCAGTATTCACACTCAGTGGTGGTTAATATGCCAGATGGACACTGACTTATTCTCTTCATTTTCTTCGTAATGTCTCTAATTTTAGTGATCCAGGTGAGGTACAGTACTACCTTGCAGTACTTATTTGCACTTGACTGATAACAATGGCCACAGTCCCTTGGCTACCCCCTTTCTTTGTGAAGTACCTTTTCAAGCCCTTTGCTAACTTTTCCACTAAATTAATTTTTTCTTCTGCTTTACAGCAATTCTGAATATATTCAGGCAATATGCTTTTGCATTGTGTATCTTGTTAACTTTCTCCCTTCCATCCTGCTGCCTACCTTCTTCCCCCAAACTTCTTGGGAGAAAATGTCAAAGTATCTGGAGCCCTGTCACCATCATTTAGCTGAAGGGGCATTAGATAAGACTCATCATTTCATTTCTTTCTGCTCTCCTCTCCTTAATATTTTGAAGTAAATCTTGAATATCATATTAATTCATCCATACATATCTTGCCATACCGCACTGATTTTAAAGGCTTCTTTTGTAATATGCAAATTCCACAATCACATATTTTTATTTTATTTATTTTTTAAAATGTATTTTTATCTTATTTGATTGGTGTTTTGCCTGCATGTCTGTCTGACGGCGCCAGATCTTGGAGTTACAGATAGTTGTGAGCTGTCGTGTGGTTGCTGGGAATTGAACCCAGGTCCTCTAGAAGAGCAGTCAGTGCTCTTAACTGCTGAGCCATCTCCAGTCCCTCCTCTCTCTCTCTCTCTCTCTCTCTCTCTCTCTCTCTCTCTCTCTCTCTCTCTCTCTCTCACACACACACACACACACACACACATTTTTTAAATCCTAATGAATTTAACACACACAGCACCCAGGAATGTACATTTATCTTCAATTATCTCACAATTTAGTTTTATGTTTGCAACTGGAAGCAGAATTCCAAAAAGCTACACATGCTGCATCTCTGATCAATCAGACCTTTAATATGTGCTGTTCCATGGCTTCCCCCCCCCCCGCCCGTCATTTATTTCAGAATGAATTCATTTATCAGTCATATTTCCAATAGTCTGGAGTTTGGTTATTTTATGTGCCATTGAACAATTGCCATATTCTGTTTCCTGTGCAGATTATCAGTTACACCCAGAAGTTGATCAGACAATGCTCCCCTGAGAGCAAAGGCCATCTAAGGCACACCATGTCTGCTTGCTTCCTTCTTTGCATATTAGTAGATACCGAGAATGAGAATCATTGCCCAGGTCCATCATCCTATCAGGGCCAAACTCCAAAAAATCCACACATTTTACTAAATCTATTTTCATATAGTTCCTTTTGTTTACCTAAAATTTAGACTAAATTGTAATATAAGAAAGCGAATGAAAATGGAAATAGAGATATTTGTATCTCTGTTTATTATTTTGTGATTCATCATGGCTATTGAAATTGATCCAACCATCTCAGGCCACCTGAGTTGTATACATAGACACAACACATACACACTAAACCAAAATGTCAGTTCCCTGCTGACAGTTTGATTTGGACATTAAGAACACTTAGCTGTCTTGGGTGCATGCTTGTAGCGGTCAACCCACAGAAGAGACTGTCAGTTTTCCAGGGTTTTGTTTAGAATGGTGCCCTTTTGTTGGGGGTGGGCCGGGTTTCTCTGTGTAGCCCTCGCTGCTCTGTAACTTGTAGACCAGGCTGGCCTTGAACTCTAAGGGATCTGCCTGCCTCTGCCTCCCAAATGCTGGGATTAACTGTCTCTCCACCATGCCTGGAGAGACACAGCCCGTTCTATATATTTATGTATGTGTTTAAGTTTCTGCCTTTGTTAGTGGTCTCACAAGATACTAAATGGAATTAAAAAATAATCCCAAATTAAGAGGACTGAAAGGAATTAGGGACAAGAACAAATATTTTAATGTAGAAAATGCCTGCACAATGTCTAGGCTTGCAGAAATAACCCAATTTACTCAGTGTTCCAGGAACTAGAAGTCTACAAAGGCAAACACTAAGTAGGCCATGTATTGCCGATTTCTCGGCATCTAACGTGATGCCTGAAGTGAACGAATGCCCTAAAATCATTAAAGTCTGAAGTCCTAATCATAAAATAAAACTCCCCAAAAAGAGAATAGAAGGCTGTGCCTGGACAATTTGTCATTTCAAAAATCCCGTTGAAGCTGCTTGCTGAGCGTTCCATGTCTCGAAAGCCGTAAAACAACCAGGAAAGGACAAGAGCCAAGACTTGCTCCAGAGTACGAAGAATGACAGGCAGACTTACTGTCTTTGCATTCCTGTCTTTCTTTTTGCTGAGCAGTTTCCGTTCCAACAGAATTTCATTTTTAATTTACCCAGATATTTACATCTAATGATTTAGTGCATCACACCAATCTGGCCTGTGGAAAGCCTCTGTCATGGACTTTTCAGATGGACCCTTACACTCTGCCCACAAACCAACCAGACACCATTCAATCTGACAGGAGCCTCTCAGGTGAGAAGCAAGGCTTCATTTCTCACCCCAGAAACAGGCTTCTTCCCAGACTCTGTTTAAAACCCATTCCCCTACCCCCACATCTTCTGTAAACTTGTCCAGACATGGGGAGCATCATTAGGTGAGGTCTTGCAGCCATTCCACTGCTTGCAAAGCAATCATTTATAGGCATTTGGTGTTTCGTCTGACATCTGTTTGATGCTGGAGCTCCAGCTTGGGTCTCAATGAATCACTTGTCAGAGGGGCTGCAGCATGTGAAGCTGGATTTCACACCTTTGGGAAGGCTGGCTGGGATGTAAGTGATCTCAGGCGGTTTCAAACAACTCTGTGTCCACAAGGAAGTAGGGAAATAAGCGGGGTGAGGGGGTGGGGGGGCTGAGAACCTGATGGCTATTCAAGGCTTATTTTGTTCTGTCCCTAGAGAGCCCCCCCCACCCCCCCCCGGCTGGGGAACACATAGCCCACTTATCTCCACAACTGACATATTGTCTAAAGAACCTCACTGAAATATCTGTGTATTTTGAAAACATCGAATAGAGTAAGAGATTTTTGAAAAAGGAACAAGGAAAATCTCCATTCTTTGGTAGTCTACATCAGATAATTGTTTTCCTCAAAGGTACCATTCAGTGGCTGTGGCCACGCTGACCACAATGGCCTAGAGCATCAGGAGATGGGAGAGGTCAGAAGTCAGATTGGAATAGAAACCTGGCTGAGATCAAGGCATTCAGTCTAAAAGGTACATGCACCCCCCTGCCAGGTACTTGTGACCTCACAAAGTATATATGCCAAACTAGCAAAATATATATGGCAAGCAAATCCACTTTGAAAACCACAAGCCCAACAGCAATGTCTTGTAAAGTGATTATTCATAGTGTTCCATGGAAATGCCTAAGAAGGGAAAAGTCTGAGAGCACACTAGGTGGGTGGTCTTTTGAAACCAGGGCTCCCTGAATAGATAACCACTCATGGAGTCGAGATGGCACTTCCGATGTCCTGATAGAGGAAATGGAGTTGTAGTCTTGTGAGCCTTACTTCACTGTTTTGTAGAAAAGCATGATGCTAGACACAGCTTCTCTGTGACTTTGAAACTCTACCTTGGTTTCACAAAAAGTCACATTAGGAAGAGGTTGCCATAAAGAACCTCTTGTGGTAGAAAGTTAGAATCCTTCAGGTCTGATGAAACAGCAGGGGTTGGGAGGGGTGGAGAGGGACTTTTCATGTAAGGCTTTTAATTCAAAGGAAGTAAGGAAGGGAGAGGAGATGGATCTGCCATCTGAGGCTGAGTCCTTCTGGGGCTCCTTTCATATTTCTAAAGGAGTGGGAGGGTGTGGGATGGGCAGTACCAAAACCTGGGCTCATCTGTCACTTCAGGCATCTGAGTTAGAAACACTTAGCCCAGAGTTGAAGATCATTTAATTACACTGACTCAGTTGTGTACCCTTAGGAATCAGAAATTGCCCCCACAAGATGCAGTAATACACTTCACAGCCTGAATTTCAGACCTTCCCGATCCAGGCTGCAGAACAAAGGAAGGGGGGTGGTGGGCACAGGCACACACGTATTACAGACTTTCTGTGTAACAAAGACTTATCCTCCTTTCCAGACGGAGGTGAGGACCAGAAAGATCCTGTACTCACTCCCAACACATCCCTTTTCATATAGGTTTGCTGCATTAGGTCAGATTAATGAAGACACCTTCTAACACTGGATCAAGCCAACGTGAAAATTACATTTCTACTCGAGTCTGCAATCTGGACTTGAGAAATCAACCATTTCCTTCAATGGTTGCAATCTGTCCACACTTTCTTAGGTAGGTCTGGGATGATAAGGTAGGTGTCAAGCTCAAGAAAGTGTTTCAGATTCTCTGGACATTAAGTGGTATGTGTCAGGATAATGCTGTGCTTGGAAGAAACATGAGCAGTAGTCTGAATTTCCTTTTATGATATAACCTTGCCCCTCTTTCTTTCTCATCTTCTATTTTTAAATTTTACTTTGCCATTCTCATCCATCAGGATGAACATTTAAGTGTATAGCATATCTTCCTCCATTCATTATGACAGTCCACCAATTCCCGTGTGCATCAAAAACCAATAGTTCATTGCATTCGACTTGCAGAAAGAGCCTTTCAGGACAGATGACAGAGGATGCTCCTTTGATTGAAGGATGACACACCGCATCTCCAGTCTCCTTACTCCCTTGAAGGAATGGCTCCTAGGGAAGTAAACTGATATTCAAGTAGAACCTACTAGGAAAAAAAACCACTTGGCTTCCTTCTCTTTTAAGGTTCTCACAGTGGCGTCAAAAGAAACATGTAATAATCATTTGTTTTGACTCAAAGGCAGCAGAATTTATTTTGAAGACTTAAACAGGCAACGTAAAGTAAACAGAAGTCTGGACCTCTCAATTGCTAAAGCTAAAAAGAGTCAGGCTGGAAACAGCAGTTCTACTAAGCATTTATTTTCATTGCAAGAAATCATATAAATCACAGACTAGGCAGAGTTCTTCTTGCCTAGCAAATGTCCACATGAACCTGTCAACTTTTAAGTATAGATGATATCTCAATAGAAAGACAGGGTAATACGGCAGTTACCCAGCAACCAATACTGTAAACTACGGTAGATACAAAGTCTTATATAAATTAATTGCCAGTATAAAAAAAGACAACTGCTTCGGCTAAGAAGGTACAAAAATGGGTCACTTCCATAAATATATTAAGATGCTAACTGAAGAAATACATAACAGACTGTTTTCCTGTATCTTTGAATATGCAGACTAAGACACCTGTGGCACCTTACACAAAAGTAAGAACAAGACCCACAGTCCCTCCCCTTCCCGCTCCCCTCCCCCATGTCTCCCAAACACGGCAAATTCTAGGGTTACAGAGACTCAGAGACAAGAGGTGCAGTAAGCCAGCGCGCTCCGACCTGCTAGACAAAGACAGAGCCTTATTGACAGTTGTAAAGCATTAGGCGTCAGACAGAAACTTGTCAAAAACAGCTGTTGTTGGGTACTGATTGATAATGTTTTCATTCTGACGGCTGCGACACTGCAGACAGTCTTCGGGCTGTGGAGAAGCCCATCACTGGCGCACGTGAACACACACAGACAACGGGAAGTCATTTAACAGATGGCAAGGAGCACTCAGTCACTGTATCTTCAAAAAGACAACATTCTACATTTAATGAACTTGCAGGGGGAGCAAAGCCTGGAGGGAAAAAAAATCATTTATTTATTTATTTTCACAAAAGATGAGCAAGAGAGGACAAAATAAAGCAGGGATTGTGTAACTGGTCAACGGAATTAAAGGTCTGTGCTGTCTGTGGGTCATCATAGGGTGTTAAAAATATTCAAGGATACTTTAGACAAAATGAATCATCAGAGCCTTCTCTGTTCTATGCCATATGTGTGTGTGTGTATATATATATGGCTTAAAGAAGTGTGAGATTGTTTTATTAAAATCCATTTACAAGATGAAATCACAGATACTACATCTGAGCACTGTGAGGGGCTTGAAGACTGTCCTCTGGAGAGTTACAAGATTTTCTGTCAACCTGTAATAAATATGAAATTGAGTCTGTGATGTCTGGGTATCAATTTACACCACCTAAAAATGACAGACATGCTTTTATTGCTTGGGTGTAGGGAGCAGTTTTCTATCATTTGGTCATTTAGTATATACTTAATAAGTAGTCAAAAGTTTACAAGATGTGCCAATGAATATTTCATCCACAAACCTCAATATTAATAGATTATTCCTGATTTAGAAAAGGTCAAAAGTCTTAAGTCTTACTAAAACTGTACATTGTTTTATGTAATTATATCACTTAAATTAAGCAGAAAAAATTAGTTCCAAAGACTGAGTCTAGGCCCTCTATTTATTTGCTGTATCCCAGCATACTCTAAGGGCACATTGACACCCCTGAAAATAGAGGTTTATAATAGAAATACTGACAGACCTTTAACTACTAAATGGAGGGCTGAGCAGACTCCTCTAAGCAACATCAGCATTTGGTGAATAAATTATAGGGTTCATTTTTGAGCTTGATCAAATCCATGCCAGCTTCAATCCTAACCGTGAATTATACTTTGGCTGTTAAGTTTATTATCATTTTCTTGATTTCATTCAAACATTTCTGATTTTTTAGAAAAAACAAATGCTTATGTTGCAACTTGGCTTTTTTGCAGACTAATGACTCCATTGAGAAATATTTGAGGGCTTGATCAAATGGGAGTCAGCGGTGCCTGTACTTGCCTAATTTGCTCTGACTGTCTCAACTAGGATGCCTTCCTCTTAAGGGGGGGATATGACTGCAGGCAGAATCAAGCACGCATTGCACATTTGCTTTCTAGGTTCTTCAGAGCCAATTTTATGAAAAGATGATCGGGTGAAGTTTTGGGTGGTCACTGTTCACTCATAGCCTACAAACTCCACACACACACACACACACACACACACACACACAAGTAATATGAAAAACAGACAAGATAAGATAAAATATAAAAAACTCGAACCCCTAAGAGATCATGGGAATAGAAATGACATGTACATCACATGGAGTCTCAGTTATAATCCTCTAATTTCAAGCCCGGGGAAAGTTAGTGAAGACACATGAGTCTGAATTCCTCAGAAGGGGTTTCAATGCCATAAGCTGTGAGTTCATCCATTTTAGTACAGAGGAGATTATTAGACCAATAGAAGGAAGACACAAGAGGGTAATTAGTGGTAAACAGAGAATAAATTCTCTCTCAGTAGTGTGGACTTGACGTTAATGCCGATGATCATTCCCCTGACTTACAGAATAGTCACTTTACCAGAGAGATGGATGTCTAAGACAGCTAGAGGAAAATAGAGACTGAAGCCATGACAGTCTTGACACCAACATGAAATTAGAATGGGAAGCTAACACAGTGGGTTCAAGGCTTCCGGGGAACTTTTGTGTCAGATTTCACATTCTCATCGCCTCAAGGTCTTTTTCTTCTAACAAGTTTATAAGCTGGGAGAAGCTGTCTTTCAGTGCGTCCATGTCATCTAGAGAGCAGGGCTGCAGGATCCAGCGTTTTCCACGTGCAAGCGGTTCAAGTTCAAAATATTTCTTAATCTGAAGAGAAGAAAAAGAGATATGTTAATAATTATAATCACTACCACCCCCTTCTCCCCAAGACACTACGTGATGAACTGTGGGGTGTTAAGTTGAATTTATACCAACAGTCACAGCTAGGCTTTCCTAAGACTTTCTGTCCACAGCTGTCACCTTAACAGGGGTTATATGTTGTGACCTGAGAGTTTTTTTTGGGGCAGGAGTGACCTGCTTGCAAGTCATCATTCCAACTTTGTAATCAACTGCAGGGGAGTTCTTGCGAAGTCTGAGGAATAGTTAAAGGACAAGGAGAATTTCCAAGAACAACAAAATATCCTTCTTACTCTAGCCACTGCTAGCCAGGCAGCAATTGCCATCTGACTCAGACCACAAGTATGGATCCTATCAACCACACAGGATAATCCAGAAAGAAACCAGTGCCGGTGACCTTATTCCCTCATCCCTTTAAATTTCTAGTGGACATTTCTGACAGCTAGGAAAGGATCTTCTAGAAGGAAGAATTGAAGCTAACGGTACAAGTGCTGAGGGTGCTCAGCCAAGTCTAGATAAATTACCAGATTTACACATATGCATAGAGACACTCAGGATTTTTCCCCCTCCCAGTCCTGAATTGGATGGGAGGGAGAGATCCAAACCCTGACCCAATCAGTTCCACACAGCTAAGGCTTGCAGATATTGAATTTGCTTCTCACCCATTCACACACAGCAGGCCACTATAAAACTCGGTACCATCACTAAGGAGGTGTCTGAAAACTATAGGCCACTCTCAAATCTTTCACGGCCTTCACAAAGGCCAGACTGCTAGAGCAGAACCACACTGTGGGAAGGGGCTCACCGAGCAGGGGGATATAGCCAAAAAATACAAAGGGCTCTGCTGTTAGTATGTTTCTTTGGTTTGCTGTTTGTTTTTGCTTTTTAAAATGGAGTCTCACTAGGCAGTCATGACTTGTCTGGAACTCCTCAAACTTGTGGCCAATCCTCCTGCCTCTGACTCCAAGGTATTGAAATTACAGGTGTGCAACACGTCTGACTCGGAAACACTAAATGTTGTATTCATTTAAATGAAAATAATGCTAAAATTTTATAGTTCAAGAATAAAACCTGATGATGGTGTCCCTTTGCCTTTAATCCACTTGGGAAGAGAGGCAAGCTGATGTCTGTGACTTGAGTTCTAGGTTAGTCAGGGGTACATAGTGAGAGTCTATCTAATGCGCGCGCGCGCACACACACACACACACACACACACACACACACACACACACACACACACACACGTACATACGCACACGCACACACAGTCCTCTTAAAAATGTTTCAAATTGATGATAAATGCCTTTCCATTATTTTCAAGAAGCCTTTGGAAATTAAAGGGTTTGCTTGATTCAAATTCTGAAGAGTAATGACAATTATTTCATGTAAACATCAGAAAATGGGCCAGAAAATTTTTTATCCAATTACTGCACAAATTATTTAAAGAGCATGTTTTCTTATTAAGAACACAAATTTGAGGGCTACGAAGATGGCTAAGCTGGTAAAATGCTGGCTGTGATGTGTAAGGAACAGCATTAGGATCCCTAGAACCTGTTGCATTAATAAAGGAAACTCAGGGTCAGATCTCTGGGAAAGTCAGCGATGTTAGAGAGTAAACACCTCAGTCAGATCTCACCCAGCTGTCTTCCAGCTTCCTCAGCCTTGCTCCTCCTGGCTTCTTCTGCCTGCTGTCTTTCTATGTCTGCCTTAAATGCTCTCTTCACTCAGTTAAGGTGTGGCCCCACCACTGCCTGCCTGGGAGGTGGAACACCTTCTATAAACTAAGATAACTTTGAACTCAGGTTGGATTAAGGGTGTAGGTCACCTCACTCCTGGGATACTCCCTGTGCTGGGATTAAAGGTGTGAGTTACCACTGTCTGAACTTCCTAGACTGATTGTGGGTAGATCCCTCTGATATCTCCGAATGTTTTTATTATATTACAAAATATCCCCACAAGAAGCCATGTAAATGCTTCCAGCACCCTCAGAAGACTAACAAAGGGGACCCCTAGAGCAAGCTGGCTAGCTAGTCTAGCTCAGTCTGTGAGGTCTGGGTTCAACGGCAAGAGTCTGCCTCAATAGGTAAGGTAGGGAGTGGCTGAAGGAGATGCCAATGTCAGACTTGGTCCCTTCACCAGTATCACACACACACATGTAAACATGCATGTGCATAGCACATATATGCAGATATATGCAAAAATTAAAAAACACGCTCCCAAGCAAAACAAAACAAAACAAAAAACGCCCAACACCCCAAACAAGAATCTTCCCTCTCCAGTTCCATTCTCCTAGTTTCTTTCCTTTATTGGATATTGAAAGCAGTTTACCTTTAGGAAAACCCAAAGTGGCTCTGTGTAGTAACCATCAATGCCAGAGGCTAATCCCAGTCACAGATGGCAGAGCTTGACAGGGGAGCCCCTGGTTAGCAGGCGGGTGAAGAGCTGACGAAGGGACAGGGAGGGAATACAGTAAATGCCACAGTGAAGAGAGGGTTTCCCCAAAGAGCGTCAATCTAGCTCGCTGGTCTCCCTTTTTCCACTTTAGATTCAACCAACAATCCCTACAATTGGGGCTGCCATGCTTATAATGCAATTCGGTATTTGATTAATAATGCTTTTGCCAGATGATCAACAAGCAATATCCAAATCCTAGTAAGCTGTGCCACTGACATTTTATAACCTTCAGTCAAAAGGGCAGCATTTTAAATAATACTAATTGGAGTGGGCAGTAGTGGCACATGCCTTTAATCCCAGCACTCTGGAGGCAGAGGCAGACAGATCTCTGAGTTTGGGGCTAGCTTGGTCTACAGAGTAAGTTCCAGGGCAGCCAAAACTACAAAAAGAAACCCAATCTTGTATAACCAAATACTAATAATGTTGAAAAAAATTGGAAAGAATGTTGATCATGAGAAAACAGTAAGGAGACAAATGTATCTCATTAGCAATAGTTCTTAAGAATTCATTTAAGATTGCACAGAATCAAGCTGGGCGTGCTCATATATATCTCTAACACCAGCACTTATTGAGACAGGCCTACCTGAGTTGAGGCCAGACTATTCTCCATAGTGAGTCGCATGGCAGCCAAGCCTACATAGTCTTTGAGACCCTGTCTCAAAAAGAAAAGCAAAGCAACACAAAACCCACACAGAATAACCCTAACAGCAGAATTCCAGTTAATTCGAAAACAACATTGGGGTTAATGATTGACAAGTAACTGGTCATATTTCGAATTAATGACAGACATAGAACTCAGTGAGTTTTAGCTTGCTTATCCCTTAGGCACACTTGGGAGAGAATAAAGACATCTAAAGGTAGGTCTCGCTGAATCCTAAACAAGAAGATGGAGGCTGACGGGGTGGCAGAGGAACCCAGCAGTGTTAAGCTGCTGAACAGGGCTGGGTAATTTGAGACTTTGAGCTCCGTAACCTAAGTGAGTACCCTGCCACAGTCACCCAACAGGTATTCGAAGGAGTCCACACGATTATAATATCAATTTTAAAACAAGACTTCAATCCCCGGGTGCTGAGCAGTTTCTCTGCTGCAAGAACACAGCTTTTCACTATCAGCGTTTTGTGTATCTGACCATGACCAAGCACTGCAGGGTAACAAACAGGGCTGACAGCTCTCATCCTAAATGCTGTCAGAATACATTTTTTGTTTTCTTATACTATCCTGATGCCAGGTTTTTACTTCCCCAGCATTATTACAATAAAAATTACAGTCATGTTGACTTCCTACCAGCATGTTATTTTTATGCTGATGATCATGAAATGAAATGACCAAAAAGGACAGTATTTGAGTTGGACTAAGGTGAATGATGTGTTTGAATCTGCGTTCTCTTTCAAATGTAAAATGCGCTGCTGATGTATTTCTGTTCAAGCCTGTTTTCTTATGGAGACAAGTTCTAAATATGATCCTAAGTCTTTTGAAACACTTTACTGCTGTGTACCTGTCATGGTTAGTTGGAAAAGACTGGAAGAAGGAAATGGCATTTGGGGCAATGACATCAGAATGCAGCTGCCTGGCAACCTGTGGTCATTTTGCTATTTTTGGGATAGTCACTAAGTGGCCATTGGTCAGTAGCCATGTGTCCACCCTAGAGATAGAAAAACAAAGCCACTGAAAGTAGCCTCGGACTGATTTTAGCCATCTCACCAGAGCCCCCCTCCCGTCAAGCATGGTGAGTGATTTGCATGACCACATTCCATCATTCACACATTGAATCCACTGCCCAGCCTTTTTATAAGGAAGACATGTGCTTTCTGCTGTTGCTAATAGTTGTTGCAGGGAAAAATCTTCACAGGAATCCTTTCCCGGGGCTGGGCATGGCCTTTAGGTAGTGAAACCCTAAGACGGTCTCTGGTCTCTGGTCACAGAGGCAATTGTGGTGATGTTCTCTTGGTTACTTATCCCCACTTCCCTTTAAAGTATTCTACTTTTAATTTCTGTGAGTTAATTTTTATAAGGCTTATATAGTTCCTAACTTAAATCTTTGGCCTTTTGTTAACACCTGCAAACATCCTTTTATTTATAGTGATAAATTGCTTCCTGTTTTGTTAGTAAGCTATGTAAACAGAGTGTGCCCAGGGGCAACCTAGTTTTCTTTTATATACTTTAGTAAGCTAAGTTGGGATACTAGAGCAGGATTTCCTTTGTGTTTTATGTGAAATAGATTTAGGTTCTGAGCTTGGATATTTATAAAGAGAGCTCTGACCCTCATGACCTCGGGGAACACAAATAAAGACAGAGTCAGGAAGTGACAGTGAAGCATGGACTGTGCCATCTCTTATTCTACAGAATTAAATGCTACAGTAACAGTTGGTAACTGCTAAGGCTAAAGATGTTACACCCTTCCTAAAATAATACCAAGGTGGACCTGGCCTGAGGAGAACTGCCCACCTAGCCCCTTAGTGCCTTTCATACCTGCCTGGGGTCATTGACAGAAGCTGAGTATTTGCCTCTCCTGTACTTCCCCACATCTAAAAGCACCACACACACTTCCTTTGTGAAATGCCAGCAGATTTTAAGCAGCTCTTCATAAGTCTGTGGATGGCTGTGACAATGTGTAGTAGTGGGGTCTGAAGCAATCTATGGAACTTTGATGAATTAGATCCTACAGGCTGGCTTATTATAACTTCATTCATACACCTACCATCCCTCATGCAGTACACCCCTCACGTAGTGATTGTGCAAAGGCAGTGGAGGTGTGCCATGACAAGCCACCTGTGCCATCGTGTTATCTGCAGTGACTGAAGAGGGTGGAACAGAAGTTTGTAAAACTGCGAGACAGAATCCTAAGCAGAAGCAGCAACAGCCTGGCTAGAGCTCTGTTTTCAGCACTTCTAGAATCACAGGATTGCAGGCTATTGCCTTAGTCCTGGCTTCCCAATTATAACAGACTGGTTAGTAACATGGAGTTTCTAAAGGGCTTCTCACGCATTACTGCTCTGTGACTCTACTTCATTCAGAAGCAAGACAACAGCTGACTCAAATAAAAGGTGATATGGTTATTTAGATCAACTCTTACATTATGGGAAATGATTTGGTAAGTTTTCAGTTAGGGGTTGCAAAAGAGACTTCAGAAATAAAGACATATTCTTCTTTGTCTTTGCAAAGGAGATCACGTGTTGTGAAGTTCAGGATGATAACTTCTGCTCCTGGAAACCAACAGGAACAGGTCAGCTGTCAGTACAGTTGCCAGGGTGAGGACTTCAGAATGGAGGCCTGGTAAAAGAACACCTTTAATCCTATCACTTGGGAGGTAAGTGCAGGTGTTCCAAGTTCACTTATGGACTCCATAGCAAGGCCCTGTCTCAAAAAACAAACACAAAACCAAAAGCTGTAGTTGTGGGACTTGGTATCTAGAAGGGCAAGGTAGCTTAGAAGGTATCTGAGTTAGTGATCTTGATCAAATCCTTATTGTTTTTCTATAATTTTAAATACATGAACTGGTCACCACAGGTGGTTTCTTTTGCTGTTTGTCAAGCTCTGGGTTTGGCATATGGTAGGCAAGTACTCTAGCACTGAGCTAAACTCACATCCTTAGCAATGGTTTCTGAGATAGGTAGCCATGTATAACTTTAATCTCTTTGTTCTAATTTCTAAGGCATCAAGAGGACCTGCATTGTGTGCAAGTATGTCGGGCCTTTTCCATGACTGTTAAGGAAGGAACAGGGTTTGCTCATCTCTACCCTGGCCCCTTGCTTTCATCTCTTCAGCAGATAAACCTGTTGTAATGACAGGGAAGGCCTTTTTTAGTGATACTTGTAAATTTCCTACTGAGTCATATGCTGGGGTCTGCTGGCACCAGGGCTAGCAAGAGCTGGTGTGTGTTCTCTCTTTGCAACTCTGGGGATGAGGATAACAAACTGTTTAACTCATGCATAAGATCATCAACACTTTGTAGTGCTCTTATATTCCCCAAATCTTCAAATGCGACTAACCAGGTTTTGTTTTTTTTTCTTTTTCTATTTGCCTTCTTCAAGTTAGCCGTTAACTGTTGCCCACGGAGTCAACACACCTTGTCTGTCTGCTTGCAAAGGGGACTCATCTAGCTCTGCTGCTTTGATTATGAGAGCTCCTGAGGGGGCAGGCTTACGTTGTAACCTTCACCAAAGTCAGAGAGAACTATGCCCATGCAGTGGCTCCAGGATGGGCCTGGAGTTAGCTGCCGGACCTCATTCCGATTCTTCAGAATGCCTTTGCTGGCAGCTTGTTTAAAGAGAGCTACACAGATGCCCTCTGCTCACTGTACTGCTTAGAGGATTTTGAAATCCTTAGAAAGGTACTAACGTATGGAATTGAGGACAGAAATAAATAATACACACAAAATAAATATGTAACATTCCCAAAGATAGTGCACAGAATGGACACTTATTTCTTAATGAGTCCCAATAAGGAGCAGAGAATGATTACTGAGGTTTCCCTGAATCTGTGTTACTGTGTAAGTGCATGTAGGGAGGTGGATTTTGGTTTCAAGAGGACTGTGTGTAATGTGTTCATGTTAAAGCTTCTTAAGGAGCTCATGTTCAGTGCAACTGCCTGACCTTGGAATAATCACAAGCCAGACAAATGACTTCAGGTTATTACCTGTGACTAAGCCTTGCCATTATTACAAGCCTCCTTCCCAAGCCAGTAACTTCTGTTGTGTGCAGGATGCTATACGTTAGAACAATAATTATACAGAAACCGAGTTTCCCATTGCATAGGGAACTTAGCATGTCCCAGAATGGCCAAACACAATGATCTCATTTGCTTTGGTGGTAGAAGTTAGGAGCTGATAAGCATTCCTAGATTTGCTTAATCTACTAATCTAGAAGTATGGCACTTGCTACATCTATTTTCTGTTTCGGATATGCCTGGGGGGGCTCATTTTATTCTCCTCTCCAAAAATCCAACTTCTGAGATCACCATCCAATAGGCAAAGATAGGCAGGATGCTTCAGGTCTTTAGGGATGAATGGAAAAGACTTAGTATTTTGTACCTGCAATTTCTTCACTCTTTTTTTGGTATCTGATCTCTAGCCTTTGCTGAAAGTCCTGCTTCTAGACCAATGTTCATCTACCCACAGATAGAAAGGGTCAGCCTATAAATGCCCACCCATCCCACCTCTTGAGACAGTGTCTCACTGTGTAGCTCTGGCTGCTCTAGAATTTGCTATATAGACCAGGCTGGTCTCAAACTTGCCGAGATCTACTTCCTTTTACTTGCCTGATGCTGGGATTAAAAGTGTGCACCAGCACACCTGCGCTTCGCCTATCATCTTTTAGAACAGGGCTGAAGTCCTATAGACTCAAGAGGAGACCTTGGCAGTATAGAAAAACCATTTAAGATTAGGGGATACAGTCACAGTAGCTTTTGTGGATCACCACTACCACACCCAGGCACCATGAATTACTTATAAATAAAGTTTTATTGGAAGAGAGCATGCTCACACACTTAAATATTATCTATGCTGCTTTTATGCTACAACTGCAAATTTGGATAATTGCCACAGAGACAGACAGCATGTCACACAGCCTGGAATGTTCACTATCCAAGCTCTGGCTTAGAACATTTTGCTTTGTGTTCTTTCCAACAGGCAAGCACAGGAGTGTGTGGTCTCGGCAATAAGCTTCTGGAGTAGTTTGACCTCATTCTGCTAGACCACTTCCCTGAGATGGACAGTTTGTTTTTCCCAACCTGGCCAAGGCTCCAGCTTTGATGTCAGAAGTGGGAAGTGGAGTCTAGCTGGCAGGTTGGCAGTTTCTAAGCATAGATATCTTTATGTACAGCCTGGTTGGTCTTCATGTAGAGAGCAGAGTTCCTAAGGGTCACAATCCCCTAATAATATATCCCAATTGGCATACAGTCTGCCACTTGTAACCTTGAAATTTTTGGTGTCCTTTAAAGATGGCTCTAAGTGCACAGAAAGTAGCTACTGCTGCTTTGCAGTTTTAAGGAATATATAACTTACTAAATGTATACTGTCTGAAGACTAGGTTTTACTGAAGATTTAGTGGTCAACTTAAAAACGTACTTTTTATAAGCTTTTTAAATTCAGAGCACTTATAAAGTACTTTAAGTTCATTTATAAAGAACTTAACTATTGCAATATTTTATAATTCTATTTATTAATTTAATAATGTAATATCCTTTAAAAATACCCAGAATGTATAGCAATCAGTATTTCAGTAGTTGAGACATTTTAAATTTTTTTTTCTGTCAAATTATTCAATGACTGTCAAATTCTGGAATATTCTGAATTTCATAAATGAACACCTTCTCTGCAGATTCTTTTTTAAAAAATTTATTTCTATTTTATGTGCATTGGTATTTTGCTTCAATGTGTGTCTGTGTGAGGGTGCTAGATCCCCTGGACAGTTGTGAGCTGCCATGTGGGTGCTGGGAATTGAACCGGGATCTTCTGGAAGGGCAGTCAGTGCTCTTAACTGCTGAGACATCTCTCCAGGACCTTCTCTGAGGATTCTAATTCCTTCATTGCTTGGTTGAATCTATAGTTCTTTAGCAAACATCTTTACATTTGGCTTTATAGGGATTTTGTTTTCTTTTATTGATATATAATTTGATAATTTCACCCATTTAAGTGTAATCCAATCTCTCTCTCTTGTACAGTCACAGAGCCATGAACCTATCATCATCACGTAGTTCTAGAATATTCCGCCTAGAAAAGAAATTCTTGATTAGAAAATCCTCCTTCAGCCAGTCTCTATGAGTTCTAATTTGATTTTCTACTAAGACTTTGTATGTTCTGAATATTTCCACACATAGAAAGCGTACACGTTCGGCCCTCATCCGCACATTGTAATCTGTATTAATCATGCTTCCCTTTTTATGGCTGAATTGTGGATATGGACAACGTTCCCTTCATTTATCCGTTTGTTGGCTTATAGACATTGGGTTTTTCCCCCTCATTTTGACTATTGTGAATGGTGTTGGTATGAAACATGTTCAGGTTTTTCGTGTAAATACATTTTTTTTCCTCCCTTATCTCTTTCATGAGTAGAATTTCTGAGATTTTATGTTCATCTATATGGTCAAATGTTCCTATCTCTTTTGTAAGGCTATGTATTTGTGTGTGTGTGTGTGTTTCTGTATATTAGAACATCCTTGCATTCCTGACATAAAATCAACTTGGTCATACAAATATTCTTTTTAAATATGTTTTTTGGTTCATTTGCTAGTATTGGAAATTATTATTTATTTAAATGATGATGATGATGGTGTGTGTGTGTGTGTGTGTGTGTATGCACCCATGTACTCAGAGCACAGCTGGTACTTTCTAACATGTAGGTCACGGGTATCTAACTCAGTGCTAGGCTTGGTGGCAAATTCCTTCACAAGATGATTTATCTTGAGAACTCTTAGTGGAGGATTCCTGTATTTATAGTCACAGAAGATGATGGCCTCTAGTTTATTTTCTATATTTTTGTCTAGCTCTAAGATCATAGTAATCCTGGCCTTGAACAATGGGTTGGAAAGTATTTCTCAAGAAAGATTGTTCATTTAAAAAATACTTTGTAGATCTTAATCCTGGTCTATTATTGTGGGTCAATGTTTTGAGTACTAATTCAATGCCTTTACTTGCTAAGGCCTATTCAGATTTTCCTTTTTTTTTTTTTTTTTTTTTTTTTTAAAACTTCCATTGTTGATTATCCTTTGAATGTGCACATCTAATCTGGAGTTAGATCTAACTCACAGAGTGTATACATCCAATCTACATCAAATCTGGGCTCTCTAGTTCACAGAATGGGCACAGCTAGTCGGGGCTATCTAATTCACTGGCAGGCAGTTTTCATGACATGCCCTGGTGATTGTATTTCTTTCTGTTAGATCAGCTGGTAATGGCTCCATTTTCAACCCTCATTTTGTTGACTTAAGTCTTCCTGTTTTACTTAGTCAGTTGGCTACACTTTGGTCAATTTTGTTGATATTTTCAATGAATTTATTTTTTATTTTATTTATTTTCTCTCTCATCTTCCTGATCTCTATTTCACTTACTTCCAGACACATTTTTCTTCTTTTTTTCCCTCTTGCTGACTTTACACTTTTTCTTGGATTCCTAAGGTTAAGCCAACCTTTTCTTTTTATATTTGAATTAGTCCTTTGATAATTTTGTCCAATTGTTTTGATCATATTTACCTTTGCAGATCCAACCTCCCCCTCCCTTTTCACCCAAGTTTGTACCCCTCAATGAAGGCCAATTTGTGGTATCCAAATATTCTTTGATCTGCGGCCTTCCACTGAAGTGTGTTCCACTTATCAGGGGCTACACTCTTTCAGAAAACTGACCCTTGCAACTTTCGCTTGGATCACATGCCCAAATGATTCTGTTTTAATCTCTTTTGCTGACTGATTTGAACACAAGGAGTTCTATAATCTTTTCATGTTATTTTTTCAAGACAGAATCTCTTTTTAGTACAAAAAGGAAGTACAGTTAGGTACATATACCTCACAGCTTGTAATTTCTACATTCACTAGTGACAACAACATACAATAAGATGCAAAAATAAAAATGTTAAATAATTTGTTTTTCATCCAGATCATGAGTCTTAAGTTTATAGATAAACTGAAGGAGGAGGGGCTGGCTTACTTCTTTCTCTCTCTCACCTATTTAACTAGTTCCATAGTTTGGATGGTTAATGGCTTACTTCTACCACCATATTTTGAGAACCAGAAGTGTGTGGCTTAAAGATCAAGAAGCCCAATGTAAAGTTTCAAGAGGTAGAAATCATCCAGTGGTTCACAAAGTGGAAATATGCCTTGGTAGAGCAAAGCAAGCGAGCTCAGAGGTTCACAAGGCCATCACGGTGAGGTCTGGCTTATAGGTAGTTGGGGCAAGATGTGAATGCTGAAGAAGGGGCTCTGGAAGCTCTGGACAGCTATCTGTCATAAGAGGATGAAGCTAAGATATAAAGTCTGAGCACAGGGCTGGTACTTGGAGAAGAAAAGTAAGTCTGGTTGGCTAATGAGCTCAGGATCGCATGGCTCAGGACCCAGAGCCTAGGTGTTCTTCAGTGCTGTGAGTCATTGTTTTCTTACACTGGGCATTATAAAGATTCCTGTACAAATTAATGAGAAAGATATCAGACTTGATAGAATAAAACATCTCCACAAGTCTGGGGCAAACTCCGTTTTCAAAGATGCTAACCCCAACTGGATTATTTTTCTCTAAATTTTTCATATGGAATAGAACGTAGTTCCTTGGGGACATAGACAATGAAAAAACTGTTTTTTTCTCTCTATATTGCTGGCCACAGAAGATACTCATTAATTTCTTTTAAAAATGGACTCAAGAGCTGAACTATTGTGACAAGGACAGCACAACAGGTCTGTGTTTCGCCCAACACTGTATGGCAGTAAGGAAAGAACACTATCGGAGCAGAGTAGAGCTCTAATTAATCAGGTCAAGGTTTCACTCAGAAGGCTGATCTCATAAACAGTTTCAAAATGTAGGTCTAATTGGTTTAAACTCTATTACACACATGCCCCCAGGCAGCTGCAATGAGTTGTTTTGCAAACAGAAAGGTAAACAACCTATCCTGGAAAAGAAAACCACTCCAAAAACCTACAACCAACAGGACACTTGTGTTTGGAGCTATTCCTTTAATCCGTGTCCAAACCAAGCATCTAACTCTTATCTTAGAGAATGGAAAGGACTGACATACCCAGAAAGGGAAGCCTCGCTTGTCTTTGCATGCAGGTGCATGCAGCCTTTTCAATAGCAATCTATAACATCATTAATTACAGAGGCAGCCAGACTTCAGCCCTACACTATTTCCTTCATATCTCTCCCTCCTCCCTGTAACCCTTCCACTTCACCCATGCAGAAGGGCACTCCTTCTTAGAATCAAACACTTCTGGGATATTATAAACACGATTCTTTTGGGGGATAGTTTTCAGTTATAATGCATCTTTACTTATGGAAGCAGATACTTGAAGATCTCTCTCTCTCTTTTTTTTTTCTGGTAGTACAATGTGACTGTTTAAGAGTCTTACCTATATGGATGGGAGCTAGTCAAATATGTACTAGACAGGAAAGGGGGCTAATGAGCGAAACCCCCAACACCTATCAGAGACGACCAATTACCTTGTCTGAAACCCAGGCTTGTAAAGCTATCAGTAACTTATAAAATGGTCTGCTACACAGGAGTAAAATGTTGCTTCAATGACTTGCCTAACTAGATGCAGTCACCATGAAATTGATTCTTTTAAGTTTTTTTTTTTTTTTTAAACTTAATAGCCATTAACTGTGCATATTGATATGGCTGGCTGGCTATCCTGGTATTATAAAATGCAGGATAAAAATATAAGTTCTGCATTTTATGAATGAAAGGGGGTGAGCTCTTGAAAAATAAAAACAACTCATTAATTACCAGACAGTGGTGTCTGCCTCAGTAGCTGAGATGGGCCAACACAGATTACGGCCCTATTGTCACCCTGAAAGCTTTGCTTAGATTGCTAGATATGTTCCCAAGGCACCCCAATTCTGAGTACATGCTTTGTGTTGTAGAAAGCATTTCTTTCCCACAATAACCTTTGCTGTGTCAAGAGAAGAAGGAGAAAGACAATGGTATGTTTCAAAGCCACCATTTGTCACACAGAGAGCATCACATTTGTTCTCACAAAGACTTATTTTATACAACATTCTGCGCCTGATGTTAGCTGACCTGTGAATGACAGTTTCAGAACCTATTTTGTATTCTTGAACTTTCTGAAAAGTCCATTGCATATTATAAGTGATTTTTGGCTATGGCGCCTATTCAGCCTGCTTGATTATGTTGCTCTAAGCTACAAACAGACATTAACCAGTTGGTTTCCAATCAGACAACCCAGAGGATATGCTTCAATTCTGTTGGGTCTAGTCTCTTTGCTTCTCCAATATGCAGTTCACTTAACCACTGTTAGCGCCTCAATACAAAAGAGTCTCTCTTTGATGCCATAAAATATAAGGCAATAAACACAGCTAATCAACAGTCACAGAGTATTGCATACACAAAAATTCTCAAAAAAAAAAAAAACCCTCAACACACTAGTTTATATTTTCAACTTTATCTGATTTCCATAATGGATGAGGTGTCCACTGAGGCTGTGGGTCTGAGAAGACAGCAGCAATACCAAATCCAAGTAACATGTGGAATCCAAATAAACATGGTCAATATTGGCCTGTGGCACTATGGCAGCATTCTGGCCTAAGAAGACAACATTCAGATGTTGGAGCAAATTCAAATTCTTGGGCCTTAAGCAGGAGACAGACAAATATGGCAAGCAATGAGTTGTTCAGTTGCCAGTGGATGGTGCCAATGGCTCTGTCCAGGGATGTTCCTGTCAGCAGTTTGTCATCTGGGTTCCAGCAAGGAGCTACAAAGGAAACAGGAGGAAAAGAGGAAGGCGTGGCAGGGCAGAGGAGGGGTTGAGAAAGAACAGCCTGCCCACCTCTCAGCACCACACCTGACCAAGGGGGACAGGTAACACGACCTTTCAACTGACTGAAACATTTTCAGTCATGAGGAGAAAATTTCTTTCTCTGCTGGCAACTCAGCCAGGAGCCTCATATCCTGGCAACTTAGAAATATGAGCTTGGAAAGAGGCATCCCAAAGCAAGAAAAGCTAAGTGGTAATCCATCCTAAGGAATTTTAGCAGAAACCCCACAAAGAACCAGTTGAAGATAGTTTTAAAGCCCGTGAAAGGCAAGACTGGAGCTCATCACCACAAACATAAAGAGAACACGAGAAAGGAAGGTACAAGAAACTACGGACTATATTTCCAACAGTGCTGTTCTCGTGGCCCAGGGTCAGTCTTTGTCAGTCTGCAATTAGTTGAAGCTACTAGTGATCAACCATGGGATGAGGAGAGGCAATCATAGTTCGCAGGGGTCATCAAGCAATGCTAGGGATGCTTACTGGCTGCCACAATGGGGGAGAGGGCTCTAGTGGGTCTGGACCAGTGTCCTTGGTATACATTTCACAGGGAGATCGCTTCCTCCCCTCAACAAGAACTCTCATCGAAGAACACAGGTTATGTTAATGATTCAGTTCTTGGTTGAATGGCAAGAAGCATTAGGCTCTTCCTGAAAGTGAGATTTAGAATCTGAGCTGGACAGGTAGACAGCAGAGGGCAAGCAGTATAGGGGATGCTTTCCCACCTTCTGCCCCTTTTTGTTCAAGGTGAATGACCAACAGGTATCAGCAGGACCAAGTTTGTATACCTCATTCCAGACTGTAACTAGTACAGCAAGGAAACTGCCACCATCTGCTCACCCTACACAGTCACTGCTTCTGGCTAGGGGACAAAAGAAGGGACTTAGAACAAGTCTTATATAATAATGGGATGGCCTGGTAGACATTTTGTGAGTTAAGTCAGCGGTGATATTTGCCACATAACTAACCTAAGAGACTGACGATGAAATACAAAGCCATCACAGGTAAGAACAAAGCTTTGGTTAATTTAAAAACAATACACAGCTAGAATAAAGGCTCTGTTGATCAGCTTCCTCTTAATCATCTAGAGTTAGCTGAGTCTTCATTGTCCTGGTACAAGATGATGCTTGAAGCCTCCCACACAATGGGTTTTGACAGGCCATGCAAAACCATGGCAGATGCTCATGACTGGTGGACTGTTTTTCTGCTATGTCTGCTCCTAGGTTGCTTCACAATTCCCATGGCAATCATGCTTGTTCTTATCATTAAGTAGCTTAATTAATGTGATGCCAGCAGATGAAATATGAACTTAAAAAGATAATGTCTGTTTCTATGAAAATATAAATGGAAGGTATTCAAAGAACTTAATAAAGTGAAGTCATTAAAAACAAACTGCTCTCGAATTAGATTTCAGTAATACATTTTCCAAAACTGATAAAGGATTGGAAGGGAAGACTGCTTCAAGTATCTTTATCTCATGGTTCTATTTTAAAGAAACAAAAAGCTCAATGAACATCACAGGGGAATGGCCACACTCTCTACAGTGTTAGAAACTGACACAGAGCTCATGCTAGTGGCCAAACATTTGAGAAAACCCCTTGTCTTAGTATGGAAAGATCAGTGTCACCGGTATGTTTAAGTTGAAAGGAAGAAAGAGAGAGAGAGAGAGAGAGAGAGAGAGAGAGAGAGAGAGAGAGAGAGAGAGAGAGAGAGAGAGAGAGAGAGAGAGAGGGGAGAGACAGAGGAGAGAGAGAAGCTAGTTAAAATAATGCCCCATTTCAATCAATTCTTTTCTGTTTTCCAGTGCTCGGAAAGTAACCCAAGGTTTAACTGAT
Organism: Phyllotis vaccarum; assembly: GCA_033318265.1. Taxonomy (NCBI): domain Eukaryota; kingdom Metazoa; phylum Chordata; class Mammalia; order Rodentia; family Cricetidae; genus Phyllotis; species Phyllotis vaccarum. Next base: position 46,659,214 of record JARWLC010000012.1, on the reverse strand, counting down.
TTATTGACTGATGCTAGGCAACCACACTCCCAGCAGCACCCACATTTGACTAACTGTTCAACTACCAATTGAGACGGGGCCAGTGGGCTGCTGTGGACTCATAGCTCTAGATTGCCAAGCACACTTTTCATGTGTCTGAATCAAAAGCTGTCTCAGAGGGGAAGTCATTAACACTTGCTGTGGATTGAGGTTCAGGGTGCTATACAAAACACGATCACTGTCAGAACCAGTACTCGTGTCTATCACCTCACATCCTTTGGTGAAGGGAAGCAAAGTCCAAATAAATGAAATTGAAACGCTCAAACCCACACTCACATATACCCATGCCATAACAGTTTCCTTGGAAACAGTCACATCTATAATCATGTCTTTCAAACACAGTTTTAGTAAATGCTAAATACCATGAATGAATTTGAAATCTTTCTGCTTCCTCCCTCCCTCCCTCCCTTCCTTTCTTCCTTCTTTCCTTCTTTCTTTCCAGGGTTTTCCCTGGAAAACAGGAATTGTCCCTGGCTGTTCTGGAATTCCTTTTCTGCTCTGTAGACTTGATAGGCCTTGAGCTCAGAAATTCATCTGCCTTTGTGCTGGGATTAAAGGTATGTGCTATCACCACAGGGCCTTGAAATGGTGTTTTCTCACTAGAATTTAGGCCTATTTTCTAGGCCTAGAAACAGAACTATAAAGTACATGTATCAATGGGGAAAACGACCCCGTGCTTTTCTTAACCAATGACTTGCATCATCATCTCCTACACTTAAGAGTTCTCTAGGCAACAGGGAATGTTAGTACTTTATAGAAAAGCACTATGCTACTTTGAAGTTACCACATTTCTTTGAAAACTTCTCAAATTGACTTTTCTATTTGCAAAGTGATGATTCTATGATACGGCTTGAATAAAACCTGTTAGGTGCCAATATGAGAAAAATGATGATTTTTGCCTAGTACCAATTTCTTAAAATACAGTGTGGGCATCAATATGGAGGTAATATACATTAATTCATAGACGTGGCACATAATGCTATATGCTCACATATGTTAACTTCAGACAAGGAGTTATTGGATATTTTGTCTTTATCATGTTTAACATAAAGGACCTAGACTCAGCATTCTTAAAATAGATTTACAAATGTTGGGTGCCCAGATATAATCTATTCTTTCATGTAAAAAGAAAGCTGTATTTGAGAAACATGTTCTTTTTTATTAGACTCCAGCTTTTCATCCAGATCGCGAACACTCAAAAGCTGCACATTTCTTGGTAGTTAAATACAGCATAAGAGTTTTCATCAAACATCTGGGAAATCTGAGATCTCTGGCAGCTGCTGAAATACTTGCATCTGACCTCTTCCACAGCGCTATAGATGGCTGACATCAAGCGACCTGACCACAGGCTCTACCGCTCTTTGGTGCCCCTCTAGTGGGAGCCCAGTCACAACATTTTAGACCAGTGACAGAAAGCATCATACTTTGGGCTGGGGGTTTGCTTGGTTGTGAAGGAAAAATGACTCCGATCATCAGGAAATGAACTGGAAGAGACTGGGCAGGAGTTCTGTCGGAGGTGGAGACAGACATGAGCTAACCCAGCTTTTTGCACTCATACAAATTAAGTTATTAAGGCAAGGAATTATTTCAAGCACCAAAAGACACAATTTATTAACTAGCACTTACGAGAGGATTAAAAAACAGTTGTCTAAATGAGCAAATTTTCTTTGCAGGCACGGCAATGAAATGGCCTGCTTATGCTTCTCATGGTTTTTATGAAGCATTACAAATTAGACACATATTCCAAGTTAAAGCAGCTCATTTGTGCTGCATCATAGATGCTTAAAAATATTCCTATATCTGCACAAAGCATGGAAAGTGCTCTGGAAAATCATGAATCCCTTGCACACCCAATATTCCCCCTCTCCAATTCTCCCCATCTGCCAGCTGGGTTTCATTTTAAGAATTTCACACTGAATATAAAGTGCTATTTTGACCATGTGTCTCCAGAAATGTGAATTTATAGTCTATTCAGCTTGCATGGAAGTGATTGACAGAGAGAGATTAACCAACTGGATGTCAGGAAGCAGTGATTTTCCAGGTTACTATACTCACATGTGGGGCTAGCAAGAGTATAGCTTCTCAGCAGGGGACTTACTTTCTATTTAACTACTAAGTGACCACTATGTCTGGAACTCTTTGTTTTCCTACATACCACATTCATCTATTTTCACATCTGTGAAATGGGAATACTACAGCCTTTCTTAGACACACAACTGCATTTCTAATTACTGGTTGTCTAATCTGAGAAGTAAGTCATTGAAAAGTATGCATAGGTAAACTTCCTGTATGTCTCTGTGTCTTTTGAGGGTGGAGGAGACTAGAGAGAATGTGCATGGAGAAAAAATAGACAGGGGTTGTCTTCGTGTTTCTTTAATATAGGCATACTATTTCAGCTAATGATACCCCTCAAACACAGAAAATGTTTTCTGCACACAGTATTCTGGAGACAGCTGGAAAGCTTGGAGCATCTAGAAATGTTTCAAATATCATTGCCATGGAAGCTCTTCCATATTAAGCAACTTCTCTGCGACTTAAAAAAAAAAGTTATTCATCTTGCATCAGACTTCTAGTGCTCAGGTGTTACAAGATACGAACATGATATTACTCACACATTTGGGTTTCTAAGCTTGCCTTTTGCACCTTTAGCAACAGACGCTCCATATGGAATCTCGTGGAGTAGAATCAGACTATGTTCCTGTGCATGAACTGGCATCTTGGAGCCCATGCCTTATAGAGGAACACCTAGCCCAGCCCCTAATATCGGGATGAGGGACTTGGACCTACCTCAAATGGACACACCAGACTAAACTGACCCACCTTGGGATTCGTTGCCCTTCTTGGGGAAAGGATGGGGGATGGGGCCGGGGAGGCTGAGGGAGGACTGGGGAGGGAAGGGAAGGTGAGCAGGGTATACATGAAAAACAAAACAAAACAAAGACCCTTTAAAAAATATTTTAAAAAAAGAAAGGAAAAAAAGAACATTTAAATTATAGTAACATGCCCACTTCTGGAAGGCAGGTGCTTTTCAGGCAATCAAGTACCTCTCAGGAGTCTTCACTTACTACTGAAAAACTAGACTCCAGCTTACCAGAGTTCAGCGCTCAGGAGAGAATCTGCCATTATTAGTAGTTCCAGAACACCCGTTCTCACACTAGAAGTGATAGCCCTCACCCTCATCTGTTGGACTGTCATTTGCATGAAGGGACATTTCGAAGAGATCACCAAAGTGCCATGTCCAGAATATTTCTCTGGCATCACACAGTCTTCTTAGAAGTCAGGTTCCGTCCACTTTACTCTATATGGTATTTCAATGCTTGAGTCTTAATTCTGTTTAGTTCAGAGTGGCACCATTAGGCATTCCCACCAGAAATACATACAAATTTCAGTTATCATACATTCAGTAAAAACCTGGAGTCAGGCCTAACATCTAACTAACTGTTATATATACATATATATATGTATATAATATACTGTGCAGTGGTTTGAACTTGCATTTTATATCTCTGATGACTACTGAGGTTGAATATCTGTTTTACTGGCCAAATGATTTACAGTGTCTACTAATTTTGGTAATGTTCGTTCAATTTGTTGAATTTCCTTGTGATAGCTTATGTTTGATATCATGTCTAACAATAATTTGCACCTAAACTAAAAAAGATCAGAATACCATTTAATGTGAAATTTTGTCATGGGTTACTCATTAGATTACTCAGGTGTCTTCCATGGGAAGAAAACCATTCAGAACTATGCTAGTACAGGTTTCCCTTTGAAGACAAATCCCTTTTTCCCCCCTGTAATGAGAACAATGTTAGAGATCATGATTCCTCAGCTCTTTCATTTTCCCCAAACTCAATATGAAATTCAATCGGAATAGTGATTTGACTTCTAGAGTTGGTGTTAGAGATATCTCTCCTGGGCCAGGAATCTGGGTCCACAGAAGAGCACAGCCTTAGCATGCAGGGGCCCTAGCTCCAATGCCCAGTAAAACACACACACACACACACACACACACACACACACACACACACACACACACGAGCAAATCTCTTTTAGCAAACTCCAAAGGGCTGATCAATTGCTTTGTTATTTAAAGCAAATGATGCTCTGAATGGCATTTTACCAAATTTCCCTTCTCATCTGTGGTTCAGAGTTTGCATCCACTTGGGGTTGTAGGGAGATGAGATTTTTGACTATAATGTACAATTCTATCTTCTATATATCAGATGTCACCTGACATTTTAAATAATTCCATGTGATCAATCTAACAACACTCTAAAATAATCTTTCAGTGAGGTGAAGGGAAATTTAAGGGAGAGGGAGGGGTAAAGCTAAAGTCTATTTAGCCGTAAGACTCTTACTAAACTCCATGAGATCTAGTTTCCATGTACACACACACACACACACACACACACACACACACACACACACACACACACACACAGAATACATGTATAGAAGCCTGTTTCTACTTTTGGGCCTCTTTATTACAGTCACCAAGGCAACTCCTTTCCCACATGACAACACTAGACATCTAGCCTTTGAACTTGTGACAGAATCTGAGTTCAGTGATGGCGGCCAGTCTATGGCATGAGTCCCCAAGAGGCCAGAAATTGGTAGAATAGGATTCCTGGGTGATCTGGGTTCAACTGGCTGCTACCTGCCAGATATCCTCCTGAGAGCTCAAGATACAACAGCCTAGAAAACAGAATGGCTCTAAACTCTTGGCCCTTACGGTCTAGTGAGAGAGGATAACACACATGAAAAGCCAGTGAAATACCATCTGACATGCTAGACAATGATAGAAAGGACTTGAAAAATGAATCATGGGGTCCATAATACACAGCAGGGTGGCCCATCTTCCACAGAGTTCTTGTACTTCTAACTTTCTAGCCAAGTGGAGTTCAGTCAACTCAAACCTCCCTGGTTTATCATCTCTGTGCTTGCTTGTTAAGGTGCTTCTTTTAGGGCTCTCTCCCTGTCTTCACATGGGAGACAATCCAGTGTCGCCATTAACTGGATCAGTGGTAGAGCTATTTATATTCCCATTTCACCACTTACTAGATGCTTGATTTGGGGTAAGTTCTTTAACTTCTCTAAGCTTTTCATTCTAAATTAGGGCATAATAATTATTATAATACCTAAAAATAAAAGAATGATACCTACCTTACAGACTTCATTTGCAGGTATATAAAGTGAGTAGGAAAGTGCCTGGCATCTCCTCCGTCCTCCATCAACAGAACTAGAAACAGTTATGCTGAAGACCCAACTCCAATGCCATATCTTACACTCTAACTATTGCAGCTAAGGGTGCAATAGTTACCACCCACTATTATAATATTATATTATTATATATAATAATATTGTATATGATATTATATAATTATATATTATATATAATATTATATATAATATTATAATAGTCACTAGCCCCACATGGTAGCCATTCAGACTATGCTACAATCTTATGTGTGTATACACACACATACACTGATACATAGATGACCCTTCCTCACAACATCACAGCTCCTGAGGACTTATCCATCATACACTTTCCATCTTTATCCTTTTTTACCTGTCCTTTCTTCTTTGTTTCTGATATTTCACCCCGTGTCGATGCCAGAGAATGACCAGGACAAGAAAAGAAAAACACTCTGTAGTGTGTATAACAATCATGAAATCTGTCAGCATTCCTGATTGTCTTCCCTGAGGAAAACTTGCAATAGATGCAAAAAAGATGTTCTCCTAGGACTCACAATCTAACTTGAGAAGTAAGCACTAAGAAAAAACATCTGGAACCAAACAACCACGGTCCTACCACTCGCCTACTCAGTGTCCCAGAGTGCTGTGTTTGCCAGTGTGCCCTGCACTGTTTTCATGGTGCGATGGTTACTTGCCCAACAGATCTATTTAGGAACCTCCTTTCGCTTGCCTGGCTTTCCCTGTCTCCTCTCTCTGAAGTCTCTTTTCTTAACCATGGGCTGATTACTCATCCCATGTCTGCATATCCTTTGATTCTCTGTTCATCTCCCCACTAGAATGGGAATTGTCCAGAATAAAGGTAGACTTGGGGTCTTAGAGAGCTTTTCACAAAGCATGCCTTCTCACTCTCTTGGTTAACCCTGCATCTGGAGCAGAACCATGTGGACCAGATGCTCAGTGCAGGCTTGCTGGACCAACTGCTAACATAATAAGTGGAAGACTACAGCTCTTTCTTCCCTCTTGTGTTCTGAACCTCTGGACAAAGATGCTAGAGCACAGAGCAGGATTGTCTCTCAATTTATTTATTCAGTTTTCTGAGAATGAGTCAGTATGTATGCGGCACTGTGCTATGGAGACAAACAGGCTTTAAAAGACTTACAGACTGTCAGAGTACAAGATTAAAAACTCTCAGGTGTGCTGCCAAGTGTAGGGAAAGGATCAAAGTCACCCTCATCATGTGGGATTTACCTATATGAAAAATCACTAGTGCATTCGAGAGCTGATCCAATTTATAGATTATGAGAAGATAATACAAAAAGTCATCTAACATGTATTTAAACAGTTTCTCTCTAACCCCACAATGGCTCCCTCTATCAAGATCTCCGTTTCTTCGTTCCCCCTCTTTGCTGCTCCTCTCACTCAGGCATCTCCTTTTCTCATGATTTGTCTCACCTCCCCTTGCTTTATCCCCATTATGATCCCAATTTACTCAGGAGATCTTCTTTATTTCCCCTTCGCAGGAGAATCCCTGGATGTCTCTCTTAAGTTCCTTCTGTTATCTTGCTTTTACTTTATGACCCAACCAAGGAGAGATCTCCATCCTACTCATTTCCGTTTGCCTATTTTGGCTGTACAACTTTAATAACTGGAAGAAATGTAAAATGTTAATCATTATCATACTTAATTCTCTATTCTTTTAAAAATCTGGCCTGTTAAGAATAATTTCCCCCAGGACAACATACAACATATACTACAAATTTCAGGATACCAAGGAAGAAAGAGCAACCATTTTGTTCTCAAGTTGGCTTTATGTATTCACCCATTGCTTCCCAATTTGGTTTCTATTCTAAAGTAAAAGTTCTAAAACTCATAAGACACCCAGAACAGATTTAATTAAGAGAACATTTTAAAATTCAACCTGCCTGTATCTACAGGAAGAAATGAAAATACAGAACAGAAAGAGAAATGGAAAATTAGGTCCTGGTCCCAGAAACAGATTATTACTTTTTTTTTTTTTTTTTTAAAAAAAAAAAGAAATTATTAACCAGGACAGAGGAAAGCAACCTTTTAAGGCATTGGTACTCAGCCTGGCCAGCAAACACAGGCCTAACCTAGTATTCTGAAAAATAAATGTAGAGATTCCTGTTTGGAAGAAGTGAAAAGCTAGATGGCAGACAGAGACCCTATCTAACTGCACTCAAAGGATCCTAATGTCCCAAGGACATACAAGGCATCACACAGAGCACTGACAGGCCACTCTGGAAACTTCAACTATGCTAAGAGTTGATCCTTCCCCCCTGCAGTCTGACTTGTGTATTAGATGTGGCCCACCTCTATTACAAACTGAGGCTCAGTAGTCACACTGCTCTATATGAGGCTGTCTACAGGAGAGGGGGTGAATGGGGTGGAGGTGCATAGAGCTTCAGTTTGCTCTGGATTCAGTCTTAGGGGAAGACAACTGTTTTCATTTTCTTTTCTTTCTGGGGAACAAAAGCACCAGATAGGAAATTTGGTCCCTTTGGAAAAGGACCAGCCATTTGTTCTCTAGAAGGCCCTGAAACCAGGGAGATAAGGGAAAGTGGATCTCTGGAATTGCCTGAGAAAAGCCTTTTAGGCCTGACTGTAGCAACTGACTTGAGAGCTGCAACTCATTAAGCATGTCTCTGATATCACTTCAGATATGAAGATTAGTGGAACATGCCGATAGACTGAATCATCAAAAAGTTCTCTTAGGAATTTCAACACAGAAGATTTGATGAAGAATGACTCCATCGGCTCAAGCCTGTATGGGAAGAGATAAGGTGCACATGCCTTGTAGACAAGGGCTTCATTCTTTAGAGATGGGAACTCTGACTTGGGCTCTGCCAGTGTGTACTAGGAGGCTGCACTGACTTTGTGACATTGGCCAAACATAGCGTTCAAGGCTTCTGCCTTCACAGAGCATAGTAATTAAAAATTTGATATTACTGCCATTCCAGGGGCCTGACATCAGGAATCAGAACTCTTTTTTTTTTTTTTTTTAATGATTCCAGTTTATTTTCTCCAACCTATTTTGCTTCAGGAGCAGCCTCATGCCAGGGTCTGGCTTGGGAAGAAAAGCTTGCTATGATGAGGTTTTGCTGATGCTCGGAAGTGGCTTCCCAGTGTCTCAGGCTTATCTCCAGAAGGATTTAGCAATGTTTGGGTCCCTCGCTTGTCAAACTCCTCTGACAGAGGAAGGAAGGGGGCCCTCTTGCTCCATATTTTATGAGTGTGCCATCAAAACGGAAGCCACATTCCTCAAAACACTCTGGGTAAATAGACATGAGGCAGCATCATGCTGACACACGCTGCAGATCCTGAGCTATCAATCTTTAACTGAAACTGGAAAGATACTCTGAGTTGCCCATTCTTAGAAATCACATGGCATATGCCATGAGAACATATGGCCAAGGCATAGCTGAGGCTTCAGCTTGTACCACTGCCAAGAACACTAGACACCAAGCATCTAAGCACTAATGACTCAGGGACTAATACAGGCAAGCCGAGGAAAGGGAAGTAGAGAAACCCAGAAAGGTAGACGCTTTACAGGTATCTGTCAGGCAATGTTTGAATGTGCAAATGAGTGTGGTATCCATTTGAGGGAACATGGGAAGGTGATGTTTCTAAAAGGTAGCAGAATCTCTGCAGTTACAGTGAGGATAATGGAAAGAGTCCTCTGAAGCAGAAGCAGGCCAGCACACTCACAATGCTAAACCCCAGGGATTCAGCTCTGGAGAAACAGCTGCACAAGACATTGGCATCTGGCGAGTGAAACTCAGGAGTTCAATTACCAGGGAGAATATTAGGGACTCAAACCAGGTGAGATTTTTGAATCTATTTTTAATTTGAGGCGCTGATCAGAGCTATGCATTCAAATATGAGAATTGTAATTTGGTGATACTAACAGCAAATAAACAAACAAAATATATTCTCTTTGAAGGTCCCTTAAACTTTAAAAGTATCAAGACAAACTGATGCTCTAATTCCAGTTACATCAGCACAAGTAGATATACAATAATTGGCTTTCTACAATCTGAACTTCCGTCAGGCTTTTATTAAATTTCCTGTTGCTCCTGTCCTCACTTGGGAAGAGGACATCACTGATCCATCTCAGAAGCACCAGGTGTGGAGGAATTCTTCCTTGGCAACTGTATGGGACACGATATAGCCCTCATCACACCTCCTGATCGGGGCTTTTGTCACAGATCACTATCAGTCTCTGTGCAAACAGGAACCATATTGCAAAGATCAGCAGTCACACAGTTTTCTTTAACAACTTCAAGTACCACATTGTAAGTTTCAGAGGTGTGTGCCAAAGGTGTTATCCAATAGACTGCTTAGTAAATAGCAGAAGCCCTCCCGGTCAGATCTGCCAGGCTTGGAAGAAATTAGGAAAGCCATTATAATGAATGCGGAGCAGTCTGTGGAACCTGGGGTATGTGCAGTCCTATGCATAAATGTGAGAGTAGCTAGTCTCTGTGAGAAATTATCTGTTTCTGCCAAGACATCCAGTGCTCCAACTGGGTGCAGAGCAGCACGAATCTGCTTACTTTCTTATGAAAAACAGGAAACAAAGTAAAATTAGCTTTTTCTACCACTAATAAGGGGTTGGGAGTGGGAGGCAGAGATGAAACAAAGATGGGAAGGAGGGGCAGAGAAGGAAAGATGGGCCCAGCACGCTTGTGTGTGCACTTTGAACAAACAGTTAGGGGTAGGATTCTGAGAGCAAAGACCCGAGGCAGGCCCTGGGCAAGGTGTCTTCCTGCCCAGTGACGGCAGGGGAAAAGGGAAGGACTGAGCTGATGTCTCTCCCTGCAACAGTGGGCTCTGCAATTCCCCCGTCGGTACCATATAGCTCATTTGACAGTGACTGCAGACACTGGTATTTGGGTTAAATATCTTTGTTCCTCGTGTCAGCTTGGTCAGGAAAGATTGCTATCTCTTCTAACCATGGGATTGTGAACATGCTGGCCAACACCTCTTGCTCCCTAAATTATTTTAAGATAGGAAAATGATAGCTGTCCCTGATGAGGTTGGAAATACACATTACAAGGTCTTAAGTCCAGTGAGTGTCCTGAGTTGGTGCTCAGATACTGCTACTGTTATGAACAGAATGTACAGCTTCTTAATAGAGAGTTGGGATTTGAACCTGGGGCTAATAACACAGAAGACTTTTTTCTGTTTTGAGTTTTCTCAACTTGTTTCGTTTCCCCCTTGTTTAAACAGATTTTTGTTGTTAAAGATGAAATCTCATGAGAAGGCACTGAACAATCTTTCCTTTCTACAACCAATTTTCTAATTTTTTTTGGAGGGAATGAATGGCAGTCATACTCAAATTATTATTTTACTCTTTGTAAAACAGCCCAAACTTAGAACACCTCCTCCCCGTGTATATAAGGTATGGGTATAGTCATGGGGAAGAAAAAAGAGCCTCCTATGTTATTTTTTGTTTTGGCTCCAACTTTGTGTTGTATGTTGCTTAGTTTTTTTTTTTTTTTCATAATTTACTTTCTTACTGATTGGGGCAAAAATAGCTCTTGTAGGGCTGGACAGATGGCTCCGTGGTTAAGAGCACAGGCTGCTTTGTAAGGACCAGGATTCAGTTCCCCACACCCACAAGGAGGATCACAACCTTCTATTCATTCCAGTTCCAGGTGATCTGATGCCCTCTTCTGGCCTCCATGAGCACCGCACATATAAAAACCACTCATACTCAAAAAATAAATAAAAGCTCTTGGAAAAATGACTCTCCTGTGAAAAATTAACTGAGGTTTTGGCAATCCACGCTATTGCCATAATGGGAAGCATTGTTGTGGTTGTTCAAAGGAGCTCCTGGAAATTGTTTAAAAATACCTATTTCCTTTGTGCCGGTACTGGGCAAGTGCCTTTGGTAACTGAGGCAGAATCTACCCGTTCACACTAACACCTGAGCCTTCCTCTTCCAGGGCAAAAGGCAACACTGCATTTCACAGTCTCTGTCATGGTTGGGAGTGGCCAGGGGCTCCATCTTGGGAATGGGGTACAAATGATAAAGGCCATTTCTAGTCTTAGAGAAGAGTAGAGTAAGATGGAAAGTATCAAGATACTTGGATAATAAATGTCCCCCTTTAATCATACGAGACGATGAGGTGACATAGTGGAAAGCCACCAAGACTGTGGACTGTATGGTACCTCCACGCTACCTTTGCCAATCACATTACTTAGTTCTCCTTATCACACTGCCAGACAATGTGCTATCACCCACATCTAACTCATAGGAAAATGGAGTCTCACAGAGAGGTAAATCATTCACCCAAAGCCAAATAGCCAATGGGATGAACGTGATGCTTAGCCCTAGGCAGTCCTACTGGAAGAGAGTCCAACCCTGCAACCTTGCTAACAGCTATGTGAGCCCAAAGTCACATGGTGGGTAGTCATACTTTTCCTCTTGAGCTTATGTTCCAGGAGCAAGAACATTTTATACTCAAAGTTATCTCTGGTGGAGTTTTGTAGACAATTCCATACAGAAAATGGAAACATTACAACAGGATCTTTAATATGCTGACTCCTCAAAACTACTGTGGCACATCATACTGCTTCCTAACTTTTTGCTATTTAAATCTTTACTTTAAAATAAAGTTCTAATATAGTTCTAGAATCCAGCTTTATGGCCACAGAGCTATGGAAATGTATTGTGTATGTTTAAGGCATGGTGGATCCACCAATCCCTGCTCTGCTCAGTTAAGTACTTCCTACAGCTGGTTTGTTGGGTACTGACCCAGGCAGCCGCTCTGAAAAAAGGAATCCTTATCGGGTCCTCCACTGAGCCACTGGATTGAGTCTCTAATATGCTTTCCTCCAAATTCCAGTTCTTTCCTTCCTATATCTGAAACTATTTATAGTGCTGCAAGATCAATCAACATTCTCTGTCCCTTTGCACGTGTTCAATGACAAGAAGAGAGTCCATGTCCTAGGACCAAGGAATCCGGTATCTCACCAAAAAAGATCCCTGTGACAGATGACAGTGACTCTAATAACTTCAAGGGAACAGTCTTGTGAGAGTCCTATGTAACGATAGTGCCTGATGTGAGGCAAATAGGTGAGATATTTAAGCAGGGCTATAGCACTGACCCTAGGTAGTCAGAATGGAGACTGGCAGAAGAGCTACTGTATGATCCTGGATGCTTTTGATAAGCCAGGAGTTCTCCCCGAGTTGTAGAATTGCAGTAAGTCTTGAGGAAGTCCTGTTCAGTCACTACAGGGTGGGCTTCAAAGGGAAGGACCAATACTCCAGGACTTGACCAACTACTACATGTATAGTGATGCACACAGACAAAATACTGTCTTAGCTTGTGGCAGGTGAAGGAAAGTCAGGCTTGTCAACACCACAGGAAGAGGACAGTCACTTTGATAACTCTGCTGACACAGTACAGACCCCAGGCCAGAAACATACAGAAACAGACTGAAAAGTGTGCGTTCTCTCGGGGGAATGTTGACATTCCTTAAAGAGCATTTCAAGTGGACAGCATTCAGTACATGCTGAGATAGGCCAACTAGCCTTAAAGGAATGCCCAGAGCATACAGAGACTGGGCAATTTCTGAAAAACAGAAAAAAAAGGTTACACCTGACCTAAGAGAAATTTGGTTATTTTGATGACTGATAGAAAAGGCAGCCTTGCAGCACTAAGCAGTATCATCACTACCAACTACCTCCTAATGAAGTCTCACAAGGAGACAGTCGTGTAAGGGCGAACACGTGTCTGGACAGCCAGCCCTTCTTTATCAGTCAAGGTCTGGTCTTCATCACTCCCCCTGGTCAGGTCAGACAAAATAAGACTCATGTAACTCAAACAAAACAAGCAGGACGCTCCCCCCCTCCCATGCCCGAAGAGAGAGAGCCACCAACCTCAACTTGAAAGAAGTTTGTGTTTGTGATTTGATTTGGAAGATCATAAAACTTTACATTTGTATAAAATAGGATGCAGCTGCATCTAAGGGGATGGCTGCTCCCTGTACCAACCCCTGTGAAAGGCTACTTGCTAATCTGAGTGCTGGAGATGAATTATACTTGCTGGAAGATGTCAAATACATGAAGCATTCTGGGGAGTAAGGCAATTCATTGTAACAGGAACCTCCAAGGAGACAGTCTTTCATTTCTGGTGTATTCTTAGGCATGTCAAAACAAAAATCTGGCTATAGAAAACAGCAGCAACACTAAGTTTTAATTTTCTAAAAAGTTTTCATTTTTAAAGCATGATTGTTTCTCAGGCCAGGGGAGCACTGCAAAATTAACATGCTAAAAGATACCTACACATTCGCATGCGCAGTTTCAGAAAAAGACCGAATGAGAAATTCCACGCAGAAGGCAGAACAGCGGGGCCAAATGAGACGTGACTGTGAGTTCTCTTCCTGGTGTTTGGTTAGAACTTTCAGGAAAAGGGGTAATAAAAGTGTCAGGAGGGAGGTATTCGGCCTCCCTGTGTCAGATTTCCAAAGGCCCAGACGCACCTTGAGCAGCAGCTGGGAAGCAGCCTGGCCTCGGTGTCTGCAAAGCTGCCGTGATGCTCCTTAGCCTTCTCAAAAGGCATTCACTTGGTATTTCTCTTTTATTAGCTTAATTTTTTTTTAAAAGCAGATTGTGGCACAAACGACATTATGGGAGATATTCACAATTCGGCTGACGACTCTTCTAGTCTTTCTTAGTGTTATTTTAATTATTCCAAACAGCATTTTAAAAGTGTTTACACGAGTAGAGAATAAGATTCATTCCAAAGAACTGATACGGAAAAGATATTCTTAGAGCCAGGATTTTCAAGCCAGAAGGGGACTTAATTTACAAATCATCTCTTAGCCCCTCAGTTCAGCAGCTCCAGAGACACCAGCCCCAGATGGGTAAAGTGAGTAAACGCGGGTTGCGGGTTAGCTGGGCAGGAGTCCGGTTCCTAACATCTAGGCTCCCTCATGGCCTTTTCCACAATGGTGCTTTTTATTCCTACTCGGGGGTTGCTCTCTCCCACTACACCTTTCCCCAGCTTTACACAGCAACTGGGCTGTCTTTGGGCCATGGTGTCATGTCGTGGAGCCTGGGGATCAGCTCTCTTTGCTGACTCTAATCGTTCTATTGAAGTTCAGCTGAAACTAACACCTTACAGAGAAGCCTTCAGAATGGACACACATAGCTCGGGGTGCTTATTTCTCTCTTCACACTTGACTTCAGCTCTTAGAAGATGTTACATAAGGACTCCTGTAAAAAGTTGCCAGCCAGGACAGTGGTGCTCTTTAAATCCCAGCAGTTGGGAGGCCTGGTGTACAGAGTGAGTTCCAGGACAGCCAGGGATGTTACACAGAGAATCCTTGACTCGGAGGAAGAGAGAGAGAGAAGAGAGAGAGAGAGAGAGAGAGAGAGAGAGAGAGAGAGAGAGAGAGAGAGAGAGAGAGAGAGAGAGAGAGAGAGAGAGAGAGAGAGTTTTCAGAAAAAATTGTTCTGCAAGTCATGGAAAAATCGCTACAATATTAAGCAGAACCAGAACACAGCTTGCCTTAAGGTACTGACCTAATGAGATAAACTACTTGTTCCTACCTTGCGTGAACTATTATTTTTGTAACCTCAATACCTTTTTCATGTAATTTATTGTCACTGTGATAAACATATATGTCTTAGTTCATTCTTAGGAATCAGTAGCACTAAGCTCATTCACATAGTTCAGCAACTACTAGCACCCCAACCCCACTTAGGCATGTCTCCCAGTTTTCAGTGACTGAAGTAATGAAGCGGAGACAGCTCAAGTGGAATTCCCATGTTTCTAAATCCTTTCTTCTTGTTATCTTCATTGGCTCTAAGAATCTCAAGAACAGAGCCTTAACCTTCTTCTACTGCTGTCAAACGCACTTCTATCTACCTCCTACCTTCTCAAGATGTGGCCTTGCACAATTACAAATGAAATTTAGACAGACAGACAGACAAAGGCACCCCTCCTTTCTTTCTCTTCCTTCAGCTATAGACTCTGTCCTATTACCCCTGCTCATCTGGCTCTGTTCAAGCACTCACTCTCAGCTCCCACTCCTTTGCTACGGCTATCACCGTGACTATGCAGGTTTCTGGGCCCTCATTCCATTTTTGTCTCTTCCCTTCACATTTCCTATGCAATTCAGCACAGCCCTGAAAACGCAGGTCACAGATCCATGTCTGGGACCGTGCTGTGCTCTCTGACAAATAGCACGGACAAGAAACTTAAGTCTTGGATGTGTCTGGAGGCACAAGTATAAAGTTACACAGCACAGCCAATATAAAAGCAAGTAAAATGGGTGAAAACAGAATTATCAAGAGAGAGAGAGCAAAAAGGACATGTTGAATGAGGGCTACGGTACTCAAGACTGTCTTTCTAGGGCAGAGATCCCCATATGTTAACAGTCTACATCTGAATTCTGGCTTTGTCCCTTGTCAATGACATGACCTCCAGTTGCCTCATCTATGATAATGACGCCACTGTGTGGACTAAGTACACAGGTTGCACGCTGAGCTCTTGGCTAGGTACTTACTTGTCCAGAAGACATTACATCACGATTGTAAACACTGTGATTTGCCTCCAATCTCAGTCTCACTCTGAGCACAGGGACAGGGTGGCAGCAGTGGCTAATGCTCCTGGGGACTTTGTGGAGGACAAAGGCTTTGAGATCAGCCTTTGGTTTGCTAAAGATCTGAAGAGAACCCTAACTACAAAAATAAATAAATAAACAAATAAAAACCAACAAAAAATGCTTGGAAGATGGGAATGACTTATGGTTCAGACAACATTTTAGATTGAAAACTGGCACTGAATTTGTTTAATATAAGCCTGCTGGCAGGAAGTCTTCGTCTCCCTTCTGGCCGTGGTCTTTCTGCAGGCAACCCTCAGCTACTCACTTGTAGTTTTCGACCCTTGCACAAAGTGTGAATAAATAAAGGATTAGATCCAGCAGATCACTTCAGGTTAAAGAGAGGGAGAGGCTTTGCCAAATACCCTTTGTAAGTGTAGGGCATAAATTGAGACAGAACGCTGAAGGCTTTTACAAACAAGCAGGGCCAGTTACCTAAGTTATATAAATAATCATTGGTGCCTACTCACATATTCTTCTGCTCCTCGCCCTCTCTCCCTTCCCGTTTCCCTCCTAATTTCCTTCCTTCTCTCTTCATAGATTTATGGGGTAAACTCGAAAAAGGTATCTCCAGCCCCTTGTTATTCCAGACAGTGGCTGTCTGGTGACTGCGTCAAGAAGGAACTCTAACAATCTCAGTAGGGTTCACAAGAGGGCCCTGGACAGTCTCTTCCACCATCTTCCTGTGTTTGTGCCAATTTTATAGTGTGTAAAACCTACCACCCTACCCGATGCCTGCTTCACATTCAGAATGAAATGATTTCTACTGTAAAAATGGTGTCATCCAAATGCTCATGAGAGTTTGGATGGCTACTTAAAGTCTAACGACTCTGACAATTTATATGGGCCCATGTATTTAGATTTCAGCAAAACTTGTAATTTTGTTTCTGAAATTTCATTCTTCTGTAAACAGAAATACAAAGAACCCAAGAAAGATCATCTTTAAAGTTTTTATGAACTCAAAAGGAAGCAATTCTCTAGGTCTCTGGTTATCAGAACCATCTAACTCTTTGTTTAGATAAGCATTCCAGATAGGAAATAAGTTCAAAAAGACGAATACATAAAAGCATGCAGATTAGTTAGATAGACTTGAAGGACAGCAGGAGGGAATAAGGGGTAAATATTTTCCTTCAATGGGAGTATTTTAAAGCTCAAGCCCTTGCCCTGAGAAGTCAAGAATTACATAATGCATTGGTGTTTGTAGACACCTAAAAAAGCACAACCTGAACATACATTTCTTCTATGTGTCTAAGAGAAGTCAGGATAGCTGAGTGTCCTCTATATCACTCAGAGACTGCTATTTAAAACAGCATAGCCACAGCTGAAATGTTGTTTTCCTACTCTACATATAAACGAGGAAGCAGTAATTAAAAATATTCTTGCGGATCAGAAATGGATTACCACTTAAAAACATCTCCTCTTCCATGGTGTAACAGTCATTTGCTTTTAGTTCCTCAAAGACAATTCTCTTGTCTGATGACCTTGTTCAGGGAATTGGAACTTGACCAAGGTTATGTAGGGAATGGGGACCACAGTCTCGCACCCTGAAGAGCCAGGTAGACACTAACCTGGCCTCTTAGTCCCAGCACGCACGCGCGCGCGCGCGCGCGCGCGCGCGCACACACACACACACACACACACACACACACACACACACACACACACGGCCAGAAGGCGGAATGAGAAGGTCTAGTGTGAAATAGGGTAAAAAGCAAAAACACCGGCGTCTAAGAGCTTATTCTTGTTGCATGGCCATACCTGCTGCTAACCTCTTTCTTTACTGTCTGTTCCAGAATAAACTGGTCCAGGTCCATTTTATATTAAATACTAACAGGGAGCAAAATAATTTACATGACATTTTTAATGTTAAGGCTCAATGATATTAGATTCCTTGAGACATCAGCAGAAGCAAAGATGGAAAAGCAGCACTGCTCAAATTAAAGGGCCATCCCTTGTCCTACAGTGAAAGAAGGTCCTGGTTTTAGAATCAGAGTTAATCCGAAGCTTAGTCAATAAAGAATATATATTAGGTTGCTCAGTACTCCAGGAAATGCTTCAGTAGATGATTAATACAAGTGCTAAATATAGAAGACATTGCCATGGGCAAGGCAACTCAGGGGGACTGCTGTTTCCTTTCAATGATCTCCTGTAATCTGGATGCTAAAGATTCAAGTGGTTTTATCCCAAGCTAGCTGTCAACTAGCCTAGAGGATGAAAATGTCTATATACCAGTTTAACGTCATAAGTCATCTTAGACTTTAACCCTTATCAATACCCATAAAGTCCCAATTTAATTTCACTTAAAAGAAGATGCATACTAATACAACATGTTATTAATATACACCATTAACAACATGTTTCATTATTTTAAAAGTTTAGGGAGAAACTTCCCAAATGGAATCTTTCCTCTAACTATAAGACACTCTGTCTCAAATCCAGGAGGCAAGCTGTACTTAAGTTTATTTGTTATTTTTCAGTATTTCTTTCAAGCAAGCTTGTAGGATAAGGAAGTGGGCTTCTGTCTATCTCCTATTATTTCCTATATACATGGGCTTTTGGCAAGTCAAGCCTATCCTAAATCATATATGACTTTAGGCTAATACTTAAATTTATAATCTTATGTAGTATAGAATTTCTGAAACTAGGTCTACACTTTGGTGGACTTTGAATTTTGGTGTATGTGTGTGTTCATTTGGAAAATAAGAGAGGGTAGTTCTTATGCATGAAGACCCATTATAGCAAACAAACAAACAAACAAATATCAGCATTACTATGAGAATTCCCACATGAATCAGAATTGTACAAGAAAGAGGGCTTCTTTTGTAAAAAAGAGCCAGGATAAAGACTGCAGAAAACATGTGTTTTTGCTGAGGGTAAAAGCAGGCAGTAGAAAGCTGAACTTAAAATGCTTTGGATATGAACTCCCCCACGGGAGTATAAACCGAGCGGAACTAAGCAACGCCCACAATCCCTTGCCTGCCAACAGCTCCCCTCTGCTTAGAAGAACTTTGCCAATGGCTTTTGCCTCTGGCACAGAGACCAGTAACAAAATGGACCTAGTATTTCCAGGCCCAAGCTTTCTAAATGACAAGCAAGCAAGAGAGAAGAAGGGGGGGGGGGAGAGTCTTGGTAAGCAGATCACCATCTGGCTTGAGGCACAGATTTATGCCAGTGAAATGATGTTACAAAATTATAAACGTTCTGGAAGACTCTGTGCCTTGATCAAAAAGTACTGGCCAAATTTGGAAACTGAAAGTGGGATATTTGTGGTCTTCATCATTTATTGCTGAGTTACAGGTAATGTTGAACAGAGTGTCAGCCTCTGTGTGCAGCAGAACAAACCATCCGAACAGTGATGCCCGGGGAGGGGGGGGGGGGCGGGAACGACACGGGTCGGGACATGGATCACGGAACCGACATCATGATTCCAAAACAGATCTTCACAGAGAAGGCTCCAGTTTTGTTTGGACAACTGCACACGCAGTCTAGTGGTCAGCATCTATCTGTAGAGAGATATCTTGGTTTGCCATGTATATCCTAAGACACTGGACACAGGTGGGCTCATTGCAAAGAATTTACTCTAAATCATTACAGTTTTTCATTTATATATTTGTGTATGTGTGGGTGGGTACATGTATTATGCACATGTATGTAAAAATCAGTGGACAATTTGCAGTGAATTAGTGTTTCACCTCCACCATGTGGTGCTAACGATCAGACTCAGATTATCCAGCCTGATGGCCAGTGCCATAACCCTGCTGAGCCATCTCACCTGCTGTAGAAGGAATTTGTAATGCAAACCATACTATTGCAGACTCAGTGCTATAGTTTATAACACAAAAACTTAAAGTTTTAAATTATTTTTAAAAATTTATATGTATGTGTGCATTGATCACATGTATGTAAAGGATGGAAAAGGGCATCAGATACCCTGGAACTGGAGTTGCAGGTGGTTGTGAGCTGGAAATTGAATTTGGGTTCTCAGCAAGAGCCATTTCTCCAGACTCATTAATAAAAAACCTTTATGTAGAATTAGGTCCAAGTATCTTTGAGATAACTATCTCTATATACCTATACATATTTTTGGTGTAGTATACATGTTCATGTGCGTGTGCATGTGTGCACATGAATTATGGATGTGCATGTGTTTGTGGAGGTTACGAATTAATGCTGAGGAGTTTTCTTCTATTATTTTTCACCTTAACTTTTGAAGCAGGTCTCCAACGTGGGTGATATACACCCACATAAAGCTGGGAAGAGATTAAAAAGGGCTCTAGAGCACAGAATCAGAGCAAAAAACTGTTTCTGAGTTGTGTCTCTTACATGAGCCTTGGTACAGAGATGCCCTGGTGAGGTGTGTGGGCTTGAGCTAAAAAATGGTGGGCTTTTGGAGTACAGTTTAACATGGCCAGTTCCTGAAGTTTCACAGGAACCTAGATTTAAGCTAGCTTTACAAGTTGTGAATGCTGTATTTAAGCTTTCTGTTTATGTAGACCGTAAAGAAACAGAGTCAATGACTGCTTCTTAATAGCAGCATTTTCTTGGGCGAGCTGTTTGCTGGAGGAAAGCAGAGGCACAGCTTTTTTATGAGAGCCTTCCTGATTCAGCCTTAGCAGCAAAACACTTGTGAGCCTTTTAAGAGACACTGCTACCAAATACTTAAATGAAGCTAATGAGCAGCAGAAGGCAGTGCTTTACTTGGTGCATATATGGATCCTAAAATTCCCCAGAGTAGTAATTGTGGGTTCTACCAGTACCTCTGCTAAAAAGATAAATCCTATGAAGCTAGACTAGGAGCCTGGTGGAGCCAGGAACAGAAAGAAATAGAGGGAAATGGGTGGAGTCAGTCACCCTAACCAAGCAAAGGTATGGTCAGAAACAATAAGATAAGAAATGAGAAATATACAGTAAAGACAGATTCATAAACTAAACTCTAAATGGTTTAGAGCGTGTTAAACAAATATGTAGGCTTGAGAGAGAAAAGAAAAAGAGAAAAGGATAGAGAAAGTCCTTAAAAAAGAAACAGAGCTAGAAAAAAATAAGCCACATAAAGATAGAAAATACAGTGTCTGGATACTGTGTGCTACTGTCCTGTCTTTAAGTTTTTTGACTGAAAATGAAGTAGTAAAAGCTGCAAAAGACAGTTGATTATAAATACTGTTGGATTAATTCAATCTATGTATTTTGTATATGAGTTGACTTTAAAATTGAAATTCAAAGATATGCTACTTTGGAGAAGAGGTTTTCTTTTTATTTCCATAGAAAATGAGAGGCTGTGGATTTATTCTGGGGTAAAAGAAGTAAAAGTTTGATAAAAAGAAGACCCCCTGAAAAATCTCCAATGGAAATGGATGGCCCAGATGATTTAGCATTTCAGAGCACCTTTGTTGAAGTTTCCTGAGCTCTGTATCCAGAACAATTTCAAGGAGACTGGCTGAGATGACCCAGTCTTAGAGACTACTCCACTAAAGATTTGTGCATAATCCTAAATTTTTCTTTGGGTCCCCATGGGATTGCCAGCACCCCCATTCAGCAGGAAGTAGCATAGAGAATGATGCCCACATTTACAAAACATGAATTATGGATATTTGTCTTTGTTTACAGTGTTGGTTACAAGTTGTTATAGATAATAGTGAAAAAAATTATAAAAGCAAATTGGATTTGAGGGTTCTTGTTTTAAAAGGAGAAAAGGGGATATATATATAGGGGGATTATGTCACACTGTAAATAATTGTCCCACCTACTAGTTTAATAAAAACGCTGATTGGCCAAATGCAGACAGGAAGTGTGGATGGTGTTACCAGGCTAAAAAAACTCTGAGAACAGGAAGAACAGAGCAGAAATACCAGAGAATAATAATAATAATAATAATAATAATAATAATAATAATAATAATAATAATCAGAGAAGCCAGAAGATGCAGAGGACACCTATGCTGCTCTGAGAAAGGTACCAAGCCGCATGGCTGAACAGGATAAGAGTCATGGGTTAGATTCAGAGCAAGAGCTAGCTAGTTATATGCCTGAGACCCAGGTCAATCAGCTTATAATTAATGTAAGCATCTATGTGTCTCTGTGGGATTGTGGTACTGTGGGTTTGTAGGTCTGTGGATCCAAACCTTGAGGCTAGGCCTGAAAGTCCAGGCCAGAAACCACATACAACAACATACTTATTTTTGGTGTAGTTTACATGTTCATGTGTGTGTACACTTGTGCACATGAATTATGTATGTGCATGTGTTTGTGGAGGTTACAAATTAATGCTGAGGAGTTTCCTCTATTGTTCTTCACCTTAACTTTTGAGGCAGGTTTCTCCTAGAGCCCAGTACTTGCTGGTTTAGCTAGGCTAGGTGGTCAGCCAGATCCAGGGATCCAACTGCTTCCATGTCCTTAGCATGGGAGTTATGGGTGTGCACTGTCTTCTTGGTTTTCACATGGGTATTAGTGTTGAACTCAGTTTCTCATGCTTGAGCAGCAATCAGTCTACTGACCGAGCCATCTCATTAGACCCTTAGAAGAAAGTTTTTTTCCATTATCAGTAAAGATGAAGTAAAAACATTCCAAGAGATTATAATGCATACTTCGGTATCAATCAAATTTAAAGGCTCTGTGCTTTCTTTTAGGTTGCTTAATCCAGTTTTAGAGGTTGAGGGTTGATATCGTATGTTTTTACAATAACATCTGTAAGGTATTTCCAAAATCTGGCTTAAGCAGTATGCCCAAAGGCTAAATTTAAATTCTGAATATTCCCAAGGTTATATAAATGAGTGCTATGTAGGCAGTATCCCTTAAGCCCTAACCCTAAATCAGTCCATATTAGTGAAAAAACAATTTTGTTTTCTTTTACTCTGACAATTTTTACAAAAAAATAGGTCATCAAGATTTCACCAGAAGCTTTGCATAAACGTTAAAAATGATGGGAGCCATTTAATAAAAGACTTTTTATAAACGATCAGCGCAAATTATTTAGCTGATCTAGGAAAACTCTTTCCCCTGGAGTGTTATTTAACCCTTCAGAAAGACATTATTTGTTGCAACAGAACACACAGTATGAAAAACTGCCTTTGGATTTCCACTGTACTAGACACATCTACAGAAGACGCAGGATAAACACTTAACTCCTAGATCCTGGGGAAATGGCCACGAAGTATGAGACTTGTTACTGTTCTTTTATGAGAAATCCTAAGCATGTAAAGATGCCTGTCCACTGACAAGCATGGTCTTAGTGCTTAACTGAAATTCCAGAGTGGACAGCTTATACATTGAGAAAAAATAAGAACCTGGCCACCCAGAGCTCTTCAATAAACTTAACAGCTGCCCAAAGACAGGAGATTTAAATAAATGTATGTTCAACTCTCACCACCTGACACATACATCTTTCCCTACAGTTTGTAGGAAGAGCAGTTCTATTAGGAGGGAGGGCCTGAAGGATGTTATTCCATTCCCCATCTATTAGCAGAATAATGCAGTAGTCAGAAGACGTTCATAAGATAAAGGCGTCATTCTCTCTCAAGTTTCTGGATGCCTGCCCAAATCACAGTCATATTTTCATATTTGTCAGCTCAAAGAGACTCTTTTATAATAGCAAATAAAAATTAAGTGTTCACACTGGGCTTCAAAGCAAAATTCTTTCAGCGATGATGCATGAAGCACACTATACATCTTTCTTTAGGGGGCCTTGCTGCCTCAGAGTCAACATGCAAACCGGTCATATCCCAGAGCTAAAGTGCAGGGGGACAATGACCACTGTGATTGGACTTTTAAAAATTAGGCGACTTATGCAGAGAACTCTCACATGGGTGAATTCAGTCTTTTCCTAGAGGTGGCATTTTTCAGTAACGACTTTAAGAAGAGACACTGAGTTGCAGAGACAGACTTAAAAAGAGAAGACAAGGAAGAGTCTTTACTACTTGGTGGATTCAGCAAAATAGAGAAGTAAATAAACGAATGTGAAAATGTCTACTAAACCATCCACGGCCACTGGGTGTTATTTGGTTCCCGGTAAACACGCTTGCGCATCCTGGCACTTTCCCACTTACTGAAGGCACTATTTTCTTTACACCCACCCCCATTCAGGAGCAGCGATTGCTAATAAGCAGACACATGCTTGTTCAGGTTGAAGTAGTGATAAGTAGTGATTTAAATAGTTTTGAATTATTAATGGTAGGATACTGTCGTGTCCCCCCCCCCCCCCCACAGCTGACTAGACAGTACAAAAGCAAGCTTGTCCTCCTCAGCAGTGTCTAGCATATGACTTTTTTGAAAGCGGTTTTACCGGTCTCTCTAGGGAGATACTGGAGGCTCCTCAGCACTTCAGTGCCTGGGACAGTGCCTGGCAGACAGCTCCCGGTGACTTGTTGAGAGAAATCTCTAAAAGGTAGCTGAATGTTTTCAAGTATTCCCGCATACTTGGGGATACAAAGGACTATCGGCAAGAAATTTATTCACATCTGATTTGCATGTTGGTAAATCAAAATAACAACAAAAACCTGCAAATCATACATCATCTCCGAGGTTGCTTCATAGACTTAAAGTGACAAAAAGAAAAAGAAAAAAACCTAAGGAATCATTATGCAAGAATTAACTTTCTACAAGAGATGTCATGTAGAGCCCATAAAACAATTTTAACATTCCTTGTTAGGCTCCTTTTCTTAGAAACAATGTTCACGGCTAAGGAGGCAAGGCCAAACCACCCTTTACTCCCTTGCAGCTCTGAGTGCTGTGTGTGTGTGCACGCATGTGCGTGCGCACACATCTGTCTTCAACTTCATGGTGTAGACATCATACCTGAGTCACATGTCACAGATGAATGATGCCCAGAGAGAGGTTTAGCAAAGTGCCCATACTTCACACCGCTGGGAACCAGGAGTGACTGTCAAACTCAGACTTCTCTGACTCTAACGTCTGTATGTGTAATGACGGCACTGATGTCCAGCTTTAGAAAATCTGAGCTCTGGGGCAGCTGCAGGGAACTGAAGCAACATGGGTTTCAATCATGCTGAGCCTGCTACCTGGATGATTTGAAGCAAACCATTGTTGTTATCTAAAATAATAACAATAATAGTAACAACAATATCCATTTTTCACAGTTGTGGGTATTAGAAGAAATGTTTTATCTGATAGCTGTTATTGTTAACATTGTTATTGTCATCATCACTACAAGGAGTGTCAAATTCCAAAACTGACTTGAGGCTGGCAACCTGCATTCTCACTTTAGTGATGATGCACATCATCTGCATATAACCAGAAGACGAGAGCTGTCACTCAGGGGTAGTTCTGTTCTGACTGGCAACCGGAAGCTGAGCTCAGAACTGTGGCCTGTTGCATCTTTGCTCATTGCTGCGGGCATCACCCTACGCTACCTCTCATTTGTTTTATTTTAAAAGACCAAACTAATCCCAGACAGAGCTAATCAAATCCAAACCAAATAAGGAAAGAAACTGTTCCTCCTTTGCAAGGAACCATAAAATAGGAATGCAGAAAACACACTCTTTTGGACAAACGTCAACAGAGAAAACTTGATGCTCTTTGGTTTAGTCTCCCAAGGAAACACAGACCTGGGAGAAGTGAAGCAAATACCTATTTGGTAGAGGACCCTGCCAAGGGCTCTCTTGCCCGGGGCTCCATGTCAATGGTTTGCACCTCTGCCATGGTGACAAAATAGGCCTCCCATAGATCTGAGAGAAACACACACACATAAACACACACACATAAACACACACACACACATACACACACACACACACACACACACACACACACACACACACACACACACACACACACACACACACACACGAGGGAGGGGGGGAGGGGAGAGAGCTTGATGTCTTGATGATGTAAGTTTAAAACACTCATGTGATTTGAAATTTTTGACAGTTCTAGACCACTCCCTGCCTTTCTTCCTATGAAGACTCTTAGGTCAGTAGTTTAAACAATATTTGAAATATTTAAAATCAAAACTCCTATGAATGCACACAAGTTAAAACCCACTAATCAGACAAACAAATAAATAAAAACTAAGCATAATGGGCCAAGACTATACCATCGGGACAGGCTAGAGAATGGGGAGAGATGTGCAGGGATAGTGGATGGTGCTGTGAAGGGACTTCTTAGCCCTATCAGAGCATCACTGAGCCAAGCACAGCACCCACACCATCTGGGGTAAGCGGTGTCCACAGAGTTCACACCAGGAGCTCACACACATTCTCCAAAACAGTGGTCATTATCGGAGTGGTACAGCTAATACTAAAATGATGTGGGAATGCATTTGTGTGTGCTGTATCTTTAAATAAAGGAGCTGTTTTGGGCCATGGCGGGCACCATAGAAGAAGTAGGAGAAATCAGAGCATGGGTAGGGGAAGCGGGGCGGAGTCAGAGGCAGACCGAGCTGAAGCCGCCGAAAGAACGACATGTAAGGAACACGGGTGAGCTACGGGCCGGGGCCACGTGGCCCACGGATTAATAGAAATAGGTTGATTTAAGATGTAAGAGCTAGCTAGCAATGTGCCTGAGCCATAGGCCAAACAGCATGAAGTAAATAGAAGCGTCTGAGTCGTTTCTGGGGACCTAAGCGGCGCCGGGCAGGTCTGTGGGTCCGGAATCTCTGGCTGTCTGGGACCCGAAAAAAAAAAACCCACTACAACAGATGGCGCCCAACGTGGGGCGATTATCCACTTAGAGCCTGAGAAAGATTAAAAAGAGTTCTAGATCGCAGAAACTGAGCAAAGGCAGCTTCCAAATTGTGTATGTAAATCGGGTCTTTGTACAAAGAAAGCATGGTCCGTCCGGGTCACATTCAAAATGGCGCCGGCGGACTATGGGCAGTCAGTGTGAGCTGCAGCTACAACCAGTCTCACAGAAGACTAAATAGCATGTGATTGATTTTAGATTTCTGCTTATTTTGAACAAAAGAAAAACAAATTTTCTTCGTGGCAGCATTTTCTTAGGTGTGCTCTGTTTACGGTCCGTTTAAGAAAACTTAGTGATTCAGCCTAATTTGCAAAAACTGTGCTTCTTTTTGGAGAATGTATTTTAAAAGCTCTTAAGGTTAGAAGATGATTAAAGATTCACAATAAAACAGATTCAGATAAAAAGAAAACCTGTAAATGGGTTATAATGTTTGTAAAAGGTACATAGGCTTCAGAGAAAAAAGAAAGAGGTTAGAAAAAGTTTTTAAAGCGAGAAATAGAGTAATAAAAATATAATAAGCCACGTAAAGATGGAAAATAAACACAAAATCTGGATTTTGGTTGTTATTGTGTTTTCTTTTAATTTTTTAACTGTTAATGAGCTAACTGCAAAAAGACAATGGATTGCAAAGGCTACTAAGTTAAACAAGAATGTATATTTTAAAGGTATTTTGATTTTGAAATTTGTGTCTAAGGATTTATTGCTTTGGAAGAGTTCTGTTTCTGTTTCCACAGATGAGAACCTGTGGATTGCTTCCAGGCAAATATGGTTTCATCAACCAAGACCCCCTGAAAAAACCTCTGATAAAAAGAGATGGCCAAATCAGCTTCACAGCTACAGATTATGACCCAGTCTCAACAATCCATGAGATTTTCAACGCCCCTTAATCAGCAGGAAGTAGTAATGGATAACTTCCCCCAAATTCCCCAAATATTGTTTCTAAATGTTTGTTTTCATTATAAATGGTTAATGGTCATAGTCAATCTCTTTCTAAGAAGAAATGGGGGATATGGTATGTGAATGCTTTTTTAAAAAATTAGATTATTAAATTTACAGGTAATCAGCTGTTAATCTCAAACTGCTTTACATTGGTATAGATTTTGGTTTATTGATACAAATTTAAAGTCAATTTTATTATGCTGTATGTGTTTTTCTATTCTTGTTTAAGGTATGATGTTCATGTAACTGTTTTAAAATTGTAGTGTATAATTAAGAAATAAAGGTTAATAATCACTTTTGATAATCAAACTTATAGTTAGGTTAGTTAGGATTTTTAGGTATACAAAGATATATTTCAATTAAATAGATAATCTTCAAATACTTCTAAGACCTACAGAATATGGCATTTAAAATGTTTTAAGAGCTTAGACTTTTCTGGACAGTGAGACAGGTCTGTTCCTGGCAGCACTAATTTACTTCAACAGGAAAATGGGCATTGAAGAAACTCCATATAGAGTCTCATCTATTTGTGGTAATGGTAAGCCACTAGAGAAGAAACTGTTTTTATATTGACTGCTTGACAGTATGCTGTTTAAACTGGACATGCATGTTCCATAAAAAGATGACCTCTGAACTTTGGCAGAACAAGCCTAGATGGTCATTCAGGTTCCTGCTTTACAGAGAAAACTGTCAGACATTCTTCAGGACTCAAGGAGAAGCAACGGATGAACTGTGCCAGAATGGGCAGAGCGGATTTCCTGCTTCACTGAAATGAAAAGAGACTCCAGGCCTATAGGCTGAAGATGGTTGCCCCAACTTTATAAAAGAACTTTGGGTGACTGTCCAGGCAGATAGGTGTCATCTCTGTCCTTTCTAGATTTTAGAAGTCGTTTGCACTTCTGGTTTACTTGGGTAAATATTATATCCTTCTGTGGTCTTTGATGTAGTTGAAGATTAGATAGTTATATGTACAGTTTTTCTTAGTCATTTGAAAAGTATATTAGATATGAAACTTTAGATTCATAAAGATAAGGTAGATGATAAAATATTTTCTTTAATTTTGCTAAATACAAATAGACTAGATATTATAACTGTAATTCTTGCTTGATAGCTATTTTGTTATATATAATTTTGCTATGTTAAAATTGAAACCTTCCTTTTTGATTAGAGAGAAAGGGGGAAGTGATGTGAGAATGCATTTGTGTGTGCTGTATCTTTAAATAAAGTAGCTGTTATGGGTCATGGCGGGCACCATAGAGGAAGTGGGAGGAGAATCAGAGCTTAGGTGAGAGAAGCAGGGTGGAGTCAGGCAGACCGAGCTGAAGCCGCCGAAAGAACAGCATGTAAGGAACACGGGTGAGCCACACGGGCCACGTGGCCCACGGATTAATAGAAATGGGTTGATTTAAGATATAAGAGCTAGCTAGCAATGTGCCTGAGCCATAGGCCAAACAGCATGAAGTAAATAGAAGCGTCTGAGTCGTTTCTGGGGACCCGGGCGGCGGGCGGATAAGCAGTTCCGGCGGTGGGTCCGGGACCTCTGGCGTCCGGGACCCGAGAAACCCTACTACAACACTAAAATATTGACAAGATTTTCTCTTGATCTAGAGACTTATATAAGAAAATTTTTTAAAATAATATGGTGTTTGTATTTTAGGAGAACCTACTAAGAACTCATAAAAACCTATATAAACGTAGAAAGAGCTTGCTTTCCTTTTTTCTTTAAGGACATAAAAGTTGTTCATCTACATTTCTCCTTGGTTACTATGCTAAAAAATGAAATAAATAAATAGATAGATAGATAGATAGATAGATAGATAGATAGATAGATAGATAGATAGACAGACAAACAAACAAACAAACAAACAAACTGGATCACAATGGCTGTGACACCAAGACCGGATGCTGTACAAGGGAGCTCAAGTCTTGTATACTAACTTCGGGTTCTCCCTGCCACACGTATGGGTACATACTCTGACATTAGTTGTGTGTGCAAAGAAGGAAAAAACCACATTTTAAAAACAGCCTGCACATTATTTTCCTATCAGTAATCTTTCCATGATTTTCATCCAGCAATTTCTTGCCAAGGTGTTCCAACTCTCTCAGAAGTCAGGACTGACTTTTCCACCAGTACTGGAGTGTGTCTCACTCATCATTTATCTGTTAACCCTATCAGCCTCAGTTTACCATCCCTGCATTCACAGTTAACCAGGGTGAATTATTTAGAGTTACTTTTCTATAGTTATCTGATTTCCTCATGCAGATTTCTTGGTATAATAGCAGAGTGTTAGATTGTTCTCAGTTGGAGGGCGAAGACAGTACACAGTCTAGGGTTTCTTCTGAGATACATACCCAAGTGGAATCTTGATACATTTTTTCATTTCTGATGTGATACCACATCTTCCCAATTTCTAATACTTCGAATGTATATTTAATAACAGCTTAATAATCATATCACATAGTGGCTTCATCTCATAGTATTTTAAAAATATCTAGTTATTTTTATTTTATATTGTTATTTTGTCTGCATATGTGCCATGCACATACAGTATCTGTGGAGGCCAGAAGGGGCAATTGGATCTCCTGGAACTAGCATTACAGACAATTTGTGTAACCATGTGGGTGCTGGGAATTGATCCTGGGTCCTTTGGGAGAGAAATAAGTACTCAGAAATGCTACCTCAAGCCCCTCATAATATCTTGAGTTTCAATATTGTATAAAAGCAAACTGTTTCATAAAAGTTGTTTAAGGTGTTATAAAAAAAAGTTTGTTATATTATTCTTTGGAGTTTTTCAGTTATCAAATTAGCAAATTTAAGATTCCCTTAAAGTGTCTGTGAGAGAATAGATTTTTTCTATCATTTATTTTATAATAATTAATTTTTAAAAATCTTATTGTGTATGTGCATACATGTTTGTGTGCCTGTTGTGCCTGTGTGTGTGCCTGTGTATGCATGTGCACATGTGTGTGTGCATGTGTATGCATCTGCGTGTGTTGTGCCTGTGTGTATGCATGCGTGTGCGTGTGCGTGTGCGTGTGCATGTGCGTGTGTGTGTGTTATGCCCAGGCATACAGGTGTGAGCAGAGAATAAGAGGGCATTCGGTTTTCTAGAGCTAATACCTAGTGGCTGTGAGCCTCCCCACAGAAGCTTTGGGACTAGGTCCCTGGTCCTCAGAAAGAGTACCAGGCGCCCTTAACCACTGACACATCTCTCCTGAAACAACTTTTATCTTACAAAAAGTTAGTGGTTTATTTCACAACTTTACTTATTTGTCAAACCAAAAACATTAGTCATTCTTCTACTTCTTTCCCTCTACTTCTGCATGAGTCTCTTAAAAGATATTTAAAATATGAAGAAATCCAGTATTACACATCATTAAGCTACAGCCAAATTCACAAAAAAGTGCCCACAATCCTTAAAAACATGACTATGTATACGGAAAACCTACTGTTCTAAGGAAAGAACAGAATGGAACAGATAATAAATGAATTCCCACATCTGAGGTAGATTTTCTTTTTATAGGAGGTCAGACAAGTTCATGCAGAAAAACCCCACAGAATGGGCCTGTCATTAAAAGTAAATGAAGCAAGGATTATTGGGTTTAAATTGTTTTCTTTAGAGACAAAATGTTTTTCAAGGGCTTTAGCCAAGTCCATTGTGATAAGTGATGCCCATGTCTGGTTTTGCCATGGACCACAATTCTCTTCAGCAGCTCTACAGCCCAGCAGCTCTGGCAGGATGGATTCAACCTGGACCAATTCTTCTCCAGTACAGGGACCACTAGATTACTTCCCAGTGAACTTTCTTATTTGAACTATCAGTTAAAAACAAGCAAGATGCACATTCTTGATGGGTTATTACTCGGTGTTGCCCCTTTTTCCTTGTCTGTCCTTCCCCAGCTTCCTTCCGGTCTCTGTCGTCTCAAAGCCAACCCTCCTGCTCCAGCTCCCCCACCTTCACCCTCTTCAGCAGTGCTTAGCTTCTGTATTTTCCTATAATGGTCAAATTTCATATCCACTGCATCCCCTCTGTGCCAGGATTTTGTCTGGCTTAAGTGGGTCTTGTGCATGCTGTCAGTCACCCCAAGTTCATATGTGCCCTATTGTGTCTGGAAAAACACGGTTTTGAAGAAGTTACTCACCACCTCTGACTCTTACAATACGTCTACTCTCTCTTCTGGGGTGACCCCTGAGTCTTGTGGGCAGGGACATGGTATGTATGTACCATTACAGATGAGTTTTGCACGTGGGTGCTTGAATGTCCCAGAATGAAAAATTGAGCCATGAGAAGAATAAAATCAGATGCTCAAAAAAAAAAAAAAAAAAAAAAGGAAAAAAAACCCAACCAACCAACCAAACAAACAAACAAACAAAAAAAACCTCAATGGGTAATGGCCAAAGTCAAGGGGAAGCTGTAGAAAATGTATTCAGGAGGAGATCTCATATAGCCTTAGATGTATATGGTAAATACTGCCGTGTATGATAAAGAAGCAAATACATGCCAGAGTTTGAATAAATACTTGTTGGGCTTTAGTTAAAAGGAGTTTTGTATGTCTTATCAACAAGGTGGACAAATGGCTTAGATTGAGGGCTCAAGAGACTTAGAATACAGGGAGGAGAAGCTGAAATGCAAAGGAACAATCAGATTGCCTGGCATCACATCACTATGGCAGCTTTGTCCTATCCTGACTAGTACCTTATCCCCTTCGATGCAGAAGTCCATCACCTCAATATTTCTCATCACCTCGATTATTTCTTGTTCATCATTGTACACCTAAAATCTAGTAAAGTGTTTGGCAAGTACAAGATGTTCAAAAATGGAGATATGGCTAAACTAGAACCCGATAATACTTTGCTATCTGGAGAAAGGACAACATGAGTTCACTGCTTCCTTGGATTCTTTCCCTGGGATGGAATGGATGCTTGAAATTGGTGAAAACCAAATGCTCAATGTTGATTCCAAGGCAAAAGACCAGAGAGGCTGAGGTCTTGTGGGCATAGAGCTGGGAAGCCCTTCACTGAGAAATAAGTTTGCAACTTGTAGAGGATACGTGGGCCAGTTTCCATTTCTCCACTCACTCAGTTGTGTGTCCCATAGCCTCATCCTTGAATCTTCTCTGCTCCTTCTAGAGTTCTATCCCCACCATTTCCCGTTTCCTGAGCTTTCCACTGGTAATGCTTTGCAGATCAACATAGGCGTGTTTGCCGCTTACTGAGTATGTACACAAGTTGAAATACACAGTGACCCCAGATACTTTATCTTTTAGATTTTAAAGCCTTAGAGTCAAGGCCTGCTGTTTCCTTAACGTAATCTTTGGTTAGCTAACATGGTCACGGTCTTTGGGTCACGGGTGAAGGTTTAACTTCCTCATGAGTTACTTAAGTTTTCTTAGCTATTGCCTCACACTATCACCTCATACATTATTGGTGCACCGACAATGTTAAGAAAGGAACAACACAGAAGCGAAAAAAATCTACATTGGATTAAAAACTTCCAACTTTGCTACTACAAACATCGTATGGTAGAAAGAAGGGCAGTGAAATTCCAAAGCACCTGAAAAATGAGTTCAGAAAACAAAAAGGTTTATATAATCTAAAATTCCTTACTGCAGAGATATGTAAATATATATTTAAACTTGAAATATATGGTCATTCCTATTAAATGTAAAGTCAAATAAATTTATGTTAAGGTAAAATGTGGTCTTCACATTCTACTAACCATAAACACAGACGTTCAGAGCTGGGAAGGATCTTGCAGGCCAGACTCTCATTTTAGAGATGAAATAAATGAAGCTTAGCAGGGAGACTGAGGTATACAACACCCTCCAGAAACAAAGGCAAGTGGCTGGGAAGCCAGAGGACCAGAGTTTGGTCTGCCTTTGACCTGGCCCTTCCTTCTGTTAGCAGGCTGACACTGCCTGGGAAACTTGACTCTTTCAAGCCTCAGTTTCCTCATATGTCAGCGGAGAGCATGTCCCGATGCCTCCTAAGAGGAGTTGTGAACACTCACAGGACAAATGTGAAGAACGTGCGACAAACTAGGCTGAAATGAGAGAGACTTAAAACTACGGTTTAAAAATCTTTGCCTAAACCCTAGTGAGATAAACTTAGTATCATCATTTAAAAAGTTTTTTAGAAAAAGTTAACAGAAACCAACCAAGTTAAGAATACTACCATACTAGAATCTTTTAAAAATGCTGCTCACGTGTGGAGGATTTCAAGTAAAAAAAATTGCAGCAGGGCTGGGCAAGTTTAGGTGGATAAATCCTGCAAACCATGGTGAGTGGTTCCAATTTAGGAAAAATGGACGGCATTTTGGCCGTCTGGGAGAAAAGATGGAAGAATTGACCTAAAGACCCCTCGTGGCTTATACCTGGGAGAGAAGGGGAAGAGGAAGAGTCATAAGCAAGCAGAGCTGATTAATTATGGACAAACTCCATTAGAACAGAATATGAAGGAGACTGACGAATTGAATCATGTATGTGAGATCTCATTACTGAGAAACTAACAAAATAAGGCCAAGGGCTGGGGTGAGCAAGGGGAGCCTCCTGCCAATTGTGTTTAATCTGGCTTTGCGCTAACAAGGTCTGATGTGTATTGACCATAAGTCAAAGGGTTCACACAAAAAACGGAGAGTAAGTCGGAGTTCCGATGAGCATGGGAGTGCAGGGTACAGGATGAGAATGGAAATGGAGAAAGGCTGCTCAGGTGGCACTCCCTTCCCGCAAGGGGGCTGAGGATGCCATGGTTGAGGTACACAGATTCCCGTTACCCCCAGAAAACCATACGAAAGCTGCTGAAGTAAGTAAGATTTAGCAAGGGAAGAAAGGATCTGGGCTCACCTTTCCATTCAAAACCAAACAAGTGAGGGCTGGCAAGATGGCTCAACAATAAAAAAAAGTGTTTGTTACTAAGCATTCAATCCCCATGATTCATATCACAGCAGGAGAGAGCCAACACCTGAAGTTGTCTTCTGATCTCCACACAGGTATGTGCCCCAGTCCACAAATAATCAATCAATCAATCAATCAATCAACGAAAAACAATTTAAGGTCTTGCCATCATCTCAATGAACTGAAAAAAATAACCGCTGGCAGAAAGACCCAAGCCCAGAGAGATGGACGTGTGCAGATGTAGAGCACAGCCCAGTCAGGTCTCTAACATATTACTTAAAAGAGCAGCAAAGCCCACATCACGCAACCAACAGTAAGAAGCTCTAACTCTACGTTCCACCTCTTCCATAGCACATGGCAACCTTACGTCAAGGCCTTACCCTGAGTAGAGACCAAAGCCCAGTGAAAGACAGAGGCAATGAACCAATGTTAGAAAACAGTCAGAGGGTCCCCACTGGAGTCTTTATATTAAACAAGAGTAGTAGAATGAAAAGAATAGTAACTAGTCAGGGAAATAGGAGCAAGGGGGAGGGGGAGGAAAAGGGGAGGGTGTGAAGAAAGTAAGAAAACACTGCCCTTTCTACCTATTCCCAAGTCCCTATGAAGGCATATAGGGTTAAAAAGATGTGGATGAATACATCAATAATGAGGCAGGTTAAAAGAGTATGATCAAATGAGAGATTAAATAAGGAAATAGTGATGAACACAATAATACTATCGTGGAATAAACAGATTAGAAAGAAAAAAATATAGACAAGACACAGCTGGAGAATCGGGGCAGATGCATGAGATAGCATCAGTGAAATGGGCACACAGGGAACAAGTGACTGATGTAACTGCCTAACAGAGAGAGCTGCAACCCACTAGGAGGTTCCTTATAACCAGTACTAATGACAGCTCCTACCTGATTACAGTAACGAATATGTGAAACACTCCATTTAGAAGCTGGCAGTACAAAACAGGTTGAATGGGCAAAATCTACCCCTTTGTAGCTTCATAGGTCTGGTATTGGAACTGTCACTGTTCTGGAATGAAGCATTTTAAACCTGGCCCTTTACAGTACTATTCAGTGAATTAAAAAGAGGAGCCTGCAAGCAATCTGGTAATATAAAACTATCATTTTATGTAGTTAGGAGTCTTTAGAAGCTCTCTAAGACAGCTGCAGTTATAATAGTGAAACAATTACTTTTAAGTGGACATACTTTTGCTAAAAGAACTATTAAGATAGTCCACTTATTTTTCTATATTCTGACTTTCTTTTGTTATCTGTGGTCATGTAGCTCTTGTTTAGAAGCACAGAACAGATAAGTCTGTAGATAAGTGAGACATAGTTATTTATATCCCTTCATCTTTCTCCTGTACTGATGAGAACTCGATTCACTGAGAAGTGCTGGGCTTTAATGAGACATGCTACAAAGAATATACATGTGCATTGCTGGATCGTTTCATGTCAGCTTGACACAAAATCATGTGAGAGTAGGGACCCTCAAGTAAACACCTCTATGAGACTGGGCTGTGGGCAAGCCTATAGGCCATTTTCTTAATTACTGATTGACAGGGGAGTACCCAACCAAATATGGGGGCTGACACCCCTGGGTTGGTGTCCTAGGTTCTATAAGAAGGTAGGCTGGGCAAGCCATGTTGAGCAAGCCAGTAAGCAGCACTCCTGTATGATCCCTGCAGCAACTCCTGCCTCAAGGTCCCTGCTCTCCTTGAGTTCCTGATTTCATTCAATGATGAACAGCAATGTGGAAGTGTAAGCTGAATAAACCCTTCCTCCCTACGTTGATTTTTCGTCATGGTGTTTCATAGCAGCAATATAAACCCCATCTAATACAATGCACATCATCTAGAATTCAAAAAGCTTTCTAAACACACCTCCATACCCCGACCATTGGCTCCATTCTGAAGAGGACTGGTTCTTAAGTTCTACAAATTTTCTTTGTTTCATGTGTCCCTGGCCATAAATAACACTTGATGAAAAACATTTCATGATCTTTAAGAAAATCTTAAGTAAACAAGAAACTACATAAGTCCGGCTACATCGAGAGTGCTTGATAAACATTAGTTATGTGAATAATGCTCAGGATGTGCTAGGCAACCATTTAAGCTAGGATTTCCATTGGACATACAGCATTGCAGATTCCTAGGTAGCCAGTATACCTCATTTTATATTACTGATAGACTTGACGTGTGACTAACACTCTAGTCAATATCCAAAATGCAATAGGAAAAGGCACTTTGCTTATGAATATATGGAAATAATGGAGGCTGGCCCACTATATAACTAAATATGGATGATAAAGAAAGCATTTGTAACAGCTTGACTTGTATTCTCATGTGAAAAAAGGATGGTGGCCAATTTAGAAAGCTGCTGTGTTTGGAAATGGATCTATATTAGAATTGAGGAAGCAACGTTTACAATTTGCTCTCAGGTTTCAGGAGGAGTTTCTCTGTCACTAAAAATGTTGACATGGAGAACAGCATGTGCATAATCAAACATGCTTGCTCAAACACAGCCTTAGTGGGTGTGATTGTATTCCAAGGGTATGTCTCATTGAACACTGGTCTGTTTCATAGCTCTTACTTTGGAAGGGCGCCGACTTAGTCCAAAAATGCCATGGCATGTGTACAAAAGTTAACCTCTGTTTTCAAAAAGAACATAGTTCTGACAGGGGACCCTTGCATCACACTCGAACACAACCTTTTAAAGTCGATGAAAGCCTCCCCACGTTTGAAATATTACAAGTAACTCGCCTTCCAAAAGTCCGATGCATATGTGAAGAGGGAAAAATACAAGAGAAAACAAGAAACACACTGACAGTGGAGCAGGTCGGTGGCTTTGTTAGCACGATGCCTTCATTAGCTCACGTGCTGACACTTATTGGCACGTTAGGTGGGTCCCAGCAACAGGCCCCACATATGTTATAATTTGATGAATATGTGAAGAACCAAGTAATAAAAGGATGTATAGTGCCCAGGATAGTGAGGAGCCCCTTCTGTGCTAAAGAAACACTTGACAGATTAGCACATGATAGTGGGCTTCCTACAGTTGCAGATTGGCTCCAAAGAAGTATGGTCTCAGATGGAAAGAGGAGCTCAGCAATTTTCTATCTTGCTGGCATAAGCTCATATAATCTATTTTATTTCCTAACATTTGATTATCACCAAAACACATCACTTCTTCATTTTGGAGTGAGCATCTCTATTACCCATCTCGGGTAAATTAAAATAAAACTCTGTACGTATTGCTTATGAACTTCATTAACAGAGCTTCCTATTTGAATCTTATTTGATATTCTAAAAATTAAATTTAAGCAAAGTTCATGTAAATCAATAGGTCACAGTGAATCTTAAAATGCATTCCTACAATGATACTTGAAATGTTTTCCTTCTGGATTTTATGAACATAACGTTCTAAGCATTGACTGCCCTTAAGTATTCTCCAGTAACAACCAAAACATCAGTGTGAAAGCAAGCAGCCATTAAAATCCCAGAGACAAAAGAACAGATACTAGGAAAAAACAGCATCTGGGTCTAGTTCTTTGGGCCACAGACATAGCTGGGCCACTGACTCTGCCCAACGACCAACTCCAGCCCACTTCCTGGTTTTGTATGGCCCATGGGAACTATGAACAATTCACAGTTTTTAATGACTGGGGTGGGGGGATCAAAATAACAAGAGTGTTTTGTGATATACAAAGTTAGATAAAATTGAATGGAATTTCATGGAAACTATATTCATGGAAACATATCCTCATCTATTTGTTCATATATATCCTTTGGCACTTGACTTTGAATTGAGTCACTGGGACTTTGAGGAGGGTCTGCGGAGCCTGGAATCTTTACAATCTCTCTCTTCTAGAAGAAGGCTGAAGCCCAAGTCCGACCAGAGCTCCTGACAGCATCTGTGGTTGCCACCCATCATGGAATAAAAATCATACACTTGGGTATGCCCAGTTGTCATGCTTCTTACATGCTTTCTTTCAACGACTATATTTACCACCTTGCATACTGGCATAAACATTTTGTGGGCTGGCCCTGGTCTGCAGACTTTATTTTTAAAGGCACTGATCTAGATAATACAAGAATACCTTCACACACTTTCTGGAAAACTTCCCCTTCTTTCCACATACTTTGGATGTGATGACCACTAAAAATACCAGTAAATAAATACATAGAGACCTAGACAAAGTTAGTTTTCACATGGAGTTTTTGCTCATTTCCTCCTTACCCACAGCTACATTATATAACAGCTTGCTATTCTCTTAGGCTTTGGATAAAAGAAAAAAAATATTTCTTTTATATTTTGTACTTTGGAAAATGGTAACTCAAATTTCATAAACAGCACAATTAGTACAAATGTCTTTTGGACAATCTGTGCTGTAATTTTGGAAATTGTATGCAAAAGAGAATGAAAGGACCCAAGTCCTTACATAGACAAAAACAGTTTATGTTTAAGTTTCTAAAAGGTTGAAAAGATTTCTCCTTATGCTTACTTTATACTAGCAAAGTCCCTTGACATGTCAAAGGCCACAAAAGTAATTTTTAGCTTAGGTACAAAACGTGCTTTGGGCCTGTTTTATATGAGACTCTCTGGTTTTAGTGTTGCATTTAAAAAAAAAAAAAAGAAGAATGTGAAAAAAAACTATCTCCATAATTTTTTTATTGGCTCAAAGTTAGCAGTGATTTATTTTTAAATTTCAATCCTTAACTCTAGGGAAATGTCTTTTTAATTCTACTGCAATTTTTATTGAAGACATGAAATAATTCCTATATGTTTTTAAACATGAAAAATGAAACCCCATTACCTTGCCAATGACTTTATGACTTTATTTATACTATCTAGGTGTTAAATGAAAACCATTCAGATAAGAAACAGCATCAGGCTTTCACAACCTGAGAAGAAAGAGAACGTGGTGAACGCGGTGAGGGTGCAGGCGAGGGTGCAAGGTGTGTTTAAGCATGTGACAAGAGCAAATAGATGACAAAGAAGACAATACTCTTTATTTGTCGTCATAGGGAACCCTGTTGCCGAAGAGGGAGGTTTCAAAGCTGAGGGAATATGAAACCTCGTCAGAGTGAGCCCTGCAAACCGCTGCCTCCTTGCAGCCCCCGCTGTCATAAAGCAGTCAAACAGTAAGGTCATCGTTCGGAACGATGACATAATGTTTATAAATATTTATGTGCACACTGAACTCTTCATTACCAGGAGATACAGCTGTGGGACTGAAGAGAAAATTGAAACTTGACTGGAAGCTCCACTGTGCCAATTACAAGGCTCAGCAATCCTGGGGAGGTTACTAACTCAACTGCTCTGATCCTGGTTCTCTGTAAAATAGAAAATATTCTGTCTATCTCATAGAAATTAAGGAAGGTGATACAAGTTTCTTGGAAACTATAGGAAACTTGAAGTATACACATATAATATATACAAATGTAAGGTGTTAGTGTTATTGAGTATGGATTCTACTATAAACTTTTTATGTATCATTTATGTATCAATAAATTGAGCCTATTATATAGCAAAATTAACTGAGTTGTTTGTATAATTTAATACTCTTCTCAAATATCACTACTTACTTTTTTTAAAAGGTTTATTTATCTCCTGTACTTTTTCTGCCCGCATGTATGCATGTGCACCACATGTATACTGGTACCTTAGGAGGTCAGAAGAGAGCTTTGGATCCCTTGGAGCTAGAGTAACAGACTGTGGAGCAACCATGTGGTTGCTGGGAACTGAACCCAAGTCTTCTGCAAGAGCAGCATATGCTCTTAACTGCTGAGCAATTTCTCCAGCCCCTAATACTCCTCCTCCTCGAAGCAGAAACTATGTGGAGATAAACTCTCACCAGATAATTTGATGCACAAAATTGAAAGTAATTGTAGCTATGATGAGTGTTACTGATGGTCAAGCCGCTAGAGGGTGAAACAGCATGAGAGTATGGCAAGGCAGGGTAAGGGAAGGGAGATGGGAAATGGAGTAACTTTTCTGGCTTGTTTATATCTGAAAGGAGACAACAGCCACGAGAAGGTGAGTTCAAGTCTATTATTCTACAAATGATTACATTTTCATCATTTAGGGAAAATATTAAACAAGAGAGCCACAATTAATATGGATATATAATAAATTCTAGGATCTATCATAGTATGCCAGCCTTGGTTTCGAAAGGTAACATAATATGTTAAAGGCAACATAAATAGGTTAAATTTTAAAGCAGTCAAGGCTTCTGCTTTAAAATTAAAACCAAAGTGTCAAGTGGTATGGGATTCCGTTAGTCATATGTACCTGTGAATTAAAATTTAGATGGAACTTCACATTCAAAGTCTAGGAATATTTTCAGATCTTGGGTTGAACATGTAATAGTGCAAGAGCTCTGCTCTATATTAGAGACGTATCTTCCAGTTTTTCTTTCTTTTTTGAATTATCTTTAATTTGTTTATTTATTTATTTTGTGTGTGTGTGTGTGTGTGTGTGTGTGTGTGTGTGTGTGTGTGTGTGTATGTGTGTGTCACAGCCTGCTTGTGGAGGTCAGAAGACAGCTTGCAGGAGACAGTCCTCTCCTTAAACCTTGTAGGACCTGAGGACTGAATCCAGGTCATTCAGCTTGGTGGCAGGCACCTCAGTCACTGCACCATCTAACCAGCACATGTGTTGTCTATTCTAATTGTCAAGAATAGCTGTCTTTCTTTTATTTCTCTAAGTGGATACGCTGTTGTGGGTTTTCTAGAGTCTAGATAACACATTTAAGAGATGATGTTAGAAATGTAGGGAAGGGTGGCCCAGTTTTTAAGCAAAGCTACAGTCATTCTCTCCATCCATCATCTGGAAATGCACTCCTTGTTCATGAGAGCCAACACCCATGTCAAGGTATAGAATCTGTATTTAGATTTCTCATCACCTGGGGGTGAATAGGATAACTATGTTCTAATAATATGTTCTAACTGTGCTCTAATAACATCCCGAAGTTCCATAGCCAACTGTAGGAAATTACCTTTCCTCTCCTTGTGGCCTGTGTGTTTACCACAGGGTCAAATTTGGGGGCTCTAGGTATCTGCCCTTTGTTTATTTTCTATGTATATCTAAGTCAAGGACTGAAAAATACCAAGAAAAAAATAGGGTGCATATTTTTATTTAAAATAATGCTATGGGTACGTTTAAATTTTCTTTTCAGTTTCTGCTAGGGCAAGTACAAATACTAGTAAGTGCGATCACAGACTTTGGAAGTCACTCTAAGGGTGATAGAGTATTTTCTTTAATTTTGCTAAATACAAATAGACTAGATATTGTAACTGTAATTCTTGATTGATAGCTATTATGTTATATGTAATAAACCTTCCTTTTTGATTAGACAGAAAGGGGGAAGTGATGTGGGAATGCGTTTATGTATGCTGTGTATCTCAATCTTTAAATAAAAGAGCTGTTTTGGGCCATGGCAGGCACCATAGAAGAAGTAGGAGGAGAAATCAAAGCCTAGGTAGGAGAAGCAGGGCGGAGTCAGACAGATGAGCTGAAGCCGCCCAAAGAACAACATGTAAGGAGCACGGGTGAGCCATGGGCCACGTGGCCAACAGATTAATAGAAATGGGTTGATTTAAGATATAAGAGCTAGCTAGCAATGTGCCTGAGCCATAGGCCAAACAGCATGAAGTTAATATAAGCGTCTGAGTCCTTTCTGGGGGTCTGAGCGGCTGGGCGGCTAAGCGTGCTTGGGCGGCAGGTCTGTGGGTCTCGGATCTCTGGCTGCCCGGGACCTGAGAAACCTCACTACTACAGAATATGATCATAAAAACAAATCTGTTCTATTGCTTGCTCTTATATTTTTAAAATAATATATTTTTTAACCCCCAAATGCTTTAGCCTAAAGTATTTCAGATAGTTTAGAATTTTGAAATATTTGCACAATGAGGTAGCCAGGGGCGGGGCCCAGATCTAAACTCAAATCCATTTATATTTTATGCATTCTTGATGTGCAGCTTGAAGGCGATTTTGCATCCCAGCCCATCAACTGAGGACAGGGGCCGGGAAATTTCCCCTCAAGGCATCATGACGGCACTCAAAAAGTTTCTGACTGTGGAGATGTCAATTTATTGTTGGCTGTGATGTGTAAATCAAAAAATGAAGGGGAAAATGTCCAGTTCTGTTAACTACGTTCTTGAAGAACAAATGATTTTACAGTAGGAGATAAAAACATGCACTACCTTAGAAAACGCAACAGTGGAGAGAGCCGTGAGGTAGAAGGAAACTACACGACTACCTACCATCCAACACCCATTCTCTGAATTACTCCTTACTGCATATTTACATCCATGTGGATCCACCCACCTCCAAAAATTCAAACCTTTGCTTGAAGAGGGGTCAACTGTATATATTAATTTGCTGGATATATTTTTAGAAAAACAGACACAAAACAACAAATACCATTCGGACTTCTGCAACTGGTCTCTGTTTTTGGTTATTTTACCTTTAACATGTTTTAACAGCAATAGATTGGAACTAACTGTACCACCTGCCCCCAGCACTTGCATGGCATTCTATTGTACAGAGGTAATTCAGTTAAACTAATCTGTTCCCTACTGAGAGATACTTTGGCTTTTCAGGAGGTGTTACTATGTCAGCAACATTTCAATGGACACCTAGCTGCATAAAGTTTGTGTACTCCTTCAAGTGTATTTCTAGAGAAAATGAAAAGTATTGTATTTTTGACAGGCATTAGCAAACTGTTCTCTAACATGCTTACATAATTTGTTCAGCAAATGGCTGGAAGTCACAGATCTATAATTTAAAAGGTCTGGTATGACTTGACATGGTGGTATTTGCCTGTAATCTCAGAAGCTGGGACATCACTACAGGAGGGCAAAGAGTTTGAGTTGGTTAGGTTCCACAGCAAGACCTTGCCTCAGAACAAACAAACAAACAAATCAGCTATGATGATGTCATGTGTACTGTTGGATGTACTCTTCTTCTGGAGCTACTATAATTTATACAGTTACCATTAACTACAGCAAAATATAGCTGAGACTCTGTGTTACCAAACAACGTTAACTCACTGAGAAATTCATACTCATTGCTATAGAATCGTCTATAAGGATCATCTCCAGAGCTGGCAGTGAGCCCAGTGTCTATAATTGGAACCACATAATAGTGTGTTGTCAGTGTTTGAACAGTAAGTTTCATCTGGAAACTTCTCTGAATCAGCTTGTAAAAACCTCAAACCTAAATATTTGTTCATTGCCCCATGCAAGGGCTGGTGAGAAGTATATACCAAATGATACATGTTTTCCCTCATCAAAAGTAGTAAGAAATAATTCACAGAGGTATTCAACTTAAGTTATGTTTTGGATCAGCTAATCATTTATCATGGGCTCACTTAGATTGGACCAAGGCCTAGAGTATTCGTGAAAGTCTTAGGACCCACTTTAAGTGATGAAGATCCACCCTATGGATATCTGTAGGAAGGAAGCAGTAACAAATAGTTGTTAAAGCTGTGGTGGTCCATTTCTTTAATCCCAGCACTGGGGAGGCAGAGGCAGGAAGATCTGTGAGTTCAAGGCCAGCCTAGTCTACAGAGAGCACTCATTCTAGGATAGCCAGGTCGGCTATAACACAGAGAAACCCTGTCTCAGAAAACAAAACAAAAGTTATTTAAATAAGCCAAACCCAAACCAAGTGAGGCCTATAGACTTTCTTTTTTTGTTCTACGAAGTGGTGAGAATTCAGGTCGTTTAGAGCATAGAATCAGGTTATCCCTAACTCCTTATCTTTAAATGAGGTGATAAGAATAAACTATGGAGCCCAAAAAGTATTTCATGCATCTGGACTGCCACTACTCCGCGGCCTCTGTGACTCCAGTGTCAAGAGCAGGTCTGAAGAAAATAGGAGTGTTTCCTAGGACATAGACAAACACAAAAGGTAATGAAGACCCTATGGTAAGGTAAGGAGAACCCTATGGTAGAAGGTGACAACTAATAAGAACATCCCTTTTTCAGAAGACAACGCGATGATCAGAGCACGCTTGTCAGAATTCCAGATTAAGGTTTTTCTTTTTGAGACTTCTTCCCCAGACTTTGGCATGGTAAAAATACATCTTGAAACCCTTATTCAAGAACTGAAAAATTGAAGTTAGTCTGCTTTGGGTGAAAAATAGCATTTCCCCATAGGAGTCAGCACAGAAATCATACAGTCTTCTAACAACAGAGATGGGGTTTCACTTTGTTTTCTCATCCAATTTATGGATTTCATGGAAAATAAACTCATACAGAATGAAAATTGAAGGATATAAAACTGACTTTAGAATGTA
Source organism: Phyllotis vaccarum (assembly GCA_033318265.1). Lineage (NCBI taxonomy): Eukaryota > Metazoa > Chordata > Mammalia > Rodentia > Cricetidae > Phyllotis > Phyllotis vaccarum. Next base: position 46,614,513 of record JARWLC010000012.1, on the reverse strand, counting down.
GCCCAGATATTTCATATCCTTGATAATTGATTACCACGAGAATCTTGGAAATAGATGGCAAGCTTTTCTCCAGCAAAAATTTGTCTCTCTCTCTCTCTTTTTTTTAAATGTTCTAAGATTCCTTAAATGTGAGTCTCTTCTGAAGTCTGTAGATGAGAGATGGTAGCTATGAGGGCTGCTTCCCACCACAGTTGGGAAAACAGCAGAAGACTAAACCTCTTCCCCAACGGGCCTGTTAAAACCATAAGGACCTTTTCAGCAAGCAGTGTGTGACCTGCTCCCATCTTCTCTGACTGGAGCTGAAATTCAGCTGGCATCCCTTTATAGAAGATTCTCTTTATAGAAGATTCAAGGAGGGTCTTGACTCACACAACTAGTATCGCAGAGTAAACTCATTCACTGCTTGTGTCTTCCTTTTGGAAAGACTTTAGCCTTTGAGAAGGACTGCAAAAGGCATTTCTTCACTCGCTAATGATGGGCAGACACTCCACCATTAAGTCACAGCCTCAACTCCTCCATGCTAGTTTTAAACACATCCATGAACCAAAACCAATAGGCTCTCTGGCTTAGCTGGCATTTAATCCTACTTCTTTATTATGCAAAAATCTTATTACAGCACTTTGACAGTCAGACACTGAAATCTGACCTAATGTGCTCACACCAAGAACTTGTAATAAAGTCACCCTGTTGTAGTAAAAAAAGCACTGTTTATTTTTTCTGTAAAATATGGGTGCTGTTATTTATGGATAATCAATATTCCTCTGAGGCCTAACAGTTTGCAGAACATTTCATGAAGAAATTCTTGCCAGAAAAAAAAAAAAAGCCTTATTTATTAGAAATATACTCTCGTTCCCTCCTGCCCATGCTACCTACTCTTGATGCCGGAGAAGACAAAAGATCCTCTTTTCATACACAGTAGGTCTTTCACTGAAAACTAGACACCCACCATGTCTTCAAGCACAGTTTTTTTCAGATCTTGAAGATTTCTTGGAATATATCTTGTACATCCCTAAACATTTTTTCTCTAGTACTTAAAAAAAATTATACAATAATGACAAAGACAAAGTTATAATGCTGAGATTGGGGGCACTGTGCTGAAATATAGTGAGAACCTTAGAAAGCTCAGAGGAAGGTGGCTGTTGGGCCTTGAATTAAATGGACCGTGCACTGCGCATTTTGGGATTCTAGTTCTGGGGTTGTCTTGCTCTGTCCTCACTGTTGCTCAGTCTGTAAACATGTCCCATCACCGCCAATGGACCTAACTCCAGCAGCTCCCTGCTCCTTCTTCTAGTTCCCTGCTTCTCATCTTCTGTGGGTTTGGCAACCAGTTAACCCAACATTTTGGAAATTTGTCTAAAAATAGAGCAACTGGACTGACATTATTCATGCCAAAAGTACAATAGCGATTATCATTGTGGAGAACAAAGACAAATTCATATTGTGCCAGGACAGGGCCATAAACTGATATTAACTGTATGATAATTGCTAGGCAAACTATTTTAAAAGTTCCTAAACAATACCTCCCCTTAAAGGGATACATTTAATGTGCAAAAATCTCCCCTCAGAAAGTCAAGTACCAAAAAAAGCATTAAAAAAATACTTTGTTATAATAGTGAAAAGCTGGAAAGAGCCTAAGTGTCTATCAACTAGACACAGTGGTTTCATGAGTTTTGCTATAGCCATATAATATTGTCCTGAAACAATGTGCTAATGAAGAGATATGTTACGGCTATCCTGGGAAAACAGAAATCAATTTACAGATGACAATTAAATTTAAAATTTATATGTGTGTTCCTGAGCGTGTGTGTAAGTCTATGTGTGTGTAACAGAAAATACGGTTAGCAGTCATTGTGTATAACTTCAAGTTATTTATCTTTTATTGGTTTTTCCTAACCTTTCACGAATATTACTGTTTAATTTAATTGAAGCTTAAATCAACCTAGACAAGATAAATTTTATCATTCAATTTATGCCTTTTCTCTCCAAATATTCCCCTTAATAATAATAAGGACACATACAATTATTAAATGATAAGGGTAAGCCAAATGAAAGAATTCAAAAGATAGCTGTTAGCCTAGTGGATGGCGTGACGGTTGTAGCTATGATGGACTAGGTATAATTCAGTAACTGGACATACTGTGAGAATTCAATACATAATTGATTGGTGGCATGCAGTGCTATTTACTACGGAAAATAAAAGAAACATATAGACAAGAAGAGGCAAAAATGGACTCAAGAATGTACCTCTAACTTTGAGTACCTGTGAGATGTCTAGAGACCAAGGGAGCATCCATGAGAGGAGTACCACAAGCTAGGGAAGGGCATGTGGTCTCATAAGGAAACTGGTCCAGTGGTTAAGATACCAGAGCACTGAATTCTGGGAAACTGTCAGCAGGAGTCAACACTCCACATGGGAGACCCACAAGGAGACCCACAAGCGACCACAGGCTGGGGACTGAATAGGTTGTCAAAGGCTCTGAAAGGGGGAAATAAAAGAAACTGGGACTGAATGATTACGACAAAGATATAAAAGGCCAAAGAATGGGACGATCAGGACTAGTCAGTGTCCTCCAAGTCTGAACTAAAGACCTAATCTTACATAAAGCAGTTACTGGGGCAGGAAGAAAAGGTGTATTTGGGGTGGAGGAAAGATGAGTAATGGCCGACAGCTAGGTGACAGTGTTTTTAAGGAGCTTTGTAGCTGAGACATAGCTCAGAGGTGGTGTGCTTGACTGGCGTGGGGAGGTCCCTGCTTAGATTTCTGGCACTACAAGAACAAAAGAAGATCAGCTATGATGACAGAAGACATGAGAGGCTACTGGGCATCAAGTTGAGGTCCTGGATTTTGTTGCTGTCTCTTGTATCAGAGGCAGTTATACATGCTGACCTGATAAACAGCATGATGCATTTGCCCAAAAAAGCTTTCATTTCAAGTAATCAGCATCGCATTGACAAAACAGCAACAAAATGTCATGTCTGGCCTTTTCCTCTTAATTTTTCTTCTACTTTAGAATAATCTAAGGCCCGACATGTGAAAATGCAGAAATCTAAAACATCCAGTGATTTTGAAATTTGGGGGGAAGGTTGAAGGCTAAAAATCAAACCGGCCTTGAAATATAAAAACATTTTCTATGAGACCAAGTTCACTAAGATATCTCAAAGCGGAGCAATGTAATGCATAGCCAAATCAAGTACACACATTATCTTGACAAATTAGACATAATTTCAATTTTAAAATGGGAAAAGCAGGAAGCCAACGGTTCATGGATGTGGCCATGCCCTACTCACTATGAGAGTTCCAAGGTTCTGGAGAAGAAGGAGGTTTTGTGGAGGGGCTGGCTTACTTTGTACATAGAATACCTATAGACTCCTTCTTGCTGCTCAAGTACATTTTATGCCTTTAAAAATCTCCATGTATGTCTTAGTGTCTTTAGTCATGATATGTTTATAAATCAAGCATGCTTTCTCCACTACAGCATATTTTTTTGAACATTGAAGGATTTACAAAAGCACAATTTGGTCCTCAACAGTCTCAATTCCCTAGCTAGAGAAAGGAGGCCAAGTCATATCATGCTTTTCTGGTAACTGTTTACGACAGAACTTCAGCTCCTCTCCTCCTGTGGACCTGTATAGTTAGTTTTTCTTTCCATGTCTATCTTAGAAAGATGGATTTATCAAAAATTAAAAACATGTGACAATAGTTCAGCACATTTGCCAAGAGCAAAACGAACAGTAAGATTAATTAATTAGGTACATACTCCAATGAATGAGAAAGAGTTATCTAAGTAGATAAGAACAAGCTGGTCTCTTTTCCCAGTAAAAAAACAAAAGCCAACAATATGTGTGTGTGTGTGTGTGTGTGTGTGTGTGTGTGTGTGTGTGTGTGTGTGTGTGTGTGTATAAAATACTATATAGACACATATATTTCTGCCTTAAGTGTATCTATCTTAACAAAATCCATGATAAATATTTAACAGGATAATGATCTATGAATTTTTCTCATTGATCATTTTCCTAAAGTGCCCAGAATATCCCAGGGCAAGGAAGTTCTAAGAACTTTTTTGTTGTTGTTTCAATAACAAGAATGACATGACTAAAACTTTTGATTGGTAATGTGAGCTTGGTCATTTAAAATACTTAAATTGAGATAAAATTAACATTTGTTACAGGAGTAGATCTAAAAGAAAATGTGTTTTAATGTTGAAGTACATGTCCAAGGACGCATCTAATTTGTATTTTATAGCAATGGATGAAGCTTGAGAGGACACTCCATCCAAATGACAGCAAATGTGGTCATGAAAAAGCTCAGGTTTCTGTTTTCTGGTGAAAAAGGTAAAAAGATAATCAATCATGACAAAGTAACTGCTAGCAATAAGTGAGTTTTGATTATAACTATTAGATTCTTTTATTAATTAGGTTTGAAACGTGTCCATTCCATGGCTGTGCTGCCCATTTCATGTGGGTACAGTAGGTAGATGGTTTGAATAAAGCCCTGACTACAGCTTTGTCTCCTCCTCCTTTTTCCCTTCCCGTCCTGAGGACTGAGTCCAGGGTCTCAGGCATGCTGGGTAAATAAATGCCTGACCTCTAGCTTTAAGTCAGCCGCTACTTAATGCTTAACCTCTCCCTACTTTTCCCACTCCAAGGTATGTAGTTAAGATGGGGGTGGGGGGATAGGGAGGAGAGGAAGGGAAAGAGAGAGATTACATTATTTATTGATATTTGATTGTTAGTCATGTAACCTATTCTTAAGGAAACAGTCATTCCACTTCATCTTCTCCCCCTGAACTCACTCATCCAACATTTTTAACGGTTACAGAGACAACTGGAGGCAACAGATGATTTCGTGTAGATAGGCTAGAGAACAAGCTGGCTTGTTAATTGGGCCCTGAAATTTTTCCATCCCACCTTGGGCAGTTTACTGTATGGCTTGCCAAACTTTAAAGCTATTATAACTAGTTTCACACAGATGCCAGACAAAACAGACAAGAAATTAATTGGAATGATCACAAATACATTCCTTCTGAATAAATTAAACACACTGGCTGGTGCTAGAAGACATTTAAAATGGGAAACCTGAAGCTAATCAATCAAAACAAGTTTAGTTCTTTATGATGTTATAGTTGGGAGATATTTCACCTTATAAATAATAGAAAAATTACCTAGGGGTGAGGAGTGGGAGGTCTGATGGAATTAGAAGAATTTTTTTGGTACTGTCCAAGAGAACTGCCTAAGGTGATGATGTGACTTTTGTTTTCTTTTGTTTTTAAAAAGATTATTATTGTTCTAAGTGATAAGAGTTAAAAGTCCTTTAGTGAGGGCTCTGTTGGCTCAGCTTTTAAATTATAACATTGAACAAATCAAAGTGTAAAAGCCCAGAACAATATTGGGAGATGAGGGCTTCGGTCAGATGTTAGACAAACTATCCAAACAGCTGGAAAAGATGCTGATTCTCCCTGGGAAATTTGTAATGTATTTGACTCATGTTTTCATGGAGCTGTGGCCTGTCCTAGGGGGTTTGAAAGAGAGAAATCTTGCCAAGAACTTTATCTGGAAAATGATAGTATTTTACCAGCTTTCCAATTAGACAACAAAAGAACTTAACAATAATAACAAAAATACTCCAAATCAATGAATGCTTTCTCTACAGCAGCAACACTTCAGGCTGTACATACAGAATTGATTGAGTGAATCATTCACATATATTTCCTTATATAGAACTGTGTCTTAAAAATGTATTTAGCCATAAATACAACATGAAGTAGTAATTTAAAAAAAAATAAAAAAGGCGAGCTTTCATGATTCAAGTTGGATAGTATGCTACATCTCACGTTCAGTACACACAATGTGTTCAAGAAGAAGCCTCCTTATGCACGCCTTGGCATACCTACAGCTAGTATCAGAGGCTGAGAGGCCAGGAAGGGAAGATTTGGTAATTGAATTCCTGCTGATGTGATGCAATCTTCAGGGCTAAGCAACCCTTGAATAGGCTTTGTTCCTTTTCAGAGGTTTTTAATTATTTGGTTATCTATGATTGCAATTGTCATAGCATCAGCCCAGCTTCAGAGATGGATTGAGAATCACCTATTGTCCATACTGAATTACTTATGGATAAATCGGTATGATTTTAGGGATGAGCTTAAAAATTAAACTAGTGGGAGACCAGTAAGATATAGGAGTAGATATTGGGAAACGAAACAAAACAAAACTATCTATGAGCTGTTGACCATGTGATGGATATGTGGGGTTTATTACACTATTCTCTCAATTCTTATGAATGCTTTAAATTTTCTACAATACATTTTTTAAAAGCTAGATAAAAAAAGTAAAAATGAAGAAAAAAATCACTGGTTTGCAAAGAAGTGTAAATATTTAGAAAAAGCAAGCTTTCCTCATATTAAAAATTTCCACTGATTTTCATCAAAATGATAGGAATATTTGTTTCCCCTCTAAAAAATGATTTTCTCATAGCTGGAGCCTTATTTTTTAATACCACAGTTAATGAGATTATTTATTCTTCCTACACGCCACTTCCTATAAACTTGGGTCAAGGTGACAGATTCTAAGATCTCAGTTGGGCTGTTTTTCATCCATATTGCTTTGAACAAGTCACTTAATTTTTTTCTGGACAGCGTAGAGACATCTCTATCCTTACTTACACAGAATTATCTTGCTGTGTCCAAGTACGTGGGAGAGAGACTGGGAAAGGGGAACAGTTGAGGAAGACAGCAGACTAGAACAGTATAACCATGGTATCTTATTATTAGATCATGGAACCCAGAGAGCCTGGTTCTCTATTTCACTGCTTTAGCAACGTCTCAGGTCAAGGCATTTTCTATGGACCATAGTAAGCTTTCACTGGTATTATGTGTAAGTGAAAAAAGCTTTTATTCTTTAGCAGTAGTGATGTAGTGGATGTCCGTGTTACAAGAACACAGCAGCACATGTACAAGAGTGCCTGTTTCTCCTACAGAGTTGCTAGCTGCTAGGGCTAACACTAAGGCTTCTGTGCGACCATGTTTGCAGTGGTCTGAAACACCTAAGTAAGATCTAGCCATTTTAATTGTTCCCCTCTATCATGTGTAAGCTGTCTGTATAATTGTGAAGCCACCTGGAAAAAAAACGCTATACAGTAAGCAGGCTGTGGTAGTTAGAATGATAATAGCCCCCATATGTTCAGAGATTTGCATACGTGGTCATCAAGGAGTGGCACTATTTTAAAAGATTAGGAGGTGTGACCTAGTTGGAGAATGTGTCTGTAGGGGTAGGCTGTGAGGTTTCAAAAAGCACACTCCAAGCTCAGAATTTTCCTCTTCCTGCTGCCTGTGGATCCAGATGGAGAACTTTCAGCCACTCACTCCTCCAGAAACATGTTTGCCTGCACACTACTATGCTCTCCACCATGAAGATGATGGATCAAACTTCTAAAACTGTAAGCAAGCTCCGATTAAGAGCTTTTTTTTAAAAATAATACTTTGGGGGCTGAAGAGATGGCTCAGTGGTTAAGAGCACTGACTGCTCTTCGGGGGAACCCAGGTTCAATTCCCATGTGGCAGCTCACAGCTGTCTGTAACTCTAGCTTCAGGGGATCCAACACTCATAGCAAAATGCCATTGTACAAAAAAATAAATAAAATCTTTAAAAAAATGAGTTTCCATAGTTACGGTGCCTTTCCACAGCAATAGATTATTGACCAAAAAACAGGCATACACACACATACACACACTCACACACACACACACACACACTCACACACACACACTCACACACACAGTCACACACACAGTCACACACACTCTCTCTCACACACACACACACTCACACACACACACACACACACACACACACCCCAAAACAAACAAACAAGGAAACAAAAACAAAAAACCCCACTAGCAGTGCCGAGGACTGCAAAAAACCCATGGCCAAGAACAAAGTATAATGCAAAATTTATACTGGATATGTTTGCTTTAGAGATTTAGAGATAGAGTAGAGATATTCTACTTTGTCTAAGGCATTAGAAGCTGAAATGATAGTCATTTTTAGTATATATAAGTAGGGCTAAGAAATTTCTAATGAAGTCTCCCTTTTCTGTTTATGATAAAGTCTTAATGTTTTCATCTGTATTAAGCATTTTATGAAACCAAGCTTCAAATTTTGTGAATAAGTAAAGAAAATTTTTCCAGAGCAACAACTGAATGGGTCACTTTGAAATAAGCTACACAACCCTAAGGTTAAGCAATGAACATTCTCATCCCTCCCAAATGTATCCCTTTAGGGGGTTGTTAATGGAAGAGAATCAGACTTTAAAAAGACATGACCAGTAATAAAAGTTCAAACCGTAACTCACTGTCCAAATTTTAATAGCAAAGAACATATCCTGATAACTCCAAAGCTACTGAGACAAAACACACAATTCATAAAACAGTTATAGCTTTGACATTAGCAAAGCTATGCAAAAGATCTGCCTTTAAAGTATGTCTTCTTCATCTTTTAAATCAAAACCAGAGTTTCTCTCTCTGCTGTGAGCTATAGCTAAATTCTAAAGCTATATTTTTAAATAGATAGATTCAAATATACAACAGAAACTCTTTCTACATAAAGAATAAAGCAGATCTGGCTGGGCAGTGGTGCTGCACGCCTTTAATCCCAGCACTTGGGAGGCAGAGGCAAAGGGATCTCTGAGTTTGAGGTCAGCCTGGTCTACACAGAGAAACTCTGTCTCGAACCCTCCCCCTCAAAAAGGAGAGAGAATAAGGAGGGAGGGAAGGGAGGTAGGGAGGTAGGGAGGTAGGGAGGTAGGGAGGGAGGGAGGGAGGGAGGGAGAAGGGAAGAAAATAAAGCAGATCTTGACTTTTAAAAGTTTACAAATGAAACAAAACAAGTTTGGAAACCAAATACATTAGGTGGCTTAAGAAATAATTTGGTTAAGTTAATGAAGCTAACAGTTTGTAACCCCCACTATAACACGCTCTCTAAACACTTCCCTGATAACAACACTAAGACGGAAAATGTTTTACCTGGTTTAACTTCTTCCATTGAGAAGACATTGATAAATGGTATTCTTCTAAATCTACTGGGAAAGTCATTTACTTTGGTGAAAACTAAGTTCAAAGTATTTATATACCATGAGCTAGCTTTATCTAAATATACAACAGATAGCCAAACATGTAAAACATAATAAAGTAATCCAGCATCTGTTTTCATTTTGTATTTTCTCCTTCCTCCCTCCATCAGTCAAGACCATGGTGCTGTAGCCTGAGGATCTAGGACAGCGCTCAGCTCTACCCTTCTTCCTACATGAGCCTCCCCCCCCACCCCCCAACCATGACACCTTCCTTTCTCTGACCTCTTCTGGGGTGGAAGCCACAGTGTTGCCCTGAGCCCTCTCTCCTGCCTCTTCCTTTTTCCCTTCTTCCCTGGCTCCGGATGCCCATTCCATCTCTCCCTACTGGTGTCTAACAGGTACAGCCAATCAAATGAACTAGTTGAATCTCTTAAAACTACTAGCAACTTGATTCTCTACTTGCTTGAGTCATCCTCAAATCTCAAAGGTATCTTGATTCTTATTTCTCTCAAGCTACGCCATGAGGAAGTATGTGAGCTCTTCCATCTTTAAGTAGCTGGTATGCAGCATACAACCAACTCCAGTCTGTCTTGGCAATAACCTCTAGGTTGGTTTCCTGGCATCTAATCTTCTTATAGTCTACAGTACCACAAGAGAGTCAAATAGCCATCACCCCACAAGGGGCCTCCATATCCTCTGAAGTTCTTTTCCTTCCTCTACCTCCCAGGCTTGATCAGTCTTGTTCTTTAAAAGCCTACACTTCAGCCTGGCAAGTGCTCCACGTCTTAAGGCTTTACACCTCTCCTTTTAAACCAGGTCTGTTCTGATACCGCCCAATTTCAGACCATGTCCCACAACCACTGAGACCTGCTCTCCCTAGCTCTAATCTACATGTGGCATATTTCTCACCTCTAGCCTCTATGCACCACTCCCCTCTGTATGAACTGCTGCTCTCAACGAGAATACATGAGAATAAGAAGGTATGTACATACGCCATACATGCTTCTTACACACAGATGGGTCACACTATAGCTATTTGGTGAATAAACAATATTGACACTGTTTAGATAAGAAATGGGAATAATCTAAATTGTCAGGACCCCTGTATACATAATGCATAGTAGTTCCTTTTGTAGTAAGTCACCTTCCCTGACTGCAGCCTGTGGAATGTGCCTCAGACCCACCAGGACCCTCCCCAGATAAATAAGATCCCAGCTAGTGGACCTTGAAGGAAACTGGAAGTGAAGAACACAACGAGTCTTCACTCTCAGTCACGTCACTGATGGAACCAACCTTGCCCTTTGAACCCTGACGTTGTAGGTAATATAGTATGCAAGGTAGACTCCATTTTCCCTAGAAGCCAATCACACACTGACTTTGCAATTTATATTGGATATAGCTTCTCCTTTAGCAAGATGCTGTCAGAGACCCACCTCTTGGAAGGTTGCCTTGTAACTCTATCATGTTGTCCCAACTGGTCTAGACAAGAGAAAAAAGAGCAGAGCTAGTTGCTTGGAAGCCAAGTGACTGTAAGTGCTGAGGAGTGCCTGTAGTCAGAAATTTTCTGTCCTACCTAGCCCTGAGCTCCAATCAAATCTCTTCCACCCACAGCTGCTTATGAAATGATTAACTCAGAGGCTTAATTTTAAAATAAATGCTGGGCCAGTAGTTCAGGCATATTACTAACTAGCTCTTAGGATTAAATTCATCCATGGTTCTATTTATGTTTAGCTACATTTATTTTAACCCTTGCTTCAGAGCAGTGTTCTCATCTTCCTCTGTATCTGGCTGGTGTCTCCTGCTCTGCTCTTCCTCTTCCCAGAATTCTAATCTGGTCACTCCGCCTCTATTTCCTGCCTAGCTTCTGGCCAATCAACTGGCCAGTTGGTTTTTTTATTAAACCAATACAAGTAACAAATCTTTACAGTGTAAAAGAGTATTATCCCACAAGTGTCAAACAAATCTTAATCTAAGAGAACAAAAATGAAATTTTATAAGGTTACAAGGTAAATATTTTCCTCAAAATCCTGCCCTAAGGTATAACATGTGAAGTATGCCCTGCCCCTTTGTTTCTCCTAGATTTTGGAAAACAAAGTATTTTTAATGGAAACAAATGTACCTTAGTGCTCAGTGTTTTCGATGCTTGGGAACATTGTGTCTGTGAGAAGAGATCAGAAGTAGATTTTGGAGACTGGTTAGACTTGTTCTAGCAGAATAAATCAGCAACATAACATTTGTATATTTGCTTTCACTTATTTACTTATAAGTTCAATCGCTCAACAAATAAGTGAATAAAGGACAGGCATTGTTTCTTCAGTTAACAAAATGAACAAAAGCTACATCCTGATGGGGCTTAGATGTCTAGTTCATTAATGGATTCAGTGACTTAGTCTGTGCTTTGTTGTACACAGAAGTTTTCAGACAACTGCAGCTCCAGAATGGATTAAAGTCTGAATTCTGAGAGAGTCCCTGATGAACATTTGGTATTTATCCACAATTTACAGAATAAAAAAAGCACCCACCAAAACCTTCTATCTTCTTTACTGAAATGAGTAGAATCATCTGTTCTCCTTCCTCCTGGAAAGGTGACCAGCCACAAAGGTCATCAGCATATGGGAGGTCATCAAAGAGCTGCTGCAAAGCCGACACTGAGAATGCTGGCAAGTCACTGGATTGAGCAGCGGCAGTGGGGGCTTCACTACCAGGGAACCAATAATCTTGGATCCAGTCTACAAATGTAATCCCTTTTCTTGGCCAGGTGGTGGCGCTAGCCTTTGACTCCAGCACTGGGGAGGCAGAGGCAGGTAGATCTAAGGCCAGCCTGGTCTACAGAGGAAGTTCCAAAACAGCCAGGGCTACAAAGCGAAACAATAAGGGCAACAATGTAAACCCTTTTCTATCTCCAATCCCAGTGCTGTCTAATCTTTCTTTGACATCAGTTCACAAGTGAAAAACAATAAATGAGGTAGATAGAAAGACGTCCTGAAAAATCCACCATCAGCTTCCAGTTAATCACCAAAACACCCCCAGCCTCAGCCACCTGGAACCTGATGTAGTGAAGTGCCAATTCCTGAAGTACCAGTTTCACGGTCTGATCATGCATTCCCAGAAAGCGGGCTGTAAAGCCCCTCCTAGGAGTTTCTCCTTGTTATGTTACATTATACTGCTTATAAGTTCAAGATGATCCCAGCCTTCAGGGTCACGCAAATCCTTGGCTGGTGTAGTATTGGGCCACCACACAGGCCACATCCAAAACCCAGCATTCTGAGTGCTATGAAATGCCCAATGTCTAATTCTGTTCCTTCTCATGTCAATACTGAGCAATTTTATTGTCGAGAAGAGGCTAGGAGCATCTATGCTCATGGGGTGTGGAGACACTGAATGTCCTGTTGAGAAAGAGTTTGAAAAGGAAAGGAACTGAAGGAAAAGTGTCTGCACGATCCCTCTGGGAAAGGACTGAAGCCAGCTGAGACCCAAGCAGCCACGGGACCTGCAGGTGGGTGGAGAATGGAACATGTTGACCTGCCCTACCCACGGCTGCTGATAGGTCTAGGAACATCAGTACAGCTGTTTGGCCAGAATCCCTGGCTCTGCATAGGTTGTCTGGCTGTGGAGCTCTAATAATAAAAACGGTAAAAAAAAGCATACTAAGAGGCCATACCTTTCTGTTAAGAAAGCCTACCCACCATCATACTGAAGATTTAAGTGTCCTGGACATACACTTTGTGTAATCATACACACTGAAAAGAATAAATAAACTGCTTGATTCTGCCATTCCTTTATTAACAGACATTAATCTGGCATGGGGTATGGGGTTAAGGCAGCAGAAACAGAAATCAAACATAACCTTTACAGAGGGTCTAGTGGGTGGGATAAGCACATGGGTGCCAAAACAGGGGTTGGATGTAATATGTCAGACACATCTGGACTGCATGGAGCAGGAAGGGTATGCAAATGCAAGCACAAGGAGATGACACGACCCATTTGGAAAGCTGAAGCACCTCACTGGCTGTCACATGTCATGAGCCAGAGTGGCTGGAAATACAAAGAGGAGGGCAGGGGTAGGTCACAGAGGGAGGGCCGTCTGTGCTGTGCCAAAAAATGTGAGCTTTTATACTTTGGGATATGAGAAGTCACTGCACAATGTTAACCTGGCAGCTGATAAGAACCGATTTCCAGCATGGAGAAAAAAGATTTGGGAAATGTGGTGGAGACAAGGCTAACTCAGCAACCCAAGACAGCCAACAAGATGACTGGTCCAAGAATCACTTGACACATGGACATGCCATGTACTGAAATTGAACAAAAAAGCCAAAAGCCAAAAAACATCATTACTATCAACAACAGCAGCGGCATCAACCATAACAACACACCCATTCAAGACTGTTGGCGCACTGAGCCAAAGGCGATGATGTTGGTTCAGCAAGGTTAGTCTCCAACAGGAAGGTCATATGTGGAGGAAAGAGGCTGAAGGGCAAAGTGACAGCATGTAGATGCTACTTAGCTCTGAAGAGCCAGCAGCTACCCTCATTGGATGATGGACGCAAACAGCAAGGACTTCACGGCTTGGTCTCTGCTGGAGCCTTCCCACCCCATGGTGACTGGCTGCACTGTAAATGAAAGATAAATGTACAAATACTTTATAAAAGTCCACATGGAGACAGAGGAAGAGAAGGTGTAAAGACAGCATGGGGTTGAGCCTGCCCATGGTAGTAATGCTAGCAAGTACATTTTTTAAAATTAGGTTCACAAGAAATAAAACTTTATTATTGATAGACTAATAAGGATAAAGCTCTTATCCCCAAACTACAACGTGAATACTGTCAAATTCATTACATAATAAAACAAGACAAACAGACAAGACCCAACTACTGCTCCATTTGTACTTTTATTTCAGTATAGCTGTCTATTATATAGTGGTTTTCCCCCACTTAGAGAAAAGGGCACCAACAGCTTCATCTGTAAGGTGAATTATTGCTTAACCGGAAAACATCAAGCCTGTGTCATGAATACCTGGTCTTAGCTTTTATGGACCACAGATCAATATAACCTCAGAACTTAAGTCTATACAACTTTGCCAAAATAAACTAACCCAACTGATTGACCTTAATGATAGAGGAGATCATATTTTGGAAGATGCTATCATAAAATATAAGTATTTCAGAACCAGGCTCTTTGATGATGAAATTAGAGAAGAAAACGCCTTATCAAATCACTTGTAGAAAGGTCTGAGAACAATGAATTGAGCCAGGAGAATCAGGTTCTATGTAATGTTTCCATTGGCGGCCTCTGTGACCTTGGGCAGGCCCCACCCCACGCTCTCTGTCTCCTGTGGACTTTTATGAAGTATTTATACTCTTAAGATGAAAGATACAAAGTGTGCTACTTAAGTGGAATGTCTGAGTCACTTCACTCAGAATAGGAGGACAGAGCAGCCACCATCCCAGAACATCGACTATCTTTATCTCGGGGAAGGGTCGTTTCCCAAACACTATGTCAACAAAGGACTGCGTCACCTGGGCTACCTGTTTCTCAACAGTTAAGTATAAAAAAAGGTAAGGGAGAGGGACACTTGGTGGTGGTCAGGGCACATGACCAAAACCTACAAGTAACTTCTCTCCAGAGAGAATGCCTAATGCTGTTTACTGCCAATTAAGGAATGCTTGCAGGTGAATTTGCATTTTTTTTAATAATCACACAGTAGTCACATATATTTAAAGTTCTGGGATCTGTATGTGTGAGACAATACCTCAGCCACAGGCAGCTATCCGGTTTGCAATGAGGTTAAGAAGCTCCTGACAGCGGTTGGAAGGCTGGCCGGTCAGTAGATGGTCTTCTTGCCTTCACCGAAACTGCTTCCCTCCACCCCACCCCTAATTCGTTCACTTGTCACAAGTGAAAGAAAACCTACCCAGGCAAGAAGAATGTTAAAGTCCAGGATTCTTTGAAATTTTCATGCGAATATTTTATAGACAGGAAGGAACAAACAACCCCCACGTGTGCCTCATATAGAAAGTCAAATAAAGCAGTGAAGACAAACAGAGCTATTGAGGCCCAGAGCCTCCCCCCATAAAGGGGATGAGAACATGTGCTTATAAAAATATATCTAAAGTTGCTGTTGGGAATAAAGTGTTTTGTAAAACACAAGGTGCTGTTCAAGTAGCAAGTGGTTGAGATTTGTAGGGGTGGAATGCTAATTTCCAGAACCACCCAGGCATGGCCGCATTAAGGCTTGTCTAGCGAGTGAGTCAGGAAACTGAGTTTTACTGTGGGCTCTTGCCAATTCTTGAGCACTGTTGGTTCTAAGTCAAGTTTTGAGAATAGCGCATCTAGAGGTGGGCGACACTGATGTCAACAAGAGAAGAAAACATCCTCAGTTACAAGCTCTGCCTTTTTGCAGATCACTTCCTCCACCTCAGGCCCCTGCCTGCATCAGGTAAGGCTCCCTGCCTGCACCCCCAGTGGTGGCTGAGGAAGATTCTGAGTGGCCTGATTCTGCAACTTCACTTCATGATGGTACCAACAGAGGGTCCTATTATAAAGAACAGGCATGCAAAACCCAGAGAATTCTCCTCAGAAAGAGATGGTGAAATAAACCCTTCAGAATTTACCTGACAGCTTTGCTTGCTTGTCACAATTTAAGGTCCTGACCCTTGATTCTTTCTACTATTGTTTAGTCTTACAGTTTATTCCTTTGGATACTATTCATCTCACTGACTGAAATGTGAATGAAAAAGACACAATCCCTAAATGGTCCTACTGTGTGTGGGAAGAGGGAGGGAAAAAGAGAGAGAAGGAGGGGAGGGAGGGGAAATGTGTAAATGTGCACACATGACTATAGAGGCCAGAGGCTAATGACAGGGATCTTTTTCTATATATGGCTTTCCAACTCTTGTTTACTTGAAACAGAATCTTTCTCACATGGGGAGCTCACTGAGACTAGCTGGCCACCGAGCTCCAAGGATCTAGGTTTATGTTCCCTAGCGACTGCATCATAAGCAAGCCAGCATGCCTCACTTGCTTGTAGGTTTTGAGGATCTGAACTCAGGTCCTCACACTTGTATAGCAATCATTTTATTGACTGAGCCATCTTCAAAGTTTCTCGCTTTATTCTTACCCCCACTGAGGTCTTTTGTAGCCCAGGCTGGACTCAAGCATGGCATGGAGCTGAGAATGATCTGGGGCTCCTGACCCTCTTGCCTCCATCTACCAAGTGCTAGGATTACAGGTGTGCATCATGACACTGTGATTTTGAATCCTGTTCTTCCTTGCTTTTAAGCTCCTCATACACAGGCTACATCACTGTTCTTTCCTATTTCTCTGTTCTCCTAGTAGCTTGAAAAATAATACTCAGTCACTCTTCTAAGAGCACCTAAACGTCGCCAGGAACATGCAAGGCACTCCGTTTGCATTGCCTTGACTATTCCCTATGGCAATTACAGTGGTCTGAGTTCTCTAGTCCACAGTTGAGGAATGGGCTCACACACACCACAGTTTTAAGCACTATACTATGACCGTCTAGAATATAAACGTGTTTTTTTCTCATTAGGAAGAATTTATAATGAAATATCAGAGAGTTGGATAGAAAGATACTAAGAGTGTAATACTCTATACCTTCCCTACAGCTGCCCTAACTTTACTTAAAAGTGAGTGTACACTTACAGCAAGACATTTACACGTGAGAGGACGCAAGTGGTTGGTAAGGAGTGCAAGCAGTGAATCTTTCTTCCCTGAACAGAGACGTAGTCATCTCACAGTTTCAAGAAAAGCAAACTCTGTATTAAAGCATTCAGAACATAGTAAAGGACCTTCCTAGAATGGCCCTGCACCTTGGCCGGGGAGATCAGTGATGGAACCGCCTGCTTACGAGAACGGTGTGATTCAGACAGACCTAGCTCCAGGTAGTTTTCTTATTATGACAAAACACCCAGTGAACAGCGACTAAAGAAAGGGTCCAGGGCAGGGATTCTGGGAGGCAGGAGTGAGCTAACTGGTCACATAGACTCCACAGTGAGGAAATGAGGTGAATGCTGGTGCTCAGCTCACTTCTGTCTTTTCACTCTGTCCTCCAGCCCAAGGAATGTTGTGGCTCATGTTTAGGGTCGCTCTCCCACTCCAGTGGACCCAGCTGAGAGACTCCCTCACAGATGTCACCAGGTTTGTCTCTAACGTGATTCTAGGTCCCGACAAACTGAGAGTCAATATTAAAAGCTACAGACCTCAATGCTCATCAGTCAACTGGGGAAGCCATAATGGCAGTAAAGAATCTTCAAGTAAAAGGAACCATATCCCAGGAAGAATTTACACAATTTGATTCTTCGTGATTTTTCTTTTTAACTGCCACAGTGAAATATTAGAATAAAATATCAGTGACATAGTGAAGGTGTATGAGAATGGTATTACTGTTACCTTGACAATCATCTTTTAGTTTTCTTAAAGATTTTTTTGATTGTTTTTTTTTTTATCTAGTACAAACTTGATTTAATATAATCCAGAAGGCTCACTTAAGAGTGGACATCTAGTGTCTGACGCATTCTGGACACTTGTCAGGACTCTGGTAAGTCTACAGGCAAATGAGGATTGAAAACACCCACTCTACTTAGAATTCTTAGTGCTAAAAACTTGAATAACATTGATTGCAATATCCCTAAGAGCTCTTGGGAGAAATCATAGAGCACTTTCCACAGACAGATAAACAGTAGACTTTCTTTGTAGGAATAAAGAAGCCATTTGAGGTGCAAAAGGAGATGTGCTACAAAAGGACTCAGGCCAGCAATGAAGGAAGAAATGACAGGATCCTGGCCCACTCTTGGGCAGCAGTCCAGCAAGCTCTGGACTGCACAGCCTTAGGTTTTCCAATACTGCTTGGCAACCTCAGATTTTACTGACACATTTTAAATTTTCTTGAGATAAAACATCCAGTTTGCAACAGTGAATTAATAAATAGAAGCTAATTATTTTATACACTGAATACATGATAGTGATTTTGAGGGATGGCTTAGGTACACAGCAGAGGAGGTCAGCTTAAGAATCACATCTTATGGTTCCTTAAAACCTAAAACTAGAAGCCAGGGAAGCTCATCACTCCCTGGTGTATACCTGAAGGGATCAGTGTTCAGCAGAGATGTCTTCATGCTCTGCATTTATCACAACATAATTACCATGGCATAAACTCAGTTTGTGTGCTCACAAATGGGTGACTGGATAGAGACTAGATCAACAGAGGAGCCAGCCATAAAGAAGCCCTAAAATCAGAGCAGCAAGAGACCACAGGAAGCCAGACTAACAAAGATTTTTCTCTCATATAGAGAATCATATGGAAAGAGATATGTGTGGTCCTGGAAGAAGGGGACTGTGGGGGGAGAGGGTGAAAAGGGAGGGGTACGAGAGAGGGTGATGGATAGGTAAATGATCAAAGTATGAGATGCAAGTGTGAAAAAGTCACAATGAAACCCATGATTTTGTACAATTAATATACACTCGGGGGGGGGGGAACCCAAAAATTAGATTTTCTGAAAAGGTGACCTCATATTTTAGTATTTCTGAGAAGCATGGCTAAGTTATCGCAAATAAAGGACTTAATAACCTGTAATCACTCCAGATACAAAATGTAACTGACTTCACAGTTACAGGATCAGTGGGTCTTACTGTCTCAGTGTAGTGGATGATATCATGTTCATTATAAATAGCAGACAATGGACAATTTCCTGAGATAGATGATTCTAAAAGCATGTGATAACTCACAGTTGTTCATGGAATTTGCTAGGTTCTTGGGTTTTTAGACATTATTTATTTATTTTGTGTGTATTTGTGTGTGTGAGAGAGAAAGGCATATAGAACATGAATATATAATTTTAAAAATAGTCTTCAAGAAGATCTTTAACTGACCTGAAACTTTTGTCCCTTAAGAGAATTAGAAGAACAAAGATTTGAACTCCAAATTTTACTCCAGACTGAAGACTATGTCTGAGTTTTCCTTTGGGGACTCTATGTCCACAGCAGATTATGGGAGGCTGCTGCTAAACTGTACCACCTCAGCAACCTTCCTTTCTCTTTGAAGAATGTCAGAGGAGGTATGCTCTATTC
Organism: Phyllotis vaccarum; assembly: GCA_033318265.1. Lineage (NCBI taxonomy): Eukaryota > Metazoa > Chordata > Mammalia > Rodentia > Cricetidae > Phyllotis > Phyllotis vaccarum. The sequence goes on along the minus strand of JARWLC010000012.1, from coordinate 46,595,363 downwards.
ACCCTGATCCCCTCTAACTGCTCCATAGTAACAATTTCCATTTTATTTTGGACCAGGGCAACTGTAATGATAAATTGGACTGCTGTCTTTAATCTGGAACCAGCAGCAAATCATTTTTAATAGCCCTTAATTCCCAGTCTAATGAGATATCTGCATTCTGCAGTGACTCAAACATGTACTGCCGAAGGGTAAGGTGGATGATTCACAAAGAAGGGACGGAAGAAAGCCATTAGGTAACCTTAGGCAGCCTCTGCCTGGCTCAGGATGACTCCCCACTGCACAACTTCTAGGACCAACCAGTTTCCTACTTTCTACTCATCTACAAGGATGTGACTACTGATCTTTCCCATAGACTGCATCACCCCAGCACCCACCCTCACCCAGTTGTCTCCCCGCACAAAGTATTTGACCCTGGCTGTCTACAAGCACTCCTATATTTAGAGAAATAATAACAAGAAGAAAATAGAACTATGCATTTTAAGAATCTCTATCTTTGCCATAAACATTAGAAAAGGGCTCACAGCATGGACCTCCTTATCAAAGCATTCTCTATTTTGTAGTTCTTCTTCTGTCTGGTTCTCTTCTTACTGCTTTCCTATGACCTCTCCAGCCGTTCCACATCTGGAGTTGAGTTTTTCATAGTATGGACCCCTGCTCCTTGTGTGATCTTATTTGATAAAGATGTCCTGGGGCCCGCCCCGTTCTTGTTTTCTCTCGCTCTCTGTCTGCCATGCTCTCTCCTTTTCTTTCTTCTCAGGTCAGTCTACAGTGCTCAAGAATAATGGTAGTAGGAAAAAATCCTTCTTGAGGTACCAACACCTGTGTAGTGAACAGCAAGATGGATTTTCACCTCCTGCCTTTCTAATGCTATAACACCATCACCACCAATATCAGTGTCCATACTGACTGAGGGGCTAGCTCCAGGCATCCAATGCCCTATCCTGGCTGAGGCATGCACACGCACGCATGTACACACACACACACACACACACACACACACACACACACACACACACACACACACACACACACAGAGTAATACATCGACCTCAAAAATATTGCAAATTTACTTCCTTTTTTATTTATTTGTATGTGTGTATGTGTGTGTGTAATTACTCAACACTGGCTAATTGGCCTATTCCACTTTCCTGCCAAATATATTCTTTAACCATTTTTTTTTTTTGGCTATGATTATTTAATCACTGTTGATTTGTAAACTTTATCTTTTCTAAGATTGAATTATTCTAATGTCAATTTTCAAGGAATAAAACTCTTATCTTGACTTGAATTCTGACTTTGAAACTTTCTTTTTTTTGACCAAAATGAGTCTCATGATCTCTCCAAGACTCAGAATCGGGAAAAGACTGGGTTTTGCCTTGGCTACTTCCTTTAATTATGGTGACTGCCCACCAATTTTCCTTACATGCAAAATCTGGCTGTGCTTATATCAGGGCCTACTTTAGGAGGTCATTTTACAAATAGGACTTTCTACTTCCAGTGCATGAGATTTGCCAAGAATGGAACGCACCACATCACCAGATTTGAGCCCATGTCCTTATGGAGAGGGAGGGAGTACAAACATTACCCTTACAATACTAGGGGAGCTCCCACCTGGGCAGAAAACAACTCCGCTCCAGCACTTGACTCTACTAACGATGCTTAACTAATTAGTTTAGTGATGGCATGTCCTAATGATACAAAACCACCATCACTGCCCATTTTCATGACTTTGTCACTTTACAAAACAACATTCGTATTTATTAAACAGTAACTCCTTATCTCCTTCCCTCGCAACCTCTGGTGATCTCTATTCTGCTTTCTGTCTCTACAAGTGTTCCCATTCTTGAGTATCAAACATAAGGGAAATGATAAACAAACACACAAAAAACCACAGAGGAGGCAGAAACTGGTCACACTGTTCTGTGAACAGGGACCTGGATTCTTGTCAAAATCCTGGTTCTACCAGAAGCCAGAAATGGCCTCTGCTTTGTCCAGAAATGTCAGAAGTGCTTGGAACTCTGGTCTTGGGTTTGGTTTCTTATTATCTCCTTTTTTTTACAAAGCTCTATGTAATGGTGTGACTACATCTCTAGGCCAGATGATTCCATTTTCCTCTTTATACATTTTACCTGTTGTGGCGAATGGCTATGAACACGGGTATACAGAACACTATTTTTCATAATGGCATTTTTAAACATACACAAAAGTAAAATGTCAAATAATATTGGCCTCATGTACTCAAGATCAATCCCTTAGGCCAACAAGGTCTCCAGATTTCAGCAGTTCAGTCCCCGGTGTTCACTGGCAGGAATTCTCCTATCCCCAATTGTGACTAGTCTTTGAGTCCCATCACACTAATCTCTTATAAAAACAGAACTCAGGAAGCATGTCCTCTTCCAATTTATGATTCTGATTGCAAATTTTTCCTCCCAAGGCAGGGTTACCTGTATGCCAGGCTGGCCTCAAACCTCAAGCTTGCCACTTGAACAAGGATGGTCCAGAATTGCCCATCCTCCTGCAGGAGTGCACCACCATGCCCAGTTTAATACAGTGCTGGGGATAGAACCCAAAGCTTCCTATGACAGTAGGCAGGTTTGCTGCTAACTGACCTACAATGCCAGTCCCTTGTCATGAGTCCTAAGTAAAAATTAGAGCAGCATCCTCATCCTTCAACTCTGCCTTCTAAATGTCTAGTTTCCTTTGAAGCTCTTAGCTGAGTTCAGTGATTCTTACATGTGGCCTTATACGTCAGCTTTCAAAATGTGCAACACAAACAGATGTTGCAGAATGAAAGCCAGAAATCAAACATAACAGACCTGAGGGGTAAGTTGTTATTTGGGGAGAGATAGCTATTTTTTCTATTTTAACTTTTTGTTACTTTATCTTTCCTCAGCGTTTTTTTTTTCTTTTTGTTTGTTTGTTTGTTTGTTTCAAGACAGAATTTCACTGTGCAGCCCTGGCTGTCTTGGAACTTGCTCTGGAGACCTGGCTGGCCTCGAACTCACAGAGATCCTTCTGCCTCTGCCTTGCAAGTGCTGGCATTAAAGGAGTGCACCACACTCACTGCCTGGCTATGCTTACTCATTTTTACAGTTAATGCTGGAGAAGCGTATGCTTGATACAAGTGTTTTCTGACTTGAGAAGGGCTGAACGATCAAGAGGGAGCAGGTGCTTTTCAGCTGGGGTGGTAAAGAGAAAAATTCACAGAACAGGAACCTAAGCTTCCATCATTCAGGCTCTGAAAAGCAGCTATCAAGAGCCTGCTGTCTGAAATAGTGGTATACAAACTCTCTCACTCATTTCTTAGTGAAGCACAGTAAACATGTGGACAGGATTTCAGGATATATTCAACAAAGAGGAATGGTGTGAAGGAATACCTAGTTTAGTGTGGACACTATGCAAAACACCTGAATATCCAATAGATGACTTCAGAAATTACATACCAATTTGCTTTGGACAGAATTGTATTGGTGCGAAAACTGACATGGTAATGGAAAGACAAGAGTAAGGCATGAGAACCAATAACAAAGAACAAATCATGTTTCTAATCTTAACAGTGAGTTATATATTAAGAAGTGAATGCTTATGAACTTGATGTTCAGGTTAGTATGAAGAGCTCATGGCAAAGGTAGGTGCTGGGCAATGGGGTGCTAACAGAGAATCGGAGGGAGGAACCAGCTCATATACACACATGCCACCTCGATGGTCAAGCTGCAGTGCTTGGATTGGCATCACCGAGAAGTACCACTGTGTTAGAGACACAGAACTTGAACCCTAGTTAGAGCTGCTGTGTTAGAACCCTTGTAGTCAATTCATGCTCCAAACTTGACAAGTAGTATCATGCCCCAGAGGTTTATTAAACCCAAATGGCTTGGGGGTATAATTGAGGGGTCGAGGCTGATAATACAGATGGAGTTAAGAATACAGAAAAGGGCTGCAGGGATGGCTCAGTGGTTGGGAATACTGGCTGCTCTTCCAGAGAACCCATGTTTGATTCCCAGCAATCATGTGGCAGCTCACAACCATATGTACCTCCAACCCTAAATGATCCAATGCTCTCTTCTGATTTCCTTGGGCAAAGCATGCACAAGATGCCCAGACATACATGAAAACATCCACATACATGAAATAAATACAATTATTTTTTTTTAAAAGAACACAAAACAACATAAAATAGACTGTATGTGAAGGAAAAACTTAAGTAGGAAAACTTGGGTCTATGGCTTGGACATCTATCATGGTGAGAAGAATTATCATTAAAAGAAGAGGAGAAAAAGTAGGAAGCAGAAATAACATTAGGTAAAGAAGAGATTTGAAGGGACAGGAGATGGGGCCTAGTGACAATGTGACAACTGAACTGGCCAGGGCTCAGCAGCAAAGAGACTGAGATTGAGGTCTGCAAATGGACAAAGGAAAACCACTGACAGACACCTCAGGGGTTTCGAGAAGCCCTCCAGCGCATCTAGGAAGGAATGTTGCATTGTAGGGATATTGTGTTGTTTCGTGGTAAATAATTGTCCCACCCACTGGTTTAATAAAAAGCGCTGATTGGCCAAAGGCAGGCAGAAAGTGTGGGCGGGGATACCAGACTAAAAACTCTGAGAACAGGAAGCAAAAGGTAGAATGCCAGAGAGAAGCGGGAGGAAGCAGAGGACAACCATGCTGCTCTAAGGAAAGGTACCGAACCACATGGCTGAACAAGAGACATGGGTTAGATGAAGGGTAGAGAGCTAGCAAGTGATATGCCTGAGCCTTTGGCCGATTCAGCCTAAAACTATTGAAAGCATCTGTGTGTCTCTGTGGGTCTGCGGGTCTGCGGTTCTGTGGGTCTGTGGGCCTAAACCTTGAGGTTAGGCCTGAAAATCAAGGCCAGAAACCTAATACTACATTGGCATAATTTCAAGGCATGTTCTATGACACAAATTTACAAAGTAATTTCCCCCTACAAGGCAGGCCAACAATGAAGTACACTGAAAATCACAGTGCATTTGTAAAAGCAGAAATTGACAGTATGGACAGTCAACTGATTTTAGAATTACACAGTCAGGGTGATGGACTTTTAATAGGGTCCTGGTGTGTGCCCCTTGTAGCACCATTTCCCTTTCGCCACATCTGGCCTCTTGGTTCCATGGGACGTGAGGAAAAGGTGTGTGGGCATGCACACACCTCTGCTCCAACGCTTCTGAAGTGGCCTCCCAGCCCTAGCTCAACTCACATTTTGGAAGCCTACTCATACATCCTGAGTCCTTTGAGTATCTCATCAATAACATAAAAGCAAAATTCAGGGGATAACTCAAGAGTAAAAAAGAAAGTATATAGATTTTACAGTTGAGAACTAATTTTAGAAAAAAGTGTCTCCTGGGAAGCAAAAGGAGACTTAGAATCCTCTCAGAAATTAACTTCTCTGAGCCTAGGTTTTGTTCAACACAAAAATGGAGATGAAATAGCCATCAATTAAAGTTCTTAGAAGAATTAATGAACTAAAGCTAAAGTGGCTTTACTGTAGAGCCTGACACATCACATTTGCTCAATAGATATTAGATTCTGAGGAATTATGGATGTACATATCACCAGGAATGTGTGTGTGTGACTAATATTTATTTGGAGAAAATGTACACTTATCATTGATGAGATATTAAGTTATTTATGGACACATTCTGTATGTTTAAAATGGACAGTATGGTCTTCAGGGATAGCTGTTTAGCATATTGTCCGTTTTGATGATAGACAGGTGGGTAAAGATAAGCCTTTAAGGACAACAAGGTTGAGAAAAGCAGCAGGTTTTCTCCAGGTTCTGTACAAATTCCAGAAACACCAACAAGGAGATGTTGTAGTCTTGGCTCTAGCCGACTGAGATATAGAGGGAGCATCCACTGCAAATGTAGATGGAAGCAGGATCTAAAGCAGAATTCTAGTCTGCTTATTTGCACGATGATGAAGTAGATGCTTTCTGGTGGGTGGGTACTGCTGTGGATTCAGACCAGGGCCTCACACCTGTAAGGCAAGTGCTCTCCCACTGGGTTACATCATCAGTCCTAAATAACCCACATGAGGCCCCTGAGGATGTAACAGGATGATCGCATGATGGACCATGCAATTTGACCTGGCAAGGAGTCTAGCTCTACCACCCACTAAGCAAAGTATTTCACACCCTTGGATCTCATTTTCTACCTCTGTAAAATGGAGGAAATAAAAATACATTGTTTAGTTAATGAAGGATAAAAGATAATGTTTCAAAATTATCTGGCACATGAGACAATGGAGTGAATCTCTCTGAGCCTGTATTACACAGACACACTGTCGAATGTATGCGCGATTACCCTATAACTCATTAGACGGCAATTTTTAGATTTCAAAAAGTTTAGCTGAGAGAGAAAGAGAGAGAGCGAGAGAGAGGGAGAGAGAGAGAGAGAGAAGACTCCATCAGAATCTCCTCTTAGAATGTGAGACGTGTGATCTCTGAGCATTCAGAAGATGCCAAGGATACTTAGACGGTTCAATTCATTGCTGATACACCACCATGCCCCACAAACCTTTATTGAGGAGGCAGTGTGCATGCGTATGCTTCTGAGCATGCATATACGTGGTCTGCAAAGCTCGATATTGGCAACAAGGAGTCACAGAGTTGCCAGGACTGATGCTCTGTCCTTGAGAAACCAATGGTAACTGTCTCCACAGGCAGACAGGTATACAAGGCCAAGGGATCAAAAGCCTTATTTTGAGACAGAAAAATGAGACTCACAGAACAATGCCAAGTAATTAGTGTTTACAAAAAACGTTGACATGCTTATGCAAAAGGGACTCTGAATGTAAACATTGTCAGAGCACTTGTTTTGTGAGACTAGGTTGAGCGCAGGGCAGTAATTAGCATGTTGGGAGGCCAGAAAGAGTTTGTGTGCTGAACAAGAGGATGCAGGAAAACAATTGCAATTGATGACCAAATAAAACCCACCTAGAGTGGGTTTCTTTGTGGATGACAGGTCAGGAAATCTAGAAAGAGGAATGTCCCCAGAACTGGGAAACCCAAGGTCCTCCGTACAAGTAAGCCTTAAACATTTTTGTCAAAAAACAAACAAGCAAACAAACAAACAAACAAACAAAAAAAACCCCCCAAACAACAACAAAAACCAATTAATTCCAAGTGCTAACAGCCTTACTAAGAAAGAAATTCTTAAGCAATTAGCCTCATTGCCAACAGGATCAAATGCAGCAGCAGACAAGGCAGCTTAGTACCTAAGCTTGCTGTGTGCAATGAGAAACTTATGGTAGCTGTGTGAGATCTGTACAACACAGTTCTTTCACACGTGGCCCTGGGTGAGCATCTTCACCCCCTCCCCACAGAAACACGGGTGGACCTCTTCACCCTTCTGCATACATGGCCTCACGGTAGGGGGAATTTCCTGGAAACAAGGTGCACCTTATAAAACAAAGTTTTGCTTCTTAAAAAAATGGGGGCAAATTGAACTTAATTTTAAAAAAAAATTAAAAACTGAATCATATTTCAAATGCCCCCAAGAAGTTCGTATCTCAGGGAGCCCTGTCATGAATGTTCTTGCAAGAGAAAAAAATGTTTTATGCCTTGAGAAAGCACCTCTGAGTTATCTGCAGCATCCACTTCCTGAGTTATGTTCTGTCATTCAGGACTTGGATTGGATAACTTCAAAAATAAAACAAAACCATTTTTTTTCCTCTTTGAAACTTGATTTCAAAATAGCTTATTTTCTTAAGTGCAACTTTTAATCTATTCTGGGATTAATTCTCCTCATTCACTGCCCACACCCCAAGAATATAACTCCAGTTTCAAAATAGAAGCCAATGGGGTAACTGATGTGAATATACTGTTAAGAATTTATTCTAAGGATAAATTTTAGAAACATTTATGTCCTGCTTGGTACGCGATATGAGTTCCTATGTTGATGGAAGAATGTGAACACCATGGTGTTGCAGTTCACACCGGTCAGGCAGGATAGAGCAAGTAGAATCAGGAGCACATGCTTCAGTGCAGACATTTGCCACAACTCCAAAGTGCTTCTTAATAGTTCACAATTGAGTCAAGGTTCCCAAACTTTCTTGGTCCATGAATCCTTTAGTCTTGGAAAGTTTTTAATACCATCATTGGCCAAACAAAATACCTAATAGCTCATTTACTGAGTACCTAGGTTCAAACAATTCCTGAGTAGCTGCCTTAACAAACTAGTCAGAATTGAGGAAACAATACTAAAAGTTGAAACAGAATTGTACATTTATATTATATAACAATTACTTCTAAGATGTGCACTTTTTTTTAGGCCCCTGTGCAATTTCTCAAGTCTGAGGATCAGACTGGATGCTGCAATTGTACTACTTAATCCCCTATTACCACAGAGTATTTGCCTTTTATGTCCCCAGAACTCAACTTTAGAAAGATATGACATCATCAAAAGGAGTGTAGCGCCACCTAATGTCGAAACTGTGAACTACTTCAAGGTGGTGGTGTGTTGGGGGGTCTGAAAACAATCAACTATTTTATGTTTTACTCTAGAATTCCAACTATTCTCTACGAAGTGACTGTAGTACCTTGGAGTGTACACGATCCAGGAATTACAAACTCCAACAGTAGGAAAGGACTTTTCATTTTCCTGGGTGATAGAAACATGTGCTGTTAAGATGTCAGAACACACATATATGCAGGCACAGAACTGAATCTATACCTGTTTTGATGTCTATCTTATCTTCAGATGAAATCACTGCTACCCCACACAGATCAGGGCTTACATGGCAATCTATGCAAAGGCATTTAAAAACATGTTAAATTTCAGTTTTCCCCATTAGTTTCTACAGGTTAGGTGACTTATTTATCTAGTTTGTACTAACTAGAAGAACCTTTCTTATGTGACCAGTGTTTTGTGTTGTAACATAACCTAGTATTCTGCATCAATAATGCCATTGAATTAACCATTATAGGTGCCTATCCATCCCTAACGAAAAAATACTATGAATATCTGGCCACAATGGCTGGAAGGTATTGATACATTGCACAAAAGGCTAAATATTAAACAGTTGCTTTGTGAAGACACACTGGGAGCATTAATTCAGAATGTTAAGAAAAAAAAAATCATTCATTTCAGTTACAGGCGGTGCCTTCCAGTAAGCACAAAGTGGAGGTTCTTATGGGGAAATGAACCCCTGTCCCCTGTTTCTCTAAAACCACACTACAGACCCACGGCCTTCTCTATACATGGCCATTGGTTTCCATTTGTCACTCACTGTTCAAGAACAGCCAATTGAGTCTGTAATGCTGGATTTTCTACCACCTCAGACATTCATTCCTTTTTTTTTTTTTTTTTTTTTTTTTTTTTTAAACCATTTCAGGTCTTTATTTGGGGTGGGAGGTAGGTGGGGAGGAAGTTGAAACAGGATCCCACATTGTATCCATGTTTGGCATGGAACTCAAGATGTGGACTGGCTGGCCTTGAACTTATGGCAGCCCTCTTGTCTCTGCCTCCTGAGTACTAGAATGCCAGGTGTGTGCTACCATGCCCAGCCTCTTTTTACCTTTAAAAACCAACTCTGCCCATCTGTCACCTTGCTATTTCAACTTTCTATATGTTCACTTCCCATCCCCCTACCCACCCCAGGCTTCTCCTCTTTCTTCCAGTTTTATCTTATACTAACTTTCCTCTCTGCTACTTTGCAAAGGCCTCCCACACAAATTTTAGGTAACAGCAATTTAACAGAATGCCTCGGGTGGAATAATCAGCCATCATGATTCGTTAGAGTCAAGTCCTGGCTGAATCTGGGATTAGTGATGGTTATCTCCTCAGGACCAAGGCAATCTGCAGTCCCAGAAGAATTGTAGGGAAAAATTCCATTCAGATTTGTTAAGTGGGTCATTTTTTAATCAGCAAGGCACAGAACTATATTACCAACGTAGATTAAAATGAACTCAACTCTAATGGTAGTGTGCTCATTGTTAAGATATTTGTGGTTCACTGCAGTAAGGAAGATTCTAGGCTATAGCCCAGTGCAATGTGGCTAAATGAACCAATGGAGAGAGGCTGCAATAAGACCTCCAATAAGTGACCCAATGTTGTAGTCACTGAAAGAACAGCAACATCTCTGAGACCCCACACTCTTCAACAGACTTATACTCTGTTATTTATTTATTTATTTTGACATCCTGTTATATAGTATTCCATCTCAGGAAACATTTAATGACATTTCAGGAAAAAACAAAACATACAAGCCTTTTCCAGTGACAAACTCACCGAGAAAGTATAGCTTCTGACTGCAGCAATGATGCAATGTAACAATACCAACTGCTTTCATAATATTTAGGAGTAAGTGATTACTGGTGGAAACGGTAAATGTTTCCTAACAAACCAAGAATTTCAGGGACAGACCACCCAAATGTATTATTATATAAAGATGTCAGTTACATAATTATATGAGAAAACAACACATTCTACTTTTTTGTTTTTTAACAATTATCCTCCCTGGGGAAGAGGGGCTGAATTAGCTGCTTAGTGAGTACCTCCTAGGGGCGCCAATTATCTCAGACACATTCAACCAGGGCCTTAAAAATGTACATTAGACAGGAGAGAGAGAGGTCTTTTCTTCCCCCAACCCCAACTCCTGCCCTGTCTGAAGTAATTCTGCTGAGACCACCAACAGTGAGCGTGTGTTTCAAAACTCTAACGCACATTTAAGTGCAGACCATATTCTGGCTGCCTCATCCTAAGTTTAACTTTATTTTCCTTCTCTAGAATCATTTAAACAGTTTTATACTGGGCTAAAGATGTGGCTCAATGGCAAAACATGTGCTTAGTATATATGAGATGTTGGGAGCACAGCAAGAAGATCCTTGAGCTCCTACATCTCCAGAGAAAGCAGGAATGTCTTTCCATTAAGTAAAATGTAAAACCTGTTCTTCCATCCAGAAATCTGGGAATTGAAAATAATCAACAGCCTGGTGATCTGCACTATCTGTTCAGCTAGGCCATTATCAAGGACTTATAACCAGGACTGGAGGTGGTTAGTAACCTAAATGACCCTTACAATCAGGGATTCCCCAAGCTCCCACAACCAGGACCCAAGATATTTAATAGACTAAATGACCCTTACATTATCTGTATAGCCAGAGGCTCCCCAATTCCCACAACTAGGACCAGAGGTAGCCCATAGCCCAAATGATGTCTATACTATCTGTTTGACTGAGACTCTTATTATATACAGATAGCCTATCTCTAGAATCCATCTTCCTGGGAGAAATGACATGTACTCTGGGTTGAGTTTTGATATAATTATGCTTCCTTGTGTACTGGGAATTATATTACATTAAGAAAACGTTTATTTTCCAAATTAAACTGTGTTTAAATTTGTTGGGAATAATATGCCTGGCACCAGAAGCTCTAGGTTTGATTCATTCCCAGTCTGATGTGGGAATGTCTTTCTGTATGATGTGAATATCAATCTTTAAATAAAGAAGCTGTTTTGGTCCATGACAGGCACCATAGAAGAAGTAGGTGGGGAATCAGAATAGGTGAGAAAGGGAGGGTGGAGTCAGAGACAGATCGAGCCAGATGCCCAAGAAGAAACATGTAAGAAGCACAGGTGAGCTATGGGCCATGTGGCAGACAGATTAATGAAAATGGGTTGAGTTGAGATGAAATAGCTAGCTAGTAATGTGTCTGAGCCATAGACCAAACAGCATTAAGTTAAAATAAGTGAGTCATTTTGCGGAGGAAAAGCAGCAGTGGACGACTAAGCAGTCTGGGGCTGTTGATCTGTGGATCTGGACCTCTGGCTGGCTGGGGTCAAGAAACCATATTGTAACAGATGATGTCCCAATGTGGGCTGAATACCCACATAAAGCCTGAGAAAGCTTAAAAGCATTCTAGAGCAGAAACAGAGCCAGTAGCAGATTTCAAATTGTGTATCTGAAATGAGTCATTGTACAGAGATAGTGTGGCCTCTGGGCCACATTCAAAATGGCAGCAGTGGACTTGTGGCAGGGAGCGTAAGTTGCAACTAGGCTGGTTCCCAAAGTCTCACAGAAGACTCGGTAGCATGTGACTGATTTAAGATTTTTGTTTATATTGAACAAAAGGGAAACAGAGTCAAAGATGGTTTTTTAGTAGCAGCATTTCTTGGGTCTGCTCTGTTTGCTGGCCACAAACAGAGACGCAGTTCCTTTAAGAGAACTTACTGATTCAGCTTTATCTGCAAAAATTATGTGGCTCTTTAAGAGAGTGGTAGCATTTTAAAAGCTCTTCTGGTTGGAAAATGATTAAGGATACACAATAAAACAGGTTCAGATGAAAATAAAAACCTGTAAACTGGTTACAATGTGTGTAAGAGGTACACAGGCTTCAAAGAGAAAAGAAAGAGGGTAGAGAAAGTCGCTAAAAAATAGAAATAGACTAATAAAAATATGATAAACTATGTAAAGATGGAAAATAGACACAGAATCTGGATTATGGTTATTATTGTGTTTTATTTAATTTTTTAACTGTTAATGAGCTAACTACAGAAAGACAATGGATTGCAAAGGCTGCTAAGTTAAACAAGAATATATATTATAAAGGTATCTTGACTTTGTGTGTAAGGATTTATTGCTTTGGAAGAGTTTTGCTTTTGTTTCCACAAAAGATGAGAACCTGTGAATTGCCTCCAGGCTCTTATGGTTTCATCATCCAAGACCACCTGAAAATTCTCTGATGGAAAGAGATGATCACATCAGCTTCAGAACTGAAGACTAAGATAATCCAGTCTCAAGAACCTGTGAGATTTCCAATGCTTCGTAATCAGCAGGAAGTACGAATGGAAAACTACGCCCAAATTCCCAAAATACTGTTTATAAATATGTGTTTTCATTATAAATGGTTAATGGTCATAGTTAATTTCTTTCTAAGAAGAAAAAGGGGATATGGTATATAAGTGATCTTTAAAACTTAGATTATTGGATTTACTTTAATCCAAAATTAACTGTTAATTTCAACATATTTTAAATTGGTATGGATTTTGATTTGTTTATGCAAATTGGAGGTCAATTTTGTTGTGCTGTATGTATTTTTCTACTCGTTTGAGGTACGATGTTTATGTAACTGATTTGATATTGTAATGTATAATTGATTAATGCATGTTAGTTGGATTTTTAGTTATACAACAATATATTTTAATTAGATAGGTAATCTTCAAACACTTCTAAGACCTACAGAATATGGCATTTAAAATATTTTAATAACTTAAGACTTTTCTGGACAGTGAGACAGATCTGCTTCTGGTAGCACCAATCTGCTTCAAGAGAAAAATGGGCATAGAAGAAATTCCATATGAAGTCTACTTTCTTTGTCACGATGGTTAGCCACTGGGCAAGAACTTGTTCTTGTACTGACTGCTTGACAGTATGCTGTTTAAACTGGACATGCAAGTTTTATAGGAAGGTGACCTCTGAACTTTGACAGAACAAACAGGTTCCTGCTTTGCAGAGAAAACTGTCAGACATTCTTCAGGACTCAAGGAGAAGCGACTGATGAACTATACCAGAATGGGCAGAGCAGATTTCTTGCTCCACTGAAATGAAAAGAGACTCTGGGCCTATAGGCTGAAGATGGATGCCCCAACTTTATAAAGGAACTTTAGGTGACTGTCAGGCAAACAGGTGTCATTTCTAGATTTTGGAAGTTTCTTGTATTTCCCGTTTACTTGGGTAAATATATCCTTCTGTGGTCTTTGATTTAGTTGAAGATTAGGTAGTTATAGGTATAGTTTTTCTTAGATATTTGAAAGGTGTATTGGATATGAAACTTTAGATTCATAAGGATAAGATAGATGATAGAGTATTTTCTTAATTTTGCTAAATACAAATAGACTAGATATTGTAACTGTAATTCTTGCTCAATAGCTATTTTGTTATTTGTAATTTTGCTATGTTAAAATTGAAACCTTTCTTTTTGATTAGACAGAAACAGGGAGATGATGTGGGAATGTCTTTCTGTATGATGTGAATATCAATCTTTAAATATAGGAGCTGTTTTGGCCCATGACAGGCACCATAGAAGAAGTAGGTGGAGAATCAGAATAGGTAGGAAAAGAAGGGCAAAATCAGAGACAGATCGAGCCAGCCGCCCAAGAAGAAACATGTAAGGAGCACAGGTGAGCCATGGGCTACATGACAGGACAGATTAATGAAAATAGGTTGAGTTAAGATGAAAGAGCTAGCTAGCCATGTCCTTGAGCCATAGACCAAACAGAATGAAGTTAAAATAAGTGTCTGAGTCATTTGGGGGAGGAAAAGCAGCAGCAGGCAGCTTAAGTGGTCTGGGGCTGCAGGTCTGTGGGTCTGGGACCTCTGGCAGGCTGGGGTCAAGAAACCATATTATAACAGAAGTCAATCTGAGTTTTCATTCTGTCGTACTGCAAACATATATGTAAAATCAAGCACCTTGTTTTCTAATGAGCACTGGGACATTCTTGAAAAGTAAAATAAGGGAGAGTATGCGTAAAATTCTTGTATTTACAGACAACTGTGGCTATTAGGGCTGTATGACTGGGGCACTGATGCATTATTGCTTGTGTCTAGCATTTTAAAGATATATTAAAGATTTGACATCAGGAAAAGTCATGCCAGTAATGTCCAAATTACCAATATAGCTAAAGAAACAATAGTTTATCAGCCAAGTTTAAACAGCGAAGAACAAGACATTTTCAAAGTGCTTTTCAAAATGGATACTAATGGTGTTATCTTGAGATAGGCTCACTCTTCCTATTTCATGGCTGGGTGTGTCCTGGCCTTTGTCCATAAAATACAAGTAGTGCTTCCTAGTCATATGACCATCAAAGACAGTCTCCCACATTTTCAGTAGTCCCCTAGGTAGGAGCAGTACTTTCTCATATGGAAACCAGTAACTCATTGAATCCGTATCTACAAAGAGAAACAAAGACAAAATAATGGTGATGAATGTTTAAGCTTCATGTATGATCTAAGAGGTGCATGTGCTGGTTACAATAGCCAATACTTGGTTAGACTGAACCAAGGTGCCTAGCAATGGATGAATGGGTAGAGAAAATGGGCTATTATTTATAAAGTGAAGTTTCACTCATTCAGGAAAATGGACGGAACTGGAATCTATCGTGATAAGTGAACAAAGCCAGACTGAGAAAGACAAGTATGACATATAGTATTTCTCATACAGGCACACACACACACACACACACACACACACATACACACACACACACACACACACACATACACACACACTCACACACACACACACACTCACAAACACAATTTAAGAAATACATAAAAATAGAAAGGAGACGTTTTAGAAAGAGGAAAGGAAGTAGTGATGGAGAAGGGAAAGAGAGACATTAGTTTGTACAATGAATCTGTATCAATAGAAGCCTGCAAGAAAAAAGGTATGTATAAAGGGGGTGCATCTTAATAACTAGATTTAACTCTGCCTCATCACAGGCTCCTTCAGGCTTGCTACTCTAGCAGCTCAAGTGAATATCTAGGGAAGAGGGTAATGATTCAGTCCTGCCTCCTCGTTTGGGTCCACAGCAATGGGGGAAAGGATTATAGAGCAGTGTCCTCAGAGACTGATGTGCCACCTAGAAAGGAGGCTTCAGGTGAAGAAGCTCAAGTACCAGAACAGAGATGAATCAGGAGTCAGAAGTTAAGAGCACTGGCTGCTTTTCCAGAGGTCCTGAGTTCAATTCCCAGCAACCACATGGTGGCTCACAACCATCTGTAATGACATCTGGTGCCCTCTTCTGGTGTGCAGGCATAATGGAGGCAGAATGTTGTATACATAATAAGTAAATCTTAAAAAAAAAAAAAAAAAAAAAAAAAAAGTCCAAACACTCAACAGCACAGTACCCCTCAGCAGATGATAGTTCACAAGGACCTGAGAAGTGGCCACAACTGATGCATGATCTCAATAACAGGTCAACGCTATTATTTGGGCAGCTTCTCAATCCTGTGATTATCACAATAGAGGAAAGAGGAGGTCAATGGGGGAGGGGAGCCATAGGCATTCCTCAGCTCCACTTTAATCACAGCAAGCTCACATCTATCACTTTACCAACTTAGAAATGGACATGAAGGAGTTAGAGAGATAGCATAGTTGGTAAAGCACTTGCCTCAAAGCATGAAGTCTTGAGTTCAATCACAGGTCTTCATGTTTATAAAATCAGGTATGGTGGTTGTTATTAGTAATCCCAGATTTGGGAAGCAGAAACACGAGATCCCTGGGGTGGCTGGCCAGCTAACTTAGTTTATTTGGTTGTCTCCAGGTCAACAGAGACCCTGTCTTAAAAACAATTCCTGAGTACTTGACACTGAAGCCTAAGCTAACTGATTTCTACACACACACACACACACACACACACACACACACACACACACACACACACACACACGAAAAAACAAAACCAAACCTGAAAACCACTAATCTATTTCTAACAACACTGAGTCCTTCAGAAAGCCTAATGTGAATCTTTGGAAAGATCTGTTTATTGTCAAGTCCTCAAAATGAACAGTTGTTTAATTATTATAATCCAATCCCTTAAATATTGACCTGGACACCCTGGAAAAGACAAAATATGATTTCTTAATCAATATACTGGAAGAGGATTGTTGGTTCTCCCATTAGCTAGCTCAGCCACTTAAATGTCTCCTGCCTCAGTTTCCTGGCCTGTAGGCATGAGGACTGGAGTCCACTAAGGTATCTCCTGGCTCTGAAACTGGGCTGAATGGAAACTTTGTAATATATTTATGAGGAGGAATGCATCTATTTTCTCCATTTTTCTTATGCATTAAATACCTAGGGCCATTAATAAAAACCCAGGCTTTCATCTAGTCAAACACCAGGACTAACAGAATGTTTCCAGACAGGCAGCTGGCCTCAGTCCCTTGGCTTCTTGCCTTCTATCCTTCTAATCCTCCTTTTAATCTGTCACCCCTCATGTCTCTTTCCTCCCCTCCTAACTCTGCTCCAGTTGAGTTTGACATTCCCGAGAATGGCTACTGTATATAAAAGACACTGTAGTTCAACCCACTGGGTAGACGCAAGTGGGGAAGACTGAAATCCTGTAGTGAAAGCCCCTCCTGTGTTTCAGACTCTGGCAGAAGTCTACAGGTCAGGTTAAGACATGGTAAAGCATGGAAGCGGAACACCTTTTTTTGGAGATGAGGCCATGAAACTCAACTTGTGGCCTGGGACACCACCCAGTATCAATTAAGAGTCAGTCACCCAGTCAGTGATGGAACACTGTGTTAAAGGCACTGTGCTAGGTGGTCACACACAGCAGCCCTGGTGCTAGCTCATGCTGTGAAAGGACTGACCACCAGACAGAGAAGGGCTTTAGTGCTGGGGCGGGGCTGGGGGGTGGGGGACACACAGATGGTGACACTACCAGCAAAACTGCAGGGACAGGTTGGGGAGAATGAATTCAGGCTGGAAAAATCAGTCTACTTAGTGAAGAGAGATGCTGGGCCATTTATGTAAGGCTCAGTCTGGGTAGAAGAGGTAAGAGACAGCATCACGGAGGTGTGGTCAGGCGAGTAGTGCCTGAGTGGGAAGCATATTCAGGATGAACAAGAGGGGAAGCGGGGAGGTGTTCACACTCAAGAGCTAAGAGCTGAGTAAGGGAAGAATGCAAACCAAAGCCAAAAGAAACAAGTTGCTGAGCGAGGAGGAAGTGAGGGAGGGAGTATGAGTTCTAGGCTAACGTGGGCTATGTAATGGAACCCTGTCTCAGAAACGAAATCAATAGAAAGAAACAGCACACAATGCCAAAATAAACCCAGGAGCATGAAAACAAACCAAAACAAACACACACACACACACACACACACACACACACACACACACACACACACACACACAGAGAGAGAGAGAGAGAGAAAAAACCAAAACGAAACAAAGAAAATGCACAAAAGGCGTGAGCCAAGCAAAGTAGGGTAGAGAGAGTCATCAGAGACCCCAGAGCAGCTCCATCACTTTGGCAGAAGATGGAGGATCATCCTTAGGGAAACCCATTGAACAGGAACTGCACAGCAGAAGGAGGCACCTCGGACGACAGGAACATGTCTCTCTTTTCTCTGTTTTCCTTCCTTTTCCCCTCCTTGCCTTTGAGTTTGGAGAACACTTGAGGAGACTTTCCGGTCAAGGAAAAGAAACAGGCTGCGCAGTACTGCTGCTATCACTTTCCCATGGAAACCACACACACTGACTGCCAGTTAAGGGTCTTGATCTTCTGATAAAATTTTCTTCTGGTCACTATGTATGTGGTGCTGGTAGGACTTTGATACATGTCATGAACACCAAGCGTGTCTGCAACAATACCTGACACATCTGTGTTCCTACTAAGGTACTTGTGAGACTGTCAGTGGGGGTGCTGGCTAGTTTTTATGTCAACTTGACATAAGCTGGGGTCATCTGGGAAGAAGAAATCTTAATTGAGAAAATGCCTGGAAGGGATTGACTGTTGGCAAGTCTATAGGGCATTTTCTCAATTGATTGATGTGGGAGGGCCCAGTTCACTGAGGGTGGGGCCAACCCTGAGACTGCGATCCTGAGTGTAATAAGAATGCAGGCTGAGTAAACCAGTGAGTGGTTCTCCTCCATGGCTTCTGCTTCATTTCCTGCCTTGACTCCCCCAAAGAAAGAGCAAGAATGAGTCTAGCATGGTGGCATACTCCTTTAGTCCTAGCACTTGGGGAGCAGAGGCATATGGAACTCTGTGAGTTCCGGGCCAGCCTGGTCTACATAGCAAGTTCCGGGACAGTGAGTAAGATGAAATAGTCTGTCCTCCCCCATGCTTCTGTCAGGATGTTTTGTCACAGCAACAGAAGACAGTGGGGCTATGACCAAAAGAGGCAAACAGTCACCTTCCATGAGAGTTGAAACTAGGAGGAGGAGAGGCTGGTATGGCCACTGATCGATACAGATGTGCCATAAATGTTAAGACATCTTGAGCAGGAAAATAAGCAGATGTGTTTGAAATGTGTGCCTCAAATCTGGGTCTCAATGACAGGCGATTAGTAGTTTTGATCCTGAGATGGGAACAAATTAACTAATAGGCTACAAGTTGGACAGATGCAAAAATTTACTTCCTTCAAGATGAGTACTGTTTGTCTAAAGGTTTTTCTAAATTAATTTATCGAAATATGGTTCTGAGGACTGAACTCAGGGCCGAGTCTACGTCCGTGCTCTACCACTGAGTTACAACTCCAGACTATTTATCCAGCTAGAAGTGGCCGCATCAGTAAAGAAAATTGAGCCAATAATATTGACCTCAGAGTCTGCAATACATGACAACCTGCACAGGACAGTATGCATAAATACACACTGCAAGTTCATTCATTTTATGGTGCAAACTTGGTAATTATTATTTCATACTTGGACTTAAAGAGTCTTTGAGTAGTTAAAAAATTTCACAAGGTCACTGCTACAGTGTAGAGTGGGATGGCCCCCAAATTCCAAGCATGAAAGTAAGGACGGTACTACTGAGAGGTACAGGAACTCTAGAAGGTAGGGCTTGAGGAGAATGTTAGATCACTGGGAGTGTGCCGTGGCAGGGAAAGTGGGACCTCAGCTCCTCTTCTGCTCTTTGCCAAGATATCCTACCTACCATGTTCGGCTGCAAGGCAGCATAAACTGGCTCTCTTTATAAGCTGATGACCCTCATCTTGGGTATCTGATGGAATGGAAGGAAGCTCACTAACACATTTGTCCAGCTAACAAGTAAAAGAGCAGGACTTGAGGCTAGCATCTTCCATTGCCTACCTAAGTCTATGCTGCATGCAAGTCAAGAATCTGTATGGATAACTCTGCACTTCAAAGCTTCCTCAGAGGGTTGAGGCCCTCTGTTTACAAACTGGACCAAAATGGGATCGGACCAGTTAGGTAATGCCTTTTTCTATAGTGCTTTGCCAAAGCAAATTAAAAATGCACAAATCCATTAGAAAACAAAACAAAAGCCTCTGGAGGGTAGCTGGCTATCTGTCTGAGTGACATCTAACATCCAGGATGGCAAGTCCTACAACTGAAGTTTAACACCCCATCCTGCCTTGGGAGCATGTACCAGTCAGTATATTTCTCCAAGGCTATATCTGCTCTAAGTCTCTATCTATACCTTGTTCTTCTCTTCCTACATAAGAAACAACCCCAACTCCAATCCAAAGCAAACTTCACACAACATCTACTTAATAAGTTTGATATGTACAAACTTAATTTCTTTCTTCCTTAAAAGGGGGTTTCATTTTGACAGGTTAGGTCTTGTAATGATTGTACCTGTGTCTAAGGATAGCATTGGGAGTATGAAACTACCCTGCATGTCCACACAGGCCCCTACCTTTGAAAGGGATCCAGGCTAAGAAGAGTTCTGTACTAAGTCCTTTGTGGTCACTAGCCTGGGCTTTCTGTTGTTGGTAGTGATGCTGAGGCTTGAACCCAGGGCCTTGCATGTACTACTACCTCTGAGCTCTACGCAACCTCAGCCTTGGAATTCTTAGTAATTTCATCTTTGACCTTGCATTCTGCAAGTAATGTCTGATGGAAAATGGGAGCCTGAGCTGAGCAACACGAAGAGAAAAGCTTTATAATCTGTACTTTTCACGGCATTTTTAACCTGCTTCTTGAATGAGAATATTTCCATTTTATAGTAGGCCCCCTCGATTATGCAGCAAGCACTGCTAGTAATCCCCTCTCATAAATGGCTTTGTGTGCTTTGGCACTAGGCACGCTACTCCTTGTGATACATTCACTCTCGATGGGAGTTTTCATGTCATGTCATGTGCACTCTACAGAGAAGTGAGGACTCACAGAAGGCCTTCTACCTACATCTGTGATGATGGCTGCTCTTGTTTCCAGAACGCTCTAAAAACTGTCACACTCCTCTTGCTATGGCAAGCTACAAAGATAACTTCTTCTTTATTTGCTTGTGAGAAGAAAGGCTCCGTATTATGAGGCAATGATGGTGGTGGGGTATTAGGTTTGTTGTGTAAGGGCTTTATTTTCTTTTAACTTGTTGTTACATCTCAGCATCAAAGCATTTTTTTCAAAGTTTACCGTTCCAGCATCTCAGATTCCAAACATGGCAACTAACTTTTCCTAAGGGTTGAATGCTGCTTCATCCAATGCTTAATTTGAGTCAACAAATGACTAAGACGACACCCTCAAATGCTTATCTCTCAGTGGGAGCAAAGGAGCAGCTCTTGGCGTTCTAGAACCTAGTAACTGAGCTTGTGTCCA
Source organism: Phyllotis vaccarum (assembly GCA_033318265.1). Classification (NCBI taxonomy): domain Eukaryota; kingdom Metazoa; phylum Chordata; class Mammalia; order Rodentia; family Cricetidae; genus Phyllotis; species Phyllotis vaccarum. The sequence continues at coordinate 46,574,118 of JARWLC010000012.1, read as the reverse complement.
CTTTATGCTCACCTTATATTACTGCTAGATTCTCATGTTGGTCCATCAAAGGCTCTGTTTGAGGATCTAATTTATATCCTACTACTCCAGACAACTGTACTACAAAAAACAAAACAGATCTACATTTTCACTCTGTTTGTGGCCGGGAGAAAGTGAACACTGCAAAGTCATTCATGGTCCAGCAAGATGGTTCAGTGGGCCAAGTGTTTGCTGTTCGAGCCCCACCACCTGAGTTCATTCACAGAGAGCATGATGGAAGGGATAAAATTGACCATAGAAAGTTATCCTCTGACCTCCTCTGTGTGCTGTGGTAGGCAGGCGCACGCACACGTACACAAACTAAAAACAAAAGGAAAAATTTGAATTGGTTAAGTGTGGGGATATGTTTCAAATATAATAAAAACAGTCTGAAATGTCAGAGGGATCTATCCGCAGTCAGTCTAGGAGGATCAGACAGTGGTAATTTACACCTTTAATCTCAGCACAGGGAATATCTCAGGAGTGGTGACCTATGCCCTTAATCCAATCTGAGTTCCAGGTCATCTTAGTTTACAGAAGGAATTCCAGGCTACCAGGCAGGTAGTGGTAGTGCCACGCCTTAACTGAGCAAAGAAAGTATTTAAGGCAGACATAGAAAGACAGAACAGGCAGAAGAAACCCTGGCACATACTGTTAGTCTCAGCACTTGGGAAGCAGAGACAGGAGAGTCTCTGTGAGTTCAAAGTCAGCCTGGTCTTCAAAGCAAGTTTCAGGACAGCCAGGACTGTTATACAGAAAACTCTGTCTGGAAAAAAACAAAACAAACAAAGGCTGGAAGAAGTGGATCTGTCCTCCGATACCTTTGACTGTTTTTATTATATTTGAAACATATCCCCACAATGAAGTGTCTCATAAGACTCCAGGTTCAACAGTTTTTTTCTGTTTTGGCAAATATAAGACAAAGAACTCAGAATTGTGTCCTTGGCTATTAGGAGAGAAGGAAGATCCAGGCACACGGGATAAAGGAAAAGTCAACCTAATAATAAAATCCTCTTTTTATCTAGTTGTCATCCAACTTAATGGAGGGACCGGAAACCAAACAGCAGTGGCATAAAGGACTTGAGCTGCAAAGGATAACCTTCGGCAGTCAGGAGTGGGAAACTGACCAGAGGAAATGGGGTTTGGGGAGATGTCAGAAAGATTGTAAGAGTCTCAACTGCAATTGTTTTCAATAGCTTAAAAGAAGTTGTTGATGTTTAACATTAGTGGTAATAATCTAAGAAAGACCAAATGGACACTGTGTTGAGATATTTTAGGCAGAGTCATCAAGACATGGAAAGTATACTCCATTCACACTGACTAAACTTAGCCTGCTGCCAAAAAATAGGATTTGGAACAAATTTTGGATAAAAAATACTCATCTGTTTTGCAAAAAGGAATCAGAAGCACATTGGTAATCAGTAATTTTAAACTTGCCTATTAAGTCAGGACACTGATCGCTAACAGATGCATATAGTTGCGGATTTCTCTAACAGTGTTGACTTGCCCTGTATTGCTGGTCTCTTCTGCTCAGTATCTGTTTCCAAATTTCCAATCACATTCAATCCTAGTTATTTTAGGGACCTTAGATTCTCCTGACGAGTCAGGTATTGATTTAGAAGTAAGCCCAAAGTGAGATCCCAAGATGGGTCTTGATAATCAGGACACTTCTCGGCAATGTAAACTGAGCAACAGGGATTGGTACTAAGTAGTCAATGGAAAATGCTCTGCTGTTAGACAATAGTCTGGAGACAGGATTCAGAAGTTTCTGAGTTTTGGGGGTTTGGCAGAGGGCATGGGTTTTAATACATACTGAAAAGGCAAATGGGTTCTCAGGGTCCCTCACAATGCAGTTTATGAACTAGTTCATTCTGGAAACTAAAATCAATATCTTCCCCTTATCCTGAAAAGGTAAGTCCCAGGGCCATCAATAGATGGCTTGAAGCTGTAGTGTTGAAGTATTGAAGCAAACTTAATAATCTGATGCATTTACGTCTTAACTAAGCACCTCCCAGGCACCAAGACTATCATTTTGGCACTATAGCAAAGCTAACATCCATTTCTTTTTCCTTTTCTTCACAATTTTATGGATGTAAGATCTGTTCTTACCATGGAGTGTAGCAAACATCTAATTCTTTTGGATTCAATATTGAGCTGAGAATTTCCAAGCTTTCTATTTAGAGGAAGTACTTTACAGTTTCTCTTTGGCAAATACAAACACCACTACTCTCCTATGCTGTCAAAATAGAGGTACTTGAACACAAACAAAACCATGCCACAGTACTTGAACTCTTGATCCACTACTGAGATGGTTATTGAGTGACTCACAGGATAGGAGACAAGGCAAAGATACAGTGGACAAGAAGTTGGTTCACATTTGTGAGCTTGACAGAGATGGGAGTGCATTTTAGAATGTTGGTAACTGTTTGCTCCTGGAACTTTCCATTTCATATATCGGGGGTACTATTGGCCACAGGTAACTGAACTATGAGGTAATTTCTGCATAATACAAGAAAATATGGTATGTACTCGGATGTCCTACCTAAAGGTGACAGTGAGAATAATAATGGAATGATTACACAGCACTATGAAGGAAGCTATATGTCTGTTTCATATTCTAGCCAGAACCATAAGCAAGGAACACTACAACTACACATCACAACCCACTGTTACAGAGGCTTTTTAAGGACCATTAAAGAAAACTTATTTCCTTTCTGGAGAATGAAACCTCTGGCCTGGGTGGAAACCCTCATTGCACCCCTCAGAGAGGCAGAACCAACCCCAGGAAGGTGTGTTTTCCTTAAGCCATGCTAAAGAGACAGGAAACAGGATGTACTTTAATTCCCAGATTTCCAGCCTCCCCTAGAGGTGGAAGAAGGTGCAATCTTTTGCAGAGTTGTAGCCATGAAACTTCATTAGTCTGCTGGCTTTTCTGAATTACTCAGACAAGCATAAACTTTTTCTAAGTATGCTTTCCCTAAAGCTGTGTGCCTGCTTCCCTCTCTCCCCTCCTATCACCCTCCCCACCATACAGCTCCCCAGTTGGCCACATGGGTTGACCTCCATGCCAACTTATCTTAGAGGGCATCTTCCCTTCTCTTTTCCATTCTTCTCCAACCAGCTGGTGAGATTACAGTTCATAATTCGAATAAAATTTTCCTTGAGCTTCACTTTTAATCTGTTCTTAAATTATTTTATCAACGGGACTAAGAGTCTCAAGTAGGTACCCCAATTTTTCCCAGCTCCGTAACAACTGAGTAACCAAAATATGGGCTTTATTTAGGGAATTAAGAAATGAACACACATATAGAAGATCCACGATTATGCAGGAAGTCTTCAAAAGAATTTTGACAATTCCCTTAGAAATCGAACTGTCTGTCTCCAAACAGTGCAGGAACTATGGAAACAGACTTAGGCTGCAGAAGAATTCACCTGTGATGTTTGTATTGCTTAAGTCTAGAGAGGCAGGGAAATGTCAGTTGGAACATATATATTGCCTTAGACTTGGAACTAAACTTTAGAAATTTAGCAACATCTTTATCACATCCCCCTATTTTAAAAGCAACCAGGAAGCAGGTCTGTGTACATATAGCTGATGAGAGCATTTCATTCAAATTGACCAAAACAAATGGAAAAGGCAATGCTAAGTCAATGCAGTAAGAAACACATAGACGTCCTCGCCTACATGCGACACGAGAAAAAGCAAAATGAGCCTGCAAACAACATAACAGACTGAATACAATCTCTCCTTCATCATCTCTGCCAATCTTTTCCGGGCCCCACTCTGAAGTCTTACCAACCCTCACTTCTGCACTTTCACACAAAACACTTCCCTGTAATAGCAATCGATGTCCTTGTCATCTCTTTGGCACTTAGGTGGTACCAAGAATGAGCTTGACTACTGTTGAGCACACTCTTCATTAGCACTAAGCTAATTCATTACACAGAGAGAAAAGCCAACAAGGTAGTTATGTTGTTACCACCACTGTTACCATCAAGGACACTCAGAACAGTGAGGTTAACTAACTCACCCTGTGCAGCAGGAGGCAAATCCCCAGGGCTCACACTTAGTCACTCGTGAATCAGTTTTTGCCATAAGTGTTTTCACTTAACTGCTGAGTTATTTTACCATTCTTTAGAGCACTTCATTGAGGTGACAGGTTGGGGGAGTGTTTATATACCATGTGCAAGGCACCAGGCTCTATCCTTAGTGTATTTGTGTATGCACATAGACACACAAAGAAAACCTCACTGATTACACAACTGTTTAGATTGCTGAGTTCTAATCAACTCCTTCTCTAGGTGCCTATGTCATGGGCTGTCTTGGCACACACTCTTTCCCATTAGATTAACCAATTATTTCTGGGTTATCACTGAGGTACCATTTCATATACACCCCTGGGTATGAATCTTTAAACAGCTTTACATCCCAAAGTATCTGCACAGCTCATCCTAAAAATATTAAAAATGCAAAATTTTCAATTTCTCTGACCATAACATGTAACATCTTAACAGGAACGAGGGGAAAGGAAATTGTGTCCTCTTAAGATTGGTGGATGTGGGGGACTGGGTGTCCTCAAATTCCAACTCACAACATGCTGAATAGTAGTACCACTAAAAGCCCAGTGAAGCTGTACGGAGGGGTCAAACCTTTGTACCCAAAGCTCTGGGCTCTGACGTCCGAAACTTTAAAAGGACAGAATAAACTTGTCATGCTTCTGACCTCTGTATTTCTGGCATCACCTAAGGCAAAGTTTTCAGGGTTAGGGAACATGGCCTCTGGTCAGTAACCAGAATTTTTCTTCATACTGTCATGTTTACTCATTTCTTCACCAAAGTCAGAGACTACCCCTCTGGCTATTGTGGCATCTCTCCCAGGTGTGACAAGTCACAGGGCTGTATTTTGATTGTACTTTATCATGTGAGTAAGAAAAACTCTGGAGCTGGCTCCCAGTCCCTGGGCTAACTCTCTGTTTTTTGACATTTTCCCCAAATGTTTGTCAACTTTTCCAGATAATTCTTTCCACTCCAGGTGAACAATTAAAGCTTGTCAGTAAACTGCTATCACTAACTGGAGACAATTTTGCATCTCTATTACATATTCCATCAACGCCATTTTATTCTTGTGGCTGACTGAGAAACAATATTTTGTTTTAAACATAAGATAATAATTGCATACGGTATTTCAAAATTCTAAAGATGGCCTGAACATAATGAATATATCTAGAAGCATGTTTTATTATGAACAAATCATCCAAGTTTGTAAAATAAAGCCAGATATTTCAAATTTTAAATATGTACACCCCTCACACACATACACACATCTCTTAATTCCTACTAATATCTGGAGCCTAAATAAAAGTTTTTTCTCTTTATGCATTATCACTGTGGAATTTTCCAATCACAACAGAAAGTTGCTTTCAACTTTTTGACCCCAATTGAGAGAAGGCGGTATTGTCATGTCATGAACTTTAAATTAAGCCACTATTGTTTTCTTTCACTGATCAACCAAAATTACTATTCACTAGCTCTCTATAAAAAATGACAACTTCTTTTAGTTTGTTTAAATATTAGGCTTTTGCTTTTTAAAAGAGCATCATTATTATCCACCGGTTCTAATTTGTTTATGCTACGTGCTGTGTCTTCACGCATCCTATTATACTGGAAGGATTCTTGTTTCAGAAGACACTGCCCCGAGTTCTCCTCTACCATAGCATTAAGGCTTATAAGCCAATGGGACTGGCTGCACAAACTGCCTTGTCTTAAGCCTCTGAGAGGAGGCTTAGCAAGGAACCGGCTGATTTGTCATGGGAACAATAATCAATGACAATATTCATTGTGTTACCGAGGGTCGTGACTTCATTAAGTCAAATGCAGTAAATAACATGTGTTAAAAGTTGAGGTTTAATATCGGCCTTATATGCCTTGAGTGGGTTCTCATCTGTGAAAAAAGCATTGCAGGGGAAGAGGAACATCTCCCGACTCAGCTTAGTGATGTTGCAACAATTTCAGCCATCCCAGCTCTGAACAAAAGCAAATGAAAGGTTCTTCCTCAATCCCCAGCCCACCCTGGAGCTGAGGTGGGGAGTGGGGGGAGCAGGGTTGACTGGAGATTCTTTCACTCTTCCTTCACAGTGGGGGGTGGGCAGGGGAGGGAGGGAACAACAGGGGTGGGGTGATGAGGGGGGTAGGGGTGGTGGTGGGATGAAGAAAATATTTACATCTTTAAACGAGGAGAATGACAACTGGCTAGAAGTAATTTGCATTCTTTTAGCAGACCCAGAGTTAAAAGAGAAAGCCTTCCTAAAGAAAAAACACACTACTCTACTTCAGTTCTTTCTTTCGGGATAAATTCACCCAGGCTCAAAGTAGCTAGAAGAGGCTGGCTGTTAAACAATACACACAGGGAGAAAGCAAAGCCTTACATTTAACCTTACATTTAACAATTTACTTTCAAAGTGCCTTGTCCTAGAGGCTGATTCTGCAACAGATAAACTGTAAATGGAAAAACAATGGACACATCGTTCTTAAAAAAAAAAAAAAGTATTAAGTAAGGTAGTGATCTAATCAATGATGTCGCTGACAGATAGTTTCTTTTGCTTTTTTTTTTTTTCTTTTTGGAAAAATAAAATATACCTCCACTGGAATAATCTACAGAATCAATTAGCAAGACAAGAAAACCAACCTGTGTTGTGTGAAAGTTACTGATTCGTTTTGTGTGCCCGTGGGAGCAGGAGGACAACTCTGGGCGTCATCTCCAGGAGATATCATCCACTTGGCTTTTAGGAGACAAAGTCTCTACTGGCTCACTGAGTTCACAAGGCTGGCTGGCCAATGAGCCCCAGGGATCCCTGTGCACTTCCCCAGACCTGGGAGAAAGGGCACAAGTTACCATGTTCAGCTTTTTAATAAAGGGACTGGGGATCAAAATCAGGTCCTGATGCTTACACAAGCACTTCAGGGATAGACTGAATGGCCTCCTAATCTGGTTCTGAGTAACTACAGACTAAATAAAAGTCATAGCAACCGCTGTTCAACAACACTAAGGCCACCAAACGATGCCACTGGCCTCTGAAGAAATAATCTCATATACTGTTTCACTGATCCCAGGAACACCCTAGAATCAGAAGGAGGGAAGAGGGATGGAAGGGGGAAAGACAGGAATGGTAAAAAGAACAAAAATGACGAAACACATGCACTCTAAAGAAGACGACAGCTGATATTAAAAGTTCCAAAGGCGCAATTAAATTCCGAGATAGAGTCTAGCCTATCCAGAGGGTGGACGATGATGCAAGCAAGGGTAACCACACAGGTGCAAATCTGCACTTGAAAGGATGTTTGATCTTGACCCAGAAGCCAAGCTGCAGACAAATGCAAACACACGGATATGCACTGCTTGCACTCCACAGTGCTGTCCACATTGCTTTATAGACTGTACCAACGTTGATAGTCCTTTAAGTTTTATCATCCCTGCCTCAAGAAAGATGAGTTACAGAATTACAATAAGCTTTTCCATGTGACCTAGACCTAGTTCCATGTGGTCATTTCCTTTATTTTTTAAAGAAACTTTACATTTTATTTTATTTGTATGAGTGTTTTGGTATGCATGTATGTTTGTGTATCACATGTATGCTTGGTGTCCCAGGAGGCCATAAGAGGACATCACAAGAGAACATCAGATCTCCTGGGAATGGAGGGTTGTAAACTGCCATATAGATGTGGGGTATGGGATCCAGGCCCTCTGGAAGAGCCACAGTTCCAGAACTGTCTCTGCCACCAGTCCTTCCCAATGTGCATGTTTCTTAAAATAAGCATATTTCTTTAGTTGTAACACTTTTTAAAACAATAGAAAAAGGTGTAAGTATTTGGAAATAGCATTTTTTTTTGTATGTAGAAGAAAGAAAGATCTCATGAATTCCACTTTCCACTCTCTTTCTAAGACATGAGGATTTAACCAAAGACAACTTCAGAAACCAGAGTTAAAGCCTTGCTTACAACCGGATGAAGGAAATTAGTGCGTGCTGAGAATCAACCTGTTATCCAGTATCAAGTGGTAAAGCCCCCAAAACATACAGACAGAAGCAAAACTAAACAAACTCAACAAGCTGTACATATATGTCGTTCCTTTATATAGGTGGCAATAATAGTTAGAGGCTATAAATTTAAGAGTGGGAAAGGTCTACGTGGGAGAAGTTAGAGAGAGACATGAGAAGAAAATTAATAATTATGCTTTAATTACACACACACACACACACACACACATATAAAGAGTTGCTTGTTAAAAATTTGGAGAGGGGAAGTTGAAACGTTCCCTCTATTAAGGCAGGAGAGAAAATGTTACCAAACTGCTTTTGCTGTGGTGTCAAAGGAGCTTTAAGGTGTTTTTTTTTTTTAATTAATCAACAATTAATTTATAGAGGCTGTAAATTTATTGTATCTGCAAGTTTCTACAGTTATTCACGAAATCATGTTGCCTTAACATAACCATTGGGACCACTGAGATAGCTTAGTGGGTAAGAGCCTAGCCTGATGATGAGTTGATTACTGGGACTCACAGGCTGGAGTTACAAACTGACTGCCTCTGTCTTCCAACTTCACATAGGAGTTGTATAGCATACACACACACACACACACACACACACACACACACACACACACACACACACACACACACAGAGCTACACACACACAGCTACCCACACAGCTACACACAAAATAAAGATACAAATAAAACATAGAAAAATACCTCAAACTTAAAATATACTGTTTATATGACTGCCTAAAGTGGTATGCATATGCTAAAAAATCCTTTTACAATATTGAGACTCTCAATCAAAGCATAGCTCTGGAAGACCTGAGTAACATCATTCCCTCTCCTAGATAAGACCATATCACAAACTGAACAAATGAAGATTCATGAATTGCCAGCACTCAAGCAACTAGCTCAGGTATCTTGTTTTGATTTCAGCTCCCTGACTCTTCTTTGCTTATTTTTTCCTTCTCACCCCGAAGACAATAATTTTTACTTTGAATGATTGAGGACTTGCATTAATATTTACTAACGGTATGGAAGCTAAGGCATAGAAAGACTAGTTAAATGAGAAACAAACAAAGCTGAAAATTAATGATAGAAGGCTAATTTCACTTTTCAAATTACAAATATGCCAGACAGACTTTAAGAGGAGAAGATATACTTTAGTGCTGAATGTGAAATCTAGGGGCCTTATGCACTCTAAGCAAGTATGTACTGCTGAGCTGCATGCCCAGCCCTAGATATTTATTTGAAATACTTGATATCCATGTGTTATTTATTAAGTTAAACTTTAGGTAGTCCAGAATTAAATTTTAAGATTTTCAAATAATGTTTGTAGATATTAAAAAAACAAAACTTGAAATTAAAAGACTTTTAAATACTGCTACCTTAATCATTTTACCATTGACACAGGAAAAATTTCAGATGACAACACATTTAGGTTTGCCTTAATAGTAAACAAAATATTTATTAAAGATTTATGCATAGTACAAGTGTTTCTCTGTATTTTCTTGAAGTTCCCCAATTTTGAATTCTTTGTCAGGCAGTTCACCCATGTCCATTTCTTTAGGGTAATCACTGGCAACAGTTTGCCCACCTAGTGACATGTCTCCCCAGACACTATTGTTCCTGTGGCTATGGGCCTGTATCTGTGCTGGAAGCACACATTGGCTTTATCTGGGAATGTCCTACCGTAGTAATCATGTCAAGGGTTTCTGGGCAGGCCATCCGGTATTGTCCCTAGGCCTGAGATTACCACGGCACCAGCCTGGAATTCTATAGCCACAGAAGTTGGCAGTGTTAAACTAGGAATACATGGCAACTGAGGCTTCCACTAAGGACTGTCAAGAGCTGAAGGTTTCTTATTTAGCCAGACTAAAGATCAAATGTGCTTTGAAAGACGTTTCTTTCGTGACACTGGGCCGCGTCTAGAGCTCAGTTTAGAAGTGGTGGTCTATTATCAAAGGCTATAGGAGGCTACTCACTGCTAGATGTCTATCCAGGTGGGCTTGGTGTTACAGCTCCAGAAAAAGTCCTACACTTATTTCCAACTGTTTCCAACAGTATCTCTCTCCATACCATAGTAAAGATCGGGGAGGGTAATTGAGGTAATGTAAAAGTGTCCTTCCTACCTGCTTCCAAGCATCTTAGTTGCTGATGTGATGAAATCTCTGTTTTCCTTATTTGCTTGTGGAAAGGTTTTAAAACAGACAGTTGTTGAAAATTATATTTCTATGAGTCCTACCCCACCTCACCCACCACCACACTATTCTACCCTCTGCTCTCCTCATGTGAGAGAAAATATAATATGTGTAAGCAAAACACCTATGTCTTCCCTTCCTTTGAGACAAAGTCTTGGGTAGCCCAGGCTGGCCTAGACCCTATGATCCTGAACTCCCAGTCCTCTTGCCTAAGCCTCTGGAATGATGGGATTACGGGCAAGCACTGGCTTGACATCTTGTTTTCTTTTATTTCTTCTGAATATTTGTCACTCACTGTCATGTCGTCCTTATAAAAACCACTGTGGGATACAGTGAGTGGATGAGGGAAAATCATCAGATACCCGAGATTATGGACCAAGTGACCACCTGCCTCTATGGTGCTACCTTTATGTTGACACAGCCTCAGAACTCACAAGCACCTTGTGCTCTGTTATGTCCTTGAAATTCCTCACTTTTGAATATGGAACCACATGTTTTCAATTGATTTTAGGCTCAAAAAATTAATGTATCATTTCTGCGACTGTGTCTTTAATACATTCCTAGCTAAAATATATAAACTAATTTCTAGATGGGCATTGAGCATAACTAGTCAGGGTCCTGTGTCCTTCCTCAGGCTCACTTCCCTTGACATTACTTGCTGAAAAGCTTTTCACTGCACCTTAATACCTCACCAAAATCTTACCTCTATTTAAAAGTTTTATTTATTTACTTCAATGGGTGTTTCGCTCACATGTATATGCATCATATGTATACAGTGTCTACAGACACCCTAAAAAGGCATCGGGTCCCCCCAAAATGGGTTAATCTCCTAATTTTTATTAATACTCTTTAATGGTAAATGTTTCCATACACTGTTTCTCTGAAAAGACAAATACTAATTAGTATATTGAGGGTATGGATATAGGAAAATTAAGATATGTTTGAGAAATATGTAACATTTTTCAGAGAGATAGGTCCTGAAAAATCCAATGGCTACCATAGCCACCCTGAGTCAGTGGCTTTTGGGTTCTTGTTTAGAGATTTGGAAGAAACTGAAATTTACAAACCATGGAGGGTTGAGTTCTAGAGAGAAGTTTATGATAGATTCATATGTGGGGTCATGGGAGGGGAAAGGAAGAGAGAGAGGGAAGGAAAAGAAACTTTTGCTTTTTGTTTGTTTGCTTTTGAGACAGGGTCGTAATATGTAGATCAGGTCGGCCTCTAACTCACAGAGATCTGCCATGATGATGTGTTACCATGGCAGTCTGGGTTTTTTGTTTTGTTTTGTTTTTTTAGAGTATTTATGGCAGACTCCAGGTGAGGTGTGGGGAGGAGGATCAGCTGGTCTCTCTAATCAGTTCACCCAGGTGCCCATATGTTCTCTAAGGGTCACTCACTGGTCACGAACAGCCTTTAGGCAGAGGCACTCTTAGGGAGAAACCGGAAGCAGGGCTTTCCTGCTTCAGCATTTTTAGAACTACTGCTTTAGGGTCCCTGTCTCTCTGAAAATACTCTCCCTGTTTTACATTTACAGCCTCCTATCTCCCCATTCCAGCTTAATGCAGAGAGATCAACTTTCAGAATGGAATGATCAACCCTTCAAATGAGTGCCTGTCAAGGTAACTGTGGTGGGCTCTCCAGCCCTTTAATGTGGAATGCTTCTTCCTCAAGTTCTGACACTTGTTGACCTGTCTCTCTTATCTCTGCCCAGAGCAGAATCAGGCTCTCTGATGGAATTGAAATAACCTCATAAAAAGGAGAATATTAATGTGTGTTGAATTTTTAATCAATGCATGTGACCTTTGAACTCCTGGGATAGTGTAGGCCTGACATATTCTAATATAGTGTCTCTACTCACATACAAACATGGACACTTTGGCCAGTCCTTTTTATTAACTTCAGAGAAACTGAAGAGTGGAGTGGAGGCCCAGGATGTGTTAGCATTTTCTTTATGGCATCATCTGTCAGAGCTAGTACAGAGGTGCTTGTATCCTAACAGCAAATAGAGTTCCTCTGATGGACCAGGGTGCAGCCAGGATGCCCTGGCTATTGTGTCAACTTGACTTCTTGCTGTGCTGTCACCGGACCAGGTCGACATTCCCACACCACCCAGAAGGAGCACGGAGTGGCAGTTTCAGGGGAATCAACTCCTCAGTGAAAGAAGCCCTCCCAACAGGCAGAATGGAAAAATGAGCCTGAAGCAGTAACTGGGGTCCTTTGAAAAGTGGGTTTAAAAGGCCTCCTTCCCGGCCCATTCCATCTGCTCTCTAACCCTTCCATTAACCCCCAGAGCCTCTCCTGCTTGCTCCCTTCCACAGAACTTAAGCAAGAGACAAAAGACACTCAGTAGAAATGGAAGGACTGGAGAATGGCTGAGGCAAAGCTGAGGGGTTAAATGAATAAATCTCCACATTTCCTAGACAGGCAGACCCCGTAAACCACCATGATTCACAGATATTTTTAAACTGAAAATGAGAGGCAACGCCCTTTAAAGTGGACAGAAGGCTCACTGGATGCCTGATGGGGCTGGATGCCTGAAGAGCAAGTTTCTCACGTTCCTCCAAGTACCCTATAATGTTAAAATGATCTCAAAGGAATATTTTTTTTTTCTTCTGTGAATTTCACATTTGAGCTTTACTGAACTGATTGATAATTGGTCACCCTTTGTCTTTTTCAGTGTGGCATTTAAGTCTTTAATTTGGTGTTTCCTGTAGTCTGTAGTAGGATATATGCTGTTTTAAACCCAAGGATTGCAGATATAGATGGAGGGTAAAGATCTGTGAACCAGAAGTAAATTCGTATAAGGAACATACAAAAAAGACTGTTCTTCAGTCAGACTTAAGCCATTACTTGTTTCTATGGAAGAAAGGCACATGTTAAGAAAAAGGCACCGCCAAAGACCTTCTGCCCAAATGTGCGTCTCCATGAAGTTTCCTGCTGAGTGCATATGAATGCACTGGGATCTGGGAAAAGGATCCAAATAGGATTTCAAACATCCAAAAATTTTAACTCAAACATTTAGGTATTTCGCCATGCTGCTATTCATTCATTCACTGATTTTTTTTTTTTTGTCTTAGTTTAAAGAGATGCTAAACAAAAGGAGGGAAGCTCTACATGTATTTACATTCCACACTAAGCTGCCCTCCCCATCCCCCAAGTCTGTCCTCCCTCAGAGCTAAACAAACCATAAAGTCTGGCCCTACGTGGAGGATGGAGGAACAGGCATGGTAAGAAAGTTCCCCTCTTCCTCAACAAAGCAGAACTAAACAGCATGCTGGTTGATGCATTCTAGCCCCCTTCAATTTTATGATTTGTAACTGAAGACACTAATATCTGCACAGAATACTAAGGAGTAAGACCACAGCCTATAAGAGTTTGGTATGATGGCCCACTCAATGGCGTTTGGTCAATGAAATGCTTCTGGCACCTTCACTAATAAATTTAATGAAAGCATTAGTTTATAAAATTAAATAATTTGGATGATAAAATACAGAATACTAATTTCTAAATACTAAATATCTAAATCCCTGAACAAGAACCCTGAATAAGATAAAACATTTTAATTTTAGTTACAATCCTTTAACCCATCTAAAAAGTATGTAAATTTGCTACCTAATGGTAAAGTTGTTCATGTAAATCTCTGTATGACCTGTCCACACATCAGAGTGCTTAGTACGTCAGCTTTTGTCTGTGCAGCTTCACACTGGCTTGGAAATGAGACTGAAGCAATTACCAGATGTTCCTTATTTTTTAAGATATTTGGAATTACTATTTCTTTGCAAGCTCTGTCTTCGCAAATGAACTAATTAGCCATGACTATTCATAGCAACCTTAAGTAGTATTTGGTAATCCTGCAGAGGGCTGTACCTAGAAGTCCATTTGTTGAAAAGATTTTGTAAATTAATATATGGAACAACAGGTGAATATACTGAGACCATAAAGTAATGCAATGACTTAAATCTCTAAATCTGTCTACAAATTCCCAATTTTCAAATTAGATCCACAGTGTATACATAAATCCACAAATATAATAAACTTCTAAATTTAATGAAACATGTGACTATTCCAATACAGCACTGTGATGACCATGTAACCCTTTATAAATATATACACCCCACACTGTCAAATATCTAGAGCACAAAGAGGTATTTCTAATTTGGTTGTTAGATATTGGAAAAAAATCAAGAAGGAATTTAAGTGCCGTCTATAAAAAAAAAAACAGACTTATAATTTCACTGTTTTTCACAAAATGTGTACAAAAACCTTAAAGCCTTTTATCTACAGCACACTTTGCAATTATTATCTTCTTCTCACATCTGAGAAGCAAATTAGCAGTTCTCAAATGAGATGCCCCAACACCAGTCAAGACGGAAGCGTTGAGCTTCGTTAAAACTAGTCTGACAAAAACTAAATATATCTATCGAGCTAAGAGAAACACAACCAGCATACCTAAATTAATATAAGAAATATTAAATTCATTTCTAAACACATCAGTCTTCAGTACGAAAATGAGCGTTAAAAACCAACTGTGAGGGTTCCTCCCTCCCCCCTCACAAGATCAGTGAAAACCACTTTGAGGAAGGAGCATTTGCACCTAGGCAATGAGGCTGGCCCTCCTGCCACTGCCATATGACTAGATCTTTCACCACTAGCCAGTAGTAAGCAGCCAACTTCCAGCAGAGACTCCAAAAGGAAAAGAAAGATTCCTTATCTATCTTGACAAGCCAGGGAGGCTTCACAGAGCTCTTACTCTGCCAATAGTGGGGTGTGATTACCCAGCAAAGGTCAATGTAGACCTAGTTGGGAGTCAGGGCTTCCAAGCTCAGTCAGGTGTAAAGAGGCAGGGAAGTGTCAGTGAGCATCCACTAAAGAGACTGAAAAAGTATCAATTGGAGTTTTTTTTTTTTTTTTTAAAATTCACTGCCTGTGGGGGCTGGAGAGATGGCTCACTGGCTGCTCTTCCAAGGGATGTTCAATCCCAACACCAACAAGATGGCATACAACCTCCGTCAATTCCAGTTGCAGGGGATCTCATGCCCTCTTCTGGCCTGTAGGGGACCAGGTATGTACATGGTACATATACATACATGCAGTTAAAATACTCATGTATACCTAGAAAAAAAATCACAGCCATAGGTCAAAAATCTAGTGGAAAACCACTCCTTATGGCATGAACCAAGACAGTTGTAACCTGGATGAGAAAAGTTAATAGACATCAAGATATCAGATGTACTTGACAAGGATTTTTAATCAACTACTACTAAAATATTTTCTCATTAGACAGACAAAGGCTCTCTATGTAGCAAAGGCTAACCCCGAATTTATGATCTTCTTGCCTTAGCCTCCTGAGTCCTAGGATTATATGTACGTGTCATTATGTTTGGCTACCAAAAAGTCTTAATGAGCAATTATAAAGATTCATGACATAAAATTAAAAAAAAAAAACTGTCAGGAAATAGAAAAACAAAACCAACCATCAAACTTACAATTTAACAATATATAACTGAAAGTAATGCCTCCAAATACAACCAGAGCTGTAAAGGAAAAATTGTTGAACTCTGTATGGCTGTTCACCACCCCCTTCTGATAAACAAAGAGTGTGCTTAAAGTTCCAGGAAATGTACTGCCCACCCAGTTCTCAGAAAAACCGCAAAATATACATTGACAGAACATCTGCTTATCTGCTTCTTGCATGAAGCAACATCCATGACCTAGGCTTGAACTTCTTTGTTCCCCACACTCTATAAAAAAACCTGCTCAATTTCAGTTCGGGGCTCTCTGTTCCTGCCTGTTCAGTGAGCCCCATGCATGCTTGGTGAATAAAATCCCCTTGCTTGTTGCATGAGAGTATGTCTCTTGGAGTCCTCCTTTACGTGGCAAGTTTCTCGGCCCTTACAGAGCAATTGCAGAGGCCAACTGATTTCTTCAAAGAGCAATCTGGATTACTCAATCTGAACAATAAGAAGAATATAAGGAAGTCTATCATGAAAGGCAATGAAAGCCAGCAAGGAGTCAGTGAACAAATGTAAACAGTGGCCTCAGCTCCAGGAACCCTTGAGGAAAAAACCTTTTATGTCTGGAGCCCAAGGAAAAAAAGGGGGAAAGGGTGAGGAGGATGGTCTCCTCCCTCCTCCCCCAAGACATAATGGCAGAACAGTGCTTGCCTCCCATGATAAGGTCCTTAACGTCAAGATTCAAACCTACAGATTCAAAAGAGCTGTGAGAAGCCTGAACAGTCAAGAAGCCCAAGAGAGTCCATCCTGTCACACCATAATCAAACTTTTAAAAACCACTGACCAGGAAGGAGAAGATGAGCCATAAGAGACGTATCTCCATATCTACAGGATGAAGAACTGAAAACCGTGGATTCCAACCAAAAACTGTAAGAGAAGCTGTGTCAGCCGGAAGAAATCGGCGCCACCTGTCCTCAAGGAAAGGCTTTTCAACCTGCACCTCACTCTCAGTGAAAACATCTTTTAAAATTGGAGGGGAAATAAAGGCATTCTCAAAGAATGGCCGAAGAAAGTTCTCGAAAGGACAGGAATGGTAACAGACACAAGATGGAACAGGAAGAAAGAAAAATGGAAACAGGATTTAAAACGGCACACTGTTTTTCTCTTTGGATAAACTGTGTTTATGGTCACAGCCAAATCATCCCTGCTTGGTGGGCCACTCAAACAGGAGACTGGAAGAAAAAAGCAGACATCTTCAGAATTGAGAACAGAGATAAGGTAACACAAAGTCCAGTGCGTGGGCTGGATAGCTGAACGAAGAGGCCAGTTAACCTGGAGCCAGACGCAGTAGCTACTCTGTTTGAAACTGGGCTGAATACAGAAGTAATATTCCAGGAACTCACAAGTCTGGGGTGAGTGCTAACAGTTACTCAGAGAGACAGAATTTTACATTTTACTAAAAATTAGTAAAGCATCTACTGTGAAGGATGATAGATGTACAGTATAATAGTTAGAACACACTAGCAAAAAAAATACTAAAGTAGTTGTATTTAAGATATTTAAGATGAATCAAAATAAAATTATTGAAAAATTTTGGGTAATTCATGGGAAAGATGTAGAAAATGAAACATGGTGGCAAATGAGAATAAAAACAAAGCATAAGGAGGCTGACAGGCAAGGACACATCCTAACACAGGAAGCTAGAAAAAACGAAGAGCCGCATGGGGAGGAAGAGGGTGATTGCAAGGTGGGCACGCATTATACCAATGGTAGCCCCTGATTCTGATGTTTACTGTAAAATTTCATAAAATGTACCCGTGGAGGAACCATAGTGAAGGACACACAGGGCCTCTCTAGCTATCTTTATATTAGTATGAGTGTGTGTGTATGTGTGTGTTTGAAAGTGAGTAAGTAAGTGTGAATATATCAAATACCTGGAACTGGAATTAAATACAGCCGGTGATGAGCCACCATGTGGGAGCTAGAAATCAATCTCAGGTCCTCTTCAAGAACAGTACAAGCTCCTAACTAACTGTTGGGCCATTTCATTAGCCCCAACTTTCTGATGTTTACAAAATAAAAGTCGGTGGAACATACAGTATGCTATGTAAAGGTCACAGTGCTTTGCAGGCTAATGAAAGAATTAATACCTGAGTAGTGTGTACTGTCCAACTGTAACACCTACTGTGTGTGTGTGTGTGTGTGTGTGTGTGTGTGTGTGTATGTGTATGTGTGTGTGTGTAGAGGTCAGAGGTCAACTCTTAAAGAGTACTTTTTCTCTGTCCACATGGCGTCAGATAATCAAACTCAGGCTTGGGAAATAAGTGACTTACCCACTGAACCAGCTTATCAGCCTGGGCCTTCTTAATACTTTAAAACAAGGTTTCGAACATTTGAAATTAGTTTTTAATTGTCATTTTAGGGTCAATGTGGTACTAACTCAATTCACACAGTTATTATGTCCCTGGGAATAAAGGAATGGCTGTATGGAGCTTCTGAAGCAAGCCTATACTTCACACAGTCACAACACTAATCTACTTATCAAAGAATGTGTAACCTTGCCTCTTTGTCTAAAAACACTGGTAACATACTTAGCTAGGTCAGATAATATTTCATCACTCAGTGATCTGGATTTAAAAAAAAAAACCTATGTCAAGAATTTTTCTGCATGTATTTATACATGTATGTACAGCCAAGAACATGCATGCTCATCCAAAATTACTATCAGCCCTTGGGAGACTGAAGAATTCCATGTTAAATCCGGGCTCTTGAGAAAAGATTGTTCAGAGGTGGAAAAACTATTTTATTTGGGTTTCCTACACTAGCTAGCAAATTAACAATGATTTTAAGAATGAGTGACAGAAAATGATACAAAACTGACAGAGGCCGGCTATCCACATGTGTGGAGTCTGCAGTACACAGCTATGGCTTTTAACAGTTGTAACTGTTTAAAAAGTCATGAGAGCAATGAAAGGAACCCAGGACTCAGTCCCAAGCTCACTTGCTACTCTGGAAAAAGGCACAAACCTCTGCACTGGCTGATAACTGGGCAGGTCCCTGGGTGAAACAATCCTCTGTGTGTGAGGCTAGTGGAGGTGAGGCCAGCAGCCTCACCTGGGCTTCCTGTATCAGCTGGCTGAACACACACACACACACACACACACACACACACACACACACACACACACACACACACACACACGTGATCTGACACAAAGTAGAGACATGGAAGGCATACAATGGCTATGCACTGAAAATAGTCTCCATGCCAAGAACAGCAAACCCAATACTGTGCTTATGAAGGAGATTCCTTCAGGAAACACAATTTAATTCAATTTCTCAAGAATTAATTGGACCCTTGGATAAGATGTTAAGCTGATAAGGAACCCGAGGCAAAACTTCTAATATACCATGATCACATTTTCATGTACAAGACTTAAAAACTGGAAAGTCTGTGAGCAAAAGCAATGTGGTTCTTTTTGAATGAAAGCAAACACGAAGGGAAGATCATTCATTTTCCTTCCTTCCCTCTACTTAGTGGGAAAGTTCCTACACTCCAGGCAAGGGTCGGCCTGTTTGCTTTGGTAATTACAGAGTCTAATCAAATCATGGAGAAAGCTATTTCCTAGGGATAAGACAGGATGTGTGTGTGTGGGGGGGGGGCGTTGAATATTTTAAACTACTAGGGTGGCAGCTTAGAAGTCCCACGAATTTCTGGGAATATTTCATGTGCCATGAAAACCAGCTTAACTAGAACCTCCCTTGGTCCTTTTTTCCTCCAAAATATGTCTAGAACTTTTCAAACTACGGTTCTCAACATCCCTCTTTGGCAGAAATATTGGAAATACCAGCTCCCTGTGCTATCTCAGCTTCTAGCAAGAACCAGAAGGTTTTACAGGATAATTTCCAAAAATGAACAAGGATCAGGTCTGCGCCATTTACTACAAAAGCAAGTAATTTCATGTCAAATCATTTTATAGATTTCATTAGGAACCAAATTAATGCTGATTTTTTTTTTAAAATTAGTTTTTGGAAACAGGTCTCAGATTTAACTCAGCTTAACCTTGAAGGTTGGCTCACGTTTTAGAGATACTAACACATCGCAACTTTAACTGGCGCATACATACTGCTCAAAAAGCTACTGCTGAGTGAATGAATCATACTCGGTTATGCTAAGATTCAGTCTGTTTCATAAACAAGCTGTCACACAGCAAAGTTATATTAATTTTCAATTAACAATTGTGTCTGAACATTCAAGAGGGCTCAGAAAAGTTTCTTGAGGCTGCAAGAGGCAAACACAGCAATTAGCTTGCAGAAGCTAAGTGGAATTATGAGAGAGATGATCAGAGCTGAGTCCTGCCATCAGCCTAAATGACCCTCTGTGTAGTCCTGTCTCTAAAGAAGGGACACCGGTGAACACACGTGTGAAGATCAAAGGACCGACACTTGACACTCCAGGGCTGTATCTAACACACAGACTGCCCTTCTTGGTTCCTTCTGTAGTTTTCTGCAAAGCACAGAAATCTAGAAAGAAGACACTCAAGGCTGTCCCCCACATGGATCAGGCAACCTCACTTGTGACTGATATGCCTTTTGTTATTCTTCATCCCTTGCGACTCATTTTGAACAGGTGTGTGTGTGTGTGTGTGTGTGTGTGTGTATAAATATATATTGCACAATAAATATAACATACATATTATATATATAAATATTATATATATATATATATATATATATATATATATATATATATCACAAAAAGTGCTCTTGGATGCCTTTGGTTTACAACACCCTCAACTATGAACAGGCAAAGCTAGAAAAGGTCATGAGTTATCCAGTCTTTATAGAAAACAGAATCTCATGGAAAGTCAGGAGGGTCAAACAGTTATACCCCTTCCAAAAAAATAAAATTGTAGATTGAGCAATCCCTACCCCCTTTTTTAATGAAACAAAACTAAAACCCCTGAGGAACTCCAGTGTGTCTAAAGCTCCTTCGTGAATCTGAATAAGTCATTCAAAATTGGCCCAATCACCTTAAGAGACCCGATCAACAGCCTTCTTTTTAGAATAAAAGTAGTTGAAAATTAAACACATGAACATTTCTAAGTTCCCAACAGAGTGTTAAGTTAGATTTTATGAGTTCATGCAAAGGTCAGAGGGCAGCCTTGGGAGTACTTCCTCAAGCACTACTCATTCTCTCATGAAGAAGTCGGCCTGCACCCTCACGTCTTGTGTCTTTCTTACTCTCCAGACCATTGCCCGACTTGTAGTTCATTATGGCGGTGCAAATATCACAGGTGAAGGCCCCCAGAGAGATCGAGAACTAGGGATTCTCTGAGAGACAACCTCAGAAGGCTGGGGTAAGAAATTAATAGGAGGAGGGTGAATTGAAACGTGGGAACTGCAAGGTCCTGGCAGAATTTAACTGAACAATTGACAGAATTATTAAAGAAACGGGACAGAAATAAAACACAAGACTGCTCATGAATTTGTTAAGACTACAGAGGCTGCTACCCAGTTGTAAATTGTTACAATTCTTTCTTAATCTCCCTGTGTGTTTTCCTAAGTTGTTTCTTAGCACCTTATAGCTGGGGCAATTAATGTGTTTACGGATGGGTCCTCTAACAGGCTGGCTGCAGTCTTTGCTAATGGTATTATTTTAAAGGAAAAGATTAATACTCAATCTGCACAAGTTGCTGAACTGGCTGCAGTATTTATGGATTTACAATATTTTTTAGATGTTCCTGTTAATTTAAATACAGATAGTATTTATGTTAGTATGGTTTAGGGACCCTTAGAAACAGCCTGAAGCATTGCTCCCGTTTCTATAGTGCAGAGTTGCCTCTTGTAGACACAAACTCTGAGCTGACACTGCAAACATTTCCTTTTTGTGTGCCATTTCAGAGCACATTTGGACCTTGTAGGACTGCTAAACTGTGATAACCAATGAGCTGATGAGGCTACTAAACTGGTCCGACTAATGGATAAATCATAATTGGAAGCTGTGCAATAAGCTATCAAAAATTTCATCTTAATGCTGGAACTTTAAAATTAGATACAAACTTTCTAAAGATCAAGCTGTTGCCATTGTCAAAAGTTGACCATCTTGTGTGGAGCTTCTTCCTGTACCCTACTGTGGAGTTAATCCCAAAGGTTTATCATCCGGTAATATTTGGCAAATGGATGTTACTCATGTTGCCTCCTTTGGGAAATTACAATTTGTTCATGTTACTGTTGATAGCTTTTCTGGAATTCTTTTTGCCTCCACCCATACCAGGGAAAAGGTTAAGGATGTAAAAATTCATTGTCTATAAGCCTTTGCCTGTTCAGGCATGCCAAAATAGTTAAAACTGATAATGGCCCTGTGTACACTAGTGTCAGGTTCTAAAAATTGTATGAAGACTATTCTATTTCATAAGATGGGTATACCCTATAATTCTCAAGGTCAGGCTACTATTGAAAGAACACATCGGACCCTGAAAGCATATCTTCATACAATAAAGGGGGAGTATATAATACCCCCAAGGATCAGTTATCATTTATTCTCTACATTTTAAATTTTTTATACAATTCAAGTAGGGGGTTTGAAAACTCTCTGTCCCTTCCCCCTTTTCTTTTGATGACAAATGCTACTGTCTCTAGCAGTTTGAATTGTTCTAGAGAATCCTGTCTCCTGACTGGCTGCTGGAAAAATGAGACACTCACTTGGTGGTTGATTAGCTCATCCTGGTTCATCCTAAGAGAGATTTTGGTGTTACCATGGCTGAAGTTATTGTGGCTGCCTCTGCGGGGGCAGCAGCGGTGTGGATTGCCCTTAGTCAGTCTGTGGCCACTGCAGCCACTTTGGATCAGTTGTCAGGAAGAGTAGCTGATGCTTTAGAAGAGCAGGTAGATTTGTTTTGGGAAATGCATATGGCCTCCTGTTCCCCATCCCTTATTCATATTTGTGTCATGCTAGGAATAGTTAGAAACCTCACTGAGCAAATTCAGACACTGAATAAATTCTTATAGGGACCCTGGAACTCTGCTTTTTTAATTATACGCAGCACCTGTCTAGAGACATTATTGCAGTGAATAAGACCAGAGTGCTACCCAGTGATGTTAATCAATTAGTTACAGGTACATATTAGGGCATAGAGATGATTAGGAAGTGGGCAGGATCAATTTCATTGGCAGCTTTAATGCTAGGAAGACCATTGCTTCTCATCATATTCCTAAGAAGACAGAGCCAGCAACAAGCCCAGGTCAACATGGCCACCCAAAATGCGCTTTGTTATTGCCCATGATTCACGACCTAGCAAGGTGTGGATTAACATGCTAAAAACCGATGAGGATGAGTGAACCAATGGCACGTAAGGTATGGGGGGATTGTAATCAACCTAAGACAGGAGGGTCTGCCCTAGGCAGGTCTAGTCTGGATGTCCTTTTTGTATAAAAGGAAGGGGGGACCTGTGGAGGTCAGCCTGCAGTTCCAGGGCTTAGCAATATTTATGGCCTGCAGTGTTTATTGGAACCAGCTGTCTGTTCTACTATTCGGAATAATGCCCAAAGCAGGTGCTGCGATTAGGGAATTAGAAAATCAGCAGAGAACAACTGTGGGGGTATTTTCAAACATATCAAAAACATTTGGAGATATCAGAGGGATCTACCCACAGTCAGTCTAGGAGGATCACACAGTGGTAACTCACACCTTTAATCTCAGCACAGGGAATATCCCAGGTGTGGTGACCTATGCTCTTAATCCAATCTGAGTTCAAGGTCATTTTAGTTTACAGAAGGAGTTCCAGGCTCTCAGGCAGGCAATGGTGGTGTCATGCCTTAACTGAGCAGAGAAAGTATTTAAGGCAGGCATAGAAAGACAGAGCAGGCAGAAGATGCCAGGAGGAGAGAGGCTGAGGAACTTGGAAGACAGCTGGGTGAGATCTGACTGTGGTGTTTATTCTCTCTAATATCTCCGCTTTTCCCCAAGATCTGGCCCTGAGTTTCCTTTATTCCTTTAACAAACAACAAAGTTGACCCAAACCAGGTGTTGCCTGTGAGCTGCAAAGGTTATTCAAGGTGGAAAAAAACAACCTCAGTATATAAGGCTTCCTCTGAGCTTCAATAAACAGCATTCTTCCTTCAAGAGTGAGCCATGTCTCTTGAGTCTTTCTTAATCTCTAGACCCTTGCCCAACTTGTGGTTCATTATGGTGGCACAGGCGTCCACACACTCATCCTTCCCACCCATCTCCTTTTTTTTTTTTCAGACATGGTCTCTCCCTAGTAACTAGATCATAAGCACATACCCAATGTTGGGTGTCTTTAGAGTGGGCTCTGGGGATTGAACACAGGCCATCACAATTGCATATTGACTAAGCTATCTGCTCAGATCCAGTGTCTTCATATTTGTGCCAATATGCCCAGCTGTTCCTCACTAGCCTATACCAGCCAACACCTAGCTGGCACTCTGGCCACTGAAGGTGGAGAATAGCACTGGGAATCTCTCTGGACACTGAGTTGGGGTGTATAATTGGGGTGATAAGACCAACTACTTCATCAAGTTGCAGGTTCAAATAGAATAATATTTATAAGGAACCTGCTACCAAGGGGCTAGCTAGAGAGATGGCCCAGCAATTTTAGAGGACCTCTGGTTGTTGTGGAGGATCTGAGTTCAGTTCCCAGCACCCATATTGAGGCTGCTAACCACCTGTAACTCCAGCCCCTCTTCTGAACTCCATAGGCATCAGCCATGCACTGGTATACTTGCATGCATGCAGGCAAAAAACTTAAGACACATAAAAATAGTAAATCTTTAAAAAGAATCCAGTACTGAATCTTGAAAATAGTATATTTTACAAGCTAGGTGGTGGTGGTACATACCCAGAGGCAGGCAGATCTCTGAGTTCAAGTCCAGCCTGGTCTACAGATCAAGATCTAGGATAGCCAGGGCTACACAAAGAAATTCTGTACTGAAAAGCAATATAAAAACAAATACCCCCCCAAAAAAACCACAAAGAAAAATATTATATTAATAAACATGACTTTTACCCTCCACTCTTCCTCTATATGTAGAGAAACCCAGTAAAGGGAAGTAACAGCTGTGGCCTCACTTAAGCACATTTAACACACTTAGACCAAACATCCCATACATTATTGTGGAGCTGAAAACAAGCAGTGGGCTGCTTCTAGTCAAAAGACTGTGAGGACAGGTGTAACTCAGTGGTAGTACTTATGGTTAGCAAGCATGAAGCCCAGGTTCAAGATCCCACACTTAAAAACAAGGTCAGAAATGGAGCTAAAACTTCTGTGAAAAGGGAAAGGGATTCCCATGTAGCAAGGAAACCCAACAAGACAAGTAATAGGCAGGATTTCAGTGGATCAAACAGTTTCAAGACCAAATAATGACATGGCATCTCAAACTCAGCTCCAACTACAGAGAGACAATCAAACCAGCTACATGACATTTTTATAGAGTGTCCAAAGGGGGAAACCAACTTTAAGCCCCTTTGAGAGCAAATGGCAAACACAGAGACAGCTTCTGTCTATAGCTGGGGCTACCTCTCACAAGTGGCACATATGTACATGAAGTGACAGATGAGCTCTCTGAAACCAGGAGGACAGAGTCTGAGATCATGTTGAGTAGACAGGACCCAACTTAGGCTATCAAAGGACTAAACTATCGTTGAGACACTTCTAAGAAAGAAGCTTTGTGTCACACAGAAAATGTTCCAGTATCATGAGTCATTTACTAAAACAGACATTTAAGACTATGAAGACTAAAATTAATATCTGTGAGCCACTCCTCTGCACCATTAGGAATGATAACCCCAGGTTCAGACCACTAAGGAGCCATCAAGTTCCTGGAATCACAGCTCGAATGTCATCTTGGCCACTCAGTCTGCACAGATGAATAGACACATTCTATTTCATGATGAAATGACTCTGGAAGAGGTTTTAAAGAAAACACCCATGTTTTATCTTGTGCAGGATGCTGCAGATACAATACATAGCAACTGTGGGAAAAGAGGATTGTTTATCAGTCCCAGATAACAGTTGACAAGCTCTAGGGGCAATACCCAAGGGACAGGCCTTGTGATTGCTGCTTTGGGGTATTATTCACTCAAAGAAACAATGCTTTTATGGACATCTTACTGAGAGAGGCATAATTTAAAGGCTTATATGAAAGTCTCTAATTTCTTTAGAAAAAATTCCAAAATATGCCTCCCGCTCACAGAGGTAGTGTTTGGAATTGTCACTGTTGCTAAGGGGTTAAAAAAAAAAATCTTTATTTCCATACTTGGCAAAACCATAATAATGTGTTTTCCCATTAAATGACCACCCATATGCCTTCCATGCACATGCTTCGATGTGCGCGCGCACACATACACACACAATTGGTTGTACCAATGACAAAGCTAATTATATTGGGAAGAAAAGTAAATTCTGTCAAACAGCCAATTCCTGAAGAAATGCATGTACCAAATTCCCATCTTTTACTGTATATGTGCTCACCATTACTGAGACAGACAGGGGTTTCCTGCTTAACCGAGAATGCCTTTCCTGAAATGCTACAGGTGATCAGGCCTCAGCTCTCCTGCTCTTCCTCCATGTGAAGGCTTCCTTAACACCACAAGAACTTTAAAAAGATCTACTGACTTTTAAAACATTTTATATTCAACAACTCACTTGCTTATTTATTATCTCTTTGACACATCAAAATTGTGGGCACAGCAAGGACTGGGTATGAGGACAATTAAAACAAAATCTCACAATATAAATGAATCAGGATGAAGAAGAAACTGCTTAAGTTAGGGAAAGTCATCACTGTTTCCCCAGAATCAAGCTTTAAAAAGATGGCAAATATTCTTTGTAAGACTAGACTCTTTCCTGTGTTGATTATTTGGACTGAATTGAAAATCTGCCCAATGTTTTACTTGGTAAACTGATCCGTTTCCTTATTATGGAGAACTTGCAATCTACAGAGGCATACAGTAAGAGACTGTAGCAATTGCCTCAGCAATGTATCTCTGAGAGCTGTGGAATACTTTGTTAATAGCACCTTAATTAAGATAGTCAGATTTTACTGAGGGGTGTTCATAGATTCTACTCCAGGCTCTCTTGTTACTGTCTCCTCAGATATTTTCACAAATGAAAAGGAACCACAAGGGAGTGTCCCAAAGCTAGGAGTGGTGAGTAGCATATGGGACACTCACAAACTGAGGCAGGAATAAAGCAAACTGCAGGCTAGCTTTGTTTAAAAATCTGAGAGTAGCAATTCTGTCTAAAGAATGTAAAAGGGGCTGAAGAGGTGGTTCAGCAGTCAAGAACACTGGCTGTTCTTCCAAAACATGGGTTCAATTCCCAGCACCCACGTGGCAGCTCACAACTCCAGTTCCAGGGAATCCAATGTCTTCACACTGAGAAAGATGCAGGTAAAAAAATGCCCATAAAATAAAAAAATAAATTGAACAAAACAAACAAAAGGGTGTCTTGTTTTCACTAAAGCTGGAGGATTAATCCATTTTTATTGGTAAGTCATTAGATTCCCATGTGCACAGGTAGCCAGGGTAGGAACTATAGGGCTGCAAGACCTGTGTGTGCCTTGTTAAAGTAAGATAATGGTAAATAAGAATGATGCACGCACAAAAGACTTAATAGTCTTAACATCTAAAGCTCGGCACCATGAACCTTACAAAAGACACTGGAAAAAAAGGATATAATGATAAGCTGTTTACGGTGGAGATACTCTCTTCTATCACAAAGGAAGGAAAAAAAGCACTCATTAAAAGTAAGTAAACAAGTAGTGGTCAGCATGAAACCCAGAGTATAAGTACTTCAAGAAATAAGTCTACACTGTAGACAGGCCTAATAACCAAAAATATCTTGTTCAATAATTTGGTAGACATGAAATATTATGAAAGTAAAATTATAAGGAAGTACTTTTTGAATTATTTAAGTTAAAACACTGACATTGTAGCAAGTTTGAACATATGCAATCCTTTAAAAATATAACTTCTGGTAAAAAATGTAGGTGAGCAAAGTATACCAAATGAAATAAGTTTCAATTCTTTAAATGCCAGTTAATTAAAAAACTGTGTTTCAAGTCTGGAAACATACTGAATCGTATGCTTGGCAGATCTGAACTAGTGGTAAGACACTATGGCTTCAATCTTCAATGATTAGTCACAATATCAAATAAGGAACTGTCTGGAGAGAACGGTACAGACAGAATAATCAAATTCTCCTAAAGGACCAAAGGATGACATGTGAGTCCATGGTGATCTATTTTATTTTAAAATTAATTACAAAAATTCTTGGTTTTAAAAAGCGAAATACATATCCCTGTAGCAGTTTTCCTTAGGCAATGACAGAATAAATGAAATATATTTGTGATCTATTTGGTCACACTGACTGTAACAAGACAGCAAAACAGGACTGTCTAACCTGAACTGGCCTCATTTTTCTTGCTCTATACTCAGTGAATTTTCTTTTTCAAAATCATCTCAATATTTAAAGAAGAAAACAAATTCATCATATGCCAAGCTAACAAAAGCGACTTGAGGGCTGTGCATCCTGGTGCACACTGTTAGTCCCAGCACTTAAGAGTCTCTGTGACTTTGAGGCCAACACTGGCTACATAGTGAGTTTCACAACACCAGGACTACATAGTGAGACCCTGTCTTTAAAAAACAGTAATAATAATAATAATAATAATAATAATAATAATAATAATAATAATAATAAAAACTCCCTGAAAACAAGTCACTGGAATGTCCCTGGTTACGAAAAGAGAAATGTAAGACCAAAGCCAGTTAACATCAAATCACTTTGAACAAGACATGCCCCCATGCAAATTACGTGCTGCAAAATGAATATTTACTATTGGCAACATTTTTTTAAAAATCTCAAAATTTAAACAAATTAACAAATTAATGTAGATTATTATTTTGGCACCAATAAATGTTAGGATACTTTTGATTTAAAATAAAAAATTAAAACTCTCTGTGTGGTCCTGGCTTTTCTGGAACTTACTCTGTAGACCATATTGGCCTTGAACTCACCAAGATCCCCCTGCCTCTGCCTCCTGAGCCTTGAGTTTGAGGCAAGTGCTACCACCACCTGGCTTTTTTTTTCAATAGTGAATTATTTTTTTGTCTTAAAAGATACCAAAACCAAACCAAACAAATCCTCCCAAATAAAAACTAAATTAATTTAGAATCAATTTTATTGATTATAATTTTTAAAACAACTCAAACAATGTAATGGCATTCACCATGACAAATTAGATTTCTAAAATTGAATTAATTCACTGTATTATTAAATATGCTAGATTATATATTCACAATGATTTTATGTGAACTTTGAAAAGTAAATCATTTTTTGCAAATGCAAATAAATACAAAAAAGTGAAAACACACACACACACACACACACACACACACACACACGCACACACGCACACACGCACACACGCACACACGCATACGAATGCACATTTGTGTACCCAAAGGTCAAAGAGCAACTTGTTGGAATTAGTTCTCATTTACAAAATGAATTTCAAGGATCAATCTCAGTCTCAGGCTTGGCTTACCAACTGAGTCATATCACTGGCCCCTGATTTCATTTTTGACTTTTGATTTATACAAAAGACTTTTTGTATATAAGGAAGAATATGTTCTTTTGTTGCACATCTTTTATAATTAGAGCCTAGAAATAAAATCATGAGGAATATTAATGCCTTATAAAAAACTGTTTCTGTTTGCCAAAATTGATCTATTTTGGGGTGGGTGAAGTTCCAGTGTCTTAAATAACAATCTACTTGGCTCTTAAAAGTAAGAAAAATGAACACAAGTACTGGGAATAATTCTGGATAAAAGTTAAAAAGCGTTTTTAAGCATACACTTCTCTAGCAATTAATTAAAAATGTGTAAACACAGCTGGAAGGTGGTGGTGCAAACCTTTAATCCCAGCACTCCAGAGGCAGAGGTAGGTGGATTTTTGTTAAGTTCAAGGCCAGCCTAGTCTACAAAGTGAGTTCTAGGACAGCCAGAGCTGTTACACAGCGAAACTTTGTCTTGAAAAACAAACAAACAAATAAACAAGCACACTTACTGAACATTAAAGAGAAAACTTTATGCTTCAAAAAGATTTTCCTTTATATTTTATACAAACTGAACTGAGATGTACTTAGCAAGATAAAGAAAAGTTTATATAGTTCTCTATGATGAATGGTGATCATTCAAGGAAAGTTAGTAAATCCATGAATAAAATGGTGGAAAGATTCCCTTCCATTTTCTTAGGCACACAAACTGAGTAAACTCTGGATGCTAAAATCAAACCATGGAATTTAAGAATACCAGCAACTGGAAACCGTGTGTGGGTACCTAAAGCTTTCATTTTATTATTAGATTTTACATAATAAATAAAATAAAACGCACTCTTGAAGGTGCCTCAGACAGTCTCCTGTGCATTACCCTGGCCACCACTGGGAGCATCCAGACAGGAGTGGAAAAGGCAAACACACACCTGACACGAGACACAGCTCCTAGAACTAAAGATCCACTGTACTTAGCTGAACTGAATTAGCTGTTTCTCATGACTAAAGGTCCCATCATGTTACATTAAAACATCCTCAAGAACCTGTCATTTCTTCCCACTGCTTCTTGGTAATACCACAAACTTTCAGCATGAGGCTTTCCAAATTTTGCAAACATTATGGACATATCATGAGGCAATTAAATTATCTATCCAAATCCTCAAACTATTATAACTATTATATGCCTTAGAAATAACTTATTTAGTAATCCACTTATATTATTTAATCAAAAATTATAAATCAATAATATTTTAGCAGCCAAATGAACATACAGTATATGTAGTTAATTTAATGCTTTGTTTTGTAATTTAAGGCTGACTACAGCTATGGATTTTTCTCTTAATGAGGGCACGTAAGAAGCATGTAAGAAGTGTAATGAAATTGTTACTATTTCTAAAAAGGTTGTGTTTCCTTTGCCTTGCTTGGGACATTAGGAAAATCTATTTTGTCCAAATACTATACACTGCAGTAAAGCATAATGAAGACACAAGACTCCCTTGGTCTAATCAGATTCTCTGCAGAGCAGACACAGTTAATGCTTAGCAGTCTAGACTAAATAACAGGCCATTTATTTAAAAGTGCATTTTTACCTATACTTACTCTGATGGGCTTGCAATGTATTTCCCAATTGACAACTCAAATGTTCCAAGATGAATTGAGGTTAACCTCATTTTAATGAAAAACTGTAAATATGTCTACTGTCTAACAGAAATATTCCAAAAGGAGAAGAAAGCTGTGTATTACCAAGAGTTCATCAAAACTGAAGTGCAAATCCTTACTAACTCATTTAAAAATGAAACACATTATAGGCAACGGAGTTATTAAACAGTCGAGTAAGCCAAAACTGAAATTCTACAAGTAGGGGTCAGGGAGATGGCTATTCAGTAAAGTATCTGCATGAAAGCAGGAGAAAACGAGCTTTATCTCCAGCATCCATTCGGAAAGCTAGGCACAGCACACCCAAAATCCAGTACTGGGGAGGAAGGACAGGAAAAGCCCGAGCCAGCCAGGATAGCTGAATAGGTAAGCAGCAGGTCTAATAAAAGAACCTGTCCCCAAAAGTAAGGTGGAGTATGTCTGAATGTCTGACTTTCAGTAAACTGGTCTGTGACGAAGTCCTTCTGAAAATACTTGCCAATTTGAACAACAAATAGACAGACAGACAGACAGACAGACAGACACACACACACACACAGGGAGGGAGGGAGGGAGGGAGGGAGGGAGGGAGGGAGGGAGGGAGGGAGGGAGGGAGGACTGAGGAAGAACCCCACTGTTGACCTCTGGTCTCTATCTGTACACTATATACATACAATGCTTTTGGTGGACAAAAGCATTTGCTGCCAAGCCTAATAATCTGAGTTCAATCCCTAGGACTCCACATGGTGGAAGAAGGGAACGAATTTCTTCAACTTGCCCTTTGACCTCTGCACCCACACACATAATAAATAAATAAATAATTCAATTAAGGTCATATCTCATTTCTAATTTATAAGCATATGAGAGATAAAAGAAAGACTTTTATTATATTAATACATAATTGACAAGACGTTATAACTTAAAGATGTTTGATTCTCTATGTCTTATAGTTTCAAAGCATACACTGACATGCAAAAGTGTTCTCTGTAACCACAGTGGATCCTGAGATAGCAGTGACTACAAGAGAGCAACTAGTAGGCATCTATGGTTGAAGATTTGTGGTAAGAGGGAAGAGGTACCACCTGTTTACCTTCCCATCACATATCTTTTGATTCACCTGTTCGTATACCAATTTTATTGTCTTAGTTACTCTTCTATTGCTGTGAAGAGACACCATGATCAAGGCAACTTATAAAAGGAAAAGGAATATAATTGGTGATTGCTTACAGCTTCAGAAGGTTAGTCTATGATCACCATAGTTGGGAGCATGGCTGCAGACAGGCAGACACTGTGTTGGAGCAGGAGTGGCTGAGAGCTCTTGAAACCTCAAAGCCCATTTCCAGGACACACCTCCTCCAACCAAGTAATGACCCTTTATTCTTTGTAAACAGTTCTACTAACTCAGAGCCAAATAGTCAAAAAATATGAGCCTATGGGGTGCCAATTTCATTCAGACCACCATACTTACTAATATACCCAAGGATCCTTATAACCCCTTGTGATGGTTTGAATGTAATGGCTCCTAAAGGCTCATATATTTGAATGCTTGGTCCCCAGTTGGTGGAACTGTTTGGGAAGAATGAGGAGGTGTGGCCCTGTGGTGGAGGTGTGTCCCTTGGGCACTCTTTGAGGTTTCAAAAGACAGTGTCATTTCTCATTGTCTTTGTCTCTTAGCTTCTTGTTTATGGATCAAGATGTAAGCACTCAGGTGTTCCTTCACTGCACCATCATGGGCTCTAACCAAATCACTTACCTTTCTAAGTTGCTTGGTCATGATGCTTTTATCACAGCAACGGAAAAATAACTCGACACCAAACAAATATGCCCATCATTTGGTGCACTCTGTGGCATGTGTAGAGATAGTGAAGCAACACTGATCTTTGGGGAGCCCCACTTTTGAGAAACAAGAACCCAAGAGACGAATACATACAAATGCAGACTGAGAAGACGAAAGAACAGTAATGCTATACAAGAGCAGGAGAAAGTACACCAAGAAGTCATACACATTTTGAAGGCAAGATAGTCAGTCTCCCTTATGTATAGTTCCATCATTCAGTAGACGAGGATGTGAGAGTGCCATAGAACAATACGAAAATTATGGTGTTAGAGTACTCATTCGAGAATTGTGAAGTTCATTCTTAAAAAATAACTTTAGTTAAATCTTTGAGAATTCCATCCAATGTATCTTGACATATTCACCCTTCAGCGCTCCCATGAACTTCATCCACCCATCGCCTCAGATCCTTTCAACTCTCTATTCTTTTAATTTTACTTAGTCATGATTATTACATGTATACATTCATCATTTGTATGTGTTTGCTTTTAGGGCTGTATGCATGTATGCATTCAACGCTTGCATATGTGTGTTTTGTAAAATAATTTAAGTTTATTTTATGTATATTGGTGTGAAGAGGTCAGATCCTCTGGAACTGGAATTGCAGACAGTTGTGAGCTGCCATGTGGGTGCTGGGAATTGAAACAGGGTCCTCTGGAAAAGCAGCCTGCTCTTAACAGCAGAGCCATCTCTCCATTTGTATATTTTTAGGGCTGACTACAAAGGATTAGATAACCAATTTGAGGGTCAGTCTCTCAACAGTTACAAATTGCCTGCAGCTTTTCATCTAGATGTGGGGACTTGTGAAACTACAACAATCCAAGGGGGCGTGTTGGCTGTTGTTATCATTGTTCAGGTCTTGTTTAGGACCACATTGTTGAGATTTCATGGATGCAGCTTCCCTGTTTTACATAGAAGGCACAATTATCTGGTCCTCTGGCTCTTAGAAATCTTTCTTCCCCTCTTTCCATAAGATCTCTGAGCCTGAGGATACAGGTTGTGTTGCACTGCATCATCTACTGAGTAACCCACAGTGAGTTTTGCTTTGTTTTTTTCTTGCATTTGACCAGATGTAGATTTCTGTCATGGTCTTCATCTGTTGCAAAAAGAATCTTCTTTGATAAGAAGATTTATTTTTACCTGTGGATATAAGGATAATTAATAAGAACATAGTTAAAGAGGGTTAGAGAGATGGTTTAGTGGTTAAGAGCACTGGATGCTCTTCCAGAGGTCTTGAGTTCAATTTCTGGCAACGATGTGGTGGCTCACAACCATCTATAATGAGATCTGATGCCCTCTTTTGTCATGTAGGTATACATGCGAGCCAAAAACTACACATAATAAATAAATAAATCTTTTAAAAATGCAGTTGGAAACTATTCTGGTTTAGGAATCTGGCAGTAGTAGGTTCTCCTCTAGGCACCATGGCCTAACAAGCCATTAACAGTTGGCTAGCCTCATAGTATCAGGCATGAAAGGCATGAATTGTTTTTTATTGAGTGGACCTTATATCCAATTAGACAGCTGTTAGCAATCTCCAAGATATAAGTAGTACTAGAAGAAACCGTGGCATGCCTGGTCTTTGCTCTGGTGTGTAGGCATCACAGCTGGATAAGACTATTGAATGGCTTCTTCTCTTGGCAGTTTGAATAGAATTTTATGGGATTATGAAAGTTAGTCTCCAGGGAGGAGGCATTTGGATCAGACACAGCCCAGTTCTCTCAAGTCTTGTCTGAAGTATGTGTTGTCATCAGGAACGAGAAATTACTGTTGAATTCTGGGGAGGATAGGAAGAATAGCGACAACACCCTATATTGCTTTGGAGACCCTTGGACCCCTACCCCAACCCTACAATTGGAAAGGAGGAGCCTCACACCTAGTACCAGTGTTTGACTAGTCTCTGGCTCTTCTTTAAAAGTTAAATAAATAGGAACTAGTAGAATTTTATTAGAAAAAGGCACATTTACTTCCTATCTTTTATATTTTAATATTCACAAGTAAAACCCACAAAGGATTATCAACTCTGTGATTAAACGGTTTATTTTCTAACAAGAACCGTGGCTCAGTTCCAGAAGATATTTAGTCTAGTTTTGAATCTGTTCTCCTGCATGGGCCTCCCTGAATGGGGATTATAACATCCCACCACCATATCCACTGAAGTTGTTCAATTCTTTTAACAGACATCAGCTTTGGTCCCTCCTACATTTATGTGACTCACAAAAGGCCTCTGACAAAATCCTGATTTTGTGTTTTAATAATTTATCTTTAAATTTCATTGTGTACTAAACACTTACAAGTACAGATATATGAAGTAAGGAGTAACTGTGTGACATACAGTGTCACATTACAGCTTCCATGACAAGATTTTTCCTTTCTCTCTTTTTGTCTTTTTTCTTAAATTTTATTTTATTTTATTTTGTGGGGAGGTTGCAGGGGTTGCAAGGGCAGAGGGCAGAGGGCAAAGAGCATATACAAAGGACAAGGAGACGAATGGAGAGATGCAGGATGTAAAAGAGAATGAATCAGTAAATTAATAAATTAATTAACTAGTTAATTTTTTAAAAAGTAAAAACAAAACCCACCCATGGTGGGGGTGGGGTAGAAAGAGATGGCTCAGAGGTTACGATTACTGGCTGTTCTTCCAAAGGTCCTGAGTTTAATTCCCAGCAACCACATGGAAGTTCACAACCATCTGTAATGAGACCTGATGCTCTCTTTTGGCAGTCAGGCACACATGCAGGCAGGTACACTGTATGTATAATACATAAATAAATCTTAAAAACAAAACAAAACAAAATCTCAACCCACTCAAACTTGGCAGGTAGCAACAGTATAGTCTTCCCATAAGACATTAAACACGTGTTAGTCATATTTGTTAAAGCATACAAGATTCTATTTTGTCCCTCTTTTTAAAAAGTTTTTATGAAATAATTGTAACTAATAGTTTGAGGCCTAAGTTCGCAGTTCCCAAGGAAGTATGTAGCAGGAGACTGGTCAGAAAAAAAGTAGCAACCCCTAGGCAATGTACTTTAAATCCTCTCAGTCAAGCAGGGTCTACCAGGCCAATAGAAGTTCCATGCTATCCAAAAAATACACTAACTAATCTGCTGCTCTGGACTACCTTTGAAGGATAAAACATATCTTTTGGGTGCCATGGACATAATGGATTGTGTGGTCTCAATGCTGCAGTGAAAAGGACCAGTACGTTTTATGAAATGCAGTGAAATGTGACTGTTACTAGTGCTCAGCTCTCAGAATGCAGGAGCCTGGCTTAGCTTCACTTTGTAACTCCTATGGCGCTAGCTGGATTCTCCTTACGGCTGGGTTTTTGTTTTTGTTTTTTGTTTTTTGATTCTGATTACAACTACATCAGTGACTGTGAGTGGAGAACAGCCTCAGACACTCCTCGGCTGAAATTAGCCAAGAAAACATTCTGTTGGAGAAAGTAATATGTCTAAGAGTCTTGAAAGCCAAGGAAAAACAGACACATGCAAGACAATATATAAACCAGTGAACTCAGCCTCTCAGGGAAACCGTCTTCACTCTCATCAAATTGTGTATTATCTGGCAATAAAAATCAGAAATCTATTTATAGAGTAGTCAGTCACACTAAATCTTTTACTGCTAAAACAGAAGTAGTAAGGGCCAAAGAATGTGAAATCCCAGGAAACCCCAATTTTTTCCGAAGGCCATTTAATATGCTTTTGGATACAGATTGCTTTCTTGTCAATGGTTCTTTTGTCTTTCTTAAAACTACATCTGCACAACAACCAGGTCACCTTGAATTTCAAGTACAACACTGCCAATAAATTTAATTTAAATATCATATTATCCATAATTACCATAAACAGGAGGCAGGTGTGACCCTTACTGTCATGCTTGGAAGGACTCTGAGGACAGAATGGGTCCGTCGCCTTGCTCAAGGCTACACGGTGTGAGCAGGTTTTAAGTGCAGTGTGAGACACAAGTATGAACCGGCTATTAAAGTGTTATTGCAATAATATGTGTCTTTAAGACTTGATTCCTTGATATAAAGAGAAGTATGGCCTCTCTTCATGGAATGAAGAACCGTTCATCCCATCTCTAAGAGCGTAGTTCAGCTCTGGATGGGATATTTTAAGAGTTTAGAATGAACAGGGAGCATCCATGGAAGGATACTAGGAAAAACAAGCAATGTGAATGAAGTTCAGTCTCATGACCTCTTAAGCAGGGAGCTCTCAGTGATCTGGAGGGAGGAAAGAAAAGGCAAAGAAAGGACTTAAGGGCGGAGCATAAATAAGCGAGGAACTGCTTGGCAAACAGCCAACAGATGATCTCTTATAGTTGCAATTAAAGGCAGGAAGATCTTAGCAATGTTTTTCTTTAAAAATATAATAAGGGCTACGCCCCTCCCATGGGATTCTATCAATGCAGGACACTGTATATATTATGAAAATATTCTAGACATTCAGTGGCATAATCATTTGTCCATTTCATTATTAAAGAGACATATTTGGAACCACAGTTAAATGACCATACAAGGGATGTCCCTGTATTGGTCTGCCTTGTATTGCTTCAACAGAACAGCTGAGGATGAGCTTTATAGGATGAAGGACTTCTTCCTGCTCTGCAGCATGGTACAGGGCATCATATGGTGATAGAATGAGTTTACTACCTTGAGACATGTTTCTTTTTACTATTTCCCTGCAGACAAGAGTCTCACTGTATATCCCTGGCTGGCTTGGAAGTTTCTATGTAAAAAAGGCTGGTCTCTGATGCACAGAGATTTGCATGCCTTTGGGTCCCCAGTATTGGGATTAAAGGTGAGTGCTCCCACATCTTATTACTTTTACTTTATTTTTATTTGTGTGTGTGTATGTGTGTGTGCCACTGACACACATGATCTCACACATGAATCTCTGTGGAAACAGTCAAAGCATAGTTTTACCTTTATGTTTAAGATTCCATAGTTAAAGGTGAAGTTCAGTAGAGCAGCTGAAACCAGAGCTCAGAGGCGTGCAGATCAGTTCTCTGCTCTTTCTTAAGAGATAAACTCTCAGAATACACGAATGTCAGGTCTCAGTCTACCTTACACATTGGGTAAGATTCTCTTTCTAGAAGAGATGATGCTACAGTCTTGCAATTTGTCTGAGTGAAATGTTCTTCTTGGCACTCCTGAGTCTATGGGTATCCTCTCCTCCTTTCTAATTGCCCTGAGTACTTTAGGGTGCTTCATGGCCTGGGAAACGAGGAAGCAGTGGTGACTCAGTCTTCTTTCCTTTCATCTCTTTTCCATTTTTAAAAACTAGTTTAAAAACATTGCTGCAGATATGCAAATGGAATTATGATACCTAATAGCTCCATCTATATTCTCATGCATTTCTGCCTTTAGGTAGCAGCTCATCTGCTCCAGGAAAATGGGGATCCAAAATAAATGCACGTTTTCTATAAAGGCCTCTTCACCTCAGCCTGAAGTATTTTGCTCTTTTACAACTCTCTTGACAAACTTCCCTTTGAGTAATGTGTGTGTGTGTGTGTGTGTGTGTGTGTGTGTGTGTGTGTGTGTGTGTGTGATTGTGACTGTGTGTCTATGTGAACCACAAAAGGTCATAGCTCCCCTATACTGGGGTTACAGGTGATTATTTGGCAGGTGGATCTGAACTTGGATCTGACCATTTTATATCAGCCACAGTTTTTATACAATACCGATATACTACTAGCTCCCCAGGGCTAGGGAACGGAAGTCTTGTTTACCTTTTTAACCCCCCATGCTTGCACAGTATTTGGGATGTCATAGACCTTCTGTAAAAGTCGGAGTAAATGACAGTCAATCAGTAATTTCTAATATTCTACAATTCTCTGAGACTTACAGGGGATTCTGTAATAGTAACCTTGGTAATGCATTTTTGAGCAATAGTTTTTCGTATTCCTTAAGTTAGAAATGCAGTAGCTCTTCTTTATCTGCAATCTAGGAACACCAGAGGGTGCCTACAACTGTGAACAGTACCAGTCCTTTACTTCTTATACTTACTGTCCTATTAACCCTAACTGTCAACTTGACACAGCCTATAGTCACCTGAGAAAGAACTTCTGACAGATTTCTCAGATCAGAGGCAAGTTTGTGGGGAGTTCCTTGATTGTTAACTGATATAGGAGGGGCCAGCCCATAAAATAACATAATCCCATGGCAGGCGGTAAGTAAGCTAGTGGGCAGAGTTCCTCTCCAGTTTCAGCTTCAAGTTCTAGTTCTAACTTCCCTCAAAGATGGGCTGTAATCCAGGTGTGCACACCAAATAAATCCCTTTCTCTGTTGTTTGAAGTCAGTGTTAGTCACAGCATTGGAATGAAATTGGAGTGGATAGAGATCTATGACAAATTTAATATAACTTAGACACAGTTTGAGGTGAACCAAAACAAGAATAAAATATATCAGTAATAACAATCCGTTATAGTAAATGTGAATGTTATCAATGTTTTAGACCGTCCTTAAGGACAAGTTGCTACATTTGTTAAAACAGTTCCAGTGAAACCAGAGAAAAGAAGAAGCTGCTATATAAGCTCCAAGTTAAGGAGAGAGGTGACAGACCGGAGGGTCCTTAGCAAGTGATATCTAAAGTTGTCATGGAAATAGGGACACATCTTTTACACTTCTAGCAAGGGTTTTCTTCCCAGGGCAAGTGGATGTCCATGTGCTTGTGTGGGGCATCTTAAGCAAATTTCATGTATGCTTTCTTTAACTCAATACTGTAGATTAAGTTGGCCTATTACTTTCACTTTTAAAACAACCACTTGGAAGCATCAGGATACTGTTTCTTCAGACTAGAACATCCTATACTGTCTTACTGCGCCAGGAAAACCGGATCACTCACTCACCCATTTATACCCTCTGTTCATGAGTGAACTTTATTAGGCCATGAGATGTGCTTTTCTCAGATAATGTCCAGCCAGTACTTGCATGCATTTCAAACAAAAAAGCTTTGATTCTGAATTGAAAAACAGATAATCACTGAAATCAAAACACACTTGAAAGTTCAGAAAGGTGAAGATGAAATTTCTCAAGAAAATGGAAATTATTTACACTGTAGTTATAAATTACAACATGTCAGGACAGCAAGTTTTCTACTCAGATCATTTTCTAGGGCTATTTCAAATACCCATAGTGCTCTGAGTTCAAATGTGTTTATGGAAAAATGCCTCAAATTTCTGTACCATGGAGGCTGGGATAGCAGAATGGGGAATGAATTCAAGACCAGCCTGGGCTATAGTGAGACTTAGTCTCAATAAACAAACAAAAAGGATCAAGTTTTGATTGGCTACACAGTGAGTTTGAAACCAGTCTGAGCTGCATGAATTCCTGTCTCAAATAATAAGTAAATAAATAATAATAGAAAAAGAAAATACTAATAACAAAATCTTTTAAAAGGAATCCAGTATCAAATCTTAAAAATAATATATTACAGGCAGTGGTGGCAAATGTCTGTAATCCCAGAATTCAAGAGGCAGAGGCAAGTGGATCTCTGAGTTCAAGGCCAGCCAGGTCTGCAGAGAGAGTTCCAAGATGGCCGTGACTACACAGAGAAACTCTGCCTCAAAATCAATACAAGTACTGCTAGGTGTAATAGCAATTTGAGAAAAGAGCAGCGCCCCACAGGTGTTAGCTGTTATCACAGAAAACACTGGACAATTTCAAATCTCTGTTCTTCCGAACTGACATCATTGTATTTTAAGCCAGTTTTAAAACTTCACGCAATTTAGGATTTAAAAATTCCTTTTTGGTTTTGTTTAAAAACGCATTTCTCTGGCCAAGGTGTCACAAGCCAGGTTTAGGACTAAGAGCACATTTGGGGAGCCTCTGCAGCCAGAAGTCCATTAGTCAGCCCACTGCTAGTTCGTGTGAGGACTGGGCCACGTTACAAGCTGCAAACTGTCCCTGGAAGCCTTTTCTGCACTTGCCTACACAGACTACAGCATTTCTACCCTCCAGACACAAAGCGCAACCCATCTTTAAGAATGTTGCCACTGTTAATCTTAATTGCATTTGCACAGCAAAACCACCTGCTCGAGGGGCTGGGCTGGAAGGACAGAGGGCCTAGGAATGTACCCTTGTCACAAACCTCTTTAGGTTTTCAGTGCTGAAGAGTGAACCCAGGATCTGAGATGTGCTAAACAGGTGCATTACTACTGAGCTCTATGTCCAGCCCTTCTCTTCATTACTTTTATGCAAGCTTGCCAACATGAATTCCAAAATTCTTTTAATGCAGCTACTTCTGCATCCTGCTTACTTATTACGGGCGTTAAAGTACTGATACACCTAGTAAGGAGATAAAGTAGCTTAAACAACAAGATGGTAATTTATTTACACATTACATAGAAGATAACAATTTACCTCAGAGTAAAGAAGGGACCAAGAAGAGAAACCACTACATTGACTGGCTATTGCACTTCTGCCTCTTTGGTCTTTCTGTCCCAGAAGCAGGGTGGGAGCTGCAAGGGGTCCATAAAAATCAAAAAACCGAGAACTTTTTTTAGCATCTGCCTTTCAGCCAACAGGAGTCTAACCATCACTTCTTTATCATGTTTCTCAAATGGGATAGAAAGATCCCTAAAGGAAAGCAGGAGAAAAAACAACTGAGTTTATTTCCCCTTTCGACCTCTTTAGCTGACATTTCCTGTACTCCTGCACTGACTCCTTCTCATGGAGGGTTTTTCCTATAGCAACAGCACATCCTTAACAAAAGAGGTGGTTAGAAACACCTGAATTTCTACACAGTTCCATGTCTCTGTAAGAGCGGAGAGTAAACAGATCAGAAAATAATGTCTAAACTCAATATTGTCCCATGAATGATGGAAGAAATGACTGCAACACACAATAGAATTAAAAACAGGATAAAAGCATTTGAAAAATAACAACCATCGCAAAATATATTAACATTTTGAATAAAATCAGGCATTATATGATTAGTTTTGGCTAATAACAGAGGCAATAGAAAGCTCCAGGGATTTTTGAGAAAGAAATGGCCATATTGGAATGGCTAGTAAGAACTTATGGAATCCATTTCCAGCCTATTCAGAATAGCCAATGTATGTAATGAGCCTAGAGCCCATTAACACATGCGTAGATAAAGTATGAGAATATATGCAGGGTAGAGTTTGCTTCAAGTATAAAGAAG
This sequence comes from Phyllotis vaccarum, assembly GCA_033318265.1. Lineage (NCBI taxonomy): Eukaryota > Metazoa > Chordata > Mammalia > Rodentia > Cricetidae > Phyllotis > Phyllotis vaccarum. Next base: position 46,532,218 of record JARWLC010000012.1, on the reverse strand, counting down.
AGTGAAATCATATTATTTGCAAAAGATGGATAGAACTGGAGATTATCATGTAAAGTGAAATAAACCAGACACAAAAGACAAGTATCACACGTTTTTTTTTTCTTCTTTGGAATTTTGTGGGAGTCTGTAGGAGTAAAGCCTAGTGGTTCTAGGGGTGCAGACAGGAAAAGGGAGGTGGGAGGAGATAAAAAGGGAGTGAACATGGCATGTACATTCCACTGAAATGTCATATGCTATGCAAAAAGGACCATGGTGTAGAGGTCGGCTCATGGCCACCAAAAATGTATTTTATACTACTGCCCATGATTCAACAAAATATAGATTGACATGCTAGAAACTGGCTAACGAGCCAATGATGAATAAGGTATGGAGGGATATAATCAACCCAAAACAAAAAGTTCTGCCCTATGCTACAAAATTCTCTCATGACAAATAAAGTACAATCTAACTCCTGTGCCACCTAAGACAAGCCTAGTCTAAATGTCCTTTTTGTATAAAAGGAAGGGGTACCTGTAGAGGTCAGCCTACAGCCCCCAGGACTTAGCATTATTTATGGCCTGTGGTATTTACCATGGCAGGAGGAGAAACATGCCAGAGAGAAGGATGGCAATACAGAGGGGATTTAAAGGGAGATGGTGGGGGGTGGCTTTAACTGAGGTCTTTATTAGGAGGTCTATATAGGAGGAGGTGGGGAGGGATCGATAACACTAAGAATACTTGAAAAAGCTATAACAAATCATATATATTTTTTAAATTTTTATTTTATGTCATTGGCATGAGGGTGTCAGACCCTCTGGAGCAGGAGTTACAGACAATTGTGAGGGGGAACTGAACCTGGGTTCTCTGGAAGAGCAGCCAGTGTCTTGACTATTTTTTTTTTATATCTAGCTAAAAATTACATATAATACATATAAGAATGTATATGGTTAAAATGAGATTATGCCACTTGAGTAACAACACCACAGACCATCTGACCAAAACTTCAGTACCAGGCATGAGAACCCTTCTTTCCAGTTGTTGGTCCCGAAAGTCCAAGATTCTCCCAATATAGGTGATCACTGTTGCCTAGAATTGGGAGTAAGGTCCTATAGTTGAAGACACCACACACTTCTGACAGAACCTGGAAGAACTGAGCTGGATCTGATCCAAATGCCTGCTTCCTAAGGACAAGCTGTCATAATACCATAAAGTGCTATGCAAGCTGCCAAAAGAGGAAAGCATTTAATAGTCCTACCCAGCTGGGATGCCTATGAACCACAACAATGACCAAACACAGCAAGTATCACCAAAGGTACAAAAAATGGAATTTATATCTTGGGGTAACCAATACTGTCTAATTGGAAACTAAGCCCATTAAACAGAAGAGGATTCAAGCCTGGTACTGAAAACCTAGCCATCTATGGTTAGCAACATCTCTACTACTTCCATATTCTTAAACCAGTATAATTTCTAAATGCATTATATTTATCCTTATATCAATAGATAGGTATAGTTCTTGGACCTCATCAAAGAAGGTTCTTTTTACAGCCGACTGAGACCATTATAAAAAAAAAAAAAAATTCAACTAGTCAAAATGCAGAGAACAACTAACTATGGAGTGAATGCCAAGCCACATTCAATACACCTGTAATACAACCCTTATACCCAAGGCTCAGGGAACACTGTAGCAGAGGGATAAGAAAGGGCTAGGAACACACACACACACAACACATACCTGTAGAAATAATAATAAAGACTCAAAGGCCAAGGATTTTAAAGGGGATATGGGAAGGGTTAGAGGAGAAGAGGAAAATTATATAATTATATCTTAATTTTTAAAAAGAATAAAACAATGCGGAAGTGATGAAATTCCTTTTCGTTTTTAAGTTGAATGTTAAAAATTGGACTCAAAGATCTGGGTAAATTCAGACAAGTGGGTGAAGGGCCGGAGAGATGTGACAAGGAAGGAAGATGAGCTACTATGAGAGGAACAATAGGCAAAGAAGGCTTGGTTAGCCTGCCCCAGGAGTCTGGACATTCTCTGTTCTACTTTCTTCCACGTTGAGACAGGATCTCCATCCTCAGACTGACTTGGAACTCTGTAGGCGAGAGTGGCCTCCAGCTCAAACTTATTTTGAGTCACCAATCTTGACTGGGTATTCTCCTTGAGTGTACTCTTGCCCGAGGTTTGTAACAAGGGATTCGGGTAGATCTTACTATGTTTTACTCCCTCAAAACTGGGCATCTGGATCATGAGGCACAGACCATCGAAAACATTTTTAAGTGAAGGAAGCTAAATTCAACCACATGCTCTGTCCTAAAGGCAGTGGGGGTGTAAGGGTTACTTGAAGGGGGAAGAGGAAGGTTTTAGTGTTGCATGAATATAGCCAGCTGACATCTGTGATCAACAGAACAAACCAGGAGTGTTTCCACCCACGGACTCAGAAATGATGGGCAATGGTTAGTTTATACAAGTGACAGTCCCCAGTGTGGTCACTTCAGCTAATAGCTTGGTAAGCTATTTCCTATAGTGACTTCCTTCCTCCTCTTCCCTAGCTCATGTCTGCCTCTGTCATGGTGCCTACAGGGTTAAGGACTGAAGGACCCAAGGCCACAGACATTACAGAGGAATGGAAGACAAGATTCCAAAGGCTTTGTACAAAATATCAAGAAAGGAGGTTGGCTACCTATGGTCGGGAAGCAGAACACTCAGGGACAGCAGGATGGGGAAGAACAGACACAGGAGCACAGGAAAATGACTGCATGAGGTTCTCAGAAGAGTTGCTGGAACACAAGCAGCGATCCTGCATCATCAGTGAGCAAGGGAACAAACAGAAGCCCCAGGACAGAACACATCCTTCCATTACTTAGGTCTACAGCAACGGTATAGACAGATCACACATTAAGCTGGGGGAATCTTAAGTTTATTAATTACTATATGTGAGTTTACATGTCTTATTTATGTATATCTCATTTATTGTGATATAATGTAAAGATATGTTAACATTATATATATTCTTTTCAGTTTATGCTGGAATGATCCCCAAATTTTTCCTGTCATTCTCTACTGGTTTACATGCCTTAATTTTGGCGGCTTCTGGTTTGTCTCTTACTTGTTTTGATGGCATTACACATCCACTAACCATTCATCACATTCTGATTTTTATCACATCCAAACAGTTTTCACCTAGTCTTCCCCCAAAGGACCATTAACCCAGTATTAAGGTGGCTGTCCAATGGGGAAATAAAACAGATTTGGAGGACTGATAGCCATGGTCACTTAAATGAGACCAGTGTTAGAAGACCCAAACCATGTGGCTCAGAAGGCAGACAAGGGTCTCTGGAGAACAGGTGCTAAGGATATCTTAGCTCAGACAGTCCTATGGTGAGCTCAGAGCCCCATACTTGCCTACTGTTATTTTTCCCAATCTTGAGATGTATAATAAGAATAAGCACACTAAAAGAACTTGCAAAATCCTTACACTCGTGAAAATATGAACACCTTGTAATCTAATCATTCTTACTGTATAATCTGGGTTGACAGTGTGTGTGAGTATAGATATATATTTATATAAATATATTTTTATTTCTGAGGTTGATGTTTTATAACTGGAAGCTATTATAATTTAATCATGGGTGAAATTAACCATTTGACACAACATAGATTTTTAAGCTTTACCCTGAGTTTGTTGTTCTGAACAATCTGTTTTCAATAAGAGTGCGTAGAAAAGTGGGCTTAGTGAATGGGCCCCTTATTTATATCCTACACAGCGCTGTACTTTCCTCTCTCATACACTTCCCTAGCCAGAGCAGGGAATTTTCTCCTTGCATTGGTTAACACTTTTCCTCATCTGGATAGCCTTCAACTATGTGACAACAAAGAGCTCAGGCACTGAAATAGCAGCAGCCACATATCCTCTGTATGACAGTGTAATTTCTTCTGCCTTAAGGCTGTGTCTAGCGCTGAAATCATAGTCTGTTTACTTCGATCTGGTGCTACATTACACTGGGAGGGATTTAACTCTTACTTATAAACCCACAGGGGAATTATCTCTCAGCTCTGTTTGACTTAGAATTGGAGAAGAAATTGTGCAGTTCTTTTGCTGTTGGGCCAATCATACCACTGATCAAAGCCACACACTCCACCTTTAACAGTCAGGAGAGAATAAGGTGCTGTCCCTTAAGATGTCCAGTGATACAACTGTTAGGACTGGGGTGGCTAATGAGAATAGGACACTAATCTTGAAGGTTTCCTATTTGACTAAAATGGTTAGTTTTCAGATATTTGTGCTGGGGTTTCGATGCTTATCAGTTGAGAGTTCTGTAAAAAGAAAATCTGGCTCTAGATATTATGTATATTTAAAATATGATTTTCTAGGAGATAACAAGTTAGTATTATTAATAATTAGTATTATTAATAAGTCAGTCTAATATCCCTCAATCAGAGAAGACCGCCCAGCTTAGTTGCATTCTCCATCTTCCCCAAAGTATGCAGCAACCTTCAAGCTCTGTGTCTACCACTGAGACATCTCTCTTGTTGGGACCCTGTACTCTTCCTAATTCTTAGCTCCTAAAGCCTCTTGTTTGAACCCTTAGAAAAGTCTACCAATTTAAACTCTGCTTCTGGTGTCCTCCTTTCCAAGAGCTTTTTGGATTTTGAAAATAAGCAATTCTGTTTATATGACTTCTACAAATCCTGTGACAGAGACTTGCGGATGTATCCCCATGCCTGACACAAAACAGACACCTGATAAATATTTATGAAACCAGCCAATTCTCCATCAATGTAAGCATATGTCATCATCTTTATCAAGAATTTCTTATGTCATTGCAAGTGGACTGTCTAGTATTTGCTGAATTTCTACTTGTTATTTTCAATAAATTCACACACATGCACAAATGGTAAAAGATATCATCTTAAGGATGAAGAAAATGGTTATATGCTACCTTCAAAGTCACAAGACTAATGAAGTTAGTCTTTGAAGTCTGAATTATTACTTTTTTTGTTTGTATGTTTTTATTTTAGACAGACTTGCAATACAGCCCAGACTGGCCACAACACTTTGGTCCTTCTGCCTCTGCTTTCCCAGTGCTAGTATTATAGTTGGGTACCTATCTGTAAGGCTTTGAGTCTAAAATTCAAAATAAATCTTCATAGCTACATGAGAAAACTATTTTTTCATGTTCTATTACTTTAACAATTTAACTTAAGAATTGATGTTCAGAAAAATTTGTATAGCACATACAAATTACAGAGCCTAAGATGGTAAAGGCAAAAGATTCATACATACACCTCACCAAACAGGTAGCCAGCACAGTACCTGGTACCTATTACTATTTGGCAAAAATGATTTCCAAATCAAAACAATAAATCTACCTATATATCTACTAAAAATCTAAAATCCCCAAGACTACTGATGCTGGTTGCTGGAGAGGATGCAAACGCCAGCACCCCTCTTCAGTGGTAGGAATGTGAGATGCACTCCTCTGTGGCAAGAGCTTGCCAGTCTCTTCTTGTTTCCTTGTTCTGTCTACATTTTTTCTTGGTACAGGGTCTCATGATATTCCTCAGGTAAGCTTAGTCTCAAGCTTCTACCTCTTTCTCCTAGGTATAAGAAAAGATATGAACCACCACACCAACTATAGTTTGTGGCAGTTTCATTTTAGTATGTGACCCAACAATGACATTTACTAGGCTATCAGGAAATTTTACGCCCATACAACAGCCTACACACACAAATGTTTAAAGAATTCTAAAAAGAGGACTGGAAAGATAACTCAGTGGTTAAGACCTGGGTTCAATTCCCAGCACTGACATGATGGCTTACAATCACCTTATCTATTGTCCTAGGAGATGCAATGGTTCTTCTGGCCTACATAGGAACCAGGCCTGCATGTGGTGCAGAGACATACCTGTAGGGGTATTGTATTGTTTCATGGTAAATAACTGTCCCACCCACTGGTTTAATAAAAAGAGCTGATTGGCCAAAGGCAGGCAGGAAGTGTAGGCGGGGCTACCAGACTAAGAAAATCTCTGAGAGCAGAATGCCAGAAGAGCACCAGAGAGAAGCCAGAGGAAGCCGAGGACAACTATGCTACTCTAAAGAAAGGTACCGAGCCGCATGGCTGAACAAAAGACATGGGTTAGATGAAGGGTAGAGAGCTAGCAAGTTATATGCCTGGGCCTGAGGCTGATCAGCCAAAAACTAATGAAAGTGTCTGTGTGTCTCTGTAGGACTGTGGGACTGTGGAACTGCGGGTCTGCGGGTCTGTGGGCCTAGACCTTGAGGTTAGGCCCCAAAGTCCGGGCCAGAAACCTCATACTACACATACCTGCAGGCAAATTACTCATACAAATCATATAAAACACTAACAATTAAAAAAGAACTTCAGCTGGAGAGATGGCTCAGAGGTGAAGAGCACTGGCTGCTCTTCCAGAGGTCCTAAGTTCAATTCCCAGCACCCACATGGTCAGGCTCACAACCATCTGTAATGAGATCAGACGCCCTCTTCTGGTGTGCAGGCAGACACACAGATAGAGCATTCATATACATAAAATATAAAAAAGGACTGCAAAAAAGAAATAAAAAATAAAATAAATAAAAGAACTACAAAAAAGAACCCAAGATGTCCTTCAACAGAAGAGTTGACCGAACAGTAGTATAAACATTAAAAAATTATTCACTGCTAAAAAGAAATGATCTATCAAACCATAAAGAGTCATGTGGACACCTTCAATATATAGTCTTAAGTGAAAAAAAAAATCAGTCTGAAAAGGCTACACAATGAATAATTCCAATATAGTACATTCTTGAAAACTCAGAAGCAATACAGGTCAGTGATTCCCATAGATATTGAGGGGGAAACTGAGTTAACTAAACGTGGGTGCTTCTTTTTTTTTGGTTAAGATAGGTCTCTTATAAATATATACACTATGTACTTGTTAAAGCCCACAAATAACCTTGTAGCACAAAGATTAAGTATGAATTCAAGCAAAGGGTCAGGAGAATCCTAGCATGGAGAGCAGAAAGTCTCCAAAAGTAACACAACATGTAAGGCAAACCACAAAAGTTCCAGAGGACATAGGGCTGGCCCATCTTTTTGGAAAAGCTGTATTATAAGCCTAAAATCAAAGGGAACTGGATATAATTTTTTCTCCATATAGACATAGGGTAATGTGTGTGTGTGTGTGTGTGTGTGTGTGTGTGTGTGTGTGTGTGTGTGTGTGTGTGTGTGTTATAACTCACACATATGCTGTATATAAGTATATTAAACTATGTGAATAGAGGGCCAATGCCCAGAACCAGGGTTCTCACTGCCAGACTGAGAGGTCACAGAGAGGTAGGGTACAAGGGTAGCATGAGCCAGCCATATGGGAATGAATCAGAGGTAAAAACACCAGTATGAACTTGAATTGGCCTACTATAAATAGAGGATTGCATATAAAAATATTTATAAAAACATAATCCATATGTGTCTATGTGGATTATAGACTCACACATATATCTTTGGGCTGTCAGCTGAGAGGGCCTAGAAGCAACAAGACCTCAGAAGCGATGAATGTACTTAGTACTAAAATTATGGTTTCTAATTCCACTATCCGATGAAGAATCCTGGGCTCTTTTGAGAAATGTCTGACATTAAGACTAGAGATGATATAAAGACTATACAAAATGAATATGGAGCATCATGTAGTGCTGGAGAATTAGAAATTGTAAAACTAACAATCTCAAGCACAAAAGCTACAACCTCACAAAAATGATGGTACATTCAAGGGACATAGAAGCCAAAATAAAGGAGTGTCTCATGGACAAAACTAAATTAATTGAGCAACAAAATAACGCAGTTTTGGATCATAGTCCAAGGTATAAAACAAATATCCAGGAGTCTCTACTGGCACAACAACAACAAAATATGAGACCCATCTGACAAGCAAGGGGGGGCCAAATAATCCATGTAGACACTGTGCCCTTAAGGAGACTGAGCTTGGGTCTCTGTACTCTGTAAACACAGCTGGGCATACGCAACTTCCTTCCAACAACTAGTGTAAAAGGGAAAAGTAAGCATAGCATCCAGTTTGAAAACACTACCTAGCCTAGGTGTTCTGAGTGCACAACAGCAGCCATTAGTCATGGTTATGTGAAGTTCTGAGGCAATGGATCTCAGGATCTTCCCTACAGGTATAATCAGGCAAAACCATTCCAGAAGACTCTCTAGGGAGAAACAACCTAACAAAATACCTGACCAATATACGCCTTGGAACTGCCAAGGTCAATTAGTGGGAAGTGCAACAGTTAGGGGGGACACAAAGAAGACACAAATATTAAATCTGAGGGGGATATTAATTTTGTAGAAAATCCTGGAACAGAAAAAGTCACTAAAAAAAAAAAAAAATCCAAAGGAAATACAACAAATCCTTAACTGCAACAAATACCCGCTTATCACTAAATAGTGGAAGCTTGGAATGGATTGTACAGAACACACGGTACTTTCTTTACAACAATCCCTACATCACTCTAAAATGAACAGTTTAGATAATCACAGGTTGGGAACATGCCACCTAATCAAGACCAATAACAAAGAGAGGTGTGGTGACACACTTCTTTGATCCCAGCAAGTGAGGTGGTGAGAGGTGGTCTACACAGTGAGCTCCAGGTCAGTCAGGGTTATACAGAGACTTTGACTCAAGCAAACACCCCCTCCCCCAGGAAGGATAACGTGCATCTATCTTCTGGCTCCAGGCCACATCCTTTCCCTGCTTACTTTCTTCCTACTCCACCTAAAAAGAAATCACCTGAATGTTATGCTTATCATTTTTCCTTGGTTCTGTATAGTTTAGAAAACATGAACAATGGCAGAGGATTGCAATATGGTTTAAAGGGAGTGCTCTATCGTCCTACATGAGTATGTTCTGGTGGCTCCTTGGGCTAAGTTTTGTTTGTTTGTTTGGTTTTTTTTTTTTTTTTTTTTTTTTTAAAGTCTTAGTTGTTGTCTGGTTGTTTTGTTTTTCCACTGATAATACCGGGAATAAACTGTCTCACTCTGTCAATTTTTAGAGGGTCCATGATAGTTAATTGGCTCCTTGCATTGAGTTACATGGCTCTCTACAGACTATGTATATGGTGGTAGTGGCAATTTAATGCTTGTCCTGACTTCAACCCAAATAACAGAAGCAGTTACAGTTAACTTTTAAGCTGAGTTTTTTATGAAGGGAATACAGGCTAAACTTACAATATTGGAGCTTTGATGACACTGACTATCAATTCTAACAATTGCTACCCTCACTCAGATTCTATACCGGAAAAAAAAAAAAAAATCTAGAGAAAAAAATCATAGAGAAAAGAAGCTGGACACAGTACTGAGGTTAGGAAGTTCACATTTCCTCCCCAGGAAACTGTAAAAAGAAACAGCGCGGAGCAAACACAGTGACCACAAGGACACATGGACATCAGCAGTGGCTCCAGCCAGCGAGGTCCAAGGCCTCTAGCTTCAAGAAGCAGTACCTTGTGTTCATTTGTAATGCCTCGTTGTGCAACCCGATCTTCCCAGCTTTCATAGTAACACAAAGCATTTTGTATAACTTCAAAAAGAAATTCCTCATCTTAAAGTCTGAAGACGCTAGGAATGAAGGAAAAAAAAAAACCATAAACTAAGTTAAAAAAACTGAATAGCTGACCATAAATATTGTGCGGTGTGGGGGATTCACAGAAGTGCATCGTGTCAAAAGAGCGCAACTGGTAAATGTCTGCGAGGGCCAGGGGAGGAGCTGGCGTGTCTGTGGCTTCACAGAAATTCCCTAGGAAATATGAGGATGTAGCTGGTTTCCACAGGCTTGCCAAACTGTTGGGAAATACGTGGCAGACCTGGAGAAGACAATGAGTTCCCCTGTGTTCACCTACCCACACTCTCTGGACCATCCGGCATCAGCCTTGCCCCAGTAGGCTGGGAGGTCAAATGTTAGGAGGGGTGCAGCTCTCTCACAGGGTACAGGCAGGAGCAGAGAGGCAAGATGCTGGATGTAACTGCTTTTTCGACTGGTTCTGGTGTGGAGGGTGCTGATGTGTAATGACAAACTCCAAACTCAGTATCGTGAACTCATGTCTCGTGATGTTTCACTTGCAACTGTCAAAATGAGTTAGAACAACTCATTATTTTTTCACCCAAAGGGCTTGCCTGCTACTTCTTGTTTTTATCTCAATTAATTTTATATCTGCTGGACTAACACAAATTACCACTTCCATGTCTTGCACTTTTGATTTAAAAATAAAGCTAATTTGGAAGGTGTTTAAAGCTTTATTAATATTTATATGGCCATTAGAGGTGGCTAGGGTGTTAGCAAAGCTTCTTTTTAAATTAGCATTTCTTCTTCCACTTCCTCCTTAGGCTGCGACACCCCATTCTGACCACATCATTTTTAACATTTTTCTTAGGGCACGAGAAGAATTTCAGAGGGTCACAGAGAAGGTGGTTTGGGTTTTCCCACCATTTATCTTGCCCATTCTGTGAAATGAGTTGGACTTATATAATAGATTTCTTTCTCTTGACTTCTGTCAGAAATTCAGAGGTAGCATTCTGCCTCACATACGCAGAGGCACTATGTACAGCCATACACTAGTCTGGCCTATTTGCTTCCTCTGGTCCAACCTGACCTTGCAGAGGACATGTAGGGGGGACGAACAGATGACTCTGTTATGACCCAGGAACATACATAAAGGGGCTCTCCTTTAAAAGGCAGAGAAGAAGAGTGACCTAAGACCCTCTGTATTTCCCTCCATTTCAATGAAATAGACAGAATGAAAATAACAAAATCACTTTTAGGGAAACCTGGAAGGAGAGATGATCATGTGGGGACAATAACAGTCTCATCACATCTAATTAGTGAGTCAGGCAAAAGGAAGACTGGCCCAAAGGGAAGATTCTAGCACTGCAGGAGAGCACAGAGCTCTCCAATCCCTTCCTTGGGCATGCACTGTGGTCACTCTCCTTAGCTTCCTTTAGAAAGTGGGTGATTTTGACCACTAAATGTTAATGGAAGGAAACACTGAGAGCAGTGTCTGGTGCATACAATAGTCACCCTTTATCCATGAGAAATCACTCCAAGGCCCGCAGTGAATGTCAGACACCATGGAGAGCACTGACACCTATATAGACCGCATGTTTTCTGAACACACATCAACGATAACCTTCTAAGTTAGCCACTTAACAGATTAACCATAACTACTCATAAGGGTAATACTTGATGCATAATAAAATAAGTAATTCCTAAATGAAATAAGGGTTCTTTGATTACAAGCATGACAATATCACAACATCCCACCCAATGCCCAAGATGGCTACTGTGGAAAGTACTTGTTCTTCTTTCTGTGAAAAACTACCTAGCAAAAGCAACGGAAAGGAGAGAGGGTGAGTTGTTTCATTTTGGCTCAGTTTGAGGGTACAGTACACCCAGGCAGGGAAGGGGAGGCAGCAGGAGCATCAGGCCACACTGACTGCACAATCAAAAAGTAGACAGACACCAATGGCATGGCTCACTTCCTCTTTCTTCCGCCTGAGGTCATCACCCACATTCTGAGTGTCTTTCCCCCTCCAGTTAGAGGTCTTTGGACACACCTTTCCAGATATGCTCAGAAATGTCCGTGTCTCCTCGGTGATTTTGAATGTAGTTAAGCCGATTATGAAGCTTAGACATCACACCACTAAGTGATTAATAGGCAGGGACCATGAACAAGATGAATATGATGAGTGACTAGGAGCCCTAGGAGAGTAGGGCAGAATGGGCTTTATCAGGTGACTCAAAACAGCACGCTGTTTAAAACTTACACACAAATTGTTTGTTCCTGGAATTTTTCATTTAATATTTTTGGACTATAGCCTCACCAAAGGTTAACTATAGAAGCGAAACGATGATTAGATGGGCAGGGGGAATGTGCTAAATATTCAATTTGGTAATAGTAAGTAAAACATTAAATTGAATAATAAATTTAATATAATGTACAGCAAAGCTATACAGTTGTGACAGAACTAATAATCAAAAGATTAAAAAAATACAAGTTAAAGAAAAAATATAGGAATCTGGGCAGTTTCCCCTATTGCTATAAAAAGAGTAAAGTTAAAGATAATTAGAATCTGTTTAATATAAAGGGAGCTATTTGTATATCATACTCACTGGCAATTGCTTTGCCATGAGAGCATACACTGTCCTGGTATCCCTCATGTATGGCTAAAACTGTGCTGGCTAACACAGGGCCACTAGTTAGAACTGACTCCTGAGCAATAAAAATGCAGAGAGTTCCAATCGAGACACGCTCCAAGTGTATGACATGTATGTCACCTCAGTGCCTAAAATTGAAAAAAAGAACATAAACAGCTCAGTATTTTTAACTACAACTAATGTAAATGTTATGGAATTATAGTTTGACTTCTGCTTTTTATTTTAATGTGGTTATTAGAAAATTTAAATGAACAATATGGCTCCCATTTGGTGCCTGAATAATATTTGGGTAAGATGAACAAGGAATATGAGTCACAGCATTTTCCTGCTTCTGCTAGCTAGTATCAACAAAATGACTCCTTTGCTAGATGTTTTAAGCACATGACTTCAGGCAGCACAATAATGCTAACAGGCTACATCTTCTTTCTTTTTTTGAGGGTGTTTTTAGAGTATGTGTTGCCCTAACTTCCAAAGCTGTGACACAACAAATCCACGGCTGAATCCACAAACAAATCAAGCCTGAATGCTTTCTCTAGTACTGGTGACATAGAGTGCAAGGCCCATGAGATGAACGGGGTGCTGCTCTCTGTGGGACAAGGAGACCTGATAGCTCCCTACGGGGTACTTGGCAGTTTAAGCTTTATCTACTCCCATAAGATTTTTAAGCTTCCATCTGCCAATAGAAAAGGTAGAAAGACAATTTCAACAACAAAGCATATACCCTAAAAGAAAAGAATTCTAATGAAGGGGCCAACAGGATGGCTCAGTGGGTAAAGCTGCCTCTACCTAAGTCCGAGGAACTGAATTTGATTGCAGGATCAACACAGTAGGAGGAGGAAACCATCTCTTGAAAGCTGTCCTCTACCACACAGGCATTATGGGACATGTGCATGGACATGCTCCTCCCCCTCCCCAACCCCCAAGTAAATAAATACATTTTAAAATTTTAACTAAAGATGCATATGCATAAAAGTGTCGTTGATAATGTTATTTGTAAAAAAACAATTAACAAGAGACTAAAGGTGTAAATTTCAATAGTTAATATGACATGTTCAAATGACTGAAAATTCAGAATATAGTTTTATGTATATACTTGTAGAACAATCTACTTACCATGAAAGAATACTATCAGGGAACTTTGTTTTCCAGTAAATCTGAAATGGGGTGTGGTGGTGGTGGTGAGGATTTGACCCCAGGAGACATTTCTAACACTGGGTTACACTAATGATTACTGAAATTTAGTGGGTGCTAACGACATATAGTAGTCTGAGGCCAGGGATGCTTCTAAGCAGACATTGCCCAAAGGTTTTTGAGCTCTAAATATCAATAGTGCTGAACTGAGAACTCCCATATTAGGGAACATTATATAAATTATGACTTAAATACACATGTTAGAAAGATGATTTTTTTGCTTTGCAGATTTTTAGGATAGATCACTGTTTAAAGTTCAAAGAATAAAATAAAAATAGAAAAACCGATGACTAAAACAGAGTAACAGATACTGAAGCAACCTAAGTTACGTCTTTCTCCTTGGTCTTAATATGTTAACTTCTTTTTAACATTACTTTCTAAATTTTTTTTAAAAAATTCACGCAAATACATATTGTACAATGAACACATCCCTTCCGGGATCCTCCTACCCCAACTGGTCCCTACAATCTGCTGACAGTTTTACTAACTTTCATGTCATCTGTGATATTATGTTTTTATATAAAATCCAGAACCAAAAGTAGAGAAAACAAAAATTAATTGTCTAAGACTGGCTTAATTCATTTAATACAAATCTATCCAACTTGCAAGGTGATTTTGTTTTGTTTTGAATCTAAATAGCCGATTTTTATTAATACACAAGGTTTTCCCAATATTTGTAATATCCTCTCATGGACTTTTTACACCCAGAGATGGGAGCAGAGTGATAGAGCAAGGCTTACTAAGAGGATGAGGAGTTCCTTCTGAATACTCAGAGTCACTGTGAACTCTACCCTAACAGGATATATGTAAATGACACTAGATGGAAACTTGGCCCTATTTGCTCAGCCACTCCTTGCTGCTGGGATGAGTGGTTTGAACTGGACAGAAAACTGGCACTTCCTTCGCTGTTGGGACAGCATTTGCCAAACATCAAAATATTTGTCTCACTCTAAGCAAGTTGTGCTTCCTGGGTGTCATTATTACCAAGACTGACAATATATGCTTCTATCTGTACTGCATTTTAGGAAAAAAAATATTTTTCTTCAGTAATTGCATCACACTGAAGAAAAATTCAGTCACAAGCTTTCACTTGTGACAATTCTGTTTGAGAGCTGCCTCTTCTGTATTAACATATGATCCCACTGCACACCTCACAAAGGCAGTGCCATGCTGTGCTTTGCAGGCATGGCGATGTTTCTGCAAGGTGTTTGCACACATATTTCCTGAAGTTCATTCAATTACATCTAAAGGGAGATTTTAGAATAAAAATATCTGCAAGGCAGATATGTAAGTATGTAAATAAAATTCCTCATACAGCAATAAGGTCTAGTCGCTCTGTAGCTAACAGTCATGCTATATATGTGTGAACAAAGAAAACTCAAGGGCTTTCAGTGACTATTCAGAGAGGAGCACCAACCAAGCTTTGTTATCTCCAGTCCATAGCAGTTCCTGGCAGGAGATACCTGCTGAGTGACTGAGGGGACACTTAGAGAATCACCTCATAGGCTGCCCAGACTCAAGCTCTTTTGTATTCACTCCAGGATCTTAAGCTTCAGTCATGTACATGTTCACTCACTCACTAAAACCTGCCAGTGGTTATTGTCTTTTTGAAAGCCACACATCCTGCCTCTGCAAGTCCTTATTACTTGGTAACACAACAGAACTAGTCTACAATAACTACAAGTCAGCATTTCAAGGGTGGAGATTTTGTTTTCTGACCTGGTCTTCAATATAGAGTTAGACAATAAATAATTCAGTGGGTCAAGTGCTAAACAACAATGAGGATTTGAACTCAGATCCCCAGCACACGTATAATAGCTAGGCACGAGTAGTGTGGGCCTGTATGGCAGAGCTGGCTCTCGAAAGGCTGTGACAGGGGTCCACTGGGGCTTGCTGGCCAGATAGCCTAGCTAAAACAGCAAGCTCCACATTCAGTGAGAGACACACACCCCCCTTTCAAAATATGGTGGAGACTAAAAGAGAGACAGACTTAAAGTTTATCCTCTGTACACCTCTGGCCTCTGCACACATCCCCTGCAACCTTCCCACATGCACATCCACACCCACATTCCTGCATGAACCCCAAGTGTTAGCACCAGGTCCTGAGCCAGGCGGACTCTAACCTATATTCTTGTCATTTTCTCAAATGTTAGGGAAGGGTGGGAGTGGAGGAGAAGAACCGAAGAACATTAGGAAGCCCAGAAAGACTCAAACAGTTAAATACTAAGAAGGTAAGATGTAGGTGACCAACAAGAAACAGGAAATACAGTTTAAGAAATTGACTTGGACAACTTGGCATGCTCAGAAGCACTCCATAGAAAGGGAGTCATCTAACAATTAAGGAAAATCATCTAGGGCCACTTGGGCCGTTCAAGATAGAACTTCTTAAGGGGAGGAACTTTTTGTCTGTTTCTGGATCTCTGTAAATTGCTGTGAGAATAAATTACTATATGACGCTGTCCTAGTTGAAAGGGATCCTTGTTCTAATAGGTAAGCCAGGTGGTATGAATGGAACATGGACTAAACAAAGCAGGTAAGATACTATTATGGACAGTCAACTGAAATATTACCATGGCATCGTTTCATCTATCCTAATGATAACCTGGATAGCTTCTCTGTGTGAAATGATGACATCAGAACCATGAGCAGATCAAATGGCAGAATGATTTAGAAACCCAGTGAGCTGTGCACTCTGTGTCTAGGTGTTTTGTTTTCTCTCAACTATAGCACTGCTTAGCTGGACAATCCTATTTGCTGTACAGTAAGTCAGTAATTTCAAACACGGCTCACTGAGAGTTACCAGTATAATACTGAGAGCTGTCCAGAGCAGTTGACAGCACATGGCCCAATATATATCTTCAGAATGCTATATTAACATAATTCTTAAAAGAATCACCGGAGGTTTCTCTTGAAGATAAAATGACAACTAACAGTTCTAAAAGTAAAAAAATATGTAGATTGATTATCAATATATGGATGAGTCTAGTGGTTTGTAACATTTTTGTTAATTCAGAAACAATGAGCTACAGTCATATAGTCTATGACGGCAGTGAAGGCACCCACAGGCATTAATGGTATCCTGCATGATTGGATGTATGTGCATGTCTACCACATGTTATGTTTTTAGATAACAAAGGAACACACTTTTAATTAGAAAAAGATTGGTATCAATTTGAACATCTTAAGTTTGCAACAATAAGTTGTTCATAAAAGACTTCAAATTCATAATTAACCACAAGGGAGAGAAATACCAACTCTAGGCCCAGCTACATTAGACTTGTTCTTTTCTTCCTTCAAATTCAAGCCTGTCTTTAAGTTTTCAAAAACCAGACCCAATCTGCTGCACTCAAGCAGGAAGTCCACCAGAGGCCTCTGTGTTTTTCTGGTGCACAGGGACCAGAACTTTCTACAGAAGTATGCAAAGAAAAGTGGTAACTGATTAGTAATGGAAACAATCATATATCATTTAGAGCAATCGTTAGAATAGACACCCCAAACTTAGTTCCTTCTTGCCCTAATTCCCCCAAACCCACAACAGGATCACTCCTATTATCTGGATATTTACCACAATACTGAGTTAGTTTTCTATGCTAACAGAACTGAGTTTCCAGATATTTCTTACAATCACACTGTGGAGAGGACAGGGTGGTTACCATTAGCCAGAGTCACTCACAAACAGTTCCCCATCATTGGTCCCACCATCTGTCTTTGGAGCTCTTTCTACACATGGGCTTGGCTGAACAGATTTTGAACTGGCCAAGGTCGCTGCACAGCTAGCTTGCACAGATGGGGACAGTGGGAAAAACGTAATTGCAGCTGTGGATAAACATAAGCAAGGACACACTGTTGGCAAACACGCTGTCTAGACTTAATTGTGGCTCGGTGTCACTGTGAACAAACACAAGGACACGGTTTCAAGGTAACTACCTCTCAAGCACAGGACAGTCATTAATGAAATGTCACCATCATGTGCCAGACATTTCTCCAAGATATTTAAATGTTAATTTTAAAACTGGCAACACAGAAATAATAAAACACATTTGCTAAAATTTCTCTAGGGGGGAAATACCTTCTTCAACAAAAAGATAATACCTGGCAATCAGCATAGTGTCATAACCCACGCGAAGGTCATAAGCATGGTCTGAACAAGGCACAGAAAGTATGAGAAGAGCTTCCACACACATATTTGATCCATATTAAGATTTCCTGTTCCACATCTTTTTCCAAACAAATGAGTGGTTAGAAACTTTACTGTTGTTTCAATAATATTGCATTGGGTACATATATCTCCCACCCTACACTCTTAAAAAATGTCATCAAAATGGGACTCTGATGAAGACAGCGTTCTCTGGGCTTCCATTTGAAATGCAAGGGCCCGGGGGACTTGGATGTCAGTGTTGTCATTTTTTAGAAACTCAACATGTCTGGTCACTGGAGTTTAAAGGCAATCTAGGTGTACTTTGCCGTTGAGAAGTAGTTAAATTTAAAATAAGTGATCAAGTCAGTACTATTTCAAAAGACTGTTGATAAAAAAGAACATTTAACTGTAACCATACTGAACAGACAGTTGATTATAGAAAGACATGTCAGTGCACATATGGCAGCCGGATAAATTATGCACATCTGGATTACTTTTGGCAAGAAACATAGCTAAGTGTCTAAAGCCAAGTTTAGCAATCTGTCACTAACAATATGTACATTTATTTTAAAATGTCAAGGGCTCAAAGTCATATTTTCTATTTCTTCATAAACTTTCCAGCTCTTCTTGAGACAGCAAACAGCTGACAAAACACAATTGCCCAAACTGCCAAGGCTGCATAAATAAGGGGTGATTCTGAATTTCTCACCCCATACACAAGAGGCCTCGGAGCTCGAAACAAACTCACATTCTGCTCAAAGCACCAAAATACAGATCTCAAGTAAATGCATTAATGTTTTCCTTTAGAAGTGCTTAAGAAATGCTTCCCTATGAAAAAAGAGGAGTAAACAGTAGAACCCCCTGGGAAAAGCCAGTGGAAATGGGTTGATGAAATCGCCCTATCAAAGGAGAAGACCAAGACCTCTGCGATCATCTCAGATTAACTTTCCTTTCTCCTATTGCCAATTACTGACATCATCTAAACCCCAAAGACATGTTTCCCTACTCCTAGTCCCCCTGATTAAAAGAAATGCCAAGAGGAAGGTGGCTCAAACTAGCAGGGACAAGAAACTTTACAGTTGGATGTGAGTATCAGCCAGGTGGGAATGTAGCAGTACCTGTCCACACAGAACGCATCGTGATTTTAATGCAGCTCGCTAGTTATTCTAACATTCCAGACTTCTTACAACTTGGGTAGGAATGCCAAGATAGATCATGGGGACTGGGTGGGGCCCCATCATCCCAGGTGTTGCCTCTGAGTTTCATCTGTGCTGTTAGGGGCGAAAAACCAGAGCAGAACTATTTTATTTGAAGGATATTCAAACTTTGTGTCTAGCTCTCGAATTTGGCATTTTTACTGATTAGCATTTTTTGCTATATACAAAATCTAGAGCTTAACATTTTCAAATGGTATAGGGGGGAAAAACGTCCAGACTCTAAATCTAAAAGGACATTCAAACAACAGCCACTGTAGTGGCTGCAGGGCTGTACGGTTCACAGTGTGGCTGTGAGAACAAGCACATTGCACCTAGGGGAACAGCCAACATGATGGCTGTGGTCATTATCATTCCTTTCTTCCTCCTTAAGTGACAGACGGAGACAAATATAGTACATAAGCCCCAGGTTGCAAATAAAACACTCTAAGCCCAACCGAGAAGACTGGAGAAGAATACAGAGGAATCAAAATGGAGAGGATGGCTCTGTACCTACATCTGTTTGTGTGAACCCTGAAGCCTAAGGATGCTGAGACCTTTGGGAACTGGGCCATCTTTTCCAGACTGGCTGATAACAGTTTGCAAAATTCTAGGAAAAAGTCACAAAATTTAGAACCATTGGTTTCTACCATCTATCATCTCAAAGAAATTTTAGTTTAAAAGCATTAAAGTAGAATCAATCTATTTTTTTCACAATTCTGATCTTCGCTACTTGTCTATATTGCTTGATTTTTAATTATGGCCGCTACAAAAACATTCAAATAGAAAGTACATAGAAGCAGATGGAAATCTCTACAGATTGACCTTAGATCCCTACATCTTACATGCTACATTGTCATGTCTGTTTGTGACACGAATTCCAGAAATATCAGTCAAGTGGACCTTATATTATGGAACAGGTGAGCATGGGAAAATCTTTTAATGTCTAGCAAGTTGAAGAGAAACGCTAGAAGAACAAAACAAAACAGAGCTGAATGATTCTCAGCATTCACTGAAGAAGAAAGAAGCCATGAGCCCCTACACTACTACATGAATTACTCTACTGTGTAAAGTCTCCTGGTTTGAAGCTATTAGGAGACCTTATACTTCAGGTGGTCAAATCCACACTCACAATGAATGCAAAGTTAGAGAGAGTAAACATAGTGAGTTCTTCCAACCCTAGGACTCTGCTCCTGTCATTAGACACACAAGGCTTACATGAGAAAGCTGGTGTTCTCTACCTACTGAGACAAATGCTTCTTACTATTGAATTACAAAGAATTTAAGTGAATAATATTTTCTTCTAATTCACTGATCATAATTATTGAGGATTTTATTCAGCAATTTAACACATAATTTTAAGCAAATTAAAATACATGCAGTACTATATAATTATTTAACTTGAATCCATTGTGCCGTAAAGAGATGAGCTCAAGATGGCCCTGGATGTGTACACTTTGCAGGCTATTGTTATTCTTATTTACATTATCCCCCTTGAAATGCATACCTGTACTTGAACAATGCATATGTATGCCTCAAAGTGTTGGTATAAATATCTAGCACAGTGTGGGGAAGATATTGGCAGAGTGAGAAGTCAGAGTGCTATAAAATGTAATGTGATGAAAAGCTTGTTAATTCATATACATTAAAATCAAAGACGCTATTTACTCTATTTCAATGAGATCTATTTTTATTATTTTAAAGTGTGTGTGTGTGTGTGTGTGTGTGTGTGTGTGTGTGTGTGTGTGTGTGCAAGTGAGTACAGGTGCCACAGAAGCCGGGAGTCTAACTCCACTGCAGCTGTGAATCCTTGACATGGGTATGGGGACTGGGGTACGGGGACTGGGGTACAGGAACTGGGGTACGGGGATGGGAACTCAAGTACTTTGTGAGAAAAAAAATACATTCTTAATTAACCACTGAGTCATCTTTCCAGCCCCAAGAAAAACACCTTGAAATGACAACCAAGATTGTCTTTAAGACTATCTCCATTACAAAGTTAAATCAGAAAGAAAATAAGAATCTTGTAAACAGTTTTAGCTGACATTTATTCCCCTTTAAATTTTGAGACAGGCTCTCCCTATGACACCAAGACTAGCCTCAAAGTTCTGGGCTCAGGCTTCCGCCTCTAGAGTAGCTAGGACCTAAAGGGACTAGAGGAACAGATCACTGTGTCCAGCTACCTGTTATCTTGTTACAGTTGCAGTGAGTTTAATAGACCCCAGAGCTTTATAATCGGACATGTCAAGGATAAAACTAAACAAACAATAAATCTCACGATGTTGAATATATCATAAAAGTTGTTTTAAACAGCTAAACTATGTATAAAACATTCACTGTGGCAGACATTACTGCATTTCCTACAAACGATTTTGTGCTGTAAAGAGCCAAGGACTTGGCTACTTCAGGTGCTACATAATAAAGGTCTTTCCTTTGGTAACTGCTGAGGGAGCAGTGAACTCACAGCTTCTCTTAAAATAACATATCCTATTATGTCAGAGATGTTTCAAGTTGCTCTAGAGATTACTATGCACCACTGTCATACAGCAAATTTCTGCAAAGAGAAATAAGAATATCGACAGATTACTAACAGACTGTCATTAATTTCTGAAGTTCTTCAGACTCTAAATTGTTTTGACTAGAACATGAAAGGGAAGTGATACATTCTCCAAACTGTAATGATCTTGCAATTAAAGAGGTCTGCTACCAAACAAAATGACGATGACAGCAATGTCAAAAAAACAAGACAGAAAAGACAGCTTCTCAGAAGGGACTTAAGAATGTTCAAAGGACGGAGAGAAATCACTCAACTGGATAGTTTATTACACTGTCCAAGGACTGTCACGTACGCAGACTGAACCAGAACTGCCAATGCCATGGCAGAATGTCCTAGGAAACTGAACTCAGGAATTAAGCCATAAGGTACCATAAGGTACGAAATCAGAACTATATGAAGTCAAAAGTGGGGGGGGGGGCAGGGGCAGACATGGGATGGACGACACCTGACCTTCACTGACCCAAAGGAAAAATAATGTTCAAGCATTTACATTAAATATTTCTTAGGGACTTTCATGACTTTAATGTGTAGGGAGTCTAGAGGCTGCTAAATAAAAAAACAATAAAACAGATACCCTTATAATCGCTAAGTCCGTTCAATTCAGACTCTTTCAACATTTGCTTTTAAAATTGCAAGCCTTAGTTAACTTAGCTACATTTTATTAGCATTTTTATTATTGTTTTGTTTTGTTTTCAAGGCAGGATTTCTGTGTGTAGCCCTGGCTGTCTTGAATTTGCTCTGGAGACCAGGTTGGCCCTAAACTCAAAGACTGACTTGCTTCTGCCTCCTGAGGGCTGGGATTAAAGTTATGTACCACCACTGCATGGCTTTCATCAGCAACTTGGATTCATATCTCAGGGCTAGATGAGGTAGAGAGAGAGCCTCTATCATACCTCAGACTTTTAACTATATTGCACAGGACAGTTTACAATGTATCTGTAAAAGTCTTTGGTAAGTTATGGAATTTAAGAAACCATTCCTTTTAAAGATGTACTAAAACACTATGGGAAAAATGCAAGCTAACAATGCCTCTCTTGAATTACTGTAATTTGATTACAACAAATCTAAATAAATTCTAAATGAATTATTCTTTTCAAACAATAGCATTTCCAGTATGTAAAGAAACTGCCCTCATAAGAGTTTTAAATTTAATTTAATTTGCTCGTTATTTCTAATACTCTCTTAAGTGTAGTAGACAAAAAGCAAACAGCTGAGTTATTTCTAATGGCCAGACTGTTGGGTTTTTTCATCATTACTGAAGCCTACTAGATCCTAGGCACCAAGGCATCAGGATCAACTAAAACGCCTCAATAGCTTTTGCTTTGGATACATGTTGGCTTGAGTGGCAACCATGTGTAGAATCCACAGAAAACCAACAAGAAAAGCAGTTGTATTTACACTGGGTCATTTTCTGGGATTCATTTCTTGATAGTAGCCCTGGGAATACCCATCAGAAAACCTCCCAATAACTGGCACATGCTTCAACACTACGGCAAACCCCCTTCCAGACAGAGTCAATGTGTGACTACTTAGATGTACATAAGAAGGCATACTGGTAGTCCGCAGAGCAGGTTCCATCATAAACATCCCATGGTCACTAAAAACTGGTCCCCGAGTTTCCTAAGATGAAAGAAGTTTCTTCTAAAGTTACTTCTTAAGACAAAGAGAACAAAGTAACCATTCTTATTAAAGATTTCCCAGAAAGAATAAAAAAGGCATTACTTCCAATTACCAAAAATACCTTAACAAGTGAAGAAAAGTAAATATAAAATAATCACATACTAACTAGCTTACTATCCTAGTAACCCCTGGAAGTATGAAAGTCAGCTTAACAACATGTTTAAATTATGGCTATGTCATACTGTGCTTATTCTGTTCCAAAATAACAATGGAAATGACTTTAAATAAATTAAGAGTACCTTATTTCACTCAAAAGAATAATAGTCCATGAATTGCATCAAAATATAAAATTTCATAAGAAGATTTACAGATGATCAAGTAACACTTAGAAATTTCTCATTATCATTTACACAAACATAAAATTATCAGATATAACTGTGCTAGAATATTAGATGGACAAATGCCTATATTATAGCGCCATTTCTAGTTCCTAAAAAAAAAAAAAATCAGCTTTTTGTCATCTCATCACTTTGCTGTGATTTCACTGGGAAATTATGCACTGAAGTTCATTACTCAAAGCACCCATTGTTGAAATGGACCAAAGCCACCCAACTCAACAACCAGAGAATAAAGAACTGAAAGAAAATTGGAATATAACCATGGATCCTAAGAGAATGAAGCAGTAAGCAAAGGGACTCATACGAAGTATTAATGAAAATTTTCACTGTCTAAAATGGATCTTTTCTCTTTAAAACTACCTAACATCAGGACTTTCTGAGACTCATTAAATAACTCTTTTTTACTTTTAAATACAGGAGGGCAAGGAAATGCTAATGAGAAGAAAAGGGGAAAAAAAAACCAAAAACCAAAACCAAAAACAAAAAACCCATCTCCCTGTCCTGTCAGGATGCTCTTGATAAGCAATAAGGTGAGAGGTAAAGACCAGAAGAATGGTAGCCTTGAGATGATCATGCAAGTGTTCAAAAGACAAAGGAACTTAGCTATGTCTAATATGTCTATTTATGTTCCTTTGGGATATAAGCATCTATGAACACATACTGTGAACAAGGTCCCATACAAGCTCTGGAGCTCCACATACTTCCAGGAGAATGTCACCATTTTCATTAGATAAAGGACTTAGGAACAGAAGTGCACTCTATTAGAAATAGTCTTGAAAATTTTGTAACACATTCGCGTTACAAAAGCATGATGGGAAATTATAGGGAAGAAACCAGGGGCATTACCATCTATCACAGGGTTCATGGTTGTAGGTTACAAATGGTACAATATTCAAGTCATCTTTTCTTGATTTTCATGTGCCCAGTTCTTCAGAGATGCCTTTAGGGGCAGATAGTGTTAGCCTATAATACGACTGTGTGCATACACGTATTTGTGGTTGCATCCATCTATCCATTCACACATGTGTGGAGGTCAAAGGCTGATGCTGCTGGGGTCTTCCTCTGTCACCTTCTGCCTTGTTTTCAGAAACAGGGTGTCTCATTGAGCCTGGAGCTCACCAATTTGGTTGGCCTGATCAGCCAGTGAGACGTTAGGGGAATCTGTCTCTACTTCACAGGCTGGAGTCTCAACACCTGGTCCCTATGCTCCTAGGTCAGGACTCGGGCCCTCAGGTCCTCAGGTGTAGCCAGCAAGCTTTTTACTCACAGAGCTATCTCCCGATGCCCCAGAAGTTCTTCTTCTTATTTTTTAAAGTAAGTGTTTGGATTTGGCTATAAAATAAATTTTTCTTGAATCATGCCTTAACTATCTCAATGGAAAAAAATAAAACAAAACAGATACTTAGAACTCTTTTCTAAAAAAATATTTTAAATAATATGGATATATGTTAAAACCAAATATCTTAATATCCAGCTCCATTAAGTATTTAGATTTGAAACTACTGAAAATTTAAAAAGTCCTTTGAGTTTGCTTTTTTAAAATTTGTTTATAACGTGTGTGTGTGTGTGTGTGTGTGTGTGTGTGTAGGTACATGCACATACAGAGGTCAGAGGACAAGTCCTTCGAACACATGAGAGCTAGAGTTGGAACTCAGTTTATCTGTTTGGTGTCAAGCGCCGTCATCTGCCAGCTGAAAGGTGTATTGGTAACAGAAAATTCAACCAACTGCTACCGAACTACCAGTCCTGGCAGCGTAGGATGAGCTGAGGATGAACAGATCTCTCCAGTTATTAAACAACAAGGGAACTGGAAAGCTTTACTCTTCAAATCTAGAAATGCCAGTTTCCTGATGATGTCTAAGACCTGTTGGCAAGTGGTCACTTGCAGGCTTATAAGGGGCCATCTTGGTTCAGGTTTGTAAGAGGTCTCACCAAACCTATCAGATTAGGATTTCACCCAAATGACCTTGGTGAGAAACGCTTTAACATAGTAGCTTTCGGGCAACATAACTCCATCTATATAGTAAATAAATTACACACACATACATACAACACATCTTAACACCATCATAAAAGTGTATGTGGTATACCACATGCATTTTTGTGTCTGTCTGCTTGTGGGTTCTTGCATGTTTTCTCTACTAATGAGCTACAGAATGATTAGCTGGAAGGGTGATCAACCTGAGAAAGCAGGGGCTGAAACAGTCTAATGACCATCATTCCATTGATGGGTTGATGTTCTAGGGATACAAGATGTGAAGCCCTCTGACCATTCTCCGTATTTCAGAACTTCTCACTGTGTGAAAATCTCCATTGCAGAGCATAGTTCTTACAAATACTTCAAATGATCATTGCCCAATCAACCTGTCCTTTGAAAGCAAATCAACTACTGTATATTTGTGCTTAACAAAAGAAAGGGGAAAATAATCTTGGATATTACAAGTATGAAAATTCTAGTCAGTTTCAGGATGGAATATTGACTCCACTGAATTTTTCTTTATAGGCTCACTTTAGAATTTAGTCAGCAAATACTCAACACTGTTAAGTTTTATTCCTTTCAAAATTTCACATACATGTATACATAGACATTCACATTTGGAAGCAAAAATTCTAAGTCTTAAAAACCATCATTATAAAAGAGCATCATTCTGACTACAACTTCAACTTGAATATTCTGCCTTTCCTCAGATATGCTAAAAAATCAGTCTCCTCAGCCACTTTCAGCTAAGACAGAGTGAAACCCTGACACCAAGACACCTTAGTCCTCAGCTGTCTGTGCTATGTAAATCTCTTGTACTTTAAAGGCGGAGGATGCAGGAGGCTTCACTTATGGCCTAGTTTAAACCCAGCACTTCAAAGGGTGGGGAACAATATGCAAATATCTTTTTAGCATATTCAAACCACTCAAAATTTTCATTAGTTGGCATTTTAAGAAAATAAGGGAGGGTTGCTGAAGAACAAGCATATTTAAAGATCTAGACCCAAGCTACTTTCGCCATTTGGGATTCAGGCAGAATAGCTACCTTTGTTGAAAATAAGGAGGAAGAGATGAGAATGGCGCAAACCTACATACTTTCGTATTTTAGAGTAAAATATCCAGGGAAACATAAAGGGGATTATGTAAGCAGGCCAGTCTAAAAGTTCCGATTCACACAATGCATTTCTTTTTCTGAGTAGTTATGTTCGACAATGGGGCTTAATTTATCAAGGAAGAAATAACCAGGCTGTCTCTCTACTGTCAAGAGAACAAACCAAAGAATTGTTTTTCACCAGCAATGCCCTCCAATTAAAAAAGCAAAAGAAAGAAAAGAGAGACGCTCATGTACTCTGCTGGGTGTTTGTGTAGCAAATACATAGTGCCACTGTGGCTGTTTAAACAATGGAGGCTCACGGAGCTGGGGGGATTCCTAATGCAATTGGAGTCAATTCAATGGTACACTTCAGTTTTCAAATGCCTTTCTTCAACATCGTATGCTATGGGGACTGAATGTTCATTTGACTAACTAGTTTCAGGGGTGGTTGTGCAAGAACTAATTGTACTTTGGCTGGCCACTAACAATTAAATGAATTTGAATGTATTTAAATGTGATGTGTATCTTTGCTTCAGGTCAAAAGTTTTTCCATGAGAGATTACCTTTAATTACACTTACAAATCAAAGGTGGGGGAGCTTTTTTTTTTTTTTTTTTTTTTTTTTTTTAAACTTAGTTTCTTTTAGGAATTCACTCACTGCGTATAAATATTATGCCTGTTCTTCACCAATGAGTTTATAGGGATTGGTTCTCTGAGCCGTTAAACTTTCACAATAATCACAATGCAGGACTATAATTGAATAAAACTATGGATTCTCCACAGTAATTGCTTTTTGTTGTTGTTGTTTTTAAGTGCTACTGAAAAGAAGAGAGTTTTTCTTTTCCAAGGGATGAGAATGTTTCAGAAGAGGTTTATCAGTCCGGATGCCCTTCATTATTCAACAGAGCTTCATTACAGATGTGCTCCAGCATAATGGAGGAGGAAGAAGTGTGTGGAATTAGTCATATAGACAACCAGATGACTGAGTTTACCTACATGGAACAGGAGTCCTCACAATGAGTGGCCCTGTTTAGCCCATGACCAGGGTCTTAACTCAGGAAATCAGAAAGTCGTACAGCAGGACCACTGGCCATGTGCCAAATGACTGTGTGGAGAAGGAAGGAAAGGTCTTGTCCCAGTGACCTCAGTGAGTGGGCCTGGCAGTCCCGCACTGTGGAGGCCAACTTTCCAGGGGGTTTGTGAGGCCTGCCAGGACACAGTATATTTCAGAATAGGAGCATATTCTTACCTCACAGGCAGCTGATGATAGACTTGAGTGGCTGGGTGGGGTCAGACTATTCTTAGAGATCTGGAGACTCCCAGAGGGGTGGAGGAATAAATAACATGTTAGCTCAGGGGCCACTTCCTTCAGAAAACATCCAGAGGTTGTCATTTATAGGGGTCCATCTAGAGTTCCGTGTTGTTTTGAGGAGAAAAGTCCAACAGCAGAAACAATGACTTGGCCTACTATTGTGCTTTGATGCTGTTCTCCTTATCTCACTGAGAGGGACCCTAAGGTGCCACTCTTCCTGTACATTTCCACATGCAGTAGGAGAGTGCTCACACTGCTTTGCCCGCACCCTTAAAGTCCCATCTTCCTAAGGCATTGGTCACTGTGAACTGAGCAGGTTGGGTTGGGTCCTGTCTGGGGGACAAAGAACTAATGCTTAGTAACCTTGCAAGCATATGAAGACAATATTGCCTACCTGCCAAGGGTGTGGTACCATGTTCTGGCAAAGAACACTACAACTGATTTCACTTATCCAAGCAAAGTCCTAGGGTGTAATGGGAGTTGAAAAACATCATTTTGGAGGCTGCTAAAGGAACAAACATGATATAAAAATGATTGGGTGGGAGAGGTCATATTTATGAATCCTCAGTGAGGCTGTTTTATGGTTCAAATATTATTGCCTTGGCTAATGCCTGAGACAATGTATACATAGATTTTAATATAATAGATGTATGAGATCTGAGAAACCAATTCCCTGACATTACAGAATAAGTGCATCTGGGGTATTACACGTGTAGAATGATCAAGTGACCAGTTACTTAGGGTGAAGAGACATGCGCTGATACTATATGCATCCCTACAAAGTAGGGAAACAAAGGGGACACTGTTTTAACTCTATGATCTCCGAAATGCTTAGCAAATGAATGGGGATCAAAACATACCCAGATCTGCCAATATTTAACTGGCCTTAAAACTCTCTTGACCACACCTATCACTTTATTGCACTCCCACTTACCTTGCTCTCTTACTCACTGCTACAGCTTAGAGTAATAGTATTTGAGTGGTGGTCTGAGAACAAGAAGTATTAAATGTGGAAATGAAGAATGAGTTCTGATGTAATCGGACATGGCCATGACTCTTGAACGTCATCAGTTTCCCTTACAGAATACACACATCAAAATATAGGTTGATGATGTATATGACAACTGAAATTTTAAAGAGAAAGATGGGTCCTTCATCACAAATAGCTTGATGAGAATTGGCTTAAGACATTCAGCATTTGAGTATAAACTGTTTTGATAACCCTTTCAGCTCTACACATTTTGATTATCTCAGAACGTAGTGGGGTCAAAACATGCTATCATGTGCTCTTAAATGCAGAATAAATGTGTTCTTGAAATTTCTATTTGCCTCTCCTAGATGGTCAGTGCCAGTGGTGGAAGCCAAGGTTCTGGAGGAAAAAACCAAAACAACAACAACAAAAAAGGTCTTAGACTTCTGGGGTTTGGGCGCCATACCTCAGCTTCAACACTGGCCACTTGAGCTCAGGTGGCCCAGTTTTAGTGAACACTTAAACAGGTTATGATGTTAGGAATCATCAGCATTTTCAAAAGGCTTCTCTAATTGCTCCTTAGTTCAATTTTTCTTTTTTTAAAGTGCAAATGCCCTTATTCTGGTCACAGGAATTTCAGAACTTTGGAGAGAACTGCTAAGATATGAAGTTTTCAAGATACATAGGCAATAAAAAGATTATTAAACAAGAATAACTCTCCACGTATTTTGTAGCAGCTTAAATGTCTGTTTATAAGATGTAAATAAAAGGTTTTGATGTGTATGCACATTTGTACACATGTTTCACCTATGCATGTGCAAGGTCATGTCAGAAGTTGACACCAGCATGCCTTTTTCTATCACTGTCCATGTTTTTTCCATCCCTCTCTCTCTCCTTCCCTTCCTCCTTCCTCCCTTCCTTTCTTTCCCATTTGGCCAGACTTGCTGGCTAGCGAGCTCCCTGGATTTGCACACCTCTGTTCCTTCCTCCAGCACTGAGGCTACAGGTGCATGCTGTTATGCCTGTCTTTTTATGAGGGTGCTAAGGATCTGAGCTCAAGTCTTCTTGCTTTCACAGGAAGCAGTTCACTCACTGAGCACCTTTCTAGCCTAAGACTCGGATTGTATCAGGTTGTGTTTGATTGGCAGGAACAGTTGACTACCATTGTAATGTATTTTATAAACTCTCCAGGCAGCACAGTGCATGTGTGGGAGAGGTGGGGGTGGGCAAGACAAGCAGAAAATTAGACCTCTCTCTTCTTAGTTAGCTGCAATGAAGACTCCAAAAAAGCCTGTCAGTTAGACACAGATGCACAAACTGGCCCAAGAAGCTAAGAACAAAGGAAATCAGAATGTGTTAAAGAAAAGTAAGGTAACCTAGCTTGAGGAGAAGCAGGCCTGCATTCTTCTGAACTTTGGGCTGCTGTGCATAAAAACAGGAATTAAGATCCCACAGAAAAGAGGCTTGGCAGTTAGGCAGTTAGGAGAACTCTTCCAGAGGCCCCAGTTCAATTCTCAGCACCTACATGGTGGCTAACAACCATCTGTAACTCTGTTACCAGGAGATCTAATGCCCTCTCCTGGCCTCACCAGGTACGGGATGCAAGTGGTATCCTGACAATCATGGAGGCAAACCCACATTCAAAAAAATAAATAAAACCTTAAAAAAGAAATGTCTCTAGGCAGCTGACTTAATATAAAAACAAGAGGACAAAAACCATAAAACTGTAAGGAGAAGGAATAGGAATTTATACACACAAAGTAAACACCCGGTTTTTGATGCTGCTTGGCCTTTTGAGACATGGTCTTGATATGCAGACCCAGCTGGCCTCCCTTATACAGCACTCCTCCACTCTGCCTTCTTTGCATCAGGATTACAGGCTTGCACCACCGTGCCCAACTAACATTAACTCTACAGGCAAATAATTTTTATGGCTTTTACAATTTCTTTTAACTTATACATGGGAATGGTGAGAACTTAGGCTACATTTCCTAGTTTCTAAACGAAACCATGACATTAAGCTACTTTAGCCATCCATGGTGCCAGATCTCATTATCAGCAATAATCTAAAGCATGTTTGGTTGGATTTTTGAATTCCTAATTTCAGAAAGTGGCACCCTGGTTTGGACAGCTACAAGGAATGGTAGAGGTGCTAGACCACAACTGTATTTACCAAAAGTATTCTAGTCTGCTAAAACACAAGCATGTGATTGTTTCTGTTGGCACTGGGCACCTTCACAAAGCCTAGGAAGGAGGGCGTTCCTGTCACTGCAGCAATAGAAAACAGAGATGACACTAAATGGTTCAAAATAGTAATAAGCAGAATTGTGATACCATTCTAGGCATGATTTGATTGGCCACACAGCCACAGAGATATTCCCAGGAGAATATCAACTATCATGGATGCTTTAAAAAAAAAAAAAAAGCATAGGGGAGATAAAGATGTGGAGATAATGGGGCTGTACACCAAAAAGAGCAAGAGGAGAAACTGATTAATTTATAGTCTAGGAACTGCCAGTAAAAAGATGTGATAAAGCATGGACTGGATAGATCATGTGGAACAGTCACAGCTTGGACAGTTATGCAGGAGTGAAATAGCTCAGAGCGTGAACAGAGGGCTTTATAAAATCTCTCATTACTGAACTGGAGAAAGCAGAAAGACTAGTAAATAGTACTTTAAATGAAACTGACTCACACTGAACCCCTGTGTGTGTGTGTGTGTGTGTGTGTGTGTGTGTGTGTGTGCGCGCGTGCGTGCGTGCACTTGGGAGTGCACACTGGGGGTTGGGGCACCACCCATGTTTCTTCAACCCTTGCTCCATTGCCTACTGTGAAAATGTTTCGACATTGCTGCCAGAGCCGCACAGGCAAATTCATTGTGGATACGAAAAAGAGTGTGGATTTTCATGTGGTCTGCACATGCTTAACATAACTTGCTATAACCCTGGCTTCTGAGTGGACAGGGAGCTGCCTGAGAGCCAGTATAATTGCTAACATAGGAGCCTGGCCCAGTGTTCCTCAAGCTGAAGTGATCTTGTGATTGTCTGTAGACTCGAGATGTTCTTAAAACAGTGCTTTTGTGCACTAGCTGAGAATTAAGTCACTTATTAAAGGAAAGACAACCCCAAGATAGTATTAGCAGCAAATCCAGGATGGGAAAAATGATCTATAAAATGCGCACTCAGGAGGACAGAGAGGCCCTTGGAGAGCACAGTGTGAACAAAGTGCTAAGCACTTCCTCGAAATGCACCATTCACCAGGAGCAGGACCCTATGGCAATGATCATCTGAAGGTGTCAGAATCTCAGAATGCCCTCAGTCTGGTAAAGCGAATTATAAAGATCTTTTACGTTTCCTACCACACTTTCTTTGAGAAGCTGATGCACCACACTAGAGCCCATGACTACATCCGTAGCCCAGTAACGAAGCAAGTAATTACTATCTACCCTTGTGGCATCTATTAACTTTTCTTCAACTGTGCTTTGTCTCTCTAATTAGACTGTGTTAATTAAGGGTAGAGAATTTCTGTCAGTTTATCTTTAGTCATCCTATGTAAGGGTGATTAAATATTAGGCAATAAGAAAATCTATCACATTAATAAGTTACTATTACTAAGGGGAACCATATAATCCTCCTGATAATTATATAAATGTATACTTCACAATACAAAAGAACTTCTAGTATATAAAAAAATAAAAATTAAAAACTCCTTACCTGCCACTAGATTAAAGGCATCAAGTAAAGAACCTGCAGCTTGATTCTGCTCTTACCAGCTACAAAGAGAAAGGAGGTCCGGATCCCTAGTGCCATTCCACAGCTCCTGGAGAAACCAGTTAATGTAGCCAGATGAGGAAAAACTACAGGACGAAGACAGAAAAAGAAAGAAACTTCCCTTTGCAACGAAATGAGTACTTTGGCATTAACATAAACGTACAGTAAGTGGCAGGGATGCAGCAAGCTTACTGGCTGTAAAAGTCCATAAAAAATGCAAACTTATTATACTTATCAGCAAAAAAAGTCGTCGGTCATAAGATGTCACACTTGGCACAAATTTTAAAAATTTAAAAGGTGACTAATACCAACCATCAACAAACACATGCATAAAAGAAAATTCTTATCTACTTTAGGAAAAACACATCAGAAGTTCCTAATAGGCTTGTCTTTGTATACTCTGCATTTTATTGAGAAATGCCTTTATGTATTTATCAGACTTATGAAGAAATGTTCTTAGCAGCAGTGTTTACAATAGCCAAACAACCCACCAGCACCACAATGGAGAGATACTGTAATATAAAGAACAGAGAAGAATGAAGCACAGGACCAGAAACAATCAGGGGTGAATCTCTAACAGATAATGACGAACACAATTAGAAATCCATATTGATGATAAGCATTTACCACGTTCAAAACATGGAACATACTTTACAATATATGACTTGGAAGTAGATATAAGCACTGCCAACATATAAAAAGCAGGGCAGTGGGGAACACAAATCCCAGGGTGTTGTTACTTCTGAGTGGAAGAAAGTAATCTGTACCAATGAGAGACAGAGAGAAGACAAAGGAAGGCTGCCTAATGCCCTTTAGTGTTTCTATCATATCACCTGTCTAGCTAGCATCTACCTACCTACACACCTACCTATCGGTGTTACATGCTTGTGCATGCAAGTACATCGTGTGCTTGTGGAGGGTGGAGAACAATTGGTGGGGGATGGGTCCGTCATCTGACTATGTGGCTCATGGAGACTGAAGGCAGGTTATCACCTGGTAGCTCCTGCACCTGCTGAGCCATCTTGTTGCCCTGGTGATCTTGTTCTTAATAATGTGGTGGCAACACTAGCATCGTTTAAATACCAGTCTTTAAACTACATGTATATATTTTTTGTTTGTTTGTTTTGTTTTTGACACAGGGCTTCTCTGTGTAGCCTTGGTTGTCCTCGGAACTCACTCTGTAAACCCGGCTGGCCTGGATCTAAAAGATCCCTTTGCCTCTAATGCCATGCTTGAGTGCTGGGATTAAAGGCCTGTGCCACCAATACCCGGCACATTCAATACATCTTAATGTTTAACTTTGTTTTGCTTTTTTTAAAAAATAATTTCACAGGAAAGAAGGAAAAAATGAAATCAAGGGAAAAAGTGAGAGGAAGTTATAAAATCTTCAGAATGCTGAGAAAAGTCAAGTACATTAGTACGGGTCTTCTTTTGATTAAGAACACACTGCTGGAAACATCCCCACAGCAACAGGGGAGCAGTGAGTGCAACCAGAGGCTGCGAGGAGACAAGAGTGCTGGCAGAGGTCAAGGCTCCCTTCCCCAGCCTCATGGGGCATCTGTCCTAATGCAGCTGCTTTAGAGATGAGAGGCATGACTAGAAACACTGAGCTTTTCTTATTTGAAAAATAAAAGTTTCATTAGATTAAATTTCCTTTAAAATGTTTAAATACTGGGTTGGAAATCAGAGGGATCCACTTTCACATTTCTTCAATTATCAGTAATAAAACAAGAGCATGTATCCAGCCACAGGGGATACTCTTTTCCCTTGTACACTCTGTAAGCCTGAAAGGTACTACTTCTCTCTTGGACTAGCTACCAACAATAGATTAAAATCCAAACTGAACTATTGCTATTGAGAGACAAAAAAAAAAAAAAAAAAAAAAAAAGGCAATTAAAGTGTCAACACTCTGGAGACTAGTCAAACAACCTTTTGGCAAACACTAATATAAATGTTTTCATAGCCTATACAGCCGATGTTTTTCAATGTGACTACTTACATTCCATAGTCACACACAGCTCTGTGTCCAAAGAGACTGTACTTTTCACTCTGCTAAGAGATGGACACTTACATGCATAGGGTCGGGAGAGACACTTGAGGCTTGGAAGTTATAATGTGGTGGGGCTTTGGCCATCTCTACATATGAGGTGAAGAAAGGTGGGCCCCAGCCGGATGAGGAAAACACACCCACAAATAGACTGCAAAGCATCTGTTCCAGCAACCCAGTTGTGGGTCTTCTCCTGGACCAGCAAAACTCCATCTGCTACAGGAAGCTGACTGTTCCCCAGGTGGTGTGTCCACATGTCAACTGACAGTTGTACTCACACCATAGAGAAAGGCAGACACATGTTGGCACAGCTCTTAGCAGCATTTTTTTTTTTTTTTTTAACTTAATGGCTGAGCAAGGCTTGAGATGAAGTACAGGGAAACAGAAAAGATAGAAGGGCAGTGAGGCCCTTCTGGTCCCAGCTAGGGAATCTAGGTCACGCCTCTAGAACAGGCGTCTGATGGGTAGGCCATAGACTATGGACTGGTGCCAGTCTTTGCCTTTCTGGTCTTGCCAACCCTTGGCAGAGATTCTGGAAAACAAGACATCCCAAGTCAGACACATTTCCGCACATTCCTCTCCCTCCCAGTCTCTAGCTACTTACATATGGCTAATGGGTGAGAACTGAAACTTGGTTAAAAATAACACTAAGCCATGGTTCTATACATGTATAGCCCAGAGCCTTTGGGTCTGCAGTAGATTTAACAGGGAGTGTCTTTGTAGTATTCTACATAGCATATAGAGAGCACTATATAAAGAGAGATCCAGAACCTTCCTGGGATTAGAACATCCGGCTTTAGAGTCTTTGCACAAATTTTTCAATGATGAAGAGGCATGGTCTGAAGATAAGACACTATTTACAGTGGTTACAAAGAAGGTGCATCATGAATGCCAAATAAAGGAATGGGTGAATAGACAGAACACATTCCTCAATTCGTAAGTAAACAGCTAATCAAGCACAAACTATATAACTTATTTTACAATTAAAAAAAGAAACAATTGCTGAAGAGTATAATTTAATGTTAAAGTACTTGCCTCCCTGTCTAGCATGCTTGAGGCCTGGGGCTCAATCTCCAATATCACACACACACACACACACACACACACACACACACACACATATACTAGAGAAAAATAAAGGGTAAAAACCATACAGCATGTATAGCTCACATGCCAGAACCCATGAGACCAGTTCCACAGAGGAAATGAATCACCGCAACACTTCTCAAGGGGACCCAGGGCACAAAGCCTATCAACCTGTTATGCCTTCATTCTTCCTCCATGTCTTCTGCCCATCAGCCCTCATGCTACACAGGAGGAGTCTCAGATGGCCCTCTCACATCTTAGATCTACTCTCCTCCTGAGGACCTTCAGATCGTTCTTTGTTCTGTCAAATCCTCCATCAACAGGAATGAAGTTCTAAGTTTTATCACTACAGTGTACATTGCTTTTACCTACAGAGCCACACGTCATGGCTTCTAAGTGTCTTTGACTGGAAGACAGGAGTCACACACTTTGAGAGCATCTTTCAGAAGTCTTAGAGCACTGGAATCACCCATTTAACAGGTTCATGCACCACAGGTACATTTGCATGCAGACACATAAAGGACGTGGAAAGGATGACGGACATAGGTTATGCTCTGATGTTAATGATGTAGCTCTTCACCATCAGAAGAATGTACAAGTGTGTTCTTGGTAATCACTGAGAAGGAAGTCTACTTTTGTATGTAGAGTGTTCATGAAGTCTGGTCCAGGAAACGTGCTCTTTTCTAAGGTGAATTCTCCATAGCTAAACTCTAACATAAAATATCCTGGCACTCAGCTAAAAGCCTGGATCAGGGTGTGCTCTAGAGCCTGACAGGGATGGGCACTCCGAGTACAAACCAGGTACCTCAAATATGACCTGACATAAAATGAGAAAAGCCAGTCTGGATCTGGCCCTGGGGTTAAGATATCATGAAGCCTGCTCTCCTTCCGGCACATACTCTGGCATCCATTCATCATCTTGAGAGTTGTCTTCCTCACAAATACAGGGCTGGTATTTTAGTGGATGCTCTAAAGCAGCAATTCTCAACTGTGGGTCGCTACCCACTTTAAGGGGTGGTTGTATATCAGATATTTATTTATATTGCATTCATAAGAGTAGCAAAATTAGTTATAAAGTAGCAACAAAATAATTTTATGGCTGGTTATTGAGTGGAGAGCACTATCTCTCTCTCCCCAGATCCTGTCCCTTCAAAGTCCACCACACTGGGGCTGCTCCCCTACAGCTGCCTTTGTGTTCCAGATTCCTATCCTTGAGGAAGCTTGCCAAAAGTCAGCCCCTCCCTGGGGCGGCTCAAGACCACATGTATAGGTTACTTAGTCCAGATAGCCACATCTGCTTTGTGACTTTCCCCCTATCTTTCTAAGGGTCACCCAGGATTGCTTTGCTCAGTACCCATTAAACATGGGCTTTTTCTAATTTGGTCTGATTTAAATTATTGCATTGGTGGAGAGGCTTATCAAGGTGCAAAAAACATATCAGTTGGGTCACCACAACATGAGGAACTGTATTAGGGGCTGACAGCATTAGAAGAATCACTGTTCTAAAGCAATAATTGCTGGGCAAAAAGACTGTGTGAAGGTCTCCACCACAGTGGAGCTTCCCAAATGCTGCTACTCATTTAAGCTCCTTTTAAGAGAAAAACCCTTTTTTACAGATTTGATTTTATGTGTATGAATGTTTTGCCTGCATGCATGTCTGTCTGTGCACTATATGTATCTGGTGCCTGTGAGGGTCAGAAAAGAGCATCAGATCCCCTGGAAGTGGCGTTAGATGCTTCTGAGCTTCCAGGTGGGTGCTGGGAACTGAACCTCTGACCTCTGCAAGAGCAACAAGGGCCCTTGCTGCTGAACCATCTCTCCAGCCGCACCCAAGCCCCTTCTTAAATATGAAAGTGATCTCTGAAAACATATAAAAATAATTTTACATTATTATATCTCCTAAGTATCAGTATGTGTATATATATATATATATATATATATATATATATATATATATATATATTCAAGTGAGTTCACTATTGCTGGGAAAGTTAGACAATATAGTCTAATACCTAAGGGCTTATTTGATTTTAAATATAGTTTATATAGGTGCGTGCATATGTATAAACACATACACTAGTGGGTTTTTTTTTTCCCTTTTCCAATGTCATATCCTGAAGTGCTGATGTATTTTTACAGAATGGAGGTGCATGTAACATTTTCTCTGTCAATGAGGGACACTCTCAGGCCATAGTGGGCGAGTAGATACATTTCTGTTGGTTATCACCTGCCTAGCAAATGCCAGTTAATTGAGACAGTAACTACATGTCTGACCTGCCTGATCAGGTCATGGCTAGTGTCTAAGAGCTTTGTTAGGAATATCTTAAAATTTCACTGTTCTCCCAATACATAAGTTTACTTCCATTTCTGAAGGGAGTGGGGGTTTAAAAGTTCTATTAATGCCAAGAAATATATAGGTTAAAAAAGTCATATTAAACATTTGAAATTCAAGAGTAAAATAAGAAAATTCTCATCCAATATATATTTTGATGTAGACTGTACAAAGTAAAATGCTAGTAATTACACCAGCAAAGTACTAGGGTTTATCATTCAGATAAAGAATTTTAATAATATTCTTTCTTAAACAGTCCAACAGGGTGTTTAATGTGTTTTAGAAGGTGCTATATTAATTCATTTTTTTCCATCTCTAGATGTGAGCTACTGTCACCTGGAATGACAGAAACCATTTTCCCCAGTTGGAACCTATATGCCAGGGTGCAGTTCAAATTTTACTTACTACTACTCCACACTAGACTCAGCTACGTTCCACCAGAGGCAGCCATGCTGTGGCTAAGGGAGTGTCTAGTGAGTACCCACGTCCAGAATACAGGGACAATCAAAACAAAAATTTCTTCCCAGCGAATGCTTGCTCTCTAAAAGTAGCAAACAGCCTTCTTAAAAAGAGCAACTGTTTTGGGAAGGAAGACATGGAGTTACAATATGGTTGGAAGAAATCTAGAGTTGTATGAAATCAAGACTCAAAATTCTCCTGTGTGTTAAGAGATACTCTACAATGCTCTGTTCTTCAGCCAGAGGGCTGGGAATATCCTATAAGAAAAGCTGGTAAGTTGATCCTGATCCATCTTCCTCTTTCGTGTTACTGGGTATCAGGGAGCTATTTAATAAGGCACCCAAAAAAATGCAATTGTGACCTTTTAAAACTCTGATAAGAGTTACCTGTATTTAGAAAATGTATAGTTTTCTTTAGAGTGACTTGTACCAAAATGTGGCATGTGCTTTTTATCTCAATACTTTTTCCTTAAGTTGTTGCTTTGGACCTCAGAGACCCTTTCCCACTTTCCCTTCCCTGTCTAGAATCTGTGAAACTGATGAATGAACACAGGAGTGAATGGGTCAGAGTGGCTGGAGGGCAGGTTACTGCTTGAGCACTCAAGGAGGAAGTGGGTGTTTACAGCAATGGCTTGAGGTGTCATGAGCTCTCCAAGGCAGTCTAGTGTTATTTCTAAAAACAAAGATGGACAGGATAGTGAGTTAAGTCCAAATCTGCAGACTTCCCCCCAGCATTGGAACACAATAGCCACTCTGTTTCACAGTATATAAAACTTATTTGGCTTAGTTTCTTCAATATATTACATTCATTTCCATTGAGCTCATTTATAAAAAAAGGGCCCATCTGTAAATTGGCAGCTGGAATCTATCCAAGTAGGAAGACTCATCCAAAGAGAAAACACTTGATTCAAGACTTCAAAGTCAAAAGAGAAAATTAAATTATATTTCAGAAATCAAATTAATAAAATATTTTTGTCTTTTAAAAATTCAATGATATAAGACTGTTGTATTGAAGCTTTAAACAGCCTATGATTTGAAATTTAAAGGCTTGGATTTAGGTCAGTAGTTGACCCTTGTATAATTAATTACTTCATTTCTGTGAATCCTAGGATCTTCATTATAAAAATAGGTGTAGGTGTGGAAATGGAAGATGTGTGTGAAGCGTGCTTCCTGCTACTGATACACTAATTCATACTAACTTTGGTCCCTCTGTGTTTCCATAGTACTCTTTGTATTATTTCTAATGGCAATACTCATAAGACATAGTTATCTGTTCCATGTAGGTGATTTCAGGAAAGGATGCTCTTGTCCTTTATACCTCTTTGTACAGTGATAGGTATAGAGTAAATGTGCAAAGGGTATCAGCTTTTTTAAAAATACACAAGTTTTAAAACACAAATGCAGGTTTAAAATCCTGAACCAAGGCATTTTTGATCTTTGAGGAGGTCTCTTTCAAAAGTTATAGATAAGCAGACATATAGACAAAAATGATACATTCGATAGATATTTTCTAAATTGGTTCCTATCTAGCATGTGTTTATCCACTCAACAGCATTCTCTTTAAGACAGCCCAAACCCCAAAATCAGGACTATAAGAGCAGGCCAATCTATTTCAGACACCCTTGTGGCACAAAGGGAATATTTTATCATAATACATTATAGCACTCACATAAGCACGAACCATGGAGCTTGACAAAAAGGCCATACTAGTGACACAGTGTGTCTCTTGGCTTCTATATTTATCTCTCACACAATGCTTTCCAACTCACATGTATGTATGTGTGTGTATGTGTTTATGTGTGTATGTCCACATATACACAAATACACACAAGTATCATACATGTATGTGTACAAATTGAATTTTAAAAAAAGCCTATACTTCCAGACACTCTTTAATCCCCACAGGAGAGGGATCATATTGGCCACTCTTACACCCATGGTACTGAGAGGATAAGAGCGACTGGAAGGATTTGTTTCTCCTTTGTAGTATAACAATCCCAAGGTCCTTCTGGATATGAGGAGAGAAAAAGGCTTAGATGTAAGGTCACTGTCAGGATCATAATTATAGAAATGAGGTTAGTTTTGCTAAAAACTCTATTTTCTTTCACCTAATAGGTGTAGATAATGATAAGATGCAAAATACTTCAGCCTGAGCTAAAAGAGTGAGGATCTTACATTCAGATTGGGCTTTGTTCATTATGCTAAAGAAGAAAGACAAGCAGGCCACACACCAATCACAGCCCCCTCCCCAGGCGGAAGCTCCTTCCCCAGGCGGAAGCAATTAAGGCTACCTTTGACTATGGAGGTATAAATTCCTAGATATATTCTTAGACCATTCCCAAATGGGAATGATGGGCTCCTCATTAAGGGTTGAACACAGAGCAGAGAGTGCAGCAACCTTGTGTGATTTGGTATCTTTCACATCCAAGCTCACTGCAAAACAGGCCAAGCTTGACAGGATGCTTAAAACTGTGTGGGTGAGAGACTTGAGGGTCTCATAATTATTTTATAAACAAATGCAAGACGGGAGAAAGCCAAGGCACTCTTTGCTGCAATTCAGAGGTGAGTAAAAACCAACTTGGGAATTAATGGAATTAATTTGGGATTTCAGAGATCTGAAAGCTTTCTAATGCCAGGGTTTTCAACTTTGCAATTTCAGGACAACCCTGCTGTTGGCCTTTCTTGACCTGTTGTGAAGTAAATCAGGCACACTAATGTGGGCTAACAAGTCTTTCTCACACTGTTCCATCACTGTGCCGCCCCTTTCTCTCAAGACATGCCTTTCTACTGCACTGTCTAGCCATCCTGCGCCAAAGCACACAAAATGGCCACTGGAGCCCTGCATTACTGCTCATTAGATCACAGGTTAGTCAAGTGGAACGCCCGGGGTTCCCAAAGGACAGCTATACTTCAAAAATCTGTCCATGTCAAATGAAGAAAAAACCCTGAGCGTGGGGTCACCCAGATCAATGATCAAAAGAAACTGAGAATGAAGGAGAAAAAAAAAAAAAAAAGCACACCCTCGTTTTTTTGTTTTGTTTTGTTTTTTTGTTAAACACACACAGGTCTGATTTATTAGCAGGAATATAGAGATAGTGCGAGCCCCTCCCCCCACCCTGTTTTCAGTTTCAACAAAGTAATTTGCTTTAATCAGGTCCCATCAACTGTTAAACTTCAGACTTCTAAAAGGGCTATGACAAATTCTTCAAATTTCCCTAAAAGAAAGCACACTCCAGGAAATCCAGTTTTTAGGAGGGCTCTTACATGTTTCCAAAAACACTTGAAAGGCAATAAAAGTAATACAAAGTAATCCACCTTTAATGCTCAAGGAGATTCTATTTAAATCTGAAAGAACTGGTACCACAGACACTCTAAAATAATCCCAGCAACCTCTGGGACCTTCAAAGAAACAAGCAGGCTGTCAATCAGAGGCCCTGAAAGGCAGATTCCTGGGCTGCAGGGAGGCCACCAACCTCTGCAGGTGGCCCACACCTCTCCCATAGCCACCATCACTTCTTGCCCTCCCAGAGATGCACATTTTACACTGGCTCTTGCAGTTTGAGAAAGAAGATAATTTAGCAGTACTGCAAACTGAAATTGAGCAGAATGACCGGTGGTCTACAACAAACAAACACCATAAGACTGGTTTTGGGTTTTTTTTTTTTTTTTTTTTTGGTTTCTTCCACAGAGCACAGCACATGGTAAATGGTGAAAAGGAAAGTTTTGACAAGAAAACTATTAATACATGTCAGAGTGAAAGTAAAGCAAACACAATGTATTATGACGAAGTTACAAGCTGTACAACATCTTCAGTGTTCTGTTCTTCACTGAACTACCTTTCTTCCTTGTATTGGAACACAGTCTTTAAGAACACTCGAAAGTCTACGTATGAAGTGTGCCTAACTTGGACACTTTTCTGTGTCACTTTTGTTAGTCTGAGGAACACTCCTGAGGCATGGCCCCACAGCAGGCACAGTTCAGAGTCAAACATCCTGGGGACTCAGAACTACCCTGTTAGGAACAGGGAAGAAGCCAAATAAGCCTTGTTCCTCACTATGAGGCAGGGTCTAGGACTATTGCATTTTACAGATAAACAAATTCAAGATCTACCTGCGATGACTCATATGCTCAAGGAGGAGGGGACTTCAGTCCAGAGACCTGGCTTCTGAGTCTCACATTAGTCATCTCCAAACCCAAAGATGAGGGAGTGTCCACTAGGTTCGATAACTTCAGTTTCACAGAAGCAATTGGGAAATGCTGGCATTTATACACAAGTAAATACACTCAAAGCTATTCAGCAGCAGTTTTTTTTTTGTTTTGTTTTGTTTTTTAATGAACAGAAAAACCCAGAAACATCTGAAATTGCATCAGTAAGGGTACAGATACATAAACATTTGCAGGGGAGGTCATGTCCTGAAATACACAAACCACTGAAAATGGATGAACCAGGACATACATATTCCATATACATACTCTCAAAAATGCAATTTGAAAGTATGCTAAAGGCATTGCTCACTTATCTTAATATAAGAGCATGAAGAACAATTAAAATGTCTGTGTTTTAATTCACAGATGCTATTTCCTTATCCCTGGGGGTACTAGATAAGATACGTAACAACTTCAAGATGCCACTAGCTTCTGAAGAAGTGAGGATGGGCAAGAGCCAAGGCATGAGCTTCACTGTCATCGTTTATGGTCTTTCTGAAGCACACTGAGTAAATGTTGTCCTTTGCTAAGTCTACAAGATGGATGGGAAGTGTGTCCCTTATGTCATTTTCTGCACTCATATATATGTTTGAAAACTTTCAGAACTGAAATCTGACTACCTGAGCTTCACAGCTTCATATGATCACACACGAATCTCTTCTTGCAAAATTAGAGAACGAGGCTCTTCTAAGCTCTCTCATATGACTCAATGAGCTACTTAAAACTCAAGCTTTGGTAACTAGAGATCAAACATAATAACTTGAAAAGACCATATCTCACTGTATCCATGCCTTTAAGATAATTACATTAATAAACAGTCTACATCTCATTTTGTTGCTAAGCACAATTCCAAGAAATTGGTGTTTCCAACCTTTTGACAACCAAGATTTGGTAACTAAATTGCCTTACTGGAGACAGAGTTGTAGAAGAAAGCTGAGGTGAGAGCGTAGGAGCAGAAAAGAACCATTTTGTATTTATCCTTCTTAAAATTTTATTATTTTTTAAAACAATGATATAATATTCCATGGAAATCCAAATGAAAAGGCTTATATTTTCTACAGGGACTTAATTGACAGAAATAGATTAAGTTGCCTCTGTAAGTTTACCTTTTAAAAGTTACAAACCTGCAAATAAACTTCAATTGCACAAGCTATTCTAAAACTAACACCAATGAAAATAAACCTAGGAATTATAGCCATATCTCTTTTATTTTCTTTGTATCGGGGTCTCACTATGTAAACCTGGCTGGTCTAAGCTCACTACATAGACCAAGACTGCCTTAAACACACAGAGATTTACCTGCTTCTACATCTTGGGTGCAGAGATTAAAGGCATGCACATTAATATCTAGCTTTGATGATGTTTAATAGTATGATTTCTTTCAGTTGAACATTACCATGGCTAAAGAATTATATGCTCACACACAGAGGGGAAAAAAGAATTATATGGCACATCTTAGCGTGAAGCCAACTAACTACTACTAATAAAAAGTTATTAGGAGTATTTGTGTATTTCACTTTAATGTATAAAGCTGTAAAATTATAGAATCATATTGACGGTTTTTACCAAAAACGTCTGTGGACTCAGAGCCATAGTTCGTATAAATTAAGCAAAATAATCTTTACTTCTGTGTCTATATTACTTTAATTAATGTTGCCAATTATTAAAGGGCTTCCACAACATTTGGAATCACAAAAGATTGCATTTTCTTACTTTAAAAGAGAAAAACCTCATACAATAGAGAAATCTTTATAAAAAGAAAACATCCACCTTTATTGGCAACACACATTACAATAATCAATCTCTGATCATCCATCTAAATAATTCAAATTTTAGAATCATGTAACAAAATGGGCAACTACTAGTTTAAGTGAAAAAGGTGTAGAATTGAAATGTAAGCCTTTGTGTATAAAAGAGAGAAAGGTGTGTTATCTTAAGAGTGTGTTTTTGTGTTTAAAAAAAATCAGGGCAGAATAATA
Organism: Phyllotis vaccarum; assembly: GCA_033318265.1. Lineage (NCBI taxonomy): Eukaryota > Metazoa > Chordata > Mammalia > Rodentia > Cricetidae > Phyllotis > Phyllotis vaccarum. The sequence goes on along the minus strand of JARWLC010000012.1, from coordinate 46,487,701 downwards.
GCAATAGCATTGAAGATCCAACTCAGTGCACAGGAGTGACATCCCGAACTTGAGATCTTCACTGGTTCCTCTTTATGCATCCTGTAGTGACTATTCAATCTTTTTGTTTACATGGTATGCTAATGTCTGGTGAGAAGACTCCTTGTGCTTATAGAACACAGCTAAGAATTATAATGCTCCCATAAGCTGTTCCCTAAGACTTCCTTAGCAAGCCTGATCTCATTTTGTTTCCTTGCTCCCCTGTCTAAAGTGTTATCCAGATTTTCTACCTTAGCTCCTTTTAACTAAGCCCTGTTTTGGCTTGACAAATTATTAGTCATAACTTTAAAAATAAATATTTGACAAAGTCTATGTTCAAATTTTATGCATCCATACAACCTCTAAATTATTTCACAGCTCATATACAGAGCTTTCTTCCCATATGGCACAACTGGCTTAAGTTCACATTTATGAAAGGGACCCCAGATATTTAATGGAACAACTTCCTGTCCAATGACTATCTATACAGTATTCTTTTAAAACCTCAAAACCCCAATCCAGATGTAGCATAAACTGAGGTAATCTCTCTCTACTGTGCTTAGCAGAGTGGAATCTAGCACCCAAATCGGTTAAATTATAAGCTTAAATAAAAACAAATCAAATCCTTAAAACTTCCTTCATTGCAACTGTGCAGTAGAAAATATTTAAATTTTTTAGATCAAAGATTTATACAAATTTAGGCATTGCAATTTCTAATAAAGAAGGTAATTATCATTTCATCATTAGATAACATGGTATAAAACATTAAAGACTATGATGGGTTCAGGCAGATAAAAACCATGTGGGTCACTCAAAATGAGATTCTATTTTTCATCAGACCTCACAGAACAACCTCACACTACTACTCAAAGCTTGTGTCCTATCTTTGAAACTACTAGATCACTTTTCTTAACATATAGATATCTGTGGCTGTTTATATGAATGTCTAATTAAGGCAATGTGGCTCAGATGCAGAATTCTACACAAAGGGATATTACTAAAGAGAAAAAAAAAGCAAGAGATTGTAGATCCCAGTAAATGAAAGCTAGGAGGTCCTGCAGGCAAATTCGTACTCACTATTAGTAAGTATCTGTGTACACATCAAGAACTTCCACTGCTAAGCTGTATTCAGTCTATCATTGGTGACACTGCAGGCATGGAGTCACTGTTTTTCTCCGAACAGGTGTAGCTCATAGGTAAGGAACTAAGGTAGCAGGGAAAGAACCCCCTCTAAGTCACAGAGTCCTTCTATCACGGAAGTTGAAAGCAAGTAATATTTTTTTATTTTATGTTTTTGATCTTAGAGGTAAGAGGGCATGCACATGTGATTTTCATATTTCAAACACAGCAGAGTGTTTTCAGTCTGTTTTCTTACCTGCTTTTTCCAGGCTTTTGTGAAGGATGTTGGGCCTCATTATACACTTTGCCCGCTCCCCAGACTTTCTGTGGTCTGGCTTTGCCGTGATTACTGGTCAAAACCTTTAATTACAGTATATAGTTTGTGCAGCTGCCTGGAAATTGGTCTCGGGGTCAGTGGCTCTTCCCGTTCCCTTCTTTCCATTCTTTTGAAGCAATATTGCTGAACAGAAGGCATTGTTCCAGCTTTCTGCTGTGTTCTGTCTGCTGCACAATGTGAATAGCTTTGCAATCACTCCAGCAATTGGTTCTTCAACTGCCTTTAGGTTGTCAATTGTAATTCAGTGGCTCCAGCACCTCTTCTTTCATTCTCTCAGGGTCTTTTATTACTTAATTTGCAATAATATTAAGGAATGTCTTCTTCAGACATGTCACTAATGCCTTATTGATTATGAAGCTGAGAGTACATCTGACTTTTCTGCATGTGCCTGCGACAATGTCTCACTGTTTTCTTTTCTCTCTGATGCATCTTTGCAGCCACTTTACCAGGAATTTATCTTGTACGGAATTGTTTTCTGAAGGTTTTCACTCTAAAATGAATTTCTCTTAAGCTATTCTCACTGACATTAACTTATGTTGTTATAGCTGGAGCTAGTTTTGCAACTTCCCAAAGATGGGCCCTCATTTTATTAGTATTATTTTTTTATTAATAAGGACTGGTGAAGCTTCCATAATTCATTCACATGGTTCATGCTCTATTTTTTTAAATAAAAAATTATAATTTTGAGCTCTTCTTCAACTTAGAAATAGCTACAAGACAAGATCTGTGAAGATAAATTAATCATGAACTTTCTAGACTCTTAAAAAAAAATCTAGACAATGCTTCCAGAAGCTGTTATATAAGGAAAGAAACTATTAACCATAACTCCTAGGTTACCATCTAAAGGAAGTTCTTTTAAATTGGGAGGGGTAGAGAAGAAAGAACAAAAACATCTTGATCTTATGATAAAAAAAGAATCTTTACTGTATTAAATCTCAAATCCTCAGCCCTGGACAAAATCCAGCATATTAACCTCTCTCATTAGGCTCAGCCATTCCAGAGAAACTGAGGGCATTTTTAAGCAGACACTATGTAATAATAATAATGATAATAATTATCATAATGATAATAACTAACGCTTATTGTGCTTTTTATCTTCAAAGCAGCTTACTGACATTAACTATGTGTCTATCTTCAAATTAATTTAACTCGACAAATGTTTTATTAACTTTGTTAGCTAAGGACCATGACTTTTTTTTTTTTTTTTACAAATGAAATAAACAAATAAATAAATAAAAACTAAGTGCGCTCTCTAAATGGCACTAAGTTTCTGTCTCAAAACCAACTTATTGTCTCTAATAATAATGAAAACAAATACTAAATTTTACAGAATACAAACTTAAAATATAGGTAGAAGGGGTAGCATATCTTTATAACTGCTTAAATCCATACTGCTTTGAAAAGACAAGAGGCTAAACTGTTTAATAAAATAGGTCTCTAATTGTCAACAGTTATGATCCTTTGTTACAAAATAAATAAATAAGAAAAATAATTTTTAACATCCTATTTTAGACCATGTAGGAAGTGATTTTATTAAAGACTAAAATTGTTTTTATTAAATTGTATTGATTAGTTTAAACTAATCTCACCTATATTCTCTCTGAATTTCATATGGACTGCTTTTCATGTGATAAATATAAACAGAGGAGAGTGCCCCCCGCTAGTAAATGAAACAAGCTTACTATGGGTAAAACAGCCATTACCTTCAAACAAATTAAAAGATTAATATTTGGTCAGAAGATGTGCTGCTTTCCACAAGGATTTTGGAAAGAAAACAGCAAAAAGGAACACTAGTAACAGCTCTCACACAAGTGAAAGTACGTAAAAATCAGTCATTTGCAAATACAGTAATTAATAGCTTCAAGCTCTAGAAACCTTATCATGGGCAGAGTGCTGAGCCTACATGGTGTGTAGCAAATTCAAACGGAAAACAAAGAAACAAAACCCCACGTTTTTGTATTCCTCCAGATGGGAATGGATGAGTTGGACTAAATAAAAATAGCTCACAGCAATATGGACAGAGCAGCAGCTCTAGGCCAGCTAGGTCAGCAGGGATGCATGTGGGAAAAGACCCAGAGGTGGTCCTTTCTTCAAACCACAACACGAAACAGAGACACAGACAAGCAATAATCTGTGTCCTTTAAGGGGCTCACAAATTTCAGAGACTGGCATCAAAATTAAGATTCAAGTCCTTTTAATATTATGGTCTGAATGAGTCCAGGGTGCCGGCAGAGCTCAAGAGTGCACACCTAAGGTCCTGGCCACCCAAGAAGTCGTTCTGATGTGACGTCATCTTGGGAGTAATCTTCCTGGGAAAAAATGAGAATACTAAGTGGTAGCTTGAGCAGGAGAAAAATTGAAGTCCAATCATAGGGCCCATAGCATATGGGATCCGAGGCGTCTACTTGATTCCAGAGAAGTTAGAAAATATATCCCTTTCATCAGGGACCTCTTGGAAAACAGGGAGGGAACTGGTTCTTTCGGGTCTTGAGAGAGAGGAGCAGAGGCCAAACTCAGGCAGCTGAAGGTAAAGCGGCATGAAAACAGGAAGCTGAGGGTGAACTACTGAACCTGCGCACCCGGGTAAGGGAAAACATGATACATGAGTGTCTGGACAAGGGCAGCAATAGTCTTTACAGAGGCTTCCAAGGGTTTCCCGCTTTACATGAGGTGACGATTCGCCATTGTTAAGGAAAGAGAGACGATGGAGAGGAGATAGCTTTTTGAACAATTCCTGTCTTATTCTGAAATGTGTTTCTTTCCTGCCCCATCTAAATAATTTCCTGGGTAAAAACGTTCCTTTCTGAAGTAACAGATTTATTAGTGTCTGGGAATTGTATTAGTTTGCAGTAGATAGGAAACACTCTCATTACAGGGAAGAATGGTGTTGGAAAGACATACAACCAAGGAGTTAACTTCTTTTTTCAATGAATATGCACACAGAAACTTTTAGTACTCATAGTTTAAAAGCTGCTTTTTAAATGTACATTTTATGATGATGTTTCTGCAGCTAATGAAGTGATTGTTAACTCAGCTTTTCTTTTAGGTCAAGAAATATTTTTAAGAAATAACTGAGTCATCCAGTGAAGAACAGACTCCCAAATCCTGTCATTACCTCCCCAAATTTAATTGTAACAGTGTGGAGTCCATCTGTAAGGAATGGACAAAATTATCTCTATCTCTTATATCATTTTAGAATAAGTATATGTCCCATAAGGGAGTTTTCAAACTGCTCACATCATAGGTATGTACACTGCTGTAGGCAAAGTCAAATCAGTATTCCAAAACACTGCCAAGAGGCAGGTCGGGATACATAGAGAACTCTAGTGTAAGACACTTCCCATTGAAAACATTTTCCTTCACATGCAGAAAGTGACATTCAGTCAAACCAAGTGCTGTATGCAATTTTAACAGTGCTGGGCATTTTTGAATGAAAGATTCATCATCACGAAAATTCTGAGATTATATTTGTTTAGTTGCTCCATCATAGAACTACTAAAGAGGACGCTCCTATAGCTGAGCAATAACAAGACAAAACATAACAGATGCAAACCGGAGGAGCACTATTTGGTAATACACAGTAAAGAAAAGGGGGAAAGGCACATTATGAACACCATGTATAAACAGGAATGGCAATTAAGGGTGATATTAATAAATACCATAAGAAACACATGGATCCTTCTTCCAGAAGACAACTATTGTCTCTAAAGTGAAAGCCTTAAAGATTAAGTACACAGTTCAGAAAATGTGAATGCATAACATCCCCAAGCAACATGTCTAAAGAGCTAGTATTTACAAAGGCACTTGTAAAGAGCTCTCTCACATTTCTATACCATAATTTTCAAATATAAAACGGATCTCCATGCACAATGCATCAAAATCAGTAGATATTTAATCACAAATTTCAAATGCTATAGTGACACTCTAATTTAGAACCTATATTTTTCCAAGCATGAAACTGATCAAGTCACTGGGGCTTACAATTCTGCTCCAAAACTCTGTTCCACAGCATTCATATTTTTCAATTAATATTGCAGTATTAAAAATATTCAGTAATGCACTTTAATATAGAATTTCTAAAAATGTTAGGTACTTTTGAATTAAAGATACCTAGAAACATCAAATCAAATGAAATTGCTAAAAATATAAAGTTTCTTTCATGTTAACAAAATGTATCATTTTATACAGCCTGGTAAAACCAATAAAACAAAAATAAGATTTTTTAAAAAGCCAGGAAATAAAAGAATGGCAGTCAGCAACTATGTAGAGGAAAATAGGATTACATTTATTGGGTATTATATCAACTTAACTTCTCATAAAATACTCCTGATCTACTTAGTAACCTCAGAACTGAAGTATGCTCTCCAAAGGGAATTGTAAAACAAATTAGATACAATTACAACTCAATACAAATAAAAAGCCAAACTATTTACTCTTAAGAGTTCTCATTTTATAGCTTTACCATTTAAATTAGACCAGATTTTTCTCCTAATCTATCAAGTGGGCCACTTGGCATAAGCGTAGCATTTTCTAGTATGTTTTCCATAGAGGAAAAGAGATGATATGAATATATCCTGGAAAAGCGCAGCAACCACACCTCCCTAGAGTGAACACAACAAACATCTGGTAGAAGAATTGCTTGGCCTTTCCAACAGCACATAGGGTGTTCTTTCACCCCACCTTTTCCCATGATGTTTTGATTTAAAAAAAAGCCCAAACAAACAAACAAACAAAAAAACCAATGTATGCTTCTACTAACAATTCTCAAGATATAAAATCTTAAAATCTGGTGAGCTAAACAAATCATGACCGGGTATATTGTAGAAAGGGAAGATATGCTACCTACAAGAGCCTGCACGCTTCTCAAAGATACCTGGGCATGATGCCCACTTGTGAGCTATGGAGTAATTTTAACCATTGTCTTCCTTTCTTAATTATGTGTTCCATACAGACAGCGACATTCACAGCATGAAGTGGGGCGAAAATATTTAACTTCCTGATGATTTCTATCTCACTGGATCCTGGCGACCCTTTCTCCTCTGAGTATCACCAACGACTTCCATCCACTTTGAGTTAATGGATAAGTGAATTCTTAAATATTACTGACAGGACAAATTTTGGCACATTTCCCCCAGAAAACATAAAACATAATAATTTTTCAAGAAGAGAAGAACAGGAGTCCCCGAGCCTAAGTCCACACTGCTTTTCCCTTACTCTGTTACATTGTTAGTGTTTTCTGTTACAGTAAAAGCAGAATTTCTCCCTTGAAAGTCACAGGTATTTTGCAGGGTGGAATACCATCTTAATACTCGAAAGCATCATCAACTTATATACAAACTAGTAGGTACAGACAAACAAAATTTATGTAAAGCTATAAGACACAGGGCATATGGCATCTTAACGAAAGGAAAAATAGCACAAAGATAACCATGTCTAAAGATACATGTCTAAAATATATTTCAAGTACACGGGACACTGTTTGCTTTTAAATTTCCTACCCAGGCCTGCTGTTCCCATCCAGTTTGAGGGTACATTGTTTATACAACATGGAAGATTCAGTTTCACAATTCCATTTTTTTGCTAACAATAAGGTACTGATTTAATTTCTTAAAACATCCCTGAGAGTATTTCAATCAGGCATTATAAACACACTATAGAGAGTAACCTCTTTGTCATCAAGAGAAAGATGGTATGCTTCCCTTTCTTTTCTTAGCCAATCCGAAGCCAGGGTAGGCACTTCATTGTGTGTCTACAAACCTCAAGGTCTACCATGGAATTTCCCCCTGGCACTATAAAATACTCCAAAATGCTCTGTACCATTCAGGTACATGTTGATATGACAACAAGGTAGTGTTTTTAACCTAAAAATACCTTCAAACTGAAATTATATAAATTCTATTTACAAGCAAAAAACATTCTAGGAAAGTTAGTTTAAGGTTGATGCAAGCGGCAAAGAAAGTTCTCATACATCCTAGTATGTACAAGTTTGGGATTATTTTCAAACAATATTAATATTCCATATTTATAGACATCAGTGAATCACAAAGGAATATGTGTCTATTTTTTTTTAAGGAGAAATATCCAGTTAACATGTATAAGAAATACTCAGAAGCAATTAATTACTAGAACCTTCTTTTATTCAATGTGAATCTCTGTAACTCCTACAGAGGGTTACTGTAGGTCATATATTAAGTTTAAATAGTTTATCTTTTGGGGTTGAAGAGATAGCTCCGGGTTAAGAGCACATACTGCTCTTCCAGAGGATACAAGTGCCCTCAAAGGGCATCTGCACCCACATTCCCATATCCTTCTCACCATAATTAAAAATAATAAAAATAAATCTTTTAAGAACATGTATGTTTTGGCTATCAGATGTCTAAGAAAAAGTTTCTTTAAAAGCCCCCCCAAAAAGAAATTCTGTCAGTTACATCTTACTCAATTCAAGTAATTCAGGGTTGGTTGGTACTTGTATCTACCTCTACATCATACTAAAATATCATACATACCTTTTACATATACATAATTACTGTATTATATAACAACAGTTTCCATACCACCTATGAGAATGACAATATACTTTGAGTATAGAACATCATGGCATAAACAAATGTAGGGCTGGTAATAAAGCCGTCGCTGTGTTTCTTATATATTCCTTCTACGGTTAGGAAGCCTCACGGCAAGAAGATACCACATGGACCAAAGTGCTAAGCCGGTGCAGGAGGTGCCACAATCCCCAGGGAAAGGACGTCTGCATGGTGACAATCTAAATGGCTATTTCATTTTATTTTTCTCTTTCCTCCTCCCTCTCCACCACCCCAATGTTGGGTCTTTTGAGACAGGATTTCTCTGTGTAGCCCTGGCTATCCTGAAATTCATTCTATAGACTAGGCTGTCCTTGAACTCGGAGATCCGCCTGCCTCTTCCTCTAAGGTGCTGGGATTAAAGACATGCACCGCTACCACATGGCTGCTAATTTTCTTTAATTACTATCAACTTTATTTTACAAAGTCTATAAAGTGAGAAGGAAGGAAGTCTTGAGTGTTGAAGGAGGTAACTATAGCCAACTCTGTGGCCTGAGCAATAAATCACTGTTTCACTGTTTTGGTTTGTTTTTTTAAACAGATGAAAACTATCTATATACAGGCTCTCTTCCATTTACTACTATAAAATTAGAATACATTAACCAAATTAATCCTATGCGCTTAGAATAATTTGCTGAGAAGCCAGGCACAACAAAGCTATTAGCCATGGGCCCACATTAAATGTGAGGGAAGGTTGGAGTTAAATCGTGTTATGCTTTTGGTCCCTTATCTACTTCTTCAGACTGTAGGGCAACATCATTCCTATTAATTATTTTAATCCTAAACCACTGGAGGCATTACAGTTTTCTCAGGGAGAGGAGAAAGTAAGTCCTGTAAAGTGCAGGTGTAAAGGAATACAATAGGAGGTTTAATTCCACTGTCCCTAAGTTATAATCTGTTTACACCTTGTTATTTTAGTCCTAGAAACCAGAAACTTGGCTCATAGTGGTACTGTTTACCTTGAATAGCCTCACACTTCATAAGAGATAAACAAGCAAGGAAATGCAATTGGGTGAGGAATGGAAAGGGAAAAGCCATATTAAAATATACTTGATAGCATGGAATTTGCAAGATAAGACACAGGTTTTTCAGCCACAGCAAGTATTTCAGAGGGACAAGACCCTGACATTTGAGGCCAAATAATGTCTGGTAAAATGGACAGAGCATTCCTCAGACAGGTGGGCAGAGAAGATGCCAAGGGTTGAATTAAAATGTTCTCAACTAGGCCTTTACCTCTTCAAAATATAAAATACCCAGGGATGTCTTCCAGTTAAAAAAGAATTTGTGTTTTTCAAGCAAGGTTAGGTATATAAAATATGTTAACAGATTGATAATAGGCATCCGGCTTCCTGTGATAATGATGGTTTCATGGCAAAACCAACATGTCCCACACATCCTTAATTATATGCCTTCCTAGATTCCAATGTGGTAGCACTGGTTTAACAAACAAGCAAACAAACCAAGCGGACAGACGTATAATACGGATGAGACACATGTACCTCTTGCACTGAGCGAGCTGCTGGCTTGTCTTGATGATTGGCCAATATTAAAAAGGGTAAAGTGCATAACTGTGGATGCTGAAGAGCTGAGTGCAGTTCATTTCTAGCTGTTTCTAAATCATCCTCTGAAGAGGCACTGTCTAATACGAATATTACTCCTTGAGATCCTTGGTAGTAGCGGCTCCAGTATTTCCGGATATTATCAGCTCCTGTCAAAATGAAATAAATTTCTATTTTAAATAGTCCTCATCAACTTCAAAATGCCACAGCAGCAATTCCTACTGGAAACATAATGTATCTTTTCAAAAGTAAGTGCTAAAATTTGTGTTACAGACTAGATTGGAGAGCTAAAATTTAGATGTAGGTTTTTGGGCATTATAGCCGACAGGTAGATACACTCATGAAACAGAACATAGACATTTAGATTGTTCTTCATGCTGTCATATTAAAGGAAGTGAGAAATTACAAGGGTAATGCTTCTTTTATTCAAGTCAAAATATGCTTTTAGACCTTGTTTACGAGAAACAGAGTGAGATCCAAACACGGAGGGCAACGCAACCTAGACATTCACCAAAGCATCTTACTATCCCATTTCTCTAAGTTTGGAGGCAGTCTTTAATACAATACAGCTATACCTGAACTATTCCCCAACTGTTCACTTAAGCCTGGGAACTTAAGCCTTTCATCTTATGCTGATGTAACTTGGAGCTGGGCCTATGGAGGTAATCCAGATTGGAGATACAATGCAAGGGCCCCATGATAGGATATGGCTTTATGACAGGAAGAATGGACGGCCACACTTTCCTGCTCAGTCCTCTAACAACTGATGTCTACTGCCACATCAAGACACAGTGGGATCCACACCAGATGCAGAGCTTCATCCTGGGACTTCCCCGACTCCAGACTTGCAGTAAATTTCTTTTTGTTAGAAATTGTCCAGTCTGTATTTTGTTGTAGCAACATAAATTGGCCTAAGACACGGAGCTGAAGCAGCCTTGTTTAACTCCACAAAGAGAGTTATTAGCATAATAACCTTTTATGTCAAAATGCTGGAATTTGTGAACTACTAAAATCTTGGCCTTTCATATACTCGTGTAAATCCACTTGGGTTTGCTATTCATGAGACAAAAAGGCTGGCCTTGTCATTCTTAGTAATTTTGATTGGATTATGTTAGGAGCCTGTTTGCCCATGAAGGTCACAGGTAGCTCCCATTTCACAGTAACTACTTTTGTGTGTTTATGTGTGTGAATGTGATGAACTCCATTTGCTATATCCACGGTGAACAGAAGGGATGTAGTTGGTTATATAACAGGAATTAGATAAGTTACTTACTAATTAATCTGCATTGTATGATCTAGCCCTAATCATCTGATAACTACGTTTTAGTCATGCATTGAACATTTAGCTCCCATGTGTGAAATACTGTGCTAAATGTAAGGGACCCAAACAGTGCAGACTAGAATTGGAGTGCACTGGCTTGCAAAAGCCACTTATGTTTATTTCTTCCTAACTCTGTGTTCAATAATGTCATAGTAGCAGCTCCCACTAGGGTGAGGGCATTCTGGCAGTGGAAGCCGGCCTGACCTCTGCTTTCCCTGGTAAGTTAACACATCACTGGGCAAAACTGAGCAGCTGCTATTTTCCATGAGAAATGGGAAATCCAGAGGCTCTAATAATAGTTTTTATTAAAGTACTGGCACTAAGATGCTGACCTAGAGCAAGACAAAGAAACTAAAAATTAATATGTGTGAGACGGCAGCTAACATCTATCAATTAAGCACTCACTACACTGGCACAGTGCTGAGAATAGATCATCCAGTTCTTACAATAACTAAGGGACAGAAGTATAACTGACAGGTTTTGAAGCTAATTTTCAGATCCTAAAACATAAGTCACCATTACAATATACTGACAAACCAAGAGACATAAAAGAACCAAGGGCATCTGATGAGAAATAGTTAATAATAAATCAGGAGGGTATGAACAGTGCTGACACACGTGAGGAAGGACTGGATCAAGAAAACGAAATGAAAAAAAGCAAGGAAGTTTAAGCCCTAGAGTATCTGAGATGTGAAATTCATTGCTTAAGTGATGGGAACCAGTAGGAACACAGAGCAGCTGAGACCAGCCACATTGAAGGGGATGTTTCCCAGAAGCAGAGCCTGACATGGTCCTTCTAGCACACAGGGCCATAACAAAAATGCTGACAGGAGAAACCAGGGTGAAACAAGTCACTAGATGAGGGAAGACTCGTGGTGAAGATCTGACTTCAGATAGTTCACCCCATCTTGATCCTCCAAGGAGCTCTTAAAGTCTCGAGTGACTCACATAAGATGTCCAGTCTAGAGGCCAGGATGGATATCTCTGTATAGCTATTGGCTATGAGCCACCTCTAGGTACCTGGAGGGGGCTGGGACCAGATCTCACAATTGTGTCTGGCTGGGGCAGTTACTGTCAGCCAAGAATGGTCCTCTGGAGAAGGGTACAGGTGTGCGTCATTAGCAGCCAATCCACAGCAGCTGGGAGATGGATGCACTGGCCCAGTAAAAGAGATCTGCGTATGGTACCAACAGCATCTGTTACAAGCTAAATCCAGACACTATCCATATGCTAGAAACCCATCCATAAGTCTGAGAGACAAAAGTGACAGCAGTGGAAACCAGAAATGACTATTTAAAAATAACAAAATACTGTGTATGTGTGTACCCAAATTACTACAAATTTTACTAACACAAAAATGTAAGACGCACAATTGTTATGTAATAACATATGCAATTTGTTCTACTGTTAATTCCACAGGCCAATGAGAACTTACAGAAGGTTTCCATCAATTTTGTAACCATAGAAATCCAATGGTTCCAACAGACCAATAACTAGTTCTGATGGGCTTGCTGATGGTCTTTTTAATTCACTCATCAAAGACAACCTGATGAGGCAGGTAATGTTTTAAATTAACTATTTATTTATTTTTATGTGTATAGGCATTCTCTCTGTGTACTATGTGTGTACAGTGCCTGCAGAGGCTGAAAGAGGGCACGGGGTCTCCTAAAACTGGAGTTACTGAGGTGGTTAGCCACCAAGTGTGTACTAGGAACAGAACCTGGGTCCTCTGCAAGAGCAGCAAGTGTTCTTAACTGCTAAAGCAACTATTTAGCTGCAGAGATCAGTACTACTGTCAATACAAACACCAAGACACAAAAGTATTATGTGGATTTATCCTGTATATTCAAAACATATTTAGATCTAAATGTGATTGAGATGACCTGGCCACTGTCAAGGAGTGATGAGCTAAATAAAGAACTACATTACCACATAAGTCATGGTGGGGGAAGGGTTGGAAAAAAAGGTATCGCACGCGCGTGTGCACACACACACATACACATACACACACACACACACACACACACACAGACGTACATATATAAATCCCAAGTAGCACTGCTTCTACGTGTGCGTGTGCGTGTGTGTAGCCAAGTGTTAACAGCAGAATAGTTGTGAAGAAGGATGTTGACCACACCACAGAAGGCCCAATACTGACTTATTAGAAGTTATAAAAACAGGCTGGGAAGATGGCTCCGAGGGTAAAGTGCCTGCTGTACCAAGCATAAGGACCTGAGATGCCCAGAACCCACATAAAGCCGGACATTCTCCCCAAGAGAGACCGAAGACAGATCCCAGGTCAACTAGTGTGGTGCAATCTTCTCTGTACAGCAGTGAAGAAGAGAGCCTATTTCAGAGAAGATGGAAGAGTCCTAACACTGAGACAGCCCTCTCTCCTCCACTGTCATATGCAGCTGCCTGTACTCACAGAGCATGTTCACAAACATACAACACTAATAAACACCATGACCAAAAGCAGCTTGAAGAGAAAAGGGTATGTTTCAGCTCACAGTCTGTATCACAGTCTGTCACTAAAGAAAGTGACAGGAGAAACTCTAGCAGAGTAGGAACCTGGAGGCAGGAGCTGATGCACAGGACATGGAAGACTACAGGTTACTGGCTTGCTCAGCTAGCATTCTTAGAGAACTCAGGACCCCTGCCCTGGGGTGACACCGTTTACCATCAGCTGGGCCCTCTCATCTCAATCATCAATCAAGAAAAGGGACCACAGGCACAATATTATAACAGGCCAATATTGTGGGAGCATTTGGAAGAGGTTCTCTCTTCCAAAATGATTCAAGCATATGTCTAGTTGATTTAAAACTCACTAAAAAACACACACACACATACACACACACATGGTGGCGGAGGGTAGTAATTAAGATTTTCTTTCTAAGTTGTGAAGAACCCAGAGTAATCTAAAAGCTCATTCTAACAGCTACCAGGAAAGTCACATTCAAGAGACTTTAGCAAGCACAGTAGATGTCAGAGGACTAACATGTTCTCATGACCAAAAGCATGTCTATGACATACTATGGGTGTTAATATTTCCTGCTTCATTGTCACTAATTTTTCTCATCAGATCCTGGGGACACAGCAGTCAAAAAAAGGGGAAAAATAAGTCTTTTTTAAAATATTGCTGATAGAAGACCCAACCTATCACTACAGAGCTTTAAAAAAAAAAAATCCAAGTATTTTCCTTATCTCTGTAGGAGCATGGAGATGGTCCTCCTCTGTATGACTGGCCAGAGCAAACAGAGCATCTGCGCTTCTGTTAAAGATTTTGCTTCTCAATAAAGAGAAATGACACTTTATTACAGCTTTCAGGTTTCTTTGGTGATTGATGAGGGTTTGAGCATTATCAGCCTCCTAATAGCCTTCAAAGAAAATGGGTACATGCTAGAGCATCCAAAATAGGATCCACAAGTACGCTGGTGAGAAACAGGTGAGAAACAAAATCAGCCACTTATTTTGTGAGGAGTCTAGATTAGGTGTGTAAAGGAAATGCTTCAATTCAAGCTAATGTTAGGAGATTGTTCTGTAATTTGCAAGCAGAAAAATGTTAAGTGTCCTCATATTAAGTTAAAAGGTAATATACTGCCTAAGAGTTGTTCTTAGGCAGTATATTACCTTTTGTTCTCCAAAAGATGGGTCTGGTATTCAGGGGGCCAAAATCTCAAAGCTGTTCCTATGGAGAGCTATGTAAGTCTGTACTGTCCAATTGAAATGTCTGAGATTGAGGTGATGAAAATATCCTTTAGTTGTGCTTTTCTGGATGGGAACTACTGACAGCGGCTACTGAAGAAGCACTTGAGATGTTGGAAAATGAGACCATTTAAATTTAAAATGTCACACGTGGCTAGGAACTACTAGTGTACAGGCAATGCCGCACTAGAAATTGCCAATGCATCTCTAAGACAGGCACAGGCTCACTGACCCCCTAGGACCTCTGAGGAGGGATGTGTGGGGCCTTACCGTACAGCAAGGGCTGTGGGCACCATTTACCAAGCATGACTCCCGAGAAAGAGACCATGGCAGCAACTGATTGGGATTGTACTCATCACCTGTGACAAGAGTCAGGATTGGAATTAACCCCTCTCCATCCTCTTATCAAAGGGTATTTCTTAATCAATAAGAAGGCAGACAAACAACTTCCCTCCAAAAAGCTTGAGTGGTGACTGGGGACCCATTAACAAGACAGTTTTGAGGAATGTGAGTTACATGGGTCTTAAGTCTTAATGAACAACTATAAAGCCTTTGAGCACAAATAACCTCAGCAGGACTATTTTTAAGCCAGAGCTTCCAGCACAGAAAGGAAATGAAGGAGCAAGAGAGGGTGGGTAGAGAATGGGTTCAGACCTTCCAGTCTCTCATCTGTAAAACTTCAGTCTGACTCCCCGCTCCCCCTCCCCCCGCCCTCGGGGAGAGGGTGTGCTGGGAATCAAACCTAGAGTCTCATACATGACGGGCATGCAATCTACCACTGAGCTATTACCAGCCTTTTAGGTTTTTCCTCTGACACTAACTTTTGCTAAGTTACCCAGGCTGGTCAGACTAGCCTTCAAGTTGTGAGCCCTCCTGCCTCAGCTTCCTAAACAGCTGGGATTACAAGTTTGTGCCACCAGGCCCAGCATAACATTGGTCTTTTTGATGAATAATTTCTTTTGATTCTTTTACATTCCACTTAATTTGATTTTTAAAGATGAAATACTAAGAGTTCAGCAAAGACTAAGATATATACATCTACATTCACACTTTTATAGAGTTTCCTACCTACATATAAAATATAGTGAAGCAAATAAAGATCTTTCAAAGTGAGTGATATAATTATAAAGATGCTAATATTTATAGTCAAGTTCTCTATCTGATGTATGTTCCTGTTTTGCTTTTCAAAGACTCAAAAGGCAAAGGAAACCACATAAATGCAGATAATGAAGAAACTGTTGGGAAAATGACCTGGCAAGTACATGCTAAAAAGCAAACATTTGATGTCGAAGGAGAAACCGCTCCTACCACCCTGATATTGGAGGACTATCACACTGGAGAAGACAGTCCCAGAACCATAGCAGAAGCTCAGCCAACAGCCAGAGAGGACTGGCTGGTGACTGCCATCCGTTTTCATCCACCCCAGTCCATCACGCTGAACCTCCAGGTCTTCAGCCTCATCCCTTTTGGCCATTCAGCCTAACCAAATGTATGCAGTAACTGGGCCAGAACACAAGAATTCTGCTCCAAGGTCAGCTAACAGTACGGGCTAGTTTTATGTGCAAGCTATAGTCATCTGAAGAGGGTACCTCAAATGAGAAAATGCCTCCATAAGATTGGGCTGTAAGGCAAGTCTGTAGAGCATTTTTTAATATTAGTGATTGTTGGAGAATGGTCCGGGCCAGTGTGGGTGGTGCCATCCCTGAGCTAGTTCTAGGCTAAGAAAACAAGCTGTACAAGCCAGGAGGAGCAAACCAGTAAGGCATCCTCCATGGCCTCTGCATCAGCTCCTGCCCTGTTTGAGTTTTGGTCCTGACTTCCTGTGATGATGAACTGTGACATGGTAGTGTAAGTCAAATAAAACCTTTGCTCCCAAGGTTACTTTGATCCTGGTGTTTGACACAGCAACAGTTTGACCTACCGAGGTCAAACAGATCACAGGTTTAGGATCACTGTTGTGTATCCATCTTCAAAAAAGATGCTGTTTTCCCCTTTGCTAAATGGAAATGGCCTCCCAGAGAGCAAGAGTAGGTGCAGGGCTATGGGAATGAATAGAATGTGTAATGTGAATGAGTATGCATGTTTAAGAAATGACCTCACAGATCACGTTATTGTCATGAGCACTAACATTAATGGCACCCCCCCAAGCAAGGGGGAGGGACTTCAGAGAACATAAACTTGGGGACAATGGGGATGGGTTTTGAGATAGGAATCACAGCTACAAAGGGCATGCCACATGACATCAACAGTGACATTCTAGCAGCCCATGTGAACACAGGACATATGTGGCTCTGCTGCCCTGGTAAAGTAACAATTACTGAAGAACTGCACATCCCCAAGGAACATGACCCAAGACTTGTTTTGATAAGTTAAAGGCCCTATCTACCATTTCTTACCTGTTAGTAACTCTGTGAGACACGTACCCATACCTGAGCTTCCTCCAGACTCCATCTGCCAGGCCTTCACCATTCATGAACCTGAAGATTCAACAAATATCCTGCCAAGTCCTGGATAGACAGCTAACTACATAGCCCCCCCACCCCCCAACAATGAATTATTAAATATAACTGAAATTACCGAAAATCCATCAAGATAAAATACTCGATGGGAATAGTTAACCAAACCAAAGACTAGAAGAGCTCAAAGAAACCAGAAACCATGTAAACTAACAGCTTCTGCCTCCTCCTCCTCTTCCTACCCCTTCTCCTTCTCCCCCTCCTCCTCTTCCTCCTCCTCCTTTATTTATTTTGTTTGTTTGTTTGTCAAGACAGGGTTTCTCTGTGTAGCCCTGGCTTGGAACTCCCTGAGTAGACCAAGCTGGGCTGGAACTCACAGAGATCTGCCTGCCTCTGCCACCAGAGTGCTGAGACTAAGGGCGTGCACCACCACATATAGTTAAGCTTCTGCCTTCTATCTTGGATTCCACAGTACAAAAAGTATGAGGAATAAATTTAAGAGACACCAGAGCTGGAGTGGGATACGTATATCAGCTAAATAAAACAGACAGAGGGAAGGCCACCAAGCCAGGAAGCACTAGGGGGTAACAGTTTATCCTCTTGGAGCCAGCACAGAATAGGCACAGTGTGAAGGACATGGGTCATATCTACCTATCTGCTTTCCCTCAGTATGCTAGCTGTTCACCACCGAGGAGGGGAGATCAGCCTGCCCAAGGTACCTTACCAGTGCAGGCTCCAGTACTAAGAGAAAATTTCTTGGGCAAAGAATCTTTGATGCTAGCAGTTTTGAGAAATGGGGTTATGAGCAGACACCAACAGAGCCTCCTTCAGTTATGCAAAGAATGGTACAGAGGGAGGCATCAGCTCTGGCCATTTGACCAACTGTTGGCTCAGTAGCAGATAGGACAGAAACATAAATTACATGAAAGTAAGTATCTTGCTTCTCATAACATCTACATTCTTAAGACATACTTAAGAAGTGCCTAATATGCTTGCTAACATTAAGTGGCAGCTTTCAAAGTCTAGCCTTTGAGTCCATTTCAGGAAGCCCAGAAGCCCAAAACAATGCTTATAGCTAGACTAGGACATTGTGTGCTCTTTCCACCGTGCTGACATTTTCACCTTTTCTGCAGAGTTGATATAAGTGAAACTGCCCGTGGTGACAAGAGGAATACACACTAAGGTGGCATCCTGTACTTATGTGTCCCTGACTCACACACCTTCAGAGAGAAGGGGGAAAAGCCATTTTAGTCTAAGAGTGTTTGAATCAGAAAGTAAAAATCATCAGTCTTCTTAAACTGACCCAAAGGCATCTTTTTAACATTCTAGATAACTCAAAAGGATAGCATGTACCAAGAATTCTTGGGGACACACTGACTCAGACAACTGTTTCAAGGATAGATTGTGCACCTGTTAGAGTTTTAAGTTAAACCACCTGCTTCTTTCCTTTCCATGTTCACCTGGAATTTTAATGGATTTGGACTACAATTTATGTCAATTCACGGGGAAAGAAACCAGTATTATTCATTGTCAAGGATAAAATTTATTCTCAAGCAAAAGCTAGAGTTTTGGAAGAGCTGTATCTGCTATGTGCATTGAAGGGCTTCACAATGAAGAGACTAATGGGAATGTTAACAGAAACATATTTATAATGTAATGTGGCAACATTTAGAAAAGCCAGAAGAACTTAATGAATCAAGACCTTCCAAATGATCGATATATGAGGCTAAAAGCCTTGCACATATTAAAAAAAAAATGCACTAAGAAAAACATTTACGGCAGCTATTAAGGAACTGAAAGGCGCTGAATTGAATTCACACTGCAACTGGCATTCAAGATGGATTTCAGTGGAGAGCCAGAGAAAACAATTGACAGAATTCCAAAGGGGGTACTAAAAGACACCTCCCTTCTGGAACTGCACATCTATGTGAGTCTGAGTCTGGATTATCTTCACATACTCCAAACTATATATAACAAGAGACTCATAATTGAAGCAGGTCTGAGAATCATACCTCCTTCTAAGACTATAATGGATAAGCCACTATCTATATTGTAGGGGGATTATATTGTTCCATTGTAAATAATTGTCCCACCTACTGGTTTAATAAAAAGCGCTGATTGACCAAAGGCAGACAGGAAGTGTGGACAGGGCTACTGGACTAAGAAAACTCTAGGAACAGGCAGAACAGAGCAGAATGCCAGAGAGAAGCCAGAAGAAGCAGAGGACAACTATGCTGCTCTGAGAAAAGGTACCGAGCCCCATGGCTGAACAGGATAAGAGTCATGGGTTAGAATAAGGGTAAAGAGTTGGCAGGTTATATGCCTGGGCCTTAGACTGATCAACCTAAAATTAATGTAAGCATCTGTGTGTCTCTGCGGGTCTGTGGGTCTGTGGGCCTAAACCTTGAGGCTAGACCCAAAAGTCCGGGCCAGAAACCTCTTACTACAAAGTTGGGGGCCATTTGTAGTATGACGTTTCTGTCATACACTATATATTTATTCTGGAATGTTAATTTTCATTCAAACACTTTTTATTAACATACATACAGTTTAAAAGTCATTTAAAAGTGTTTCTAAATTTTATCCGACATAACTTGTCACATGGTAAATAATAACATACAGAGACCATGTAAAGAAAGGATTTGGACCTCTTGGTTAGTTTTAAAAGCATGAAGGTGCCTGAGACCCCAAACAGGCTTTACAATTTTATATACACACACACACACACACACACACACACACACACACACACACACACACACACACACACACACACACGCGCGTATACTCATTGTCTATTGAGATTTAGGCATTTGGAGTTTTATTCAAGAAGGAATGAAGAATTTTCCTTTGAATTATCTTTATCCTCACTTTGTCTCATGTTCAAAGATGGGAGAATGGGAATTGGTAATGAAATCTCAAAACCAAGAAGAACATAGAATGATCACAGAATCTCCAATGTCTTCAGACTAGAATCTAACCTATTTTAACATCTAGAGAAACTTTTACATTGTATTTAGCCAAGGAACCCAAAGTTAAACTACCATAGCTCTTGAAGACCCTGAGGGAGGTGGTCCTAGCTTATGTTCTATAAAATAGAGCTTTAAACATTACTAATAAACGACACACCAGGTACCCTCTTCTCACCTCATCCATTCTTCCCATACATGCTGTGGGTGGTCTGTGTTACTTAAACTAAGGTTATAGCATCACCTTCAATATCACGTCCCAACACCCAGACCTGAGCACTCAACATGGCTGCATCCCATTATCTCTTCCTGTCCCATCTCCTTACTCTGCCACTTAAGCTCCCCTTCCTTCTCCATCAGAGAACAGCTTTTAAACTGGCTGTGGCACAGATCTAACAAAAATCACTAAATACTTTCACTAACGGTTAGCTAGAATTATATCAACACATAGCTCAAAAATATTAAGTGTCCCGAATGTAAAGTTTCAAAAATCCGACTTTAGCATTTAGAGTTCTCCACAGCAGGGCTCCATTTTACCATTCCTGCTACATTTCAGCATCGCTCTCATACATCCCACCAATGCAACTCAGTTCTTGCCTCCCCTGGACCAGGTCCAGTTTCTCACCCTTCAGTTTGGTTGTTATTTCCTTTGCCTGGACTTCTGACTGTGTCAATTCCCCTGAGCTCTTACACGCTGAGCCCACTTTGTGTCCTTAAAGTGCTACATCTAATGTTATTCACTGCAAATGCTTTTCTTGATCTCCTAGCAGGTAACAAATGCCTGAAAGGTGAAGCCTCTTCTTCTCCTCCTCGACTCTCCTTGTAACACTTTCTACCGTGTAGCAAAGTCATCTAAATGTATACAGCATTTTTCAGAATAGACTGCAAGTCACTGGGAAGCTTAATATATTTAATGGAATTTACATATGAATTAATAATTTTCTAATATATTAAGTTTATCTTCACATTGGAACACGTGAAACACAAAATTTTATACATAATTAGAACATAATAAGCACTTTCAATGAGCTAAATTTTTATTCAGCACTTTATATAGTTCTCAATAGGCAGAATATAGAATTTGCCCCCAAATCATTCATGTCATAGAAATAACTCACTGTTTGGCTGAGGGTGTTGGTTTGTCAATATAGTTATTTGAATTTCTTTTTTATATTTCTAGCACATCCCAGTTCATCAAGGCATCTCTCAACTTTCAACTACTAATATTATGCAGATTTCCTTAAACAGATCCACAATGATTTCCTTAAACAATTCCACAATGAATCTTCACTCTACTAGTATCTGAATACATGCAGCCACAATGCAGCATGTGCTGAGTGTTTCACAAAGAAGCATTGCCCTGTGCTTTAGGGATTCTTCTGATGCAATTTTTTACACTATCCTGATACCTAAGTAGCAGCTCAGAGAGACTTAAGAAAGAGAAGGCTGTGAGGATGCTTCTGGGAAAGATGGCTTCTGCAAGGAGCTGACTCCCTAGAACACTCACAAGTCTTGAGGCAACCACAACTCGGCATTCTAAGCCCTAAGTATTTATTAGCAGCAACTTTTTGGAGCTTGGTGATATGATATAAAAAGAGTAGCACTTCTGTAATATTCATGAAAATCTGAGGGCCATAGTAGAAAAGCTAGGATATAAAGATGTTGTTCGGAATTGCCACAAACCAATGCAACTAAACCAGAAGGTCCAAAACAGGAGGAAATTTCTAGTTGAGGTGAAGGGTGTGTTGCAGTTGAGTTTTTTGGTCCCAGGCGGCCAGAGGCCCAGACCCACAGACCTGTCATGCCAGACCCCTTAGCAGCCTGCCGCTGCTGCTCAGGCCCCCAGAAATGACTCAGATGCTTATATTAACTTTATGTTGTTTGGTCTATGGCTCAGGCACATTGCTAGTTAGCTCTTACATCTTAAATCAACCCATTTCTATTAATCTGTCTGCCACGTGGCCCGTGGCTCACCTGTGTTCCTTATATGTTGCTCCTTGGGCTTCAGCTCGATCTGCCTGACTCCACCCTTCCTTTCCTATCTATTCTGATTCCTCTGCCTACCTTTTCTATGGTACCTGTCAAGGGCCAAAACAGCTCCCTTATTTAAAGATTGAGATTCACAGCGTACAGAAAGGCTTTCCCACATCAAGGGTGGGTATCTGTTATTTACTTGCTGAAAATAAAGTCTATCATAGTGTACAAAAGGCACTGCAGCTGGCATGGCTTGTGACTTCTCCCCCAAGTGTGTGTGTGCGTGAAACTTTAATTTATCTATCTTATGAGAAAACCAGTAAGAGATGTATATGGTTATAGATAAATATATAGCCAAAGAATGCTGAAAATGTTGAAAACCAACGGTACCTCATCTTATGCAAAAGAAGATAAATAAGAACAATCTCCTCATTAGCCTTGATTGCTCAAAAGAAGCATATTAATTTTGCCTCACACTAATTGCAATTTTACTCTGAGTTCAATCTGACCTCAAATGTTATCATAATCTAGCCTAAAACAACAACAAAGTGTTAAGAATGCTCTATGCCTGACTCTGCCCATGTTTTCTCTTTTTACTGCCCTTTATGGAAATAATACTTTAATTCTTGAAGGAAGGCAAAGTTTGGCTTTCTTGCAAGGCCACTCCTTCCGTAGCTCTAACCAGACTGATTATAGAAGTGCAGCCAGGATCATGTTTAGTCATAAATACAAAAGAGTGAATGTCAAAGGAGCAGTCTAGACAGACTTTAGGGAGGTGACATTAATGTTTAATTTAATGGTGTACATAGTCTAATTTATATCATTATGTGAATTATCTAATTAAATAAATGAATGTGCACTACAAATCAAGTGTAAATACAGATGCCTCTTGGTTTAGACATCAATTTTGTTTCAAAACTTTCCAAAGGTTTTATCCCCCCCGCCCCCCGAATTCAATAAACAATTTTCCTATAAAAACAAACAATGTAATGCATGCATGGTACCTGGACCCAGTCATGTCCAGCAGCTTAGTCCTCGTAAACAGAATGGTGGCAGAAAGATACCCAGTGCCATAGCTTCACAAATCTCACTACCTGGGTTCAAAGCCAAGCTCTGTCACAAGACATCACAAGGGCCCTTGATTAGCTTAATCATTCCAAGACTCAGTTTCTCTCCAAGAAGTGAAAATAAGAATAAAGTGCTTCATCTGACAGGACCATAAGGATAAGTGAAAATTTTTCTATGTCGTGTTCATAAACATTACCTGTAACTTTGCTATTTAAAAAGTATTATATAGTCACTTCCCAAACTACTGAGCTGACTTGAGTTCTAAGACCTGGAAGTGAAAGTCTAGGAAGTGCGGAGGGTTGTGGGTAATGGAGACCAGGCTCTCAGTTCCTGAGGAGTCAATGCTCTGAAGTGCTGAGGGTTGTGGGTAATAGGGGTCAGGTCCTCAGTTCCTGGGGAGCCAGTGTTCTGAAGATAACCGAACCTTGATGTGGGACAAAACCTTTCTCCTCCTGCTAACTTTCTCCCACAGCCTGGGTCTCTCTTAAGCTCAAGTCATTTTTATTCTGCAGCGTTTCCCTTCCCTCCCTGTGGTCCAGATTTCTTTCCACCATTAAAAAAAAAAAAAAAAAAAAAGGCCTTCTTCAAATGCTCAATATTGTAATTATGCTAGCTTGGGTTAGATTTTATACCAAACCAAACCAAAACACAGAAAATATATAATTAATCAGAGTACCATTCACGCGACACTGTTATCTCCAAGGTTGACACATGGTATATCATGCATATTATATTATCATGCCCTTCTTTTGTTAGAAGTGCCAAAATTCTGCACCATTTCTTCAACAGCTCATCCGGCTACCTCACAGGTAGGAAGAGGCTGCTATTCATAGGTATGTTCCATATTTCCTTTGCCCTTGTCATAGATCACTTTTTAAATAAATAAAGCTGGATTATCAATAGCAGAAGAACAAACACAAACCTGGGCACAAAGTGTCTCCTTTTCACAGGCATTCTTGCAACTATTTATAACCCACTTCCTTACAGCTTTTAAGCACAACTGCCTACCCCGGGTACCTGTCTCTTGTCAACTTTGTTAAACACCCAAAGAGTCCTTGTTTGTCAAGTTCAAATCTGCATCTCTAGGTTCCTCATCAAGGGCTGGCACAGAGCAGACAGTCAATATTTATTAACTATAATTAATACACGAGTATTATGCTGATTTGTTCTTCACAGAATTGAGTATAAACAGTCTCTTGCTTTTGTATATTCTAAACATAACTCTTGTCTGTTCTCTTTATTCCTTCTATATTTATTTGAATTCGGCATCTTTCCAGGGCAGAGCAGTCTATCTCATTCCGTCTCAGAGTAAGCTTTTGCTTTGTCCGTGGAAACTGTCATGATGAAGGGGAAACACTGACAGGGTCACTTCACTCCAGACAACACTGGACAAGCTTTCCCTAGAATGGAAGCTGGGTGAACGGATCACTAAAGTCATATCTAAAGGTGATCACACTTCCTCTTTTACCCAATTACTACATATTAAACTAAGCTTGGTCACTGAAGCACGCCACCACACTTAAGAGATCTTGGCACACTGGATCCTACCATTATATAGTAATTGCCAACGTTCATGTTTGATGCTGT
Organism: Phyllotis vaccarum; assembly: GCA_033318265.1. Classification (NCBI taxonomy): domain Eukaryota; kingdom Metazoa; phylum Chordata; class Mammalia; order Rodentia; family Cricetidae; genus Phyllotis; species Phyllotis vaccarum. Next base: position 46,463,007 of record JARWLC010000012.1, on the reverse strand, counting down.
GGAATAGACTTTATTATCTCAAGTAAAAACCACAAAATGTAACTTCATTTTAGTTAGCTTAAATGTAAGCGTGTCTGTGACATAGAACACTTGGGGACAGAGGATACTGCCATACAGAGCGTTACAGTGTAAGACAACTAGGAATCTGAACATCAGCAAAAAGAGAATAAATGAGTTTGAGACTGCCTGAGGTCAAGACTTTGACTTCCAGGAACGACTTCCCATGAAGAACACTCCACAAGAGAAGAGAGAGGCAGCTTCGTTTAGATTGGGGCAGTAAAGAATATATTTTCCTGATGGTAAAAACAAATAAACAAACAAAAAAACAAACCAAACCAACAACCGAAGGAGAAAAACACTTAGAAGGGACCCAGTGGGGTTCTTCCATGCCTAAAGTTCTTAAGGCTGCAATATTAGGCAGGGACCTGGTTTCAGAATCTTCTTATTCTGGATGAGTAAAAACACTGGCAGGGAGAGGCTGGAAAATGTCTGTTAATCTGCCTGACACAGGAAAGGTCCATCTTAAAACATACTGATCATGGGCTTACTGTTAGTTTGAATACTTCTTTCTACCAATGGTTGATTATAAAATGAAATAATAATCTTATGATCGCATAATCCAGCCTACACCTATTCTTTGGTTGTGGGTAGCAATAAGATTTCACCTCTTCCTTACTTAGAAAACTTTAGGATCAAGAGACAGATTTCAACATAAATTTCAAGACACAACTCTAAGGATGTGTCCTTGCTAATAATTGATGTTTAAGAAAACATTTTAAACAAAATTAAGACAGCATTAAGACAATAGCTCATTCTTAAATTTTCCATGAAGTTAAGGGTGACTGCTTTTATATCTGCCATGATGGTGCCACAGGCACAGAAAAGTGATTTTTATGTTTATAGGAACAAAGTTCTATCAGGAAGGACATCCAGCCATCCCAACACAACATCCTGAGGCACAGAAACTTGGCAGGGTTAGAGACAAGGCTTAATGTCTGGAAGCTGGTTCCTGGCACTGATTGACACCTTCCTGTCATCTCCTTCCACTGACAAAGGCAGACCTAAGGCATTTCTTCTAACAAAGAAAGTATGACAGGGTGATGGGTGTCATTTCCATATTGGGTTATGAAAACCCATAACTTCTACTTCTGTCCATTACTGCCTTCCTGCTTTAGAAACTCCCATGAAGCAAATTGCTTTAAAAACGTCCATCTAGAAACTTCCAAGGACAGATTTCCCAAGAGCAAGAGAATTCAGGAAGTGGTCCCTTTGTAAACAAACAGCATCCCACTTTTTGAGCATCACATTCCACTTACCCATTTGCTTGCTGATAGACATGAACACTGTTTAAAGGAAGTTGCTGTGCAAAAATAATGCATACGTCATCATGAAAGGTTCTGTTAGAACAATTGATTAATTGCTTATTTCTCTGGAAACAGGGTCTCACACTAGAGCCCAGGCAAATCTCAAAGTCACAGTGATGTACTGTGTCAGTCTTCCACGTGCTGGAACCATAGGTGTGAGCCACCAGGCCTGCGTGAGGTCCTGCTTTCAAGTTTTTAGTTTTTAAATTTTCTGCCTAAAAGTGACATTACTGGTAGTAATTGCAGTAGTTCTTATTGAGGTGATAGATGTCTAGCCTCTAACTTCAGGGTAAACCTTTAAAGAGCAATAGATCACAAATACACTTATCGCCCGCCCGGGAGCTGCTTCCCCAGATAGACTGATAGACTACAGGGGGAAAGCCTCAGTAAGCCACCATGTCTTCCCTGCAGCCCATCCTCAGCAGCCTGTTCTTGCCCTGGCTAACTCATTCACTGCATCTCTTGATGCTTCTCTCAAAGGTGACACCTGTGCTGTACTATACTCCAGGGATGAGAAAATAAAAAAAGTGGTCCTTGTCCTCTACACACACAGATCTCCAGTGACAACTACCTGTGCTCATATGCCCCACCTCAGTGTATTAACCTTCCTCTCCTGTCTGTACACATCCACATTGTCAGTGGCTTTCTTTACTCCGTTTCAGCTACATCTAACATCGTCAAAACACCATGTGAATGCTATACTGTCACATCCAGGCATGTGGATGGTACGCACCTTTAACCCCAGCACCCGGGAGGCAAAGGCAGGGGGACTGCAAATTAGAGCCAGCCTGGTCTACACAGTGAGTTCCAGGAAAGCCAGAGCAAATAATGAGACCTTGTGTCAAGAAAGCAATAAATTAAAAAGTAAATAAGTAAGTAAAGTCATTAAATAAATACCCCCCCCCCACACACACACACACAAACTCACACACAGAGGTTCCTAAATTCCCAGGGTGGGGGCTGACAGAAAAAATTCAAGTATGAATCTTACAAATCATTTTCAGTCTCCTATTTCTGCTTCCAAAGGTCCGGCAGCCATTGTTTACCCAAGTGCCCTTCCCCTTCCTCACTCTGGATGCTCCAAAGCTCTCTCAATTGTCCACTGTTTCAATTATTACTTACCTAGAGAATCAGGCTTGAAGTAAACACTTCAAATCTGAACTCAAACGCTATTTTCCTACAAGGACTTTCTTTTTACAAACATGCCTTGACTGTGTATTGTTATCCTAGAGGAAAATGCATTTCCCTTCAACCTACAGAACTGGACATACACAGTGTATATAGTGTTACGTGGCTGGCTCTTTATGATAATTGCCTGAGGCTGACAATTGTGCTTTAGGATTAATCCCGGATGTGTTGGGCAGCTATGGTGACCAGTAAATCATCTTCAGTAAATTCATGTGTGCTGAAATAAAACGATATGACCTATGTTACTGTCTACTATACCAAGTATTAAGATGTTTACTGAGTAGCTTCTACATATCACATAAAACACTGGCAGAATCCACTGGCAAACCAATTAGTCCTGGCGCCTGCCTGACCTATTTGCTCACAGGTTAGCAGGTCACCAAGTTTGTAATATCTTTATGCCTCTATTTCATTTTGGCTTTGTTATACTCCTGAGTAACACCAGTATGTCCCCTAAAAGCACACTCACTTTCCTGACTCTGCACGATCACTGACATGGGAAAGAAGTTACATTTCTGTGAGTTTTAAAAATAAATGTAATTGCCACCATCACTGGGCTAAAAACAGGCAAACAAAATAAACTCTACTCTTATAACTCAAATATAAACAGCCACAGGGGTACATCAACAATCTGGAATACAACTAAACACTAGAAGCTGTGGGGCAGCAAACAGCAATGTCCTCGAATTAACATCCTAAAGCTCACTTGCCTAATATGCTTAAAGGTCCCAGGGGGCCCACACAGAAATCTTGCCTAGGGGAAAAAAAAAAATGCGATCACATTTAATTCCTTGGCTCTCTACTCAGAGCATATTAGAAGTAGTAAATCACGTGTGGGAGACAAAGGAGAGAGGGACACAGACAGTAGCAGAGTAGAGAGTTATAACTGTGACAACATCAAGAAATGAACACAGCGAAGAGCACAGCAGTTTAGACTTCGCACAGCTGAATAACCACCTCCCTCTTGACAGAGCATCTTCCGGACGGTGGTCAAACAAAATGATGGATGGTACCCCTGACACCTCCATCAATTGTGACTGCGAAAGTGAATAAGCAAATGTAATCGCAAAGGCTTGCTGAACAGTGGCATCCAGGCTTGACAACCTTCAACCCTGCCCAACTGAGCTGCTCCTGCTCCCTTCTCTGGATTATTTTGAAACTGTCAACAGATATTAACTTCATTTTTGTATGTAACTTTGAAGATAAGATCCTTTAAAAAAAAACAACCAAGTTATCATCTTTACATTGAAAAGAAATTAAGATCAAATGGTAAATGTTTAAACCTATTCCTCATATTAAAATCCCTTAAGATATAAAATCAGGATCTATTTTTATTCTTCTGATTAATTTAACTGGTTAAATGCCGGGAAAGGTAGAAGCCCCGAGAAGCACCTGCCTCCATAACCTAAAACTGGTCTAGATGGAACAGCATTAAATTATGGTGTTTGGTACTTAAACTAGGTTCTTTAATCAAGGAAAATGCTTCTTTAGAAAATCACTCATTAAGATAATTTTGTTTAGTCTATAACAACTTCTTCAGATGTGAAGAGTGTAACAACTTGATTACTATTTGAGAGCAGTATTCTAGCCCCCAAAGAATCTGAAATCTCTCTCTCTCTCTCTCTCTCTCTCTCTCTCTCTCTCTCTCTCTCTCTCTCTCTCTCTCTCTCTCTCTCTCTCTCTCTCTCTCTCTCTCTCTCTCTCTCTCTCTCTCTCTCTCTCTCTCTCTCTCTCTCTCTCTCTCTCTCTCACACACACACACACACACACACTTTTATTGAGAGATCCTATGTCAACATTGAGGATTCTAACACTGAACTGCAAGTATAAGAATTTAGACCTGTGATATCTACAATCTCTCTTTGGTGACAAGGCAAGGAAGTAAGAGCTTAAGGTACATATAGACTGTCATCTGTTTTAATTCATTAATGGGACGTTAGGGAATTCAACTGAGAAGATCAAACATATATGGTACCCTAAAAGAAGAGCGTGTATGCGCATGTGAAGGGAACGAAGAGGCTTTCTGGGCAAAATACCTCAAAACAGCTTTGAAAGGAAATTTGAGAGAAACAGATAAAACAGAAATCCTATGCTCTTCCTCACTCAGATGAGCCCTGGGATGATGGGAGATTTGCCGTTGTAACTCTTGGGAGACTAGTGTGGCCTCAGTCATGTGTTCCTATGTCTACCCATCACCTCCAGCAGTTGGACGTTTTTGTTTATCCTGTATATCATGAAAATATAATCCTTTCAATGTATCCCATGTTGTGGAAAACCTTGAAAAGCATTAGCGAAAAAATGAGGCATTCCAATCAAAATTCTCAATGACTTGAATCCATATACAACATCTGCAAACTTTTACATTTTTGCTCAGAGTGAATAATTGTTACTGCTATTGTCTGAGTTTCCTTTGTGCTAAAATCTCCTTCTCTTTCCTTTGCTTTTTAAAACATAATTTATTTTTATTCTATGTACATTGGTATTTTGCTTGCATTTATGTCTATGTGAGAGTGTCAGTTTCCCTGAAGCAAGAGGTACAGACAGTTTTGAGCTGCCATGTGGGTGCTGGGAATTGAACCCAGGACCCCTGAAGAGCAGCTAGTACTCTTAACCACTGAGCCATCTCTCCAACTCCTTCCATTTTCAAGAATGATCTATTCACAAGGCCAGCATTAACTGACACTAGAACCATGGGATGATTTTTTTTCATAGCATCTGTGCACAATCTTCTCCCCCACTACCCAGCCAGAATAGTTTACTATTGATGGTTTTCAGTGTCTGTCATGTGACTTTCTATTTTCTAACTCCATTTTGTAATTTACGTACAACATCTTTAGCTTCATTAATTCTAGTCAAAATCTTGAATGATGAGATTCAGGTGAATTTACCTAACAAACAATTCTTGAAGTATCCTTTTAGGTGTCAAGTCCTACTCTAGGGTTTGAGAATTCACAACAGTAACATGGCTACACTGCCATCAGAAGTAGCATTGCTTTTAAGATTCTAGTAATATAATGGGACAGGTAATTGATGTAAGAAATACCTCTACTGGAAAGTGGACAAATGGTCATGATGTGGGAATGTCTTTTTGTATGTTGTGAATATCAATCTTTACATAAAGGAGCTGTTTTGGGCCATGACAGGCACCATAGAAGAAGTTAAGAGGAGAAATCAGAGCATAGGTAGGAGAAGTGGGGCGGGGTCAGGCGGATCAAGCAAGCTGCCCAAGGAGCAACATGTAAGGAACACACTTAGAAACTCAAATTAATTAACTAGAAGACTAAGAACTAATATGGTTCTAATGACATTTAGAAATAAATGTAAATGTTTTGAAATTTCTGTAAATTATAATCGAAAAATGAAAAACACTCTAATCTGGAGATACACCCTGACGTTTATGTAAGTAACACACACATGTATATATAACATAAAACACCATTTGTAGTGACAGAGAGGTGGCTCAGTGATTAAAAGTATGTCTTGCTTTTTCAGAGGACCCTAGTTTGGTTCCCAGCACCCAGTCAGAATGGCTTGCAACTACCTGAAACTACAGCTCCAGAGGACTCAATTCCTCAAGGACTTAATGCCTTTGACTTCTACCTCCAAGGGACCCAAGGCCTCTGGCTTTTACCTCTGAGAACACTTACACATCTATGCACAAACCCACACAAAGACACAGACACATAAACACAAAATTAAAACATAATAAGATATATCTTTAAAAAAAAATCACTGCTGGTATAAACTATCACATGATATAATAAAAACTTCAGTTCTTCTCCCTAAACTAACCAAACACCTTAACATATTACCAATGAAAATGTCAAGAAAAATTTTGAAGTGAAATTTCACCTAAAATAACTGGTAAAACAGCTATATATTAAAGAGCAAGATTATGAGACAAGAACAATTAGCAGCAGACTGCAAACATTAAAAATATGAATGTAAATTGATCTAGAAAGCAGTTTTGTAGTATGTAGCAGAGCCTTAAAATATTTTGAGCTACAGGAGCTGGAGAGATGACTCGGTGGTTTTGAGGACCCGGGCTAGTTACCAGCACCCACATGGTGGCTCTAATTTCAACAGATCTGACCTCTTCCTCTGTTATTCACAGGCAAAAGGCATGCACAGGTGGCACATATAAACATGCAGGCAAATACATAAACACATGAAGGACGAATACACCTTTAAGAAAATATTTTGACTCTAAAGTTTTGTTTTTAATATTTTCTAAGACAGTGATTCTTAACCTTCCTAATGTCGTGACTCTTTAATATATCTCTTCCTGTTGTGGTGACCCTCAAACATAACATTATTTGCATTGCTACTTCATAACTGTAATTTTGATACTGTTACAAATCTTAATATAAATATATGATATCCTACTCTTGTGAAGAGCTATTAGATTTCCCCCAAAAGTGTTGTGAGACACTGATTGAGAACCACTGCTCTAAAGAACTATTTTAAAATTCACTAAAAGTATATTTTCTGAGAAAAATCTGATTGATATATAAACAACAATATACCATATACCCAAGTATAAAGGACAACATATGCAGTTATAATGGAGATCTGAGCTATCTCTGACCTGAAACCCAGAGTTAAGTTATTGTATCATTATTCATTAGAAATTATCAAGCCAACTAAGGAATCAACATTCTCCCCAGTGATGGCCCAACACTTATTAAGTAAGATAACACTAGGACTCAGTGAGATGTGCTGCGGGCAGAGATGGAGAGGTAGATTGAAGGTGGACAATTAAGAAACATGATCACATAAACATGTACAAAACTGTCCGTGAATAAAAAAATATTCTAAAAAGTTCCCTTCAATTCAAATAAATTAGGGTAATGCCGCACATACTAAGAAGTCGATGTGATGGTTAATACTGGCTGTCAGTTGGCAGGGTCTAGAATAGGTGTCTGGGTAGCAGACAAATCTCTGAGCATGTCAACTGAAGTGGAAAGACCCGTGGTGGCTGTGGGCAGCACCGTTCTACAGGCTGGGGTCCCAGAATGCATGGCAAAAAAACAGAGATGGAGTATTGACAGTCTCACCATCCCACCTGCCTGCCCCTGCTTTCTGACTGTGGATCGTATGTGATCAGGTCCCTCCAGCCCTTGCCACCATGACCTCACTGCCGTGATGGACTTTACCTTTGAACCATGAGCCAAAATAAAATCTTCCTTAAGTTATACCTGACAAGTATTTTAATGTAGAAATGACAAAAAAAAATTACTAGCCTAGAAATATAAACTGAAATAAATGCCTTCTTCCCCAAGTTGCTTTAACCGTTCACCACAGCAGCAGTATCCTAACTCGGTCAAAAGCTGGTACCCGCATAGTGGGGTTCCTGTCCGGACTCTCCTCAGTGATGTTCTGTTATCTGCAAGTATAAGCTGAGACAGACCCTTTCCTCTCCAAGTTGCTTTGGTCATGACGTTTCAATACTGCAATAGAAACTCTACTTAGGACGACAATCAGTAAAGAGGAAGAAGGTCACCAGCACAGTTTCCCAAAGGAGAGACAAAGTGGAAAATGGAAGCTACTACCTGTCAGGTATGGCTGATGGTCAAAAGTGTGACTTTTCCAGCGTTGATGGCTGACACAATGATAGTAACAGTCACACTGCTACAATATCATCACACCATGGGCTCTGACAAGTGTCATCTGATGCTTTCATGGCAAGGAAGGATAAAAGACAATGATGAATCTGTCTGAATTTGATGTCACTCATCAAGAAGTGACTCATAGGTTATTCTAGAGACCACAACACCAAAAATGGTCACCTACGTTAACTTTTTAAAGGTTTTCTATGTCATAGCTATAAAAAGGAAAAGAGAGAGAGAGCACCCATGACCAATCTATAGTGAAACTGTGTTCTGTTGCATTGTAAATAATTGTCTGGCCTACTGGTTTAATAAAAAAAAATGCTGATTAGCTGAAGGCAGACAGGAAGTGTGGGTGGAGCTACCAGACTAAGAAAACTCTGAGAACAGGAAGAGCAGAGCAGAGATGCCCCGTAGATGCCAGAGAAGCCAGCAGATGCAGAGGAAGAAGTTGAAATGCTGTCTGAGAAAAGGTACTGAGCCACATGGCTGAATAGGATAAGAATCATAGGTTAGTTTAAGAGCAAGAGCTAGCTAGCAATATGCCAGAGCCATACGCTGATCAGCATAAAATTAATACAAGTATCTGTGTGTTTTGTGGGACTGCAGGTCTGGATCACAGGCCAGACAGGCCAGGAACTTAATACCACACCAATCATCCAAATGAGAAAAATAATTAACGCAGAAAGGGAAGAATGAAGGCCTGACATAGATCTTAAAAAACAACAACAAAATCCTAAGAACAGATAAATGGGTAAAAGCAGAAAGAACATAAAAATGAATAAATTTCAATGTGGGAAGAGTTAAGAGAAATTTGGAGTTTGAAGATAGGGTGCACCTCAAGTCTCCAGATCTAGACAGTTCACATACCGAGATAGCAAAACTAGGTGCGATCACAAAATAGCCTGAGCAATGTTAGAAAAACCATTGAGAACGGAACTGTTACCAGAAGATGGTGATTGGGTAAAATCGCCATGGACTTAAAAACTGGATTTAGATGACCCACTACAGGTGCACCACATACAAGTCTGAGTAATTCCCAATCCTTTTGGAATGACCTGCTGGGTTTCTGGGTCTGTTTGGAAAGTACAATGGTACAAGATCATTTCGGGAAAATACCTGACAAGCTTTCTGTTGTGTTTTGGCTAAGAATGAAACAAAAAGGGGAGAAAAGGTGAACTGAAGGCAGCAGTTAGGAACCTAACATCTGCCGTGACTGCAAACGTGTGGATCTATGCCAACAAAGAACGAGTTACCTTTTCTATGGTTTTCAACCAACCTTAGGTCTCAGGGCACTTTACACACAACTCTATTACAGCAATTATGACACCACATAATAGTTAGGTAATTGCATGTCTATTATTCCCTGTGGCCTGTGAGCTTCCCAAAGGAATGATTACATTCTAGTCATCTTCTTGCCACAGGGAGCACAAGCCTAGCAGCACGGAGTAGACACTCTGATACATTTATATGTTTTAACTGAACAAAAACTTTGAGGGCATCACATTAATATTTAGAAATTGCCCAAAGGTGAAAGAAATTGCCAATACATTGGGCGATAAAATTTAAAGCATGTCAAAAAAAAAAAAAAAATCAATGGCAAGCTACCACAATAAGCTAGTTCTTATACAATGAAACTGAGTAGAATGTAAGTAATGTCTAGTATTTGAAATTGATTGAAGAACAGAAGGAGGAAAGACCTGACCAATAGCAGCTGGTTGTTTTGAAGGATGCCCAATGTGAGCCCACAGGGTGTCAGGTCATGGACTGTTGGCACTAAGAGAGTCAGCACCGGCAGCGGAAGGTAGCAGCATCTATAAGACTATACGCGGCACTGAATTCTGAGCACTTCAAACAGACCCTCTTTAAAACTGGTCTAGAGGGAACCATGACAGAAAAAAACCAGAAGAGTTATCATGTGAAGCATAGTTAGAAAATGGGAGATGCTTAGGCTTGAAAAAGGTCACTCAAAACGGATAACAGCAAGATGGATATGTTGGTAAGTTAGTATCTAAGGACAATGTATTTGTCAGCATGGTTCTGAAGGCGCATATTTTGTGTCTACTTTGTGCATGGGTCATATGTGCAAGTGTGCACACATATACACACACACACATACACAATACACACACGTGAGTTTCCAGGGCTCTGACTTCTTTAACATGTCAGTATTAACATAATTTTGATATCATAGTACCATGTCAGGAATTTCAAAACAGTATTTTTTTTTTTATTTTGTTTAAGAAGTTTGAGTGACAGCTAATTTAAAATGTATCTTCAGATTATTTTATGGGATTAAATCACTGGAAGGTGTTTGCTACAAGATAACTAAAATAACGTCCCAGGCTCATCTCTGAAGAAGACTGTATATAAGCCACCTGTCTGACAGCTTTTGAGGATGGCTTGTATAGACCACTGTAGCAAGTACACCTATCACCCACTCAGACTCTAGTGGGACCAGAGGATCCAGACCCCTGACATGACTCATAGTAGTCAGACAGCAACACCCAAGGCAGATCAGGGCCATCACTTACTATTGGACTAAATTGTACAAGTACTGTCTTAGTTGGGGCTTAGTTGTGCTAAAAATCCCATGACCACAAACAATTTGAGGAATAAAGAGTGTATTTCAGATTCCAGCTTATCATTTATCATCCAAGGATGTCAGGGCAGGAACTCAAGGGAGAAACACAGCACATAGCACAGGCTATGGATGAGTGCTGGCTTACTGGCTCATTCTTCATGGTTTTCTCCGCCTATAGGACTGAGAGTACCAATGCCCTTAGCAAGCTGGGCCCTCCCACACCTATCACCAGTCAGGACAATGTGCCTCAGGCTTGGCTACAGGTCAGTCTAGTGGGGCAGTTTTCTCAATTGAGGTTTCTTTTTCCAAAAGGATTCTAACTTGCATAACACTGACATAAAAACCAGCCAGCACACGTCTATAAAGCTATCTAAACAATTGAGGATGAACTTCTAAACTCTACAAAAATGCTTCCATTCTGCTGCACAGACTTCTGGGCTAACTTTGTATTCTTTTTAGCATGTTCGCATACAAACATGAATGCATGTGTGCATGTACACAAACACGAAGTGAAGAGTAACCCATATTTCATATGGCATTTAACCACTTGTACCACAAGAGATGTCCATGAATTCTAGGATGAACTCAAACAATGTGTGGAATTCAAAGTGAGCTACAATGTGACTTGGGTTCAGGAAAATATAAGCAAGTCCATGCATCCTGCCTAGATATAAAATACCATCGGTTTTTTTGTGACAAACAACCCAGTGCCATTAATCACATGCACCTGGCAGCCAACAACCCACATTCAAGTTAAAACCATGAAACGGAATCACAGTGTCAAGATTCACACAAACTGATCTTTTAACAGATGGGGGGGGAGGGAGCATACATTAAAAGAAGAATCTGGAGAAAGCGTTACACAATGAAAATGTCTGAGAGAGCTTAAGAACTGGGCAGACAGGAACCTGGGTTTTGAAGTGCACAGGAATTAAAAGTTAAACACAACTCACAGCCTGCTCTAAAATAACGAATACATCATAAAAGAATATTTCTTTTTATAGCCACAGGACCGAGAATCTTGCTGTTTATATCCATCCCAGCATACACATCCACAGTACTGCCAGGACTGTCCCCTCGGACTTGACTGGGAAGCTGGACAGGAGAGACTGTCTGGGTTTCTTTCAGCGCAGCTCCGTTTGTGTCCAGCACTGGCCCAAGAATCAGCTCGTCTTCAGCCACGACACACTGCCTGCCAGTTGCACAGGTCCCAGCATTTTCCTTCTAGCTACAGATATTAAAATGTTTTGTTGTCTTAAAACTTGATTTAGAGCTGCTGAAGACAGATTTTTTCACTTCAAGCTCCCCCAGGTCAGCAAGCTCCAGTAACATTCGAATGGTACAAAGCACTCACTGCATATTAAAAACAAGGATGGAGCCTCAAGGCAACAGACTCTGGAGGAGTCACATAAAGTATTTTCCAGTCCCAAAGAAAATTTCACATGGTCGGCATGTGGGCCAAATGATGCACATGGTGGCCCTGAGCTTGCTCCCCGTGTCCTTCTCTAGTGACCTGCCCCACTGAACTCCCTGACAGAAGCCCCAGTGGTCCTGCCTCTCTGAGGGTTCACTCTGTACTCGCCAGCGCTCCCTTTTTGGGAGCAGAATCAAGCAAGCTGTGAAGTATTTAGAGTTTTCACTGGCTCCTTCTTTAAAATGATGACCTGGCCCTTGTCTTTCTGAGAAAAAGCCACAAGAAAAAAAAAAAAAAGAAGAAGAAGACAGAACCCACTGAAAACCACAAGAAGTGTTAATGGCTACGATGTCACTCAAGGTTACCATTTTATCATTGCAACTTTCTAATTGATAAAAACAGGGTAAGACAGGGGTGCTGACCATAGCATGAGACATAAAGGAACAGAAAAGAAGTAGAGATCTGCCTCAGCCTTCCCAGAGTCATGAACTCACGTACTATTGGCTCCTTTTCCCGTTCAGAGACATACTGTCCGAGATGACAGTATATAAGAGTTACAATTCACAGCAGCCAGAGGAGACTTTCTCCAAAGAACTTGAGTGTGAAGTCAAGGTTTTCTATGAGAGCTCTAAAAGCTGGGATTCAGATTTTTTTTTTTTTTAATCCATCAACCTTGACCAGTAAGAACATTAGAAAATCAGAAGTAGAACATTGAAATGACTAGTATTTAGATAAGACCCTTCTCCTCCCCCTCCCCTACCCCTCCCCCTCCTTGCCTAGCCTGGCAAGCTATGCTGCCTAGAATGGCCTCAAGCTTACAAAGATCCAACTGCCTTTGCCTCCTAAATACTGAGGCTAAAGGCTTGAACCACTACACCTGGTCTAAACAAGAAAGTCTTAAAATCAATTCATGTGTCAGATAATAATAAAATGGAATGCATATGAAAAATATAAAATCAAATACAAAATATACTAGATCAAAATAAAATTTGAAATAATGTTCTATAAAATCAACAATTATTTTGTAATGTTGTAAATTATCTAGCAAAACCTATCATAAAGTTTACTATAAACTAATAAGAATTTTAAGACGGGATCTCAGTAATATTTCAGAAGGTAGAAAAACTAATTGGACAAACTGTTTCCCAAAACACAGTACCCACAGGTTACAATGATAGATCTAGTGACCTCAACATCTATTAACCTAAATTCCTTTAATCACACTGCCAGGGTGTATTCATTTTAACAACATACTGTATGCAAACAGTTCAACTGGAAAAAAAGTTAGAATCCTTAAATTTGGAGAGTACTCAATGCTTCCTACATAAGGCAATATAGAATAGGATTTTCTGTTACCTACTGAGTAAAAAAAAAAAAAAATGCATAACAGAGAAAGAATATGGCCACTCATTTCTAATAAATGCCTTAGTAGATAAAATCCAAGTTCACAGATTATTCCTTCTCATAAATAAATATTTTCTCAACTGCTTTAGGGCTTGATAAGCAGGCCAATGCAGAGAGAGGTACAAATTAACTAAAATAAAGAAACTCTGAATCATTAAGTTATGTATAAAAACTCGTTCAGATGAGAATGAAGAAATCCAGGTGGAGGGGCAGCAATAGTTCTTTGGCATTTTCTTTCTTTTCTCCAGGGATCAGCAGGAAAACATATTTAGCAGCCAGAAAGAGAAAGAAAGCAAAGACTGGGCAGCTTCAGCCAAGAGGGAAGGTGCACGTTCCTTTAGTTCTGGGACAAAGTAGCATCCTTTGACTCCCAGTAAGAGATCAAGGGTTTACTATCAAATACACCAGAGACATAGGAAAGAGCATCAAAGCTCAAAGCATAGAATCATCAACCATCTACAACAGGACAAAAGGTGGCCTGGAACTCTAAGCAGGGCTAGAGAGCACTGTTGAGCATGCCTGACTCCAAACATGAGCATGCTAACAGTAGAGAAGGAGGCCCCCTGCACCTGGAGTCTGGCATTTGCTATGCACACTACTTGAGTAGTAATATGACTGGATTTGGTTCTTTCCTCTCAGCTTGAGTGCTACATATACTCCTGGATCCTTTCAGAGACTAGAAGAAACTCAACGTGAATCCAATGGCATGAAGTTCTTGAGTCCAGTACCATCTTCTTGTTCATTCATTTTATTTCTGCTATGTTATGGCTAAGATCCCCGATGATACCAACACATATGCAATAAACTCTGTGTGTGTGTGTGTGTGTGTGTGTGTGTGTGTGTGTGTGTGTGTGTGTGTGTGTAGATGGGGGGGGGTGAGCTTTTGATTGAACTGTAAGAAAACAGCTGTGTTTACACCAGTTTGGGGCCAGAGAATGACTACATTTCAACTCTGAACTGTCAGAAGCTGCAGCCGCCCTTCCTGCTGAGTTGGATGCTTTCCAGTACTCATGGTCCAAGCCTCCTGCCACTCTTTCATGGATACACACAGAATGAAAAATGACTAGAAAATTTTAGGCCTGTTCAAAGGTATGTCTAAATCGTTTAGCTATTCTGTATATTTCTACACTTAAGACACATCACCTTGGCTTTTAACACTACTACTATGTAAATGAATTTTCATTTATTCAAATTGAGATTACTTGGACACAATTTAAATATTTGCCAAGACAGATTACCACAGACAAGAAGAGTAACAGCATTTAAATATGCCACATCTGAAAAATGTTACCCTATCCATCTGGACAGCCGTAACCTCCGCCTTTCTACAACTTAACGCCCAAGAAAGATACCCTTGCATGTTTACCTTTCTGGATTCTATCCATCTCAATTGACAGAGTCAACCAAATTAATAAAAGAAAAGTTGAATGATTATCTAAGTCTACCTAGGAAGAACATGAAGGGTAATAACTGGAAACAAAACAGAGGTAGCACTCTGCCTCTGGTCCCTAAACTGTGCACTTATTAGTAATATACTCATCTGACCACTGCTCTGCAAACAGCCATCGTCAATTAATTAAGACCAACCTAATGAGATGAACCGAAGTTGCAAGGGGTTGTAAACAACCAAAAGCGGTATTTCACACACAGAAACACACACGCGTACAAAATGGCTTCCAAAGCTACAGTTATTTTCATTGCTATAGAAGCAGAAACTCTCAAATGTAATTTCCCCCCTTCTCAATGATATTTGTTGTTTTCTTGCTACTTTCTCTGAAACTTAGAATCTACCAGTGACAGAATCATCCAAACAGCTTTTGTAACATCAAGGTTGAAAAGAGCATTGTATCATTAGGTTTGGGGTACCTCCATAGTATAAACCACAACTGGGATATGCTGAGAAAGTTCTCACTCTTTATATAATGAGTCTGCCATGCATACTTCTTTTCATTAATTACATGCTGCTGTGCACAGACAGATTAATTCTTGTTTCTTTTATTAGCAATGAGATTTTAAAACACTGCATATTAAATCAACAACCCAAAAACATCTCCATCTTACATTTTAAAGTTTTAGTATGCAGCCCTAATGATTCCACTGTATATAATTATCTAGTAATTGCTCTAGTTCTTTCCTGGTCTTTTCCTTGCTGTATCTATTTTAATTGGAAAGTAATAGGGAGATCCCACCAGAAACATGTGACCAATGATCTTCAACCTGAGATGATTGAAACCATCTTTATTTTAAGGGGCACAGCATGTTTTCCAGAGTTTTATGTGATATGACTGACAACAAAATGTACACATTTCTTGTGTGTATTCATGTGACCCCATCCCCTAAACCCAGACAATAAATGTACCTACCACCTCAAAATGCTATCATCTCTCTAATGACCTCTTTGGACCTCTGCTTCTTCTATGCTTGTCTTCAATCTCTCTATCCATATATCTATATTTATATATAAATTATGTAATTGATATATAAACATATATAAATTTAGCATACAAATTTACCTTATATATCAATACTACTTCATTTTGTCTGCAGTCTTCCACTAGACTTAACTATTTTTAGGATCCATCTATATTGTTGCAGGTAACAATGGCTTATTTATTTTACCAAACAGCATCCTATCATATAGATATAGTAATTTGTCTGTCCACTGATGAGTGTCATTTTGAGCTGCTTCCAGGTTTGTGGCATAGCAAATGAAGTTATTATGAACATTTACATACAAGACTTTGTTTAAAAATGACATTGTGCTTTACTTTCATCTGCGGCCTATTACCGTTTTCTCTCACCTCCATGTTTCTCACTCTTCGAATACTGTGATTATACAGAATTGCTATGTCTTGCCTTTTTAGAAGCTACAGAAGTCACAGCATTTTACAGCTCTACTGGGAATGTGGGAGAAACACCAGTGCTGATTCTCAGTCAGGTCATTTTAACTTTAGGCAGATAGTGCCACAGTTGCTGTGCTTTAAACACGTATCTCCATCACTAGACGCCACCCATTTTTGTAAGGAAACATATAGATGGAGTATACACATCCCTGCATCCATTCTTAAATGATATTTTAGTGTTTAATTTTACTTGTTATTTTTAAGATCTGGATCCAAGTCCTTTACACAGACTTGAAATTAATGCTTTTTCTTTAGTTATGGCTTGTCTTTTGTTCTCTTTCAAAGTGCAGAAGTAAGGAAGACTGTAAGAAATTTTATCCCAATCCAAAGCCACAAAGATTTGTTTTCTAGTGGGTTTTATGGTTTTTTTGTTTTTGTTTTTTTTTTAGTTTAAAATTGAACAGTAAAGCAACATAAATTTAAATTTTGTCCATTATACATGGTCGGAGTACTTTGAAAATTTGTTTTGTGTGTTTTTTCCTTGTCTAATTTGTTTAATGGATTTCAGTTAGAAAGCATAAATATGGTAATTAGTATAAAATTATGTATATTTCAAAACAACATCTGAAACACGGAGGTATCAGTACCAGAAATCATACATAAACCCCTTTCCTTTTTCAGTCAACACTGGATTGGCAGCCGCCAAAATGAATGATCAATACCCATCCCAATACAAGACCAGCGTATTGGCAAAGTGGTCCAGGTATAAAGGGAGAAATATGTCAGCTACACTAAATGGACAAAGCAAGATAAAGCTAATGGTGCAACTGTCCTTGTGGGCATCCATCCCAGAATGGTAGCTATTACCAGGCTGAAGCTGGACAAAGACCACCAGACAGACCACCAGACAGACAGACAGACAGACAGACAGACAGACTGAATGAATGAATGAATGAATGAATGAATGAATGAATGAATGAATACTGAGAAGGAAAACCAAGTTTTGACAACTAAAAAAGGAGAAGGGCAAATACAAGGAAGAAACGATTGAGAAGGTGCACGAGTAGAGAAACCTCACACAGAATGTTCAGTAAAGACTGCCTAAGTCAAGAAAATAAATACAAATACATAATTATCAATTAGACCAAGTCTATTAACTTGCTACTCAAATCCTTTGATGTTTTCCATTTGTGACTGGCTGTCTTTGGAAGGAACCAGGCTAAATTCCTCTCCTAATTACAAATCTATTTGTTCTTCTTCTTCTTTAACATTCCCTAGTTTTGGCTTTCAGAACTAAGTAGCTGAGTATTTTAAAAGTTTGTGCTTATTTACCTGTCTTAGTGTAGTGGAATGAAATAATTTTAGTTTACTCAATAATTTATGTTCTAGTTCTTCTGAAGTAACATTACTTTAAGTACATTTTTTTTCAATAGAATTTTTAGGATAACATTTAGACACTTTTATTTTTATCTTACCATATATCTTGTTGAACTGTCTTATAAAAGGTGTTATGTTATTTTTAATGGCATTTTAAAAGAAACTTAAGCTATTTAAATATAAATTAATGTATTTATATAGACATATATATATATACACGTATACTATCTTAGCTTTAGCTGGTTTTCTTTCTTGAATATTTTCCTGAACTTATTATGTTTTCTTTATATTTCCTTTCTTAAAATTTGTATTCGTAGGAGCTGAAGGGAAGGCTCAGTAGTTAAAAGCACTTGATGCTCTTGCAGAAGACACAGGGTTGGTTCCCAGAACCCAGATGGTGGGTCACAAGCATCAGTAATTCCAGTTCCGGGAGATCTGATACCTTCTGACTTCCACAGACAGTAATAATGCACACGGTACATAAGCATTGATGAATGGAAAAAAAAAACTTATATACATAAAGTAAACCTAATAAAAATACTTTAAAAAAATCTATTCTTTAAAAAAAAGTTTACTTGTTTCTGGGGGAATTCTGTCCATTGTCTAAGTTTATTATATGCGTTGAACAAACAGCCTTTTGAACTATTTTTAAAATCCATTTATAAATACATCACCTAATTTTTAACATTGCCATGTATATCCTTGAGTAAACTTCAAATTTTCTTTTGTTAATTATAGTCTGTATTGTATTATAAGAATATAATAGATTTTATGCTTCTTTCACTTTATCTGGCCTAACTTCATCCACGTTGACATGTAACACATAAAATATAAATATGTGTGTGTGTATGTGTGCTGTCATAATTATTCATTTACTTGTATCCATCCCTGGCACTAAGAACACAAATCTGAATATTCATTATATGCATCCTTCTTCTATTGCTACTCCCCATAGCTCCTTTCCTTCCTCAAACCTTCAAAGTGTCCCTTCTGTGTGGCATTCTGAGGGGATTCTCTAGCTCAATCTTTAGCTCCAGTAACTTACATGTAAGTTGTGTCAACATTTTCATTTAAAAATTTAAATTCCTAAGTTCTGAGGTTCATTCTTTCTAATGAGTGCAAAGCCTTTCCTCCGCTCTCTGAATGTCTACTGATTGCTCTATTATTTCCAGGCCCTCGATATATCCTTTTCCCATTTTTGGGTGGGTATCTTTCCTTTATGGCGCTGCCTTTGTTCATGTTGCGGTGTGTGGTGTGTCATAATTACATGCTCATCTTTGTTTTAGAATTTCTGTCTGCCAGCTCTTTCGTTTACCACTGTCTGTTTTCAGTGATTAATGGGGACAGACAAGTGGCTTGTCTCCTGTGTGTGTGGGCTTTCTAACCCACCTGGCAGTCAGGACATATTGAGACACTGCCCTACCTTTCTGGGTCTAGCACCCACATTCAAGCATTTAGTTTGTGGGTAAACACAGCTGCTATCCACCATTTAGTGCAAGGAGAAAAGAAAAATGAAGGCACAGCTCCAAATGCGGAGTTCCAATTAATAAGTCCAATGAGCTCTTTGATTAATAATCCTGATGAATTCCACTTCTATTTCATGTTTCCATTGTCTGGAGCTTGAGCTTTGTCTTGTGCTCCTTTCTTTGTTATAGATTTAAATCCATCCTGGTTATAAATTTCATTTCCCATTGTTTGGTAGCTCTCTCTCTCTCTCTCTCTCTCTCTCTCTCTCTCTCTCTCTCTCTCTCTCTCTCTCACACACACACACACACACACACACACACAACCACGTGTTTGGGAAAGGAAGAAAAAAATCTCAGATTTTCAATTTTTAATTACATAAGTTTCTTAAATGTATATATTAAAATTCATAGCTAACCTTATATAACAAAACTGTTCACACTCAACTCTCTTACAGCCAAAATATTGGTAACGTCAAGATTTAAGTGACCACACATCTTCAATAGAGTATGCTTACCATACTTTAGACTTCAGGAAATTAAAAATCAGTAAGTATATGATGCCACCAATAGCGACAACCATCTGTTTTATTCAGCATTGCATATGTCAGAGCCTCAATTTAGTTTGGTGAGTACTTTATCATTAAAAGCATATTACTTCTTCTTCAGTTGCCAAGATGCCAATACAATTATAAGAACCTATGAAGTCTGTGCGCTTCCACAATCATTATGAGCAATGCCTCTCTCCCAAGAAAACAACGAATAAGCTGAAGGATGACATGACTGTATGCATGTGAACACATGTATGAACATAAATCTGTGTGTCAGGAACTGTATTCTTGAATTAACATAAATACTAGCAAAGGGCCTATCATTACTCTAGTATTTTGATCGATTAATAATTTAACAAAGTACCCTCTACCTCAAAACCGCTGATATTGTTACAATGTGTTTCTCAATGCTTTAAAAGTCTCCTATTTTACCCCATCCATAAAGCAAACTTATTGTTCCCCCCATGGCTTTGTTCTCAGATGCTTTGGTCTGCATTATTTTCCTTTCTGAAATCTCCTTTGTTGCACCTTACCCTAGACTTCATCCTGTACTCATTACAGTTATAGGAGATAGCATATGAAGTGTGTGTGTGTTTATCTCCTGCTCACAGAACACAAAAATATCTAATTATCTGTGTATCTAACAAGAAACCGAGATGGAGAAAGGAGGAAAAGCACCCAGTGCTGTACAGCTACCACAGTAGCTCAGGGTGGCCTCTAAATCCACAACAGGCAGGCAAGGCAGACACTGTGCGTTTCGAGGTCAAATGCAAGGGTTGTGTTAGACTCCAACAGGAGAACAGCAGCATCAGCTATCAGCATGGAAAAGAAAACTGCTCTGGAAAAGCTAAGGGCCCTGCCCAATGTCCCATGGCTTGTTTTGTAGAGAAAAGGGCTGGTCACTTGACTTGAAGTACTGTTTCTGCAACACCACACTGAAACCAAATACACAATGAAAATTGGTTGTTATTACGGTAACTCCCGGGAGAGACACTAATACCTACTCCCTTGTGAGAGACAAGAAGCTAAGCTGAGGACACAAGACAAACGCTCTGAGGGGATGGGTGGTAGAGCTCAAAGTGTAGAATGACCCATTCCTCCCAAAGGAGGAAACGGTGCAACCTTCAGAAGCACATGAAAACTCTGTTGCCAGGGGTCAAAAGGCCAGGAAACGAGTTTCTAGAATAATCTTTATGTACACAGTCTTCGAAGTGGACTGTTCCGTACTACATTGGACTATAACCAAAAAGATAGATTTTTAAAATTTCCTAGGGCACTCCTCCAGGAGAAAAGAAAAATTAAGGTCAGGTCTACATGAGCCAGTAATAGACTTCTGGGCCTCTAGATTCATTTATTTGGCTCTGCTGACTGTTTGGCTCAGCATTCCCTTAGCAAGTGTAAAAAACGCTCAAACACCACCACCCTGGGATCCTGTTCAACCAATTCAGATAGTTGTGGCCTTTTAACTCCCATCCAAGTGACTTGGCTTTATACCAACATCATTTCCCCTAGTATAGCCCAAGCTTAAGTGATAGAGTACATGGCCCAGGGAGCCAGGAGTCAACTGGCTATTCCTGGTCAAAAAGGCCTGGTTATTTTCTTAGCTAAGGAAACAATGCTCTATCAAGAAGCTTCAATCATTCCATACCACATATTACAGTAGACCCACAACCATGAGAAGAGAGTTAGTAAGGACACCACTGTCCATTCTTAGAGCATCTTTCCCAAGGAGCTTTATGCAATTTAATTTTCTCTCTTCCAGCCCAATCCCTCGGGAAATAAACTTGGGGTGATTTATTGAAGCTTGCATTTTACAGATAGCAAAACACAGCAGGAGGCTCAGACATAAAGTGGCCGGGTATCTTGAGAGAACACTCCTCGCTAAGCGACATTTCTTCCTTACAACTCTGTAACAGATGTAGAACATTCACATTTTTCTTGGGTATAGCTGCCTATAGTTTCCTCAATTGGATGATTCCACAGTATTCTGTGGACATGGTCCTATCTGGCCTCCTCTGCTATCACCTTGCTTTGCCTTGTATGTAGTTCCTCGTCCCTCTTGCCCACACACCCATTTCCGCAAATGTCTACAACATTTTCAAATGGCATGCCGCTCTGATGTCAGCAAGAAATTCTAGTGGCCCCACCTATCTCTTGGGCCACAACAACCTCTACACATCTATCTGACCATTTTCTTTCTCTTTCAAGTGCAAAATCAACTCTTTGGCTTCACTGTCTTACTCCTCTAGAATCTCGATAAGCATGTCCCAGGCCTTCCTCCCACCCCCATAAGATGTGCGGCAAAACCACAAAAACAATGCATAATAAACATAAAGAAAAAAGTGTGCAGGGAGAGAGCCATACTTCCTTCTAAAGTAACTTTCAGCAGAAAGACACAAATAAGGCTTTTTGTTTATTTATTTCGGGTGAAGGATACCAAATAGCCTGGATACAAAGGCAGAAATTAAAAGAAACAGGCAGCTGTATTTCCTGGGTTGCCTGTCAAGAAGTTTGCCCAGGATAGTTTCTGAAGAAATTAATAAATGCAAATAAGCTGGACAGAGAAATAGCACCGTGAGCTAGCTAGCCCAATAGCCAACAGCACCTTTCCCTGTGAGGAGGCAGCTCCTGCAGGCAAACAAGGAAAAGGACACAGTCAACATCTGTTTCTTATAACAGCTGGCTGCTGAAAGATGCAGGCTTAAAAAAATGGCTGAGCTGACAATCCTCAAAAATTCTTCAGTCACAACTGCATGCACTAAGAAGCTGGTCACTACATACAACTTGTACTATCCGCAGCAACTTGCTGCCTGCTTTTCTTTACAGGGTAGAGAACCAAACAAACAAACAAACAAACAGAACCTTCATTGATTTTTTTTCCCATTTGATTGACATCTATCAGCCATGAATAGTGAGTGCGGTATAAGAGACAGCTAACTGCCTGTCAGCTTTCCTCTGCCTTTCTGAATGTCATCTATGAAGACAAGACTGCTGGGATGGTGGTCAGAGGAGGATAGAAACACAATTCAGATAAAATATGCTATAATATTAGAGGAGGGAAAATCATTCATGGTTCCAGAATTCAGTTAGGGGACATTATTGTATCTGGATCTTTATCAGTAAATAAAAAAAAATCTAAGCTTGCTAAGAAATCAAATTTTCACCTCTGTATTCTAACAATTCCTTTATGAAATGTCTACATTAGGAAAAGACCATCCATGAATACAGAAGATTCTGTAGACTTAAACTTGCAAGTATCTGAAATGAAAATACTATCAGAGCTGTGATGTCAGTGCAGTATAGGTGATGCTTCCGACTTGACTAAGGACGGAAGCGTCACTTACCTGGGCAATGTGTCTGAATTACATGAACCAAACAGAGAACAAACAGGAGGCAAAGACAGACCAGAGAGTCTTCAGGTAGAACAAGAACAGAGAAGTAAAGGTGCTGAGGTTGAGAGAGAGAAACAGAGCACTGAATACTAGCTCACGGGGGGAGCAGGGGGGGAGTGGGGGGGGAGCGGGGGGGGGCCTCAGTCCAGAGGAGTGACTGTGCGGAAGGAGAGAGCATGCGTCCTTCCTAGCAGCCTTTTGATTTGTACAAGTATATTGGAGGGGAGAGGAGCAGGATGAGGGAGGAGGAGGACGAGGAGGAGGAAGGGCACGATGGAGGGGATAGGGTAGGATAAGAAAGGCAAAGCCAAGTCAGTATGAAATTTGTTCATTAAAGAGATCATGAAAAAAAGAGTTCATTGGAAGTTGAATTTTTGTTTGTTTTAATTTGTGGGTGAGCCTGAGAGTGGGGTGGGGAGGGCTAGGGGGGTGTAGAATAGTGAGAGGATAATTTTAATGAACACAAATCTTGCATAACATTAGCTGCAGACAAGCTAGAGCATCATCTAATTTAGCCTTCACAATGGAACTTGACATAGAAACTCTTGTGCCCACATTTCACAGACAAGAAAATACTAAGGAACACGGATGGGCCCAGAATCAAACCCAGTGAGTGCGTCTAGAAACTAGTCACTAGAAGAGAAAACTCACTGAAAGAATAATCTACCTGTCCATCCAGAATCCCTGCTAGGTATCCTGTGACACATTCAGAAAAGTAAAAGCAAGAGGGCGCACAGGCCTGCAAACCCCAGCACACAGAGGCTAAGGCCGGAGGACTGTAAGGTCAAAGCCAGACTGGCTGTAAGTGAGACTGTATCTCTAAGAGATAAGCAGGTCAATGAAGTCGAACTGAGAGAGGGGAATTTTACACTAATTCCAGTGAAAACTCCGGAGAGAAAGAATGCACCGGTAAAAGTAACCCCGTGAGAATAGCAAAAACCCATACTGGGGTCAGAGTCAACACTTGCTTTGGATAGGCAGGATCAGGAAAGCATTAATCCAGCCATTTCCTCTAGTCCTGTAGAAACTGATACTTGCTTTTAAAGAAGTAAGGAAGGATACAAGGGACTCCCCTGTGTCCTCAATTACACAATGCTGTCTTGCTAACTACAGTCACCATAGCTCCCTAGAAAGGAGCCTAGAGAATAATATGTATTCTGGAAATATTTGCTGAATGACTAAATTAGAAAAAAGAAGCCTTTGTGAGAAGGTTCTAACTAGACTGGACATGGATGCAGAATAAAGATAATGGTGAAAACGGCCACAATACTGAGACACTATCTCATTCAAGTTTTTAAGGTGAGGGCATGGTATTTGTGTTTTGTCAAGAATGTAATGCTAAGGAAAAATATCAACACATGTAGACTTTCAGCAGCAGGGATAGTAATGATAAAGACAGAAGATGATGTGTGGAAACACTTTCTCTTGTGTATGCACGTGCAAAATACTCTGTATGTCCTGCACCCTGCATAAACATACATGCACCCATGAACTCCCATCTCCTTCTCACAGGCCCTTCATCGACTGTAGCCTCTGTATCTGTCTGTGCCTCACTGCATGTGAGATGACCACAGTACCGACTCTCCATGAACTCTCAATGAGAAGTGAAAATGACTGAGAGGGAGAACAGGAAGGGAGAAACAGAAGAAGAAAGTCTAGAGTACTGATTTTACATAAAGATGGGCACAGCCACCCACTGTTGTTCTGCTGGACAGACCTGCTACACTCCTCAAACATGTATGATTATGGTCATAAATTACTGATGCTGGCTTCAGACAGCTTTGGTCAGAGCACTGGACGGCAGTTACTACAGAGACTCATAACTGGTCAAAGCACTCTAAATAGATGACTAGTCAACACTCAGTACTCACTATAGGAGACTTTTTACCATCCCATCCAAGGTTCATGCAAGGGAAGTGAAATGAATACACACACTACAGAGCCTCTGGGGTGTAGAACACTGTTTTCTGGGCATAAATGATCCTTGAATTTGTGAACTTACAGCATCTGTGACTGTCTAAACCATGTACCCTCATGGGTGGAGAGTGGTTCCCAAGCCCAGCCCTCCCTAAGAATCTACTGATAGTTCATAGTTGCTGTGGAAGCAAGGAGACATTTTCTTCAGTGATGTAGCCACTGAGAAGATGCCAAAGCTCGTCTAAATGTCCCCATATCCAAGGCTCATGTAAGTAACCTGAACTCGCTGGAGAGAGAGAGAGAGAGGAGAGAAGAAGAAGGAGGAGGAGGAAGAGGAGGTGGAAGGAGAGGAGAGGGAGGAGGGGGAGGAAGAAGAGGAGGAGGAAGAGGGAAGGGGAAAAATCAACAAAAACATGAAGGGCAGAAGGGACAGTAGGGTAATTATTACCACAATATTTTAGAGATGTATATAAATGTCACAATGAAATCCACTATGATGTACAACTAATATATGTTAATAAAACCAGAGGCACAAGCAGTGCTTCCTAGAAGGAGTGTCAGGTGAGTTGTAAAGGGGCTATTACGCACAGTAAAACCTGATCTGGTCCATCACAGTGCCAGGATCTACTGCTGTCTTATGTCATTATTTCTTCGTGACTTTGCTATGACCCCGTTCATTTCCCTATTTTCCAAGTTTTTGTTAATGTTCTCCAGGTATATTCAGGGTTACTCCATCACCAAACCTACAGGGCTGTTCTTAGACTTACACTTAGTCATATTCTCAGCCCTAGACACTCTGTGGTGGAATGGCTGTGTAAACTAGGAGAAAATACTATGTAGGAAGGAATTGATGTGGATGAGAATCACAAAACAGATATGAACAAAAGCAGCACTCTATATCCATATATATATATGATAAATATATGATATATTCGTGTATATACAAAGCGTGGATCGGTTATTGAAACAGTTTGCTATTAAGATGACCTGAGGTGACTGCCATTAAACTTAGCTCCATCAATCATTGTTATTTCATCTCATGCCATTTCTCCTTACTAAATAAGGAAGACAATAGTTCACGTCTTTTTCATTTTAAAACAGTAAGACATTTAACTTAAGGTTGGGAAGAGGAATGATTAAAAGCCTTGGAATTTTCTGAAAGGGTAGAGGAAGGTTCTGCAGGTTGGTGGGGAACAGGGCCTGCAAATCTCCTGAGTTAACCCAGGATGAAGACAACAGCCCGTGTCTTCCTCATCATACTTCACTTTGCTCTTAGTTCTCAGCTGCCTATCTTTATCAGGTACCTTCTTGAGTGTCTTCTTCGAATTTAGCATTTTCCATGCACTGACAAACTGACTGACTCTATCTCTGAGTAACCAAGCACTGGTGAATGCAGGTCACCAGCTATCCTATAGAAGTCCGACTCTTTCCGCCTGAGACTGGGAATGCTTGGTCAAACAGTATCCAGGCAACTTGATTTCACTAAGAATTCTCCCTAAATGCCCAGCACCTTGCATTGAGATGACTCCCTTGATATCTAGAATATGCTCTAAAACCCAGGAAAGCTGCATTTTCTCTTTATGTGCTAGCCCAGCTTTTCACATGCTCCTTCCAGAGTCAGACACAACAGAATACTCTACTCCTCCCTGAATTTCAATAAATAAACAAGTGGGTGACCCACAAAAATCAACCCCCTCTGCTGCCTGCCTCTAAGGCTGTGAAATGGAGTAAACAAACTTAACTACTTTTTTTACAATGGAAATGAGGCTGTAAAATTGAAGGAGAAAGAATAATCTATGGTTGGACCAGAAACTTGTGCTTCCACACAGGTACATGCATAAGCCCAAGTATCATTAGCCTGGAACTAGTCTACTGCTCCATGGCCAACGCTCTCTCTGTCTTTTAGCTATGTTATTCATCCTCCTAACAGAAAGATAAGTTAAAATATGAAACCAAACCCTATGGGGTCCTCTCCATTGTAATTTTCATATCATCAATTGTCAGAGCACGGTTTTCTTATAAGTGAAAATAAACCGCCTGGAGAAAAACATACTCTTCTCCTACATAACCCTAGTTTTCCAGTTTCATCTGTCACTGAATTCAATTTCAATGGCATACAGTTAACTTCAAGCATTAATTTTTCTTAACTGTTTAGGAACATTCACTATTTCACCCAAATAAACATCTTATACAATAAATACCTTGCCAATTCACAATAGTTTCTTATATCTGATGAATGCTCAATAAAAGGTTTTTTCTTTTAAATCTAGCTTAATAATTAAAACCAAGAGAATTTTCAAACCATACTGTTAGATTCTACTGATTTTTATATTAGGATCTCTCACTGCAAAATGTCTACAAATAATATTTTCACTGGGAGAGTAGCTAGCAGAAACCACAGCATGATTAAAATAATCTATTAGAAAGCAGTTTCAGAATGTTTTACACAGAAGTTATTTCAAAGATGTTCGTGTTTTACTGCTTGCCAGCTTTCTAGCTAAGATCAACATTCATGTTCCTGGGATTTTATTGTCAAATAGTAACAGCAAGATCTTAAGAGAAACCCGTAACTGCTCAATCACAGATGCTTCTCAATATCAATGCTGTTAAAGTTCCTGTTAGCTATCACGCTGATGGACACCTGGAAAGGTCAGCCAACACTTTATTGCACAATATAAGAAGGCATCAGACACTAACAAGATGGCATGAAGCTGAGTGCTTCCATTTCACAGCACTAAAAATAAGTCACAATTAGGAATGACCTTGACGGAGAAGGAGAAAAAAAACCAACAAAGAGCCGGGCGAGGTCACCATCACACAGTGATTAAGAAGACAGAGGAGGACTTTCTAAGTCACTAAACTCACCGATATTATACTGAACTCTGGCACTCGGCATTTTCTTGTGCCGTTAAGAGAATTTAGTAGGTTCACTGAATTGACTGATTTCTTTGTTAATCTATTTGCATGGGTTAAGACCCTGACTGACATAAAACACAACCCAAAAAATGCCAGACAGAGAGTGCAATGAAAGACTGACTGATGTATGCTTTGGGGTACAGCCTATCCAATAAATGTGCCTGGACAGCAAAGAACCCATTGGCAAAGATTTATTATCGGAACAAATAGATTCTAAAAAGGCTGAATACAATCGAACCTGCAGTAGAAATTCACACTTGAATACAATTTTTTTGGCCTTATGTAGCTCATTTTTTATTTACTTTTAAGACTCTTTTCATGTTTCCTTCTAGAATAATTAACAAATAAAAGCAGTGATATAGCACAGCAGTTGCCTTTAGTGTGTAGTTCTTTGAGTCACAGAAAAGAAAGCAAAGTTTATATTACAACTCTGAGATAACTACTAATCCATATGTAAAGGGACAAGAGTATTACTATAAAATATATCATTAAGAAAAAAATAAAAATCAATCACCTAGAATAAATGATCACATTTTAATCACATGTAACACATGAATAGCAAACTTATAAAGACAAGGGCGGATGTAGAGAAGACTATAAAAGTTATACCTCCGAGTTCTTTTACATTCAAGATGGCATTCTGGAATGGCACTGCCTTTATACTAAAACCTAAAATTAGAAAACAGAGAGAGAAGAATTAGCAACTCGACTTTTACATTGAAACACTTAAGATGGTCAGATTCTGTGGGGAAAACTACAGCCTGCTCTCATAGCTGTTATTTATACCAGAAACACTATTTCCAAGATAAAATACCCTGCTATTATTTTCTATTATTCTGAAACACCACTGAACGTTACAGCCAAATATATCCTTGTCCCTTCAAAATATTGCCCTATTCCTTAGCATAAAACAATGATCATTTATAAGACAGACAGCTAGGAAAAAATGAGAATTTTTCAAAGAAAATATTGAGTCTATTAGAGCCTATGGATCTAGTTAATATATTATACTTTTTTCTCATATATAGCCCAAGAACTAGTGATTAAAACACTTAAACAGAAACTATATTATATTTGAATTTTCTTGTGTTTGTTAGTATTTCCGTTAAGGACACAATAATATACACCTATATTTTTCTTTAAAAGTAAAATTATAAATAATTATTTAAACACAAATAATTTTACAAAGAATGCCATAAAACACTGATAATGTTCAGAGAATATAGTTCTGCAACTAACAATATACTTAGGGCTTAACTACTCATAGTGAAGGCAATCAATTTAGTTGGAACACATAAGAATGTAAATGTCTATGTGTATGCAGACACATACATGCACACACACACACACATGTACAAAGACAAACACTGGATACTTCTGATAGAAGTCACAAGAAACCAGACAAGCAATGACCCGAGAGAGAATGGGGAACTTGGAAGCCTGAAGCAGACTCTTTTATTCCAACTGAGTACATTTGCCATATATCCATTTCTTTTCTTTTTTCTTTTCTTTCTTTCCTTCCTTCCTTTCTTTCTCTTAATTGAAACTCCTAGTAATTTTTTAAAGCTAATTTTTCAGTAGTTTCAGGGTATGGTTTTAACTTGAACAGTCACAAAGAAATTTCTATTTTCCCACAAAATTACCAATAAAAAAAGAGAAGCATACAAATGCTTTTCCCTTAGCATGTTATGATTGGTGTGGTGGGGTGAAAAGCTCTAACAGGTATACTGTAGGCTAAGAACAATTACACGGTATCGCTTTGCCTTATAAAAAGAATGTATCCTTTTATCCTGGCCTGTCTTTTTATGACTTCTCTCCACATTCTTGCAGCAGTTTGATAAGCTATAAATTATATTCCAATTACTGTTATTACCATTATTATCTCCCCTCAGAAGCAAGCATATCTCCCAGGCACATCAACAAGACACAGCTCAACAAGTACAATAAGATGAGGTATGCATGTACCACCAACCACATCAAGGCTGGACCAGGCAATCCAGTAGGAAGAAAAGGTCCCTCAGGCAGGCAAAAGAATCAGAAACAGCTC
The DNA here is from genome assembly GCA_033318265.1 of Phyllotis vaccarum. Lineage (NCBI taxonomy): Eukaryota > Metazoa > Chordata > Mammalia > Rodentia > Cricetidae > Phyllotis > Phyllotis vaccarum. Next base: position 46,432,938 of record JARWLC010000012.1, on the reverse strand, counting down.
CTCTTCCCTCTGTTAGAAATCTCACAAGAACACCAAGCTTCTCAGCTATACCATATATACAGAGGACCTAGATCAGACCCCTACAGGCTCTCTGATCTCTGCAAGCCCCCAGGAGTCCCAGTAAATGGATTCTATGTGCTGTGTTCTCATGGTGTCACTGACCCCTCTGGTTCCTTCAATTTTCCCCCTTTGTGGAAGAACTCCCTGAGCTCCACCTAATGCTTGGCTGTGGGACTCTGCATCTGCTCCCATCAGTTGCTGGATGAAGTCTCTGGTCTCCTTGATGAGCATTCTGCTGGGCTCTGGTCCCAGAACACTCTGCAGGCAGGGCAAATTGTAGGTCAAAGGTTTCGTGGCTGAATTGGTGTCCTAATCCCTCCACTTGAGGCCTTGCCTGGTTACAGAAGATGGTCAGTTCAGGCTCTGTGTTCCCTGTTATTGAGAGTCTTTGTTAGGGTGACTCTCATAGGTTCCATGGAGTATCTGCTACACTGGGTCTCTATCCCGGCCTCCCCAATGATCCCCAATTCCATTTGTTTCTCTCAGTATCTCTATTATTTGATCCCTCTTGTTCCCAATCCGACCTCCTCCAGTCCACTGGTGAAATGTTCCCAGGAAGATCCTCGCAACTTCTCTTCTTGTTACTGAGCTTCTCTGGGTCTGTGGTTAAAGCTGATATCCACATATAAGTGAGCACACACCATGTTTGCTTTCAGAATCTAGGTTACCTCACTCAGAATTATTTTTCTCATGTTCCATCCATTTGCCAGCAAATTTCATGATGTTATTGCTTTAACAGCTGAGTAATACTTCACTGTGTAAATGAACCACATTTTCTTTATCCATTCTTTGGTTGAGGGGCATCTACATTGTTTCCAGGTTCTGACTATTAGAAATAAAGCTTCTAGGAACATAGTTGAGCAAGTGTCTTTGTAATAGGATGAAGAGTCCTTTAAGGATATGCCAAGGAGTGGTACAGCTGTATTTAGAAGTAGATTGATTCCCAATTTTTTGAGATACTACCGTATTGATTTCCAAAGTGGATGTACCAGTCTGCATTCCCACCAATGAAGGAGTGTTCCCCTTATTCCACATCCTCATCAACATGAGCGGTCAATTGTGTTTTTTGGTTTTAGTATTCTTATACTCCATTTTTAGGGCAGCACTTAATGATAGTTGAAGAACAGACTTTGGAATCTGACAGAACTAGACTTTCTGTTCCAGCTCTTCCAGTGTGGGCGAACTAACCTTAGCTTTCTCATTTGTAAACTGGGAATGACAGCATCTACATCACAGCCTTATTATGGGAAAGGAGTATATAGGTACGAGATCTATTATAGGCTAAAGATACAGAAAGTCCCTGGGTCTTTATAAAATGGGGAGGAAGGAGTTAGGAGAGAAGAAGGAGAGGGAGAAAGAGAGAGAGAGACAGGGAGAGAGGGAGGCATGCTCCTGTGCTGAAATGTTGGTATGTATCTGGACCTGCAGCAAAGCCTCTCCAGGTGTCTGGCCTCTGGGAAATCAGAACAGTCAATGCCAATCACAATACTCCTACGGGCACTGAAATTCCCCTGCAGGAGACTTGGATGCTTGGATGTATCTACCCACCTCACATGGATATTCTATGGATTACATGGCAATGATTGCAAAATCCTGGAAACAAAGGCCCCTGCAGATGCTAAGCAGTCTATTAGTGTTTATGTTCAAGACAACTCTCACAAATGGATGTTACAGAGAAGTGGGCCAGATCCAAAATTTGAAAAAGAAAGTTATGGAGCACACTAGTGATGTTTAATTGCTTTGATTCTTGATAGTTGAAAACAGGCAGAGACTCAAAAGAAAAGTAATATCCTTCTAAAAATAGCCACAACCATATGCAAAATGCAACTTTAGACATGTATTAATCTAACAGGCAGGTAATGTCACTGTTACTACCTTTAACTCTTTGCAGATCCTTCATAATAAACTAACTACAAAAATATTAACTGCTCATGGTAAGTAAAATAACCAAGTAATCTTGTTTATAGGCACATAAATGTTTCTGCAGAATACTCATAAATGCTTTTTCCCCAGAATGAACACATGTAGCTAGATTTATGCATTTATGGTCTCCCTACTAAAGTCTCCATATCATTCCTCAGTTCAGCTATGGTAATTGCTGCTCAGAAAACAAAGTCTAGATCATTAATGCAAAAAACCAAGAAAATGAAATTTTCATGGAAGAGGAACAGTATTTCTCTATCACGGTTATTCAAAATATTTGCAAAAACTAAACAGAAGGACTAAAAGGATAAAGCAATATTTTCAGTTCACAGCTGTCCAACCAAGAAGAAAAGAAAAACCATGTTATTTCTGTTTAGGAGGGTTGGATGAGTTAAAGAGTTAATAAGATTAGTAGAGTCAAAAAAATAAAAAATAAAAGTCAAACCATCAAAAACTGTCCAAGGATTGCTTTAAGAAATAAAAGCATAAGCTACAGATCATAAAAGTCTAGATTCAAACCTTGGCGAACACCCATTACTAGTTGTTCAGTTTTACCAGGGAAGCTTTTTCCTATTTTTAAAAAATATATGTTCCTCCAGATTCCAGTGTTGTAAAGGATGTTTATCCAATAGCTAGTTTACCTGTTGTATCATCCCAAATGGTACATCACTGTCCCCAGAAGAAAGTGAAGCTAAGTGCTACATGGAATACTTGAACCTAGGTCTTGCTGCCAGAGCCGGATAGTGTCTACTCCTGCAGACACAAGTGAGCAGCCAGATTCACACTGATGTGTTTACTACTGAGCTAGAGATGCTGGCTCTGACTGGGCAATATGTGTGACTAATAAACCCATACATTAAATTTCCTCTGTATCTATTAATAATTTAATATGAGCAACCCAAATACTTTTTTTCAAGGCTAAACAATATTTTTTTTCTTTTTACTGGAACAAAAGTAATATCATGAGTTTAGAAAGCCCCTCTTGCTAGACATTATTAATAACACCTGGAACTTGGGAACGAAGCAGCAACTTCCAACTGCCTGCACCCTGACAGCATGAAAACCTCCTGCTTCTTCAAACTCTGAGTGCTTCTCTAGGAGTCTGTGCTGATGTGACAAGACATTCCCTCCCAGTGCTCATACCCACCAGCCATAGTTTCATATGGCCTTGGCCTTGAGTAAACTACAGAATGAGCAGACTAGGTTAGCTCTTTAAGATTCCCCCTAAAATAAAGATTCCATTATTTATATTTAGAAGAAGTAACAGTAACCCCCGAGTCAAGTCTTAATCACCTCTAGTGTTTGGCTGAAGATCTCAAGGGTAGGTCTCCCTGGGCACCACTCAAATAGCAGGATGGCCAAAGCCTACGCTGCCCTCTCATTTTTTCCTGGCATATCTAAGCTGCATTAGCAAGACTGAAACCTCCCTGAAGATTTAACCCCACAAATTTTAACAAATATATGACTTGGTAATTCTTTGGGGAAATAATTGTTTGCTTAGCCTCTCAGTCAATGTTTTGCAATTGCTAAATCTAACAAAATCTGTAATACAGGGGAGATGAAAACTAGTTTGGGGAGAAAGGTCAGTCTATTTTTATTCATCATGTGTTACACATAAATGTTTTACTTGGGCCAACACCCCAGATCCTCACCTTCCCCCGCTTTCCCCAAGCCTACACAAACGTACTCGTATACTTGATGTGTGCTTCTGGAATTCCTGAGTCCCTCTAAAGAATGATGAAGGGAAAGGCATTCCAGAGATCTGGTGGTCTTGACCAAGACCAAAAGCATTATTTATGCCATGACAGCTTTGTGATGTTTGGATAAAAATCCAGCAAAATTCTTCTCAATAGGATTTCAACATCATAAAAGGAAATTTAATCCACTGCCATTTATAAAACAGAATCCGTTAGCAGATACCAAAATTTACTGTTTAACTTGTTTCTCTGGTTAACCCATGTGCAGCTAGCTAATACTAAAGTCATTTTAAACACTGCATTCAACTTCTTAGGATCCTTTCCTGTCTTCTTTCCAAACTCACCACTGGCAATTTTTCAAGAGCAAAAATATAGATGTATAGGTATAAATCTAGAAAGAAATTTTCAATATTTTTTTTTTCAATTCAAAGCACTTAGTTTTCTCTCAACAGTTCTTGAGTTCTATCAATGCATTATTCTAAGCCTTTGGATTCCATTCTTCTGGTTCAAAAAAGGAAAAGAGGTGAATAATCTACAGCTTAACGACTGCTCATAACAAACTTGTAGTGTGTCCACAGGCAAGGCACTCACTCAGACAGAACTTGCTTTTGTTTTTAGACCTCAGAAGAAGCTTCCCAGCTTCTCACTCTCAACAGCTCCTGCTTTCTGGAGGATTTCTTGGCCCTTTGAGTTCTGACAATTTAAGTATCTTTTAAAAATTATGTCAAAGCTAAAAGATGGTTGAAGTTAACGATCCAATAAAATTTGGATTCCCTTTCTTCCTGGAAAAAAAGCAGGCATGCTTGCTCGGCTGAAACTGGGTGGACCTGCCCTTCTTAGGGATTGTTATCAATTCCTAAGAAACCCAGGCTTAGCAAAGACCCTCTTCTTAGTTGTCAAAAACAATTATTTCATCTAAATTTGATTTGTTTTCAAAACATATAAAACAGAGAAATAATTTAGAACAATAAAATTTCCTCATACCACATCAGTAGAGCATATAATTATTCTTTTTACATATTCATTCCCAGTTTACATTCAATTGCATATGTTTCTATAGGCTAATGGATGTGAATTTAATTTTTTCATTTTCTTCAATGAAAAAAAAATATACATTTTCCAATCTCAACCATTTCAATTAAGTTTCCAAATTCTATTTAATAAGCTTCTTTGCTTTGGGGGCATTTACATTGCTTTAAAGTTTTACTTACCAACAATGTTGCAAGGAATTACTTTAAAGATATAGTTTCTTTTTATATTAGTTACCATGACAAATTGCCATTTTTGCCTGAATTAGGCCTATAATTTCTTTCTATTTATTAATATATTGAGAATTTGTAAGAAATTGATGTTGGAAATCTTAAATCTCATCGGGGATTTCAGTTTTTCATTTACAGATTTTAAATATCAAATTTACTTTCTTTCTGATGGCACTGGAAATTGAACCTGGGGTTTGGTGCATTCTAGATAAGCACTAAACTACTGAGCTACATTGGCTTAGCCCCAGAATAAAGTTCTCATGTAAAATCAACTCTGCATTCCTAGGATCAATGTGAGTTGGTTGTCACATCCTACTAATATGTTATTATGTGTGATGCTCTTAGATTGTGTTTGGAATTTTTATACCTGTGTGCATGAGGGACGACTGATCTGTATAGCCTTTTTGTATCATCATTACCTGATTTTAGTGTCAGGCTAATGCTGCTTTTATAAAAGGAAATGTTAAGTTTTCATCCTCTTCAACTTTCTAGAAAATACAGAAAACTGATATTCTTTTCCTTTGCCAGCACCACACCCCCACCCGTGCACAGAATGTTTGGCAGGATCCATCAATGCTACCAACTTGAAGTTTCCTTAACTATGTTTTCAGTTTCTTTAATAGACAAAAAACTATCAGGATCCTCTACTTCTCCTTGAGCACAATTGGAAAGTTTGTCTTTCAAAGAAGCGTCCACCTCATCCAAATTATCAAACTCACTGACAGAGAGCTGGTGTTAATATTCTCTTCTCACCCTCTGTGTATTGTTCTATCATTTGTAAAATACTGGCAATTTATATCTTTTAAAATTCTTCTTGATCCATGAAGCTAGGCCATTTCAATTTTATTCATCTTTTAAAAATAGAAATCAGTTCCTGGTTTCATTTATCCTTCTATTATTAATTAGCTTCATAGGTTTTTTGCTTTTATCTTTATTATTACTTTTTTTCTATTTAGAATTTAACTGATTTTCTTTCGCTTCCTCTTTGAAGAAGCTAAAACCATTGATTCGTGGCTTTCTTTCTTTCTTTCCCCCCTCCCAGCCTGCCTCCCTCCCTTCCCTCTTTCTTCTTTGAGATTCACTTGTGCGTACAAGTATTTGGCCTACATGTCTGTCTGAGTACCACATGCATTCCTGGTGCTAGAATAGATGGTGGATCTCCTAGAATTGGAGATACAATGGCTGTGAGGTACCCTGTAGGTTCTGGGAAACGAACCCAGGTTCTCTGCAGTAACAAGTGTTCTTAACCTCTGAGCCATCTCTCCAGCCCCAAGTCCCTTCTTTTCTAATACCAGAGCTCATTTCTATAAATTTCCTCCAAAGTCCTGCTGGGGGGGGGTGGGTGGCGGGAGGAGACTGTGGTCTGGATGTAAAATAAGTAACTTAAATGTAAAAACTACAAATTAAAAAAAGAAGCATATCACAAATTCTGACAAGTTGTCATTTGATTTCCAAGATGAGTTATAGTTGTTCTTTTAAGTGTTCAATCCAGAGACTAGCTAGAAGCAAGTTTGGAAACTTACTCCTTGGGATGTTTTTGTTAACGATTTCTAATTCAATCTTATGACAATCGCAGGCCTGTCCAACTCATAGTCTGGAGACCACATATAGCCCCAAACTTACTTACAACTGTAAGATTTCTGCATGTGCAATATTTTGGGGGAGGGGTCTCAATCATCTCTATTTTGTGTTCCTAAGCATGAACTTTGCAGACAACAACGTTTAAGGTCTGGATTATACCTGTTATAGTCTGAAAACATACTCAGTATCTGGACTGGAGTCAATGTAAAGTAACTGACACTTGTTTCATGTCTTAGAGTAGATAATCATTTAATTTAGTACATGTTCAAAGGTGCTTGGGAAGAATGGGTGTCTTCTCTGGCTGAGTGGAGGAATGACATGTAAAAGTCAACCACGTCATGTTGGTTGTTCAACTCTATTATAGGTATGTGGATTGCCAGCCCATAACTATCAATTGATTAAAAAGAACTTTTTTTTAACTGTAGGGTTGTCTTTTTTGCTTTGTGCATTTTGAGGATCTAGTGTTAGGTAAATAACTACTCAGTTTTCTGGATTAAATTATCCCTTCATCACTATGAAATAAGTTCTGTTCCCTGTATTATTCTTTGCTCTAAAGTTTACATCATCTGACATTAATATAATTATCCTAACTTTTTACTTTATACTATTGGACTTCTATCTTTTTTCTAATTGTTTACTTCAAGCCATTTGTAGTTATATTTAAAGTGTGTTCCCTAAAGTCAATACTCAGTTGAACCTTTCTATTTTTTTTTTAAAAACTTGGTCATAGACTTAATCCAGCCTTAGTTGAGGAATTAGGTCATTTACACTGCGCTGCTGTTGGTGATGTTTGTGTAGTCTACCTTGCTGCTTATGTCCAGTCTGTTCCTCTGTTCCTGTCCCCTTCTCAATCCCTGCCTGCGTGCGTCCTGACTGGGTAACCTACCTGATACTTTCTCTAAAAAAACAAAACAAAAAAAAACCTGTTTTGTCTGTGTTGTGCTTTTAACTTTCTATGTTTTCATGGGAGTAACTGATTTTCATTTGTTTCAGGAGATTAAATCAATTCTGATTATTATATTTGGGTGAGAACCAGAAAACTTTAATCATCTATGTTCTTCCTATGCTTCTTTGAACCCTTTCATACTTTCCTTTATTCTCACATGACAAAGCCTATACACATTTATAAGAATGCTCACATGAGACCTGTCCTTATTGAAACAAATGTCCATAACACTTTTTTTTTTCTGTCCTGAAAAAGATAGTTTATATGTAATCTTACAAAGAACCAAGTAGTAATGATTAGAGTCTGTATAACTCATTACCACTTCTCATTTACTACTTTTTCATTCTTTGGGTGGTATCTATCCTAATAATCTACAAAAAACTATTCTATCAGTATCATTATTGCTATAGTCATGGGCCCCTTTTCAGACTCTCAACTGGACTTTTGATTTTTGATTTCTTGGTTGTAACTGATTTATATGACATTATATGAAAATGCCTGGATTAAGATTCTTTAACAAGGGGGCTGGAGAGATGGCTCAGTGGTTAAGAGCACAGTGGTCCTGAGTTCAATTCATAGCAACCACATGTGGCTCACAACAATCTACAGTGTGACACTGATGTCCTCTTCTAGCATAAAGTTATACGTGCAGACAGAGTTCATATTCATTAAATAAATAAGTCTCCTAAAAAAAGAATAAGAAGGACTGGGTGATGGTAGTACACGCCTTTAATCCCAGCACTCAGGAGGCAGAGGCAGGTGGATCCTTGTGAGTTCAAGGCCAGCCTGGTCTACAGAGTGAATTCCAGGACAGGCTCCAAAGCTACACAAAAATCCTGTCTTGAAAAACCAAAAAGATTCTTTAACAACTGCAGACGCAGGAATGTAAGTACTCAAGGGTGGGGGCACTCATTTGATTTGTTAACTGACACACTGTTATTGCCCACCTCAGAGGCAGACACAATAAAATACTCAATATGTAATGGATGAAGAAGCTGTAGCGAGTGCTTAGCACCTCTCCATCTACTCATTGTTTCTAGACAATCTCTTTGACAGCCACGTTTTGGTGCACTCCAAGATCTATACCTGACACTCTAAGCTCCTTGTTGTTCCAGTATTTCAAGCATCACTAGATGTCCCACTAACTACAGGAAACTGGGACATCCCAAACAACTGTCTCATTTTTCTATTACTCTAAAACTGACTGTCACGATTTTTTCTACTTCTTTCTACAATTTTCTCCAAACACCAAGGTAGAAACTTGAGTCACTATTAAAATTTCTTTTTCCATCACCCAATATGCCTGACATTCTTCCAGTACCGATTGCATGTGTCCTAACTCACCATCCCCCAATTACTCTGTCGGCTCATCTCTATTATAGGTGTCCCCAACAGCTTTCCCATTCTGTAGCCTGGACACCAACACTTTCTATATCCCTGTACCATGAACCTTGACCACTAAGACAGACTTTTCTCTGAATCATCTGTTTTAGATCCCTCGTGCCATTAGTCATTGCTTAGAATCCTAACCATCAAGTAAAGCACTTTTCAAACATAATGTTTACTCGGAAGACTTCTTTGATCTCCCAAGCTAAAAAATCACAAGTCACCTCCATGCCTATATTATCAAGTATAATATACATCACAGTGTCTTAGCACAGGATCCGGTTATATAAAAAACAATCAAGTGTGAACCATTTTACCACTTGGAAACTTATCTTCCAAACCCAGTATAAACTTCTCCATGGCAAGGACATCCAAAGAGGCCTCCAAAAAGGCAATGTGCCAAGCTCAAGATAGCTGAAACTCATAGAAGTTTGATATCCAAAACATTAGCCAACTTACTATCTAATTCATCAGAAGATCAGCTAGCACAAATGTTATGATTGGTTCCAGTAAAAGAAAAATATAAATTACTTAATAATTTAATGAAGACAAATATAGAACACATTATAATTTACAAATAAATTACACAATTATTTGCAGATAAGTTTTACATTGTAATTCAAAGCTGCTTGTCCAGAAATAACGCTAGATGACTACTGATTAGTGAAGAAAATGATACTTTTTGTTGGTCTTACAGTTATTTTGGAAGTTATTTTGCTTGAAAGGAATTACAAACTAGTGGTGTTTGTATAGTACTTCATAGCACATTATTCAAAGGACTTCTTTCAGAAACAAGCACTAAGTACATGCTTACATGAGAAATCTAAGGTCTTAGATATCACTAAACTTAATTTGAAAATCTCACTTGGCATTCTACCTCTGTGTCTATGTTAAAATGAACATATCACTATACCTTATTCAGGTGATTTAAAAACAGAATACAAAAAAAGAGAGACATGATTCTTATCTATCAATGGAGATATCATGAGGATCACAGAGAGTAGGTAGTTTAGGTAAACACAATATGTAAATTAAATCTATTGTCATTTGCTTGTTCATTCAATAAATGTCTGCAACTCTGTCCAAACTTTGTGCCAACCTCTGTTTATACAATGTCAAGTGAGATGTGCCTGCCGTCTGTCCTTGGTAGTTTAGAAGGGAGCTGACAGGTGAACAGGCATGTGAACAAAGCAGTTATTAGGCACTGGAGGATGATGGAGCTTTGGGTGGGGGCATTCAGGGGACTCAGTGCTGTCTATAGAAAGAGGGGTCTCCTCGGGAGCCCTGTGCAAGGTGGCTATGCATCACTCCATGCTCACCTTCTGCAAATTCACCACTAATTACTATTGACACCTGTCTCATCCACCTTTTAGTGAAGGCACATATACATATATATCTCTTTAGAGACCCAATGCCTTTTTAAAATCTATAATTCTAAGGCCTAAAATGTTCTTGAAATCTGCACTTTTTTTTCTAACTTAGTTTTCTCTCAACCTGAGCTGAACTGATGTGAAGTTCTGATCACCAATATTTTTCCTACTTAAGAAACCCTGGTGAATGATTTCATCACCCTCCCATCAGCTTAGCCAGGAACTGAGTCACTGTTGGCTCTTCTTCCTCTTCCAGAGCCAACTGACTACCAAGCCCTGCCAATTCCCTCCAACACTCTTCTAGCCATTCTCCCTTCTTCGTTGTTCCTTTGTTTGCCTCACCTGAGGCCTTTATCACCTCAAGCATACCGCCTTCATCACCCACTGCCTCCGTCTTCAGCAATCTTCCTCACAGTTCATGGCCCGAATCATGGACAGACTCATCCTTCCCAAGTGGACATCCCAGTGTATTGTTTCCTTGCTCATAAGGCTCCGATGTCTCTGTACACTACAGATAAAGCTAACACTTCTGAGTTTGGTATAAAAGGTTTACCAAGACCCAGCCTCTCTCTTATTATTTGCCCTCTGGCATGCCATGAAACATCAGTTGTTGGTGTAGAAACACTGATGCACACTCCTGAGTTCACAGAACTCTGCTTTCTCTTTCTCCACCCTGTTGCCCTGCTTACTAGCCTGGCTTACTTATCAAATTCAATGGGGAAAAACTTTATCACGCTTCCGCTTCTGCCCAGCATCAGGGAGCACTGATAATGCCTTCTTTATAAATCCTGAATATGAAATTAAAATGTCTTTTCCACCAGTGGGCAATGTGTCTGGACCACTGGCCAGTCACTGCCACTCTACTATCTAATGACAAGTGTCCAGAAGGTGGGCAGAAAGAGCTACGTTTTTATCCTCCTAATAAAATACCTTGCCTTGCTTTCCCGAGGAGCGATTCTACCTCGGTTGGTCTTGTCCTCACCTACGGTCACTCTTCCAGTATTGCCCTGAATGCGGACTCTTCTTTTCTACCTCATTGTCAGAAGAGGAAAGGGGAAGAGTCTGGAAGAGCTGGAAGCCCTAGGGTGGGTTCTCTCAACCCACTGATGGTGTTATTTGGGGTGAGTTCACTCCTGCTGCAGAAACTGCCTTGTGAACCACAGAGTATTTACAGGAACCACTGCAATGGTTATTTAAGCCAGGAGTATCCTTCCCTAGCTATGAGAGCCACAATGTCTTCAGATACTGCTAGGTGTCCATACCCTCTGTATGAGGCAAATGTCTCCTGATTAAAAAAAAAAAAAAATGCAAAGACTATTTGGAGATGGAAAGAGGGCTTAGCAGTTAAGAGTACTGACTGCTCTTCCAGAGGACCTGTGTTAGATTCCCAGAACCCACATGAAAGCTAACAAACATCTGTAACTTCAGTTCCAGGGGACCCGATGCCCTCTTCTGGCACAGATATACATGCAGGCAAAACATGACACATAAAATAAAAATAAATAAATCTCAAAAAAAAAAGTACTTTCAAACCCTCTATTTTAGACTGATTTCTTTTCAAGTCAGGAAACTGGTTTAAAGAAGAAAAAGTAAAGGTTCAGTGTCCACACTGTCTATCCTTAGGTGAGAAATGGTAAGATGACATCACCAGTGCTGTCAAGAAAGGAAGGGACTAACTACAGTTACTGGACTGACCTACAGGGGAGATCAGCACTCAGTGAACTCAGAACGCACCGAGCCACAGGACACGAACTCCCCAGATACCAGGATTAGTTTGCATTAGCATTTTGGGGAGCCTGATTTATTTGGTGTCACTGAGAAGAACGGAGCAAGTTAAACAGGATACAACTACTTCACGCTAATTTTCTTTCTTTCTTTTTTCCAGAAAAAAGAAACAAGAATATTTCAAGTTGAAATAAACAAGCTCCTGAAGCACTGGATTACAGACTGAATGGCACAGGACACTAGCAAGGCTGGGAGGCAAGGAGGGAATAGAGACAGATGCTCAGTCCAACACCCACCTGTGGTTGACACGACGTTCTCCGGGCTTTCACTGCAGAGCTTGGACAACAGACTGCTCTTCCCAGAGCCTGTGAGACCTATGCAAACCAAGTCATATTCAGGGCGGGCAGGTGGTGGTCCCTTGCAGCAAAGTGCTCGAAAACACTGTCAGGGAGAGAGAGAAAATGGAGACAAACCTTAGTGACAATCAAAACAACTATACAAACAGAAAGGTGTAACTAAGTGTCCCATCAATGTTAAGCAGGAATACAGCATCTTGAGATGGAGACACCTGGGCCACAGCACTTTGACAAAGCAATCAACACTCCTGTCAGCAGCCATGAAAAGGAGTCCTGACCATTGGGTTCTAACAGCATCCCCTAGTGCCACCATTGAACCTGCCCAGGAGGAAAATACATCAAGCCAATCTCAGAAGCATCCTGTATTACACCTAATGTGTTTTCTAAAGAACTACTGTCTCAAAAGTCAGGGACTAAAGAGCCACTCCTGGTGAAGAGTCAGAAGACATAATATGAACAGCAACATGTCTTAGATTAGATCCTGAATTGAGAGGAACAAAGTGCCATAAATGACATTATTGGGACAACAGTGAGGACTGAATATAGACTGCATATTAGATAACAGTGTTGCATAATGTTCCATTTCCTGAATTAAATAACTGTGCTGTCATTATGTAAGGGAAAGTCGTTGTTCTGAGGAGACACATGCTGAAGCACTCGGAGGTGAAGGGTCTTGAGATCTGCAATTAACTGGCTCAGAAAAAGTCCAAGTCTCTTGATCCTCCCACCTCCGTCTAGTGGGAAGTGCAGTAAAGCAACTGTGTAAAAACACTAACCAGTGGAGCTCAGTCAAGAGCCCTAAGACTCTTCTAGTTCTGGAACTTTTATTTAAGGTGGCAGCTGCTGGGCCTTGAATTCAGTTTTACTATTCTAGTGTCAGTTAAAAATAAATAAATAAAAAGGTGCCTCACATCACTAAAGAATCCTTGGCCTTTGCTCAATTGTGCTTGTTAACTGACTTCAGAGTTTCTGAACCATACAAACTCCTTCGGGCTTCATCCAAAGGGATGGGACTTAGAGACTAACATTCACAAAGTGTTTGACATTTCAATTTACCTCATAGCCACTTATGAGGCTATGTGCCAGTTCTCCAGAGTCCAAAATATTCCTAATATTTGTTTGATATGAACATTAATTTATACAAGAAAGACTAGAAATGAAGGTTGGGAGGGAGGAAGACTTTGATTTGATTGTCTGGGCCCATATAAGAAAACCCTGTGTTGATCCCTCTCACTCAGATACCATCTGCATCCCACTTGGCTTTCATACTCTTGTAGTCAAGCCTGACCAGTCCTCTCCCTCATTCCTAACATCTGAACAAGTCTAGTCCATATGACCTCTAAAATAGCTCTAGACTCTATTGGCTTCTCTCCACTTAGGCTCTGGTCACCTGGATACCAACACCCTCCCACTGCTTCCAGAAATATTTATTCTTGCCCTCTGTTCTCCACAGCATCCACTGTGGCTGCTCATACAAACAAAACCCATTCTACATCCCTAATCTTCCTCAGGGACTTCCACTGACCTGTGGTCGCAAACTCTTATCCTGATTTATAAGGGCATGCAGACAAGTTCCAGCCAATGCTGCCAGCCTCGTATCCACCTGTTTCCAAGCCTTGCTGAGCATCTATCACTTGTGGCATTCCCCTGTGCTTCCCCTAGTCCATGCCGCTGGCTTCACCGACTCATCAGCTCTTTGGTTTCAGCTTAACTACCCTTCCCTCAGAGCAGTCGCCTCTGATCTGAGACAGCATTAGCACTGATGTCAAGCTCTCTCAGCATGTTTGCGAATTCATCATACAGACAATTACAGTTTCTTATTCACCACCGGACTGTGGGAACCACGTGCGTCCAATTTTGTCTCATATCCCCAGTGCCTGGCAGTGGACAGGGCAAAGAAGCTACCCGCAATAAATCACTGTTGATGGAGAATGAATGACATTTAAGTTTCACCTAAAAAAAGAGAAAAGAAAGCACAAAGACTAATAGGGTGCTTGATCTATGCTCACTGGGCCGCCTATGTGTAAAAAGAAACTGTCAAGATAAGAGAAACCCTTGGCTTTTGCACTTCAGCTACGGAAGTGAGCCAAGTTCCCCAAGGACCAGTTTTGATATGCACCATCTACTTTCTTAGTACACTAGAGATTCTTCTTACCCCCAGTTCATCCCCCCAGTTTTTTCAGAGGTTTTTCGCTGATTTCTGGTAAACAATTTTATGACCCATATTCTACATGGGTTTATTAAACTCTAATCATATTTCCTCTTTTCAAGTCTGAGGAGTCCTAATTACTTCAGTCTGCCTTCCTATGGTCCCCCTTTCTACCCCTTCATCTCAGTCGCTCTTCTTTGGCCTTCCATTAGCTCCATTATGCCCTTTTCCACAAGATTAATGACCTCAACAGTAAACAGCCTTCTATGAGCCAACACATCACTTTCTGGATTCACATGAAGACTGGCTCACGGTGTCCACAAAGAAAGAAGGCCCCCAGAGTCTCTCCTAAAGGCTGTGTGGGCACATATATTTCTGTGAAGGTGGCCATAGTAAGAGGGGTCTTCTGTGTCCAGCCATGACAGACAGGGTTACTTACACAATTGGGGCAGACTGTTTTGGTCTTTGTTTGGGGAAACATGGAAGGGCTCCATTTCTGCTCTAGAAAGCAGCCCAAGACCCACTCAGCTCCACCTCTGTAGGCCCTCTGGACCAAGAGGACAGTGCTCATTATTGAATCTTAAATCGAAATCTTAAATACAAAATGAAACATGTGAGACCAAAGGGATGGTTGAACCAGTACAGGCATTTGCCACCAAGCCTAATGACCTCAGTCATTCTCTGGGACCCTTGCAATAGGAGAGCCAACCTCCACAAGTTACCTTCTGACCTCTACGTACATGCTGTGGCATGCATAAGTTAATAACAGATGTAATTTAAAAAGTAAAATGTGAGCAACTATTATACGACCTTGTTTCAATTACTCAATAATCAATATCACTCTACACATTTTATCCCAAGTTAGGCAATTTCATCTTCATCTCTCTTTAAAATGCATAATATGGCGTTTATACCTCAGCCCATCAATATCTCAATATCTATATCACCTTTTAGTTCATGTCAAAAAACCCTCAAACACTCTGACATAAAAGACAATAACTTTCTGCCTCTCTTTTCTTGTGTTCTTCCAAGTAGTGGCAGGTCCCCTCCCATGGCTCCACTCACACAACCCACAATGTCACCCAACATGGCGATGCCCTGTGCACACTCTCACCCCTCCCAAATCCCCAGCTCTGTAGTCCCAAGTATTCTGATAGAACCCAAATTAAATCCCGATGAAAGAAAAGCTTCCTCCCTCTCCAAACTCAGCCTAGGGAAGTGCAGCATTTTAGTAAGAAAATGCTAGACTGGCCGGTCTTACAAGAAATATTTAAAACAAATCCTAGCATCCTAGGAATACACACGTATTGAAAATAAATGCCATGGTTAACAGAGAAAGTGTTATATTTTGAGCCAACAAAATAGAACCTTTAAGTATGTGCCATTTCAAATCTGGGAGGAATGTTCTCGCTTTTTAACTCAGCTCCCCAAACTGTACAGGGTTTTCATTTGTTTCTTGTTTTAAAACCTAATGAAGCTTTGGATCTTATAGTCAATTTACTTAAAATTACTCACTTTGGCCTCTAGACTATACTGTACCAAAGTTCATTGTGTTTGTCTCCAACAGCAGCTCTCGCATTGTTAAGGGTAAGCCCCTTTCACTGCTGTACAATGCGAGACACAATGCTGTCGGCAGTCCTGACAGCAAGCGGCAAACTCGGGCTTCATTCCCAGGCCAGACACTGAGGCATTGTGTGACTCTGCTCAAGCCCCATAAACCTATCCATGCTTCAGCTTCCCCATGATTAACCAGTAACATTTAACACTATCTGCCACTTCCTTTCTTCAGGAGGATGTTAGGAAGCATGAGTTCAATGCTTTAAGCTCCTAAGAAAGGCGCCAGACGGACAAATAGCTGTTCATCATGATGCTCATTTTCCTAAGGTATCTTGGCTGCCAGTTAGCTTCCTTGGGCGAGGGTCTGGCAGACTGACCCACAGCCCAGCCCAGCCTGGAGCCCCTTCTATAAGCTCAGAGCAGCCCATCTCATATTCTCAACCGCACCCTAGCTCACCCAAGTTCTGCACACAAAATCCAAGGCCCTCTGAAGCAGGAAACAAAGAACAGAGCAGTCTGAATTGTAATCTCACTCTCAGGGAGCTACACCATCACTGCCTCCCTTGCCTAGACTTTTTTCAGCCTTTCCCCACAGGGTCAGTTATTACTTGTTCCTCTTTGAAAAGAAGATGGAGACCATATGTATCAAAAATAAATTAATCAAGAACAAGTAAAATTGTAAGGGAAAAATTGGGGTTCAGATATAGTCTGATAGCCAGCCCTACAGCAAGATATTGAGGTCTAAAGATTTGTCATTTCTACTGGGGACAGTGCTAGACATTCGGCAGGTGAGGTGTGTAATGAAGACAGTAGGTACTTACTGAAGATCAGCATAACAAACCAGCACTGCAAAGGGCTAATTCGGAATTTAGCTATGGATTTCCTAAGCACTTGAAGAGTCTGGCTATCCTCCAAATCACATGCTAGTCCCTCAAACGGTGTGAACACTTGCCCTACTGTGACCTTGTCCACCAGAAGGAAGCCCTTTCCTTTTCTGTCAGACAGAGTTCTTGAGCCTTCTGCCCTTTCCTTGGTTCTGTACACACTGCCAGCATTGCAGGTAAGGACTATCACATGCAGCTTTTTCTATTCTATTTATCAGCTGATAAAAATTCTCACTCAGATTTAAGGACATATCCATTTTTTGGTCTCATTACTGGTTCTAAAAGATTCTGGCATTACAGGTTCTGAGGGTGGTCAGACATTAAAACAACAATAAAATTATCCTGCCACCACATATTTCTGGGTGAGAGGCTTGCTGAAAAGCCTCCTGCCCTGGCATCAGCCCCATGCACTGCCAGGATTTCCTACCATCCTGCGGCATGAAATTCCCAGCCTTGTGGGACATGGCATTTGCTTCAATCAATGCTCTGTTTTTCACCATGAATACAAGATTTTATTCTGAGCACGATTCCAATTTGATTGAAGCTCTATAGTTGCTGGAAATTTTTCTTCAGTCAGCTTCAGGTCTTCTACCAGACACAGACACTGGCCAAATCAGAGTTTCTTCCTTATTTAAATATGGGCTTTACCAGACAGAAAAATCTAATGGCTTCTATAACAGAGAGACAGACACTGACAGACAGACAGACAGACAGACAGACAGACAGACAGACACACACACACACACACACACACACGGACCTGAGCACCCAAGAAATGCTTGTTTGACTCATGGGACATCTTTGAATCAAGGACATACCTTAAAAACAGAAAAATCCCTTCTCACTTTAGACCTCATGAGCCTGGCTTCAAAATCAGAAAGACAGGAGGGTGTTGTGTCTAATGTGTTTATTCAAGTAGTTTCCATGTGCGCCTGTGCACCACACGCCTGCTGCCTGCGGAGGGGCATTAACTCCTAAGACTGTCTTGTCGTGGTCTTTCCCCCTTCATTTTATCTGATGGGCTGGAGACTGAACTTGGGGCTTGCAATAATCAAATATGAGTTTGTCTTTTGAAAATGTAACCCAATACAAAATACAAATCAATGCCAAATGTGTGCCAGAATGTATCTGAACCACTTAAGTTCTGCAGGTAAAAGAAATCAGGATCAGGATGACTGGATGCCCACAGAGTGAAAAGAAAGAAGATAAAGAAGCAGCTGGTACTATTGAGCTCAAAGTAGAAGTGATTTGTGTGTATTAATTCAGTGATTCTAATTTTAAAACCCAGAAAAGTAGAGCTCAAAGAAGTGAGGTGCTTGTCTACCAGAACAAGATTCAGACCCCAGAGTCGCTACAGAACCGGAGCCTCTGGAAATCTATCTCTTACATCTGAGAGTACAGGACATCGGAAAGAAGCAACTCAAGGGTGACCCAAGTAAGATGAAGTCCCAGGGTGCCACTAAGTGACAGGGCTGGGGCCTGAGTCAGGGCTCTTTAGCTCCTCCAAGGTCCTGGCTCATGTCTCTGTGCCTCAGGAACTGCTACATCCAGAGCCAGGGACCAAAGCATCATAAATGGGATATTTCAATTGTTCTGAAGAAGTCGGGGAGCTCTTGACTAAAGAGAAACATCTGGCAAAGGAGCCCCAACTCACATTTCTTCTTCCCCTGCACCATCCGCTTTACCACTGATGCACCTTTTCTCCCAGGAAAGGACGTAGTGATGCTATATGATACTCCCTGTCTCTATCAATCATTTCTTGTGCCTGCCCCAATAACTCCAAGGAGAGAGGCTTGGCTAGTTTGTTTCTTACATTTAACCCTTTTTTGTCCTTGGAAAGGAAACCACTTTTCTCAAGAGAAGCCTATGCTGGACATAGATTTCTGATTATATAAATAGAAATGTATCTGGTGGATTGTGGAACAGACAATGATGGAACAGTCTTCCCGTTACTGCCCTTAAAATATATGTGCGTATAAAGTTTGCTTCGATAAGGTAAGCTAATAAGAAAAACAGATAAAGTTGATTAAGGGAGTTGGGGGAGATTTGCATGAATAAGCCAGGTCTCATGCAAAGACAATGATCGATGAGTACATGAATTCTTTAAGCCAACCTCTATTTGTAAGAAGAGAAATGAACGACAAACGTGTCCCACAATCTTAGATGCCTCTGAGTTCTTGTAAATGCATGGGAAGAATAGAAGATCAAAATGGTACCAAACGCAGCAAAAATACTAATCAGGCAGACAGAATACTGTTGCCCTTGACCGCCAGACAGTCCAGAAGACTTCCCTGCGCTGCAGGAGCAATTCACCTTTTGAGGTAAAAATTCCCTCTACCCTTTAAAAGCCTAGTGAGAAAAACAATAAACTATTTTCATAGAAGATGGGTCAAACCTTTAGGCCATGTAGGCTGGGAGCCCACAGATGAAGGCCCTGGTCCGGGATTGTCCCAGGGCTGGCGCTTCTGGCCAATACATCACACTGCCTCAGGACACTAAGTCTGTCTTTGCGGTACCCTTTGTATTTCTCAATCCACATTCCTTTTTTGGGGTGAAATACTCCATTATTTCTGCTTTGTTCTGGGCTGTCTCCTGTCTCTGTCCCTATTAACTCGTGGCAACAAAAGAAACAAACAGAAGCAGGGGATTTCATGCTTAGTAGCTACAGACATTGGCCTCACGGCTTTGCAGAGGGGCAGACATCTGAGACTCTGAATGGAAGAGAGTGCCGCCACACTGAGGCAGACTAGGGGCCCACGTGGCTCCCAGTCTGCACATCGGTCATCCTTGATCAGGAGTATTCACCAGCCTGATACGGGTGTTTCAAGATTAACCAAAAGTGAGTTTTAAAAGTTCGGGCATGTATGGGCAACTAGATTTAAAGATTCAAGATTCTCATATATTCCTGGCTATCCATAATTGTAGCTCTGTCACACTACTTACAGATCAGAGGAATTAAAAGTTAAAAAGCTACGGGATTCAAAAAGGAGGCTAAGTTGGAAATACATGTGTTTCTTATTTTGATAAAGGACTTTATCTTGTAATAGTTTGACAAGAAATCTAATTTTTAAGTATAAACTTTTATAATGACAGAATTATCTAATAAAAACAGCAATGAAATCCCTAGGCATGGTTGTCTATAACAGAACTCAAGCTTTACTCTTTCACAAACATCTCCCAACCAGGGCTTCACCTATATCAGTTTTAGAACATATACTATTTTTTCCCAAAAGAGTAAAGAAATACAAATTTAGTTAAAAGTGAAAGACTAAATGTTATGTTATGAAATAGGTCAGAACACTAACACTAATACATTTTATATAAAATCTCTTTTTCCCTCTCATTCTGTGAACAAATGTTTCTCAACAGAAAGTAGGTCTTGAAAACACATAACCACTTCAAGCATTTCTTACCAAGGGCATTTTTCTCTAATTTATGCATTTGGAATGAGTCAGGCCATGAAAACATTTAAAGAGAATGGGCTCCCTGGATCATCATCTTCAGACAGACTGATGTGTCACCAAAAGCTCCCTAGGAAGGAACTCAATAAAGTAATGCTCTCTGCTCTCTTGGTGCTAAGGGACTGCAGAACAACAGGCTTGCAATGCCTACGTAGAAAAGAAGTTGAAGCATTTTTTTTTTTAATCATGAAATTCTTAACAGGAAAAATCTATTCTTTTGCTTAAGTCTTTGGACTCCATTAAAAGAAGGAGGAGGAGGAGGAGGAGATGCAGCTCATTCCCACATACTCCAGGGGTCATCAGTTCCTACAGATCTGTCCACCTCTGCCACTCACTTCCTTTGATCAGAACATTCCCACTGTCCTCAGGACAATTATGGTACCTGCCGACATCATCACCTCAAACATAACCCACTTGCATCTCAAAAAGGCTATGATCTATCTACAACACATAAAATGCTTTCCATGTCTTAAAATATTCTCGTGACCATCTGCATTAATAAAAACAATATCCAAATTTTTATAACAGACAATGAACTTTTTGATTTGGCTTTGGCTGTCATGAAATGTCCATAAATCATCTCAAACAGGATTTGACACATAAGACCTGACAAGAATAATTCTTCATACTGGTATTTTCCCACTACATACTTGGACCCTGTGGAAACCTCACACTCTTGTTTCTATCTCTAGGCCATCTAAAGAGTCTACTTGTCAATCTTTACCATCTTTTTCTAACATTTTTCAAAGTTCAGCTCAACATTCCTACCTCTTAAAATTCCTGTGACCCTTGGTCTAAAAACTCCTGTGACCCTCGGTCTAATTTAAGTGACACCATTTACATTCCCTCAACATCTTTTGTCTCCAACTATCGTAACATCCACTATTCTATCGAGTTCATTTGCTGCCCATCTTCCCCTACTAGATTTTGAGCCCTTGAATGAAGGCACTAATTCAGTCTTGAAACTGGGTGTTGGATCCAGCATTCACTGACCACATAGCAGGTGCTCCCCTGTGAGTATACCACTTTGATTAAGTGCATGGCAGATAATCCTGAAATGGAGGACATCATAGCCACCAGGGCAAGTTATTTCACTGATGGCCATCACCTAATCTAGGAAGTAAGATGACCTCTCAGGATCACTGGAGTAATATACAAGGCATTATTTACCAAATGAAAGCATAATGGACAATAATTAATAGGTATAACCACTATTAACATGAGGTTTTTGTTTTTCACTTAGAACAGTGTTTCCTAAAGAACATTGATTTCTGGTGATTACCAATCAGAATTCTTTTCATAACATATAATTAAATATAATTCTGGTCAGGATTTATTTATTTATTTATCCATTTAATCAGAGACCTGATATGACACCAAATACCAATGCTGATTAATAACAAAGGCAGTTCTTTTGGTTTGCTGAAATAAGAACAATTAAAATTACTCATATAATATAATGTGAGATCACAGAAGATTCTGTCTTGCCCTAGAAAGGAAAATTAAATAGTCTATACTTACTATTAAATTGATTCTTTGACTATAAGTCAGTTACTAGAAAGACCCAGACAAAAGGGTAAGGGCAGAGGTGTATGAAATCCCAGTACATCCTCGGAGCATGCTGCTTTAACTGCTGACAAAGACAAATGCTTACTATGGTCTAGTGCTGAAGAGCCAATACAGTGAGCTAGATGTTATCTCGCCTCACACATCAACACACGTGCCAGACAGATTCTGATTGCAAAGTCTGTTATTGGTGATGAAAAAGGCAGCGAGGGCACAGCTGGATATCTCAGATCCACAGCTGGGCTGGCAGCAGGGGTAGTTCAAGACATCTTCTCACTTTAAAAGCTGGAATTAATCTGAGTTATTTAAAGGTGTGTTTTATTAAAGAGGCACTTTCAACTATGATCAAACATCACACACAAAAGCTGAGCACAGATTAAGGCAGACAATTGAGATCACCTATGAACTATCAGCAGATTTTCTTTAGCACCCACAAATCATTTACCAAAACCAGATACCAATATAAAATAATCTGTTCGTGCCTCAAAAAGAGAGAAGTAGCATGTGGACGTACATTAATGTCACAAATTAGTTCCTAAAAGTAATACAAGCACAAACACCTTATAGACGGTAAGAGAATCTTATAGAAGGCTGATAAAGGGATTAGGCTATTCAAGTAAAATAAAGGCTAAATATCAACTCATTCTCCATATACACAAAGGGCAGATACACTCTATCAAAGGAATTCTAAAACTAAACAGAAAAATATAAGGTATGAGCATAACAAGTATTTCTTTCTCTGACTGCAAAGAACATATGAGCGATATACTGGGAGGATTCTGGTAATTGACAGAATGGGTAAAAAGAGTAAAATATCCCCATAAGCCGAAAAGCAAGAAAACAAACAAACCCAAGGGTCACCACAGTGGTCACTGCTAGTTTGCCTATAAAACTTTAACAAAGACAGTTGGAACCAGGAATGTGGTATTGTTGTGATAGGCCTGACTATGCTCTTGTTTAGAGGAATACAGACTTTGGATTATATTAGAAAAGCAGTTGAATGCTTTAAGTGAGGCTTAATAGGCCATTCTCGTACAAACATAGAAGACAGTGGTGCTGAGGGTCAGAATGAAAAGAACTGGAGATCTGAACAGAGAGAGAGAGAGAGAAAGAGAGAGAGAGAGAGAGAGAGAGAGAGAGAGAGAGAGAGAGAGAGAGAGAGAGAGAGAGAGAGATCACTAAAAAATGCAGGAATTCTCTGCTATGGAAAAATCTGAGATAGAGTTTTAGTCTGAATAAATTCTACATATATTAAAATAATATCTCACTGTCACACCATCTGAAGCACAGGTATCAGGTGGAAAATTTTTAAATTGCCCCCCAGATTATCTTAACTCTTAGGACTTCTATAAACCATAGCTCTCTTTTCAATCTTAGGAATTTTAAATTTCTTACAATTTCCTAACATCTTTTTGGCCAAAGTAATACTAGGGACAAAGTATCCCAAAGCATTTGGTTTGAAATGATGCATTTTAAAGTGTTAACTCATATACTACTTATTTTTCTGTAAGCCACAATCACAGAAAGATGTGAATTACTAAGTCAGTAAGAGAAGACACAAGAAATACAGCCTGACCAAGTGTGAATGAGAAATATGAACCTCATTCTTCCCATGTAAAGCAGGCAGTCAAACTTTCAAGACCTCAGAATAGGCAAGACACGTGTTAAAATGGAGGCCATCAAGTTAGGAGATGGGAAAATGCTTACAGAGCAAGCATGAGAAGCTGAATTTGGATTTCCTGAACCCACATGAAAAGCTGGTCATGTCTGGAAGGCAGAGACAGGAGAATC
Organism: Phyllotis vaccarum; assembly: GCA_033318265.1. Classification (NCBI taxonomy): domain Eukaryota; kingdom Metazoa; phylum Chordata; class Mammalia; order Rodentia; family Cricetidae; genus Phyllotis; species Phyllotis vaccarum. The sequence continues at coordinate 46,409,227 of JARWLC010000012.1, read as the reverse complement.
TAGGGGGGCTCATGAACCACTCAAGCTAGCCAATCACTGATGTCTAAGGTCAGTGAGAAACCTTGTCTGAAAAACTAATGTCCAGACACTAGAGAGATGGCTTGATAGTTAAGAGAACTTGCTACTCTTGCAGAGGACCCAGGTTCAGTTCCCAGCACCCACATGGTGGCTCACAACCATTCCTAATTCATGTTCCAAGGGACCAGATACCAAGTATGTACAAGGTATATAGATATACATGTAGGTGAAACACACACACACACATACATCTATTAAAAAAAATTGAAATGGAGGGAGCAATAGATGAAGACAGTGCAAATCTACAGCTGGCCTCCACACCCAAATACAAGGAAGTGTGCACTGGTGTGCCCATGTGTGCAAATACACATACATATTCCCTCCAACAACAACAAAATTGGGGAGGGAGATCACAAAGAGTCCTAAATACTCTGATAATCTCTAGCCCTGACACATGTGTCTCAATGACAGAGTACACTACCAAACTGTACCTTGATGATTTTCAAAGACCTACAAAAAAGAACCATTTATTTTACCTAAGTAGATAGGAATTCAAAGGATTACAGGCAAGCAAGTACACCATATTAAAAGGCCACCTGCAACTAATTAATTGTATTTTAAATATCTCCACCTTTCAGTTTAATATGGTTCCAAAAGATTTGACACTTCCCAAATGTTTGTCTACATAAAACAAATCAATGGTGTCCCAATGTGTAGCTGGGGCAACACTACTGAATAAACACAGAAAGGCACCACAGCAGTGGGGGAGAAAAAAAAAAAAACATTCAACAAGACCCTTTCATAGTAAGGGGACAGAAGATAACACAGCAGCAGGCAAACAAATAAGCACATGGTTGAAGACCCTAGTTGTAGCATGTCCCAGGAAGACCAGCCTACTGAGGGCTTCACCGGACTCTGACTCTAAGCCCCTAAACAGTCTCTACCCTTCTTTAGTGCTGGGAGGCTGATCTCCACAGACTGCATCACCGGGGCCCTGTGGCTTCTAGTTACATTCAATAAACACAGGAGAGAAGAATGAAGTCTAGCTGTTCTTCCAACATTCTTCCAACGCCACAGAAGGGGCTGTATCACAGAGCTGATATCACCTCACACTGCTTATCATACCACACCTTCCATATGACACACTCTACCAATGAGGTGCAAAACTAGCTTTGTTCCCGTTACAGAATATTTGTTTACACTGTGTGAAGATGTGTCACTGTGATTGGTTTAATAAAGAGCTGAATGGCCAATAGCTGGGCAAGAGAGATAGGTGGGATTCCGAGAACAGAGGAAGAAGAGAAGGAAGATTCTAGGCATGTGATTCCACCAGAAGACAAGGAGCAGTTGGGTGTACTGTACTTAGAATAGGTATTCAAGCCATGTGGCAGAACATGGATTTAAAAATATGAGCAAGTTGGGGGAAAAAAAGTTTAGGCTTAAGGCCAAGCTTTCATAATTAATAACAAGTCTCTGGGTCATTATTTGCAGGCTGATGATCCAAAAATAGTCAAATAAGAAAGCTTGCTACATTTGGGACAAGAGATCTTCTTGGTACCATGCCCACACCTTTGAAAATAGTAGTGTCATGAGTTTTAATACTTTGCATACTGCTAATCTAAAAATGCTGTTTCTTGACAGAACCTAACTGGTAGCCCTTGCAATGGTTAAGATGAAATCAAAGTGATATTTAGGCGTTAGTCAAAAAGGAAGGTAGGTTTTGGAAGAATCTAGAAAGAGGGGTGGAAAAAAAATTAAACCCATGGTTATAAACTTTGGATACACATTATTAGACATCCCCGTGAAACTGAGTAATAACTGTTATTCTTAGCAGTCAGAGTTTACACGACAATCACCAGGTAATCTAAATCTACAGGCGAGGAGCTGCACATGGAGAATACAAGGTCTCTGGTATTCTTGTTCAGAGAACTTTTTGTCTTGGTGAATTAATCTTTAAATTATTAAAGCTGAATATTTAAAAACTGTTCTTTGGCTTTTATCTTATGAGTCCCGCTCTCCGCTCCCCTAAGTCTAGTAATGACAGCAATCACTTTGGAGGACTTTGGTTAAGATTTAACCTCATTAACAATTGTTGTACTCCCTCTGCAACTCTAACATTTCCAAACATAGCACACTCAATTTTAAAGCACTTCGAACACTTTACACAGAAAATGTTTCCAAGTACTGAATTCTTACAACAACTCCAGTAAACTAATACCCAATTTATTGACTCTTAAGTTTTTAAACGTTCTCATTTTGTATTTTGTATGTGTGAGTGCGTGCACACACACACACACACACACACACACACACACACACATCAAGTGGGATTTTTTTTATCTGGAATGCCAGATGGTTCACTTTCTAAAAATGTATTGATATACCATACACTAACAGAATGAATGACAAAGTCCACATCATCACTCAATACTTCAAAATTCAATAACATTTAATAATTTAAAAATACTCGGCAAACATAAAAGAAGTCAACATCAACCTTATAGCCACATGAAATCACACATATCACGGATAAATGGTGAAAGACCTTTTAAGAAGACGAGCAGAGAAAGTACATGTTTTCACACTTCAACACAAAACTGGAAATTATAACCAAAATCAACTAAGTTAAAAAATAAAGCAACAAAATGACACAGAAGCCCCAAAGGAGTCGAGATTAAAAAGGAAGAAGTAAAATATCTGCAGATCATTTCTTAAATGTGGAAAACTCTTCAGATTAGAAGAAAAGTAAGCCAAAAATGAAAGCTAGCTGCACATCTCTATACTGCCAAAGACAGTCTTTAAAAGATATTACAAAAACATGTACAGTTCTAGTAGCACAAGAGATAATAAACCAAAGAATTGAAAAACTTATACAATTAAAAACTACAAAACATCAATGAATGAAATTAAAAAAAAAATAAGTGAAGATATTTAATATGCACTGATAACCAGCCAGTCCTCCACAAAGTATCCTACAGAATTGATGGAACTCATATACAATTTCTCATGATGTTTTTGCAACATCATTTCATATGGAATCTCAAGGGACCACAGGGGCAAAATAAAACCAAAGGGAAGGATTTTTATCTCTGAACTCAAACAAAGTCATAGTAATAAAAAAATAATGCAGTACTGGCATAGAGTCAGATACAAACTAATGCAACAGAATTAGACCTTGTCACGAAAGGCCAAGTAACTTTAGACAAGGACATCGAGACTATTAAATAGATATAAGACAGTGTTTTCAACAAAATTGCATATCCACCGGAAAAAAAAAAATGCCCCCTCCCCATTTAACACCGCACAGAGAAGTTAACTTTGTAAACTGGGTCAGAGTTCTAAATGTAAAACCTAAAATTACGTAATTCAGAAGAAAATATACACTAAAGTTCATGATATTAAATTTGGCAATTATTTCTAAAACATAACATCAAAGATGGGGCAAATGAAAACTGTGGACATTCCAAACTTAGAAAATAGTATGAAAAGGTGACATGTGTGGATCTTGGTTGTCAATGTGACCAATTTAGAATCACCATGGAGACAAATCACTGGGTGTTTGTGAGAAATCTTCTAGATTAGGTTAACTGAGACGGGAATGTGGCCCTGAATGTGGGTGGCACTATTCCACAGATTGGAATGTCAAATGAATAAATGAGAGAGTGAGCTGAGTACCAGCATTCACCTCTTGGCCTCCGACTATCCGCGCAGGTGATCAGATACCTCAAATCCCTGTTGCAGGGATGGACTATACAAGCCTGTAACCCTGGGCATCTTTCCTTCCTTAGACAGCTTCTGCTGCAGCAAAGTGGCAATAACCAATACATAATGCCAGGGAAACACACACACACACACACACGTGAAGAATTCCTAAACTGCAACAAAATTCACACAATGGGTGGGCACCCATGTATGCCTATGTGAGCAATGTGGAAACATCAGTCTGTTTTCACCAACTGCTCCTCACCTTATTTTTTGAGACAGTACCTCACTTAACTTGAGCTCCCTATTTTGGCAACTGGTGGGTGAGGGAGGCCCAGGCAGCCACCTATCTCTGCCCTCCCCACTCCTGTGCTAGCGTTGCAGACATGCATTACAACACCTAGCTTTTAAGTAGGTGCTAGTGATTAAAACGAAGGACCTTATGCACAGCAAGTACTTTACCTACAGAGCCACATCTCCAGCATCAACAATGCTTTCAAAAAAATAAAAATAATTCTGCGTACAGTAACACAGAAAGTATAAAACACATAGAATTTAATTCACCTAAGAACCTAAAAGACATTCAAACATTGAATGGACGTTTCTCCAAAGAAGATACATAAAAGATTTAGAAGTGCATGAAAAAGATGTTTATCACAGCCCCCCTCATAAAGGCCAACCTTCTTAATACTGCCATATTGAGTTTGGAGCTTCACCTAATGAATTTTGTAGATATACACACAAACAAAAATAGCAAGTGTTGGCAAAGATGCATGAGTACAGCATACAATACTGAGCCACCAGGGAAAACAGCAGAGTACTTTCTTTAAACATTGCTGTATGACCTAGTATGCAATATGTATCTCAATGATGTATTTGTACATCCATGTTCACTGCAGCCTTGAAAGCAAGAACTGAAACATGGAAGAAAGCAAACTATGTCTGCTGATAGCTGACAAGGTAAGGAAATTGTAGTTTACGCATATGATGCCATATTATTAAGTCTTTTTTAAGAAGTTAGCACATATGTTACAATCTGGATCAATCCTGACAGCCTAATGCTCTGTTAAAGAAACAATTTCAAAAATACAGACGCTCCCATACTGCTTTATAGATAGAGTACTTAGGGCAGTAGGAACCATAATGCAGACATTGAGTGGTGGCTGCAGAAACAAGAGACAGGAACAGACCACATTACTATGTGTCTGGTCTAGAATTTCAGTGCTATAAGATGGGATATCATAGAGTCAGATAATGGCAATGGCTACACATCATTACAAATCAACTTAAAACCACTGGGTTACACTTTAAAAATGGTTAATGATATACATTTTATGACTTGTGTATTTTACCACAATTTAAAAAATCATGGAAAAAAAAATGCATAGTTTTTCCTAAATGCCTTCTTCCTCAAAGTCACCTCCTTGATGTTAACAACAGTTTCTTTCCTTTTTTCTTCTCTTTCTGTTGCTGAAGCTAGTAACTAGAATAATCCTTAGCACTCTCTCCCCTCCCCCTCCTCAAACCACATGTCCAATCCATCAGGAAATTCTGTCAACAACAGCTTCAAAATAGATCCAGAGTCCAACTACTTCTCACCACCTCTACCCTTACTGGGCTAGTCCAAGCCACTATCATCTGCTGCTTGATTACTGCGAGAGCTTTCAGCTGGTGATACGTTTCCACTCTAACCTTCTATAGTCTATTTACAACACTGAGCAATCTTGTTAAAATATGTCGGGTCACTTCTCATCTTAAAATCCAAGTCTCCCATACCTCTCTCACTCAAGATAAGAACCAAAGCTCTCCTAATAGATGACAAGGCCCTCTAAAATCTTCTGCCTTCCACTCTCCCCATTCATTACTGGGATTCAAAAAGCATCTCTGATAAGTATGATACTTGGGCATTTTGAGTACTTGGAACTAAAGAGCACCAGAAGACCTTAGAGGCCTCTGGACCAAGGTCTCTCTGGTTTCTCTGATCCTTCTTTCTCACCTTTGAGAATCATAGAGGCAAGGGTTCCTCTTTTGCAAAGCAGATGATAGAAATTAGAGCTCTTTGCCAAAGCAAGCTATAAAAACTCAAGGCATCATCCTAACTTTCCATCTAGCCTTTCTCTTCACAGCAGCAGATAGAATTCTATGTTCAAGCCATACGTTTAAACTTGGCACATCTTAGACTCTGATCAGACTCCTACCAAGTGTGTTCCCCTCCAACGTTTATGCAAATGACAGAGAACAAGACAGGAAGTTCTTCAAGTCAGACACAAGAACAGAAAGCAGTCAGTGTGTCGGACTAAGAGTGGAAATTCCACCTCAGTGAGGTCAGAGGAAAGAGGAAGTAATCAAAATGAAGGTCAGAGGTCAGAGACAGTGATTAGAAACAAGAGCGCTTACCCCGTCTTGGAAAAGTGAAGAGAACAGTGATCTTTCAAGGCACATCCCACAGCATTTATTTATTTGTCTGTTTACTTTTTGGGAGGACATATAAAATGTCTGAGCAGGAGGCTATCCACCACACACATGTAGACAGCAAAGGAATTGGTTCCCTCCCTGTACCATGGGCTCTTGGGATTGAACCCAGGTCGTCAGGTGTGCAGAGCAAGCACCTTTACCTGCAGAGCCAACTCATCAGTCAACAAGCAATGGCAGAGGCAGAAACTGGGGCATGTACTTAGTGCCACTAATTCTCTTCTCACTTAAGTGACATCCAGGTCATTCTTTTCATTCCCATGGCTTCAAATATTAGAATTAGTTCCTTAGCCTGTGCCTACCTTTTATCTCTTTCTAGAGAGCAAATCAAAATGAAATTTAAACTCCCCACTATACATCTAGATCTACATGCCCTTTGGGTACTCTTAACGAAAACCAAAATTGACTACCTTATCATGAACAACAAACATTCAGTGCTTCTTCTTATGTTTCCTACGTTTTCATAAGTGCATCACTGACCAAATTGCATACACTGTATAGTCTAAAACTATAAATACCTGCGCATGGAGGCATTCAATAGGTAGAGGCAGAAGGACCAGAAGTTCAAGGTCACTCTGACTATATGGCTAGTAGTTCAGTCTGGATTATTTGAGAGCCTGTCTCACAAACAAGCAAACCAAATCAAAAGCACAAAATACTATAATCCTTGTAACATCCTCATCTGGTCTCTCTCCTTCTGTCCATGATAAATGCTGGTGTCTTAAGCATCCTATTCATAGGGATTCTACTTGTTGAAACTGTTCTTTAGTACTTACACTCTATTATTTTATAATATTCATTCTTTTCACCAGAAATGTAATTGCATCACTATGTGTACTATACCTAGACATGCTAGGTGCTTCATAAGTATTTGATCCACTGAAGTAAGTCAAACAGATCTGTACTTATTATCCAGATTTATGTTTATAAAATTAACTTGTTTTAGCTTAATAACCATGAGTATATTTAAAAAAAAAAAAAACCTAAATAATTTGGAGATGGAATAACCTGGAGGAAATTTCAAATACAAAGATTCCAAAATGAAAACTTCCACTTCGACCAGGTATCCTCTGGGAGACTAAAGTAGTAAATATTGTGGAAACTTGGCCATCACATTGGAATTACTCCAACCCTGGCTTTCTATGGCTTGTTCTTGTCCACTCAGCCGTCTTGGAAGACCCCTTCCTAATTTATTTTACTTTGTCCAAACCTGTAACTCCAAAGAAAGAAAAGTGACATTTTTAAGGCAGATAAAATGCCTGACAGATCATAGTTTTTACTTTCAGAGGCACAGACGCAGGGAGATATTCATCTTGGGGAAGAGCCGATAAGCCACTGCTGGATAAACATGGACAAGACATGACAAGCCCCTTCCTCACTGCTCCTTCATTTTTGTGAGACTCACAAACACAGCCTTGACCTTGATAACCTCCATTATCTGCGCCTTGCCAGGAGAAGGCAGAAAAGGTCTCACAAGTATTTTGGCACCAAAACATTTTTGAATCAAGTTAGAAAAAGTTATGAAACTCACAGTTGTCATCCTTGACTTGTGTCCAGAAGCACAATTCAAATGAAGCATGGAGTCTAAACGGTTGATGGTTTTCAGCTGGGTGTACTTTCCAGCCACCAAAATGAAAAAGCTCTAATTCCACCCCAATAAAAAAAATGTAACCTGGCAAAAAACAAAATAAATAAATATATATATATACTTTTGTTGCAAAATGATAAGACAGAGAGGTAACAAAAAAAGCAGAATGTCCTTAAATTGTTACATTTTAAATAGTTATTTTACACATTAAAAGCATTCAGAAGGCTGAGGTATGAGAATTGACATCAGCATACCTGATACATCAAATACACAAAATAGCCATCTCTGCCCCTCCCTCATACTACAATTTGACCTTAGCTGTGTGAACATCTCGAGAAGTACAGCCGGAGGCTTCTACTCAGACTCTGACAACCTCAAAAGGCTAGCCTGAATATCCTGCAAAATATAGGTGTCCTCAGACTTTCCGTACTGACAGATGGAAATGAGATGGAGATATCACTGGAGGTACTAGAATGTATATTTATTTTTAAGAAACATAAATTTACCCCCCTTTTCCCCTAATGGCAGTATATTATCCCACTATTTCTAACTACTGTCCGCTACAGACTCACACCACATCCTGGATCTTCACGTTCAGTTTACGCTGCCAATGTACCTACTACATTTTATTAATTACCTTAGCGCTAAAATGCTGTGGGCTGTCCCCTCGGCTCAACATGACTTCACCCTAACCCCTTCTTTACTCAGTGGGTTTGTGCTATGGGTAAATCAATATAGAAAATTAATCTCGCTGGGCCTCAAGCAAACTGAATTGATTCATTAACTACAACCCAAATGTAGCTTATGTGAGGGTCAACTACACACAGTACTAAGAGACAAAGGTGTTATGTAAGCACAGGTTTGCACTTCCAGAGTTGGGGAAGTAGAGACAGAAGGACCCAGAGTTCAAGGTCACCTTCAGCTACCTGGACAGTTCCAGGTCAGTCTGGATTCCATGACAACCAATATCAACTCCATCCTCTTCTAGCCTCACTTGGGGGGAGGTGGATGCTCTCGTCAACTCTTTCTATCCTAATGCATAATTCCCACAGGTGTTCCAGAAAGATCCGAAAAAGATATTCCTGGTCTGCAACTTTGAAAAATACCTTGTAAGAATAAGAGCCAAGAGTATTATAAAAAATATAATTCTAAAAATAACATTAACATAAAATACAAAATATTCCTTAAAAGAAAAAATAAAAATCATTAACTGTCCAAATCTTGTACACACACGTGTGTGTATGTGTGGTGATGTGTTTTATATGTAATAAAATCAGCCTGGAATATCAGAGGACAGAATCACCCATGGTCAAGCATAGGGTCAGAAGAGTGGTGACTCACACCTTTAATCCCAGCTGGGGAAGACCAGTGGTGACCTCCACCTTTAATCTCATCACTCAGGAGACAGAGATCTTTCTGTCTTTCTGTGAGTTCAAATAGTAGTAGCTCACACCTTTAATCTTAACACTAGGATTATGATGCAGAGTTGAACCCAGAACTGAAATACTGTGTGGAGAAGGTATTTAACCAGACTAGGCAGAGGGTGTGGTATTCTGTAGAAGTGAGAGCTGGGTTGAGGACTCTGGAGGAGTTGGCTGGGTGAGAACTGACTGTGGTCTGTTCCTCTCTCTGATATTCTAGATTTCATTAAATAACTAAAATTTGTGTTTCGTGTGTGTGTGTGTGTGTGTGTGTGTGTGTGTGTGTGTGTGTGTGTGTGTTAGTGAGTGTATTTGAAAGCTTTGATTATCATTACTATGTCCCTTCATGTAAGAAAAACCATCTACCTAACTCATGGTCCTCTTAAAATTTCAAGCCACTTGTAATCAATATTTACTTGACTACCAATATTCAATATAGGGCCATATTTAACAAAAGGAAACTATGTTTAGACAGTCATAAATGGAAATATGAAAGAAAATAAGCCCAACTTCTAGCCATTGGGAATATCAACAGCTATGTCTTAGCAGCTGAGAGCATTTGTTATCCAGCCTTTGCCTTTAGGCAGGAGAATGTGGCCATAGTTAAGCTCAGAATGTAGACAAATCCTTGATGTCCGGGCTGAACCACCAGTTTACAACTCACTTGCTGGGCCACCTCTTCCAAGCCTCATAAGCTCCTCAGGCCTCACCTCATCTCAATAACGAGAATAATAATGTAGTTACTGAAATTACTAAATTATTCAAAATGTAATTCAAACATTATTCAAACAAAATTCAACATGCTTGCACTAGTGCTGTATCAATAACTAGTGTTGTTTACCATTGTTATTGTCATTTTTAATATCCCATGCCCCTGACTACACTCTTCTCACGGTCAGATAAAATGAAAACTTCTAGTTGTTATTCAAGATTCCTGGATTTACATAGTCAATGTTCTATCAGTTCTCTCCATATGAACATCCTTATTCAGCTACAGTAGAAGTTATAGGTTGGTGAACAAGCCTTTTAACAGAGATGCGAAGAAACATGGTTATGCAGGAGCATTTTCTGATTTACAGAACCTCCTTCAAATGGGGATTGAGTAAAGGTCAGGTCACTAGGATGGTTGGCCCTGCTCTATTCTAATTCTTAGGACTATTCGGGACTGGAGATTAAATCAGTGACTGCATACTGATCCCCAGGCAGGAGAAACACCTGTTCTAAGTGGTGGTCTAATCTCTACAGGAAACAGATATTCTCATTCCCAGCTTTTTGTGGCATTTAAGAGCTTTGGGGTTTTTTTAGTATCAGTGGAGTCGGGTCCCACTCTGTTGATTCTTCCAGTTAAAGCACACTGAACTGAAAATGAAGCACCGTCCAAGGCTGAATATCTTTCAGCAGAAGAACAAAACTTTATTTTGAGGTAAAGGCCAGTGACCCCTGGGAAAGCAGAGAGTTCTGAGATTATAAAGCTGCCCCTCGACATCCCCACCAGATACACGGTACATTTTCCCTTATTGCTCAAATTAAGGATGTTTTAGGTCACAGCACACTTTATATTGTCACAAGATCTAATGGGTTTCTCCCCATTTACAAAGAAAAAAAAAAACTTGGCAGATTTGGAGTGCATAGTCATTGTAATTGTACAGAAGAGTACATAATCCTCAGCTCTGCCTAAGCTACACACACCCAGGAGCCCGCTCTTATCTGAAAACAGTAAGTTATAAGACTCCCAATAGATGCCTGCACTGTGAGTGGCCACGAACTCAACATGCACCATGCTCTCTCCTCTAGACACATACTTAGGATAAAGTCTAATTTAAACAAGAGACACAGAAAAGATATTAACAACAACATCATGAAACAGAATAATTATAACAATCCACTACAATAAACTGACAGCTTCCCACCCTTAAGTAAAACAGGGTTATTTGAGCCCAAGCATTACATCATCAGGACACTTGGTCTGATAACCTAGTAGCTTCTAAGTGGCCAACAGGTGGGTGCCATATATAGTGCCAATTCCATCCAACAAAATAATGACTCACATCCTGTGAGGCAAAGTAGGATGGCCCCAGGTTTTTGTTACAACTTCTCAAAATGGCATGCATTTTAATATCCATGCAATGTCTACTCCGGTGGTCCCCCGTTTAGTATTTTCAAATGCCCTTGAAAAGAGGCAATGGGAAACACTGAAAACAGAACTGGAGGTAATGGGGAAAGAGTGTTTCAAAAAGATCCCTCGGTGCTTGAATTCATAGTTGTCTAATATGAAAATTATTTAGAAGTTTAAATTTAAAACGTGTTAAAGTGAAGGCACATTTTCATAACTCATTTTCAAGAGAAATCTTTGGCAGTAACAACTCCAACAGGTAAAAAATTAAGTTACCTCAAAGCACATTTTTTACATTATACTTTCTAACAGAGTACACAGTATCTATCAAATGCTGAAATTCTACAGCTTGGATTATAAAGGAAAAGCAGCTCTAGAGCTTTGCAAATGGTCACAGAGTTGCACTCTAAACAGAGATTAACAGGATAAATATAAGAAAGTAGCTGATAAGCACAGTAAATGATATCTCTAAAAGAGCTTCATTTTTTAAATTTTAATACCTTTCTTTTCTTATTTGTAGCAAAGGGAAAGGAAGCTGGGCAAGGGGGGTGCATGCCTTTAATCCCAGCACTCAAGAGACAGAGGCAGGTAGATCTCAAATCTGGTCAATCCTGAGCTACCCAGAGTAACCCCGTCTTGAAAAACCAAAAGAAAAAGGAAATGGAAAGGAAACAAAATTGGAAATGATCAAGTCGGGGTCTCCTTCCATCCTGCCCCCCTAATATGTACCTCTGACCAAAAGAAAAACCTAAGTGAAGGGCATCGACAGAAGCCTTGCGCTGGCAAAGCCCTTGCTGCTTCTGTGCCCTGTGCTCAGGGCTCTTCCTCTCACCCCGCCTCTGTCTCAGGGCCCAGGGTGACAATGTGCTGAGAGAAACTTCGGGAATTGCAAGCATGAGACAAGCGGGAAAGGAAAGGAAATGCTCGTCAGGCAATTCATTGAAGACAGCGGCATGAACTTGTCTAGGTATTCTGCGGGTGATGAGAAACATCTCCTGAATGCCAGAGCAAGGACTTTAAAGGACTGTTCTTTTAACACGCCTTTCAGGTACATGTCTTAAGGCTGGTGTCACAGAAAAGCAGGAGGGGCTAGCCCTCCTTCATGATCACACTAGCTCTGAACATAATTAAAACTAATCCTTTTACCTGCCTACATTTCTTACAAGCAGCCTGTCTAGTACATACATTCAAAAGGTCTGGATATTTTGCAGCAACAAGACTCAATCAGTACCTTAACATTGGGGTGGGGGGGGGGGATGCAAGTCCAAACAACATCAGCTCACTCACTTCTTTAAAACATTCAGCAATTTTAAACGGCTTAGGAAACATGGAGCATAATAGTGTATCAAACTGGCAAGCCTTCATCAGACACACGACAGCCAAATTTGCTTACCTGGAGCTCTGAGAGGCAGCCAAGACTTGAAAACGACACAGAGGGAAGCTTATGCCATGACTTGCACTAAGAACAGGCTTAGAAAGTGTTTGCCAACCAACTGAGGTCCTCGGTATCGCACAAGAAGGGAGGGGGGCAAAAAAGCAAAAAAACCCTCTCTCAGAACTAGTTGGTACAATTATAATGCAGCTCCAAAAAGGATTACTGTGACCTGCCCAGGGGTTAAGCTGAGGACAAGGTGACACCAGCCTCACACTCTTAAGATAAGCCTTGACTTAGGCACCAGAGAAAACACATTTTACCTTGGCTCATCTGTGGGTCACAGAATTTTTCCTATACAGCCTCATTCATCTCTCTGTAATCTATGGCAGACAGAACAAAACAGTAAGTCAATAAATTAAGCTGTACTTCTTCAATGACTATACTTAAGAGCTTTTATTTAGCATCACGAGCATAAATTGGAAAGTCCTGATCGTCTCCACCAATCATTTGTCTCCACCGCTCTATGTTCCTGGGGTGACTCTGGTGTAGGCACCACCTACAGCATTTGTGTGTTTAGGTGTCGCGTGTGATGCTTGCTATCTATCTCAACAGCAAGCGCTGGTTCACACTCAGCTCATGCCTATGGCTTGCCAGAGAGAGGAGGTGGCTAACAGTCTCCATCCTTTGGCCCCGACTCAACCCACTGTTCTGAATTTGTTTCACAGATGTGTGATTTCCAGCCTTCCTAGTTGATTCATGGCAGCAATGCCCCACCTACCACGCTGCCAGGGAAAGAGCAGGTCTCCATGCTTTAGGAATCTTTGCCTACTCACCAGGCTTCAGAGCCACCTGCTGAGCACATGTGTGCACTTCCCTGTCTAGTCTAGACTAGTCTAGTCATGCAACAGACCAGGCTAGGTAAATACACTTAAAAGCCCTCTCACTCTTGAAGTCTGACTACCTTCCTCTGGGGTGCTCTGGCCTCCAGCAGTCCCCCAGTTGGGACTGATTACCCTGGCCCATCATCCCCAAGAACTCTGGTTAGTCAGAATCCACTTTATTCCTAATGGTTCCTCTTAGGCTGCCTGCTTGGTTGGTAATTCATTCCTACCAGTCCATTCTGACTGTGGAACTGAACACAATGTCTCCCTGTCAGCGGCACTCTTTTGCAGTGCACCAACCACCTGTTGCTACGGTGCTGAACAGCTTTCCTTATGTTTGTTTGTTTGGTTTCTGGAGACAGGGCTTCTCTGTGTAGTCTTGGCTGTCCTAGAATTTGCTCTGTAAACCAGGCTGGCCATGTATTCAGAGATCGGCTATCTCTGCCTCCTGAGTGCTGGGATTATAGGCATGTGCCACCACTGCCTGGCATCCTTATAGTCTTTGAACAAGTATTGTGGACTAAATATTTCTTTAAAAGTAACCTCAAATCACACAAATTCCCTCCCTGATCTCCTGACTTTAGTAACTGAGCCAGACATTTTAAGCCACATATGTATAAAAGTGAGCAAAGGGCAGCTGTCAAGAAATTCAAGGGAATAAGAGATTACTCTCCAGCATAAAACATGGGCATTTTGAAAGTCATAGGAATGACTCCCCCCCCCCCCTTTTTGCCTGAGTTTAATGATTCTTGATCCTTTAAGAGCCTTACTATTTAACTTGTTTTAGACAGGAAGACTAAAGCCACAGGAGAAACAAGAGACAAACCCCCTGCCCCACCCTGCGTCTGTGTGTGTGTGTGTGTGTGTGTGTGTGTGTGTGTGTGTGTGTGTGTGTGTGTGAGAGAGAGAGAGAGAGAGAGAGAGAGAGAGAGAGAGAGAGAGAGAGAGAGAGAGAATATTCATGTTCCTTTTCTCTTTCCTGAAACTTGCAATTATGACACAAGGGACAGACTTGGGGGTGACAATCAGCAGACTTTAAAGGGATTATCTTGGCTTAATTCAGATGGGCCCCATGTAATCATGTCCTTAAGCAGGGAAGAGGGAAGTGGAGGGGCCTGAACCAAAGGGATGGCACCGGGAGAATGACAGACATGGCTGCTCTTCAGATGAAAAGCCAACAGCAGTCAAGGAATTCAAACAAGCTCAAGAGGTTGGGAAAAGCACAAAATGGATGTTCCAATTCTTAAGAGCCTCCAAAAAGGAACTCAAATATAATTTTATCTGGTGAGAATCCATTGCTGACCTAGAACTCACTAAAACAATAATAAGTATGCTCTGCTTTCAGCTCCTAAATCTATAGCCATGTGAGTGAAGTTTTTTTTTTAAAAATCAACAAATGACCTCCCCTTATTAAGATATGTGAGGCCATTTTACAGAAGTTACTGCTAAACTAGCTGGGAAGGAAGGTGTGGGATTTCTTTTTTATTTATTTAATTGATTTATTTACTTTTGAGACATGATCTATGTAGTCCTGACTGGCTTTAAACTCCATACATAGACCAGGCTGGCCTGGAACTCACAGATTTTTGCCTGCCCCTGCTTCCTGATGCTAGAATTAAAGGTAGTACCACAATGCCTGGATTTTCCCCATTTTTCAACAATTTTAAAGTTAAAACTAATACTCAAAATATCACCTTTCATGGACAAAATTAACAACAGCAAAAGTCCTAAAAATCAACAACAAAAGTCTTAACATTTTTAAGACCAACATATGAGAAGTCCCAGAGAAGCCCCATCCTTCCCGGGTCCATGGACTCAGCCCACACCTTCCCAACGTCCTGAGAACACTGGAGGTGGTTTTCTCTACACCGTGCTCATCTTACACCCCCAAAGCCAAGACAGTCTCTCCTCCTCTTCCTTTCTCATCCTCTTTCTATCCTACTTCCTCGCTTCCTTCTTTTCTCTCCCTCTTTCACCCCATCCCCCCAGACACACACACATACACAATCACACACATAACACACTCTCACACACTCATACACATACACACATACACGCACACACACATACACACAGTCACACAAATACACACATGCATGCGCACCATACACACACATTCACACACACACAGACATACACACACATACACAATCACACACATGTACACACACTCACACACATACACACATAACATACTCTCACATGCTCACACACATACACACATGTGTGCGCACACATACACATTCACACACACACATACACAGACATACATGCACACACACACACACACACACACACACACACATTTATTACAAACCTCAGAGAACACAATTTAGCGTTTAATATCAACCTCCCAGAAACAAAATTGTGCCCAATCAAATAGACTGGGAAGCTTAAATACGTTCTAAACACTTAACTTCTCCTCATCACAGCACTCCTACTGTAAGGACACAGCAGGATGGAGAATGGGGTCTTACAGACGTTCTACCTGGCATGGAAACCCCTTCCTTATCCATTAGAAGAGATTCCTGACTGACACCATTTCTCTCCTAGGGCACAAATGGAACAACTGTAATAATATCCTGTTCCTATTTCCTAATGAGTATGAGACGACAGCAAATATCCTATGATTAACATAGCTGGCTGCATGAAATTATAGTTTTTGGTAATCTTACTCAAGCCTCTGTTTCTTGGTAATGCTGACTACTGAAAATCATTTTAATCATTGGAACCATCAAGTATTTTGGTACCCAAATGAATGCTTCCTAGAACTGTTTGGGGATGTGAAGTTTTCAACAGTCCCCAATGAGGAAGAACATGCACAGCACCTCTCCGCCAAGCTTCCTTGCTGCAGATTGAAAGTGCTCACTTATTCAGAAGTGACAACCTCCCCAGGAGGAAGAGGAAGCCAGGCTATGAACTCAGTGACAGCTGTCTGTACTGATTTCCTAATGGCCACATTGGTAAAGCCTCACACTGCTCTCAGCCACACAATTTAGTGCTTGCTTTTAATAACATAGTTCTAGAAAATCCCCAAACCTGTAGTTGTTACCTAGACAACACTGCCAAGTTGAGTGATAAAAGACTAGCTACTAAAGTGTAAGTGATTTTCACTGTAAGTGAGAAAAATCAACATCTATGTTTGTAAAATATTAACCAAACCTCAAAGTGTCCCACTGTGATAATTCTATTACTAACCGTGATGGAGAAAAGAAAACAAAAGCACACAGTGGACACATGACTGTCATCTATGCCAGATTCCACATCCCGCGATTCCCACAGGAGGCTTGAAGGAATTCTGGACCGCCCATGTTTTCACTTTCTCTCTCAACCCTTCTGGGGACCTAACCTCAAACTGTCAAGAGTGAGCAAAGGCTTCTGGCGACAGGTATTGCTCTGAACTGCTCATCAGAACCTGTAGTACCTACATCTGAATTTCTATCAGTCATTTAGTTAGCATTTAAATGAACTCCAGTTTGTAGCCTTCTTAAGACCCTGATGATTACCCAGTGCCACATCCACACATCCAAAGTTGCTGACAGTGGTAATAAAATTACAAGTTTTGAAACCTGAAAGTTTTCCTTTGTATTGTTACCAATGGTCATAACTAAAGCATAGGTTCTCAACATTTTACCCATTTTAGGACAAGCAGAACTCTAACAGTGGACACTTAAAATGCTGGAGTAATCGTAGCTTGTGCACTTTCTTCATGGAGGAACATGGCGAACAGTCACATACTGATGATCACCCTTGCAGTCAATTCCTATGCACTTCTGATAAATCTGCTATGAACTCAGTACTCAAAGCCCCCACTCTGGGTAACATCTTTGGCAAGATCATTTAAAGTATCACTGCATTTAATCTTTACAATCCCTTGAGAAGACCACAAGATAATCAGGCCCTGTGAAGGTACCTGTTGCCAAGATAAACTGCTTGATTGCCCAACTAACAAGATCTGAGATTTGAACACAGGTTTCCATCTGCTTCCAGAATAACAATGGTGGTGGTGGGTGCAGCGGCTGCTATTGCATTATACTGCCCTTCAGGGAAAATCCAAAGAAGACAAAAAGCTAGCCTACCATTTTTTCTTCCAAACAAAAAAAGAGTTTAGGGCCTGTACATGCAATTCTAATACATGCCCTCCACCAACTGCTGCCTCTTTGATGGAGCAGCCATCTTCCATGAAAGAGCAAGTCCTTGATGACTAGTGTGCAATCCTTCAGAACTGGGGCCATCCTCCTTTACACTGGGACACCTGTGTCACACTCAGAAAGTGCTATCTGACACCTTGTATGTGATCAATCAGTCAACAAGTCCTATTTGAGTGCACCATATTTAGCTGAAGTTTTGCTATGCAGAGCTGTAAGTCCCATCGCTTTCCTCAAATTCATCATCTCAGGGAGAGGAGAGGCAGCCTCGGTGTCTGTATCTGGTACAGCAGGCTGGTTCCTCTCCAGTTCTTCTCCTCCCCACGTGCTTGGGCCATCGCGTCCTACCTCCACCATTAGCCTTTCTTCTTTGGCTTAATCTAGACTATGTCAAATTAGTGGACTGGAGAAGTTCCAGTTAGGCTCTTGAAGTACCAGTCACCGGGCTATCAGCACTGTGGCACTATTAGGGGTCGGCCCTGTTATTGAATATGGAAGTTATAGCCTGTACTCCAGGTCAAACCTCAAATTCTCAATAAGCCAATGAAAACGCCAAATTAACACTGGAAAGCACAAAAAGGAAAAATTTTTGTGGCCACACTAGGAAGAGGGGCAAAGAGACCCAGACACGGCCTCAAGTCCGTGGGGTTCTGAAATGAGATCAGAATTCAAATAGAGAACATACAGTCTAAGTAGATATGGTCAAGATGGGGCCTGCCCTCCACTGACCCACCATTATCATGGTTTTAGTTTCATCTTGCAAGGTGGTCTGACAAGTTGCTGGAAATGTGTGAAATTCCTTTCAAGGAGAGACGGACCCCTCTGGCCAGTGCCCTTTCCTCCCAACATGAGATCCCTGTGGAAATTCCCAATTCTTTGTGATCCTTTTTTTCCAAGGTCTGAGAGTCGGATAGAGAAACACAGTGTGCCTTTAGAATAGAGTATCTTCATTTCTGCCAGACCAGAGGCAAGGCACAAAGCACACAGCACTGAAGGGGAGGGACCTGTGACTCGGTCCCTCGCTTGCTTTCTTTGCTTTCCAGCTATCATGGGCTCAGCAGCGGTGTTCTGTCAGATTCCTCACTGTATCAAATCTACACTTCTGTGACCAGAATCCTAACAGAACAACATAAGGAGGCAAAGTGTGCTTAGGCTCCTGGTTTTAGAATATGGTGCATCAAGCAGGGAAGGCCTGGCATCTGAACACTCCATCCATGACCACGGAGTGTGAGTGGGTGATTTGTCCACAGGGTATACTGGCAAGTGGAGAAAGACTAGAATCAGGGGCAGGTATAACCTTCAAGTGATCACTCCAAGCTGACATTCTCAGGTCTCTGTGATCTGGGGACTAAGCATTCAGACCTTGTGGGGCACATTTAATAGAGCCAAGAGGCCATGGACAGAAACCACTGAAAATATGAACCAAAATAAACCATGTCCCCTTTGGATGAATTTCCTCAGGTTTTTTGCCCTAGAAAAAGAGAACTAACAGAAGAATGAAAGAAAGAAAGAAAGAAAGAAAGGAAGGAAGGAAGGAAGGAAGGAAGGAAGGAAGGAAGGAAGGAAGGAAGGAAGGAAGGAAGGAAGGAAGGAAGGAAGGAAGGAAGGAAGGAAGGAAGGAAGGAAGGAAGGAAAGAAAGAAAGAAAGAAAGAAAGAAAGAAAGAAAGAAAGAAAGAAAGAAAGAAAGAAAGAAAGAAAGAAAGAAAGAAAGAAAGAAAGAAAGAAAGAAAGAAAGAAAGAAGGAAGGAAATAATAAGAATAATAATTATTAGACTTTATGATCATGAACTATAAAATTTATATGCAGTTGCAAGACATACCGAGTAAAGCACTAACTCCAGTCCTTAAATAACAGGGTCCCTTTCACAACTACAGCTTAGGGAAGCTGCCTGCAAAATCAGGGTCCTGGGCTGACAATCTTCATTCATTTGGTCAACAGTGACTGGCTGCTCCTTCATCCCAAGAGGGAGATGCTGAAGGTAACAGGAAGGTATGCTCTCTGCCTGAGTGGATCTTAGAGTCCAGAGAGGAAGTCACACAGTAAGTGGGGCATCACACAAGTTGACAGTTAAACACCGACAGAAAGTGCTGTGAACCTTAAGAAAGTTTAACAGATTATCTATCAATTATACTTCCAAAAGCTGGGGGAAAATGTCTGACAACGGTAACCCAATTTAGATGGGAAGCCTGGGGGTGGGGCGGTAATGCCTTAGCTGAAAGTAGAAGTTATCAGACAGAGAAATAGGGGAACAATGTTCCAGGGTGAGAGAGCTCCATTTGCCTGAGGAGCCAAAGGACTTGATTTGCTGCAGAAATCGAAAAGCCCAATGTAGATGGAAAAGCCATGAGTCAAGAGGAGAATGGGAACGATGAGGAGGACCAGTACAGAAATGCACCTACACTGAGCATCTTTTGGCCAATGAGGAGAGGCTACAATGATTTGATGTAGCATTTCAGATGCAAAATACTGTTATTTAAAACCAAACCCATTAAAAAGTACAGCTGATCTTTAAAACGCACAATGGCAGATATCTGGAATTAGAATGGCCCAGCCAGGCCAATCAGCCTCAACTTTCACGGAAGGAAAGGAAGCTCCATGCACCGGACTGCACACTCTGGACCTCCATTTCTGACTACCCATGTTCCATAGAGAGATGCCTTCATCTTCCTGAAGAGGAAGCCAGTGCCACAGGATAAACAGACTATGAAAAGGGATCTAAAGCCATTGACAGCTGTGACACACTCCGAACCCTGCTCCCTCTTCATGAGAAAAATAAGACAGCATGCATCTGCTCGCAAAACCTTTCTACAACAGCACTATGACCCCGCACTGTTACTTCTTCCTAGGAACATGAAAGGTACAGACTCTAATCAGAGACAATATGCGCTTCTTTTTCGGGACTGCTGGTCCTGGGAAGTGCTCATAAGACATCTATCCTTCAGGCCAGATTGGCGGGGGGGGGGGGGGGGGGGGGGGGCCTCTTGTTCCAAGTGGCAAGCTGAACACCTGCCCCTGAAACTGCAACAAAATAATTTATAAACAGATAATTGTTAAATAATCTGTTAAATGTTGCACATGCATGGGACGTCAAATACAGTTACAGTCATTAGGACAACAGCCCAGAAGCCTGCACGGCAACTGATGCTGCCAACCAAGTGATGCTAAATCTAAACAAGTGGGGGGGGGGGGGGTGGACTACTAATGGTTCATGGAGAAGTAGATGCAGGTTCCAGAAGCAGATGAACACAGTACTAAGAACAGACAAAGCCCTTTGAAGATGGGATTGGATTTTAGGACCTCTCCTCCACTTCCAGGAGCCAGGCAACTGCCCAACCACCAACAGACTTCCCTGAAAAGATCAAACAAGGTTTCACATCTAGGATTCCTCAGGCATAAGTTACAGCAAAGAAAACAGTCCAAAGAAGAAGAAAGTGAGACTGTAGTGCAATGGACCAAGTACCCAGCCCTATCCACAGCTGCCTCTGGAGCCCTGAATTCCATCGTTATCTTCATAATACCGGGCTTGAAGGATTCTTGTGTGGAGTATCTGGCCAGCCTAAGAGAGATCCCCTAAAGATCTGATTAAAGGGAAATCCTCAAATAAAAGACCTAATATTCTTGAATATAAGTAGACAAACAAGGACTGCCAGGCATCTGAGAAAAGCCATTAATAAGAACAGACAACACAAACACAGGAAAAAATAGCATAATAACTCAGAGTAAGCAGAGATGGAGGATGCATGTTTGTATTCATGTATTTTTAAAGTCTAAAGTTAAAAGACATGGAGGCTAGGCATACAGTTATCGGTAGAGAGCTTTCCTGGTGTGCATAAAGGACACTATGGAACCCTAGAACCCCATAAACCAGGCATGGTGGGACAAGTCTATAATCCTAGCGTTTGGAAGGTGAAGGTTGGAAGTTCAGGAGTTCAAGGGTCAGAGTCCTTGTCTCAAAAGTAAATAAATAGGCACCAAAGAAATGGCCCAGAAGTTCAGAACTCTAGCAGCTCTTGTAGAGAACCCAGGTTTGGTCCCCAGCACCCACATGGTGGTTCACAACACCAGTTCCAGAGAGATCTAATACCCAGTTCTGACCTCCGAGAGTACCAGGCAAATACCTGCTATATTACATACATGCAGGCAAGCACTCAGATACATAAATAAATATTTTCTCATCTCAAAAGAGCATAAATAAATAAATATTTTCTAAAGTAACTAAGTAAATAAAATACATGGCATCCATGAAAGGAAATCACCAGTGGGATATATAAAACAGAGGAAAAAGCAGTAAACAGACATTTAGAATACAATAAAAGGCTTAAACTTCAGAAACTTGAGAGGGAAAGAAAATCTCCCAGAAAATAAGACATAGATGAAAACCACAAAATGAAAGCTTTGGATTAAGGATTGCTATAGGAGAGCAAAGAGAAATGGGGAAAATTTCAAGAAAAATTTTCAGAACTTAAGTTTTCCCCCCAAAGTGCCTAGTATATCAAAGCAGAGTGTGGACTGTCAGAAAACTAGAGTCGCCAAACACAATTACAAACAAACAAGGCCCTGCCAAAACCAGCAAAGTTGAGACCAAGGACTAAGGACAGACTAGGATGATCCCTCTAGATGCCATTTTAGAAATGTGAAAACAAATGGACAAATGCCTTTGAATGTAAGGGAAAATAATGCCCAACCCAGGACTCCGCACCAACTAAGCCATCAATCAGGAGCCTGATAAGAGAGGTCTCAAAATGGTGACCTCCAGTGCACCCTGGGGTGATGAAGAAAGATGACCTGGATGCCAATAGACCTCACAGGAGAAGAGGTCCCCCACATGGCAATTCAGGGGCCACCATGGATGACAGCCACACAGCCCAGGGCAGCAATCAGCCCAAAAGGTGTAGATTAGGGAGGGGTTCTGGAAGAAGTGTTACTAATGTAAACATTATCACATCATGAAGAGAAGAGCAAATAAATTAGTGATATAGAAACTAAGCAAATAATAAAACACCACAATAACTCACTCCAATGAAAATCAAATCGAATGGGGGAACATGCGGGTGGCAGCCATGTCTAATGTTTTTACAGTTACACAGCAATGTAGACTGGATCTACCCAAATCCACAGCATTAACCATCCTGGGAGACTGCGGGGAAGAAGAGAAGAGACTGAAAAGCTGTTTGCTGGGGAGGATAAGGAGAGGAAAGAGTTAGTATTCCTTCCAAAGCAGGGACCACTGGGGATGCCAAGTAGAAAGGAAAGAGGTAGAGACAGGAGCACAATGACAGTAATGAATATCAACAAAACAAGCCAAGTAGTTGAAAATGGAGAAGACAAGAGAAGGGGTGAGAACTGGAATCCAGAGCTAACTCTGACATGTTCTATGAAATTATTTGATATTTTAGATATATATTGACATCTGGCTCTGATTTTAGTTTATTTTTATTTTATGTGCATTGGTATTTTGCCATGGATGTTGAGTGCCCTGGAATTGGAATTACAGACAGTTGTGAGCTGCCATGTGGGTGCTGGGAATTGAACCCAGGTCCTTTGGAAGAGCAGTCAGTGCTCTGAACCACTGAGCCATCTCTCCAACCCATGGCTCTGATTTAAAAAAACAAAAACAAAAGGAAAAATACTCCACAAACAAACAACAAAAACACCAACTACTATATATTACAGAAGACAAGAGATATGAAATTGATTCAGTTTTCATTCCTGTGCCCATTTACATGTTTATAAAATCACTAGAAAAATATGCATGCCTGTTCATTACAGCACAGCAATATAATTCTTCTCAAAAGAGAATCTTGAGGTCTTTCATTTTTTAAAGAATATTTGATGAAAAGAAATCACTCACCTCAAGTGGTTTTTAGTACCTAGACACTGGCCAGGCACACTGTATAAAAGACTAATTTGTGAACAGTTATTTGCAAAGTCAACATTTGAAACTGGCAGCCTCTCTAATTTTTTTTCTGTTATTAATTCATAACTACTTCATCTCTCTAAAAATATAGCTACCTTTTTCTTAAAATTATAAAAATACAGTGAGTTAGAAGATTACAAGGTACTAATTAGAATATCAGAAGAGCTCAGGAGACAGTCATTTAAAAAAACTATAGCAGGGAACAAGGGGCAGAAATCAAGTAATTTGTTCTTTGTGTCTTAAAATTTTCCTGGAATTCAATATGGAGATTTTGCTCCTTTACGCCTTCCATGTGAGCTGGAAGGGAAGCAGCAATAATAAGCTTACCTCACAGTTTACTTTCTTTGCTAGGAAGCAATTTTACCTTTGGAAATGGCTGAATAATATCTGCTTCAAAATATCTAGAAAGATTCTGTGACAGAGGTATCAGAACCATAAAATTCTCCAGTCAAATTAAATTCTTTCTTTCATAAACTATAATCCCCTCAGTAAAGCAAGTAATGTAAAGTCCACTCTATGGTGTTATTCAATTCCACAAACACTACTATGGTGTTTTCAATGAGGTACAAACAAATGTAATGGAACAGAGATTGTATATAGTCTCTCTCTCTCTCTCTCTCTCTCTCTCTCTCTCTCTCTCTCTCTCTCTCTCTCTCTCTCTCTCTCTCTCTCTCCTCCCATGTGTATGTGTATACACACACATATACACAACAGTCATGTAGGCCAGTTAATACCCAATTGTGTCAGCTTGAAAGCAAACATGCTCAATACCTAACAAACAGGCAGAGCTGTGTCCAATACCAACCTACAGAAAGACACAATCAGTCCACATGCTATAGTTTGCCAATCATGGGATTAATAATAACACCAACCTCTGGTTTAAATCAACAGAACTTAAAGAAACTAGCTCCCCTCCCCCCAAGATAGCAAGAAAGCAATCTAGCAGCTCTAAATGCTGTAGCCATATTCAAAGAGAGAAAACTACAAAAGTGGGATGCGGAAGGGGATCTGAGTGAGTGAGTACATGGGTCCCTCTTTACAGGACAGCAGAAGTTTCCCCCAAATCCCCAGGTGGGCTCCTCCCTTCATATGAGATGATTGCTCAGAACCAAGAGCACAGCCACACTTGGCTGTGAGGAAAGCCTTGGGTGCTGTCAACTTACACAGCACAAGGGAGAAGTAGTTTAGACAAGGTCATAACTCACTGTTCCATGCCAGACACACTACAGCCTTGACAAGACGGTGGAAAGGCTATTGTGTATACACATATTGGTGTGTGTTCCACTGCGCTCTGTATTTTATATTTTCTCTATTGGTATAATCTGCTACATAAAGTCAAATGTGCTTTCTCAGCTTTGAACTGACTAGTCAAATGGAGACAGGGCAAGTAGAAATTAATTTAGTAGAAGGGCATACCTATTAAAGAAGTATCTGTCATTAGCCAGGTAAAAATAAAATAAGAGATGGGGAACGGTACTCCCGACAGCTTCAAATACTTACTTCATCTATCCATATGCTGTTTCTACAACTAGAAAAATGAGGTTGTTAAATTAGACGTCCTCTAAGGTCCCCTAAAGCGCTAACATCCTGTGGTTCCTTTAAATATGTCATCCGATCAAGTAAACAAGGCATAAAGTGTAATGTCAAAACTCCCTTCTAAAAATGGTGAACCCGAATGACCACTATGGAGACATCCCAGAGAGAGAAAATCCAAAACTAAAGGCAGAAAGAAAAAAAAAGAAGAATTTTACTTAAATAACTTTTCACACTTCGCTACAAAGGCTAGCATTCCATTCAACCCTTCCAATTTCCAACAAAACACACATGTAAGAAGGGTAGTTAATGTTTTAAAAACACTATAAATGTGTCTTGTAAAATTTATACTGTTTCTTACAATGAATTTTAAATAGTTTTTCAAGTCCAAAATGGTAAGCGTTGTAGCTGGCCAATGGTCAGGCATCTTTAGCACACTCTCCACCAGACAGAGAGCAGGAGTTCATGGAAAGACAAGGTCGTTAGCTGCCTCCTGGAGACCCCCTTACATGATGGCCCCGGTAACAATGCACTTCAAGTCCATCAGGACTCAGCGAAGATCACTGGGCATCCAGAATACGCTGTGCAAAGGGAATAGAAATGAGTAGCCTCGCAGGCTAAGTAAAATGGAGAGAGAAATGGTTCAAGAAGAGAGCAGGCTTGGAAGAAAAAATGGACTCTCTCTCTCTCTCTTTTTTTCCCCCTGGGAAATCATCGAAGTTTACAACCATAAGAGAGGTAATCAAATTCTTCCCGAAAAATCGGACGTAACTCATGTTAAAAACAAACGAAGCGGGAGATAGGGGAGGAGCTGGAATGAGAGAGGGGGTTGTAGTCGGGATGGAAAATAAATACATTTTAAAACTAAACTAATTAAATAATTAAAAAAATGAGGTTAAATTCTAGTATTCAGAGGAGTTGATACAGGAAAAAAATGTAACTTAGGACCTATAGCTTAAAGACCTGAACAGGGGCAAAGCCATTATTTCATTATTTTGGAAGGGAGCGGATCACAGAAAGATTGAATTTGATAGAACTGATAAAGTACTTATGGTGAGATTCAAACGCATGGATGTGAAGTGTTTAAAGACATGCTAGAGTAACCGTCTAGCAAATGAAGCCTGCATGGTAAGGACCCAAAAAGAAGACAGTACATGGAAAAGCCACAAGGAGAGACCAGAGCAAGCTGGCAGGAAGCCCCAGCCCCTTCCCACATTCCGTAACTGATACTACTTTTGCTACAACCCAGGGAAGAGGTAGGATGTCCTTTGAATGAGAAATCTTCAAGAATTCTACCCTCTGTCTGCATCCTGACATATCAAAAGGGTCAGCTTGGGTTTCCCCAAATGCCAGGTCTCAGATGAAACTTGGAGCCTTTCACCACTACCAAGTCAGTTTCCGAAATACTCTGTGCCATGGTCTCAGAATTTTAATCAACTCTCCCCACCCCCTGCCTCCCAGCCGTTCGTCATTTACACCAATGTACAATAACAGGAAAACATATTTCCAGGCCTGCCTCAGCATGTTAAGGATGGGATGACCCTCACTCCTCAAACTGCACTGGATGAAAAAGTGCAGAGGCTTTTTTCCCTGTGACCCACTATAAAAACCAGCGCTGCATACGTTCAGCCTGAAATGTCCTGAATATACCATGTGGCATTTGCACCCTCCCAGCTTCCTAGCATCAATAATTGAACACTGCAGAGGTTTGGGGTCATATTTATTTATTTATTTATTTTGAACCCCTGAGTCTCTCACTTTCCTCAAGAAACCTGTGACTCTAGGAAGAGCATAGTAGCTGTGACCCCACACTGGAAGGAGGTATGATCAAAGCCAGCCTGGGCAGACTTGGGAAAACATTTCCACTGAGAATGGACACACTGCCTGTCAAAAGGTTATTCCCACCGCGTTGGGACAGCAGATCACATTACTCAGGAGTAACAACATGAAAGGGCAAAATCTGGCCACAGTCACCCACATACATGTTTTTCTTTCCAGCAAGGGCAAATGGGAGACACCAGCCATAGCAGAACATCCTACTTATCACTCACAGGGTGGCGGTAGGGAGGGGGAGGGGATGGCGGGAAGGGTGCCTTTCCCTAATCAATACAGACTCTGAGCTTCAGCCACTGTTTAATTCCTTTTATATTTTTCTTTTCATTCAGAAACAGCTCACATTCACCAGGACTTTTCTGTCTTAAACTTTTTTTTTTTTTTTTTTTTAATCCAAGCAATCACAAGCTATATTCTGTGGAAGACAAAATAACTTTGGAGGCGTAAATCTTAATGTCAATGACAGGAAGGCTCTGGTGAACCATTACCATAAATCTGACAAACGCTAATTTGATGGGTGGCTGTATCTGTCTGCTGCACGGCCAGTCTAGACAGTCTATTGAGAAATCTTAAAACACAACTGTTTGTTCCCCGTAACACCATCTGGATATGGCAATAAGCGCCGACCCAGCGCCATTCACACATGGATCAAAGCACATGCTAATGCTATCATGAAGTCATACACATAAAAAATTCAATCTGAGAACTCGAAGCAATTTTCCTAAGTCTTCAGTGAAGAAACCCCAGACTTAGTGAGACTCAAGCTAAGTGTGTGAAAGGGTGGGGGGGGAGGGGGAAGGAACCGAATATTTAATGAGCTTGGCTTCCAGAGGAATGTTAGGCCACCCATTGTATTGGAAAAAGGCTCACGTCACACTTCAGTCATGGTACCCGTCAGGGTGCCCCTTTACAAAAATTGATCTGAAGACCTTTATAATTACCTGCTTCAGCAGAGGGAGGAAGACATTCAGGATGAAAAAGAAAACATAGAATCCAAGGTATAAATCGATCGTTATATTGGTCTGAACTGGTGGAAATGTTCAATACTGCAAGCAATATGAAAAATCTTTCTCACTAAACTAACTGTGGCTTTAGATCAAAGAATCACAGGCCTCCTATGAAACTCCTTTAAATTTTACAAACATAAGCTCAAGTCTGGCTGTGCATAAAATAGAAACAAAGCTCCACCCCCACCCTGTGCACCCTTACCCTGTAGCTGGGTGGAGAGGAAACATTCCTCATAAAATTTACCTTGTGGATCCAACACTATCAGTCCCCAAAACTGCAATTTCTTGAATGTTAGTACAATTGTACAATTTGAAGGTACTCTTTAAAACACATCACTCAACAGCACATTTTCATGGCAGATCACAGAGGCACCATTTAACCCTCACCACCTCAGTACGAAAACTTCCCAGGAAGAAAGGAAGTTGTTACTACAAGACTGTTTGATGGTGTCACACCACCAGTGAGTCTGATGCTTGCACTTGCTGACTGACTTCATCTCCCGTCAGAATCTGATGGAAGGGAAAACAAGAAAAAAGAACATGACAGAAAGTACCCTAACAATATGCTATTATCATACCCATCTCTGTCTGCCAGGAGACGATAAATATGTTATGCCCCAATTTCATTCACTTGGCCTAGATCCCACAAATTCCCACCAGCATATTTTATTTTATAGCAACTATAATAGGTGTGTCTACATTTTGTGTGTATGGGTATGCACAAGCACACACATTTGACAACATGAACTGTCAAAATGCATTCTCCTTGCCACGGGAGGCAAGTTACACAGCAAAACTGGTGAGAAATTACATGCGTGGTCTGTCAGAGACTGCGGTTTATGCAGCAATTCCGAGTTTACAGTTACTATAGATTTACCCACATAAACTCAGCATAAAATACTCTCCCGTGAGTATACCTGCTATAATATGCAGGGGGAATATGGGAAAAGTCATGTTGCATACCTGCTTCTAAAACATCTTGAAATTTTAAAAAGACCAGATCAAGTCTATAATTTTATAGCACTAGCTATGGACTCAGTAAATGCGAGAACAGAAGTCAAGCGAAATTTTTCTTAAAATTCTATTCAGTTTTCAAGGAAGACCACTCCCAAAGCATTTGCTAACACAAAATACTTCAAATGAAATATTAATAACATAATGCTTTGGTTTCTTAAAAAGGGGGGAGGGAAATCTACCAATTTTAACATCCCATCCAATATGGAGTCTCCCCTAGAGTGTCTTAAAATAAGAAAAGTTCTTGGTATACCGACGACTGCCAATCAACTGTTCAAGTTTCCAATTTAAATGGCACTGTTTTTATTATATATTCAATCTAAACCGCAGAGTCCATTACTATAACAGAATCTGGATCACAAAGTAAGCCAGAGGAGTCTGTTTCCCTGAACCAGATCATCACTAAAGACCTGCAAAAACCCAACATAGGAACGCAACCCACCTCTGCCAAGGACAGCTCTTATCCTGACTTGCAAAGAAATAAAAACCACACAGATATGAACTAGCTTAGTCTACAAGTAATAAACCAAAATATTTAAGCAGAACTAAGAAGTATTACATTTGCACGATTCACCATGATTAGGTGGTACTCTAGGGACAGTTAAAATAAAAATATTAAGCTAAAAAAACTGGGAAATCATAATCATCCTTGTTAACCATTTTACATATTTACATAGACTGTTTTCACAAATATAATTAAACATCTATGTGCAGCTCCCCTATTACACAGACTAAATTGCCACTGATAATCATGTTGTCTACCAATAATGGCTTCCTTTCAGGCTGTGGTTGTAATTCTGTAAGTTTAAAAGGAAAAAAAAAAATCACCCAAACATTGCTTAATGTAGCTAATCAGGCATTTTCAAAATTAAACAGCAATGAAATGTTAGACAGTGCCAGTGAGCGTTAAAAAGTGCTGTAGTGTAACCATACTGCCATCTACTGGCTGCTGTTTAACAGTGCCAGGATCTTAACAGGGCCTCTCTAGCTGTATCTCACCAAAGGAAGCCTAATGGAGACATGGAGACAGTAGGTACCAAAGATGCCAGAAAGAAATCAGAAAATTCAGACCTGACTTTTAAAGAGAAAGATTGCATCTTCCCAACCACAAATCCAGAAAATGACTTTGTTTTCTGGCTTTGAAACATGAAAGCATAACAAGCCACATTCTAGATGTTTCCAACTGTTAACAACCCACCAAGAGGTTATTGGACCACTGAAACATCAGGCCCAGAAAATTCTTTTTAATCCCAAAAGTGTGTCCCTCAGACAGAATTCGCTTCTGAGAAAAACAGCATAAACCAGCATAAGTCTGCAATAAAAACCTGTGGATATGTCTGCTCTTGAATCAATCCAAACATTTTGTGTTGCCACATAGGAATCACTCACTTTATTGGGAGTATAGCACCCTTTGGGCTAACCCTGGCTGGGGGCTTAAGTTTCAGTATTCAAACCCCTGCAGCAGAAAGCATGTTGGGGTAGTAGTCTAGATATGACTGAACTGACTCAAAATCTACACCTAAAGATAAGACTACATGATGTCACTAGGAGTCTGCAGTGGATGCTTCACAGGCACGGGACTGATTAGTAAGTAGATGTCAAGAGTGGGAAATACAAGGATCTTTTTAATTTTTTTAAAAATTGATTTATTTTTGTTCTATGCACTTTGGCGTTTTGCCTGCAGGTATATCTGCATGAGAGCATCAGGTCCCTGGTACAGGATAGTTGTGAGCTGCTATGTGAGGGCTGGGGATTGAACCCGGGTCCTCTGAAAGAGCAGTCAGTGCTCTTAATCACCAAGCCATCTCTCCAGCCCCACAACAAGACTCTTTAGTGTAAATGGAGCTGCTATAATGCTCCAACTGAATATCACAGATCTGTACACAGATCTTCTACCTGAATACATAGTTCTGCATTCCATTATGGCTCAGAATATACATGCTGTAATTATGGCCTATATGCCCTAACACCTTAGACACAGCCTGCTACTGCTGGGTCCTTTGGGGCTTTGCATTTTTTAAAACAATAACGGGGGGGGGGGGGGACACAGAGATTACAGACAGAAAACATTTAAATGACAGAATTTTTAAAGGAGATTTAGTCTTCACTAACAGACCCCTTTTAGGCCACATAATTGAAGAACTCTAAAGAACCACAAAACAAACTGAAAATCCCAGACATAAATAGATCCACTTATTAATTAAAAGCAGCTCTCTTTGGCTACTAAAATAAGGTTGCCCATGCATACTTCATTGCTGTCACAGTCTCACAGTATTCAAAACACATAAAAGTAAAGTTGAATTGTTCTCTATGTACGAGGTAGAGTTAAGTCATGTCTGCTTGCACAGAACTGTTCTGCAAAGCTCCCACAGAGAGGGGATGAGAAAAAAGACCAAAATGCACCAAGTCTCAAATCCACTGCTCCTCTTTGGGTGGGGGGTGCCGTGGACAATGTGAGGTGAACCAGAAAATGCCTGAAACGTTCTCTGTTGTAAAAACTGAAACCAGAAATTAAGACAATCACCACAAAAAAAAAAAAAAAAAGGAGGCAGGGAACTAATTAAATAAATTACATATTAATTAAATACAAGTTCTTTGGAGACTTCTTTTGTAAGTCTGGGTTCGGGGTTTTGAATCTATGAGAAAAGACAATGATCACCACCAAAAAGAAAGAGAGAGAGAAACAATAGTGACTGATAACATTTTATGACGTAGTTTTACTATAATCATATTAGAAACTTTGTGCTCCTAAAGTTCACTGTTCATATTAGCCATCCTTTAACACTATGGGTGACCAGACAGTAAAACCAGGGACTAAACCAAAAAGGGAAAAATCTCTTTCTGTATTTACGCCATCTCTTCTAAGTGTGACTAAAGCACCACATTTTAGAAAGAAAGGCACCCTTAACTGAACACCAGGGCTTAACACTGTCTCAGTCTTAAACACAGATAATAAATACATTTCTGGAATCGATTTTAAACCCAGTATCATTATTTTATGAAGCTATACCTATACCCACATAAGAAGCTCAGCTATGTGGTCACTGGCTCACCACAGCCCTGCCAAGTTATTTATGTTTCAGATTATAAAGCAGGACTGTTACCTGTGACCATGTGCACACACGTGTGACTGGCAGACAGGCAAAATAGTTTAGCACAGAGGTCAAAATAAGCTTAGAAACTGACCCAGTGTAGGAACACAGTTTCTTTATTTCCATTCTCTCACAAACTCCATTTGCTGTTGCTTTGCTACAAATGAAAGATGGAAAAATAGAAGATCCCAAAGGAGCCGGACAGCTTTCCAGGTGTGGAATCTGCTCCTGTTGAAGGTTTCCTGGCAGCGTTTGACAGGTCTCGTTACCTGGAAAAACTCTAGGATGGGACACAATACTGAGGCATTTCCCTTTCAACAGCAGCATCTTCCCACCATGCCTTGAACTACTCAGGATGCTCAGGAGACTACAAAGCAGTCAGAACAGTGTGTCCTCACTGTTTACTTACAGATCTGTTTTCTAACTCAATTAAATAGCAAGTGCCATTTAATCTCTCTCTGAAACCAGCAAGAGCCCCCAGATGAGACAATGTGCACATCACAGAATTTATTATTCTTGGTTGAGCTTTGGGAACTAATGGGGAGCAGTAAACTGGAAGGCCAGCCCGAGCAGCCTGTGCCTCAGGAAGATCCACGACACAGCTGCAGTCCTGGAATTGAGATAAATAAATCCAAAGTAGAATCAGTGAATGTGTCTCTTCTTTCTTTTTAATTCTAAACAAAACTCTGGAATCTAAGGGGGGGGGGGGACGACACACATGATACTGCTTCCCCTCCATCCATCTAAAACTTTGTTTCCACCGAAAACCTAGTTTCCTTCCCCAGATTGCTTTACCATACATGAGAGAAAAAAAAAAAATCTCACTTTTATCTGCATCAAACAGTTTGGGTATACATGAACATCTTGTGTTCACTTTTAATTTCTCCTTTAGTGCCATTAAGGCTCAAAATACTCACAAGGGTTGTGATACATTTTGTGGAAGTCAGGAGATAGGGTGGTGGAAATGACGACATGATCCTGGTGCTTTAATGTGCTTTACAAGGGGCTTTCCTGGGAAGGTGTCCAGGGCCCAGCACTAAGGGGTGCACCTTGATGCAACAGAGAATGCGGACTTCATTGTAATTGGAATACAACTTGCATTCCAGCCCAGTCTAAGAAAATGCCTTAATGCTCTTTGGGGACTTGCATTTTACTTCCCTTCTTTCAGATTTTACAAGAGAGAAAGCGCACACACACACACACACACACACACACACACACACACACACACACACACAATCTATTCACACCCATCTTTTATGAAGTTAATGAGACTAGAACCTTTTAAAAAAAATACATCTAAAATCCTACTCTTTCTAAGCATAAATTTCCTACAAAAACCAAACCACATAAATTTCATAGATAAAAACAAACCACATTTTATAAGAATACCAAGCTGCTGCCAGGCTCAGAACAGAAACTCCCCTCCAAAGAAGCAAACAACAAATCGCGGGAGCCTAGAGACGTAACAAATGAGGCAGGAGAAAGAAAAAGAGAAAGAAAAGATGGGAAAGGAAGGAGGGAGGGGAAGCAGAGCGGATACTTGTGGAGGAGACGTAACAGGAGCCAAAGTGAATGATGAATCCTAAAGGGTCAAGAAAACACTCCCCTTGAACATCAGGGACTGTCACACTCCAGAGGGATAAACCTCAGCTACACGTCCTGGCCACTGAACCAAAAGGAAACTAAAGAGACAGAAAAATCAAACCAGTCCCTTGTTATATGATTCGACCAAGTCCCACCAATCACAGTCACCTTAAGGTTTAATAATCAAGGGCGGCAACAGAATGACCTCATGCTTCAGAAAGCGCCCTGCAGCCCTCCAGGTTAGCACTTGGCTTAGCCAATGGTTTGGCTGAATCCTAGCACCTGGAAAACAAGACAGAAAACAGAAGGTATCTGGCCCACCTATTTGGACACGATGGTGTTCCAATGACGTCATCATGACATTCCAGGAGCTTCTGGCCTCAGCTACCACTGGCAGTGCTGAGTCAGCAACAAACCAGAACACTGCTCGTTAATGAAGCATGAAAAATCATTACCTTTTTAGGGACTGAAACATCTGTGCTGCTGAAGGTAGGGATGGCTAAGTGAGGAGCGGGACTGCATACTTCTTTACTTCCAGCCACTGACCCTCCTCTGCCTAAGAGAATGAACAGTCTCAAATGCAAAGCACCAGGTCTCATCTCTAGCTTGGGACTGGGTGTAATTCCTGACAGAGGTCATGTCACTTGTGAGGTAACTGGCCTCCCTACATTCTTTTATCACCAGGCAATGACTCCATACAGTAAAAAGTCTTCCGATACCTCTTCATGTAGGGGGATTATGTTGTTCCATTGCAAATAATTATCCCACCTACTGGTTTAATAAAAAACACTGATTGGCCAAAGGCAGACAGGAAGGGTGGGTGGGGCTACCAGACTAAGAAAACTCTGGGAACAGGAAGAACAGAGCAGAATGCCAAAGAGACTCCAGAGTTGCCAGATGAGCCCGAAGAAACAGAAGACAACTATACTGCTCTGAGAAAAGGTACTGAGCCCCATGGCTGAACAGGATAAGAGTCATGGGTTAGTTAAATGGTAAAGAGTTAGCAAGTTATATGCCTGGGCCTTGGGGCAATCAGCCTAAAATTAATGTAAGCATCTGTGTGTCTCTGCGGGTCTGTGAGTCTGCGGGTCTAAACCTGTAGGCTAGGCCCAAAAGTCCAGGCCAGAAACCTCTTACTACATCTTCATGAAAACAGTAGACCATCCTCTCATCACTAAAACAAAACAAAGGCAAAACAATCTACCTTGTTTATAGTAAAAGGTGTGAATTCCCTCCTGTGGAACTGCCTCAAATCCAATCAAATGTTGGTGTCCCCTACAACCCCCAAGAGTCTCGCACCAGTGAGCACACCTTGCCTGGCACATCAGTTTGGAGCATGCATGGCCCAGTACTACATAAGATTAGTGATGTCTTTTTTTTTTTTTTTTTAAATACCAGAAACCTGTATAAAGCCTTCCAGAACTATGAAAGCTATCCAGCAATGAGTTTCAGATCAAGACTGATTTCTCTGTGTCCTGCAACCAAAGTATGCGGTGCCTTCAGTAACAGTCTTAGTCTACTTAGGGTGGATAACCAAGGTCAATGGCAATCGCCTGTGCAGGTCTGGGTGTCTCTGGGGCCTCTAGGATCAATAATGTGTAGGAAGGTAACCTGGCCTGGTGCTGAGATTTTCATTTGATATGAAATGTGTCTTCTGGGAGCAGCACTAAACATGGGGTACTCCTATTCAAACTTCTTTTTTCAAAAAAAAAAAAAAACAAACAAACAAACAAAAAAAAAGCAATTGTATTTCTAATTAGCTTACAAATCGTAAGTCTTCTTCACATACCCACATGTTCACGATGTCAAACTCTCTTCTAAGTACTTACAACTACATCTATAGATCTGAACTGTTCTCCAACCTTTGTTGTGGAATATTAGCTGAAGATGTGTTACATTTGTTTACGCTGTGGAACATTTGTTTAATGATGCAAAGATGTGTTGTACTCTTTTACGTTGCATTTGTTTAACTCTGTGAAGCTGTGTTACTTCTCTTGCCTAACACACATGATGGTCTAGTAAAGATCTGAACAGTCAATATCAAGACAGGAGAGAGACAGGCGGGGCTGGCAGGCAGAGAGAATAAATAGGAGGGAAAAGGAGAAGCAAAAAAAGGAGAAGACTCCAGGAACCAGCCACCCAGCCAGTCACACAGCCACCCAGCCACCCAGCCACCCAGCCACCCAGCCACACAGCCACACAGCCACACAGCCAGTCACACAGCCACCCAGCCACCCAGCCAGTCACACAGCCACCCAGCCACCCAGCCACCCAGCCACACAACCACACAGTCACCCAGCCAGTCACACAGCCACCCAGCCACCCAGCCAGTCACACAGCCACCCAGCCACCCAGCCACCCAGCCACACAGCCACACAGCCACACAGCCACCCAGCCACCCAGCCAGTCACACAGCCACCCAGCCACCCAGCCACCCAGCCACCCAGCCACCCAGCCACCCAGCCACACAGTCACCCAGCCACCCAGCCACCCAGCCACCCAGCCAGTCACACAGCCACCCAGTCAGTCACACAGCCACCCAGCCACCCAGCCAGTCACACAGCCACCCAGTCAGTCACACAGCCACCCAGCCACCCAGCCAGTCACACAGCCACCCAGTCAGTCACACAGCCACCCAGCCACCAAGCCAGTCACATAGCCACCCAGTCAGTCACACAGCCACCCAGCCACCCAGCCACCCAGTCAGTCACACAGCAACATAGCCACCCAGCCACCCAGCCAGTCACACAGCCACCAAGCCACACAGCCACCCAGCCACCCAGCAAGCCATAGATTATCCCATATACCAGAGGCAAAGGGTATATGATATGGAATAATTTAAATTAAGAAAAGCAGGCTAGAAACAAGCCAAGCTAAGACCAGGCATTCATAAGCAAGAATAAGTCCCAGCCTTGGGATCTGGGAGGAGCCCCCCACCCCATCCCACCCCCGCATCGCCAAATATAAGAGAGAAAGAGGAAAAAAAAAACCCCAACAAACTCTAGTCAGGGAAGCTTATTGCAGTGGTGAATACAGAGATGCATTACTACTCAAAATGTTGAAAATAAGTTCTCCCCACAAGCTCAAGAATATTGAAGGAAGAGGGGGTAGAAGGGATGGGCAGATGGGGAGAGGTGCTATGAAATGCTATCCTCTGGATAGGACATGGCTGTCACCATATGAACTCACAGCAGCTATGTATGGTTACCTACACAATATCTGCACAAGAACCAGCCAGTTATAAATTCCAGCACAGGCTGGTGAGGGACTCCTGAGGCCCA
Source organism: Phyllotis vaccarum (assembly GCA_033318265.1). NCBI lineage: Eukaryota > Metazoa > Chordata > Mammalia > Rodentia > Cricetidae > Phyllotis > Phyllotis vaccarum. The sequence goes on along the minus strand of JARWLC010000012.1, from coordinate 46,372,243 downwards.
CTCCTACCTGAGGGGCTATTGGCAATTGGTGGCTGCTGGAAGGAGGAGTCATTTTTCTTTATGAGTGTGGGCCCCAGTGGATATCCCCGAGTCCATGTACATATATATGGGCAGCAATAGCTGGCCTTAGGGGATTAAAAAATTAAGTAAATAGATAAAGAGGTTGAAAAGGAGGCATAATGGGGTTTCTGAGAAGAAGAAGAGAAGGTAACAGGTGGATATGACCAAGATACATTGTGTACATAACGTATACATAAATGAAATCCTCAAAGATAAAGTGGAAAAAATTAAAGTGCCTATTTTCAATAAAACAAAAATTGGTGTGTTCAAAGCACTGCTTAAATGGTAAAGTTTTATGGTCAAAATGGCTTACTTAAAAAGATTACATGAAGGCTGGAGAGATGGCTCAGTGGTTAAGAACACTGTCTGCTCTTCCAGAGGACCGGGGTTCAATCCCTGGCACCCACATAGTAGCTTAGAGTGGTCTGTAACTCCAGTGCCAAGGGATCTGATGCATTCCTCTGGCTTCTGAGGGCAACATGCAAGCATGTGCTACACACACTAAGGAAAACAATCATGTGAGAACTGTTTACACATTTTTATTAAAATATAGAGATTAAAGGTTAAAAATTGAAACCCCTATTGGGTGAATATTTTCAACATTTTAAAGGTACTGAAATGCCAAAATGTTTTGAGGCATTTAGGAAGTACATACAGCAGCAGGCCATAGTTCAGAAACTAAGTTACAGCAATTCCAGACCTTCAGAGGCCATTGAGGCATACAGAAAGATCCCCATGCTCACTGATAAGCACTGCACATGAATCGCTTAGGTCAACAAACATGGACTGCTGCCACTGCAGACACCTGGGGGTTCCAGGACATGCTTGTTGGCAGCCTTTATGTGGACTATCGATTACTTTTAAAGTTCTCAAATCAATGCTTTCGAATCAAGAAAAATCCAAGCATGAACCTGTGAACTTACCACAGGCAATTAAATGGCACTAAAAAGTCCTGCAATACGGCCTTTCAAAAAAAAAAAAAAAATCTAATCAATTGAAACAGGGAGTCTAAACCACAGTCCTGAGCGGCAGAAGTAAAGACAACCACTGCTCCACTGAAAACGTATCATCACCAGGAGAATACAGGACTCGGGCCTCTCCCTGCTCTGAGAACAAGGAGGCCAGATGAGCGTCTCAGCACGAACAACGCCTTAAAGGGAGGGCTGGGAGAGTGAAGAGCACCGAGCACCGGGTCCCCACCAGATGTGCTGAGAGCTTCAACTGGATTAGGATGAAATGTGTTTGTGGCCATGCACCGAAGGGACCTGTGGACATGAGGGTTTAGGAAGGTTAAGTCTCAGCAGAGTGCGGTTGGGAAGAAGGGCCAGGGTAAGTGTCCAAGCCAGAGGGGAGACTGGCGGAGATCCAACAGCAGCAGTGTGAATGCATGGAGGTGGGATCTGCTCTCTGATGAGACACCAGGCTGTGAGGAAGAGGACAGAGAGGAAGATGGGATCCTAACAGGAAATAGGGCTGGGGAGGGAAGAACAAAAAGAAGTTGGTTGGAGAGGCCGGCAGACGTAAAGGCCATGAAGAATGGGTGGACTCTGGCCTAATAAGTTGATTGACGTAGGGATTGGTTCCATGTGCCAGGATCCCGAAGGATTTCAAGTGGCTCAAATATGTAAACACCAACAATGATATGGAAACTATAAATGGTCATAAATCAGCATCTGGGCTCAACAGTTGGAGACCGGATTGTGAAACTCAGGAGGGACCTAGGGACTGAAATCGAAAACTTGGACACGCCTAGTGTAAAAGTGATTGCTGGCATCACCCTGTGAGTGGGGGCGGTGGGAAGGCGAGGGAAAGTTTTCAGTTTTTCACTTTATAACGAGCTTTTAGTGTTTGGGTCTTTAATCAACGAACATATCCTACTTGAGATTTTTATGTACCCCCCCCCCCTTTTTTAAAGGAAAAATAATGAAATCAAGATCAAAGCCGTAAGGACAGACCACACTGTGAATTAAGCCTTAATGCATGTATGCACACTTAGTTCATATGATCACTTAGCCAGGCCTGGAGAAAGCGCAAGAGCAAGCCTCCTCCGAATTCTGCCATTGCACTTTCTTCTGGGTCTGGGAGCCAGTGGAAAAGACACAGGCAGGCAATTAAATGGAATTAAGTGTCTCTTCTTTCACTGACCATTAGTTAGCGGGTGACGTTCTTAAAATTTCACAGGCTTAGCTTTTCTCCTCTAACGCCTTGCATGGCCAGAATTAAGACAACAGTTAGCCTTGCTAGAGTTCCTAAAAGGCAGGGACTGGCAATCGGGGTGCTCATGCCATGATTCTTCATCCCTCTGACAAGTTAGGGAAACTGAAATCTCACGATTCTACAGAAAAACAGAGACTGAAATGAAGCCAGATGGACTGCAGGCGAGAAAAGATGGCCCTGTCTGTGTGCATGAAGAAAAAAAGGAGAAGGATGTTCAGGTCAACATCCCCATCAGAGACGCCCTAAAAACCATGAGAAGAGCTAGCGAGGATCAGCGTGTCAGACGTGGCAGGGGGGTGTGAGACGGAGACTCAGAACAGGATGCCCACCTGGTTGGGCTACATAAACATGGAGAGGAAAAAGAGTAGGTGTCCTGAGGAACTGAGGTAAAGACGGCTTCTGCAAAGCTAAGCACTCAGAGGATGGTGGGTATTAGTGGTGGAGGATCCAGAGAGAGGGAACATATGAAGACGGGGAAGGGGCAGAGTGAATCATTCAAAGTCCTAAAGTAGATGAGCAGGCTCTGTGTGGAGAAGCAGGCCCTGGAGAAAACTCAGCAGGGAGGCAGGAAAATGAAGGCAGAGATGGCTCAAAATCATATATAAAGCCAGAGGTGCACCATGTGGGATGACAGGCAAAGATGGAGGACTGGTAAAGAACAAAGCAGGTTTGGAGGGCCTGTAGGGATAAGCAGGTCCAAGAAGAGAAGGCTGTGGCGATGAAGGCCAACTCAGAGCCTAAGGCCACTAAAAGAACTGAACTGAACAAGGGGAACAAAGGGACTCTGGGAGCTGGAAGCCGAAGTCACCTATAACAAGGTCAGAAGACCAGCTAGGGCAATGATTAGGAAGAGCCGCAAAACAAATCCAAATTGTTGTTTTAAAAGTGTTTAAGTCGATATCAAGAAAAGTCATTCCAAGCCTACTGTGGTATAACACAGGCCTTTAGTCCCAGCGGGGGGGGTGGGGGGGGCACAGGAGAAGAGGCAGGCAGATCAAGTTCAAGACCAGCCTGGTCTACGAGTACCAGAACAGACAGGACTACACAGAGAAACCTTGTTTTCAATGTGCCCCCCCCCACACACACGCACGCACGCACGTACGCACGCACGAGCATGTACGCGTGATGGGACCTTAACTTAATCACAAAACTCATTCTACTTCATATATATTCAGCCTGGAGGTAATTCTGTGTAGCTTTGCATAACCGATGTATATAGAAAGCAAGATTTCATTTTGTAGACTTTATCACTTGAAGCATCTCGTCAGTACTGAAGGTTAATTCTAGAGCATTCCAGATTCCACATTTGGTGATTAGGGATGTTCAACTTCCAACTGACAGAAAGAAGATTGGTTCCGTTGGCCTGGAAGCTGAGCAGTTGTGGTTCAAGCTCTCCCCACCCACAAGGAAAGCAAAGAGGTTGTCAACACCAGCGTCCTTCCCAGGCTGCAGAAGTAATGGTGTGTCTGAGGGGCTGCTACCACTAAGAGAACCTTATTAGTGATGAAGAAAAGTCTCCAAGGCTGGAAGACTTGCTCCCAGTCACTGAGTCTTCACCATCCGACAGACGCACACTGCTAATCTCCACAACAGATCAGTCACTGGGACTGCCTCAGACAGATGACCTTCCTGAGATGGTTGAACAAAGCTAATCTCCTGTGAATGGCAAAAAAATAAACGAGAGTGGGCAGCCATATGAAGGCACTGCACACCACAAAGTGTGTGGCCAGTGATGGCTGCACAACTCTGCATGTATCCTGAAGGCAAGCAACCTGTACACTTTCCACACATGTACTGTGAGTTGTACAGGTTAAAAAAAAAAAAAAGTTTAAATTAAAAAATTATAAAAAGGAAGTTCACCACAGACATCCCTGTAAGGAGCTTTCAGGAACCTCTTGTTACATTTTCATTTTTCCATGTGTGTGTGGTTTTTTTTTGGGGGGGGGCGGTCTGTGACATGTGGGAACATCTTAGTTTCTCTCCACTCTGCATGCTCCCAACGGGGCATACTTGGGTAGCTGGCTTGTTCTCTGAAAGGACACGCTTTTTCCAAACTCAGACTCTGAACCATCACCATCACCACCACCATCATCATCAGAAGTTAACTGGGTGTTCCAGGTCATATCAAGAAACTGCATGACTTGGTTAGTCCTCTGACCAAAAAGTACTGTCTGTTCTCTGCTGACAATTCCAGTTACAGCTCAACAAAGGAGCTAAGGGAAAGGAACTGGCCCATTCAGAAAGCTCGCTCACAAAGGGAGGCTGCAAGAGCCTGAAACGGACAGACACTGTTACAGAAGAGAGGAGAATTAGGCTGAGTAAACGTTAACCTGAAAAACTTGTCAGAAATGCTGAAACCACATCCATTTTAGTGACGAGAGCTTAATATAACAAGTTAGAAATGAGTTCAAGAGCTGAAAGCAGAATGGAGACCATCAGAGGCCAGAATGGGAGAAGCCAAGAGGTTGTAGAACCCAGGAAAAGGAGGCTGACCTGAGGAGAGGTGCTGTCCAGCTGGTGCCTTGGAATCTGGGGGTGAAGCCTGGAGAGTCACACAGGACACGTGAGACAAGGGCTTACCATCCCTCAAATTAGCGTGTTTCCATTTGGGAGAAGCATATGGAGGTATCTGTGAGGGATCACTAGCCCTCCTGTTTGAAGGGAACATCTTTGCCTTCTTGTAACATAAAGGCCACTTCTGTCACCTTGGTTGTCAGTGGCCACATCACATTTTCTCAGGACTCATCTAGTATGCATTCTCCAAGTTTCTGGAAACTTAAACAACACGCTGCTAAGTGCAACTTTCCTAGAAAACCAGGCTCAAAATCAGGGAAAGGCTGTGGGGCGGCAAACAAGCGCAGATCACACTGAGACCTGCTTTGCTTTCCCTTTCCTGATAGCCCATATTTATTTTCTTCTCTACGAATTAGGCACACACCTTGGAGATGTTCCACATGGTTTTCACTGATGATACCTGCTCTCTCCCCTCAGGGGCTATCTGGGTGAAGGACACAAGCTAGGAAATCCTCAAGGCAGTTCAAGATCCAGACAACAGGAAGACAGAATTTGCTTTGTTGGAGAACTAGCGTGTGTGTGTGTGTGTGTGTGTGTGTGTGTGTGTGTGTGTGTGTGTGTGTGTGTGTGTGTGTGTGTGTGTGTGTGTGTGTGTGTATCGATCGATCGATATATATGTATATATTTTAAAGAAAAAGGCAAACAGTATAGTGGATAATTTCAAAGACAAGGGGCCAAGGTCTAATTTGGACCTTTCTTTGTTTAATTAAAACAACTGCGCCAAGGGTATATGCTCACTGATGGAATTAATCTGTTGTTCTAATCTTTTCTACTTATTGTGATCTTAAGGGTGGGGCCAAAACAGTAGTACATACAAGAGACAGAGGTGATTCTTAAATGCAAACAGGGTTCAGAAGGATTCATCTGTGGCTATGTCTCCAGGAATATATCCAAGGATCTCCTGTAGCATATAGTCAGACCCCATCCAAGACCAACCCAAATCCAAATCTTGGGTTTTCCTAAAGTTTTTGGACAATCACTGTTAACGGAGGTAAAGGGTAGCTTGGACACCCTATGAGAAGCTGTTATTGGTGTTGGCATAACTGGATGGTAGTGTGTGGAAGAATGCAAATAGATCCAAACCTATCACCCTGCACAAAACTCAAATCCAAGTGGATCAAAGACCTCAACATAAACCCAGCTACACTGAACTTGATAGAAAAGAAAGTGGGAAATACCCTCCAATGCATCGGCACAGGTGACCACTTCCTAAATATAACACCAGCAGCACAGACACTAAGAACAACAATCAATAAGTGGGACCTCCTGAAACTGAGAAGCTTCTGTAAGGCAAAGGACACAGTCAATAAGACAAATGACAGCCTACAGAATAGGAAAAGATCTTTACCAACCCTACATCTGACAGAGGACTGATCTCCATAGAGAACTCAAGAAACTAGAGACCAAAACCCTAATTAACCCAATTAGAAATTGGGATTCAGAACTAAAAGGGGAATTCTGAACAGAAGAATTACAAATGGCTTAAAGTCACTTAAAAAATTGCTCAACAATGTAAGCCATCAGAGAAATGCAAATCAAAACAACTTTGAGATTCCACTTCACACCTGTCAGAATGGCTAAGATCAAAAACACAGATGACAGCCTATGCTGGAGAGGATGTGAAGCAAGGGGAACACTCCTCCATTGTTGGTGGGAGTGTAAACTTGTACAGCCACTCTGGTATGCAGTATGGCAGTTCCTCAGAAAACTGGGATTCAATCTCCTCAAGAATCCAACAATATTACTATTGGGCATATACCTAAAGGATACACATTTGTTCCCTAAGGGCATTATCTCAACTATGTTCATAGCAGCATTATTTTTAATATCAAGAACCTGGAAGCAATCTAGATGCCCCTCAACTGAAGAATGGATTAACAAACTGTGGTATATCTACACAATGGAGTACTACTCAGCAGAAAAAAAGACATCATAAGATTTTCAGGCAAATGGATAGATTTGGAGAATATCCTCCTGAGCGACATATCACAAGACCAGAAAGATAGGCATGGGATGTACTCACTCATAAGTGGATTTTAGACAAAAAGCAAAGACCCAAGCTGCAAACCACAACCCCTGAACACCTTGGGATTAGAATGAATTTAAGAAAGACATCCAAAGACTCCCATAGGAAGAGAAAATAGAGATCACTTTAGCAAACTAAGGTCATAACAGGCTGCAACCAAGAAGAATTGGAAACAAATCTTGAAAGAGGAAGATAGAAAGAGATGGATATCTCGATAGAGGAAGCCAATGTGGGGTTGGAAAGAGACTAGGTGCTAGGGAAATGTCCAGGAACTCGCAGGATATCCCTGGCCAAGTCTCCAACCAATAGTGGAGGGGTGCCTAAACAGGACTTCCCCTATAATCAAATGAATAACCAGCCTAAGTGTCATCACAGAACCTACATCCAACAGGAAATGGAGGTGGAGGCAGAGATCCATGACTGAGCACTGGGCAAAGCTCCTGGTCCAGCTGAGAGCAGGGGAGGAGAATCTTTATGAGCAGGGGATAGGGATTATGAGGAAAATCCCCACAGTGATGGCTGGCTGGAGCTCAGGGGAGCTCACTGAATCAGGAACAGCCACTGGAGATCCATCGGGAAAAGGAGCTAGGCCTTCCAAGGATAGACAACTGTTGATTGGCATGGACAGTATGTGGAGCCTCGATGGGTGGGATCAGACTGTGTTCCTGAGCATGGCCTGGCACCATGGAGCCCATTGCCTGCAGAGGAACACCTAACCCCATCTCGATATTTGGATGAGGAAATCGGTTTTGCCTGGAGTGGATGTGCCACACTGAACTGACCCACCTTGGGACTTCTTGCCCTTTTGAGGAAGGGGGATGAGTGGATGGGGAGGGGTGAGGTCAAAGGCTGACTGGGAGGGATTGGGCGGAGGGAAGGGAAGGGGAGCAGGGGGATACATAGATAAAAATAACATTTTTTTTATAAAAAAATAATAAAATGAAAAAAAGATGAGAGAGAGAGAGAATCTGTTCATTAGCAAGGTCCACAAAGGGAAAGCTTCAAATCAAGACAGACAAATTCAGTTTGCAAAGGAACTGGCAAACCAGGCCATGGTGGCACATGCCTTTAATCCCAGCATTCTGGAGACAGAGAAAAACAGATCTCCATGGGTTCTGGGCCAGGAAGAGATACACAGTGAAAGCCAGAACTAGCAAGAAAGGCCCCACCATGTGGCTGTTCAGAAGGTGATTCCCTCTCCTTAGCTGGGTGCCTTCTCTAATTCACCCTCCCTCCCCACAGTCAGCTGGCACTGGGGAAAAGGCACCTACAATCTCCTGTCTCCCTGTACCCCGCTGCTGTCTTTGTGGTAATTATTTGGAGGCACATACTTCTTGGGGCCACTAGGACTAACCAGTGTCTGATTTTTTCTTTTACCCCATTGCATCTGCACACAAAATAGGTATCCTGCTTGTGGTGCCCCAAAGAGTTCCCTAAAACTGTGACATTAGCTAGTCCTTCAGTGCTACCTTAGAGCCCTGTATCCATCCACTGGGCTTCCACCATTATCTGCCAACCCACAGTCAGCATTCACCATCAAGGCTACTTGTTTAATGGCCATACATGACAGTTCCTCAGGTCTCAGTTTAAGAACTGTAATGAATCTGCTCTGAGATTTAACAGAACTAGCTCCCCAAAATCAAAATAAAAGCATGCACTTAAACTTGCATCCACCCGCCTTACCCGCAAAGAAGTGAAAGGCGCCCTCTAGTGGATCTTAAAAAGTTAATAGAAACACAAGAAATTCCCTTGGATTGTTAGCAGTCAGTGCCCACAAAAGAAAGTTCAGATAAATAAAATTCAATGTGAATACAGGGATGTGAGTGACTCTTTTTGGTGGTATGAGGTAAGAACGAAGAAATTGTGAAGCTGACTCTTACTTGGAGTAACTCAATAATTAAATGCCAGAGAAAACATCATATCACAAAACAGGCTCCTTCTTAAGTTCTTATGATTATGTATTAGTCAGGGTTAGAGGGAGAGAACTTACAGAATGAATCTATTTAGCTATATGTTTTTGTCTACATCTACAGCTGTATATGGATATACAGAAAGGGGATTTATTGGAATGGTGTGCAGGCGGTGGTCCCAGTCAGTTTATGATCCTGGACGTCTCATCCTGTCTTCAATATATGACAAAGAAGTAGGCTCTAATGCCAGTGAAGGGGTGGACTTGCCCTTGAGAGAGAGGGCTAGGAGGAAGATAGCAAGCATCCTTCACCCAAGGCCCTTACACAGGCTGCCAGCGTCAGGTGTGGCCCACGTTAAGGGTGGATCTTCCACATACCAAACGATCCAGATTAAAAGTGGGTCTTCCCCCATCAAATAATTTAATTAAGAAAAAAATCCCTCACAGGTGTACCCATCTGCTTGGGTTTTAGTTAATAACAGCTGTAGCCAAGTTGACAACCAGGAAAAGCTGTGGCAATTATGCAGCACCTATCCCAAATAATCAGCTAAACTGTTTTACTAATTGAGTAATTATGCTTTAAATAGATAAAAATCCGGGTGATTATTAGCCCAATTTCCAGATGTTAAAATCACTCTCAGCTCACGCCTGTGAAAACGAAATGCCCTTTGAAAGACCTCAGAATGTCAGAATCAATACTTGAGAGGTATCTTTGATTAGCTTTGAAGGTTTATGTCAAATGATTTTAATTCTATGCAACCTTCTCTAAGTGACATAGGTGAAAATATATACTCATCTTATACATAAAATTTTGAAAACATAATAACATGGGACATTTAAAACATTGGAAAACAGCTCTGGACTATTGGGTAATGGGTCCAATTATATTCTTAGAACATAAACACATACCCAGATTTGTGGGAGCATGCACTTACTGTCTGAGGGAAGGGGTGCACAGTGACGGGATAGGTGGTGGGACATTTTTACTGTTTAAAGGTTAACAAACGATTTAAAGATTATAAGCATTTTTAATTGAAAATAATCGGGGAATTAACTTTTTACACAAGAGCATCAAGGGGTGTGTAGACCCACTGAAACGACTTATTTGGTCTTTAAGATCAGAGGATGGTTACTTGTAATAAAATCTCTCAACATCTTTATCAAAGAGACTCTGTGTCTTACTTCCTCAATGAGGACACAGACTTGGGTGACACAGAAACCCTCCCCACCTGCCTAGAACAAAGAATATTCTTTGGTTAGCTCTTGAACTCTGGGATATATGAAGTGCTGAAGTACTATTACAGAGCTAGCCTTGGACTTGGAATGTGTCCACCAGCCAGAGCAGCCTCCTGATTACAGCACTTCAAGTGAGGATCATTCCACTCAACTGGAAGTGGACACTGAAGTGCTCAGTGCTACTGACACCCAGAAGCCACCAGGGGGCACATCCTTCCATCTGCATCTTAAGGAGCAGCTACTAAAACACGAATAGTAAGAAACGCTTCAAAACTGTCTCTTCCTGAGCACACAGTGGACACTGACCAGAGGGAAACATAGTTGCAAAGTTCTTTGTGCAATTAAAACTCTTTCATTGCTCACCCCACCTTGAGCCTGCCATTATAACTTCGGTTTAGAAACCCATTTCCTAGGACCAAAATCCACTGCAACTTCTTCATGGTCAGCTAAACTGCCTAGAGACCCCTCTGAGGACATGTGGAACAAACTGAAAACCAGACAGCAGAGCGGGCAACGCACGGCCTACGGTACAGTTTGAGTAGCTCTGAGAACCTCACGCTAAAGTTACATGGGAAGGCGCTGGCTCAAAGGGCTGCTTTCATCCACAATATAACCTGGCTCCCCTCCTGGGACGCACCGCGGAGAAAACCAGTTCAATTACCAACAGAAGACACATTCTTGTCTCACTTGGAATTACTTCCCAACCACTCTATCTATGAAGACAGGACGTCTTATCGGGGATAAGCACTTTTAAGAATATGAAAATAAATTATACTAAAATAAGAATATAGTTCCACAAATAAATTGACAAAATAAGAACAGGCTTACAAACGGACTCCACACTGGGGGAAAAGAGCCCTAAAATTTTAAAAAGTAGCCCCCAAGCAGAGGGTTGGGAAGTGTGTGAGAAAATAGTAAAGTGGATGTTAACAACAGACCCCAATAGTCAGCACAGTGCAGAATACAGCATCTTAACGGGTACATGTGCTATAATTCTGCTGGAGTGACCCATAACAACAGCTACAGCAAAGGAAGGCAATGTTTCAGACATTAATTTCTGACTCTTAAATAAATTTCAGCTGAATCTGTTTTAAGTGAAAAAAATAAAATTACAATACACATATAATAGTACTAGCTGTAGGAAGTATTTTTATATAGAAAGATTTATTTTTATTTTATGTGTATATTTATGCACCATGTTCATGCAGTTCCCAAGAAAGCCACAAGAGGGCAGAAGATCCCGTGGAACTGGAGTTACAGACTTTAGTGAACTGTCCTGTGGGTTTTAGGAATTGAACCTAGTCCTCTCCAAAAAAAGCAAACGTTCCTCACAGCTGAGCCATCTCTCCTGCCCTGAAATTGGTACAGTCTTCTGAGTGGGGACCAAGATTCAAAGGAAAGTATCTGATTACTCTCCCCAAATCATTACTGTTGGCTAAATCCTCCTGTCATCAACATTATTTTATCTCCGAGTTTTACAAAGTTAAAAAGCAAAACGGGAATTGACACAGGAAGCAAGCTGGTCATTCAAAGCTCTGTGGCTACATGTAAACCCAGCAGGGCTGGGAGACACTTGGATTCCAGAAGTACCACCAACCCTGCCCACTCCAAATTCTGACCAGAAAACTTTCACCACATGACTGATATTATGATACAATCCAGGAATACAACACCTAGGGCTATTAATTTTGAGCCACAAAAGGTATCTTTTGTGGTACACAGTCCCTATTTCCCCAGTGAGAACTGGACTGGGCACTAGAGGTCATTGTTACCTCTCGTACTCTTTAGCGGTTCTTACTCAAGAATTTCACCTTGACATTAAGCCAACTTCATAGACCAAGTGCCACTTCAAAGAAAAGAAAATCCTTGAGTAAACATTAAAGTGTTTTTCAAATTACTCTCAGGGAAACAGATGGGTTCACTCTAATAAAGAATAAAATCAAGGGTATTTCACAGGCTGAAAAGGTGTTCTTAGAGACATCAGCCCTGGATTTTGACTTCATTTACAGCATTAACCCCTAATTCCAGGGCCAAATGTCCTAGGGCCACCTTTCTGGGGCCATGTATGATTCTTCTAAAAGGGGCAGAGAATGTCAAAGCTGGGGTGTTCTACTCCATCCTCTAGTGGGCCCATGATGGAAATGGTACAAAGGCCATGTATGTCAGTGTGTACTGTAAGAAGACACTAAGAGCAGCTGTATAATTACTGCTAGGTGTAAACTGGATCACTGTGGTGGAGCAGTGAGCTTTTACTAATACTATTCCAAGAATTCTATGTGATGTAATCTAGAAGCAACTAACTCTATTATCTAAAAAAAGAAACAAAACAAAAGACCAATATGTGAAATACAGTCTGGTCCACACAAATGTTCCCGTAGCTGAGCAAATAGAATTGTGTGGATAGCCTTGCTCCTACAAATACGGTCTAGGGCCTTGGTTTTTCTGGGGTACCAAAGAGGACTGAGTACACAGCACAATGGTTCGGGAACCTTGTATTTTCAGCTTTCTCTGGTTAAGTGTGATCATCCGTTTATGTTCTCAACTCTGAAGATACAAATAAATAAGACTTCTAGAATTGTGGAGGTCTGTCTGTAGCCCCCAGGGCTTAGCACTGTTTAGTGGCCTGTAATGATTACAGGAACCAATTGATCCTTTTCCATTATCAGGAACTGCACTCAAGCAGGTGCTGCGATTTAGGAATGAGGAAGTTAGCAAAGGACAAAGAAGCTGGCTAAGGTCAGGTGTTGCTTGTGAGCTGCAGGGGTTACTCAAGGTCAAGGGCAACCCCTTTATATAAGGCTTCCCCTGAGCTCCAATAAACGGCATTCTTCTTTCAAGAGTGACCCCCCGCGTGTGTCTATTTTTCAGTCTGTAGGCCTTTGCTCGGTGAAGCTCGCTCAGGTGACGCAGATGTCATATAGAATGTCTTTTTAGGATGCACACGCTGTGGCCTGTCCTTCCTTCCTGATGTCTCAAACATGTTCAAGACAGCTTGGGCTCAAGCAGCTATTCTGACATGGAGGCTTCAACCAAGCACTACAAAGAGTGGAAAACCAGACAAGAGGCCGGGCTCCTGAAAGTCCACGCTAACCTCAGATCACTCCTTCCAAACCTAACTCAACAGACTTAAGGCAGACGGTCTTCAGTGCTCTAACGACATACCGAAGCCACACAAAGATCTCAATAGGTGTCATTAGACCTTCACATTTTAAATTTACTTTGAATTTATTTCCTAGAGGCAAGCAGATCTCTGTGAGTTGGAGGCTAGCCTGGTCTACAGAGCAAGTTTCAGGTCACCCAAAGCTATGCAGGGAACCCTGGCAGAGGGCAGGGGACGTCTACAGGTATATACCTGAGAACACAGACCTATAGGACAAGGGTCCACTGGGTCCTCTATCTACATCCACACAGCTTTACTCTTATCCATTCTAGAATGCCCAACACATACTCCATCATAAGCTTTTGGTATGTGTGTGCCACCTGCCACCTTTCAACAACTGCCACACCAGGGAGTGTCTCGTTTGCCATCAAGTCCTGTCTGCCTAGAAGAGGCAATTAGAAAGTCTTTGCAGACATGTAGTTTTCTGTTGCTATGCTAAGACTAATCATCAAGAAGTAGGGAAGCACTTTGCAATCCACCCTGAGGGGAGGCAGGGTCTGTTGCTGACGTCCACTTTACTATTTTCTCACACACATCCTCCAGAGGTGGCAGCCTGAAGGCTGCTTGCTAGCTTGCTCACGGGCTCAAGCTTAGCTAAGTTTCTCAGATAACCCAGGACCACCTGTCTAAGGATGGTACTGTCCAGTGTGCGAACTCCCTTTATCAACTAGTAATCAAGGCACTCCCTTACAGATCTGCTTACAGGCCAATGTGACATGGGCAACTACTCAGATGAAGTGTCAGCTGGACCTTCTGTCAGAGGACCCTCAGCTGTGCCCAGCTGAATAACTAAGGCTGACCTGAACCGAGCGAACAAATGAAAAATAGCCCTTAGTAAGGAAGGATTTCTCAGGATCAGAAATCTTCTCCAAGACTAGCTGACTGTGATGGATGCTACTGCCAGACCCATGAACATCTGAACTACTGATGTGACACAATTCTATCTAATGATGAGTCAACTCTAAGTCTTAATTCTTCCATTAAAAAATATGCCTACCAAACAGCCAGCACCGGAAAATGCCAACACTTTAGGACTGTCTACCCCAAAGTTGTGTATTTAAAATACCCCAAGGATCATCATTACTCACCATCATAAAAAATAAATTGAATGTAAGAAGATTCCTTCTAAATTGTAGTACATTTAGCATTTTGGTCTTTTATTTCCTTGCCAGTAGAATATAGGTAATTAAGCTGACATGTATTTTCCTCCAAGATCAAATGATTTTTTTTATATGCTTCTCAAGTAATAATCTTCCGGTAAACATCAGGATGATGATATTATTATATAATTTGCTACCTTTTTAAGTAGAGTACAGAATATAATTCAACTTTCTGTCATGACTCAAATGCAGTAGAGTATGGGTCTTCTCAAAATAAGCAATTATGTAATTTGTGTTAAGTCAGATTCCTGTATAATAGAGGCATGCGTGGACAAGCTATAAGGGAAGCATCTATGGTAAGAAAATGTGAGTTCAGCTGGAAGAGCCAGTGGTAGAGCAATTCCCCGGTGTGTGAGAGATCCTGAGCCTGCCCTCTTGCCTCTCAAAAGAAAAAAAAAAGAAACCAGTAAGCATGTCCTGAAACTTAGGAAGCAAATTATTGAAGTTTCTCTTTCCGATTTTCTAGATGTTTCAGGAAGAACGGCATTGTTCTGAGTAGAGGAGATGTGCTGTCACTAAAAGTCTGGGGATCGCCGAGGGCAAGCATTTTCCCTTTGGACTTCTGCTGTAACTAGTCAATGTCTTAACATAAAGATCTTAATGAAAATAAAGGAAGAGACCTAGGTATACCCCCCCCCCCCCAACACAGAAACTAAGATGATGGCCAGCCCAAGGTCATAGAGTAAATATCCTAACACCAGTCTCTTCAGACCAAGTTCTTTCCAAGGAGTCTTGTGGGGATATGTTTCAAATTTAATAAAAACAGTCTGAGATATCAGAGGACAGATCTATCTCTTCCAGTCTTTGTTTGTTATGCTTTTTCGAGACAGAGTTTTCTATGTAACAGTCCTGGCTGCCCTGGAACTTGCTTTAAAGACCAGGCTATCTTTGAACTCACAGAAATTCTCTTGCCTCTGCTTCCCAAATGCTGGGTCTAACAGTGTGTGTCATGGCTTCTTCTGCCTGCTCTGTCTATCTATGCCTGCCTTAAATACCTTCTTTGCTAAGTTAAGGCGTGGCCCTACCACTGTCTGCCTGGGAGCCTGGAACTCCTTCTGTAAACAAGATAACCTCAAACACAGATTTGATGGGATTAAGGGCGTAGGTCACCACTCCCAGACATTCCCTGTGCTGGGATTAAAGGTGTGAGTTACCTCTGTCTGATCCTCCTAGACTGACTGTGGGTAGATCCCTCTGATATCTCAGGTTGTTTTTATTAAATTTGAAACATATCCCCACAGTGCCTGGGTACCCTGGAGTACTCTCCCCCACACACACACCCACACATGTACAAACATGCACAGGCACACACACACAAACACACACACACACACACACACACACACACACACACACACACACACACACACACACACACACACATCCATAGATACCTTTTGCTTCCTGGCACTAGAGAAAGGACCACTTTAGTCTCCTCCTTTCGTGTTGGTATCTTTGACCTTTAGACACTCTGCCCAGCACAAGTTCAACTCTTTGATTATTCTGGTCATCTTAGTCCTTTCTATAATATGCATGATATTCTGAAAGATGAAACTCCACCCATTCATCTTTACACCAATTTTTGTAATTAACTGTTCACTCCATTTCCCCAAACCAAAGCTCACAATCTTAGGCCTGCAGAGGAAGAGAAGCAAGTCCATTCAGGTCTAGTACCTTGTTCAGAGAATAAAATTCCTTAGCTTGGGTGGAGATCTGGGAAGTGTTGGACCAGTTAACAAGCCCAGAGACTACCCCATGAAGAGATGCTTGCCTTCAGCCATGCTAAGAGACAGGGGAGCTACTTCCTTTTCATGAGATTCTGGATTTCCCTCCCCAGTAGCTGACAGGTCAGTCATGTAACTGAGTAAGTCCAGAATGCTCTTCTGATTCTACAGTCTCCCTACCTGCCACGTGGCTGCTTGTCTGCCATGGTCTGCCCTTGTGCTAGCTTAAACAGCACGGCTTTTCCTTCTCCCTCCTTCTCCATGCCGCCCCCCCCCCCCATCCCAAGCGGAAGTTTAAGCTGGCCTACCCTGGGGCTTCTCTTTTAAATCCTATGAAAACTGTCCTTGAGCTTCTGTTTGAGTTCATTCTTAAATTCTTGTATTAATGAGACTAAGAGCTTCTTAAAAGGAAAACAAATTTCTGTGTATCATCTCACAATAAAAGGACTCCCAATTCCAATAACAGTGTTTTTATTTTCTGAAGTCAGAAGAACTGGAAGTGATGCCTAGCCCTTTGGCCCCTTAGCAGAAGGAGGCTATGATACCAGACCTGAAAACCAGAGCTCCTTAAACATTCCAAGTGAAGTGAAAACTATGACCCTCACAAGGAATGGCAATGGCTCGGTCAGGCCTTTCCAATGTGCTAGTTGTGTAAATCAAGCCCCAGAGCCAATCCTCTAGGGCAGTGCTTCTCAGCCCTCCTAAGGCTGTGACCCCTTAATATAGCTCCTCGCATCGTGGTGACCCCCAACCATAAAATCATTTTGTTGCCACTTCATAACTGTAATTCTGTTGCTGTTATGAATCATAATGTAAATAGCTGATATGCAGGATATCTAATGTGACTCGTAGGTTGAGAACAGCTGCTCTGGATACACACAATTCCACAATCATAGCAACTTAAAAAGGTTTCTCTCTCTGAGAACATCTGCCTGCATGCACAGCTGCAAAGTAAACCTTCAATCATTAATTAATTACATTGTATATCTCCAACTATAATGAACAGTAATAGGATTTTATTAGCTCAACAGGACAGAGATTTTTAAAAATGAAGAAAAAAAGGACAAAAACAAAACCAGGAGACAAAATATGACAGGCCACCACTGAGACACTGTCACTAGTGTCGAAAAACTGCCCTGGTAAAACCTTCTGAGAAGATACATGGCAAAGAGCTCCTGAAAACGCTGTGTGAACCCAGATGAGCTCCCACGGCAAATTAGCAATCTAGGAAAACTCAAAAGCCTGTTATTTGTATAAACATAATGTATCTGAGTTGACATGCTGTAATTATACAGCCTTTTGATTTGCCTCACAGAGACTGTGCTGTATATAAAGCCTTGCTGGTCCAGGTACCAATAGATTGTCATAAAAATAGGTTTCCCAAAAGAGTTTGCAATAAGTTGTAAAACAAATCAAAAACCCATGTGGTGATTGGCAGGAAAGCTTTAAGTTACAGATACTGACAGAGACCAGGTAGGCACTTGAGACTTAGAAAGACGAAAGGTGACCTGGACTTAACCTGAGAACAGCACTGAAGAAGCTCACTCATAACAGGGCTCCCCAACACTCCACTTTCCAAAATCCACAAAACTCCCTGTGAAACCTACTGATGTAAACAAGATGAAGGACAACAAATGTGTGGACCAGGAGCCTGTGTCGTATAGCTCCTGAAAATTTGCTGTCAACATTTAAGATCAAGAACCTCCATAGAATATTTCCCAGACTGCTGTTCCTTGTCAGTAAGAGTGAGGGATTTGGACCTAATTTTAAAAGACACTCAAAGAAAGAACTGACTGGTGTGGACTAGAGTTTAAGCAATCACTTGAAGAGCGGGTACCTGCAGTTAGGCTGAAATTTCTCTCTCTTCATCTTGAACAGACAAATCATTTTTCCTCTCTGGGCCTCATCATAAAATGATCTAGGTGAATATGAAAGTTCCTTTATGGAATATATTTTTGTCATTTTATAAATTCCCTGAAATACTGTTCAGATAAAACTCTAGTGTTCCCTCATATTTAATAATGCCCAAAATAATTTGCAAGAGAATTACTTGAGTACCAACCCACCTCTACTCTTCACACCGAAAAATATGACAGGTCTGCCTAAAAATATCTGACAAGCTAATGTGCTTCGTGACCCGTGTCATAGCAATTTAATGAGTTTTTTATGCAGTTTCTCATGAATGCATCACTACAGAAAGGCACACCCAGACCCAACATTTTCATAATCACACGGAAAGGGTCTTTATCTGTAAGGAAGGATGGAGCAGAGCTACTGAACAAAATTAATGTGTTTTTGATACCACTCCCTAAAGCACAGGAAGGAATTCTCCCCTATCCACACCCAAATGTTTAAAAAGAAATGAAAGAGAGAAAAAAAGTTGAGATTAAAAAACCAAACACAAGAAAGGTCAAGTGTAGAAATAATCTGTAAGGGCAGAGGCAGCATAACTTCCTGTCACGGGGAATAATGGGATTTTAATCAGAAACTGATTTGATTGAAAATGAGTTCAGGGTAACACTCTCTGCCACCCATTACTTCCCCCATTAATGGTTTCCCTATTCCACAGACTCCCCGAACAATGAAAGGGGCAGCCATAAAAACATCATCAGAAGGTGATTGCAAATATTAGTGTTGCTGGTGTTTTCCACATTTGCTTTTATAGGGTTTTTTATGTAACTTATATTTATTTATTTATGTGTGTCTCTATGTGGGCATGTACATGTGCATTTGACACAAAGAAGTCATCCTGGGGACACTTCTTTCTCATCTTTCATCATGGAGGTTTCAGGATGGAAAGCAGGTAGCCAGGCTTGGTGGCAAGCACCTTTATCCAATGAGCCATCTCACTCATAAATATTGTTTTTATTCAAACCATAATTTTCAGTCGATGGCTATCGACATGAATGTTGAATGTACCTTATTTCTAAAATGAATAGAGGAAACAGTCTAACAATAGCATCAAGTTTTTCCACATGGAACCAGATTCAACTCAGTAGAAAAATACTACTTCCAGATATAACTATGTTCTCAGCTACTCTATATCCATTTCAGTCTTCCCTCTTGCTGCCTTCCTAAACTTAAGACTATGCCTCATCCCTTTATTTAGTGCCCCTCAAAAAAACGCTAAAGAAACTGTTAAGAACACTATGTGATATTAAAGTCCTATCACCCGAGCTCAGGAAGGCTCAGGCAGGAGGTTCCAAATCAAAGTCAATCTGGACTTCAAAGTGAGACTCTGTCTCAAAAAGAAGAAAAAATAATTGTATGATAATCCAAAGAAATTAATAATCTCACATATGCAACTAGCAGTCAGCGGTTTGTAAAAAGAACTATGTAAAAGAAACCTCTGAAACAGCGTGTGTTAAAGAAATACCCCCACCTCTTTTCTCTAACCAGGCAGGAGAAAACCCAAACGAAAATTATAAAACTAAAGAAGAGGGCCTGCATTCAGAGTAAATAAACAGAAAGACTCTCTTGATTTATAAAAGCCTAAATGTGAAGACCAATTTTATTAAAGAGGAAATTGGATGAGTTAACAGTGCAGGCTCCGTGGCTGTTCTCAAGTCTCCAGGAAGCTCCTAGAGGTACCTGGGCCCTGAGCCCTGCTCTTGTGAGATATGTATCTCAGTTTCCAAACAATATCTCAATGAAGGTCTTCCAACAGGAGCCTGTTCA
Source organism: Phyllotis vaccarum (assembly GCA_033318265.1). Lineage (NCBI taxonomy): Eukaryota > Metazoa > Chordata > Mammalia > Rodentia > Cricetidae > Phyllotis > Phyllotis vaccarum. Next base: position 46,352,499 of record JARWLC010000012.1, on the reverse strand, counting down.
TCTCACAGTATTAAAATAGGTCAAAAGGATTTACAACAGGGGACCAGTTGTCGGTTCATTTTTACACCCACCTAGCGGAGGTGTTGTGGATAGAATTCTAGGCCTAAATCCCTCCAGTCTTACCAATGTCCCAGAAACCGAGGCAGTGCCCTAGAAAGTTTGGGATTCTTTGAGGATTTCCTGAGCTAAATCATGTTAATCTATATTCATTCAAATGTAATACGTTCATGAAATACATGGACCTCAACACTCACCATTAAAAAAAAATGGGTTTCACTTTATCTCATATCTTTTCTTGGCCAAATTAAAAACTTCACAAATATCTTAATTAAGTTCTGTAAATAAGAAAGACCCCACGAAGTCTTCTATTGTTCCTTAGTCTGGGTCTATCTCCTCTCCTCCACTGCTGGCTGTTCTAACCCACACAATCCTCCAAGCTTGTGTGCTTCAATCCAGCCTCAGTATCCAACTACTTTTAAGACAGCACCCTACACAGCTTGCTCTCTACAGACCTACTTCACAGAGCGACAAGCCTGTTCCCAAAATCTGCTTGGGCCTCCCAAGCAAGCACAAGCTGAACATGTCCAAAAACAGTCTCCTTCTCCACATTCTACTTCTCGGTTCCCAACATGGCACTCCACAATGTAATAGAACATTAAGTATAAGTCTATTAAAAGCTTTAAAACTTGTGTTTATGACAAGGAATGCAAATCGTGTGTGTGTGTGTGTGTGTGTGTGTGTGTGTGTGTGTGTGTGTGTGTGTGTGTGTGTGTATTCCCCCACCTAAGAAAAAAAAAATCCATGCAAATATATAAATCCTAACCCACCAGGTAAAGTTATGAATACACTGCATTCTAGCCACTAGATGGCCTGATGCAGAGACCCTTTCTCATTGGCACAGTTAAGTCTGACTTCGGCCAATGAGGAAAGGACACAGTCACCACCTGGGTTAGAATTAAAACCCAAGTACACATCTGGTCCCCATGTGCTGTCTCTTCAGTTTTGGTGTGTACACTCTCTTAAACAAGAACAATGTTTTACCTTGTCAAGGACACTTCAATTACAGTGGTGCTCTCTCTTTGTTGCCCTAAACTTATCTCTAACACCACCAAACAGCCAGAGTCTAGAAACTACCTCCCCCTCTTCTTGGCCTGAATCTGCACACCCATAAACAAGGTAGATCACTTGTACCTCACCTCTTCCAAACACTTGCAATCTGTTCTCACCATCCCCACTGCATGGTCAAGTAACTACTTTCATTCGCATGTTAACATACAGCTTGGGCAAGCATCACCTACTTATTCTTTTTATGTATACAGCACAGATGCGTACATAAACACACAGACAGTATACCTACTCATAAATACACATACAATATAGTAAACCTGCAGTATCTGAATGCCCTGAGGATGGTTCACTTAGAAATAAGTAGGCTGAATATACAATGCTGACAAGTCGAGAGATGCTAAACATGTTAGCTCTATAGTCCCTAATCATAGCCAAAGACTATAGAAATAAATGCATATAGAAAAAAGCTACAAGATAAAGAACTCACATAGAAATGTTTTCAAGGTTTTTAAAAAATTATTTTATAACCTGAATGCCAATAAATGTAATTTTCCTACTGTTAGATGGAAAGAACCATTACACATACATTAAGGTGAGAAAGTTTCTTATTAAAAGTGGCCTGGGAACAAAGGAATTAAAGTGTTTTTTCTAAAAAGGAAATTACTTCTTAAAATGTATTATTAAAGTATGTGTGAGAAAGCTGCTCGGATTGAATTAAGATTGAATAGTTATTTATATCTGTTTCCTGTTTGACAAAGGTCAGCCCTTTATTGTACAGTCAACTTTGGATAGGACTTCCCAGAATAACCTTGATGTGGGGGTCTGCTGACAGGGAGGACCCCAGAACTACATCCTGCAATTCACACACCACAAATGAACACACAAATCTAAACTCAACAACTTCAAAACAAACAAAACGTCACTATCCCATTTCCTCTGCAACGTCCTTTTGAAACCCAAACACAAAGGAGGGAGGAAAAGACAAAACCTCCAACGTGTCCAAAAACAAAGGTATGTTGTGAGATCATATCAAAGTCCTTTCTTAGTTTTTGAAAATAAGCTGTAAATCCTTTCACCATCTGAAAATGAACCGTCAGGCAAGACAAAATCATGCATCACACTGCAATGTCTCTATGACAAGCACACGGCATCTTTACCTACTATCAGCATGCTAATCCACAGACCAATGTCTGAGAGGTTAAACAGCTGCAAATATGAAAACCTCATATAGCAGACAAAACATAAAATAAAATGAGGAAAACCTCGTATAACTGCAGGACAACCTGTAGGAATGGAGAGTGAGAAGTGGTGAATACAAGGACCAAAAATAAAAGTCTGCAGAACCCCATAGGATGAAGACGGACTCTGGCTTTGGAAGTGAGTCCACAAGCACAGGGCATATGAAGCAAAAAGGGTAGCAAAAACAAGGAGCAGCAATGGTTAAGTAGACATTTTTACCTCCACAGAGACTCTCAAAAAGTAGACAGTCTGTAGTAATCATCTGTGTATTACTGTGCCTTCCCCAAACTCTGCTGAATCCCTAATTACCAGGGAGGTTGTATAAAGACTAGGTATAGATGCCATCCAGTGAGGTCAGTGCCACTCAAAGAAGGACAGCCCTGGTGTTCTCTCTGACACCAAGGGACTTAAGAACGGTGCTCTTATCAGAGCCCAAAAAGTTAGCACCCTAATCTGAGTTCCAGCTTCCAGAATGATGAGAAATCTATTTCTGTTCTTTAAGCTATTCGGTCTAGAGCCTTTTATTATGGCTCCTGAGCAGACTGATACACAACACTTCAGATATGACTTGTTTCCATATAGCCCATATCAAAAGCATGAAAGCTTCCTAGCTGTCTGCATTTCTATAGGACGACAACTCAGTGTTTGCTCAGTAACAGTTCCAAAGTGACAGTAACCTTAGCTACACTGCCTATCAGGAACTGGTCACGACACAACGTACATTAAACTGGTTCTAATTCTATAGGGTAGATATTAATTAATAAATTTTGGAAGTCTAATTCCAGAGTGGGCACTCAGCTTAGGCACTGTGTCCCTCCCCCTCAGCTCCCCACCTCAACATACGGGGCCAGCTCATCTCTCTTTATGCTTCCTGTCATTCAAATCCTACTCAGGAATCTCTCTAGTACCCTTAATGCTGCAAGCTGTCTCAGCTCCAACAATGGCAGCATCCCCACCCCAGTGTCCATTTTCCTCTATCAACATCGCCAGGGTGTCTCCAGCCCTACACATATCTGTAGCTCAGCTACCGTGACACTGTCTGAAAGTAGCTTGTATTGACTGTGCCCCCTCTCTCTTCATCCTTGGGTTTAACACAGTTTCTGATAGGTAGGGCACGCTCAAGAATGCTTGTTGTATAACTTTGTCCTCTCCTCTGTGCTTTCTCATTGCGGGGGTCAAACCCAGGGCCTTGCACATGTGACACTGCTCTGCACCCTGAAGGCTGCAACTACAAACCAGTACCTCTGCCTCTAGCTAGCCACCAGCCTTTTGCCATCCATGTGATTCCAATCACCATGTCAACGGTGACACACGGACGCTGAGCAAGGTTCCCATACGTACTTTATATGAGGCCTAGTAATGACTACATCTTAACATATGAAAAGATGGTCCCACAAAACTGTATGATGAATAAATTAAGAATGGCAATCGACACTATCAGCACAAGCAGATAATATTATGCAGCAAGAGGTGTGTCTGTCTTGAGTACCTGTATAGACATCATAATGAAATCAACACTGTGTTAAACTCATGAACACACTTAACATTCAAGGATCTCAACACTATCCCAGGCAAAAGATTTGCTAGTAAACTCAGTAGTTACGGAAACTTCTCTTTATGCCTCCCTCACTAAGCCACTTTGTGCAACTCAGTTCATTTCTTACTAGGCTTTCAGCTGCAAAAAAGCACCCAGGAGTTTTTAAGTCAAAGTTCACAAACTTCTTGTTAGAAGGGATATACTTGTTGCTTTTGAAATTTTTTCTGAGCTTTCTGAGTTTTAATCAAGTCTTTAATAAGGACACTATCTATATACCAAAGGACAAGACTTCAGTTGAGATACAAGTGGCGTCCCTTCCAAATCATAAGAGAAAATGAGAAACTAGCTAATTTTAATGGCACAGTAGAACACACAATTGAAATAAAATATCACCTTGTTTAAAAGCAGGGCACACTCTAAATACATATGTAAGGTTAAGAAATCAGTAAGATTATTATTGTTTATTTAACTTAAAAGAACTTCCTGAAATTTGAATGATCTTTTAAGATCATGAACAAGTTTCTAGAGAAAAGGAACACTGGATGATGAGACCTGGATGGTAGTTGAAATAGCCAAGAAAAACAGGATATTTATATACAAATTTCCTTTCAAAAATAGAAAGTATCATTTAGGGTTTTTGGTTTTTTTCTTAAAGAAAAAAGAAAAGATCAAAACTCTCTTGCCATGTGACAGTGATGGTCTGAGAATAGAGAGAAGCCCTCTATCCCAGCTCAGGCAATGAAGCTTTTCCTAGAGCTACCATAGGAGAACAGGACGGGTCTCAACTTCCTGATACATTTACAGATTTCAGGCCGGGGACCTGCGGCGTAACTTGTCTACAGACCCTTTTTATGCAATGACTTTGATTTACTGCAAGATTATATGTTCAATTACTTGAAGCTTAATTTTCTTCAGCGTCTGGGATGCCACAGAAACAGTGACATATGCTGAAGTGTACTCTAGCTCTTGCCTGGTTACCATGCTACGCTTTGAAGACAACCCGAGGAATACTTCGGGGTCTATATTTCTTTTCCTCACTGCTCCGGATAGGTATATCATAGAGAACTGAACTAGAGTAAGCACTGTGGCTATACATTACAAAAAACCCCGCAGTGGTTTTATGAAAAGGGGTAAAGTTAATCATCTTGGGCCAATTATGGAATAGAACAGAACAAAACTAATCATCTTGGGTAATTATGGGCATGGCCTTGTAATTTTTCCCCTCTATTCCAATCCTTCCATTCTCTGATCTCATGTTCCCAGGAAAGACTAGTTACCCAAATGGACATATATATGTATATAATTATAGTAGATATATTGCAAGCTACTCTAGATCATTGTTTTATAGTTTCCTTTTTCTTGTTCTTTCATTTTAGAATGACTAGAAATGGATTTAAAAAATAAAAAAATGAATATGTCAGGCCAGACATGATGGCACACTCCTTTAATCCCAGCACTTGGGAGGCAGAACTCTGTGAGTTCCCAAACTGCTTGATCTACATAGTAAGTTCTAGGACAGCCAGGATCACATGGAGACAACTGCCTCAGCAGCAACAACAAACAAACAACAAAAAAAATTCATTTCAGGGGACTGGAGAGATGGCTCAGTGGCTTGGAGGTTAAGAACACTGGCTGCTCTTCCAGAGGTCCTGAATTCAATCCCTAGCAACCATGCAGAGGCTCACAATCGTCTATAATGAGATCTGGTGCCCTCTTCTAGCATGCAGGAATAACACTGTATACACAATAAATAAATAAATTTTAATTTTTTTGTTTCAGTAATACAAAATGCAAAGCTATAATTAAGATGAACTCAAATGCAGATAGAAGACAGGCAAGATACTACTGCATTTCAGGGGATATTTTGTTTTGTTTTGACTTAAATTATAATATTTAGAGTTGAATATGGAAAAAGGCAGTTATTCTCATATATAACTGGTGGAAGTATAAACTACAATTTCCCATCTAAAACACATTTAAAAAAATAAACCCAACTGCTCATATTAAAAGAAATAATTGTCTATTCTGAAATCACTGCTCTGCTCTAGGGCAGTCACACCTTAACTCTTGATAAACAGTTGCAGCAACTTGAAAAGGAGGCAACATGTCACCCACAGTTAACTCAGCCACTGTCAAGTGACAGCAGCTTCTGGCCCAAGTCACATCAACTACCTAGAGTCCCCTCTCCTGGCAATTCCTGTTTGAAGAATAATCATATTTGTAGGACATACATCAGAAGGAACTATGATTCAGTGCTAACATCAGTGACCATAGAGAATACAGAACCAAGTTCAACCCAAACAAACAGGTAAAGTGTTGGATTCATTTTGATTATAATTATTTACAGCTTTCAAACTTTTTAAATGCATGCAAAAAAATGTGGGCGAGAAATAGCCTACGGTAGGTATACCTATTGTTACTTATCAGAGATGATACTAATTTCTTGGTGGTAAAAGACACCTGTGCTCTTTTCAAGCCCACATAAGGCAAATGCCACTAGCAAGGAAGCAATAGGTACTTGTTTGCAGGCCACAATTGCTGGTTTTGTCTCTCCTGTGGCTTTCTTTGCAGAGCTTCATAACACAGGAGTACTGACTTACAATAGCTGTTTCCAGAACAGCAACAGTGTGTATTTGCAAAACATCCACAGCAGAGATGTGGAGGCTGTGTTGTAGATTTGAGCTAAGATGGTCCCACTGCCCCAGAACTACAGGCTTCTAGTAGGTAAAGCACTTTACCCATCCTGTTGGCCGACAATTCTCATTGAAAGACACCAAGCTTTTATTTTATCCATTTGCAATTCTACTTAGGCCAACTTTTCAAAGAGAAGTTTGAGATGTTGAGGAAAGAGTAATCATTAGTCAATAAACAGTTTACTCTAAGAGAGCCCACTTACGAGACTCCTAGATTACAACCTAACCCTAAATTCAGCTACTACTTCCACACTGTGTCTAGAACATAAAAACTTCCCCAGCACCCAAACCTCTCAGCAGCTCTACCCGATACAGTGAAGAAACATGGGGTTGGAGAATTTAGCTTAGTGGTAGAGGAAGGGCTTGCCTAGCAAGAAAAAGGCCTTGGGTTTGGTCTTAAGCTCTGAAAACAAAAAACAAAAATCCGCACTCACTTCCTACTGTATACACAGCACAGATCATTTCTAGACTCCTAACCCAAAGGCTGTATCATGCATGTGGGTCCTTACCATTCCTTTCCGTAGCTGCTCATTGGATGGGAAAACATAAATGTTTACAGATTATTAAGAAGAATGATTCAAAAGATACAGAAGAAAAGATATAGAAGAGCCTGTGGAAAGGGGGAAGGGGAAAGGACTTCCCTGTCCTCCCCGGTGTACCACCCTGAGGAACCTCCCTCCCGAAGTCCTGCTCTCTGGAAGCTATCCAGACCCTTCCTTTGGGGTCTTTACAAGTGAGTTTGCATCAGCACCATTTACCGGGCAAAAGAGTATGATTGAATCTCACAGACCTTGAGGAGAAACCCGGGGAGGCCGTCTGTCTGCTCAGATTCTTGACTCTCTGTGGAGCATTCTTCCCCCACCCTTGTGAGGGGCAGGACCTCTTCTGGAATGGGAGTCCTGTGACCTCTATTAGATAAGCCAGGTCAGAGGGTTCTTTATGGCTGCTCCAAAACAGAAAGGTGAGGGAAAATGAGGATGTATTTTTAGTTCTTATAGCCTGCCTAGAGGAAAGTCTAGTTAATAGCCTATTGGGAGTAAGAAGGGCAGGTGAAGGTCAGAGAGGCTGCTTTGTTTCTGAGGTCTAAAGTAACTTGAGACATTCTAGTCACCTGGAAGTAACAAAGACTGGGGAGAGAGGTGACATAGTAACTGAAGACAGAACCAAAACACAAAAATGACAGTATCACAGGAGCCCAAGTCCCAGGCAGTTCAGTGTCCTCTACAACAGAAAGCCACCCAGATTACAGGAATGGGGGTGGGGGGTGCAGAAGAAAGGGCCTCAATTTCTTACTACAATTCAATGACTGGGATAATGCTGCTGAGCAAAACCAAGATCACCAGCCTAAAGTGTCCTCCCAGCAAGTGATGGGGTAGAAAGGACATAATTCAGGTGGCTGTCTTGGACTTTGCAAGACAAATACACATTTAAAGCATCAACAACCACAGACCAGTCCAAGGGAGAGTGCCAGGACTGTGTTCATTCTAGACAGCTGCATGAACTCTCACTAGCCAACAGAGACACCCTCAATCCTGCCAAGCCATGTTCTGGGCTCTCAGATCAGTTCCCAGTCATACACAAGTAACTGGATGATCATGCAGAGAAAGCAGAACACAGTGTACCCACAGCTGTTCAGACATGACCCAGCCATCATCAGGCCTCTATGCAAGGAGTAGAACAACCCAGTAGGACCCATGGGTGCTCACAAATGTGATCAGGCAGAACCCGCTCACCTTCAGACTCATTTGCACTCACATGTGCACTTACACTCACGCAAACCTAATCTGAGGGTGGATGCTGCCACCTACTGCTGTCCTCTTCCCTAAGTGCCCCTGGCATGAATAAGCAGAAAAGCCCCAACTCATGCCTACAACACTTTTCTGTGATGGAGAAGACAATTCAGTATCTGTTGACTTACTTATCTCATATATTGTCTCCTTCCCTGTGCTGAAACTGGCAGAAAGTCCATGAAGTGAGTGTAGAGAAGGACCAAGAAAGAAGTAAATTGTAGAAAGAGATCCATCCAGGCCTCAACAGCTCATGGATATTTAGCTGTTGAGGGCTCATCAATATTTAGACATTCAAACTTCATCCATTCTCTCAAGATTCTTACATTGCAAGACGTAGATAAAGTATACACCCCAGAGAAAATACAAATGTAGCAGAAGGACCAAGTAGCATACTCTCTAATAAACAGTAAAATAAATAAGAATATGTATGCTATCTTTCATCATCATATAGCCATAACACTGGTTTACAGTTAGAACACATTCTCCTTCCCTGCCTGACCTTTAACTGTGATGCAGACGTCAACATTAAGCAAAAATCACAGTAAGGGATGTCTGCTCAGAACACTGTTAGGATGCTCACTCTTTTATTGGTACAGGTTACTGTAAATACACACATAGGAAATGTAGGAAGTGTTAGAATTCACATAGCTTTCTGAAATCACTTCCCCAAATGGACCCAATCTTGCCAGCTTTCCATGTGACAGGAAGGTTTATTCAGGTCTGTAGTCTTGGTAGAAAATGCTAACTTGTTCTGTTGGCCACAATACTATAAGACAAACAGTATGGGCATCTTTAATGATGCCCCTCTGGAATATGTATCCTGCATTCTATTCTCCTTTCTTCTCTCTAACCTATTCTCACAGCTCCAGAGAGATGCCCAGAATTTATTTAATGTCATGTTTCACTATAGAAGCAGAAAAGGAAGAACCACAGGTTAGATGGGATACACTGATGCCTTCAGGGCTGGAGAGATGGCTCAGCAGTTAAGAGCACTGGCTGCTCTTGCAGAGGACCCAACACCTTCTGGACATGTACATGGTACACAGACATATATGCAGGAAAACACTTATATACATAATTTTTGAAGTGGCTCCTTCTATCACAATCCCATAATATTCTCATCTGAGGGCTTCACTGTCGAAAGCAGATTATGTCACCTCTTCTGTCTTTGTTATCTACAGTCACGCTGCAATAATTCCACAATTCCAAACTGCTTCCCTTAAAACTGTAGTGGAGCTGGTAAAAATCTTCCAAAATCTCAAAGGTAACTAGAAGTCAAACTAATTCTTAGCATTCCACTCAAGGCCACACAAGCACCATAAATGACATGGCTGTGTAGACCTCTGTTTAAGCCAACTCAGTACTTGTCAAAGAAACCAAAATTATACCAATGTCAAGCCTTGAGAAAGCTCTTCCTAAAGCAGACAGCATGTTTCATTTCCCAGAAGGCAATGTGCTCCAACTAGCATGAAACCCAGTTGTTGTCGGACTGAGGTACTGAAGAGAAGTGAAGGGTCATCCTTCTGAACACAGGGCCACAGAGCTACAGAATACAATTGAGGTCATAATCCAATCCCTTGTTTGACACTTAAGGAGCTGGCCAGTGAAGAAATGTATCCTAAGCCATTCTAAATTTCTGTGCCACATTTGTGCTCCAAATCTTGAATTAAGTAGATTATTATGCCTTTGAACCACCCAATCTCAGAACCTGGAATGTAATATAGACAAGACAGCAGGTAACTATGCTTTTCTTGTTAGTACTAAATAGCATAAGCCAACTAAAAACACTAAGCTCCCTCAGTTGCTGATCTTCCATCCTCCTGAGGAAAAGATCCTGATCCCAATTACCAGGAGATACTGTCAGTGGGGAGCAGTGTTCCCAGGTCAGAAGGCAAAACTATGATTGACTTCTTTAGTGCCCTCGTACTGGGGCTGGAGAGATGGCTCAGTGGTTAAGAGCCCTGGCTATTCTTTCAGAGGACATGGGTTCAATTCCTGTCACCCATATGGCAGTTCATAACCTTGTGTAACTACAGTCCCTGAGGCTCCAGTGCCCTCTTCTGGAGGAGGCATCAGGCACTCATGTAGTACACAGGCAAACACACATTCACATTAAATAAACAAACAAATAAATGCTGTGGGACAATACTCTTGTACACTGTAAAAACTGGTTTAATAAAACACTGATTGGCCAGTAGCCAGGCAGGAAGTATAGGCAAGGTGACCAGATTAGGAGAATTGTGGAAAGAGAAAAGTTATAGAAGTAGTCCCCAACTAGACGCAGAGGAAGCAAGATGAGAATGCTGGGCTGAGAAAAGATATCAAGCCATGTGGATAAACAGATAAGAATTATGGGTTAATTTAAGTGGAAGAGCTGGTTAGTAACAAGTTCACTACCAACTGAGCATTTATAAGTCATATTAAGCTGTTTGGGAAGCAGCTCTCAGGTATCTGAGAGTCTCTGGTGGGACAAAAACTTCCTACTACAAACAAACAAATAAATAATAAATAAATAATCCTCACTCATCTTAGCACTGCCAGACACACCTACTCTGTACATGGATGCCTAGACGCCAATGTTGTAAAGGAGAAAGCATGCTTTTCCCCCTTGCTAAGAGATGCTCTCATCAATAAATCCAGCTTTTTAAGCTGAGCATAGTGGTGCATGCCTTTAATCCTAGCACTTTAAGAGACAGAGGTAGGCAGATCTCTGTAAATTCAAGACCAGCCTTTTCTACACAGTGAGTCCCAGGACAGTTAGAGCTACACAGTGTGACCCTGTTTCCAAACAAGCTTTATAAACTTTATAAGCAGGTTTATAGTTCACAATCTAGTTGAACCACTACAATTAAGCACATAAGCTTTTTGATAGTGATGAGATAGAAATTTTAAGTATGGCAGGTACTCTCAGTCCCATTGTATTGACTCAGAGCCTAAAGATGCTAGAAATGCAATGGCCAGGAAAAAATAAAACGAATAGAGTGGCCCTGGAGTTTACTGTACACTCAGATGAAAGTAAAATGTGCAGAAAAGCATTGTCTGGGGGATTTTACTGGCCATGGCAGAAACTGGACCAAAGCTGAGACAACTGAGAAGAGGCTGGTTGGTTCACTGAGCTGGCATGGCCCAAAACAACGGAGGGACCACAGCTCTATGGATGGTCCCCTGGTCCAACAAGGACGATGGTGATTCATACACTGGGCATGTGCCACCCACCCAAGAAGGGGTAACCGAAGCCCCTTGTCCATCCATCTCTGACCTGTACATCATTAGCTACTGACCTTGACAATCTGTTACCTATGAGGTCTGGCCAGCATTGCCATCATCAACCTTGTAGCTAACCTATGGGCAGTTAATTAGATTATGTTCCTTTTTAACTCACATTTCCATGAGCAGCTTTCCCATGGCAGAGAGTCCCTATCACAGTCACTAATGAGTAGCTGCGGTCTCTCTTGCTTACCTCCTTGTCTACAGGATGATCTCTGAGGTGAAAGCTTCTCCCAGTTTGGTCTGTTGTATAGAAGCAGGGTATATGAAGGTATAATGGTGCTGTCCACGAGAGGCAAGGGAATAGCCCATCCTTACCTGTCATATAGGTAACACAGCCACACTACACACACTCACTCCATAATGACCACTGCTTTCTCTGAGGGGAAGGAGGTCATTTCATCTTATTTCTCTGACTAAATTAGGAAAATAAAACTCCAGGAAACTGAGTTTCACATTGATGTGTCCAAAGAACAATGTGCTGGTTTAATTGCTCAGCTAATGTGTTACATGTATCTGGAACAGTGCATGTTGTTAATATAAATGATTTTCCTAAAAATTCATGAAACATATGGAAAAACATCAGCTTTTTAAACACTCACATGCAAGTTAAGAACTATTTCATTTCTGGATCTGATAAATTTATTAACTTTTTTATGAAATCAATTTTCAAGCAAACTTTTCTATATGTAAATCATTTACATCCCCACACACCATATACTCAGATGGCTGTTCTTGCCCCCTTTCAGCAATATTCTGTCCTTAGATTCTAGCAACAAAGCTTCTGGCTTTAATGCTCCTTTACAACCTAACAGAGACCACTGAAAGCTGAATTAGGTGGCTGATCTGTCATCTTAGCACTTGGGAAACTGAGGCAAAAGGATGGTGAATTCAAGGCCAGCTAGGACTACAAGGAGGAAAGAAGTAAAGGAGGAAGAGGGGAGAAGCAAACAGTAAATACTACTAAGGGGGGATTTCCCTAGGGCTTTGTGTAACCTGACCATTCTCCAAAAGTCATGGCTAAGACATAAAATACTTTGCCCAGCATCATTCAATTAAAAATCAAGGCTTGAATCAGAATCTACTTTCATGAAATCTACACATATAGGCCATCAAAGGAAAGAAAAACTCAAGTTCTTAACTATCTTCATTCCTTTAATAATTGTATTTCCATTTTATATCCAATGCCTAACATGCTCGTTTTGACCTTCCTTAATACAGTGAACAATGATTTTCTTCTATCTCCTAAATGAGATATTGATAAATGATCTTATGATCTTTCCTTTTTGTGCAAAAGAGCTGAGTCCCTATCTCCTCTCTTCATGTCACCTCACTGAAATGAACATTTCTCACGTCCCAATGCTTTAAAGGTTTTGTACAATAGTTTGTTAAGTTCACTCATTTTCCCCATACAGGAAAGAGAAAAAATCTGTTTGTGTTCCTTTCATATTAAAACCTCAGACAGGAAATTAGATGACGAAATGCAGCGAAATGAGCAGCCACTTGTATTCCTTTGGCCAGACTCTGGCAAAAGAAGCAATGGTTGGGAACATAATGGGCATGACGGGAGTCACTGGGCAGTAACACTGGCTTATCTTCTCATCCAGGTTGACTTCACTCGGATGGGGTGGAAAGGAGGGTAATAATATACCAAATTTTCCACTGTGCTGCTTGCAACTGATGGGAAAAAATGTTAGGCAAACATTATGAGTCGGTAGCACAGTGCTGTAATTTGATTTCTGTCATTTTAAAAAAACATTTATAATAGGTAGAGATGAATTATAAATGTATAAAAGTAATCAGGAAAAATAATTCTAATATCATTAGTTTTGTAATATCACAGCTCCAAAAGTTTGCATTTGAACTCGTATGAGATAAGGCTGAAAGAATGGTAGTTCAAACAGCAATAGAATCAAGAAATGATGAAGCAAATTTTGTTTAAAGGTGTCTCTCCTCCACAGTGTAATCAGAAACACATCATTTAAAAAGATAAAGAATCAATGAAAACGTTTCTTAAACTTTTGTATACTCCTTGAGAACTTCATGATAAATGTATTCAACCCACATCCACCTAACTCCGACTCCTCCTGAAGTGCCCAAAACATCCTCTAGCTTTCTGCCTCCTTTTTAAATTAACCCACTGAACCCAATTAGTGCCACCTGCATGTACATGGTTGTAGAGCTATCCACTGAACATGGGCAGCATAGGGAGCCACACTTCTGAAGAAAAATCCCTCTCCCAGCAGCCATCAACTGCCAAAAGCTCCTCAGCAAGGGCCTTGTGAACCCCTCCTATTCATGCTGGAATGTTGACTGCTTGATCTTTGTGCTGTGTTAAGCAGGTAACCACAGCTCATATGAGAGTGGAATGGCTGCCGTATGCAGAAGACATTAATCACAGAATGTAAAGTAATGAAGATGTATGTATCTCTATATATGTGTATGCATATATGCATGCTTGCTTCCTCACCCATTGTCTATAACCCTATGGCTCTGCACAAAAGGAAACAGGAAACTGGAGAAAGTAATGAACCAAAAGGGAGCAAAGGTGTTGCAATCTTCTATACTTGGATGATTCTCAAAACTGTCTCCATCCATCCGACAAATAATCACTGAATGCTAACTCTGGGTCGGATGGGGCTCTATGCAGCAGAGATGGCTGAGAAGAAAAGCAGAGAAAGACCTGCCTGCCCATCTAAACATATGCAGAGATGTAATGAAGTAAGAGATTCTATGGAGACTACATAAGTGATATTATGGGCTCTTAACATTCATGAATTTTGAACATAGCTAGAAAGCTGAATTCAGTTTTATGAGCTTGAGGAAAGACAATCACTGATACAGAATAAACTACAGGTATCATATAGCTGGTAAGACGCACTGAGGACGGCATCTTACTGTCTAAAATTTCCAATCCAAGTCTAATTATGAAGCTAAAGCTTAATGAAAGGTTATCTTGTAAGGGAGCTAGGTTGGCCTTCAAAAGTATCAAGGAGTTTGTTATTTTTTAAAAAAGGAAGGGAGGGGTGGAGGGAGGGAGGGAGGGAGGGAGGGAGGGAGGGAGGGAGGGAGGGAGGAAGGAAGGAAGGAAGGAAGGAAGGAAGGAAGGAAGGAAGGAAGGAAGGAAGGAAGGAAGGAAGGAAGGAAGGAAGGAAGGAAGGAAGGACACTCATCCCAGATGAAATTTAAATTTAAATTCACTTCAAATGCCGACTATCTGGAAAGCAATCAACTATATTGACTTAAGCATTCAGAACCCAGAACGTATCAAGCCAAATTCTGAACCAAATTAGATTCTCAGCATGTCATTCCATGCCATGTCCCTGTCCTCTTTCTAAAATGAGGTTACCAGCAGCTCCTGCTCTAACTTGGATCAAAGCCAGAGCCTTACTATGTAGCCCAGCTTGGCCTTGAACTTGTAATCCTCCTGCCTTGGTCCAAGTGCTTAGGATTACAAGGGTACCCAATCACACTCAGCTTAGTTGGGATCCTGGATGCCTTCCTCTGCCTCCCTCCCTGAGGCCCATGCTTTGAAAATTTGCTGCTCCTGAAAGATAATGGAACCATGAGGAGGTGGTGCCTATTAGGAGTGCCTCAGGTCACTGGGGAGCAGGACTGTAAGACTGGACCTTTGTCCCTTCCTTCTCTTTGTTCCTTGGGTCTTGGTGTGACCACGTTCCTCTGTTGCATGCTCCGACCATGATAAGCAATGGAGCCAACCAGTAACAGACTAGAGACTTCCAAACTTGAGCCAAAGCAACCTTTTCTCTTCATATATTAAAGATCTCAGGGATCTGTCAGTAACAGAAAGCCAACATAGTCCCCAACTTGTAGTATCTTCTGTAGTTGGAAGTTTCTGCCCAGTCTAGACCCAAAGTCCTGACCCGAAGTCCCTTAGTCCCAAAGGATCACACAAAGGCTTATATAATTACATGCCGTTTGGTCCATGGCTCAGGCTCATTACCTGCTAACTCTTATACTTTAAGTTAACCCATATTTCTTATTTCTGTTTAACCACATGACTTGGTACCTTTCTGCTCAGCGCAGCATCTTATCCCGCTTCCTCTGCTCCTCACTGTCCTCTGTCCCTCTGCTTTTCGGCTTCCCAGAATTCTCCTACTCTGGTTGCCCCACCTCTACTTCCTGTCTAGCTACTTGATCAATCCACATCCTATTAAACCAATATTTACACTGACAAATATTTACAGTGTACAAAAGCATAGATAGCAATCTCAGTTTAATGGTTTGGGTGCTACAAATCCAGTAGAAACCTGAGATTCAATTTCAAGAGATAATCTTTTTTTCAAAGGCACTCCTATAAATCATGTACATTCACAGTGTCACTATTTTATTATACTCAGTACTGTGACTATTTACTGTATAAATGGGACTGAGAACCACTCTTAACAGGTTCATTAAATCATAAACTTGAATCACTTGCCAGGAACATCAGAGACAGTCAGATTCTTACTCTACTTGAGGACATTATTTTATTAGAGGTAAAAAAGCAATCAATATAAACTCTCATTGTCTAGGTTTCAAAACATGCAACTTCTTTTACTCCTCAAAATTGTCAGAAACAATGAAAATACTCCATGTGTTAATTAATCTGTCTATGGCAAATATATATACATATATACACACACAGACACACACACATAGGTTCACATATGAAATGTCTCTATATTCCCCACAAGCCTCTGGTTTTAGCCCCATTTAGTGGTGCTGTTTGGGGGAGATGTGAAAGCTTTAGGAGGTGGGGCCTGGCTGGCAGAAGCGAGTCAGTGATAACGGGCCTCAGGAAGCATAGTCCTGTTTCTGGTCCCATCCCTGCCTCACTCATCTTGAAACTTTTCATTCCTTTATCATGGCTGCGCTCCACACAGTTCACAGTATATGTTCATGCTGGAGTCTTCCTTAACAAACAGGAGGAATCAAAAACACTCCCCTCCACAGTGGTCAGATGTTCAGTTTGCTCCCGAATACATTGCTAGAGCCCATGTGCAAGCCTTAGAGTTCACATGGCAGATTCTGAACCTTAGTGTGATGATCACATTCCAATCCCAGCAGCAGGCTTGCTTATGCTGATCCCCTCCTCCAGAACAGACTGCACTGAGATACTCTAAAATTGCCCCATGGATACTATGGTACGCAGAACAATGTCCCCTCCACTATACCTCAAAGGCACGCAGAACAATGTCCCCTCCACTATACCTCAAAACATCTACACCCAGCTACTGTGATCAGCATTTTGTCAACTCGACACAAGCTAGGGTCACCTTGGAAGAAGGAACCTCAACGAAACAAAGAATGTCTCCGTAAGACTGGCCTGTGGGAAGTCTGTGGTGTGTTTTCTTGATTAATGACTGATGTCCCCAGGCTCATCCTGCTCTGTTGGGCAGATGGTCCAGGGTTGTATAAAAAAAAGCAAGCTGACAAGCCAGGAGAATGCAAGCCAATGGGCAGCGTTCTTCCATGGCCTCTACGTCAGCTCCTGACTCCAGATTCCTGCTTTGACTTCCCTCAGTGATGGGTTGATTGGGATACATAGGCCAAATAAGCCCTTTCCTCTCCAACTTGCTTTTCTTTGTGGTGTTTCATCACAGTAACAGAAAGCAAACTCACACGCAAAACTCCGCAGATAGGATTCAGGACCTCGCCACTGAAACTTGATTATGTACATCCTCAAATATGCAGGTAGGCCTGATATAACCATAAGGTTACTGGGAGATGAGAATCAGGAATGTCAGAGTCACAGCAGCAAGAAAGGCTGGAAGGTTGTCAAAGTCGAAAAGACCACTAGTCAAGGAACACAGATGACCGAAAAAAACCTCACGATGTCAAGGAACGGAGAGTCTCCTAGAACCTCCATGGAGAACACAGCTCTGCTACCACCTTGAACTTATCCCATTAAAACCACTTCAGGATCTCTCCAAAACTACAAGAGACTACAGTTTATATTGTGTTAAAACAAAAAGGGTATGGTGATCTACTTACTGTAGCAGCCATAGGAAGCTAACCATGTCCTCATATGCCAAAGTATATCTTATATATACTTTGGCACTCAAAGTATATATACATCAGACAGGATTGTTTTCAGATCTTCAGAATCAGACTAAAGTGTCTTAATAAGAGTTTATAGTATCACCATGATCAAACATTATTAACAGTACTATACCGAAAACTTACTCTCATCATTTTATTGTAATAGAACTGACAGCTCTCCCAATCTGTCCCTCAAAGAAGTCACAGAAGTTGAACAGTCTCAACTCACTACCAAGTAACTCTCTATCTCAATCTGAAACTCAGTATCCTTTAGAAAGCTTAGCCGGTAAAGCATCATCCAATGATGCTGCAGAGGCAAATAAGAATTTAAAGAGGTTTTAAACCTTTTATTACTAACCAAAACCTATACGTCATATACATTTTCCAACTGTTATTTACTTCAAATCTCACTCATCACTTGGTTGAATTTTAGTTTGCACAGCTGCTTAGTAATGATAAGCCAGCAATCAGCTCAGTGGCTTGTGTATCTTAAACAGCACCATTCCTAAAATGCTCGAACAATCAACCCCCCCCCCTTCATCTGCACCTGTGCAGTGTTGTCGCTTCAAAAAGGTTCACAACTCCCCAGAAAGGGAGGTCAGAAGCTAAATTTATCATTCCATCCTCATCCTACATCTAGCCTGCATCAGCTGAAGTGCATGGCAGTGTGCTTCTGGTTCCGTGATGGCTGCAGTTGTTAGCTAAGCCTGGGGACAGTTGTAGAGCCCTAGAAGAGCCCTTGCTCAGAAGCTCAGGAGAAAAGTCCAAAGCAGTACCCTGGTGCACCACTGTGACCCTGAGTTCATTCACATCTAATCGCAGAAAACCAAGTCACATTCTTAAGCCTGGCCATTCTCCATTGCCGGGATCTTGAAAAATCACAGAACCACAATTGTACTGTAAACTTTTGGCCCTTCCTTCTGTCTTCCTGACCAGAACCATATGAATGTCACTTAATACCCAAAACAGTCAAGATCCACACAACAGGACTCCTTTTGTTCTAGAAACTCAAAACCTCTTTGTAATACATCCCAATATTACAGAGAACCACAGCCTCCTGAGCCACATCCACAGGAAGTGAAGACTTATCTCCGGGGCAGCCACCTGCCTGGTTGTGAAGAAGGTTTGGTTTGCTCTTCCCCAACCCCCTCCTGTTACTTCTTCTGTTTGTCCTGGTTTTGAAGCCATTATTAATATACCACTGGTAATGTGTCTGTCTAAAGGTTTTCCCATCCTCTATACAAGAGTGTCTAGACAATGGTCGATCTACCCAAACCTTGGAGGAGACAGTGGAGAACAAACACACAGGCCTTTGCTGTCTTGGAGTAATGACTTCATTGAGGTTTTCAAAGCTTAAGGTTGCAGAATGCATCATGCCTGTACAACCCATTTACTTTTATTCCTTTTATCTGTTCAATTTATGCTCCATTTGGACCTGCTAACCTCAGATTAAGGATTCCTAATGTAAAATACACGCCTCTTTGTTCTTTCATTTTAAAATGCTATTTGGTAGTATGTTAAAAGCATTTAGGAAAAACCTCGGCCATGTAACCCTGTTTTTATCTACAAACTAGCCCACAGTTTTAAATGTCCCACCCTTCTCTGCTTTATTTAGCATCCATTCTCCATAGGAACTATGGAAGTTTTGTTGGCATAAGCTCTTTGTCTACAACTAATCTTTTTTTCCTCACCGTGTTAATGTTCTTTGCCATGCCATTAGCACAGAAGAGTGTCTCACAGAACAGAAATTTTCTCACAGTACCTGAGGCAAGAGATCTTACATCAGGATGCCAACAATGATCAATTCTGGTAAGAACTGCTGTCTTGTAGATTGCCACCCCCCTTCCCTCTTTTCGGCAACATTCACATGGCAGACCATGAACAGGAAGCAAGTGTCCTGAAGTCTCTTCTTAGAGGGGATGAATCTTCTAAAGAACACATCCTCATACTTACGGCTCACAGTATCCCATGTCCAGTGTCATCACGCTGATAAGGTTTTAGCATACAAATTCTTTAGGGGACAGATTTCAAGCCACAGCATTTCCCTTAAAATGAATCCACAAGCAGCTCTTCCTCCCTGAGGAAGCAGAGATGAACATCTGCTGGGGCTCAGGCCCAGACTAAATGCTATGTATCTGAGGTGAATACACAGAACCACTGTTACTGGCAATCCTGGTATTCCCAGACCCCAAATGTAAATGACTGACTATACCCTTCGTGCTCTGGAGGAACATTCTAACATCCTCAAAGTTTCTAAAACTTCAGACAGTACCAAATCCTACATGCAGATTATTTATCTTGTGTATACATCCTTATGGCAAAGCTCAACTCGTAAATTAGACATAGCAAGCAATTAATAACAAATAATAGAATAGAATAACTCAATACACTGGGATAAAACTGCCCACAGCACTAGCTTTGTGCCTTTCAGTCTACTGTTAAAATGAAGATTACTTGAATGTAAGCAATATGATACTGTGGCAGTTGATATGAAAATAATGACAGCCGCTAAATGACCTTAGTGAGCAAGGAGTGTATACAGCATCCATACCCCAGACCTAAAGGAGATTCATCTACCAAAGAAGAAAGCAAGACCGCACAAGATTCATCTTGCTGCTCAGAACAACATGAAATTTTAAACTTCTTTCTGGAATTTTCCACTTTGGACTTACACTCTGCTGTGTTGACTCACCGCAGCAGCCATGGAGATGTGACACTCAGACTTCCCTTCCAGAAGAGCACAGCTGATTGTCAGCTCCCAGCTGCCACAACTTCGGACTCACCACAACAATTCGTGCTGAGTGGTGTATCTGCCAGGGCCAGGATTTTTCCTACCAACCTGGAATTTCTATACCACACTGTTTTGCTCAGGGAAGCCCCACCTGCCCAGCCACAGGGCAGCCTCAGAACAGCACAGCAGCCTAGAATCTCTCTTTTCCACCCTCTTATCTCCCTGCTTTACTTTTATAGATGTCGGATGAGCAGAGGTTCTCTATGCCTTCTACTGGTCCTCATTATGATCTGAATCTGAAATGTCCCAACAGGTCCAGGTGCTGAATACTTAAGTCTTCGGCTGCAGACATTATCTGTATGTTCAAGGGACTTTAGAAGGTAGAGCACTATAGACACAGGTCAATAGACCATTTTTTCTCCATTAAGATCTTTTCTGAGATATGTGGCACAATGAAGACTAAACTAATAAACTCCCTGCCTTTACACACCTCACCATTCCCCAACTCATTTTTGTACACCAAACCCAAACTTGCAATTTGCTTCTCAGAAGAGTAAAAACAACGCATCAGATAATTCCATATAATACCAAAGGACACATTTAGCTCCCAAGCAAACATAATACATCTTTCTGGAGACAAATATCGACCTGTGATATGCAACTAACCAAAGGGTGGTGATGTGGGAAGTCTTTCTCTGCTGTGGAGATCATTCTTTAAATAAAGAGACTATTTTAACCTATTTGGGCATCATAGAAATAGGCAGAGAAATTGGAGCATAGATAGGGGAAGGAGAGCGGAGTCATAAGAGACTAGATACAGCCGCCCAAGAATCAACATGTAAGGAACACAGGTGAGCCACAGGCCACATAGCAGGACAGATTAATGAAAATGGGTTAAGATGAAGGAGCTAGCTAGCAATGTGCCTGAGCCATAGGCCAAACAGCATGAAACTAATGTAAGCATCTGTGTGTTTTTTGGGGACTTTGGGATTGCTGGTCCAGATAAGCGGCGGTGGGCAGGTCCGAACTGTGAGGCTAGTCTGGGCCAGAAACCTCATTCTACAGGATGGAATAACTGGTCGCATAAAGTAAAATTAACCCTAAAGACCATTAATTCAACGCCTGGTCACCTGCCGTGTGCCAGGTGCTGTGCACTTTGTGCAAAAGATGCAAAGACAAACAGACAGGTCCTGCTCTCAAGGAACCTGGCGACAATCTGAGTTCCACATCGTTCATTTAAAATAATTTTCTTAAGCTACTTATATACATATCTTCTGTGTATGTTTCTATGTACAAACACATAGATGCATATAAAGATACATCTGTGGAAGCTGGGTGAGAAAAAAAAATGATTTCAGGTAAGTTTTCCGAAATCTTTACTTAAAATATAAGTTGATATTTAAAAGTAGATGTAGTATCTCCTGCCTACAATCTCAGAATCCCCTCCTTATACCTTCAAAGGAAAAATGCCAAGACATTTTGCCTCTGAATCTTAAGATTTTTAAAAGAGACTTGTTCAGTGGTCACCCAGAGATGCCATCCCATGTTCCTGAAGAAATACGAATGGGGCAATAGTCAATGCACCCAGCCTCAACACAAAAAAACAAATCCCCAATCACTGTATTTCTTTTCATTTTTTTTTTCTTTTTGTTGCATTGGGAAATACAGAGTAAAAGGGAAACATAGTTTATAGACTGGCATAACTCTATATGCACTCAGGTCAAGCTACAAACTGGAACATTACTGTAGCGTTATAGTTCATTCTGCTTCGTCTCACCCCACCAAGTGTCCCAACCTTACACTACTGATGTTTTAGTCTAGACAAACTTCAGAGATCATGAGGCTGGAGAGATGGCTCAGAGGTTAAGAGCACTGACTGCTCTTCCAGAGAACCTGAGTTCAGTTCCTGGCTACCACATGGTGGCTCTCAGCCATCTACAGTGAGATCTGGTGCCCTCTTCCGGCCTGCAAGCAGAATATTGTATACATAAGTTTATAAAAAAAGAATTTTTAAATTCAGAGATAACAATTATACTGTTAGATATGTTGCCATCTCCTAGCTTAGATTCACTAAATGTCAATAGTCACCACTCCAGGTTGTGACAAACAAAAATGCCCCTTTATATATGTTGCCCTGGATCCCTGCAGGGCAAAGTAGCTGTTGAGACCTGCTGCCTTAAAAACAACCAAGAGCTGAAAATTTGCCTGAAGCTTATAGAAATTAATTTCTCTCAACCTTACATTTATGAGATACATCCGTGGTGTGCTGTACCTATATTGTTTTGCTGCTGTAGGGTAAACTACGGTAGTGATTTTAATGAAAATGCCTCCTATAAATTCAGATGTTTGAGTAATTGGTCCCCAGTTGGTGGAACTGTTCGGAAGAATTAGAAGATGTGGCCTTGTTGGAAGAGCTGTGTCACTGGGGGCAGGCTCCGAGGATTCAAAAGCCCACACCATTCCTAGTGTGCTGCTTGTGATCAAGATGTGAGCTCTTAGCTACTACTCCAGTGCCTGCCTGCCTGCCTGCCTGCCTGCCTGCCTGCCTGCCTGCCTGCCTGCCTGGGCTCAACTCTCTGGATCTGTGAGCCCCAAATTAAGCACTTTCTCTTTTTTTCCATTTTTTTTTTTAATTTAAAAAAGTTTTTCCATGTATACCACTGCTCTCTCCCTTCCCTCCTTCCCTTCCCTCCCAGTCATCTCTCAGCCTCCCCACCCCATCCCCTCATCCATGGGTCAGTTCAGTCTGGCATATTCAGTTGAGGTAGGTCCGATTCCCTCGTCCCAGTATCAAGGCTGGGTTAGGAAACACTTGCTCTATAAGTTGCCTTACTCATGATGTTTCATCACAGCAATAGATAAGTAACTAAGACACCTACTAATAAAAATTCCATGGTTTATTTAATCCAGTTTATTACTGACAGTTTTACACTTTTGATACTTTGCATCTATGAATACTTGTACTACAACTGCTCCCTACATAGGCATTGGAATCTGGTAATTTCTTGAGGTTTATATACCTAAGAGAAGAATCACTTACAGAAGATGCTCATGTTAGACTGTATTATATTCCAAAACTAGGCAGTGGAAGGCAATTCCCAGCATGCCACATGCTCGTCAACACTTAGTCCTCTCCTTACTTATTTTCATCATGCCCGTTGGTGCTATGACATATACTTTGCCACCATACGAACACCACTTCTCCAGACAGCAAATGAGATTTGACTATACTCAGACATGCTCTGTATGAATGAAATGAGAGCAGCAGATTACAATGAAATGTTTGCACCAAAGAACTGGCTTCATTCCTTTCGCCATCATTCTCTTCTTTAAAGAAAACATGCTCTATTTTGGTATCTGCTTTATGACCAGGTGGCTGAATATCTTCCATCTATCTCACAGGAGACAAGGACAATAAGCCCTGGGAAACCACACTGTCATAACACTTTAAGCGGACACTCCATTTTCAACTGCAAAAGCATTGTTTAAAGAACATGACTCATAACCAATACCAACGATAAGGTCTTTGGCATAGTTTCTTACGCATACATGTACGTGTATCATATGGGTGTGCACATATATGCAGATGGTGTGAACGTATTCATGCAGGTGCACAGAGGTTAGAGGTTGGTATCAGCTATCTTCGACAATGTTTCAACACTTTTTCCCCCTTAATTTTCACTGTCATAAAGTAGAGATTATATTCTGTAAGATTCTGTCACTTTTGTTTTATGGATATTTGTCTGCATGCATGTCTGCATACTGTGTGCATGTAGTGCCTGTGAAGGCCAGGTGAGTGTGCTGGATCCCCTGGAACAAGAGTTACAGACTGTGAATCCCCATGTGGGTGCTGGGAATTGAACCTGGGTCGTCTGGAAGATGAGCCAGTGCTCTTAACCACTGAGCCATTTCTCATCTCATTTTAGCTCACTTCTCACTCCTCCATCTTATTTTTTGAGACAGGGTCCCTTATTCAACCTGGAGCTCGCTGACTGACCAGGCAGGCAGTCTAACCCTTCCTCCCTGGGTGCCAATGTCACACCTGACTTCTGGAGACCTGAACTCAGGGCTTCATACTTGTGCAGCGGTCACTTTACTGAATGAGCCCATCATCCCCTCAGCCCCTCCTTTGATAAAACTTAATTAGTACTTTTTTTTAGTTCAATGTTAATAGATAGTAAATGCCTTCAATCCTTATAATGGACAGGAAGAAAACCAAGACAAAGAAACATTCATTCACTGAATACACTGAATGGGTTTATGTGTGAAAAGCTGAAGTCCTCGATCTCATGATTATACAGTGATTACACATTGATCTCATCATTGATATATAATGCAGACTCTCAAATCAAGATTAAGGTCCTACAATTCATGCCCGTCCACAAACTGAGCACACTGAACATGAATACTGGATGCTTTGCCTTTCTTTAGCTGGGTATTTTTAGTACACTAAATTGGTACACAGTCAGAATAATCCTATTTTTATACAGTTTAACGTTGCGATCATGGCTTATCATTGTCAAATAAAAGCTTCTTGGGAGGTTTATAATGACAAATCTCAGCATATGGTTTTATCTACCATAACAAAGAAGACAGCAGGTAAAGAACTCCCCCAGATTCTCATGATGGTGAAAAGATGGCTTTGAAAAATGATTCATTTCGAAGACCAACCAGCCATACCGAGCTAATTCTATCAAAGGCTCCCGTAATTCAGTAGGAGAGGAAACTTGGTGAGAAAAAGATTGGAAAGCCAAAGGCTATTAAAAACAGGTATTTAAATTAAAATATGGAAAATCAAACTAAGATGATAACTGGATGACCAAAGGTACTGACTCAACAGAACTTTCCAAACACTCCCTGATACTAATATTAATAGATGGCAGTTATTTACTGTTAGCAACCACTTAAGATTAAATTCTCATTATCATAAACTGCAAAAACACTAGGCTTATTTCTAATGAATGTATGACTGAACTATCCTGGGGCAATGCCACTGGCTTCCTCAAACCAGGAAGCTGAAAAGCTCAGGAACTTGGCCAACATCCCTTCTTTCCATCTATCTTTGGAAATCATTCAGTGTTACACCTTTGTAACATAATAGTTATTTAATAACTCTCTCAGTGAGCTGGAAAAAGTCATTTTCCCTATTGAAAATAGTAATTGTATTCCACCCAAATAAAAGACTGTTTGCCAGCCTTCCTTGGAGGCAGGTATCATGCGGCTAATCCTGGAAATGAAATATAACTGAAAGATGAATAGGAAAATTCCTCTCTGCCCCCCCCCATGCCCTTTTTTCTCTTCTGGCCTACTTCTGCTCTCTGTAGCTGACATTTGCTCTCTGGACAACCCTGGCTTCCAATGAGCACAAAGATGAACAAGCCTGGAGATGACAATGGCAGGAGCTGCACGCCTTTATTGTGCAGACTTGGGGCAAGAACTTGGACAACCTCTACCTTGTTGAAGGACTTCTGCATACATCTCTCAGCCCAATCCAACCCAAGCTGAGACAGAGCCATATTTGCTTTTTAGACATTAAGTCCACGAGGCCAGAGAGGGAACTCTTAAAGAGAGCTTCCCATTTGGGAGGCTCACAACTGCCTGTACTATCAGTTCCAGGGGATCCAATGCCCTCTGTGGTCACACACACACACACCCACACACACACACACACACACACACACACACACACACACACACCATCCACATAAAGAAAATAAATCCTTTTTTAAAAAAAGTAGGTGTTCCAGTGTGGTGGGAATAAGAAACAGCGCCCATAGGCTTGTGTATCTGAACACTTAAACCCCAGTGGTAGTGCTTGGAAAGGTGGTGGAATCATTAGGTGGGTGGAGCCTTGCAAGAGGAACTACATCACAGGGTTAGGCTTTGATGGTTTACAGCATGACTCCACTTCCTGTTTTCCCTCTCTGCTTCCTGTGTTGATCAGCCAGAGGCTTGCTCCTATGGCTGCTTTTCCTTGACTGTTGACATGCATTCTCCACCATGAGAGAACCCTATCCCTCTGGAACACATGTCGAAGTATACCCCTTTCTTCTCTAACTTGTTCTTCTCAGGGTATTTTTATCACAGCAACAGAAAAGTGCACCCCCAAGCCAGAAGAACAGACTTCAGCCTTTGTCAGTAAACCCTGAAAGTGCTTTGTCTTTTAGAGAGAAATATTTAATCTTCAGTCACTGAGAACGTTTATACCACCTTCTTCTTCCATTCCCCTAAAGTTCAAGTGTGGCTACTGTGGCTGCCAAAGTCATTGAGAAAACCTCAACACACTGCAGGTAACATTTTCCTGAATAGCACCATTAGCCATTCTCTTCTCTCTCTAACCTCTAATCCTGATAAATACTGCCAAACCCTTGAACATCCTACCTCAGCCCAAGTGGCTGTCCACCACTCAGACTCCAAATTCATCTTAACAATAGTATTCTCGGATGGCTTCTTCCCTCTAATTAGTGGGAGGTGGATAGAAGAGGCACTTAGAAACCAAGCATCCTTTAATCGCAGGATAGCAACTGTCAGTAAATTTAACATGATTATACTTCATATTCTTCTCCTGCTTAGAAGCATTTGCAAAGACCTATATTCACTATAAATCTCTGAAACAGAAGACAGCTTGGAATGAAGGATGTGTACATAATTATTTCCAATTTAAGACAGAATAGCCAGATAAGTTCTGACCCAGGGGCCTCAAAGTCATCATTCACAAATCTATACTTGGACTGGTCAGAGGAAGTACTATTATTTCAAAACCATTCATATCTTCATTTCTATTTAATCCAAGGAAAGTGTGGGGTTCAGGGTAGGCAGACTGTCAAAAACAACCACAGATGAGTTAAAATATATTAAGATAGGTCCACATAAAAAATGTGCGAAAAAGAAAAAGAGGAAAAAAAATCAATTTAAATTAATATGATTACTTAATCTTCCAGTGTTCTCCTTAAGAAATTTCACAGATGTCTTAATTAGTGTTTCTACTGCTCTGAAGAGACATCATGACCATAGCAACTCTTATAAAGAATGAACATTTAATTGGAGTCGTTTACAGTTCAGAGGTTCAATCCATTATCATCATGGCAGGAAGCATGACAGCCTGCAGGCAGACATGGTGCTAGAAAAGTAGCAAGAGTCCCATATCTTTCAGGTAACAGGAAGCTGACTGAAACATTGGTAGTAGCTTAAGCATAGGAAACCTCAAAGCCCGCCCCCACAGTGAGTGACACACTTCCTTCAACAAGGCCACACCTCCTACCAGTACCACTCCCTATGAGATTACAGGAGCCAAATACATTCAAACTACCACAAAGGGTAGCCATAAAAATAAATAATAGAAGAGAAAAACTCCAACAAGATGACTGAAAACAAAAGCAATTTACGATGTAGTATAAAAACAACTTGAATTTCAGTTCTACCAGGGAATGAACAAACTGTGTTTTTAAGAGAGCTGCTTTTTACATGTTCAATAGAATGGCCAGTGCTAGTTTTGATGTGCTAAGCCCTTCACTTTGATATAAAGCAAGATGATCGCCCTTTATTGTCTCCTCTGAAATATTGCTTGTTGTGATAACACAAAGCCAGAAGAGCCAAGCCCAGAGTCCTGGGAATAAGATGTAAAACTGGTAAAATAAGAAAATGGGAGCAAGAAGTGCCTTGGAGTGAGGCCCAGGCCTGGGACACCTGTTTCCAAATACAATGGACTAATTAGGCATTTTCCCACATCAACATCTCTGTACAGATGGGCTGGAGGCAAAAATACAAGGCGTGCAGACTGGCAGATGAGGGCCCAAGACTGGTTCCAACGTACACAGAGCTCTGGAGAAGTATGTGGATGGTACCTCTGAGCAAAGGTCCATCTGCCTTTCTTCAGAAACTACTTGAGATTGGGAAGGCCACCTACTTTAGAACTGGTATGGTCTTCTGTTGACACTGTCACTGTAAACACTGACAGTGAATTACTTAACAACTCTCTTCATAGACTGGGAAGCTATTTCCTCACATGGAAAAATAACTTGGAAAAAAAAGCCTCATTACAAAATAAAATTAGGACTCATTTGCAAAATGTGGAGGCTTGCTCTTCAGCATGTATTCCATAGCTTTGTCAAGCTGGGAAAAAGGATAATGATCATCAACCTGAAAAGGTACTCATATTGACCTCTGGGTATTTTCTAAGGTTGACTTCATTTGTAACAAGACGATTGGCATCCTAAGAGCATATGTACTTCCTAAGACAGCTGGAATCAGGGACCTGAAATCACTGACCTCTCGTAAAATTCACCAAGACTTGAAAGGCCACTTAGCAGACATAACCTCAGATATAAAAACTCAGCAGGCAAAATAATCTAACAGAGGTATAGATCATATCAGATCACAGGGATTTCACTGCAGCCACATTTTAACAAGATACCACTAAAAATTCTGTGCACTGCACCAAGAAAAATCTATTTTGACTTAAATTCTTACCTGCTGTGAAAGACAAAAATCGCTCTGAAAATTCTGATCTAATGAAGAGAAAGAAGGAAAGAATGTTTTAATTTAACAAAAGAAAACAAGGCGTAGAGTAAGGAAAACATGTTCCTTCGCTATCTAGTGGGACTAGGGGCTAAAAACTCCACACAAAAAGGAAAGGGGGGGAATCATTTAGAATCATTTGCAGAGCACCTGTCCATGTAGCGTTCACGTGCAGATAAATACTAAAGATGAGATAATATGTGAGACCAAACCCTGGAGTCGTTTCTCTCCAAGCTCTGGACAAAGAAGTAATTTACAATTTTTTATAAGAGACCAGTGAGCCATGTGTCTAGCAGGAAGAAGGCATGCACACAGTAGGAACACTGAACTCATAATTAGAGGTATCAGGAGACATTCTAGTCTACCCCATGGATATTTAAAACATTAAGAGGTAAGAGGGGACAGAAGGGAGGGGGAGTCTGTTCCAGAGTGACAGGCTCCTCATGCACAGGCCAGCTGCTGGCCATGCCCTGAAGCACACTCCTATTCTTCCTGAATGATCATGCTTCACTTTACATCAGTCAGTCACTGATCACTGGCAACTGTGGACACGCTCCCTGACATCTATTCAGGTTAAGACAACAAGCATCCTCCTTAGCAGGTCACTGATCTGCCGTTCCTCTGCCCATAAGCATCACAGTAGCAGGTCATCTGTCCCTATTAAGTTGGCAATATCCAAAATGATGTGATCCTGCAGGAAGAACAAGGTTGGAATAATCATATTCTTTACCTCTAGACTTTGAGCACAGGTGCTAGAATCTGACATGTGGGCAGGAACCGCCTAATTTTCATTTCTAAGCTGTGGAATAGGTGTGTGTGTGTGTGTGTGTGTGTGTGTGTGTGTGTGAGAGAGAGAGAGAGAGAGAGAGAGAGAGAGAGAGAGAGAGAGAGAGAGAGAGAGAGAGAGAGAGAGAGAGAGATTTTCTTCAACCACTTTATTTGTTAAAGGTTCTCTCACTGAACTTGAAACTGGCCAGTTTCAACTACGTTACTTGCTCCAGGATTCCCTGTCTCCACCAGACTCCTGCATGCTAGGGTTACAGGAACACCACGCCAGTGCAGCTGTTATATGGTTTCCAGGGATCCAAACCCCAGCCTCATACTTGTACGCCACCAACCACTTTACCCACTGAACCATGGCCCTGAAACTTATTTTATTGTTGTTGTTGTTATTATTATTATTATTACTAACAGCAGGGAAAGATAGAAAGCCTGCAGTCTGGATTATAAGATGATAAAAGGTCTTTGTCACGCTAAGCATGGCATTAATTCCAAAGTTCCCAGAATGAGGAGACCTTGCAAAGCCTGAAGGCCCAGCTTTCAGCCCAGAGTCTAAGGCAGATATTGGGGGTGGGGCGGGGGGAAGCTTAGCTGGGAAGAAGGGGTAAGGTAATACACAAAGAGAGGGGTGAAAGGGGAGAAACAACACTAAGGATGCTTCAAAAAACCTTCAAGAATTATTTTATATTTCACTAAAAAGTTTGAGTATATCATATACAATTTCTTCATTCAAGGTCACCCAATGGTTTAATCTTTAACACTATTTAATAATTTATATCACTCGTGACCAGGAGCCTTCAATTTGCTATGTCCTTTCAGGGTCATAAGGACAATAATATTTAATTCTCCAAGAAAAGGATTCATTCTCCATTTTTCTCCCCTGCATGCTCTTTCATATTACTAGTGCAAATTTCAGAACTGTTTGGGGGGGTTGTCTTGTTTTGGGGGCTTTGTTGTTGTTGTTTGATAAAACCTTAGAGACTGTCATTTAGGGGCTTTTGTTGAACTTTTAATTGAGAATAAAAACTATTAAGTCTGTATTTAATTCTAAAGGCCAAGTCCTTTCTATGACATTGCTACCTCTTTACTGAACACCAGGTGAAAATCCTCCATAGTATGTTGGGAGATTATGTTGTTCCATTGTAAAGAATTGTCCCCGCCTATGGTTTAATAAAAAGCACTGATTGGCCAAAGGCACACAGCATGGGCGGGGCTATCAGACTCTAGGAATAGGTGGAACAGAGCAGAATGCCCGAGAGAAGCTAGAAGAAACAGAGGACAACTATGCTGCTCTGAGAAAAGGTACCGCATAGCTAAACAGGATAAGAGTCATGGGTTAGTTTAAGGGTAGAGTTAGCAAGTTATATGCCTGGGCTTAGGCTGATCAGCCTAAAACTATTGTAAGCATCTGTGTGTCTCTGCAGGTCTGTGGGCCTAAACCTTGAGGCTAGGCCAGAAAGTCTGGGCCAGAAACCTCATACTACAATAGTGGGAGAATATATCTAACACATATTTGAAGAATCACAAATGTTATTACTGCTTGCTTATAAATGAAGCAATCTGGGATTCTCTTGGTTTTCTGTCCTTCAGGGGGAAAGGTGAGTTATAGGTAACACAGATCCGGGAATGACCTGGGACAGTTGTTATCCATCTTACTGTCAATCACAGACCCTCATACATGAAGAGAGGAATCACACTAAAACCACTCATCTAACTGGATCGCATAAGGAAACACCAAGGGCTCAAAGAGAGTTGCCTTCTGGGCCTTGTCCACTTTCCTCTCTTCAGCCAGAGCATGGCTGCCAATGTCAAATTAGGGCCTATCGCCTCCTCCTGAAGCCTGGAACTCAAGTCCAGACATCACCTCATCCTCAACAGCAAGGTCTTATCAAGCTCTCTGACTGGGCCTGGGTTCAGAACTAGTTCTCTGAGCCACTTTTCAACATCTGATAACACAGATTCCACAATGTGTCTGAACAGCCCTGTCACTTGCTGAAGACAAACATCCCCAATCAGTAATGTCAGAGAATTGCTGGAGGATTTTGGTAAGTCCAGAACTCCAGGTGCTCATTTTGGCCTGCTTACCTTCACCCTTGGGCATTCAACCTATTTTTCTTTCTACTTCTTCCTCAGTCTCGAGAACTTATCCTTAGCCCAGCACTAAGATCCAGCTGTCATGGGAAGGCAATCTCTCCCTCCCTTCTCCCTCCCTTGTGTCTTCAAGGGAGCACATCCATGGTCCTTCTTCTATGCAGGCTTACTCCTAAAGACAGACTGCCTAATAATGAAAGGCTGTGCTTGCCTGCATTTCTGACTACACACTTAAGCCTCTTAAACTGCCCATCATCAACACCCACCCATCCCCCCACCCCTGTCCTCCTCAGGACAGAGATGGAATCATACACTCCACCCCACCCCCAAGGCCACTCCTTTCACAGGAGCAAGCATTTCTGAGAACAGAATTCCTAATCAAGCATTCCTTTAAAGTAAGTAATATATCTAATAACCAGACTGCTGAGGTTAAACAGAAGCACACGGCATTCAACTAAACATGCTGGCCCTATCCTGCATGTCATGACAGAGGGAGGAAAATGACATTTAGGAAGGTACTCGCACATGCTGGGTGTTTCAACACCCGTCCCGCCCTCCATGAGAACAGCTTGAGGATTTCTAGGCTTCTCTGTCAGATGGAAAAAATTGAGGCCCACTAAGCTAAGAAGTCCTGAATGACAGGACCTTGACTTCCACCCAGGTCTGAGTCTGAACACCCGGCATTTCAAACTGTCCCCTAAATGGACTTGCAAAGGGAGGAAGGTTTTTAAAATGAAAGGTGAATTCTAATTATCTCAGAAACTGAAATGATGGTAAGCACAAATTCAAACTCCAAGACACTGGAAACCACCCACACATTCTCTTGTGCTGTCAGAGTAACTGCAGGGCGGGGGTAGGAGGGTGCAGGCCTCATGGTGAAACCTCCGCTCTGCCTTATGACTGAAGATTAACTTAAGTCGGCAACGAGCTACTCCACAATCCGTACCATTTGCCAACTGCTTTTTTTTCTTATTAGCACACCAAAAATAAAAGACCAAAACAGTGAGCCTGGTCAACTAGAATATGAACTATGAGGTATCAATTATCAAGCCTTCACAGCTTACGGTGTGGAAGAACTCTACCAGTCTGCTGTTTGTTTCTCAGAGCTGGGCATTGAACCCGGGGCCTGACAAACACTAGGTAGGCACTGTTCCCATGAAGCATATCCCCAGAGCCATCTTCACACCAGGACAGTATCTGCGTCCATCTACAACACCCTCTTCTCCCCGGTAATAAGAAAATATCAGTTACTAAAAAGTATAGAATAAAATACTTTGTTTTATAATTCTGCACAAAGATGGTGGGAAAAAAGAATTCCATGGCTGAAAAGAAACATTAGAAATCCTTGTCTATGTCATGGCATATATATGTGTGTGTGTGTGTGTGTGTGTGTGTGTGTGTGTAGGTGAGTGGTTATACTGTGCCTGTGCCCACGTATACACTATTCAAAATGAAATATTAAGCTTACACAATTATTAATATGACAGTAAACACGGAAACTATTTGCCTATGAATATTTCCAAAGATGACCTATATAGTTAAGCATTATCCCCAAACAGATATATCTGGAAGAAAAGGAAACATTCCTAGTCCAAGAGCCCATCCTACGCGTCCAAACCACAGAAACATGGTGGCCCATATCCCTAGAAATGGCAAAGAGGGTCTGTCCTTTTGGCTGCAAAGGCCACCATCCTATTGCTCACCCAAGGCTAGGACAGTAGGGGCCCTAAAATAGCAGAAATACAGGAAACCAGCAGTGATCAAATATCCCCAGACAGGTGACCCAGGCTTTAATGTCTTTTTAAGTTACTATGTTTCATTTCAGGCAGATAACTAATGATTACAATGTCATTTAGCAAAACAAAATCCCCCTTAAAAAGCCAACAACGCATGGGAGGAAATGTCACAGGGAGAGAGAAGACTCCTGAGCAATATAGAAAAACTATTTCTTCACAAAATGAAACAAAGAAACTGGTCCAATAATCACCAATGGTTTCCTACATCTAGCAAGGTGATGTGGAAAAGCAGGAGTCCCATTCCGGAAACATTCAGAATGATGAGGAACACCAGCATTCTGCCATAAATTAGCCCCATGTTCCTTCTTCCTCAACATGCAGCACTCAGGAAACCTTCACAAAAGAAGAAAGGATAAATGGACAGCCAATAAATCACACACAAGGGCTTGAAATTCCCCAAAGCAGAAGCTTGACTTTGAAACTGATCCCAAACAAAGAGGAGCTGAGCGTTCCAAACAACCACACAGTTCCACAGGAAAGTTGCCGGTCTCATTTGCCCACACTTACATCATAGCTCCTCGGAATTGGTCTGAGAACAGATGTGGGCCACCATGCCAGGCCAGGACCTTTACCCTTGTAAATCAGAAATAGTTGCCACTTACAACACCAACAAATGGCTCCAGTATCTTTAACCCAGTTACTGTGCACTATGCTTGGTAGGTGCAAGCAAAGTGTGTGTTGAAAGGTTGGTATGGGAGACCGAATAGAAGCTGACGTGCAACTGTGTGGTGATGACAGCAGCCTGTGTCCTTGTTTTATACTAAGTCGCAATTCAATCATAGAAAACACTTGTATAATACTTAATGGTGTCATATTCTTTTAAATGACACACACACAGTTGAGAGTTAACTGTAACAATAAATCCTGAGAAAACATTGTTGTGTGACTTTTTCATTATGCAAACATCAAACAATATATTTGCACAAACTAACACATCTACAATGTCACTAAGAGATATAGTGTTTCCTATCCCATAGACAGCTGACTGCAAATTGAAACATCATGGGGGAGGGGGTACGAACATACCCCATTATAAAATGGGTGCCATTATACCCATTTGGGATATAAAGGCTATATAGCAGGTGAGGGTAAAAACTAGAATTCTAATGCATTCACTATGGCTCCACAGTCGGTGCCCTTAGCCATTACTTAGGCAGCCTCTCAGTCCAATCATGTGTGTAAGTACCTTATCCTTTGTACCTTGTACCAACCTGATGCTACCAAGAAGCTGTAGCCTATGTTTTCACTGGGACACAATGTAATTTGTCCTAGGAAAAAGAAGCCCAATACAGAGCCATGGCTAGCCCATTGGCAACCTCTGTACCTGTTCACTACAGGGACCTCAGCAAGCTGAACAGGGGCTTGTTAAGTTTCTCAAAGGTGTATGTGTCTAAGGTAGCCCTAAGAACAGTGCCAGAAAAATCTCACATTACTGCCTAAGTGGTAGGGGAACGTAGGCTTGGACATTACCCAGAGCTAGGTTCTAATTCTGCCTCTATCACATCGTAGCTATAACTCCCAATTTCTCTAAGCCTCAATTTCCTAATCTCTACAGTGATGACAATAAATAACATGAAATGACATGGCACTACCTTCCCACACAGTGTTAACGGCACACTATGGTTCAGTTGTAATACAGTAAGTGACCACTGTTAAGCATCTCTTCTCTTTGCACCTGTGTGGTGTATGTATATGTTCATGTGTATGCAGATGAGCATATACATGTACGTGCATGTCCATGCAGAGGTCAATGTCAAGTGAATTCCTCAATTGTACTACAACTTAGCTTCTGAGACAAGGTCTCTGACTGAGCCTGGACGTGTACAGATTGGTCTAGGCTGCCTGGCCAGCAAGCCCTAGGGATCCTCCCAGGTCTGTCTCCCCAGTCTTGGGATTACAGGTGCATGCTGCAGCACCCAGCTTTTCACATCGAGGGATCCAAACTCAGGTTCTCACGCTCACATGCCAGGCTTTTTATTCACTACGGGCACCACATTCCCAGTTTCACTCCGCATTACTTTGACCTCATCAACAGACCTCACCTCTGGGTTTCCATCTACTTACTTAAAACTCAGATTTTACACAAGAACCTCAAACCCAGTTACTCCAAAATCAATTTCACTTTAGTTCCCAACCTGTTCTTCCCTGTTCCTTATGACACTATGTGCCCCATTAGTCATTTCAATGCTTCCAATAGTTTCCAAACATGCCCATAAATTCTTAACTGTTCTCCCCCAGGAGATGCCTCTCCCCTTTAAACATCAGTATGTCTTTGTGAGTGTCATGATGAACAGAACAGTAGGAAGAAAACCAGATAATGATAGCTGAGCAGAAGCCAAGTGGGGCCTGACAGCTTCTCTTGGGACATCAGCTCTGCACGCCTTCAAGTTCCACATAAGAAGTCAGGCTACCCAGAGCCAACCACGTAGGAAGACCACACAGACCAAGATGGCACCACCCAGTTACTGCAGCATTCCCAGGCCAGATGTGAAGTGTGTGTATGAAAAAGATTTGAGATGAACTCAGCTGACAGTCTTACTACACACCATGAAGACTCTTGAGTAAGACTAACTATTCCATTGAGCCTGGTCAATCAACAGACTCAAAATAGTTATTATGTCTCAAGGTCATTTGCTTTTCTGAAGTAGATAACCAAAATAATGTTCATACCCCAAATTCACAAGTATTCATTTACCTCTGAGATCTCCTCTCATATTTATTCTCTATCCAACTACAAAATCTCTGCAACTCTTAAATGATCCTGATCTATTTAAAAAGCCATCTATTTTCTGCCCTCACCTGACTATGAATTCCACCATCTCATTCCTGGATAGGGACTGTGTCTCCCTAACTAGTCTCTCTGAGGACAATTCTCCTTTCCTCAATGTTCACAGCCAGGTCTAACCTTTGAAGGTTTCCAGACTGTAACTGCTAGCTGTGCGTTCTGCTGCTTTGGGTGAAGACATTGCTCTAAGGCCTACCCTAGTCACACGGGGCCCTTAAAATCATGATGTTATTCACCCCCCAAGTCTCCGCACAGCTGTTCCCTGCCTGGCCCTGGCCCTGGCCATGCCTGTCACTGGGCCAACCCTACTCAACTTCGATGTTGCTAATTAAAAGTTATCCTTCTGGGACCACTACTTGGTCCCCAAGTATAGGCTGAGTGACTTATTTGTTGTTGTCTAGCCTTTTAAAAATTACTTAGACACTTATATTAATTATATGTTGTTTGGTTTATGGTTTAGGCATATTGTTACTTAGTTTTTGTATTTTAATTTATTTTTATTAATTTCTTTTGTCATGTGGCCTGTGACTTATTTATTTTTTTTATATCGTGTTTTGGGGGCAGTTGGATTGAGTTTTTTGGGTTTTTGTTTATTTACTTTGTCTTCTTTTTAAAATTTATTTAGGCTTAGACTTTTTTGCCTCTTTTAAAGATCCCTTGTCATAGGTCTAAACAGTCTCTTTATTAACAAATGATATTTAGAGCATACAGAAAGACATCCCACATAATTTCAGTTTTTTTTTAATTTTATTTCCATTATTTTATACAGCTCCTATATCTTCCTCTAAATAGATGATGCTGCCTAAAAGGCAACTATTTAGTTTTCATTACAGGAAGAGTTCTTAAGCAACATGAAGGGAAGACAATGTCTTTTATACATTTGTATGCTTCTGGTACCTAAGAACACCAGAAAATAAAGGGCTTATAAGCAAAAGTAAACTGAGTATATTAATTATGTTTTTACTCATGCGACTCATCACAAAGGCACTAATGTAATGTATCTAATTTTTGTCAGTGAGGAATTTGTGGTCCAAGGTGACTTCTTTTAGACTAAGTCCCTAATATCTGAAGTTTTAAAAGTAAGTATAGCCTAAAAATATACATACAAACTTCAGGACTTGGATATCATCTTTTAATTTTACCTTATAATAACATTTAAGAAAATGGCAGCTATTAGTATCATTTCAAATGGAAAAAGCTAATCTAAATCTACAAAAATTTGGAGATATAATTTCCTAAAATACATAAATTAATTTATGGTTATTTAGTAATATCCTTCTGTTTCATCTACATTGTCAAAAATTGTGATTTGAGAAATACTTCACATTACTCAGATTACAACTCACAGGTGTAATGCAGAAATTCCATGATACAGAAGAAAAATTATTTAAACGGAAAGTTTTAAGTACAGTTGTATAAAGCAGTTTTTTTTTCCCTTTATAATTTCAGGATGCTTTTCTACATGGCTAGTAGTTTATATACAGACTACAGGACAACATACTAAAATGCATATCAACTCCCTGTGGGTTGCTAGGTTACTGATTTTCCCCCATTGTTCTCTGCTGTGTCTTTCTCTAAACTTAAACTTTAATAATAAGTGTGTTGTCAAAATTCATCTCAGTCCTGACACGCCTACATTCAGTTCATGGTTAAAGCGATTAGAAAAGTAACTTCAAAACTCAAAGAAAACTGCTGGGCTTTCCAAAAGCTGCAATTATTTGATGGCTTGCACTAAAACACCATATACTTCTTGACAATAGCAGGTAAGATCTCTTCAGAGGATCCAAAGCAGTAGCATCAAAACCAGAAACATGAATCAAATACTCACTGACCTAAGCAGCATTTATTGAGCTCAAAAGCATCATCAGAGGAGGTTAAAAGTAGGTTTCAAGAGTGGTATGTCACAGTTCCTGCACAAACTTTAATAAATAAAAAACGCTATAATTTAAGTATCCATCTACCATAAGAATGAGATGCAGTTGTCACCAGGGACAGTGTGGAAAGAGTGTGAGCCTTAGCTGTGACCAGGAAGTTCCTCCTTTTTTTTTTTTTTTTTTGGTTTGGTTTGTTTGCTTGATTGCCTGATTGTAAAACATACTGAAGTTACAAATGCAAAATAGGAGGTGCAAGATGGGAGGGGCTAATGTCACATGACAGATTAATAGAAATGGGTCCATTTAAGTTATAAGTGAGAAACAGGCCTAAGCTATAGGCCAAGCTTTCATAATTAGCAAGAAGTTTTCAGGTTATTCATTATTTGTGGGCTAGCAGCCCCAAAAAAAGTCCAATAAGAAAGCTTGCTCCATTCTTTTCTTTTAGCTCCTGAAGTCATGTCCAGACTGGCTGAAACCAGTAAGACAGGCATGTTGCAGTCAATGGTCCCCAGGTAGCTCTACACTCACATGCTCTTCCCCAAGGGTCAGAAGTAAAATCGGCAACTGTCCTCTCAGACAAAGAAGCCACAGGAATCCCTCTCAAAGACCAGAGAAAGCCTTGTGCCAAGAAGAAGCAGGCCAGTGATCAAACTACTTCCCAGCAAACCAACTTACAATGGAACCAGAGGAGTTTGTCCTTCAAATTCAACCTTCCAAGTGCCAGTCACTCAAAGTCATGTAGGTGTATTGGGCTGTGAGCCAAAGAACAGAGGCCAATGTTGATGAGCAACGTGAAGGAGGGCATAGGTGTAAGCAGCAACTTATCTCAAGCCACACACCCACACACGTCCTTAGCTCCCAGAGGAAAGCAGGTGAGAACAGCAACCAAGTGACCCCTCATTTCCAGCACTGTATCTGGGCACCTCCTCCACAGTAAGTCATTATACTAGCTAAGCTTTGCCGAACAATGTTTATAAACACAGGCTTAGGATCTAACAAACTGGACTTCAGTGCCAGCCCTGACCCTTTCTGCTGGTTGCATGACCCCAGCAGATGCTCAACCTTTCAGAGCTTTAAGTTTCCTCTTTTCTGAATCTGTTGTAAGCAATATCTGATGAACAGGACTGTGGCGTGATTAAATCAGACGATGAAGGCAGAACCCTCTGCGCTATACTTGGTGCATAGTCCTCCACTCTACTGGGCTAGAATTCAGTGATATAAGAGGAACAAAGCAGTGTGGAAACTGGTGTGGATGCAGGTTACAGCTCAGATTCTAACAATATCTACTTCAACACAAGAAGTCACGACCTGCCATATAAATCAAGGGAATCAATACAAAATGAAAACACAAAACACCTTGCTCAAAACCAAGAATATCAAGATAGTGATAAAGATCCACCAGGATCCAGCTGCTTAGACCTCTGAAGCATTTTGGGGAGATGCCACATCATAACTAAAAGTAGTTGTGGGCTCCAAAATAGCTTGTCCCTAACTTTACCTCCTGGTCCTGCAGGAGTTTAATTCCCAAAGACATGTGTTAATGGTACTAAAAGGTTGGAAATTCAATCCAACTTTGGTGTCTGTAAGTGGAGCTCTGAGGACATGACCAGATTACTAGGGTAGAGGCCCCATGATTGAATCTTAGTAATTTTATAAAAAGGAGAGAGACTATACAAACACAGATATGACACACCCTATCTCTCCAGGTTTTGCCAATAAGAAGACAATCGGAAGTGGCCCCTGACCTTGGATGTACAGAAACATGAGCCAAAAGAAAAAAAAATTTTATAAAAATAAACTGTGACTCTGTACATCTTATAAACATGTACAGCAGACTTACCAAGTAAATCTTGGGTGTTGCTAACAGAGGCAAGAGGAACTACGGGGTAGAAGGCAGAGATGGTCCTGAAAGTGACATAATAAACAATGCTGATGAAACTTCACAGAGTCTGAAGATCACTTCAGTGACCAGAGGAAAGGCAGTATGGAACCGAAGCCTGAGCACACAAGACCTTCCAGCCAGCCTGCTCTCTAAAGGTTGCTTGTATTTACATGAAGCATGTAAATAGCCAACTGTTCCATCAGCTTGCAACTCCAAGTGCCTGAATCCTGCCCTGCATTAGAGAGAACAACTTGGAGGCAGAGACAGTGAAAAGGGGGCCCAAGAGCTACAAGGCCAGCTCACTCACTTGCCAGCTCTGGGGCATGTCTGTGTGTCTGTGTCTGTGTGTGTCTGTGTGTCTGTGTCCACCTTGGACAGGTGCAGCCTATGACGAAAAAACTAGGCCAAGTTCAAGTTCATCAGTGAACACGAAGAAGAAATCTAGTGAGTCAACCTTACTCAATCCCAGGCATAGGAGACAAATGGAATGAAGAATGACAGCACCTGAGACCAATTGAGTGTTTGACACACTTGCAAGTCTAGCTTTATACTTCATTTTGCAATAAAAGAAACATATGCAAGAAAAAAATGCACTACAAAGCAAAAGAGCATGTCAGAACCTGTCAGATCATCCATAGGCCATCCCAAGCTCTCCTGCCAAAGGCTTCCCAAAAGCCATTGCCTTGGGGTCCTGCAACCAAGGGGAGTACTGCAATTCATTTTCTGTGACTTCCAGGAACATGTACAAATAGGGATTGTGTATTTGTTGAATGAGCTTAAGAACATATGAGAGGACTAGAGAGATGGGTAACAAAGAAAACCTGGGTTTCACATGGTAGATCACTACTGTCTATCATTCTAGGTCCAGGGGATCTGATGCCCTCTTCTGGCCTCTGCAAAAACTGCACACACGTGGTGTATACATACTTGCAGGCACTCATTTATTAATATATGTGTGTGTATTACAAATAATCCTTTAAAATATGAGAATGTGGCTTTACTTTTTAGAGGTACTAAACGATCCTCAAATGTCTTATCACTTCTTGCTTCCTGACTCCCCTCCCAGTTCTTCTACATATTGAGACTAGTTTAAAATGCAACCCAATTCTTGCTATTAAGTCATTCCACAGAAAGGATAACATCAGTAACATGATTGTAATGTTAACATTTCTATTTGAAAAACAATGTGCTGCTTATAAATAAATTTACCGCCACTCTCCCTTTTAATCATCACTAGTACTCCGTGGAGAATAGTGAGCTTTCCTGCTGTTGTGCTGATATGAAGAGAGAAAGGTGAAATCCACACCAACTAACATACATGGCAAAATCATTTGGAACTGACAGCAATGTAGAAATTGCCCCTGCCCACCCTCCCTAGAAATAACGTATCATTCTCCCATTATAAATTCCAATCGTGTAGAACTTATAATATTCTCTTATCCTTTCCTGTTCTTATAATAATGTTAATTAATTATAATAATACATAATTCTATTCTTACAATAACTTATTCTATTCTATTCTTTCTCTTTACAAAGTCCAAACATTGCCTTACCCTATGAAAGTGAGAGATGGGCTGCCTGTTGGTGATAGTTAAATCCTAGCCCATACACCTGTCTGGTTAGAACACGATTTGTAAACTCCCTCAAGAGAAAGGGAAAAGAGATGTGACCTTCTCAGCTGACACCCGCATTAGCTAGAAAAGATAAGACTTTTAAATTGCCAAACAAATTCTATCGTGACAATCTTAAGTATAAAGGATACATTCCGCATTCCAAAAATCAAAATACCTAATCCAAACAGATATTATCTTGTCTCGCCTAGAAGCCAGAAAAGAGAACAGAATTGTCCCTCCCACCTCACATTCATTCAATCAACATGTAATCCTAGGCTCTAACTTCATGCCAGGCACCAAGCCAGGCCAGTACCAGGTGTAACACATAATTATTTAGGATTTGCAAGTTATCACTCTTTCCCTAAACCAAGAATAATAAAACCTGTTTTAAACATTAAGACAGAACTTTTACCTCTGAGAAGATTCAAGAAATTAACTTCAACCTCTAAGATCAGCAATCTCCCTTTACTCATCTGACCCTCTCAATCCTACCACACACACACACACAAAGACACACATATACACACACACATATACACACACAGACAGAAACATGCTCACACATATATACACACACACACTCACACACACACACCATCCCTTCCTTCCTTCCTTCCTTCCTTCCTTCCTTCCTTCCTTCCTTCCTTCCTTCCTTCCTTCCTTCCTTCCTTCGGACTCACCTCCAAATAAGAACAATTAAGCGATGACACCCAAATAAAGAACAACGGACAATACCTGTACACACAGTTTTCCTTTCCAACATGAACAACAAACATAGAATACTGTTAAAAGAGAAGAAAGGAGGCCCCACGACTCTGTCAGGACCAAGCGAAGAGCACTCACTGTAGTCCACTCAGCAAAGCCTGCAATCCAACTTGGAATGAAAGAAACATTTTTTCCCCCTTCCTGGAAGGTAAATAAAAGAACCTAGGAATCAGTTTCCTTTACAAATAAGATCCCAGGCATAACCCAAGTAATCAATCCTCTATTTTTAAGAAATAAGATTTTTAAATAAACACCCTGCGCAGATTACACATGAGCAAATAAGTCAGCCTGGAAGACAGAAGAAAGCAGTGATGTGGTTCTCGCCCTTTTCTCAGAGCTGATCAGCAAAAAGCAAGCACATTAAAGCTACCCGGGGAGCTAACACACTCATAAACCTGAACTGCTTTCTTCAAGATTTTGTTTTCTGGCCCTCAGAGGATAGCCAATGACTTTCGTGGGACTGTTCCACTGCACTTGGGAATTTCTGAAAGCAGACTGAAACTGACAAAACACTGATTTTATAATAAAACAAACAAGGAGCTGAGGCCCAGCAGATAAAACAAACAGGCCAGTGATTGGGACCTAAACTCTCTGAGTAGCCTCATGCCCACAAATACTCATCCACCTGTCCTGAAGCTTTGTCTAGATGGAGGTTGACTTGAGACATTTTTAATACTGTTTTCCCTCAGTTCTTTTAGTGGGCCTGACCCCTCAATGACAGCTATGTGATGCAGTTCTAAAACAGACTCAACATGTATGAGAAAATGATGGGAACTCCCCCCTGAAATTCCTCTTTGAAGCACTACTTAGTTAAGTATCAAAATTTAGCTTCTAGCAGTACAAGTGATGTAGTCTATACTTTCTTCTTATTTGGAAAATGTCCTCAACAAACTGGCTTTTATTGGGGCAAATTACAAGAGATAGTGTGGGGTAAGTTCAATCAATCATTTAATTTTGAAAATAGTCTTCTGGACATATTTGAGAATAATCAACCAACAAGGAAGGCACCTTATACTTTAAGGAATGTTCGCAAACAGATAACCCAGGTAAATTGGCCACCTACAGCAATACATGAGTAACACCCCCTTATGTCAAAGACAGAAGTTACTGCCATGAATATGTAAATGGCAACACCAAACTTCAACTCAGAATCTTTTATTCCGGCCCGTGCATTAGCTGCTCTCCATCCTTGCCAGTAAGTAAATTCATCAAACTTTAGCAGAAGCATATATTCCCACGAATCTAAATAAACCCTCACACACAGGTAACATTACCAGGGCAGCCCTCTCCTTGGTCTGGAAAGCACTCAACTTTCCCCGTAAAGCCTCAAGAGTAATTCCTAGAAGACACT
Source organism: Phyllotis vaccarum (assembly GCA_033318265.1). Classification (NCBI taxonomy): domain Eukaryota; kingdom Metazoa; phylum Chordata; class Mammalia; order Rodentia; family Cricetidae; genus Phyllotis; species Phyllotis vaccarum. The sequence continues at coordinate 46,308,675 of JARWLC010000012.1, read as the reverse complement.
GGCAAATCTCTGCCAGGCCAATCTGCAGTGGAAAAACCATGTGTCCTACAAGATGACAGAAGGGCCAACGCTCCTAATCATCCACTTCAGCTCTGCATGGCAATAGCGGTTCAGCCTCACACCATCAACACAGTAACTGTATGGGATCGAACACAGCTCCTGTCAAAGAGGATCTGCTTGACCACAAACTGGCAGCTCTGTGGAAATACAATGTCTGGAACAAAAACAAGTCTTGCACAATTCTGGAAACACGTACAAGTGTCCCGTGCCTGCGCCGTGCTAAAAACTTTTGTCACCTAAACTTCCCAACACAGGGTTGATTCAAAGCCCGCTGCCAAGCCGTGCACAAAGCAAAAGCGGCATGCACCACAACCAGAGCGGTGGAGCAATGCCTGTCCCTGCCCAATCCTGATCAGGCCGGGTTGCAATGTGGTTTAGTCCAGCCTACTTTCTGGTAATGTGTTTTTAAAATCCCGCCACGACCCAGGTCATTCCTTTAGAGATCTAATAACAACCAAATGACCGGACCTGCCGAGCACTTAGCGAGCCATTCTGCTTATGGCTCTTTAATAGCACCTGGAGTTCTGCTACGGGGAGAGCGGAAAACTCCAGCTTCCCCGGAAAGAAAGTCCTGCGCCGGGAGCGTGGAGAGTCAAAGCCTGCAGCCCCGCGGGTCCTCGCCGCGTCTTTACCTGTCAGCCGGGCCTCCCCCGACGCCGCCCCTCAGAGCCAGCCCCGGGAGAAAGCAGCCCAAAGCATCCCATCCCAAAGAAAGAAAGAAAGCCGAGAGAGAGGCTGCCGCTCCAGGCTGGAGGGGGGGAACACATGGGCCACCGCGAGATCCGAGAGGCGACACGCCACCCGCGCCCCGCACCTACCAGATAATCCATGTACAGAAACGCCTCAGTTATCCGGAGATCAGACATCCGGCATCTAAAGCATCCGGAATGGCTCCGAACCCGAGGGGGGGGAAAAAAGCAGCCTCTCGGGCTGCGAGCGAGCAGCTCCTGAAAAAGCCAGCAACAACGAAAATAGCCGAGAGCAGCCGAGGAGCCGAAGATTACACCAGGGGAGCGGCGATTGGCCGGGAGGGCGGGCAGAAGGAAAGGAGCTTGCTCATTGGCTGAAGCGCCTATAAAAGGCAGGCCCCCCGGGTGGCTGGCAGCAGTGGCGCGCTGGAGCCTGGACGGTGCTGGTTCCTGTGTGAGAGGGGAGGGGCGGGCGAGCGGAAGCGCCGGCTTGAAACTGTCGCTGGCGGAGTTTCGCGGGTTCCCTCGGCCTGAAGTCAGCTGGGGACCCCGCGGAGCTCCCGGGCTAGAGAGTGGCGGTATCCCCGCCCCTTCCCTTCGTAGGAAACCCACTCGGGGCGGGGGTGGGGCGTGTCGCCGCGGAAACTTTCTCTCTCCCGAGCGTTTTCCTGTGGCCTTGAAGCACCAAGGACCTGCAGGTTAGAAGGGCGGAGGCCCTCTAAACAGGCTTGCTGGTCGGCGGGAGGGGGGGGGGGGACGTAAAGACGCTCCAGGGCGTCTGCTAAGGCGGACAATTTGAACAAGATCTTCCTGCCGCTCTGCACCAGTGTGTGGAGCCCGGAAGCATTCTTAGAACCCTGGACAACCTCAGAAGTAACCCTAAACACTGGAGGAGATAACCCATTGTTTTTTGTTTTGTTTTGTTTGTTTTGCATACTTCTAAGGCCAGTAGCACTGACCAATAATCCAATGTCTCTAAATAAAAGGAGCTAGCCGTGGGATAGTGAGAGCCCTCTAAAGGACCCAAGTAATGCTATTTGTGACCCCTATTTTAAAAGGAAAAACATATCTAAAAGAAAATGCACTTGAGACTTGTTCGCTTCCTGGTAAATAGCTTGGAACTAGGTGAAGCTAGAGTCAAAGGAAGTAAAGATAACAGGCAATGCTGGATTTTTTTTTTTCCTCCTCCAGGATTCAGGCTATAAAGTGCATATACTCAGTCAAGGCAAAAATGAGACAAGATAAGCGTGCCCTTTGGAATTGGGTATGGAGAGAAGTAAAATATAACTCATTACAAAAATGAATATTAAAAATGAGCTGTAACTTTTGTACCAGAAATTCCATTTCTAGAAATTTTTAGGCCAAAAACTATGGACAGAAAAAAAGTGAACATTTGCTGCAATGTTTAGAATAGAATCTCACCAGTAATGCACGCCTTTTAATCCCAGCACTGAGAAAGAGGCAGGCAGAGCCCTGAGTTCCAGGCCACCTAGGCTATACAGAAACAGACTACGTTCCAGGGCAGCCAGAGCTACAGAAAACACCGTGTCATACACTGAGTTTGGGTTGCATTAAACCACTAGACCCAGTTTCGATCCCCTCCCCTTGGTATTCTGTTAACCACGTGTGAGTTTACAAAAGATTTTTGACCTGGATTCTGAAGGTGAAAGACTTCCTTAAACCTAATCTGATTGAAACAACAGAAATCAAAAGCCTTTCAAAAGTCTTGCAAAAAGTAATTCAGTTAAGGAACAATTTGGCTTTTTCTTATTTTTGTTTCCTATCTCTTCATGAATCAGCATATCCCAAATGAGATAAAGTTCTTGAATTAGCAAATAGACAAATTTCTAGCCATTGTCTTAGTGAGTATGCGAAGTCACAACAGGCCTGGTGATACCTGTGCAGAAAAAAAACACTTTGGAACAGTTGACTTCTGCCTTTCCTTTCACAGCTAAAACAGGAAAAAAAAATTATTAGGCTTAACAGTAGATTTTGCTGCTGCTAAAATCAGAATCAATAAATGGACTGATGAAGAGACATGGAAGAATCTGTTTTACAGAAGACTCTATCATGATACTACCTTAATCTGTAATTTTATGACTGTATCTATGAAAACTCCGTGTTCAGCCTCATGTATTTTTAAAATTCTATTTTGCATTTTGGAAAAATTCTCACCTCCATATAGAGCAAAATTTTTCAATTATGTGTCTTCTGAGATGGTAATAGAGTACTAAGAGTAGAGGGGAAGACTAATTTCATTGTGATGGTTTGAGCACAAGCCACTACATAAAGCATTGATTGGAGCTCATGAGTGGTCAAGTAACAAGGTCCTTAATCACATCTTGAAAAGGATGAAGAGACTTGGGGTACATTTGTTCAACTCACCCAACCATTCGCCAATTAACAGGCTTCAGTACTCAAAAAGACATGATCTCATTCATTTAGTCCTGCCTTCTTTCAGTAAAGAACAATGACTCTCTTCCAGATGCAGAAGAAAACAGGTACAAACTCATGAGGCAATTGCATTACTGCACAGGATATGAGGAGCCATGTCTTTGCTCCTACTTGTTAAGAGCAAGGAGAAATTCAATGACCATCTATTCTCTGCAAGCCCATAGAGGCTGCTGGTTGCCAATTTTAGGGGGAATGTTTGTTGTTGCTGTTATTAAAATGTCACACTTAGATAACTTAAATATACATTTCAGCCTGGCCTTTTAAATTCTGTTATCCAGGAAAACCAAGAGTGGCTATTTCCATCTACTCTTCTGTTGTTCATTTGTTTAACATATAACTTAGGGATGAAAACTGCCTTTAGTAGTTATGTATCATACATAGTAACTTTGAACTTCACTGGGTCAGGAAATGCTCCATTACTGTTTAATGGCTACATAAAGTACTGTTTTATAAGTGTGCTCTGTTAACAAATCCTCTGTGACATAGCATATTATAAATATTGCAGTGAGCATTTGCTTATAAAACTATCCACAACTCTTCACCCTAATGCTTCCCCGCAGAGGAGCCTCTCTACTTATCCCCATATGGAAACTAGTCAGTTGAGAAGCAAAGTGATAATAAAGAGCTTTATTACAATAAGCTAGCTGGTCAGAGAAGGTGGGAATTCTTATCCCTACGGAGCCATCTTTCTGGGAAACTCATTTGCAGGCAAGTTATAAATAGAGTGGTGATCTCAGACTGATGGGTACCTTCTCACAAGAGGAGGTTAAGTCAAATGATGTATATCTAATTGTAATCACCTAGTGATGAGGTGTTATTCTAGCCTGCCAATGTCAAGAACAAAGATTATTTTCTCTGAGCTATTGTTGTCACTGATTAGCCTGCCCACTTCCAATTCCTGAACTATTATTATACAATAAATAAGCAGGCAAGAGTGAGTAGCTGCCCCAATACCCTATTATCAGTTGCCATAGTGAATGTAAGGAAAGAAAACTTCACACGATCATTGCAAAACGGTCAGGTTAGGAAAAATGGAAACCATCCTGAGCTCTGTTTCAGTGTGGAGCTGCACTAAGGAAGTGTCTAAGCATGGCATTATTCTTGGCTTCTGAGAGTGCCAGCCAGCATCCCCTTCCTTTTGGCTGTATTCACTCCTGTCCTTGCCTTTCTGGTCTAATCTCTCCTGCCCTATAAAGACACTTTAATTGCATTTAGACTCACAGATAATCTCTCCCTGCCAAAAACTTAACCACATCTTCTAAGCTGCTTTTGCCATATAAGGTAGCATCATAGGTTCTAGATATTAGGACCTGTGATGGCTTGTTTGTGTGTATGTTTGTGTAAGCAGTGCCACACCTAGGCAGATGGTCCTGGGTTGTATTAAAGAAAAAAAAGCAAGCCCCATAAGTTATTTAGGAGTATGTGTGTGTGTGTGTGTGTATGTGTGTGTGTGTGTGTGTGTGTGTGTGTGTGTGTGTGTGTGTGTGTGTGTGAGTAACAACATATAGAGGCCATGGATTTGAAAACAAGAAAGGTTAGATGGGAAGGGTTGGAGGAAGGAAAGTAAAGAGGGAAAATTATATAATTCTATTTTAATTTCAAAAAATGATTCTTTAAAAAGCAAGCCGAGTGAGTCATGGAGAGGAAACCAGTAGAGTAAGCCAGTAAGCAGCATTCCTCCATGATCTCTGCTTCAGTTCCTGTTTTGTCTTTCCTCCATGATGGAGTGTCATCTGGAAGTGTATGCCAAATAAACCCATTGCTACCTAAGTTGCTCTTGATCAGTGTTTTATCACAGCAACAGAGAAGGAAACCAATACAGAACACAGAGGCCGTATTTTAGTCCATATGTTGAACTTATGCAGAGAAAGTAAATTACATGGAATCTGCAGTAATGAGCAGAGATTATTAATAGCTAAGGAATCAGTAAAGTTAGAATTCTTAACTTTAGAGATGATTCTGGTCTCATTTTTTAAAGTTTGCATGTATTGAAGCACTAATCCAAACTAGCAGTTGATTCAAAGCATCTTGAGGCTAGGCTCTGTGCCAAAAACAGGCAATGCCATCCTAAGTAGGCTGTAGGAGGATCACCAATTCCAGAGCAGCATGTGATACAGAGGACATTTCAGGGCATCCTTTTCAACTTAGCAAGACTCTGTCTCAAAATACAAAAGTAAAATAGGGCTAGATACATACATATCTTAGTAACTGAGCATTTGGCTGGCATGGAAAAGGACATAGTTCAGTCTTTAGCAGGGGCAACTGGCAGAAGTAGAAGTAACCAAAATCAGCTTCACTAGAAACTTTTAACTTCACCTGGATGATGGCTTCCCCATAGCCATGAAATTGGAACCCCCCCCCCCAATTAACTTCTAGCTCACATACTTTTAACACCCCTGGAGACCAGAGTCATGTTCTTAGGGCTGGGTGGCATACAAATGACTTTGAGAAGCAGATGGGATTCTGGCAGAGGATCCACCAACCAACTATATCACTTTTATGAGGGGGTGTCAACAGTCAAGGAGTAATGGACTCTTGAAAGCATGCATAGCTGATCCCATGAATATGAAGACCACAGTCTACACACAAGATAGGCATGTAGATACTCTGGGCAGGTTAACAAAGGTTCATTCATTCCATAAGCTTATTAATGGCCTACTGTTTATTGAGATGGTAAGGTGGTAGGACCTTTCATCCCAGATTTTAGTCTTTGGTAAAGACAAATAAGAAACATGACTGATGACAAGTGCTACTTATAAAGGAACTTACATTCTAGCAAACTTGAGAAGTTAAGACCATTTCTGGACTGGAAGCACCTACAAGAAGCCGTAAGACCTAGGGATGAACCACCATTGAAGACATGTTTTAAATCCTTCTATGGAAGAACTATGTGTGGCATGTTCACTGTCAAATTCTACACAAAATTTCTAGATCAAAGATACTCAAACTTGAAATTTTGGTAGAGTACAGAAAAGACACATATGCCACATCATCTCCAAGAAGTTCAATAACGTTGATAACCAAACCTAATCAGAGACATTTGAAGAACTATATCTGAGTTTCAGTCACAGAATGGAAAAGAAAAAAGTGTTTCCTCCACCAATGGACCAGTGGTAGCTTGGTATGTAAAACACATTCACATGTCAATTTTTAAAATATTGCCACTACCTAAAATCAATATAAAGTTCATCTCTAAATTTACTTAGCCACAAAGTTAGCAAATGACTTTTAAAGTGAGTTTCAAAGCTGTCTATATATATATTAAGCACCTAAAAGTAATTCTCAGAACTGTGGAATTTAAGAGAATGTCTAAAAATACAATGTTCCTGATGAATGTAAAGACTGATGAAGAAATGTGAATCTCTCTAACGTGGCATGTAGATTAATACCAATAACTCAGAAATACTAAGCACATTACAACAGACATTTCTTAGCTATCCTTAATTTGGTGAACAGTCTTTTTTTTTTTTTTTTTTTTTTTAAAGTGAGCTACCCTGTTTATTTCAGTGGCACTCATTATACTGTTTGGAATACAGTGGTTAAGAGCATTAGATGCTTTCCTGGAAGGCCAGGTTGGGATGAGGCTTAGATGCTCTCCTGGAAGGCCAGGTTGGGATTCAGCACTTTTATATCCTTTCCTGCACTGAGAGTATTTCTGTTTTTGCCCATTTTAAATGACAAGGTAGTAATGTGCCTCACTATGAGTTTGGTATGGGAGTGAGGGCTGGAGGACAGAATGGCCTGCCTTCCCCAACTTGTGACCTGGACTTTCTCCTGGCCCATGACTACCCTTGCTCAATGAGTGGTCAACTGGCCAGTAGGCAGCTGTGTCTCCATCACCCCAGAACAGCCTGATGAGGAAAATCTATATAGGATGGATACAAAAATCAATGTAAAAATAATCATTCTACGTAGTCTTATCATTGTAATGAGAGTTTGTCAAAGGCAAACAGCAATATAATGAAATTGCTTCAAACATGGTAGGGAGGAAGGGTAAGTCGGGAGGGAGGGAGAGAGAGAAAGAGCACATGTAGATGCTATTGCCAGTCTGGGTTTGAATCTTGGCATTATCCCTTTCTAGTTCTGTGACCTCAGGCATGTTACTTAATTTCTTTCATATTAACTTATTATCCACAAATACTCACCTCACAGAGTTATTAAGATTAATAACAGCATACACCTAGGATGGTACCTGGCACATAGCAAGCATTATGTAAGTGTTGGATGCTGATGCTGTTTTTATTTCCTCTCCCACTAGACTGAGTTCCTTGAAAGAAAAACAGCATCTCCTTGGATTATGTAGTTACAGAACTTGGTTCAGTATCTTGTGGTAATATTTGTGTGTGTGTGTGAAATAAAGATTGCCTGAAGATCAGAGGACAGAGCCAGCCACAGGCGTTGTGACAGACACGTTTAATTTTATCACTCTAGAGACAAAGATGCATTTGGATCTTCAAGTTCAAGGCCAGCCTGGAGAAACAGAGCCAAGCAGTGCTGGAACACTTTTAATCCAATAATTAAGATCCCAGGCCTTTGCTCCTAGTACTTGGGAAGAACACACGTCTTTAATTCTAGCACTAGAAGTTTGAGAAAGGAAGTAATATGGCTGGGCAGGGAAGCAAATATAAGACCAGAGGAGGCAGGAGTCTGGGCCCCCTCCACTTCAGCTTTGCCTTCACTTTACCAGTCAGTCTGAGGATTTGTGGAGATAGTATCGTCCCCTGTCTGCCGAGGAGCTGGCAAGGTGAGCGGTGGCTGTGGCTGTTCCTCTGCGTCTCTCTGATCTTTCAGATGTTCCCCAATATCTGGCTCCGGGTTTCTATTATGAAATCAGTTAGGATTCGTGCAGCAGTACCTGGCATGTGCTCAGATCTTGGCTGCACTGTTACTTCAAGCAAAATAAACTGGTGGCTGGGGATAGAGAAGACCCACATATTCTTATTAGCCTTACACCTGTGAAGAGAAAGTTCATTAGTCCAAGTATGACCCCAGCAGAGCAATACTAATTATTGCTGATTGCCTCAACCATTTTGATGCAGTTGTTCACCAAATGCCTGCCTGAAATTCTCCCAATGCTCAATGGCCATATCGTTTTAAGACTGGAGTTCAGCAAGCTATACTTTCCAAAAGGAGAAACCCTCTACAGCAATCACAGGCCCATGCAGGGTACTTCTGATTATGTATTTTTTTTTCCTCCTCCTACTTCCTTTCTTGCCCTCCAACAGAAAGTCAATCCGGTGTTCATAACATGCATTTTCTTCTTTGATACCTGTCAACACTGCCCACGGTGTCCCTGGCTAGCCAGAAACTCTTAAACCTAACATAATAAGCTCTATTAATTTAAGGCCCTCTGGCTGGTTCTCCAAGTATCTTCCTGCCACACAATCGAGAGTCTTCGTCTTTAGTAAAATTCCCAGCATTCTTTTCACTTTGCAGTTTTTCACCATTGGGCACAACACACACACACCAACAGTCAGCCATAGTGTGTGCTAGAATGCACATGTGTGCAAGGGTAATATATAGAGACCATGATGGGATAAGCATGGTGAAGAACATATTCAAGTTTAGGTGGTCCTGTAAGGTACCCACTGACTGAAAATATACCAAGGGTGATTTGCTGATGTGTTTTGATAGACTGTACAGTGCTATCACCTCTGGCACTCATTTCCTCAGAGCATCTGACAGCACCAAAGTGCAAGAAAAATATTCCACAATCATCATAGATTCCCAACTGCAGAAAAGCCTTTCAAATCAGCATTACAAAGAACCCGTGAAAAGTTAAGCACAACCATGCAGGCATAGATGGCAGGGTCATAGCAAGGATGTAGGAAATGTACTGGGAAAGCATGAACCACTGTGTCCCTAGCTTTCAAGACTCCTGTTCATTAGTTATGTACTTAATGCCTATTTTATGTTTTACTCTGTATGAGTCTGAGAATATGAGATTCAGTTTTTCCATCTTTTAAATGGATACAGCATACAGGTAAATTTCTCAAGGTTGTGAAGATTCTAAGTGAATACACAGATCACTCAGAGCTAGCTCTCTTTGCACTGAAAACACTATTGGAGGTTACGTGAGTGGTAGTGGTGGTGGATATTGCATGAAGAACTACTGTACCTTGTCAGTAGAAATGTCTATATTGAGAACAGGATTTAGGTAGACCTTTCGTTATGTAGAAGAAAATGTAGAATGAATTGTTGTAGGATATAACTGTATTAGAAGAACTGCTCTTAAAACTCTAGTTCATTTATTTGTATAAAGGTTCTCTGTGCAAAACATTGCTTTATAATGTCTAGACTCTTAGATTAAATTTTCTAAGTCGCATACAAAATATCAAGTTATAAGTGATGCTTTGAATTTGCCCCAAAAAATTGCTTATTTTTTATCAGGCTCCAACCTTTAGGACATATTTAAAAAGAAAAGGGAAGGAATAAAACAGATAATGTTTGATACAAAACTGTACAGCATCTGATTCACTAATATTAAAAACTCAGCTTATTCTTGGCCATGTCTCTAGCCTTGTTAATATCTGGAAACTTTTATAGATCATCTTGACATCAGGAAATGAAAAATAACTCATAAAAGAAAAACTCTGTTCATGTAAACAATTTGGCAATGACTGTAAAGATCATAGTTGTCTTCAGCTTCAAGAAAAAAAAAATCTTGTTTTATCATTTTCATCATAGCCTTGAAGCAAATAAGTTATTTACCATGTTCATGCAAGTCTGAGGGTGGAGAACACAGCATTACGGTTTATATTTTGAAACTTAGGAGTAAGTGTTGAAGTGTGCTGTCTCTGTGGCAAGTTCATTTGCTGAAGCTTGTTTGGTGGTTCTTATATTAGTTCCATGGCTTCTGATTATCTTCTGCTGTGCTTTGACTCAATGATAGGTATTTTTCTAATGCAATGTATAGAATGAGATGCCCGTCATCTACATGGTCTGTTGTTTATTTAAATATCGGGCAGTTTGTGATCAGATTTTTGAAGGAGTGTTCTAGAAAAGACATTGGGTTGTAGTAGTGGTTGCCTTTCCTATCTTCACAAATTCCTATAAGGTATTGTTTTTTTTTTTATCCAGCCTGGCTTGGGTATCAGTAATCAGTCAGAACTATATTTGAACTCACTGTCCTCTTGTGTCAGCCTGCAGATTACTAGTCCATGGGTCAAAGACAATGGACTCCCAATATGTTCTACTTGGTTAACAGTGTTAATGTCAGAAGGCTGAATAGAAGAAGGCATACAAAATCTCAAATACCTCATAAGTGTGTCCAAAGCAACATTTTTATCTATCTGGAAGAAATGTAATAAGTAGGATTATCAGTAATCAACTGTATATCTCATAGCATAGCTCAATGTGCTATAGGTATTAAAATGTTATTTAATGCTCCATGCTTCATGGAATGTCATGACCCAATGATCCATTTGCCAATTGATCTTGAAGTACTATATGCTAAGCAAATTATCCAGAGATGCCAGATAATGTCACTGCAATGAGATTTGCTTAAAAATTTTTTTTCAAAAAGAGAAAAGAATTCAATTTTATAATATTTTGTTTTACCATAAGATAAACATTTTACTTTCTGCTACAAATGGGACACTTCAATAAATTAAACACCAAGAAAAAGAAATTAAGTAACTTAAGGCCAATTACTCCTCATATTAAAAATAAGAGGTCAAATTGCACTGCCTCTGTTACTGCTCTTATCAGAAGTAAATAACAGTCGGTAGATACTTGAGACCGTGACTGGTAGGGGCAGCCACAGGACTCTGTTTCTTTGTTTAAGTCTTTCAGGAAAGGGCTACCAGAGTTGAGTATGAAGGGACATCAGTCACATTTACAAGTGTTGTTAGTCATGGGACATTTCACAGCATAAAGCAATAGCAAAACCCTTAGTTCTTAGGCTACGAGACTCATTTTATGAAAATAATTTGACATGTCCCCCTTATAAAACCTGATGAAATAATTTTTAAAAGTCTAATAATTCTAAGAATGCCAGGATCACATGTGAAAATGTGAATCTATTTGAATACAGGAAAGCCTCTACCAAAAATAGCTCATCTCATTGCTGATACAGCTGGTCACTTTTAGGGATACTTATATTTCACAGTAATGAGGTGGTGGGTAAATAGAGAATCAGATTACAATGCCTGCATCTTCTTAGGTCTTTCTTTTCCTTTTGGCTAGTGGGAGATACTGAAGCTTCAGGTAGTTTATGTTTAGTGTAGCACAAATGAAAAATAAATGGCATTTTTTGTCATGGTCTAGATTCTTCGCAGAAATTAGAACTTCTGGTCATAAACAGGGAGATAATGCCATTATCTACCATGGCAAAAGTGATATGCCAAGTGTTCAGAAAACTGAAACACCTTTTGCATTAAGGGCAACTTGATTGAAGTTGCAGGTTGAATCTAAGTGAAGGCCTAGCCCTCACATTATAGATGCAGTTCCCAAGAAGAAAGCAGACATATGTCACAGATGAACATGATCCTCCGGGACAGTGAGGCTGTGTGCATTTTTAGCAAATTAACAGGTATTTCTAATAAATCTAACTCAGAAGGACTCATCAGGTTCCTTGTGTTTGACAAGTATAAAACACAGTCAGGTAAATTAGTCTCAAGGAATAAAAAGTTGTTTAGACAGTCTATCAAGTGGCCCAAAGTTGGGGCAGTCCCTGTCAGGGAGTAAACTGCGTCTCCAACCTGCATTTTAGTCCACTCAGAAGTTACTTCTGAAAGTACAGTGGATATGAAGTTTCGTGTGAATTTGCAAGTTCTCAGTTGTATGCCACACAAAATTTGCATCATGTTCACAGCACCATTTAACAGAAGGAAACTGAAATAGTTAAATATTATTGCGATGTCCCACACATTGGATGCTCTGGTATAAAACAGGCCACAAAAGGCCAGCAGCCCCTTGTTCCTTGGGATGCATATGAAATTGGTAATTGACACTGAATTTTAGACAAGTCATGTGTGTGTATGTATGTGTGTGTGTGTGAATCACAGGCAAGTATGCATATATGTGAGTACCTGTGCATGTAGAGGTCAGAGGACAACCTCAAGATCAACCTCTGGTGCTATTCCTCAGGTGTCTTCTAATTTTTTTTTTTTTTTTTGAGACAAATCTCTCATTGACCTAGAATTTCACCAAAAGGGTCTAGAGACAAATTCTAAGTTAAAATTCACATTCCATCCTTGATGGGTTAGTTGGTTTGGGGTGAATAATTGTGTTCCATGCATAATTTCTTCAGCTGTGAATTGCTAACAAGGAAACTTAACTTGTGAAATGTCATGATGAAACCCATTGTATGCTATCGAAAATTAATAGTAAACTAAAAAGAGAGAGAACATGCCTGTGTAGAATTGTTTGGGTTAAATCAGTGAGCACATAAAGCTGCAGAACTCTTAGGATATATGTGCCTGTCACAATAGCAAGCACTGAAAATACTTTTTCTCATCCATAGTTGGGAAGGATTACATGGCTCATCGTTAATTAAGGGCTAGGCTGTTGAGACTGACCATCAAGCCTCGAAAAGAAGTTAAATGTGGAAGGCTTTGTGATACAGGATTTGACCTAGAGGAAGGGGTGGGATATTCAAGTGGCTGGAGAAGGCATGGTTAATTTTATGCCTTAAGAAGAGCAGCCTTCCATCATGGTAACATCTATTATAAAAGCTTCTCAGCCAAATAAAATGTGGCTGGCTAACGGGGTTTAAATGATATGGTTGAGGAAATCTAGTTCTGACAAAAAGCCATTGATGGTTCCTTATGGCATACTCTAAAAAATGGTATTGGTTCCAAAAATCCAGGGTAGAAAGCTGAGGAAGAGTCAGTCTAGCAACAGAAAACCCATTGAAAATACTGAGGTGCTCCTAGGCATAGTAGCCCTTGCCTATAACCCTAGGAGGCTTAAGCAAGAGGCCAACCTGAGGTACATAGTGAGACTCCAGTCAAGATAATTTTTAGAAAGATATTGAGGCCTATTCAGGAATGATTAAGTGAGGTTCTGGTTGTGGGTGATAAACACAGAAAAAGAAGATAGGAGATTATATTGGGGAGCAAGCAAGAGAGAGGCCCAGATGTGTCTAGGGCTTTGAAAATGCTGCTGCTCACAGCCACGTCATACCCCATCTAGCTGAGGTAGGAAGAAGTGCATAAGAGGAAGGTGACATGCTTCCAGCACACAGAGGGACCGTGAGAACCTGCCTTGCCCTTTGTCTCTGATAAATCACGAATCATATCAGAAATTGAGAGTTAAAAAGGGAGAGGTTAGAATTTAGGAGAATTGCAAGGAAATGGTTGTCAATTGAGAGCTCCTCCATACAGCTGTTTATAATTAGAACCACCTGAAGGACTAACTGCTCACAAGGCAGAACATGAGCCAGATGAGCCTTGGGAGAGGGCCAGGATTAAAATCTTCAAAGACGCATGGTCTCTCTCTGTCCTTCCTTTGGACTTTCTTGCATATTTTAGCTGAATAAATTGACCGAGTGTTACAGTATATTGTATTCCACAAGAGCTAACTCAGTTGTGAAGCTCTTAGTGTTTAGAAGAACAGTCCATTCTTTTCCATTCTGAGAAGATCATATAAAGCAGCAAGAGACAGATGGAGACAACTTAAATTCCTCCCAACAAGCCAGCTTACTTGTGCTGGGTTTCAGTTCCTTTGAAGAAATGAAGGTTCTATTTTACCCATGTGGAGACAGGACAGTATTCTCAACAGACATTGTAGATCATGTAAGTGACCTGCTCTAGCTACAGGCTGGCTGAGGGCTAAGCTATCTCTCCTTCCTCTGAGTGCCATAGCACTGTGGGAAGTGCTTTAAGTCACTTGTTCATGATGAGCCATAAATACCCTGTATTTTCCTAGTGTGTCATTTTACTCTCAGATGGTCACCCCCTTTCCAATCTCTGACTAACCATCCTTACTGTCACCCTGTGCCCTCTATGGAAAATGTCAGCTGGAGGAGGCGGGAATTGAAGAGCATTTGGGTTTTTACCTCCCCCATACTCTTGGCCTGCTGGGCAATAGTGTGGCAGTAGCTATGGAACTCTGCATCAACGTTCTTGGTACCACCCTCCCGGAGATTTAGTCCTCAGTGGACTTATGGTGATACTGGTGTTTTCCTTTGTCCCTTCATGCATGGAGGTGATAATGGCTTCTCCCTTGAACAGTTCATTGGCTCTCCCATTCTCTTGACTCCACTGTCCAGTACCATAGCAACAGAAACAGTCTCTTCATTAAATCTCATCCTCTCAGTTTCTACTAAGTCCATTCTCTGCAGAGTATGCAATGATGCAATGATTGGATATAATCAGACATTCCAAATGGACAGGTAACTTCATAAGCTTCATATTATATGGGCACATTTTCTATGTAAGGGTTTAGGCATGTAACTGTTTGCTTGGACACTTTGTCTAGATGGAAGATGTTTAAGTGTTACGACATATTGTGAAATAACGTAAAAATTTAAAGGAAACCATGAATTCAATAAAGGATATGCAAGTTATGGATTGAACAAATGTATTAAATGTTCATAACAGGATACGCACTGCTTTTACTAAGTAGAAAAAGGGGTTTGTCACATGACCAAGATGTCATACAGTGTGAAGCTAATGGAAGAGTTTATAGGGTTGTGCTTCGCCTCAGCTTTTGAACTTGAAATCACTGACTTACTTAGCCAATCTAGCAGAGGGGAAGAAAAGCAAAGGTAACTTAGCTACTGAGAATGAGCCAGAATTTCTAGAGATAAATTGGACCGCGTATCTATTTTCTGCCATCTTCTCCCCTGATGTTGCAGAAGTTTGCGTTCTCACTACTAAAGTGCACCTCCTTTTGGCTCAGGATTTGAAGAGCCTGGACTCTGGTAGTAGCAGGCATAAGTGTGGCTTTATTTGTGCAAGAGGAGCAGGCCACCTGCTCAATGTGGCATTCTCCTTTGATACTCGGGTGTGAAGTAACTTGATGGTAGCATTGCTTCTGCTTTCTAAATCCCTCAGAATTTTCTCTCATTATCAGCACCAGCTGAGGAACACAAATGGGAATTTAGAAGCAAAGGGGAGCTTCCGGTACAGGAAATCTAGCAGTTCAAAGCCACCTCAGCCCATTCCTTCATAGCTGCCATCTACCCATTCCTCTTTACCTGTACTTACCATCTAACTAAAGACGTTATTAGCAACATCGTGCTTCTACACAAGCCACTACTATCCCTGCCACAACACTTGTAAATGCTTTAATGCTTCCCCCAGAGAAAAATTCCTTTATTCATCTCGAATCATGTTCATTTCTCCTTTGGCTGAGTCATACTCCCTGTTGATATAATTAATATAGAGATATAAATTTAATTACTGCAGTAATAGGGAATAGGGAAAAAGATCAAAATTGTGTGGGTGTGTTCACACCAAAATAAAGTACAATCACATATAGGTACCCTGTCTTTACAGGTGATGATAGAGCTTTAAATAGTCTATATCCTTTTTGCCCTCAACAAGCACTTAAATCTTGGTCTAGAGCCTTGCCTCTTATAGAGAAACAAGCCCTTCTGGTCCTTAAGGATCGGAACCCTTGGCAAACTGATCTGGATTGAGTTTTATAGTTTTCCCTTAATGTTATTATTAGGAATGTATTCATATAACTATGTACATTTATGTAACTCTTCCTTAGGCTGACATACAAATGACCAATGCTGAGCATCTTTAAACCACAGAAATCTATTCCCTCGTCATGCAGGAAGACTGACAATAAAAATATCACCAGGTCTAGGTCTGTTTTGGAAGGGAGGAGGGTGAACATACTATCCCAGCCCTCTCTTTTAGCTATGGGCAATTTTTAGAAATCCCCAGAATTCCTTGGCTACAGCACCAATACTGGTTGTCACAGGCCCACCTTCTCTTTATCTCTGCTTACAACACCAAACATGCTGGACCAGGGCCCACCTTAATTGTTTATGATCTCATTTGAACTTGGTTACATCAACCAAGACCCTGTTTCCATATTACAAAGGCCAGGATCTCAACCTGTTTGTGGGGAAGAAGCAGTTCTGTCTAGAATAATACTGGGTTGCCTAAGTCTTCATTTCAGAGGTACCCCCCCTTCTCTGATTTTGTAGAAATAAGTAGCCTGAATCCCACCTGACATCCAACATTGTCACCCCAGGCAGTAACTACCATGTTTACATGTCGACTTCCTACATGAGGAATAAAAAGTGGCACATTGCAATCCAGCTTCCAAATTAATGATTTTTTTTCTGTGTCTCTTGGTAGTTGTATTCCTTCTTGGGGGAATTAAGAACTCTCAAACAATAGAATCTGAAGTTC
This sequence comes from Phyllotis vaccarum, assembly GCA_033318265.1. Lineage (NCBI taxonomy): Eukaryota > Metazoa > Chordata > Mammalia > Rodentia > Cricetidae > Phyllotis > Phyllotis vaccarum. The sequence continues at coordinate 46,292,153 of JARWLC010000012.1, read as the reverse complement.
TGAGGTCAAAAACCCCAAACTTTTGCTCTGTGTCACTGAAAATGACAGAAGAGCCATTTCTGCTTTTAACCTTGATTCCAAAAGTTCTGGCTATGGAGGAAAGAACAAGCTGACTTAGACTGTATATCACATCCTAGGACATAATTTTTTGGGGCTTTGTCAGGTGTTGCTATGGAGCTAGTACCATAAATCTTCAAAGACCAGTCCATCATTTCAGGTCATTGGCTTTAGCAATTATGGGACAGGATAAATTCCAAAGTCCTGAGTCCATTGCCATACTGTATCTGCTTTAAAATTAGATTCTTGTCCAGAGTGAGACTTTGTAAATCTATTGAATACAAACTCAGAGGGTAGTTTTGACATCAGCATTGAGAGGGAAGGGGAAATCCTCACCCAAGTTGGAGATTTAGTTCACTGAGAACAAAATACTGCTGCTTCTTTGATGGACATTGCCCAGGAAATCAATCTGGAATCAGAAGACTAGCTTCTTCCTTGTCCTCATATTTTCCCTCAAGGAATGGTGCCACATTTGGAGTTTAGTGTTGGTTTGTATGCTCAAAGGTTGGGCACGCAAGCGCAGCCTTAGTCTGGTTAGGTGTCGTAAAAGGAACCCATGTTGTGAACCCACACATAAACTTCATCCTTGTGTGATCAATGGTTGAGGGAAAGGCCAGCTGGGAAAAGGTTAGCCATCACCTACAGAACAGGTCCCAGTGTGTCCACCTAATGATTAAATTTCTCTCTTAATCTTGCTCCTGGGTAAGTATTGACATAAGACAGATATCTCTTTTTATGTGACTGCTGACTAGTCACATCCTGGTTTCCCAGACACAATCTTCCTGTCATGTTCCTTTTCAGTCCCTGATTAGTTGCCTAAACTGTTAGCTCTTTCCCATAATCTATGTAAATCTTAAACCCTCTTGAATTCCAGATCAGTGGTTCTCAATCTGTGGGTTGTGACCTTTTGAGGGGTTGAATGACCCTCCCATAGGGGTCACCTAAAACCTTCGAAAAACAAAAAGATATTTTACTTTACTATTCATAACAGTAGCAAAATTACAGTTATGAAGTAGAAAAAAAAAATTTATGGTTGTTGTCACCACAACGTGAGGACCTGTGTTTAAGGGTATCTACAAAGAGACCATGGACTGTAGGACAATAATTACTATAGACTTCTTACAGCATAAATTTTTCTAATAAAATCTCCATCCTCTCTTTGTTCATGTAATATTCATTTTTCTGCAAATAGTTAAGAGGAATAATATACCCAAAAAACATAAAATGGTGTTTTACTCTGGTTATGATTTTTTAAAGTCAGTTTTTATATTAAAAATAGGTGTGCATGCATGAGTACACACCCACACATATGATGTTGTAGGGAGTGATGTTGACATCACAATGTGGAGGTCAGAGGCCAACTTTGTGGAGCTAGTTCTCTGGTTCCACCTTTTTGTGGGTTCCAGAAACTGAACTCGGGCCACCAGCCTTGCCCATCAGGTAAAGTGTCTTTACCTGCTGAGCTGTCTTGTCAGCATATAGTTCTGATTTCTAATTTAATTTTTAATTTTGAGCATGTTTGTATCTTCTAAATTGTTAGCAATAAGCAGATCATTACCTCTCCAGAAAAAGCAAATTTCTGTTGGGAGTGGGGTTTAGGTGACTCGGTCTCTTGACATGAGGTACGGTGGCCTCGCTGCTCCTCTTAAAGAAGGAAAGAGGCCTTCCATGTTCCTCACTCCGGTGTCCCAGTGTTTTGTCGTCTCCCCATTGAGGGAGAGCCTATTTTTTTTCTGAGATGAATGATTCCACTTAATTCTAGTCTTCTCATCCTATGTGCTTTGTAGTGAAGGTAATTTTAAAAGCAGCCCACGCTAAGCCAAAATACAATCCTAGGAAATAAGGGATGACTATATTCTGGGTGTTATTTTTGTCAGCTTGACACAAACTCCGACTTATTTGAGGAGATCTCACTTGAGTAATTGATTCTATCAGATTGGCCTGTAGGCAAATGGGGGGAAGCATTTTCTTGCTTAGTGACTGATGTTGGGGGAGGGGCAGCCCCCTGTGAGTTGTGCCATCCTGAGCAGCTGGTCCTGGGTTGTATAAAAAAGCAAGCCGAGCAAGCCATAGGGAACAAGCAGTAAACAGTGTTTCCTCTGTGGTCTCTGCTTATTTCCTGCCTCCAGGTTCCTGCCTTGGCTTCTCCTGATGATGGGCTGTAATTTGTAAGCCAAAAGAATCCTTTCCTCCCAAGTTGCTTTACAGTCATAGTCTTTACCACCAGAAGAAAAAGCAACTAAGACACTAGATCCCATCACTTTGATCAAATAGCTTAGCTACCACCTACATCCTGGCACTTTCTGAGACATAATGGGAGGGGACAAAAAAAATCTCATAGACTGAAGTAGTCTCATCAATAACTGTAATGGAGAAACTTAGTTTAATGTTATATTTTACTTTTTGAAGCTATGGAAACATTCTTGCCACATACATAATGATGGCAAAATAAAATGTAGGCATGGAAAAAATGACTTTAAAAATAGCAAAACAAATCTTGGAGTAATTAAAGTTGTACAGCTGCAGACACTTTATGGGCTTCTGTTTTTAATTAGCTTATACAGTACAGTGTTTGGCCCAAGCAGGCATCCAGCTGCTACAGCAGACTGATTCACTTTCACCCTGCTTCTTTAGATTCCCAAAAGGTGCTGAGACATTGGATCAGGATAATTCTAGAAGTCACAATAAGACAGAACAGTTAACTTAGGGTTTTATTATGGTGAAGAGACATATGACCACAGCAACTCTTATAAAGGAAAACATCTAATTGGGGCTGGCTAACAGTTCAGAGGTTTAGTTCACTAGCATCATGGCAGGAAATATGGCAGCATAAAAGCAGACATGGTGTGGAAGAGGTACCTGAGAGTTTTACATCTAGATTGGAAAGCAGCAGGAAGAGATAATGACACTGGGCCTGGCTGGAGCTTCTGAAACCTCAAAGCCCGCCTCAGTGACACACTTTCTCCAACAAGGACACAGCTTCTCCAACAAAGAGTATCAGTAATGCCATTCTCTTTGAGTCTGTGTTCATTCAAATAACCACAGAAGTCTTTAACCTTTATACACGACAGAAGTACCAGAACTTCTGAGTAGGCCTTCCCAACTTGGAGCTGGGTATATGTTTAGTTCTGCCAATTAAGAAGAAAATTCCACCACTGCCTCAAAAATGTGACATTGATTTTCTACTGCTCAGACTGATAAGGGTTTGAGAGGCCCCACCACCAAGTCTTATAAGGGAAAAATATAGTGGGTTCCTGTCTTAGAGCTCATTATGGAATGTATATGGACAAACAGTTTTGGGCACATTGCCAAGACCATTTGACAAGGAAAGAATAGTCTTTTCAACAAGTGGTACTGGTAAAACCGGATATCCACAAACCAAAGAGTCAAGTTGAACCCTTACTTCAATACCACATGTCAAAACTAGCTGAAAATGATTCAAATATAATTAATAGAAGACACAAAATTTTAAAATTCTTAGAGGAAAATGTAGGAAACAGCATTGCGACTTTAATTGGTCAATATCTCCTTGGACACAACACATCATTAATATCATATACTCACAATATTAAGTCTAGTAAATCTTAATCCTTTATCGATAAAACGTTTGTCACATGTCAAACTGTTAAAAGAAGGGTTAAGCTGGGATTTAGCCTCTGATCTAGACGTGGTAGGATAAGTGAAGTTAGGCAGAGGGAGTAATGAGCACTGAAAAAGGGCTGATGCACAATGAGCAGGTGTCTTGTACTCTTCTGGAGCTCTACTATTTATTTTGACTCATGGATTCCTCTTCTGACTAATTGAATTGTCCAAATGTGACTGTGGGCCAAGTCACATCCCATTTCCTCTTTAGTAAATCAGTGTAGCAGAGGAGAGTTATTAATAACTAAGCCCTGGAGGTGTCATTAACCAATTAGCATTGAAGCAATAGTTGATAGACCACAGCTCTTCCTAAAGAAAGCCAAATGAATCCTGAATTGAAGAAAGACCAAATGATACAAGCAAAGTAAATGAAAATATGTGAAGAGTCAGTTACATGCAATACTGTGCTCACATTTATAAAATTTAAGGATATTGTTAGGTGAAATGCACATGGGTGACAAAGTTTAAAAAGTTAAAGAACTTCTTGTATTTTCTAGTAATTATTTCTAACACCCAGGAAGCTGAGTGATGCACAGAGAGGACTCCAAAATGTTCTATTTCCCAAACACTGGCAACTTTCCACGTATTCATGTTGTAACTATTCATCATACTACATATCTGTTTTATGCACTTTTCCATAAGTGATATTTAACAATCAAAATGCAGTCTTAAACAGCTTGAAGCTTCTATTTTAAAACTTGGGAAAGCAGCATGGATGGATGACCACATTGTGAGCAATTGTATGAGAAAAACCAAGGAGCCTGGGAGCAAAGGTGCAGGAATTATTTCAAAATTAGAAACAAAGAGATGGGCTACGAAATCACTGTTTGAGGAGCAGCGCTTGCCCTTCCTTCCACAGAGTGGTTATTGTTGACAGTGCTACTGCTTCACACAAATGTGAAGAAGACACACGCAGGGTTGCCTTTTTAACACTCCAGGAAGACAGGGACAATACATCTTTAAAACACACACACACACACACACACACACACACACAATTTATTTTTGGTTTTGCTTTCCTGAGAGTCTGTGTGTGTAGCCCTGGCTATCCTAGAGCTCACAGAGACCTGCCTCCTCAGAGCTGGAGTTAAAGCCATGCATATATGCCTAGAATAAAATAAGGATTGTGATAGTGCATTAGCAGAGAAAGGGTTTTTTGTTTTACTTTTTAAGAATGAATCATTGATTTGGAGGGATCCTCTATTTTTCTGTCATTGTAATTTTAAATGTACACGTCAATAGCTTAAAGTAAATTTGAGCTGTTGTGCAATTTCTAGGAGAAGCATCAGCTTTTAAAATTTGGACCTAATCTAATCAGTTGTCTGGGACAGGGCTGCTGCAAAGGGCCATCCATGTCTGGGTCCATGGCCCCACTGTAGGTAGCTTCTTTATCGATGTCCATGTTTCGCGATACCATTGAAAGCCATGCTGATGCCAGGAGACTGGGCCACCACCTGGAGCCATGGTGACATTCAGGCCCAGGCTGCTGCTAAGAACCATGTATGTCTGGATCTGTAGTCCTTAACAGCTGGGGCCTTTTTTAATATTCATGGCCTATAGTACCACCAAAGGCCACACAAATGCCTGGGTCCATGGGTCAGCAGCAGCCAGGGCCTGAGTTGATGTACATGGCTCCTGTTACTACCAAAGCTGTGTGGATTTTCTGTATCTGGACTGCCACCTGAGACCATATTGAGGTCTGAAGGACTTGCTGCCACCAGAGTCATGGTGATGTCTGGGCCAGAGCTGCTGCCAAGGGCCATCTCTAGGTCCGTGTTCCTGCTGCAACTAGGGTCTGTGATGATGTTCATTGACCATTACCGCAGGGAGTCATAGGAGCCATACATGTTGAAATACAAGGGCAGTGCTGGGCCAGCCCTGCCCCTCACTGGCCCTTGGGATAGCTGTCTTGGCCCACACTGGACATTGCAGCAGTAGAGCTGCTCCCCCACAGGAGAAGTGCTTCCCACCACCCCACACAATCAGGAGACCTGGCCCCAAAGACGTCTTTGCCTGAGGGGGTCCGTCCGAGTATTGGCCCAGACTGACAGCTTTGCTACCTCTCAGAGTCACATCCTGGGCCTTGGATTAGCCTACCCTAACATCTACCCTATCTATGACCTGTTGGAGGGTGTGCAGGGATTGATCCTGGGAAACAAAAACTTCCGAATTTCCATGTTTGAGGCAACAGCAGGACATCTGAGAGGAGTTTCTGTGAGGGTCCAGTGATGATGATGTGCTAGAAGCCAGAGGCTGTGAGTCTGACTCGTACAATGGACATTTTTGGGGTGGGGCTGTTTGGACAAAAAGGTATACTGCAGACACACCACAGGTCCCAATGGCACTAGAGAGGATGAAGAGGTGCTAGAAAGATGGCAGAGCAAGGATTGTTTTGTTTTGTTTTGAATTAATTTGGGAGGAGGGATGCTACAGGAGTGAGGGCCAGTTATGGAAGAAATGAAAGGTGAGTGGGATTGGGGTACATATGTGAAATTCCAAAAAAATCAATAAAGAATTATGTTATAAAAAAGTTTTAGACGCCAAATATCATAATTATTTGGGTGGATGGGAACAGCTTAAGTATTCATATATGCATGAGGCTGGAGATCAGTGCTAACGCATGTGCTTCCTAAACTCAACTGCCCCAGATCAGCCAGTTTATCCCCTCACCTCCTGCCTGCCTTTACTGCCAAGACAAGTGCAGCAGTCACCCTGCTCAGCCTTCTTCCTGTGCTGCTAGGAGACACAGTGTGACTTAGGCTCCAGGTTAGCCTTAGTGGAAAGCAGCCTCAGCAGGGACAGCATCAAAGAAGGACCATACTAGTGTCTGGCTGGGCATCTGATTCTGTAAATGTACAAGCCTCTAAAGGTATCTTTGCACTTCCTGCTGGCTGTGGCCTGGGTTTCAATATTAAAATAAATATAGTCTTAAAACATTTTCCTTTGCTTTATTGTGAATAGCCAGGTACTATTGCGAGCAAACTAATCACGACTGGGATTTCTACCAAGGCTTCTTCTCTCTTTTTCCCCTTTACTTTCCTCTTTAATTTGGCCTCATATAGACCCTGATATTATAATAAAGACACAAGACACTAATTTACAATATAAAACAATCTAGCCCACATGTTGATGGCAGGCTACTATAAGCACAAGTCTGAGAGCTTGCTTCAAAAGTTGAAAAAGTGTTGGGATCCTAGAATAGCAGGCATTGCCCACAGCTACAATATCCCTGTAGAACTTGTAATCAAGGCCATCACCCACACACAGAATTATAGTAACCTTCCTGTCCATTCTGATATCCTCCCCTCCTTTCCCATTTTCTCTGGCCCTCTTTCCACATTCCTATTCTTTACAACTCCTAAGGTTCCCATGATCATCTAGTGCAACTGAGATTTTCGAATTCCTTTGGTTTTCCTGGCAAGCTCTATATTTTTGAAGAAGAACCACCACCACCACCACTACCAAAAACAGTCTGATGGACCTTTCCAGAATTCCTCGCCACTGGCAAAGTCCTTTAGTTCCTCACCTCCAAATCGTCCTAGAGAGGTGTCCCACGATCTGACAGGACTTGTGTAAACTGGACTGTCTTATGTTTCAGGAGCCCCCAGACACTTAGTGTGTAGGAGGAGACACCTTCCTCCATAAAACATAAACACTATTTCTCAATGGCATTTAAATAAAGATAAAATGTAATCTGTATTATATCATCATGCTCCCATTACTTGTTTTCTTAATTGTAAATAAAAACAAACTTACACAAGCTCCTGTAAATATTATAGACCTTTAATGCTGTGGCTGCTACTCCTTATACATAGACAAATCCTAGATGTAAGCCATACTTAAACCTTGGCTGGATGACATTAGTTTATCAGAGTGTGTGAGTTATCAGTTGGGGTGGTGCTGATTGCAAATAGTGTAATAAAGTGCAAAGTAGCTTAAGCAACAGAGGGAAAGTATAGGCTGTTGTAGCTGCAAAGTTCAGAGGTTGGACTGGCTCTAAACTCTTGAGCATCTGCTCTTGAATATTTGTATTTTCCAGATAAGGACCTAGAGCTACAGGCCGGGAGGGCCAGGACCCAGAGGCTAGATAGCCCAAAGACCTATTATAGAACTAAATAGGACTGGCAAAAAAGTCAGTTAAATGATTTCTAATGATACTTTGCTATACTCAGAGATTGGTGCCTAACCAAATTGTCATCAGAGAGGCTTCACTCAGCAGCTGATGGAAACAGATACAGAGATCCATAGCCAAACATTAGTTGGAGCTCAGGGAATCCTGCTGAAGAGGGGTAGGAAGGATTGTAGGAGAAAGAGGGGTCAAGGACACCATGAGAAAAATCACGGAATCAACTAACCTTGGCTCACAGGGGCTCACAGAGACTGAACAGACAACCTAGGTTGCCTAATCTAGCCTTAATGTGAGAAAAGGTGCCTAGTCATACTGTAACTTGATATGCCTTGTTTAGCTGCTATTCCTGGGAGGCCGGCCCTTTCCTGGAGAGAAATGGAGGAGGAATGGATGTCAGGGCAGAAAGGAGGCAGGAGGAGGAGCTGGGAGGAGAGGAGGGAGGGAAAACTGTGGTCAGGATGTAAAAAAATTAAAAAGAATATTATTAAATAAAGATTAGATTCTGATATGAAAAATAAAATCTAATACTGTTTAGAATATAAGGAATAGTAAAACTATGCAACTTTACCAAAAATAATGAAAAGTATTTGAATTAGCTAAGGGAGAGCATGTGCTTTTAAAGGCATTCTTCAATATTGTAACAAATCAATTCTTTCCTAACTGTTTTAATGTAACAAGGCCTGAGCAATGTATTTGTACAGGCTTACACTTTTTAAAATGGAGTAATGAAATCTTCTTTAACAATATGACCAAGTTATTTTTGTAAAATTTAAATGGAAGCATAGTATACATAAAAGCATATAAGAAGTATACAGTGAATTCTTCAGCTGTTTTTTTGTTGCCTAATCCCAGTTTATATGAAATAGAAGTATATCTGAAATAGAAATTGTAATGTATTATTATTGTAATGTATTATTATACTATAATATAACTTCATAATATATGGTAATATTTCATTTTACTTCAATAAGAATGAAAGGATTGGTATCAGCTCAGCACACTTCAGAACCAAGTTCTCAGCACAAAGGAGATTTATTTGTCCCAAAGAGACAAAGAATAAGAAGTAAGAGACAAAGATGGGGCTAAAAAATGAGGAAAAAAAGAACAGAAAAGAGGGGAAGGGAGGGGAGGGGAGGGGAGGGGAGGGGGTATTTATCCCAGAGAAGGGACAAAGGACTGACTCTGGATAGAAAGTTGATAGGCATGACCCATAGGTGGTTTAAAAAGTAAAAGAAGAAACTCCATGTTAGGATGAGATGTTTAACTTTAATTGGGCTTATTAATTAGATGAGCCAAAGGGGACTTTTGATTGCTGGATTTAAATACGTCCATAGCTGACCATGGTAGTTGGCCTCAAATAAAGGCCAAATAAAGGAATAGACCTTGATGGATAACTTTAGGAATGCAAATGTTTTTAGAAGGCAGAGGTGCTGTGAATAATGCTCATTGTTAATAAAATACTGATTGGCTGATAACAGAGCAAGAGGAGATTGGCTGACACAGAGAGAATGATGTGAAGATTAATCTTAACAATAAAAATCCGAAGTCAGATATGGAGGATGAAAGCTGAAAGATCAGAGAAGCAGAGCAGCAGCCTCTAGAAACTGATTACCTCTACTAATCCTCAGACCAAATGGGGACTGAGAACCTGTCTCCACTCATTTTATATTCCTGTCTCAACCTCCCTAATCCTGGGATTAAAGGTGTGTACCATCACTACTGGGATCTGTTTCTCTTTTAGACTGGTTCAATCTATTGTAGCCTTGAACTCCTGATCTTCCTGGTTCCTTCTCCCAAGTGCTAGGATTAAAGGTGTGTGCCACTGCTGCCTGGCCTCTATCATTAAATAGTGGCTAGCTCTGCTGTATGATCTCCAGGCAAGCTTTATTTGTTAGAACATAAAATATCATACATTTTTACCTTTTATCTAAAATATAAAGCAAAGGTTTTAACTTACATAGAAAACCTATATACAATAAGTCCAAATATTATATACAAATATACACAAATAATAATTACATTAACATTGTCTAGTTCATTAGTATTTGATAATTTAGGAGAAATTATTCCATCTATGAAGTATGAGGTTTCTGGCCCAGATTTTCGGGCCTAGCTTCAAGGTTTATGCCTGCAAACCCGCAGAGACACACAGATGCTTACAATAGTTTTAGGCTGATCGGCCTAAGGCCCAGGCATTTAACTTGCTAACTCTTTACCTTTAACTACCCCATGTCTCTTATCCTGTTCAGCCATGCAGCTCGGTACCTTTTCTCAGAGCAGCATAGTTGTCCTCTGCTTCCTCTGGCTTCTCCCTGGCATTCTGCTCTGTTCTGCCTATTCCTAGAGTCTGGTAGCCCCACCCACACTTCCTATCTGCCTTTGGCCAATCAGCGTTTTTTATTAAACTCATAGGCGGGAACAATTCTTTACAATGGAACAACATAATCTCCCTACTTATCCCCTTTTCTCTTTTTAAAACAAATAGAACTCCAAAACTAATATTCTTTTTCCCCCTTATCTATAACAACTTATAAACAACACTGTAAATAAACACGAACATCCATAATCCACGTTTTGGGAATGTGGGCATTGTTCTCTAGGCTACTTTCTGATGAATGGGGGTGCTGACAATCTCATGGGAATCCAAAGAAATATGTAGGATTATGCACAAGTCTTTAGTTGGGTAGTCTATAAGGCTGGGTCGTCTCAACCAGTCTCCTTGAAATTGTTCTGGATACAGAGCTCCGGAAACTTCAACAGAGTTGCTCTGAAATGCTGAATCATCTGGGCCATCCATTTCCATTGGAGATTTTTCAAGGGGTCTTTCTCTTTCAGACTTTAAGTTCTTTATCCATAAATAAATCCACAACCTCTCATTTTCTGTGAAAATAGAAGAAAACCTCTTCTCCAAAGTAGCATATCCATATCTTTGGGTTTCAGTTTTAAAGTCAACTTATTTACAAAATATATAGGTTGAATTAATCCAAGAGCATTTATAATCAACTGTCTTTTAGTAGCTTTTAGTATTTCATTTTTCAGTCAAGAAGCTTAAAGATAAGACAATAATATACAATATCCAGACATTCTTTGTATTTTCCATCTTTATGTGGCTTATTTTTTATTTATTTATTTATTTTACTCTATTTCTTTTTTAAGGGCTTTCTCTACCTTTTTTTTTTCTTTCTCTAAGCCTATGTCTATATATTTTCAACACAAATGACACCATGACAGAAATGACAGAAACAACTGGCTGCCTGGGCAGTCACCCAAGGTTCCTCTGCAATGGTGGAGCATCCATTTTTGACCCACAAGCTAAGAATATCTAGCAGACTTTCTGTAAAGCATAATGTTTGAAGGCCTGTTCCACCTTGTCCTGAAAAAGTTCTGCAGTCATATTCTTTTCTGTCCTGCTTGTTCAATTTGGACAGCATACTTTCAGCAGTCAGTACAAGGACAGTTTCTTGCCCATTGGTTAACTTTTGCCTCAAAGAAAGTAAACTCCATATGGAGTTTCCTCGATGCCATTATCTGCTCTGAAGTAGTGTTATGCTGCCAGGAGCAGACATGTCTTATTGTCATTACAAAAAATAAAAAGCTTATATTATTAAAATATCTTAAATGTCATATTCTGTAGATCTCGGAAGTATTTGAAGATCATCTGTCTATCTAAACTATATCTCTGCCTGACCTTGAAAACATATGTAACATGACTACAAGTGTAATTGTAATAGGTGACTAACTACTAATCTGCATTTCTTTGTTATCCTAAGCAGTTTGTAATAATGTGGGAGCCCACAAAGATTCCACCTTATGGCTTGTTTCCATTTTGACTCAAGGTCAGAGAATTCAAACTTGCTTTCCCCTGTATGGCTGCATAATAGGATTCTTAATAAGTACAATAGGCATAATAGTTAACTAAAGGTATGGTTACCAAATGTCTTATATTTGAGAATTAAAGAAGTGGTTTTATTTGCCTGTACTTGCTCTCCGTCTCCCCCACCTTGCTTGTTATAAAAAGCCCAGGGGAAATAAAGTCGGGGCAGCTGAGTATTCATTCAGAGCCCTCCTGACTCTAAGCATTCTGTCTCAGTCTAATTCTTTCTGTCCTTGTGATTTCCAAACCACATTCCCTTCTCCAAGACTGTACTAAATGTTGGAACAGTCACCGACAAATAACTTTCAAGGAGTAGAAATTTACATTACATTATTAAATGAACTGTGCAGGTATAATATTTTGAACAAGAGTAGAAATGTATATATAGTATGTTATAACAAAAATGAATTTAATATACAAAAGTCCATATCAATGTTAAATATTTAAAACTAGTAATTGCTTTTTTGGTTTAAAAATAGATTTAATAATCTATCTCTTTATTCTATCATTTCTATAACATATATACAGTACAACAAAAAGTCTCAACTTTGTATAAATATACAAAAATCCAAGCCATTGGTACTTTAAATTTTGTTTTAAAAGTATATTCAATAAACTATCCTTTTATCCTATTTTTATACACTTTTTCACAAAATCTCTGGATCTGATCTCCTCTGTTTAGTTTTTTTCCTGGACATTGACAATAACAACTTGTAATCTACCCCTCTAAAACTAGCAAATATCCATAATCAACTAGAAGACTAAAAACTGCCCACCCTACCTCTTGGGAATATGGGCATCATGTTCTTAAAATTCCTGCTGTCTGAGGGCAATGGCATTTTTAGGGGACCCTGAAAGAAAGACTGAAATGATTGTCAAGTCCTGGGAAAGCTAGCTGTATCATTTGATATTTAGTCTCTGTGTAATGGGAAAGTACAGGGTTTCTCTCAAGTCCTGGCTAGAGTAGTTTGTGAGGCTGGGTCATCTCAGCCAGACACATTGACATTTTCCCAAGCCGTTTGTAGTTCAAAGCTGGTCTTTAGGTGGTATTTGTCAGCTGGTGGCATTATCACAGTCCAGGTATAAGCATCACTGTGGGGTGCCTTCATCTTTTTGGAGACTTCAGAGATTGCATTAGGTCAGATTATTTCTTTTCTTGGTAATATTTTCCAGTTCTCTCTATTTTCTTTGGATGCTTATTCATTCAAAAGCCTTTATTTCCCCCCCCCCAGCATTGCCTAATTGATTTATTTATTTCTCCACTCATTTATTTATTTATTTATTTTTAATTTTTTTTTTTTGCCACACCGACCACTACACCCTCTCCCACCCCTTCTCCTAGTCCTCCTCCAATAATCATGTTTTTAAATTCAGTTTGCCAGAATTTTATTGAGTATTTTTGCATCAATGTTCATGAGGGAGATTGGTCTGTAATTCTCTTTTTTTGTTGCATCTATGAGTGGCTTGGATATTTAGCAATAGTTCTTCTGTTTCTATTGTGTCTTTTTATAGGTGAATTAGGCCCATTGATATTATGGTATATTAATGACCAGTGATTGTTGATTCCTGTTAGTTTTGGTCTGATGGCTTGTACTTGAATACGAAATGTCCTAGAGACCAGCTAGGACAGACTGAACACTAACTGAGAGGAGGAGTCTTATACAAGAAAAAGTCTTCTCCAGGAGTACTCAGAGGAGTCTGGGAAGCAGAAGATGAGGTTTTAGCTTACTGAAATAAAAACATTTGCTTTATTCTGAGTGTGGCATGGTGAGGCATTGCTTTGTCTAGACAGTGTTGTATCTGTTGACAATCTGTGATTGGCTGAAGCTCAGCTGCTATGATTGCTATGACATGCTCAAGTCAGGTTGTAGTTAGCTAAGTTAAGGCTGAAGATAAGGAGTCTGGAGACTGTAGTCTGATGTCTAGCCTCAGCCCAACCTTACTGAAAGATCTAGGACATGCATAACATCCTGGAGTGTTCTCACCTTGGTGTTTAGACTTTTTCATATCACCTTCTACCAGTTAGTCTTTAATTTTGGGCTACTACAGAATTTGGACAGGATCTTTATGAAGGTAATTCTTTGGGGGCCAGGGGAAGGATAGGAATTAGTTCTTAGTGTCAAGAAAACAAGAGTACTAGAAGGGGTGGGGTCAATGTTGAGGCAGCCTTAGCATCTTCTATAATAACTCACTCTCCCTAGCTATGTTACTCATCTCTTTTGAAACTCATGTTTCCACATTTGTGATGAGTAAAACTGTATGGGAGATGCAGGATTGTAAGAGAAATCACAGGAAATCATTTTTGTCAAGATTCTAGCCCAACAAAACACCCCAGTGTTAAAAGTTAGAGAATGCAGCAGGTCTAAATACTTACTTGGAAGTTGGGAAGATGGATCAGTGGATAAAGTTTTTGTTGGATATGATGGTTTGAATAAAAATGGTACCCATAGGCTCATAGGCTTGAATTGTTGATCACCAGGAAGTGTCACTGTTAGGAGTGTGGCCTTGTTGGAGGAAGTATGTCATTAGGGATGAGGGAGTGAAGGAATTGAAGGTAGGGGTGGGGCTTTGAGGTTTCAAATGCTCAAGCCAAACTCAATGTCTTTCTTTTGTTTACTGCCTGCCTATCTGAATGTAAAACTCTCAACTACCTTTCCAGCATCATGTCTGTCTACCTGCTGCCATGCTTCCCACCATGATGATAACGGGCTAAACCTGAATGTGACCAAGCCCCAATTAAATGTTTTTTTGTTTTGTTTTTTTTGTTTTTTTTTTAATAAGAGTTGCCATGTGTGATGATTTGAAAGAAAATGGCCCTTAAAGGAAGTAGCACTATTAGAAGGTGTGGCCTTATTGGAGCAAATATGTCACTGTAGAGGCAGGAGTTCTCAGATATGGTCAAGCCACACCCAGTGTCTTAAACTACTTCCTGTTGCCTGCAAGTCAAGATGTTAGGACTCACAGCTACTTCTCTAGCACCATGTCTGCCCGCATGCTACCTTGTTGTGCCATGATGATAATGGATGGACTAAACTGAAAATGTAAGCTACCCAATTAAATGTTTTTTTTTCCTATATAAGGGTTGCTGTGGCCATGGTGTCTTTTTACAGCAATAGAGACTCTAACTAAGACAACATGGTCATGGCATCTCTTCATAGCAATAGACCACTAAGCCACTATGCAAGCATGAAGTCTTCAGATCTCCAGCAACCATAAATTAGGAAAATCACAAAGAGTGGTTCACATAAGTGAAGAAATCCACCTATCTGAAACATTGGAGTTTTTTCACTGTAATTTTAGAAATGCAAACTTTAATGAGCTGCCATTTATTTCTTATGAGGGATAAAGCCAAACTAATATTTATTCCTTGTTGATCAATAGCTATGTAAGAACAGAATGTGATATCTATGGTCCTGTTATGAAAACAAGTTGATTATTGGTTTATTGGAAATCTAGTTGAAATTTTTAGAATATAAAAACCCTTCTGAACTGGGCCAAGTATATTTACTTGTGGCAAATTTGATCAGAAACTTAAAAACACAGAAAGTGCCACATTCTTTTGGCTATTGAAAAATTGCCATTGAACTAAAAGGCTAATAATAAAATAGAAAGAGATAATGATGGCAAGGCATCTCATAAACAATTGTGGTAGAAAAATATAATCTCTGATATAGAAGTAACTTGCTTTTATCAGAGGAGCAGACTGAAAGGTTGTATCCAAACAGAGTCAAACGTTAGATTGGGACTTGTACACACTGGTATTGATTTTCTCAATGCTCTTGACTATTCTGCTTCTTTTGTGTTTGTTTCTTTCCTGTCTCTGTCCATGAATAAGTAAACCAACAACAAATCTCCCATGCCTCAGGCTTTCCGAGAGACCTCTGTAGGTAGAATCCTTAAGGATGGTCTTCAGCCAAGGTCCTTTGTTCGTGCGTGTTACTAATTCTCCCAAACATAAATTTCAACTCATAATAAAATATTTGGGAATATGTAAAGAAAGAATACCAATTAGAGTCAAACAAACAGATTCCCTGAAGTGTATCCAAACAGCTTTAACAACAAAATCACTACAAACATTGAACATCCATTGTGCTGAGTAGATGGGATATCAGTGGTTATGTAGGCAATTAGCTTAGAACCTACTTTGCAAAACTGATTTTCACTTAGTGGGTAAATTATTTTGTACACATGCTAGCCTAGCCAGCTTATTCTCAATTCACACTCAACAAACACACTTTGTCAGGCAGATTTTCAATAAGAAACATGAATAATATTACAGGGTAAAGAGGAAAGTTTAGGACAGATGATTACAAAGGCGAGTGTATGCTTTGGAAAAACAGAATTTGGGCTGGCAAGAGCTAGGCTGCCTCCCTTAGGCTGAAGGAACAAGTAGGAACTACCCTTCTCTCAGGACATCCAGAGGGCTGAAGGAGGGAAGCCAGGAGTGGAGGCCAGTAAGGCATGCAGCTGTCTTCAGCTCCTCAGGGAGCGTTCATCTGGGGGCTCTTCCATATCAGCACATTTCCTCAGTCATCATGGCAGGGGAAGGGAGCCGAAAGTAGCAACCACAGCTAAAAAATGAACTGGAAGAGAGGCATGACACTTTTTCATCTATGGGCCTTAAATTTATTTTTCAGATGTTTTATTTTTATTTTATTTATTTATCTATTTGTGTGTGTGTGTGTGTGTGTGTGTGTGTGTGTGTGTGTGTGTGTGTGTGCCCCCACTTAAAACATGTGGGTGCCTGTGAAGGCCACATGTCAGATCGCCTGGAGCTAAAGTTACAGGCAGTTGTGAGATGCCTAACTTATGTGCTGGGAGATGAATTCTGCAAGATCAGAAAGTGTGCTTAACTGCTCAGCCATCTTTCTAATCCATGAAGCTGGAATCTCTCTGGTTTTCTTAGAAGTTTGGGTGGAAATGTTTTCTTTCCTCTTTAGGCTCTCTCCTTACCCCGAATCAATTCTCTGTCCTGCTAGCTGACCTGAATGGTCTGTACTAGGAGGTTTCTACATTAGGCAAATGGAACAGTCTACAGGGCAGAGTATAGTCAGAGCCCCAGCTACCTTCTCAATAAGGCTGAAGGCTTGAAGGACAGTCCGGAAAAGAGAACTGATACCAAAAAAATGATTTATCAAATCAAAAGATGTTAGCTTCTCTCAGCCAAAATGTGGGCAGCAGCTCTGGCCTGAAAAGGTTTCATCAGCATGAGAGGGCTGGAGAAATGATGGTGTCTTTAGCTAGTTCATGGGACACTGGGGTTTCTAAATAAGGAAGAGTCCACAGAAAAGTTGATGCATCCTGCTGTGCTTGGTAGTTGAGAAAAACACATAGATAGGAGATGGCAAAGACGTCTGCAGAAACTGTCACCATGTGCCTAAAGGTAGATAGAAGGCAAAATTGAGCAGCATCAACCCTGAAAAACAAAATGGTGTGAAGGCAGAGTAGAGAAGGAGAGAAAACTGGCAGAGCCCAGCAGAGACATTTGCATCTGTCTGTCACTCAATTGGTTCTTTCTTGCAAATCTTACACGAGCTCCACTGCATACCAGTCTTACCTGAAATTGTCCCAGGACCTGGATCCTAGCAAGCTGACTTCCCAGCTATGGACAGGAACGGGTGGGTATTAAGTCGACAACTGTCAGATCCTGCCTGACCTATGACTGAGGACTACTGCTTGCTCTCTCTGGGAGTGCCTATTTTTTATGACTGCTGGGCCCAGTGTTATATTTTGGGGCCTAAAAATAGACACAGCTTCACTGCTACCCCACATCTAAATGCCCTGTTCTTCCCACACCCATCTTGATGTTCTACTCCCCAGTGGTTCCCCAAAACTCTGTTCACCCCTCAGAATGATGTTAATCTTTGTGCACTATCTGTGCTGTTTTAACACAGATTGGCAGTTGGTCACCTGGCAACAAGGCGGGAACTACAGCAAAGCTAGGTGGCTTAGTGTCTCTCAGCCAATAACCAGAGCATACAGAAGAGCAACATTTTGAAAAGACATTTACTCAAAACTGGGAAAAGAAGACGGTTTCTCATCTGTAAGCTTGATCTTTAAAAAATGAGCCTTGCCGTGTCTTTCAGGCAAAACAAACTCATTGTACTAATGACTAAGATGAAAGACGTTATTGAGATGTATGTCAGTTATGTTGTGGTTTATTCTTAGAGGAAAATGCATCACCATCTCAATCACACTTTGAGCACAATGCTCCTCAGTTCCTGATTTTACAAATGCCTCCATCTACTTCTGTCAGACAAGAGGTTCAAGACTTTATCTGCTTCCCCACTTGAATGGTGATGGTTTACACTAAATTATATGCTAATTATTCATAAGTTCATGATACTTCAATCAAAATTGTGCAAAATATTTGTGCAGTAAATGTTGAAGAGGCCTTTTGGAAATACTAGGCTAAATATATCTTGAAAGAAAATTTAACTCCCTGTTTGACTAAGAATATCAGAGCCAAACTCTCTCTCTCTGTCCTCTCTCTCTCTCTCTCTCTCTCTCTCTCTCTCTGTGTGTGTGTGTGTGTGTGTGTGTGTGTGTGTGTGTGTGTTTGAGGCAGGGTTTCTTTGTGTAATAGCCTTGGCTGTCTTGGAGCTTGCCTTGTAGACCAGGCTGGCCTTGAGCTCACAGAGATCTGCCTGCCTCTGCCTCCTGTGCACTGACATTAAAGGTGCACACCACTATGTCAGGCTCAAACAATTTTTTACTATGATTTTGAAAGTACCATATAGAAAAGTGATTGATCCTGATAGTACCATAGGCTAGAGAGGGAAAATAACAACCATTGAATGAACTAAGCCTGTTTGTTGAAATGTAGCCATGCTTATTTGTTTATGTATCAGTGTCACACTGCTTCCTCACTTTGGTGGTACAGTTGAACGGTCTGTAACAGAGATTATTGACCCACAAAGACAGGAATATTTGCCCCTGGAACCTTTACTGACAAGTGTTGCCAACCCTTGGTGTAAGTATGAAAAATTTCCAGCAGCTTTCTCCAAGCAACCTCTATCTCTTTCAGAAATGGTTTGACCTGAGGTCCTGCCACAGGCTGACAAAGTATAAATACATGTCATTTTTGAAACTTTGAAAGGAGTCGTATGTGAAGGAACATTTGAGAAATCATCTTAGCAGCTTGGGGTTGGTTTAACTATGTTCCTTAATATGTTGACAGCCTCATACAAAATGCATAATCTATTGTTAATTGTAAAATTCCCAGTGAGGATGTGAGGAACAGCCTAACTTCTACTCCAAAGAATCCAAAAGTTAGGGACTCTGGCAGTTAATTGTGACCTTCTTGATGGGTTTAGAGGTGCCATGGATGGGCCAGCAAGATGAGTCAGGAGGTAAAGGTCACTTGGTGAAGGCCATCCTCTGCACCCTCACATACACATAATAAACGAAGTCAATGTGGAAACAGACTTTTGGGCACGTCGATGAGGAATGATTTCTTTTACTTTCTTTTTTTTTTAATTTAAAAGTTTTTTTTTTTTTTTTTTTTTTTTTTAACATACAACCACAGTTACCCTTCCCAACCCTCCTCCCACTCACCCCCATCTTCCCTCCCTCTATCTACTTCTCAAAGAGGATAAGGCCTTTTATGGGGAGTCAACAATGTCTGGAATATCAAGTTGAGGCAAGACTAATCCTCCCCAACCCCTAACCCCCCTCCCCCATCAAGGCTGAGCAAAGCATCCCTCTATAGGAAATGGGCTCCAAAAAGCCAGCCCATTCACCAGGGATACATCCTGGTTGAACTGCCAAGGGTCCCACTGACTCTTCAAGCCACACAACTGTCATCCATATCCAGAGAACCTAGTTCAGTCCCATGCAGTTTCCCCAGATATCAATTTAGAGTCATTGAGCTCCCATTAGCTCTGATCAGCTGTCTCTGTGGGTTTCCCCATCATGATCTTGACTTGATTATAGGGGAAGGTCAGTTCAGTCAGCCTTTGAGGGATGATTTTTAGATTAGGTCAATGGAGGTAGGAAGACACACCCTAAATGCCGGACTAAATGAAAGGAAAAAGTCAGCTGAGTACCAGCATTTATTTATCTCTGTTTCCTGACCTGTAATATAACAAACGCCTGAAGCTCTTGACACTACCCCTTTCCTGACGTGATGGACTGTGTCCTCAAACCGAAAGCCTGAGTGAAGATGTTCTTAAGCTTCTTTTGCCAGGCATTAGGCCTCAGCAACAAGGCAAGTAATGAATACAGGGATTATTAAATGTTAAAATTAAAGCTGCAGAAAGGAATGCACAGTACAGCTGTAGAATGTAACATGTAACAGTCTGTTATTAAATAATTTTCCCCCCCTCGTCCCTGTAACACCATTCCTTCCAACAAACAATCAAAAGCCTTTGGATCTCTTCCTTCCTCTCTCTTTTCTTTCCTTCTCCCTTTTCTTTCTCTACTTTCTCCTTTCATCCCCAGCCTGTTTCCATAAAACTTTCCAAGTGAACAGCGCCTGCAAGATGTATCTTTTTCCGCAGCTACCACCCACCTTGCCACCATGTGAGGGCTGCCTAGATGGTGTCTCTGCCTCTTAACTGCCATGGGGCACCTTGGCTCCCACCCACCAAGGTCTCTTTCCTGCCAGTTTTAAAGTACAACTAGGAAATAAGTCTTAACTCTTTCCCTGTGGCTTTGAAGGGCTCAAAGTCCACCCACTCACTCTTGGTTCTCTGTTTAGACTGGAGTTCAACGCAGAGTCTTAATGATTAATCAGCCCTGCTGGGACAAGTGGCTTTATTTTGCTTTACAAACAAGGAAAGTCAGACTTGAGAAGTCACTACACCTTCTTTTGTTCAGATACTCTCTTGCAGGTTGAGAACACATTTCTGGGTGTTGGACTCCTTCTCTGTTTTCTTCCAAGTCACCCTGCTTCTTTGTAGACCCCAGAACTAGGGCTAGAATCCACTGGACGTTATCTGCTATACTGCATGAACTCATCGTTTGGGGGAATCTGTGCATGTGCTTCCTTCTCTTTGAAATGGTCAAAGTTCCTGATTACTCTTCCTTGCAAGGGTACTGAAGCTCAGATGTGATCATAAGTATGCCATTATGATTCAGTGCATTCAACAGAATCCTTCCTACATTAAAACAAACAAACAAAAAATTAATAACCTAGCACAGTGTCTTTGAAAGAAATAGCAATAACTAACTGTATTAGTTGCTTACAGCAGCTACCTTTTGCTGACTAAATGGAATCTACAAGGTATTAAAGTCCTGGATCAAAATTTCTTTTTATTTTTTTGCCCTAAGAAAAAAGGGATATCTGAATTAAAAAAAAAAAAAAAAAAACTTTAAACTTTTATTTATTTGAATGTGTGGGTACCCATGTACCTATGTGGGAGTCAGAAGACAGGTTCTGGCAGTTAGTTCTCTCTTCCCAGTTTTCTGGCTCTGGAGATCTAACTCGGGCCATCGGGCCCGAAAACATGCACCTTCACCTCCTGAGCGGTCTTACTTGCCTAGAATGTCTGAATTTAATAGGATTGGTAACTTACAGTATTTTTTTTAGCTATTATGTAGGCCTGGGGTAAAAGTGTACTTTCTAAAAATGTTTATTTTATTAATGAGATTTAAAAGATGTATTATATTTATCTATGCTTCATTGTTTAACTATATAAAGCTGTGCTTATGGTGTCTTTTTATGCTGCATTTATTTAGCTAGGTAAAGATGCGTTGCTTTTTAACCTGGCCTGTCTAAGGCACCTGATTGGTCAAATAAAAAACCGAATGACCAATGGCTAGGCAATAGAAGGAAAGGCAGGACTGACAGGCAGAGAGAACATGTAGGAGGAGGAATCTAGGCTCTAGAGGAATGAGAGAGAGAGAGAGACCTGAGGCCAGACAGCCATGGAGGAAGCAGGAAAGGAGGACCTACCAAATAAAAGTTAGGGAAAAAGCCCAAAGGCAAAATGCAGATGAAGAGAAGCAGATTAAATTCAGTTATAAGAACGAATGAGACAAGCATAAGATAAGAGGACCAAGCATTCCCAACTAATAATGTCTCCATGTCACAGTTTGGGGGCTGACAGTCCAAGAAAATCTGTTATACCTCTATCTTTCAACCTTTATCCAAAATATTTGCATTTATTTCTTTTGAGAGCAGACTATTACAGCTAGAAGACTGGGGCCATCTTTTTTCTAAATATATATTTTAAAAATATTTTTCTAAAACAAGTTTTTGAGAAGCTTTTACATGAGCAAATCCACATCACTCCTGCCTTCCCTTCCCCCTAATCCTTTTGTGGTCCCATTTCTTCCAAATTCATGATCTCTTATTTATTTTTGTTGCACATACATATGTATACGTACAACCTAAGAAGTCAGACTGTTTAGGGTTGCTCATATACACGTGTCCAGGGCCGAGCAGTTAGGATTGGACATCTAATGCAGAAGTTTATCCCTGGAGAAAGCATATGTCTCTCAGCAGCTGTTGACCACACATAGCTCTTTATCTATCAATGAGGCTACATGGGATTTCCTGTGTGCACATTGACACACTGCCGTTGCACAAATAAAGGAAACTCAGAGCCAGATATCAGGAAAAGGCTGAAATATCAAAGAGAGGAAACACCACAGTCAAATCTCATCCAGCTGTCGTCCAGCTTCCTCAGCCTCACTCCTCCTGGCTTCTACTGCCTTAATCTGGCTTTCTATGCCTGCTTTAAATACCCTCTTTGATTAGTTGTTTCACATCCAGGTTAAGATTAAAGGCATGGACTGCCTCTATCTGGTAGTTAGCTTTAACTCAGAGAAACACAGAAAGAACTCCTCAGTCTCTGGAGTTATGGGTTTAAAGGCCTGTCACCACCACTGCCTGCCTGGGAGCCTGGAACTCTCTCTGTAAACCAAGTTGGCCTCAAACTCAGATCTTCTGGGATTAAGGGACTAGGTCACCACTCTTGGATATTCCCTGTGCTGGGATTAAAGGTGTAAATCACCACTCTCTGATCCTCATAGATTGACTGTGGGTAGATCTCTCTGATATTTCAGACTGGATTTACGAAATATGAAACATATCACCACACATCACTGGTTGCTGTCACAAAACATATTGTTAAGAGTTACAGGGTCATGTCTAGAGGACACTATCTAGTAGCAACACCCTAAGTGTCTGGATTTGACTACCATTCTGTCCAGTCTCCTGCTGTGTTCCCTGAGCCTTCAATGTAGGGTTTTCTTCAGATTTTATCAGGTGGAGTTGGGCCCCATCATTAATTTGTTCTCCACATTTTGACCATTTGTGTATTCCTGTAAGTGTCTCTGTCCGTTGCAAAAAGAATCTTCTCCGAAGTGAAGTGACAGCTACACTTACCTGTGGGTATGAGAAGTGATTAGAACAGTCAGAAATTATACTGGTTTAAAAATGGTGGTAGTTGGTTCTTCTCTTGGGTCTATGACTTCTCCAGACATGGGTACTTGTCTAGGTTAATAGTACCAAGCATGAGTTTCCTCCTACTTACTGATCCTTAAGTTCAATTAGACTGATGTAGATTAACTCCAAGATAAAAGTGCTACTCTTGCACCACTGGGGATACCTTGCAAGACCAGTCTTTGTTACAGTTTATAGTCTTTATAGCTGGCCAGGACTACTGGTTTCTTCTCTCCCTAGGCAACTTTCATGACACCTTCTGCTCTATGTGAGCCAGTCCTCAATGAGAGGATTCTTAGGTCAGTCAGTACTAGTCCATAATGAGGGGGTTCTTAGATCAGTTCCAGCTCAATTCTTCCAAGTTCTGCTTCTGAAGCATGTAGTGTGTTCAGCAATGTAGTCTTGGAAGGCACCCAAAGCCAATGGCAATAGCTTATATTGTTTTATGACAGTGGTTCCCAACCTTTCTAATGTTGTGGCCTTTAATACAGGTCTTCACGTTGTGGTGACTGCCAACCATAAAATTATTTTCATTGCTACTTCATAACTGTAATTTTGCTGCTGTTATAAATAATGATGTAAATATCTGTATTTTCCAATGGTCTTAGGTGACCCTGTGGAAGATGTTTGACACCCTCCCCAAAGGGGTCATGACTCACAGGTTAAGAAATGCTATTTTAGGAGCCTCTTGTATTTTTCCAACTTTTCATTCAAAGGAAGATTTCTCAGGCTTAGTAGTGAGGTTTTTAGTGACTAGCTATTAGAGGGAGCACTAAAAACTCCACATGTCCTATATCTATGTATATAAGTACATCTATATACATATGACTGTGCACACACATATATTTATGATAATAAAATAATGTTCTCTATAGCTTTTAAACGCCCTCAGTGTATTGGTCCCTCATTCCCCACCCTTTAAAGGCCTCTCACTTATTCTCCTCCCCCCCGCCCCCCCCCCCCCGTCCCTTTCTGGCTTCATTGGATACTTTACATTTTATACTCAAATCTAAAGATTTGAAGCTAGATTCCACAAATAAAAGAAGATATGAAGCCTTTGTCTTTCTGCGACTGGGTTACATTATTTGGCACAATATTTCACATGTTCACCTTTTTATCTGCAAACTTCATTTTCTTTACAGCTGAATGGTATTTCGTTTTTTAAATGTACCATGTTTCATTACTTGCGAATTCTTCGTGATGATTTCCACAGTGGCTATACCAATTTGAAACCCCACCAGCAGTGAATGAGGGAGTTCCCTACCCTGCATTCCTCAGCAACATTTTTCTTTTCTTGATCTCAGCCATTGTGACTAGGACAATATGAAATCTCAGGGGAATTTGTATTTCTCTAATGTCTACCACAAGATGAATCTACTTCAATTGTCAAATTCAGTGATGTTGGGTAACGTCACTGTGTGATCAGTCAGAACAGGGTTAGAGCATTTTATTTTGTGTTTAAAAAGATTACACCTGGGCTGATAAAATGGCTCAGCAGGTGAAGGTACCAGCCACCAAGCTTGCTAATCTGGGTTCAATCCCCAGGACCCACATGAAAGAAGAAAAGGTTAACTCCCTAAAATTGTCCTCTGACTTCAACACATGCACTAGGGCGCCATCGCTAAATAAATAAGACATATTTAAAAGCTTACAAACATTTTCTGTGAGCACGCGTGGCACGTTAAGCACCTTCTCCATACCTTCCCACCCTCATTTTCCTCACACCTCTCCTCCGACGT
The DNA here is from genome assembly GCA_033318265.1 of Phyllotis vaccarum. Classification (NCBI taxonomy): domain Eukaryota; kingdom Metazoa; phylum Chordata; class Mammalia; order Rodentia; family Cricetidae; genus Phyllotis; species Phyllotis vaccarum. The sequence goes on along the minus strand of JARWLC010000012.1, from coordinate 46,267,320 downwards.
CCTCACTTTTCCTTGGTTTCATTTCTACTGCCATTTTTATTTCATGTACATACACATTTTGTGCAACCTTATAAAAATCTAGAAACCACAAGTGAGACAAAAGGTATCTTTTTCTTCCCAAGACTGACTTAATTCTTTTAATATGATTATCTCTAAGTTTCATTCATTCTCCTGTAAATGACATAGCTACATTCTTTATGGCAATATATATCTCCAGATATATGCTCTTTGTATATTCTCTTAATCCTTCTGTTGTTGGTTACCTGGTTTGGTTCCATAATTAGATGTTATGAATAGAGCTTGAGTGAATAGAGGCCGAGCAAGAAAGCATCTCTCCAGCTATCCCAGACTCTCCCCCACAAAAAGCCAAACTAACCTCCAAGTCCCTCCCTACTCCTTCCTGTGCATCTCTCTATCTTCCTGGCTCCTCTCTATGACTAATTACTGTCACCTAGCTTTTGGCTCCACTCCCTGACCCAAGGTTGATTTTATTAACAGTGTCAGATTTCACAATGCAATCGAATAGCCGACAACGCCCCTCTCCCAGCAGCAACCCAATGCCAACAACCCCTCAGCTAATGGTGAGACATTGTTCTCCCCCCCCCCCCCCCCAAACTCGGAGTATTTTCTGACTTTCAGGTCCCGTGTACATTTGAAAAACACTATCTCCTTAAAGTTTTTCACAACCTCTGGTTCTTACAATGTTTTTGCCACCTTCTCCAGCATAGATTTCTGAGCAGTGAGGGGAGACTTTGATATAGACAATACACTTATGGCTGAACCCCCAAAGTCTCTTGTTCTCTTCACACTAAGCTGTTGTAGGTCTCTGCTGATTACATCTACTACTAAAAAGGATTCTCTAGTGATGGCTGAGTGATAGCTGATCTACAGGCACAGAATTAAGTTACTAATTGGTATATCCATTTAGCAGAATAGTAGTAGTTAACTTTTCTCAGAAAATTCACAGAATTTTCTTTTTTTTTAATTTAGCAGCTATTTTTCTTTTCTTCCCCTTTTAAAAAATTCATTTTTTATTTATTTTAATATACCAACCCACAGATCCCCCTCGTATCCCTCCTTCTGCTCTGTCCCAACCTCCCCACCTACCATCTACCTCCTCCGAAAAGGTAAGGCCTTCTCCCATGGGGATTCAGCAAAACCTGGTACATTCATTCAGCTGAGGCAAGTTCAAGCCCTCCCATCTGCATCAAGGCTGCACAGGGTGTCCCTCCATAGCTAATGGACTCCAAAAAGCCAGCTCATGCACCAGGGTAGATTCTGATTCTACTGCCAGGAGTACGTTAAATAGACCAAGCTACACAACTGTCTTCCATATGCAGAGAGCCTAGTCCAGTCCCAGCAGACTCTACAGCTGTCAATCAAAAGTTTGTTGAGGTCCCACTAGCTTGGTTCAATTGTCTTTGTAGATTTCCCTATCATGATCTTGACCCCTCCCCTTGCTCAAATAATCCCTCTTCCGTCTGTTTGACTGGACTCCCTGAGCTCAGCCTGGTGCTCGGCTCTGGATCTCTGCATCTGCTTCCATCAGTTACTGGATGAAGGCTCTATGATGACAGTTAGGGTAGTCAATAATCTGATTGCCTATGTAGGCCAGCTTAGGCACCCCCTCCACTACTGCTAATAGTCTGAGCTGGGGTCATCCTTGTGAACTCCTGGGAACTTCCCTAGCACCAGGTTTCTCCCCAACTCCATGACGTCTCTCTCTATCAGGATGTCTCTTTCATGGATCTCCCACTTCATCCCTATTCCACCTCAACTGACCCATTCACTTATGTTCTCCCCTATACCCTTCCCTCTGTTATTCAGGTGATCTCGTATATTTCCCCTTAACAGGGAGACCCGTGTGTCCCTCTTACGGTCCTCCTTGTTAGCTAGTTTCTTTGGAGCTGTGGGCTGTAGTCTGGTTATCCTTTGCTTTATGTCTAATATCAACTTATGTGTGAGTACATAGCATATTTGTCTTTCTGAATCTGGGTTACCTCCCTCAGAATAATATTTTCTAACTCCAAAATTTCATGATATCTTGTTTTACAGCTGAGTAATACTCCATTGTGCATGTGTACCACATTTTTTTTTTAGCCATTCTTTGGTTGAGAGGCATCTAGGTTGTTTTCAGGTTCTGGCTATTATGAATAGAATATGAACATAGTTGAGTACTTGTTTGTCCTTGTGTTATGATTAAGCATCTCTTAGGTATATGCCAAGAATGCTTATTACTGGATCTTGAGGTGTATTGCTTGCCAATTTTCTGAGAAGTCACCATACTGATTTCCAAAGTTAGCCACATATTATATGCTTCATAAAATGTCCTAGTTTTTAAATTAAAAGGAGAAACATGGATGGGGCAGGGAGAGCATAGATCTTTAAGTATCCTTGAAGTCACTTGGAATGGAGAGGAAAGGGCTTGCCACAGTAGAACAGGAGAGAGGAAGGGCAGAAATGTCCACCCACTTCTTTATCTGCACATCTGTAAGGAGAGGCAGTATAAAGGACCAGAGCATAAGAAGAAATATGCAGAAACACAGATCTTTTTTATTCGTGCTGGCCTCAACAAAGCTGAGTTCAAGCTGCTCTAGGAACATGCTGCACTCCAAGGTACAGTGGCATATCCTGGGAGTCAGAGATAGGTCACTACTGGTATGCCAGTGCCAGCATCCTCCAGAAAGTTCAAGCCTTCCACAGACTCTTGCATTCCAAAATGTAAGTTCTGCTAGAAAAAAATAGATGTCTAGCTGGAAAGATCAACCAGAGGGCTTCGTTTGCTTTATACTTCATTCTCTCTTTTTGCTCTTTTGTGAATAAAATTTGAAAATATAGGTCAGTAGCCTGATTCCAAGACTACTCTTACCTCTAGGTATTCCAATTCTTGAATTGTCTCTTTTTTCATTAAAGTGGGGTTGATTTGGTATAAACAATAAAAAATTTAATGATGAGATTAAGTCACAAAAGATCCTGTACTCTCTGTTTTTCTTAATGTCATGAATATCATCCTATCTCAAGCAAAATGTACACTATTCTTCTAATGTGATAACAGTACATTTGATGAATCCATGAGAGCCCAGGAATTCAGATTTACAGATACATACATGCCTCTAACTAGATCTCAGATGGGATAGGTCTGTCTTTCTCTATCCTATTTTCACTATATAATTTATATAGTAAAAGACTTGTGTGTGTGTGTGTGTGTGTGTGTGTGTGTGTGTGTGTGTGTGTGTGTGTGTGTGTGTAAGGTATATGTAAGGGGTTTTGAAGGGATTTTTCTAATATTTCACTTTCTGGCTTGTTGGTGTGGTGTGCAATAGAAGAGAACCAAGTGTTTGAGGCTGTCTAGCATGGGGAGACATGTGCTAACAGAGTCCCCATATATAATTTAAGAGCCTTACTTAGAAAAAAATCGCAACAATAAAGGTGAATGGAGCTGGACTCTTCAAGTTCTCTTTGGGGCCAGAAACAATGGTTCAAAGAATAAAGACACCACCAAGTCTGATGTCCCCCAAATCAGTACCTGAGCCCTCCAGGGATACACATAAGATAAGTAATGGAAATTAAAATTTTAAGTTATCATTCTCCAACCTTCTTTTTCTCTCTTTTACCTTATTTATGTGTCCCTAGTCTATCGGTACTTTTTTGTGCACATGCAAAGTTCTTTATCATCCATATCAGCAAATGTCCTGTATTGATCCCCCCCCTCCTTCTCTAGCTAACTGAGCTTTTATTTTCTCTCCTCAATTAGCTCAGGGTTTTTCTTGCCAAAAACTGCCACTTTGTGATGTTTAGACTCTTGTAACATTTGTAGGCTCACCATGGGTCATTTATTAATGCTGATATGCAATTTGTGGGTTAGAGGCAAAAAAATTAAAAAACTGAAACATTGCTAATGGAGTCTTGAGGAGCCTGTTGCAAGTCATACATGAGACCCAGGTGATGGAAGCTTCCTGACAGGCTGACTTCTGGGAACTCTGTAAATGGCCTGGAGAGAAAGTTCTGACTTGCATGGGAAGACTGCTCTTGTGTGAAGTGGAAAATTTTTGAAGAGATTTTTCTGATATTTTACATTCTGTTTTGCTGGTGTAGTGTTCAGGGAAGTTGCCAAGTATTCGGGGGCTATATGGCATGGGGATATCTGTGCTAACAGGATCCCCATAGGCAGGGTCATATTTCTTTCCATTACATCTTATTTAGCAGGTTAACAAAACAGATGTTATCAGAGGTGTGTAACATAGTTTTCTCACTTACCAAACCTGTAAGAACCTGAACTGTTTTTTTTAACAAAAAAAAAGGAGTCAAACATTAAATTACCACAGTATCTATCAGGTTCAGGTTCATCAAGTTCATCAACTTATTTCCTTCTCAACAGAAAATACTCGGGTGTATTTGTTTATTACTGTAAGATTATGGGTTTCAAACCTATAAAGAAATGAACAATAACTACCAATGACTTTGTTGGACCACCAGCCTGCAAATAATGACAGGAAGACATTATTAATTATGAAATACTGGCCTTAGGTTAGACTTTTCTTCTAACTAGTTCTTATACCTTAATTAACCTGTTTCTATTACTCTACATTCTCTCATGTGACTCACTTACCTTTCCTCTCCATTTGTTCCCACTCTGCTGACCTGGCAAAATCATTCGCCTCCATTTCTCTTCCCAGTTTCTCTCTCTCTGCCCAGATGTCTTGCCTGTTCTCTTCTGTCTATCTATTTGCCTTCCAGCTTTTTATTATAGCAATTACAGCAATACATCTCTACAAAGTGTACAAATATCCCACAATAAGCAATCTTTGAAAAGCTATTTGAAATTTAACTTTCTCCTCTGTAAAGTATGTGTGTGGGAGACTACAATTATGAGGGATACATGCACCTCAGTATCTAACCAATCTAGAAGACTTGAGTGCTGTTCCCAGTAAGTTCTGTATCCTTTCCCTCTCCTGGGTAGCATCAAGTCAGGAATACCCAAGTCTCACATCCTATGGGGATGTACTTGGTGTATCAGTCCAGGAGTTGAAGGCTGGCTGGGCCCAGCACACTACTTTCTAGGAGGATTGGTGATTGGTGTAATTAGAGTTGGGCATGTATTTTGCCAAGCACTGCCAAGACATATAGTACTATAATTCTGTCCCTCTAAAAACACATTAAATATACACAAACGTACAAATTATGTCCAAGTGAATTAAAGTCTTATCTAAAACTTGTGCTTCTCAGTGTCTAAATCACAGGACTCTGGCATCTGACAGGAAGTGACTTTATAATCATAGACTCTATATATACTGTAAAAATCTTATGCATTCATGCAAGGCCTTGTTTATTTGTATATAAATATAAGTATATATCATAAGGAATAAAGGCATACAAATCCCTTAATGCTGTACCTTTAAATTTAAAGGCTACATAAATTTTTTAAAGCTATATAATCAAAGATAATTTGGATATCACATGGGAGCCCATAAGTATGTTCAATTATTGTGTACCAATGTTTTAAGTCACCATGATGGAATAGCCTGAAGTTCATTGATAAAATTATTGGGCTGACTGTCTTGTTACCCTTTGGTGATTTTGGAGCATAGATTATCACCTATAATATGTATCAATGTGTTCATGACTTTCTGGTTTCTCTAGGTAGGCAAACTGTCCCACTTTCTGGAATTTTAAAGTAGCAGAGCCATCTGTCACCCAGCTGCCTGTCAATCTTGGCATTGGCTCTTGTTGTCTGCATGACTTTACTCTTCAGACCAGTTCTTTTCAAACAGGTAATCTATCTCTTCATGACTGTTCTATACCTTAGAGAGATTACTTTTCCCTCTGGGGCCTATCCCATATGGCCAGGAAACAACAATATGGCCTGAAGAAATTGGTGTTTGGCAATTTTAGTGTTCTTAAATTAAAATCCACTGTAGACACTGCTAATACTCTACATATGCTATACAACAACACAGCTTTATTTTCTGATCTTCTGACTCATTTGATTTCTCTGTCCTAGACTTGTGCTAAGTAAAAGCCTACTCCATCAACTCAGTCTACCTCTGTTTGTTGACCAGTAGCTTCATTTCTTCTCTATTAACAACTTGATTATGTTCCCTAAGGCTACTTCAAGGTCTCTGTTCCATTGATAGTTCTATGGTAGGAAGAAGATGTAGAGTGACTCTCTTGATTTTCTTTCCAATCTGTCTCATTTCTACTTTTTAAAATCTAACTCTGAATGGTAAGTTGTGATGTATCCTCTCCCGTGAATTAAATAACCCTTCTTCTGAGAGCTCAGTCTCTAGTCATGGAGTGTGTGCTAATATTCAAGTATGTCAACAGCCTTCTGTAGGGGAAGGAGCCAGGTTTCTTGGATCCTCTAGGACACTGAATTCTTTGTAGAGCATTGAGTGTGCTTTAAACCCCCAACAGAACATGGTACAGCCACGTTTCTCAGGACACTTAATCGGCTTCACTGTCACCTGATCACTGCAACTGGGACACTTCGATGTTACTCTTTACAACACTAGGCTTCCTCATATCTTCTGCTGGGCAAAGGAGAAGCCACGTCAGATCTGTTCTTTCTGTCTTCATATTTTCCCTCTTGCTAGCCAAGGGTACTAGGAGCAGATCTAATTCATGGTGTGACTGTTGGAACTGCTGGGTCCACTCGGCATCCACACACACATTCTCCTCTGTCTTCTGTCAAGCTTTCCTTGCCGGGGTGTGTCATCCACTTGGGTGGTAGCTACCCTGATGATTTCAAGGTATGGGATGCTTGTTGCTTAGGAAATCCAGCTACTCTCTTAGTTTTAAAATAAAACCAGGCGGATGTTTGTTAGAGACTTGGTACTTAACTCTTCAAAGGAAGGAAGAAAGCTTAAATGTTATTTACATACCTGGAGCTGGTACAGGCAGAAATTTAGACTTTTGGGATAAGCAGTCATCTGGGGAATTCTGAGGGAGAGACAATCAAGGAAATTGTAGCCCTTTGGGTTCAAACAGAGGCATTAATTAGAGGAGGTTGAGAGAGGAAGAAAATGTCTATTGTTCATGCAAGGCTGGGGGCTTCCCAAGTAATTTAGACTAGAGCAAGTTTGCATTTGGAAAATGTGCAGAGTTCTTTCAGCAATGCTTAAGATATAGTGGGTGCTGTCTAATATGTAATTATGAAGGGTATTTCAATTTTTCATCTATTTAAAACACTGCATTAGAAGCTAAAAATACAATGGATGGCATAGGGAGTCTCTGCAAAAAGGAAGATCACTGAATTCTTTCTCTTTGTGATGACCTAAGCAATGGTTGGGTCTAAAGCAGAAATGCTAGCAACTCAATGCTAGCTAGAACCTCAACTATGAATTCTGGCTGTACTGGAGTATTTGTGCCTGATAGCAGTTGGGGTGTGTGTGTGTGTGTGTGTGTGTGTGTGTGTGTGTGTGTGTGTGTGTGTGTGTGAAGGCCTCCTTTTCATCTCTAACTATGAGTTTTAAATCTATATTTCAAAACCAGAAGAAGGAAATCCTGTCCTAGGGTCTCATTCCTGGCATATTTATGCTGCAGGCAGATTGGGAGCGTAAAATAGACTTTTCACAAATGAAGAGACATCGTGCTTTTCAGCCCATGACAGGAAACTTCAGTTGTTGCCAAGGCAACTGGAGATTTCTGGCTGCCTGAGGAGTGTCTAAGAGCCCCAACCTTGTCTGCTGTCACTCACTGTCGGATGGAGCACAAAGCCACTGGTAGTGAATTCACCGCCTATTAGCTTTCCAGAAACAATGAGACAATCCATGAATTATTTAGCAAAAACAAGCAGGGACTCTCAGGACCACGGATACATACTACACCTGCTATGGTTCAAATGTATCTGTCTCCTCCAAAATCCATGTGTTGGCAACTTAATCCACATTACAAAAGCTTCATCAGGTGTAGCACTTTGGAAGGAGTTCAGGTCCTGAGCACTCTACCCTTATGAATCCATTTAAGGGGGCACACGGGGTTCTTTGTTCTTTCTCCCATGTGAGAAGTTTTCCTCTCTTCTGGAAAATGAGCTACATGGTGCCATATTGGAACCAGAGACGGAACAGCCACCAGTGATTTCACCTTAGATTTCCCAGTCTCCACAAACTGTAAAATAACCCTGTTCTTTGTATATTACCCGTACTTTTGTATTCTGTGATAGGAGACACACAACATACTAAGTCATAATCAGCCATGAATTTGGATGTACACAACAGGATTTCATCAAAAATGTAAATGATATATACCTAGCTTAAATAGATATAGCTTAAAATGATGAACAGATTATCCAACAATCAAACTCCTTGTATATAACCACAGAAGATGATAATTTATGCACACATAAAGCTTTTCACATAAAAGTTTACAGTAGCTATTACTAAAATGCTCCTCAGAAGATGAGTGGATAAATAAACCGTGGTACCTCCAGACAATGCAATATTATTCAGAGGTCTCAATAAATGATCTGTCTGGGGGTGTAACTCATTGAAAGAGTGATTGCCTAGCATGTGTGATATCCTGGCTTCAATCCCCAGAATAACACAAAACCTATCGCGCCTGAAATCTTAGCACTTTGGAGGAGGAGGAGGCAAGAGGATCTGAAATTCAATGACATGACATCCTTGGTAACATATCAAATTTAAGCAAACCTGGGATCCATGAGACTTTGTTTTTGAAAAAGAAAAAAGCTTCAGAGCATAAAAAAAATATTGGAACTTAAATACATATCACTACACAATAGAAGTCCATCTGGAAAAGACTATATGATATGCACTATATTATTTCAACTTTCTGAAGTTCTAGAAAAAGCAAGGTTAAGGAGACCACAAAATATTTAGTGGTTGGCAATCGCCAGAACAAAAGGAAGAGCTAAATAGACTGAGCACAGACATTCTTAGAGCAACAAAATGATCCTGAATAATACTATAGTGATGGTTACATTAAACATCTGTTCAAAGCCCATAGAGTGTACAGCACGAAAACCCATCTCTATTGTGAACTGTGGGCTTTGGATAACAATGATCGGTCTGTTACTGATGCAGTCTGGTATAGGGCACTGATGGTCGGAGAATCTGAGTGTGGATGAAGAGAGAGTATGTATGGTGACTCTCTAGTTTCAGTTCAGTTTTTATTTGAATGCTTTAATCTACAACTTCTCTGAAAAGTAAGGTATGTTTTAAAATCATGAGTAGGAAATTCAAGACAATACCATTTAAAGATAATAACTGAATGACGTTATATTGGTGGCTTCATGTCTTTCATTGCACATGTGTCTTAACTTCATGAGATGTACAACACCAACCATGAATGCTAATGTAAAGGCTGGACTTTGGTTGATACGAGTACTTGTAATAAATGAGCTTCTCTGTAATCCATTTGTTGACAGTAGAGAGGGTGTGGAGAGAACATGAAGGTGTGTATGGGAACTCAATTCTGAGGTGAACCTCAAACTCCTCTTAAAGATTTTTTTAAGTTTATTTTCTTTTTTATTGATGTGTCTGTATGAATGTCTGTTCGTATGTATGTATATGTGTTGGGGTATCTGTAGAGGCCAGAAGTCACATCCTCTGGAGCTGGAGTGACAGCAAGTTGTGAATCACCTAGCATGGTCCTGAGAACTGAGTTCTCATCCTTCGCAAGGGCAGCAAGCTCTTTGAACAGCTGGACTCAGCTCTTCAGCCACATCCAAGTCTAACTTCAAAAAACAAAAACAAAACAAAACAAAACAAAAAAAACCCTTGAAGCTTTCTAGAAGGAGAAATTAAGTTCAAAGGGCTTTATGAAAGACTACTTGGGAAAGTTGCATTAGTCTGTAGCCCAATGAGCAAAAAAAAAAAAAAAAAAACCAGAGTGGCCATAAATGACCCAAAGAGCATTCTGATGCCTCTAAGAACCTCAAGCTGCTGCCTCGGTGAGAAAGTAATTTGGTTTGTTTCAGTTGGGATGCTAGTACCACTAGAGCTGACTGCATTTCTTGTTCGCATTTGTAAATGAAATGTGGAAACACGCTGAGATTTGTAAAGGTTACCAAAGAGAGAATATGGCCTGAAGAAAGGTGATGCTTTACATAATGACCTAATTAATGCAGATATCTCTCCATCTCTGGCCCCCTGCTTTGGGGCAGGAAACTTTACTCCCCCGTGCCTTCCCAGAGCTCAGACTCTGGGGAATATTGCATAACCACTGGAGGAGTACCTACAGCTACTGCTATTTTGTTTTATAACCCCCACCCCACGCTGGCCCTTCTCTTCCCTAGTCTCTGGTTTTTGCAACTGTTACCAGAGAACAGAAAATACCAGTGTCAAATTGGCTACTGAGACAGTTTTCTTACAAAGTAGTCTTGGAAATCTTGGACTCCCAACTGACCAAGCCCACATCCACACCTTGCTACCAGGTAGAGATTTTCCCCCTCCCAGATGACCAGTTCACTCCTGGGTCTTTGATCTTGACCTTAAAAAATCAACTATGGCTTTTTTTTTTTTTTTTTTTTTTAAATGAAGTCTATGTTGAAAACAGTAAAATGTTGCTATTTAAAAGCTTGACTGTCTGGGTTCAAAGTTCATTTCTAACATTTACTAGCTGTTTGACCTTAACTAAATTATTTGGGACCCGTAAAAGAGTAATATTAGTACTTAGCTCATTGTGAGTTGTGGGAATTAAATGATGTAATCACTGTAAAATGCTTGGGACACTGTCATCTCTAAGATTGGCTTCTTATGCTATTGGCTAGCTGGCTTCCTCTGGCTTAATCTTAGGCATGTTTAGCTCATGTCTTGATGTAATACACTTGGGAATGGGAAACACTGAGCCACATGACAAGGAACACTGTATTCTCAAGGAACAGTGGTATTAAATTTCAATTTCATAACGCAACTGAAAAAACAAAGCCAGCTAACTTTTTAAGATACTTGCACTGACAAAAATATTACCAACTCAACAGAAATTCTGCCAGCACCAGCATCTGCCTTATGAGCTCGGTTGTCCTGAGCATGTTTACTCTAAGGGGTCAAGATATTTTAAGGGATAAGAATCTGTTAAATAATCAAAAAACACGATAATGGTGGTGATAAATCTTATTATGCTAAGAATGGGAAAACTTAGTTCCTCTTGGTTCCTCAACTATGCCTTGTTTTTTGATTCATAAGAGGAGCTACTGTCTCCCACCAGTTCCCTATATACACTCTGGGATCAAGTCTGTGCCTGGACACACTTGTGAGCTGGCTTTGGGGCTGATGGTTCACTCTGTGGAAATTGTAGCTTTTCCATTTCTTCCAATCTCCTTTTCTCACCAGTCAAAGAAACAGGTTGTTCTTTTGAATTACTATCCATTATTACTAGTACGGGTTTAGGGGTGGATGTAGGATGACATGGGTTTGAGTGGCATCTATGCTGGCCTAATGAAGTACTCATCTTTATTATGGTATTAGATGCTTCATTGAGCTCCATGATACTGGCAAGATACTTTTGATTAAAGAATATTTTGTTACACTAAATATTGTGGAATAATGGCTTGTAATTTGAAGTTGATTAATGCTTACTTAGAAATCTTTAGCTAGGCCTAAGACAATACCATGCTTTAAGAAATATGTTTATGAACAAATATAAAATTACCTCTCTTATAGCAATACCTAAGAGAACTTACTATTTCAATAGATATCTCAACATGTTTTCTGCTTAATATGGTAGCCACTAGCTACATACAGAATATTGAGTACTTGTAAAATATGGGTGAGAATGCAAATTTAAATTTATTTAATTTGAATATATTTAAATTTAAACAGCTACATGTGAAGAATGGCTACCCTATAGGATAGTGCAAATTTAAAAACATAATGAAAATTCACTCGAACTCTCCAAATCTCATTTTCTCCGTGTGCTAAATGTTTGAATTAGCCCATTGAGTTTCTCCATTTTCATTGTATAGCAAAATCACTCAGTGATTGGAAAACACTGATACTTGGGCCCATCATCCCAATATTATTTATTTGGTTTGCAGCTTTGGCACTAATATTTTTATTAACTTATTGATTTATTAATTTTTTTTATGTGTGGAGGTAGGTCTATACATGCTACAGAATTTGTGGGGGAGGCAGAGGACAACTTTTAGGAATCCTTGTACCAGATGACTCTTGAAGACCGAAATCAAGTTGTCAGGCCTGATGGTAGAACCTTTTCCTGATGAGTCATCTCGCCAATCTGAAATAGATATATTTTTAAGGCTATAGATAATAGTACCATCAAGGATGGGAGCTTTTACAGAACTAAATTCTCTCTAAGCTTTCTCCTTTTATATTTTATATTGCCTTGTGAATTATGCTATATTTAAATTAGTGAGGGTACTTGTTATTTATTCTTGTTGTAATAGTGTAAGGCCCCCTCCCTTTTGCTTGTTTTAGCAAATTTCTCTTACCCAAGAAGTAGAGCTAGCCTAAGACATATTAACAGGACAATAAAGATTAACTTCACTGATAAAAGAAAAACTGCAGTTAAGACTAAGTCCAGGTGTCTAGAGTAAGACAAAAGAATGTGGTTAAGAGCCATGGTCAGGAAACAGCCCCCAACCAAGTATTCAGCTGGGCAGAGGGGGAAGGGAAGGAAAGCAGTTACATAGCTATGTGATCAGGCCCAGTCGAATCAGGGAAGGAATTCCAGAAAGAGATAAGGAACAAAAGAAAAACAGCAGGCCTGGGGGCGGGTGATAACCAGGTCGTTTGGTCAGGCCTGATGGCAACCTGGGGGCCCTCACCCCTCAACTTCACCCCTCAATGGGTGATTTTATTCAAACCAGCCAATGAAAACCTTGTAACTTCGCTTCTGCTTCTGTACGCACGCTTTTGCTTCCCCAACCCTATAAAAAGGCCCTAAACAGAGGGCTGGGCGCGCCAGCCATCCCAAGTGGCTTGGTAGCCCGCAGGTCCTGCGTTATTCAATAAACCTCGTGCTGTTTGCAGCTGATCTGTGGCTCGGTCCTCCTTGGGTCATGGGATCTCCTCCCGAGGAAAGGTCCGTTTCGGGGGTCCCAAACCCCCAGAGATCTTTCAATAGAAAATTACATGTGGGTAAAAAAATGATAGAAGTTCCCTGAAATACACTTGAAATAATTATTTGGAAGCATTATACTAAGCTGAATTAATACATTCCTCTTTGGAGTTTTCCTACATTGTTATAAATCATGAGTTTAAGCTAGAAACAAGGGAAATGTTGTGTGTGTGTGTGTGTATACTTGTTTTGGAATCTGATTACATCCTATTATCAAAGTTTGGCCATCTGCCCAGAGACCTTCATGGAGTGGCCTCACTGAGTAACCCAAGCTGTAAGTTTATGGAGCTCTCAGTGGGAGGTTTGTGGGCAGCAGTTTGGAGCAACACACTATTGCTGAGTTTGTATCTTCCCTGGGATTAGAAAAATAAAGGTTTTGGCCAAGACATTTTGTCTCAAAGCTACCACAGAAATGGTTCCAGGGAGTATTAGAGCCTTTGTTTCTAGGACTTCTAGGGTCTCAAGCAAATGAGCGTTTCTTTTAGGTATGCATAGCACAGTGGGGAATGAAATGTTTTTGTTTTTTTAATTAATTTTTTTTAAAGTTAGTTTGATTAGTTATAGCACACACACACACAGAGAGAGAGAGAGAGAGAGAGAGAGAGAGAGAGAGAGAGAGAGAGAGAGAGAGAGAGAGAGAGAGAGAGAGTTTTGGTCTTGTTTTGTGGACAACTATTCTATTTCTATGGGAAAACGAAAAAACTATGCATCCAAAATGTTGGCAATCATAAAGGAGGATGGGAAGCTATCACTCTCCATGCTGTTTTAATTAGCATCCCACAGAGTCATAACTCAATGCCATATTTCTGGGGACATCTTATGTGAGGGATGACTTCACAAACGAGTAAATATCACTAAGAAAAGGATGACATCTATTCTCAAGAGGACATGAGAGTCTGTTGTGTGACTTCTTCTGGGGAGTTATGAAGAAGGCATGGTTCCCTGAAACAGCGTGCCAAAAAGCCAGAGAAGCGATTCCATCCAGGGCCAACTTAAAGAACCAATGAATTTGTTGAGGTTATTTACAGATATATGGGTGACTCAGCCAGCTGCATCACTCAATGATCCCACTCTAACATGGGTGATGACCCGGAAAGGCTTCGTCCATGAGTTCTAGCCCCGGAGGTCAGCCTTCCACTACTTACAGACTCTAGCAACACCCCTTCCCCATGCAGTCCAAGATGATGTACAACTGGTGGCCTGGACAAAATGCAGTTAGACTAGAATAAGGTTCTGGGGGTAGCCTCTTCCTTTTGTGAGGTCATGTTAACAGTCCCACTGTGGTTACTAACTATAACCTAGCTCTCAAGGTATCACTGTCCTTATCTTGTTGCCATAGCTTCAAGCTCTATAATGACCAGTGTGACTGGCCAGGAGGAGAAAACTCCATTATAACAACCTCTACCTCACACAAATCACTTCCAAAGAAGCTACAGTTATAAATGTGAAAGATAGAACTTTTAGACAAGTTCTTGGATGGAAAATATTCACTATCAAAACACAAATGGGAAAGCTCAAAGTCTGCTTACCCAAACCTAAAACTTTTATGCATTAAAATAGCAAAACTAAAGAGAAAGTATAGACTTGAAAAATATATTCCCAAACCCTAGTTAATAAAAAAAAAAAAGTGAGGACTCTTACAAAACACTGATAGACACAGCTCTTCACAGAAGTTATCATATTTGTCACCAAGAATGTGAAAAACATGCCAAACTTCTCTAGTAATCAAGCCAATACAATTTTAAAATAATATAGCGTTTCAAATTCAAAAGGTTATCAGAAAGTGTAAAAATCAATACAATGCATTGGCAAGACAGTGGGCGAATGGAAACAGTCATGCACTGTTAATGGGAGTGTGTTTGCATGACCATGTTAGAAGGCAACTTGACAATATACAGAAGATCTGGAGATGTGCTTGACCTGCAGCCTAGCCATATTATCTTAGCATGTAGTCTAGGCAAAGCTTTGTATGTGCTTGAAAATTGAATTTATCTAAGTAGCCATAGAATTGTTCCTTCTAAAAACAAACTATTGAAAGCTGGTCATTGTCTTACAGATTAGTGAACTGGAACCTGCTACATCAGTATGGCTATGTCTCAACATAGTGATGAGTGAAAGTAAACTAAGGTGAGCAATGTATATAGCAATATCACTATCTACAGAGATTCGCTTCTGAAGATAAGGCAAGATGTTCCTGGTTATGTCAGCTTTGGAAAAGGAACATGGGATTGAGGTGCAGAGTTTCCAGTTCATTTCTCAAGCAGTGTGACTCCACAGGTGATCATTACACAGATGCTCAAAATGTTTTGTCAAGAAGCAAAAGGCAGTACATTAACTAGTCCCCAAAGAATACCTAATGATATGATTACAGAGATTAAGAACAGGAAACGACAAATTCCCAACTGAAGGAATTCTATAAACTTCACTAGACAATATAACATAGTTATTGGGTTTTCGTGTCTGGTGGGTATGAACCACAATTCCAAACTCAGCTGCACAGGAAACTTTAATAAAGATCCACATCTTTTCTTGTCCCGCGCCCACTTCTTGCCAGCAAGAAAAGACACGGCACACACGTAGGATCCTTCTGCAGTACAGCTTTAATGGGTCTTGAGGGAGAGCATTCAGCTTACGGAAAATGGAGGGGAAGGCAGAGAGAGGAGGGAGAGAGAGAGAGAGAGAGAGAGAGGCAGAGAGGAGCGGAGGGGTGGGGGCCGCGGCGCAGGAACCCGCGGCGACAGGCCCCTGCGGGGAAAAAGAGAGAGAGAGAGAGAGAGAGAGAGAGAGAGAGAGAGAGAGAGAGAGAGAGAGAGAGAGAGAGAGAGCACGAGGTAGGAAGCGCCCGATTTTAAACAGACCAAAGGCCCCTGCTTTAGACGTATCATCTTCCTATAGGTTGCAGTCCAGTATCCCACATGACGCCACGGAAGAGGCTGAGAAACCAGTCTCGCGAGAGCACGCATGCGTTCTCTACTGACTCAGGCGGGTTGGCCAGCACCAGATAATGGCGCCACCTTGAGGAGTTGGAGCCAGCGGCCCTCAACATTTTCTAAGTCCCATTCTGGCCCCAGTCCATGGTGAGGAAAAATGAGGAAGTTTTGGGTGCTATGTGTCCTAGAAATCTCATCTGGCTCCACTCTCTTCACAGACCTGCTGTTGCTGATCCCTTAGGATGTGCCACTCCACTTGGAAGGCTCTCTACACTCTTGTTCTGCTGTCCTGTGGATCAGAAATCCTTCTGTGGCAATATAAGCTTGCCCTATACTAGTGAGGCAGAGGTGGGGCAAGAAAGATTGGTTGTTATTTCAAAAACATTATTTTTTTTTTTATGTCTCTTCCCTTTGTTGGTTTGAAACTAGGAGGAAATGGACATATAAGACATGTGCGCGCGTGCGTGTGTGTGTGTGTGTGTGTGTGTGTGTGTGTGTGTGTGTGTGTGTGTGTGTCTGTGTGTGTGTGTGTGTGTGTGCAGAGGTGGGGGAGGGAATTGCTACTTAGGTAAATCTGGCCAGAGTTAGAGTTAATCGACACCTCATTTTAAAAAATACCTACTTAATCATTTATTTATTCTTGAGACAGGGACTTACTAGCCAGGACTTAAAGGCTGGGAACTCACTATGTAGACCAGGCTAACCTCCAACTTCCAGAATCTGATGGTCTCTGTTACAGAATACTGGGATTAAAGATGTTATGTATCATCACTGTGCTCAGCCATATTAAAACACTTACTTAAAAAAATTAAAAGCCCATCTTCTTGAGAGGACAAGGAAAGAAGATTGAGTATTGAAGGTCTGCCTGAGCCAATCTAGACAACTCAATGGGATCAAGTCTTAAAATATAATATAAGCACAGTTGCTTAGCGTGTGTGAGACCCTAGATTCAGTCTTCCCTGGAAGGAAGGGGGCAGGGAAGAAAGGAAAGGAAAGAGGAAAGAAGGGAGGGAGATAAGGAAGGTAGACTGAATAAAAAAGTGTATTTGAAGGGTTGGCAAGATGGCTTAGTGAGTAAAAAAAGATGAAAGCCCTTGCCAATAAGCCTTATGATTTGAGTTTATCTGCATGCACCCAGATCCACATGGTAGAATGGGGAAATGTGTGATAATATATTGCATTTCTAATAAAGTTTCCTGAAAATCAGAGGACAGAGCCACCCACAGAGTTAGCCATGAGGTCAGGGAGCAGTGACACCCACCTTTAATCTCAGCATTCAGAAGGCAGAGGCAGAGATCCATCTGGATCTCTGTGAGTTCAAGGCCAGGGCCTGGCAGTAGTGGCACACTGCTTTAATCCTAGCACTAGGAAAGTTGAACCTTTTGCTGGAAGTCCGTATAAGGATGTGGAAGAAGGAAGGGGTTGTTCTTCACTTGCTTACCCCCACCTTGTCAGCAATCCATTCCTTCATTGGCACTGAAGCCTATTTCTTCAGGACTCCAGCATATACAGAAGATAAGCTGAGAAGCTGAGATACCCAGCCTTGTGGGATGGAGCAGCTACTAGATTCTAGGACTTTCCATTTATAGCTAGCCATTGTTGGGCTGTAGCCTGTAACTCATTCTAATAAATTCTCAATCTCTCTCTCTCTCTCTCTCTCTCTCTCTCTCTCTCTCTCTCTCTCTCTCTCTCTCTCTCTCTCCAGGATGTGATGCTAGATCAAATCTCCCTTAGAGAGAGACAGAAGAGAGAGAAAGAGAGAGGAGAGAGAGATTTATTCCATAAGTTCTGTGACTCTAGAGAACCCTGACTAATACACAGGGTTTCTCTGTGTAGTCCTAACTGTCCTGGAACTTGAGCTGGAGACCACGGTGACCTCAGCCTCAGAGAGCCATCTGCCTCCTGAGTGCTGAGATTAAAGGCATGTGCTGCCGCTCCCCAGACTGATGTTTTAACATCATGATCAGAGTCAGCCAATGACTCAGCAGCTGTCTTCAGACCGACAGCTTTTGGGAAATTGGTAACTTTAGAATTGTTCTGCTCCTCCGCAGACCTCCTAAGTTAGAAACTCTCAAGGAAAGGCCCTGAGTTCTGGAACTTAAGAACCTCTATACCAAACAGGACAGTCAAACAAGTGACTTAGAATTGCTTAAGCACCAGGTCCAAACTCACTGGCAGGTAAATTGATAGATAAGGCAGAGAAGGTTAGGGCTTAAGGAGAGGGCAAAGAAGGGTGGAACTTGCATCAAATGATGCTCAAAGGGGACCAGGTAGGTTATGAATGGCTTGAATATGGTTTGTGCCTCTGAAATTCGGGTTGTAATCTAATCCCCATCATGACATATAGAAAGGTAGGACCACATGGTGCTTGTGGGGGCTGGAGAGATGGCCCAGTATGTACTGGTCTTACAGGGGACCAGAGTTTGGTTCCTAGCATCCCCGTTGGTTTTCTTACAACTGCCTGTAACTGCAGCTCCAGGGAGGGTATCTAGCACTCTCTTCTGGCCTCCATGAGCACAATTATGTGCTCTCCCACATATGCACTCATAATTAAAATGAAACAAATAAATGAAGAATAAAAAAGAAGTAACTACATTTCTGCCCTCATTAATGGATTAATTCACTTGTACAATTAGCAAATTGATGAATCTACAAGTTAATACATTATCTTGATAATGAGTCTGATATAAAAGCCTATCTAACTAAGTCTTTCTCCTTTTCTGTCTCTCCATACAATTCCCACATTGTTGTAGGTCTTATGCAATAAGAAAGTCATCACCATGTCCAGTGAGATGTCTCAGCAGGTATAGGAGCTTGTTGCCTGTTAACCTGGGGTTCAAACCCCAGAACCCCCACAGTAGATGGGGAGAATTGGCTTCCACAAGTTGTCCTCATATCTCCACATACATGCTGTGATACACCTACCCCAGGAGTAATAAATAAATAAATCTTAAAAAAATACAAAAAAGAATGTCATCACCAGGCACAATCCCTCAAGACTGGACATGAAATAGAAGCCAAAATAAACCTTAAAAAAATAACTTATGCAGTCAGTGGTACTGAATACAGCAACAGAAACGTAGATCAAGACTATGTAGAGGGGCTGGAGAGATGGCTCAGGGATTAAGGATACTGGCTACTCTTCCAGAGGACCTGGATTCAATTCCCAGCACCCAAATGGCAGCTTACAACTGTCTGTTAGTCCTGTCGACACCAATGTGCGTAATATAAAGTCATTTTTTTTTTTTTTTAAAGTAAGACTGTGGAAAATGCACCCGATCTCCTTAGCCCTTTACTGGAACAGTGGGCAGTGAGTCGGTGTTGCTAAGCAACAACGCACTGACAAGCTATTGTGGGGGCAGGTATGTGGGAAAGCTCCAAGGGTCTGCAGGAGTAACAGGCAAGCAATCTAGCAATTAGCATTGGCTTTGTAGTTCACTGGGTGTCATTGGATGTACTAGATTGGGGGTGGGGGGGGAGCAGATGAAGGATGGGGAGATGAAGGGTGGGGATGGGAGTTCATGGGAAATACTGAGAACCAGGATACTAGTAAGGAGTCCAGGAAGGAGGTAGAGTTGAGTGAAGAACCCCTTAGACCTTTATTACTGTTAAAGCTGTGGGAATAAGTGGCTGGTACGAGGCATAAAATTGTGAGGTTCTGAAATACAGCAGGAATTTTGATGATAGAAGTTCTGCCAGTGGCACCTTCTAAGCCCCCCTGCCATTGTCTACTTACAAAACAAACCTGGGGCTAGAAGAGGGTGATTTGTGGCTTTAAACCAAGTAAGTATTTTTCCATATACCTTGGAGTATTCTGGAAAGTGATTTGTCTGTGCATGTGTGGTATAAGGTCATATGTAGTTGGTTGTTTTACTCTTTGTGGGTGTTGCAACCCAACTCCCACACAAATCACAGGAAATCTTATTTTTGTTTATGAATGCCCGGCCTTAGCTTGGCTTTTTTTCCTAGCCAGGTTTTCTTAACTTAAATTTATCCCATCTACCTTTGCCTCTGGGCTTTTACTTCCCTCTATTTCCGTATATCTTTACTTCTTACTCTCGGGCTTGCTGTGTGGCTGGGTGGGTACCCCTGGAGCCCTCTCCTTCTTTTCCTGCTCTTTAATCTTCTCTTCCCAGGTTTTTCCTCCTATTTATCCTCTCTGCCTGACAACCCACCTATCCTTTCTCCTGCCTTCCTGCTGGCCAGTCAGCACTTTATTAGGACATATGTTTTAGACAGGCAAAGTAACTCAACTTCACAGAGTTGAACAAACGCAACGTATCTTTGCATTGTTAGACAAATGTTCTGCAATATAAACAAATGTAACACATCATAAATTAATATTCTACAACAGTCATATGTGTGTGCACATAGATGTGGGGGAATTGTGAGAGGTGTGGATGCTCAAGGCCGATGTCAATAGTCTTTCTTAGTCTTCACTTTTCTTTCTTTCTTCTTTGAGTCAGGGCCTTTCACTGAGCACCTATCACACTGATTGGCTAAACTGGCTTGTTAGGGAGTTTCAGGGATGCTCCTGACTCTACCTCCCCAGCTCTGGGATTATAGGCGTAGACCTCTGTGCCCAGCTTCTTACTTGGGTCCTGGGGATCCAAACTCAGATCCTTATACTTACATAGCAAGCACTTTAACAACTGAGCCATCTTTCCATGTCTGAAAAGAAATATTTCAACCATATATTTTCATATATATATTCTTATTCCTGTATTATTAATTTTTAATATTAGGTATGTAGGAATTTTTTTTTATAGATTTCATTATATGAAGTAGAATGCCATGCTACAGGTTAACAGTGGTGGTACATGCCTGTAATCTCAGCACATGGGGTAGAGATATGAGTTCAAGGCTAGCCTCTGCTAGATAGTGAGTTGGAGGCCATCCTAGGCTATACAAGAAAGACCCTGTTGTAAAAGCCGCCACCACCAAGAGAATACAACATCTTGGGACTGACATATAGTACAGTTGCTTTAAATGTTACAGCTGCTCATACAGACGGAGAGTAGTGTTTTCCCAAATCAGTAAAATTTAAGCAAAACAACAGGACATATGCTGCAATTGCATTAATTTATGTGGCAATTGAATTTGATGGGAATTTCAATGAACACTAACGCTCTACATACACAAATGTTTGCCACTCCTTTGTCTGCTCTCCTCTGCCTAGACAATTATAAACAGGTTTTTCAGCAACATAAATATTCTTGGAACATTAAAGTTCCTGCAGGACTATTCTGTTGTGTGGGAGCAACTCTTTCATCTCAGGCTGTCAAGCATCCCTGGCCTTTGATTTATAGTTCAAGATCCATCTCTTCCTCCAGTTTCCAAGATGCCTTCCAGAGGACAGAACCACAGCCCCCCACACCTTGAGTACCACTGTTCCTGAATCTAGATAGCTTCCCCTTTTTTTTAGTCAAAGCTGACTTGCATCTGGCTGCCAAAATAGAAAACAGCTGAAACTCCCTTAACACAAAAGTCTTTGACTGACAATTTTATCTCTGTTTTCCTTTGAGGGATGATTTACCTGTTATTAGAGTAAATGGCTAGTGCCAGAGAGAAAATTGTGGGCCTTTAAAATACAGCAGGAATTTGGATAACAGGAATTTTGCCAGCAGCACCTTCCAAATTCTCCTGCCCTTTGGGTGTACCTACAAAGTAAACATATGGGGCAAGAAGGGGGTGATTTACACCTTTAAACCAAGAGTGTTGGAGGGCTGACTGTCTGGACAGCAGCAGGAAGTCCATGGATGTACTTAGTTCCAGAAAGAAAGCAGAAACCTTAAGCAAAGTCACCTGGGCTGGATGAGGAAAGCTAACTCTTAACCGTACTCAGAGAGATGTACAAGGAGCGTCTTGAGGACACAGCAAACCCAACAAGCATGTTCATGAAGGGAGTATTATTCCTAAAAGTGTGAGTGAGGAGTGGAAAAGCACATGGGTAGTGTGGAACTCTGAGGGTGACAGGAGTTTCAGAGAACTGAAAAGAAGCTCTCCTTCCGGGCAGTGGCCCTTGGAAGGCTCCCTCTGTAGAGGAGCAGGGTCAGTCTGAGCAGACCCTCCAGAAGGAACTGAAGATTCTTACATTCTCTGCTCACTACTGGGGAAGATAAACACAGTGATGTCCCAGAGCAAAGTAGACTGTTGTACCAAAGAATGAGAAACATAGTAACATGGGAGAAACACCCAGATATCTGGTGGGTTGGATTTTATTTTATTTTTAGTTCTTCTTCTTCTTTTTAACCCAAAGATTAAAATCCAAGCTCACTGTAAGAATTTATCTTTTTCTTGAAAGATCAACACATTCATCTACCTCTGACATATGGATGTGAGATCAATTTGGCTATGGCACGCAAAATATACAGCAAGTGCACATGTGCGTGTGCTTATGCTTGTAGAGGTCAGGCATCATTCCTTAGAGTAATTTTTGAGACAAGATCTCTCTTTGGGGTCTTCGGCTCCCCAGTTTGGCTAGGCTGTCTGGTCAGCAAGCTCTAGGACTCCACCTATCTTTGTCTCCACAGTGAT
This sequence comes from Phyllotis vaccarum, assembly GCA_033318265.1. Classification (NCBI taxonomy): domain Eukaryota; kingdom Metazoa; phylum Chordata; class Mammalia; order Rodentia; family Cricetidae; genus Phyllotis; species Phyllotis vaccarum. The sequence continues at coordinate 46,244,815 of JARWLC010000012.1, read as the reverse complement.
GGGATTCTAAGCACCTGCCCTGTAGTCAGCTTTGTTCGTGAATGCTGGGGATCAAAGTCAGGTCTTTTGGCTTATGCCACAGCACTTCACCAACTGAGCTATTTCCCCAGCCCTCCAATTTGCTTTGCAAAGTGAAATGGAACAGGTTGTGTTTGTGATCACAGGGTAAGAAGATCAGAAGTGGAGCTGGTAGGAAATAGTTCCAGGAAATTATTGTTTAGTCCCGGGCTCCTACTAATACTCTGTTCTTAGTAATTGATGACAACTTGTTGCAGAAGAAAAGCCCAGACTTTGGAGCCAAACGTGGTTGGAAAATTGGTTCTGTATGGCAAGGACGGTGGAAACTTAGCCCAATTGCAGAAAGGGGGTTATGAAGCCAGCCTTATACTGTACAAAGGCTAATGAGATTGAAAGTAAGCAACCGCAGACATTTAAAGCACCCATGCACTGTAGGTGTTTGGCTAATATTAAACTTGGGTTCTCAGACCAGCTACATCAGCATTTCCTATGAACTTCATTCTTGCATTGAAGCTACTTTTCAATAGGCTCTGGGAAGAGAGACATTTTACTCTGTGATAGCCCTCAAAAGTATCCTCTAATAATCCCAACTTCAAGTATTCACACCCTCCCCATTTTTATGAGTTTATCTGTTTAAGACAACACTGCAGACGTAACACTATGCAACTTCTGAGAACAGAGTATAAAGATGTTCTCTCTTTCTCTTTCTCTCCCCCCCACCAGCATTGTGCATTCCTATAGGGAATTCATTTTTGCCAACAGACCTATGAATAAGACTAGAAATGGAAACTTCAGCCCCAGTCAGCCCTGCCTTATAGTTGACTGAAGCCTCATAAGAGACCCTGAGGCCCCCCCCCCCCCAAAAAAAAATCTCAACCAAGCTATTCCTGGATTCCCACTTCTCTGGAATTATATGAGATAATAAGTGTTTATTATTTTAATATTCCAGGTTTGAGATGATTTGTATTATTGCAAAAGACAACCAAAATGAATAACCAAAATGTAGGCATGGATTTGGAACTAGGTAAATGAGGCAGCTGGAAAGAATTTAAGGACCATAGTCATATTCTGGTTGAGGTTTAAAATAAAGCGAGAAAAACTGTGTTGAAAACAGGTCTTTGAATCCTATGAGGTAGAGACAGAGATCTTAAATACAGCATTACGTGTAGCTATGTGCAAAGCGGAGCATGTAAATAAAGAACTGGATGATCCAGCTAAGGAAATTTCAAGACAGCCTGTTGAAGAAACCATCTGGCTCCCTTTAGACCTTTATAAGAAGACAGAGACAAGCTAAGGGGAGAACCATTGACTGGAGAGGACCCAGGCTCTGAAGAATCTCAGCCTCTAGTATAGCAAAAAATTTCAAATATTAAGAAATTCCTTAAAAGCAAGGGTCAAATCCGGGGCACTGTCAGGGAAACATGGCCCACAGTAGAAGCTGAGGGAACGATTATAAATTTGTTGCTACAGTCTCCAAACCATCAAAAGAAATCCTCAGAAGTAGCATATTAGTCACACAAAAGACTATTAGTCAGCTGCCTGTCGCTACAGAGAAAGAGTCAAGGCAGCTAACTTACAAAAAATAAAATTATATATTTAACTTACAGGTTTGAAGGCTCAAATTCCAAATAGGGCAGGGAGGGCAGGCTCAGTGAGTCTCATTCATTGACTGCCTCATTTCGTGGTGGATGGCAAGAGTATGGGTGTGTTAGGAGCAGATAGACGGATGTCCAGAGAAAGAAAACAAGGATGCCTCCAGTGGCTAACCCCCACCTCACGAAGTTTCTACTACCTCCTAACAATGCTACCAGCCACCCTGGGGACCACACCTTTCATATATGAACCTTTGTGGGGAAATCACTATTCAAACCAAGAAGCCCTTAAAGGTTTCAAGGCTATGATTCATAGATCCTCTCAAACTAGGGTTTCTAAGAACACTGCCCTTCACAGAATCACAAGCTGAAAAAGGGATTAGATATCTTGCGGACATATTTGTGTGACTTTTGCCTAATGGATTCTGCCTGATAAAACTCACAGGAGATTCATGAAAAATTTAAAACATTTTAAAATTTTAAAACCAGCAGATATCTTTAAAAATAAGAACCCAAGGGGATAGAGACAGTGACGAGACCTCTGTACCCACCCTGTCCCTGTTGTATCGAAAGCTGAGAAGAAAATATTCATGTCTGTATAGCAAATTTCAAGACAAAAGGAGGGTAACTCAGAAAGTATAGTCAAGAGGTCTTGGGTAATCCTAGAACAGAACTGAGTCTGAAGGATAATCAATACATTTTGATTGAGTCTGAGAACTGTACCATGGACTTCTGTGTGCCTCAGTTTATCTCCGTTAGAATATTATTGCATGGAATGTTTACCCTGTTACTGATCTGATATTGTATGGAGGGTGTGTGTATGTTTCTTTTTTCCAGTTTTTTTTTTTTTTTAATTTAGATGGGAACTGTTCTTTGATAGTTTGTAGTTCATTTGGATTATCCATATCACAGTACCCAGAGTCAGCTAGTGACAAACCTGGGGGGCACATCTGTGAAGGTGTTTCTAGATTACAATGGTTGACAGAGGAATACATGCCATAAATGTGGGTGGTACCATCCTACCGGCTAGGCTTCTAGACTAAACAGAAATGGGAAGTCGAGCTGAGCCTCAGCAATCGGCACTCTCTGACCCTGCCTCAAACGCTCCTGCCACCACGTCTCCCCACCATGATAAATCAAAGTAAGTTTCTTTCTTAAGTTGATTTCATCTGGTATTTTGTCACAGCAGCAGGAAAGATGATTAATTCAGTGCCTGAGATATGTACATAACTGGACTTCATTAAAACAACAAGGCTCTGATTCCTGAGCTGATGCTGTTATAAAGTAGGGATCTTAGCTACATTAGAGTGGAGTAAGTGCATTTTCTTATGTGGGAGAGACTTGGTTCCTAAAGGCAGGCTCTGACAGCCAGTGGTACTTACACACTTGTGTCGTCCCACACCGTACTGGAACTCATCTACATTAAAGTATGACAGGAAGAGATGCTGTGTTATTTCCAAGACACCAGAGTCTCCATCTCACTCCAGTCCTGTGGGAGCAGGTGTGGGAGCATATTCTTCAGAAGACTTCAGCCTCAAGTGACCGCTTTGCAATAACCTCGTGAGTCACCAGCATCTACCTAAACCACTCCTGGATTCCTGACTCTAAAGACTATGTGAGATAATGGTTGTTTAAAGCTCTTAAATTCAGGAGTAAGTTTTTAATGCAACCACAGACAATTAATATACACTTCAAATGAATTTAGAGTACTTATACCACACACTATACGAACTTGTTTGGATAAATAAAGCTGATGCCCGTGTTTTTTGAACACATCCTTGAAGAAGTGTTCTTTTTCACTTTAGGGTTACCTTTCTGCTCAAGGTAAAACTTATGTCCAGCAACTTTCCAAGTGGATAATGATAAGTGTCATATAAAAATGAAATTGGGCTGGCTTTAGCAATGTGAATATTCTTAGACTTTACCCAAATTTTAAGTCAAAAAGTTTTCGTCTACTTATTATTAACTTATTTAGAACCTAGAAGGTTGGTGGTAATTCTTCTAAGGTGTGTGTGTGTGTGTGTGTGTGTGTGTGTGTGTGTGTGTGTGTGTGTGTGTGAAATTATTCTTAAGATATCCAGGATAGCTCTAGAACTTCAGAATAGCAATTGCCATGTATAGCTTCTATTTGTCTGTTTCATTTCTCAAATCTCTTGTGTCAATTTTGATATTGTTTTCTTTGTCTTATTTTGAGTGTTGAAAACCTATGAGTTTTTAAACAATCTTCTCCTTCTCCCCTAACAGTGCATGCTCACAGTGACCATAACTGACCATCTTCTCTGTCACTCTGGTGAAGGAGCGGCCTCTCCCCTCCAGTTGATTACATGTTTCACATTCTTATTATATCTAGAATTGAAATCAATATCTGTTTTTCGTTTTCTTCTTCTTCTCTTCTTTGAAAATAGGCTGCCCCTGAGTTTCCAGAGCCTTCCCTTCTAGAACATGTAAGAGCTTATTCTCTGGCTTGTGAGCAAGGCACTGAGAACTCATGTCTGGAAGCACTTTGTATGAAACAATTGGAGATCTGTCTTTTCTATTAGAACATTCCATGGGCATGCTACACTGTCTGGGAAGAAAGTTCTTTGGGCAGCAGGCACTTCTGCATCAATGGCTGATGTTCCACCCCTTAGCAGGACATGTCTCCATGATCACCCCTGCTTGAAAATATATGAACAGACAGAGGCTAGTTGACTAAAATCTAGGTACACAAAAGACTAACAAAGTTGATGCTTTTGGGGGAAGCAAATGTCCCAGAGGGTCCCAAATTCTCCAAAGTGGAATCCTTTACAGATATTTTAAAAGAACTTCTACATCTTTGCAGAGTTTGGAAGTGTGTGACAGACATGTCGGCATGTAACACTGTAGATATGGGATGCAGTTTCTTCCTACTTGAGTGTCTCACCTCCCTTTCTTTCTCTGACTTGCAGAAGCTGCTCATCTCCCAAATCATGTCACTGTCCTGAGCAGGACCTTCAGTGGGACGTGGTTCAGTCTGATCCTGGATTTGATCTGGAGATACCTTGAACCACGGGAGACTGACTGAGAAAGTGTGCACAGTAAGAGGACCACCAGAGAGGAGAGATGAGATATGAATCCCCAGATCATCAGAGAGAAACTCCAGTCCTCCTTCTCTGTGAAAAGGGAAGATACCAAAGTGCATCAGACAAACCTGGAGCCAGTGTTAGATCTGCAATAAAGACCCGTTTAAGAAGAAAAGGACTTCTGGTGAAGACACTAGTCTCTGGGCTGGATGGAGACTAATGTGGATGGAGCTGGACCATGTCACTCAGTGGCCAAGGGATCATCTCTAGAAAGGCAGGTTCACCTTATCCATGCTAAGGGAATAGGTGGAATAACATTTCCTGTAATGAAATGCCGCACTTTTTCTTTCCCAGAATTCCCATTTGATAGCTCAATCTTTATAAGTCAAGCTACCATGAGGTGGGTTGGTTCTGTCTACCTCAGTCAGGACCGACTATCTTTTTTTTTTTTTTTTTCTCTCTTTCATTTAGAACCAGAATCTATGCACACTCAGGTTCCTTGGGCTTTCTTACTTTTCTCTAACTCCCCACCACCCCCATACTGCCTGGCTACCTGCAACTGTGTGAGGATCTCTATACTGGTCACACAATAGAACGGTCCTCTGCTTCTTCTCCTCTCCTCTCCCCTGCCCTCTGGGCAGCCACGGAGATTCATGGCTTTCCTTCCCTGGAGTGTTCTTTTTAAACTCTAATAAAATTGTCATCAACCTTCTGTTTGAATCTATTTTTAAATTATTTTGTTACTGAAACTAACCACCTCAAGCAGAAACCTTAATTTCCCCAGGATCATCTGGCAAATACAAAGGGAGTCCCCCCAGATTCCAGGAAAATGTTCAGGTCTGTCTGAGATAATGACTTTCTTCAGGGCTTTCTCAAGAACCAACAGAAATTTCTCCCTCTACACACACCCCGTGTTTTGAGTGTTTTGAAGGCTTCCAATGTACACCCAGCTATAAGTAACAAAGTATGTCTTCAACACTCTTTAAGGTTGGAACAATTTGGAAAGGTTTCCTGCATGGACACTTACCCAGCTACCAACAGAGCCTCTAGCTGAGGCAAACCTCTCTCTGCTTGGGGCCTCCATGACCCAAGAACTTTGTATCCAGGTAGTGTATGCAAATGTCTCCTTTTATACAAAAATACTGCCTCTGGCTTCAACCTCCTGAATACACCCAGTTTATGTACATTCCCATTGAAGTAAACATTTATAGTCTTTTGAAGGCTGTCTCTTTCTACATTAAGTCAATAACTCTCAGGAACACTCTCATTAGGATAGAGCTTTGGTTTCAGTTCAATAATGTGTTTTCAAACTCTCTAAGTTCTACTAAAAATGTCCATGGGACAGCCATGTGGAACACAGACCAACCAGCTCTCCAAGTCCCTGGTCAAGCTCCTTTTCCATCTGTTTTTCCAGAATAAAGACTGCTGTGGATAGAATTCTTTGCAAGATTTCCTTTGACCAAACTTCTGAAACAAGAATCAATGAGGGAACACTGGAGTCATAATGGAGGCCCTGAATGAGGCTCTAAAGTTATAAGTTCCTCCAAGAAGAACTATCAGACCACGGTCTATGACAAATCAGCAGCAGATTGTCTAGAAAAGCCACAGAGAGTCTCATAAGATCTTGTTACAGTTTAGTAGGACCATAGCTGACTTTGCTGCTGCAAGGGTCTCACGGTTTTGTGAGCTGTGTGTAATAACCAGGCTCATGGCTTGGGGTGTAACTGCTTACTTGGGTTTCAGCCTACAGAGGGCTGAAGGGAACAAAGAGACACTTGTGTCTCTGAGGCTTGGCAGTATAGAAATGAGAAGAGAGGCACTGAGTGTTAGCATCAAAATACCTACAGACTGCTCAGCCTGGTTTCTCTGTGATTGTCTGGTTCAACAGTAACAGGCAGACAACAGAAGCTTGTCTGTGGATAAGAATAATTACTATTCTATCAGCTCCGCCCTCGAGTTAGACAACATGTTGAGGGTTTTATGTACACAGCTTTAGAAATCCTTGAGAAAGGTGGTAGTCCTGTTTCTCAGTATTTAAAAAGCATGGCATTGCAGAGAAAATAATTTCTTATTTATTTATTTAAACTGTGTGCTGTGTTTGTGTGTATATGGAGTATAAACTTATTAGTGTGTTTGTGTGAGAGTATGTGCTTATGGAGGCCACGGGTGGATGTTAGCATCTTTCCCCAATTGCTCTCCACCTTGACTTCTGAAAGGCAAGGTCTCTCATGGAACTTGAAGCTCATTGGTTCAACTAGACTGATTAACCAATAAGCTTCAGGGATCCCCTAGTCTCTACCACCCCCTACCTCCACTACCCAGGTTATAGGTGCAAGCCACACATGGGTTGTTTTTTTGGTTTTGTTTGTTTTTGTTTTAACATGGATTCTGGTGAATCCAAACTCAGATTTCATGCTTGTATTGCAGACACTTTACCAGCTAAGCCCCATGGGAATTTTAGCAGTTAGTTCTATATCAAGTTTCCAGTAAAACACCTTGATTTTGGTATACAGTTAATTTAACTATGGCATACACATTCCTAAAAAAGTCAAGCTAACTACTACAACAACAAATCTTAGAACTGGTAATATAGTGAACTTCATAGGGTTTATTTGGGGGAAGTGGCGTCGATGGTCTAAACTTTGCAATTGGGGAATAAAAAGCCCAAGAGCTAAGGAAAACACTAGTATAGCCGAATCTCCAACAACAGAACAGCTAGCCTTTTACAGCCTTAAACGGGGGTGGGGGGGATCTAGGGGGGTATAATACTTTAACTGTGTAAACATAACATTTGTTTATGCTGCATTTGTTTAACCATGTAAAGATGTGAGTTAATTATGCAAAGATGTGATGCACCTTCCCTGCCTAAGGCACCTGATTCGTCCAATGAAAAGCTGAACAGCTCATAGGTAGGCAGGAGGAAGGATAGGCAGAACTATTGGGCAGGGAGAATAAATAGGAGAAATCTAGCCTCAAAAACGGAAGAGAAGAAGGAGAGAGTGAGAGCCATGCCTGAGGCCAGAAGCCAGGCAGCTGTCAGCCAATGAGACGTGGAGACATCAAGAAAGTAAAAAAAGGTATAACAATAACAAAAAAAAACCCAAAAAAACAAAAAAACAAAAAAACCCTGAGACAAAAGGTAGATAAGAAGCATGTTAATTTAAGTTAGAAGAGCTAACCACAAATGTGCCTAAGCTAGGCCAGGCATTCAAAACTAATAAGTCTCTGTGTCATGATTTGGGAGCAGCTGGTGGCCCAGCTGGTACAGCGGGGCTTGGCTTCTTGCAGGTTCTTAGATTCATTGTCAGTAGAGAAGATCGTTGGCATTGATGTGCTAAACCCTATTTGGGTCCACATACACAGTCACACATCCTCAAAGTCTTCATTTGCACTCACAGTTTCCCCAAAAAGCTTAATATAATGAGACATTTGGCAAATTACTGTAGGGTTTCAACAGTTGCTTCTTTGTTGCATAGGTGTGATTTTCTACTGAAGCGCAAATGTGTTTGTAAGCCCTTCACTAAGTGCAAGAGAGCCTAGCCAGACATCGCCTCAACTGGCAATGTTACAATGCCACAGGATTTGTAATTTCCGTTAGAAATCATTCTGAGCAGTAACACTGATGAGCTTAGACATGATCTGAGTGCTCACACTGGTTCACAGGAGATACTCAGAATAGAAGAACTTACATGAGAAGCAACCAGCCAAACTCTGAATGTGGAATTCTCTAGGACAGAATGTATTCACGTATTCACCAAATCAAATGTGCAGCTCAGTCTTACTCTCTGGTTTACCTGTAGCTTGTGTGGTCACCCCATCAGCGAGAACAAACACTGGTTTAGACTAGAACCATCTATTTTGAAGCCCAAATGTCTTCTAAAGAAGACCCAAGAAAATGAAGTGGAAAATTTATAGTAGGTAAGGACTATTCACACACACACACACACACACACACACACACACACACACACACACACACGTACTGTTATAATTGTACCCAACAGAATTAACTGTGGATTCCTGGTTATCCATAATGCCTACTATAATTTAAAATTTATCATCACCCCAAATGCTTTTAACACCTGCATTTGTCTTTCAAATTGAGATGCAAATAAGTGCTGAACACAGCATTTGGTTGTTATAGCTGCTGTATCTTCTAGTCTGTATCTATTTCCATTTTAAAATACAATTATTTATCTCATTGAGATGAGCAAATGCTGACTTTCCGAAATTTCTAAGTCTGTCATTCTGCATGTGGAAAACTTTGATGCTGTTCAGATTGAAACATAGATTCTTTTTTTTTTTTTTTTCAGAGAAGTTAAAGCCTCTGTGGTAGTTTGCAAGAAAATGACCTCCAGAGGGAGTAGCACGATTAGGAGGTGTGATCTTGTTGGAGGAAGTGTGTCACTGTGGGGACAGGCTTTGAGATCTCTTTTCTCAAGCTTCCCTCATTGTGGCACACAGTCAACTTCTTGCTGCCTCTGAATCAAGACGTAGACTTTCAGCTCCAGCACCACATTTTCCTGCACTCTACCATGCTCCCTGCCATTATGACAATAGACTGAACCTCTGAAACTGTAAGCAAGCCCTCCCAATTAGATATTTCTTTATAAGACTTGCCATGGTCATGGTGTCTTTTCACAGCAATCAAACAAACAAAAAAACAAACCCTAACTAAGACAGCTTTAATCCTTTTATCCATTTTAGTAATAAAAAAAGATGGTTTTGTGGGTGACTCAGGTGAGGAGTGTGAATTGTTCTGAGTATGGTTATGAATGCTTGGCTTCCTACATGTCTCTGTATTAGGCACTGATTTCTTTTCACACAGATCATCTTTACTTTGCTAGTAGACGTCTTCTCAATTTAGGGCTAACATGAGCTCTTTAGATCATGACTGTGTTTTTGCTTTCAGGCACAAAAACTTCCAGCTCATTTTGTCAAAGTCCTGAGCCAACTGATGAAGACAGAGTCAGCTGTTTTGTACAAAGGAGCATCTATTAGAGCAGGAGCATATGGAGGGATCCTAATTCAATCATTAAAGAGGATGTCTTTATCAATTCTCTATTGCTGTGATATAACACCATGGCCCAGGCAAGTTATAGAAGAAAGTTTATTGGGGATTTATAATTTAAGAGTGTTGGTTAGAATCCTTAACCATCATGGCAGGGGGACATGGCAGCAGGCAAGCAGGCATGGTGCCAGAGCAGTATGTGAGAGCTTCCATCTCCATCCACAAGCACAGATGGAGAGAGCTAACTGGGAAAAGCATAGGCTTTTGAAACCTCAAAGCTCACCTCCAGTGACACACCTCCTCCACCAAGGCCACACCTCCTAATCCTTCCCAGACAGTCCCACCAGCTGGGGACCAAGTGTTCAAGTATATGAGCTCTAGAGACTGTTCTCATCCAAATCCCCATAGAGGGTTTCATTCTTGGCTGAAGGTAAATATTCATATTGAAAATTTAAAGCTTAGTTTTATAGACTTCATTTCCTTCTTTTAAAAGAACATGTTTCTTTTCTTTTCATATCTTCTTGAGATACAATTGTATAGTCTAGAAAAGCCAGCAGTGAGTGAACTGGCATCAAACACTGAGAACTCACCCTTGATGTTTAAAAATGCCCAATCATGAAGTCTTGAACTCAGAAGTAGCTTCGAATGTGCCTTGGACTGCATATTAATAATTAATTTAAAAGTAAACATTTGCTCATTTTTTTGTTGGAACTTTTAACATATTTTCCATTTTGTAAATAACTAGTTTTATGGATATTAACTATTTTTGCTCCTTCCTTGTTTCAGAAATCTGTTCATTTTATTTGTAGCATTCATTTGCAATTCTTCAATTAGCATATGAAAAGAAATCCAACTTTACTAGTAACCAAATGATATGTAAATTAAAACAAGAGGTTTTCTTTTTATTATAAGTTATACAAAGACTTAAAAATTATATTATGCTTCAGGGACTTTTGAATAGTAGTTTTACTTTTTAGAATTTTTTTAGGATGGTCCTGCTCTCAAGTTTCCCAGCTGGCTTTTCCTCTGTTGGGTGTCTTCCATCTCTTTCCTGTTTTATCATCAAGGGCCCTCCTCCCCCTCCCCCCCCCCCCCCCCCCCCGCCACCACCGCCTCCTTTCTAGTCAGCCTCTCTTCTGACTGAGCTGACTCAGTTGTTCTGCATAGAATTCAGAGTTCCACTATTTTTTTCTGGTAGAGAGCAGGTTGTACTGTGCTACCTAAGCATCAAAATATGATCTTGCAAAGGTACATATAAACCATTTAAAATGTAGTCTTTAGAAAAGTTAAAACGTGAAACTGTCTCAGTAGTTAAGAGAGCATATTTCTCTCTCTCTCTCTCTGATACAGGGTTTCTCTTTGTAACAGTCCTGACTTTATTCTGGAACTCCCTCTGTAGACAGGTTGGCCTCAAACTCACAGAGATCTACTTGGCACTGCCTTCTGGGATTAAAGGTGCCTGGCTAAGAGGGTATATTACTCTTGCAGGTTCCAAGTAGGCACACCAAAAGTTCACAGTCATCTGAAACCCTTTCTCCAGGGGATACAACACCTCTGGCCTCCAGTGGTACTCATACAATATGCGTGCACATATGTATGCAAATAATTAGGAATAGCAAAAATACATTTTTAAAAGAACTGTTAAAACCTTTTAGCTCATGAAATTGTTCTACAGACAGTTACCTGCCACACTTGGTCCACAGGCCACAATTTGTCATTCTGTGGCCTAGATTCTGTCAAAATGAAGATCTCATGCCTCGGAGCTGACATATTACATGTTTAGTGTGGATGGTACTCTGGGTGCAGTGCCCAGAACAAGGAAAGGAAAGACTCTCTGTCTAGACATGGTGTTACCCAGTGGTCAAATAGCTTCTCCTGTGATGCCTCACCTTCACTTCAAGCTGGGTTGTGCTTTTGGGTTTTTTTTGTTTTGTTTTGTTTTGTTTTTTTCTTTTGAGCTAGGCCTAGTCCCCCACTGGTGGCCAGCAAGGAAAAGACTTGAGTTAACTGTTGGGAATTCAATTATGCCATTGATTTGAATGACTTAGAAAGAGGATTCTCACTTAATAACTTCAAGCAACATGTCACCTCACTCTTGACATGGGCTTTATGAAGTCTTGGGCAGAGAATCAGCACATTAGACTCTGATCTCTGAACTACAGAACTATGAGATAGCAAATGGTATTTTAAGCCAGTAAGTCTGTCATAATTTGCTATGTCTTGATAGAAAATGAACCCACTAGGAATTGTGGTTTGCAGGGAACAGATCCTGCAAATGTGGAGGAGTAAACACAGAAAGACAAGGAACAACTCTGAGAATAAATACTCCAATAACCAGACAGACCATAATGCAATTGTTTATACATTCTATACCTAGAGGCATCTATGAATCATTGTATATTTTCTCAATGGCCATAAATGTTTCATCACCTGTAGAAGGAGGCTTTACTTGTAATGATGAAGGGATGTTAGGAATTCCAGGTAATTATGGTTGATCCTGTTGGAGGATGATTTAGTTAATTGCTGAGTGGCTATACTATCTGTCTTTCTTTCCAGAGGCTTCTGTCCATCTGTTGTAGTGTTTACAATTGAGGAACAGTTACTGCATAGTTACTGTGGAGAAGAGCTAGGGCCTTACAGAGGAGGTTTGGCATCCTGACTAGCAGGACAGTCTCCACAGGACACTTGGCAAATGGCTGTGGCTATCTATAGCAAACACCAGTGATGGCAAACAGAAAGTGACCAAGACACCCAACAGGGTGCCGAAGGATCACAAATGGCTAGCTCCAAAATGATTGCATATAAAAACCAGACCAGAATCCACAAGTCTAGCCACTTAGCTTTTAGAAATCCATTACTTCTTCCAGACAAAAGCACTTAAGGAATCAGAATGGCTTATTTCAGTATACATATTGAGAAAGCAGCAGAAGAATGGAGCTTAGCACCCAGAATCTCATGATCAAAGTTTTGTGAAACCAACAGCTACCGCACAGAGGAGGTGTGGCCTTGGAGTGCATTTGGAGTACTTCTATGAGATGCACAATCTAATTGTGGTGTAATTACCAGCTGCTGAGAATGGCTTTTCTTCCCACAGTGTGTGCTACCCAGGGTCCATTTCTATTAGTGCTAGAGCTGTACAGACAACTAGGGTTGCCCAGGACACTGCTGCAGTGATAATTAAAAGTAGAAGAGGCAGACAATGCTTCATTGCATATCAGAAGACAAGCATTCCATTTCTCCAATAACCAATTAAGTTTAATTGTATAGAACTGTCAGATCTCATTAATGAAATTCGGTATGGATAGTGTTTAGCACTGTGATGAATACCTGATTTCAGAGTGAGATATTGAATGTGTGTGTGTGGGGGGGGGGGCTATCCTGCTTTCCTTGTAGCAACTCTAATCAGGAAAAGCAAATAGCTTCTGTTTTGAAAGTAAAAAGTACAAAAAGACGCTGCCTAATCTGAGAAAATGTAATGATAGAAACAGAAAACAATGTTTGCAAGAGGTAACGGAATAGTCAGTGTAGGCCAGGATAGGTGATGGATGTTAAAATAGGCAGGCAGAGCATAGAGAACCAGGGATTTGCATCAATGCCTCACTGCTACAGATTTCTTGCAAATAGCATGGTGGGGCTTCTTTTAAAATCACAATGGAAAACCATGGCTATTCTCTTTTGGTAATTTGAAATTACTATCCAATGATTCCACTATTACTATATGACTGTTGATTTCACACGTGAGAACAGACACACACTACCAGCTACCACACTTGTGTTTATTTTGACAAGCTGCCCGGTGGGTGCAAGGGAAGAAAAGTGGAAGAGAAGAGAGACAGACTTTCATGTGGCGTCTCCCTTTAAGAGAGAGGATGGGCATAGATTTATACAGCCACACCTAGGGGCGTGCCCTCCATACTTGTTCTGCCAGCATCTTGTTGGGTTTACCATGTGGCCACTATGTGCCACAAGTTCTTATATCTCACCCAGTGCCATGTTGGGTTATCTGACTAACATGTTTACCACGTGAGTCCTGTGATAATGCTCTATAAATTCTCCGAAATGACGTATTCTGGTTAACAGGATTAAAATGGAAGTTGGGTGTAGAGATTTGACTGGACTCAAGTTAAAGTTGACACAAAAAGAACAGGCTGAGTGACATGACGAGAAAGACATGGGGCACATTCAGCTTGTGTGAGTTCTGTTAGACCGTTGGTCCGAGAGAAAGGAGGAGCCTTCATTAAGATACAAACCCAACAAGGTTCTTGATTGGAGTTTGGTTAAAAAAAAAAAAAAATTAAGAAAACATCACATCAGACAGGCATGGAGGCACTTGAGAGGCAGAGGTGGGTGGATCCCTGAGGTGAGTTTCAGAACAGCCAAAGCTGTTACACAGAGAAACTGTCTCCAAAAAACCAAAGAACCAAACAACAAAAATAAAACCATTCATGGGGTGAATGCACACCCCATTTCTCACAGACCCTCAATTCCTGCAAGTATGCCTCATTGCCTCTGGTGTCTATGGGCCCCTCCTGTTGGTTGGCCTTGATTGGACAGTTGAAGCAGGCTGCAGAAGCCAACTTCTCAGGGATCAGAGGCCAAACAGAGAGGAGTAGATGAGGCATCTGAGGATGGAGAGCAAGGGGAGACTAAAAGCATAACTGGGCATTTAGAATGGATTAGAGAATTATCACTAATTGTTAGGTGTGATGATGGTGTTGTAATTATCAGAGAATGAATGGCTTTAGGTGTTTTTTAAAATGCATGCTAGAGTATTAAAGGATAAAGTGTCATGATGTCTCACATTTGTTTTGAAATGGTTCAGCAGGCTAGGCCAGCTAAATGAACTATACATGCGAAATAAATATATTGCCATTGCCAGCTTTGCACATTTAGGCTCCGGTTATGTTGCATGTGAAGAAGTAGATTTTGTCTCCTTTTCCTAAGCCTGGTACCTAGTACCCAAAACATGACATTGTACCTCAAACCTGACCTTGTGTTTGTCTCATCCACACACCCCTTTCTCACTGATGATCATTTTTTTCTGATGTTTGAAATAACTTTCTATCATAACTAAATTAATTACATTTTTAAAAGAGCAAAGAAAGCTGTAAGGGATAAATAGGGTTATCAAGAAATAGTACAGGAGTCAGTCCAAGAAAACTATTTGAGCTTTCAACTTAACTTTGGTTTAAAGTACCTCAGGCTGTATTTCATATATTGAAGCTTTAAGAGTCAATTAAACATAGAGTAGCAATGGCTAGAGATTGGGATGAGTGTGGGGGACTAGATGAAGAAAAATGAGGTTGGTACAAACTGTATGAATGTGTAGAAGCATCAGTCTGAACTTCACTCATATGAATAGTTCATATCCATTCATATCAAATCAACCCCCGAGTGAATAAAAAATGTAACTTTTGAAAGAGCAAGAATTAAATAATAATGGAAAACAGGAAACCAGTAGAGTAAATTAGCAAAATCGAAGTTGTTTCTCTTAAAATATCAATAAAATGGATTTACCTCAAGACAGACTAAATCCAAAAAGAAAACAGAAATGAATAAAGAAAAGAAATGTGTACTCAGATGCCATGGACATTTAAGATAAAAGAGTATTATGATGCTGTTGCCTCTTGTCTCCAGCATACTATAAATGTCTTGATGGCTGTGGTGATTGGAAAGAAAATGGCTCCCAAAGGGAGCGGTACTATTATGGGTGGTCTTGTTGGAGGAAGTGTGTCACTGTGGGGGTGGGCTTTGAGGTCTCATGTACACTTAAGATACCACCCAGTGTCTTAGTCAACTTCCTCTTCCTTCTCCAGCAGCATGGGACTCCATGCTGCCATGCCCTTGCCATGATGATAATGGACTAAACTGCTGATATTGTAAGCTGCTACCTCAATTAAATGTTTTCTTTTATAAGTACTGCTGTGGGCTTAGTGTCTTTTCGCAACAATAGAAACCCTAATTAAGACGATGGCAAAGCTCTTGGTCTTTTTTCTAGGCACCTAATATTTGCCTTATTAAGGCCCCATAAAGTACACTGTGGGCTTTTGTTGTTGTTTTATCAGATCCAAATTCATCTACTCATTACTTAGAGTCAACACATGGGAAATAAATACATGGGAACTGCAAATTGATGTGAAAGATCTTAAATTTATTCCAGTGCTGGCACCCTAGGACAGATGGTGCTGTCTTCAGCAGCTTTCCCCTGAAAAAGGCCACCTTCGGGAATTCAGGCATGCAAATGGTTTTTATAGCCACTGAGAGGAGATATGTGCAGCACTGTCAAAAAACGTGGGCTGCTCAGCTTTAACTATCAAGTGGATACAACCTGGAGTCACCCAGGTTGGACACTCTTCATGAAAAATTTTCTAGATCAAATTGGATGGTAGGCAGATCTGTGTAGGAAACTGTCTTGATGGTTAAGTGCTATAGGATTGGTCCGCGCCTATCTCTCGCCCGCGAGGAAAGACACGTGACACACACGCTTAGGATCCTTCTGCAGTATAACTTTAATATATCTTTGGGGGAAAATGAAGAGGAAGGCAGAGAGAGGAGGGGGCAAAGAGGCCGCCGCGGCACGGGAACCCGCAGCGACAGGCCCCAGTGAGGAAGAATAAGGCTAGAGAGAGAGAGCTAGGCCCCGGCGTGGTCTGGGCCGGGCCATTTGCCACGTGGCCTTGGGCCCGCGTCCCAGAAACCAGGCCGGGCTGGCGTCCGTGCGCACGGCGGGGCGGAGGAGAGAGAGGGGAGGAGAGAGGACCATGAGGTAGGAAGACCCGGTTTTAAGATGACCAAACGGCTCTTGCTTTAGACGAAACACTTTCCTATTGGTTGTAGTTCAGAATCCCATGACGCCACGGGAAAGGCGGAGAAACCAGACCAGTCTCGCGAGATTATCAAGCGCATGCGCTCTCTAACGACTCAGGCGGGTTGGCCAGCGCCAGGTAATAGCGCCAC
This sequence comes from Phyllotis vaccarum, assembly GCA_033318265.1. Taxonomy (NCBI): domain Eukaryota; kingdom Metazoa; phylum Chordata; class Mammalia; order Rodentia; family Cricetidae; genus Phyllotis; species Phyllotis vaccarum. Next base: position 46,228,196 of record JARWLC010000012.1, on the reverse strand, counting down.
CTAGAGGGGCTGGGGCCAGTGGCCTCCAACATCTCACCCTTCTCAAATATTAAGCAAGAGAAAGTCCTAAAAGAGGGTGGAGACAGTGATCATCTCCCAGAATACATCGTGGACTTGCGTGGGGGTCACCCCTAATCCCTCGACAGATCGAGATGCCCCCAGCCTGTCCTCTGCCTTTTGCTGGGAAGGGAATTAAGACAGATACCCTTATGCAAGATGATGTGCCTCTCGGGACATAGGTATGTCTCCTGCGATGCCCTTGGCTCAGCATCCCTCTTAGGACACGGGCTGAACGCTCCACCCAGTGTGTAGGAGCTGTCTAAGCCATAATATCTCCATTGCTTTAGCATAATTAGTCATACCTCTATCGAGGTTTTTGAGTCTAGAGCCATTAAGGCTTGAGCCGAAACTGCTTTGTTTCTTTGACTTTGGATTCTGAACTTGCAAACCGTCTAGAGAAGAATGACTAGTCCTCCGCAAAAGGCCAGGTCAGACATATCCACCCCCACCCACTTTTTGGAGTAGGGGAAGAAGAGGGGATTTATGGAGTGAGCTCTCTGGTCAGCGACAGGTCTAGCCGAGTGGAATTGGCCTGGACGATCGCCACTTGCAGGTCACGAAGGGTCTGTTCAAACTTAGACGACCAATTCTGTAAGAAAGTTGAGAGAGGCTTTTCGAAAGATTAGTTGTCTTTGTAAAGTTTTTATATTGAATAGAGGTTATGTATAAGCCAGCAAGTTATTGTTCACACCTCAACTGTGTCAATTATTGGGGTGGACAATTTGTTAACCGCCTGTGCAGTCTGCACTATTTTGAAAGTGCACCAGCTGAGGCAGTCACTGAGGCCCCTATGGCAGCTGTGACAATGAATTTTATAATACCAGCAGAGATTCTGAAATCTCTTTTTTGTCTAAATGGCTGTGAGTTACTGGGGAACCACAGTGGCGTGGGCACAAATCGTGGCATGTGGGCCGTTGCTGCAAAGAAATAAAGCTGAGCATCTCAGCATAAGGCATAAAGGCAATTATCAAATTTGTATCTAAATTTGTCTATAATTTCTGAGGCATTGTTAACAATCTAAATAAATGGTGGCCAGATTGGGAGGAAATGAAAATATTTTAGGCGTGGCCCAACCTATATTTTTGGATTGGCAACTGTTATATGGTAAAATTGAATTTTTATCTGGCCTGCCTGAGCAAAAGGAAGCCAATTTTGGTTTTATTAAACTCTGTTTCCTTTGTCAGGCTGCCGAGAAATTTTTAGTAATATATCTGAACTATTTTTAACTAAAACATAAACTTCTCTCTAACCCCAAACTTCTATTTTCTTTAAAGCTATGTCTAAATCTTTATACATCACCGGCATTGGCAGAGGGAAGGTGGGCATTATCTTCTACTGCTGTCACCAAACACATCAACTGGAGAAGGCGAAGGTTCTTTTTCTTGTAATATTTTTCTGGTGAGGCGCTCTGGGATCCAAACTGGATTTTTTTCATCCTGTGGAAAAACACAGACAGCTCCCCGGGATCTTATTAAAATAGGATCCGGGCCTTTCCATTTATTTTCTAAAATATCTTTCCATTTTACTAGCTCTTTTGGCCGTTGTGGTTCTGAGCAATGTCGCTCAGCAGCATTTTGATATTTATCATCAATATTTAAGAAATTTATGGTAAACAACGCCAAGGCAATTGACACTCTTGGTGTTGAGGGCAGTTCTACTCCCCCTCTTTGTTTTAATAAATAGGATTTTAAGGTCCGATGTGCACGTTCAATAATGCCTTGTCCTTGAGGGTTGTATGGTAACCCGGTAAGGTGTGTTACTTGCATTTGTGCACAAAATTGGGCGAATTTTTGGGAGCTGTAAGCTGGCCCATTATCAGTCTTGAGATAAGCTGGTTTGCCCCAGGCGCTCCATGCCTCTAGGCAATGTTGAATAACATGTATGGTCTTTTCTCCTGTAAGTGGTGTGGCATGAATAATACCTGAGCATGTATCAATAGAAACATGTACAAATTGAAGCTTTCCAAAGGACGGAACATGTGTTACATCCATCTGCCATATTTGTAATGGTGAAATGCCTCTTGGGTTAACTCCAACAGTCTTAGCAGGGAGGAATTGACAGCAGTTTTGACACTGTGTCACGATTTCGCGAGCTTGTTGTCTAGTAAGTGAGAAGCGCTTGCGCAAAGTTTCTGCTGTAACATGAAATTTTGTATGAAAGTCTTTTGCAGCTTGTAACGGATTAACAAAGGCAGCAGCGACCAGGCGTGTAGCTTGGTCAGCCAAATTATTTCCTTTGCTCATAGGACCTGGGAGTCCCGAATGTGCCCGTATATGGGTAATGAAAAAGGGCTCACGTCTTTGCAGCAAGCAGTCTTGTATGGCACAAAACAGGGCAGACACTGTACTAGAAGGATTAATAATGCCGGCCGTTTCAAGTAACTGAAGGGCATTTACCACATAATGGGAATCAGACACAATATTAAGTGGACAATCAAACTTTTGTAAAACTTCTAACACAATTAGACATTCAACTATCTGGGGTGATTTTTGACCAAAATCTTTGAAAAATGTCTGTGAATTTATAATGTAAGCACCCCTTCCATTTCCTGAGCCATCTGTATACACAATTAAGCCATCTTTTAAAGGCACTGAGGAAGTAACACGTGGATATATCACAGGGTGATAAGCCACAAACTGTAACAAAGGATGTTTAGGATAATGGTTATCAATTTTTCCAGGAAACATAGTAGTTAATATGGCCCAATCATCATTGGTAGCAGCTAGGACCTGAACCTGATGGGTGGTATAAGGTAAAACCATCACAGTGGGATAAATACCAAAATACTCTGCCGAGGCCCTCAAGCCTTTTTGAGCTAATTGAGCAACGGCAGCTGGATACCAGGCAATAACCTTTTGGGGTGAGGCTGGGGGATGAATCCATAATAAGGGGCCTGTTTGCCATAATACCGCAGTAGGCAATATTCTTGTTTTAAAAACACATAGGGAAAATGGCTTATTATAATCAATTCGAGCTAATTGGGCCTTTGTTATTGCATTTTCTACTATCTTAAGCACTTCTTTAGCTTGAGGTGTTAAACTGCGGGGAGAGGTAAGACTAGAATCACCTTCCAAGATCTCAAACAAAGGCTTTAAATCTGCAGTGGGAATTTTCAAAAAAGGTCTAAGCCAATTAATATCTCCTAGTAATTTTTGAAAATCATTTAATGTCTTTAAGTCTCTCCTGAAAATTTCAATCCTCTGGGGAACAATTTTATCAGGAAATATATTAGACCCTAGAAACTGTCCAATTTCTGAAGTCTGAATTTTATCTATTGCAATTTGAAGTCCCCACAATTTTAATTGCTCTTGTAATAGAACATAAGCCTCTCTTAAAATCATCAAATCACAATAACAAAGAAGGATGTCATCCATGTAGTGGGCTATAACTACCTTAGAATACCTTTGCCGCACTGGCGCAAGGGCTTCTTGAACATATAACTGACATATGGTGGGACTATTAGCCATACCCTGAGGCAAAACCCTCCATTGATATCTCTTGTCCGGTTCCAGGTGATTAATAGAGGGAACCGTGAAGGCAAACCTAGGCCTATCTCTCTCATTTAAGGGAATGGAGAAAAAACAGTCTTTAATATCTATAATAATCATGTGCCAATCTTTTGGCAAGGCTGAGAGCGTGGGAATTCCTCGCTGAACTGGCCCAAAAAGATGCATCTGCGCATTAATAGCTCTTAAGTCGTGCAACAGACGCCATCTTCCGGATTTCTTTTTAATCACAAAAATGGGTGTATTCCATGGAGAGGTGGAGGGCTCAATGTGCCCTTCAGCAAGCTGTTCTGCAACCAGCTCGATCACTGCCTTAAGCTTATCAGAGGTCAATGGCCACTGAGGAACCCATACCGGCACCTCTGTTTTCCAAGGTATAGGTCGTGCTGCCTCAGTGGCACCTAAGAAAAACCCAGGCCCTGTCTTTCCTCATATCCCATCTTTTTTAAAATCTCCTGTGCTTGAACCGAATATTCATTGGACAATACTAGCCCTAGCTCTTGCATAATATCCCGTCCCCATAGATTTACTGGTAGTGGGAGGACGTAGGGTGTGAACCAGCCTTTTTGACCTTCCTCTGTTCTCCATGCTAGAGCAGATGAACTAACTTTGGGGTGAGAGGCATACCCAAGGCCTTGTAAGGAATGAGAAGACTCAGTAGTGGGCCATGATTTTGGCCACCAGTGGGAGGAAATTATGCTCTTGTCTGCGCCCGTGTCTAAAACCCCTTTAAATTTTTTATCTTTAACCCAAAGAGTTAGGCTAGGTCGCTGTCTCAAGTCAACCAATAAATAGACTGAGTCTTGTCTTGAAGAGCCCATTGTGAGGCCTGTTGTGGTGTCTGATCTATAAGCGGGGAGCAGAGCTAGCTGTGCTATTTTATCTCCAGGATTAATGGTGAACACCCCAGTAGGACAGGAGCATAAGGCTTGAATTTCACCAGCATGCTGATGATCTATTAAACCGGGGTGAACTACAAGTCCCTGCTTAGTGAGGGAGCCTTGCCCCAACAGTAACCCTATACATGCTTTGGGGATTGCCTCAGGCAGGCAGACAGGTACAGGCTGCACTCCCATTTGTGGTGTCAGTAAGAAGTGGGAGGAGGCACACAAGTCCAGTCGGGCTCTCCCGGAGGGCTCACACTCTTGCTTTTCCTGACAAACTTTGCCCCATACTTTTGCGGGCCCTGGGACATGGGGCCCACTATCTCGTTTTTTGGCTCTGTAGTCTCTAATGGTGGTAAAATTCTCCCCTTAATATCTCGGACTGAGCGGCACTGATCTGTTCTATGGTATCCTTTACTACAACGAGAGCATAAGGAGGGGGTAGGCCCCTCAGAGACACAGCATTCCTTTTTAAAATGGCCGGGCTTGCCACATTTAAAGCAAACTCTCTTGGCGGGATCCGTTAGAGGGCGCCTCTGGGACTGCAAAATGGCTGCAGCCAGACCGGCGTTAGTTAGGGGACCGCCAAGCTCTCGGCATACCCTTAACCAGTCTTGTAAACCTTTATTTTTTCTGGGAGCTATTGCCATACGGCATTCTTTGGTAGCTTGTTCAAATACCAGCTGCTCTATCAGAGGGGCAGCCGCCTCTGGGTCACCAAAGATTCGACCTGCTGCCTCTGTCATGCGAGCTACAAAATCAGAAAAGGGCTCTTGCGCACCTTGAATGATCTTAGTTAATTGACCGCTCCCTTCTCCCTTTTTGGATAAAGCCTTCCATGCCCTAATGGCTGTATTAGCAATCTGCTGATAAGCTCCCCAGGGGTAGTTAGTCTGATCAGCCGCGTGTGGTCCCTGCCCTGTCAGCATCTCAAATGTCCAGAGCTGTTGTTCGGGGGTAAGCGCAGTAGCATTGGCCCTAGCCTGTTCTTGAGCAGCCTCGTGCCATAAAGCTTTCCATTCTAGATATTGACCCATACTAACCAGGGAGGCCTTAGCAACTGTCTGCCAGTCGGCAGGCGTCATGGCTGACAATGCTAACCTGTCCAGCTGAGCAACCGTAAAATTGGCGGTTACACCATACTTTCGGACTGACTCGGCTAGTTCTTTAATCTGAGCGTATTCTACAGGAGCATGTATCCGTCCCCCTTCTGCTGCTTCAAACACTGGATAGGCCAAGCTGAGCTTTTTCTTAACCTTCTCGGACAAAAAGGACAGGGTCCCGGCTCGTCCCTCATAAGGAGGGGGAGCGGTAGACATTGGCCGTGTAGGTTTGACGGTCAGTTGTCGTTTTCTAACTCTTACATTCTGATCCTCGGGGGGAAGCTCATCAGGATAATATCCCTCTGTAGCTGCCTCTTCTTTTAGTTCACTCTCCTTATCTGGGCTCAACTCATCATCTCCTGATTGCTCCGATGTATCAGAGCCACTAGAGGAGCCATACTTTAAATCTAAATTTTCAAGTTTCTGTATCGGGTCCAGAGTGGTGGATCTAGGCTTTAGTTTCTGGTTTCCCGGCTCCCCCAAATTCTTTATTTCATCAGGGGGTTCTTTTTCTTTATGAAGTAATTTCTGGTTTCTTAATTCTCCCATCCTTATGGGGTCTTTTTTCCTTGTATTACGGCGCGCGCCTAACCTCACGTTGCGTTCGGTTTCTGACATGCTGTTTTGAACTTTCTTTATCTCGCCTCGCCCTTTAGCTATCAGATCTTTATAAGCCTTGTCTTCTACAAAGTTCTTTAGGGTAGGCTGTGCCAAAGACTGGGAGGATCTCACAGACCGGTAAAAACAATACGCAACCCCAAACAGTAACACTGTTAAGACAAGCACCAAGGCCTCAAGAAACCTTTTCCAGGGCGGGAAAAATCCCAAAACAAAGTCCAATTCAGACATACCTCTCCGAGCAACTTGTCCGCAGTTCTGAATCCTGACGGTGCAAACGATGTAAATTTCCCGGGATTTCGGCACCACTTGGTCCGCGCCTATCTCTCGCCCGCGAGGAAAGACACGTGACACACACGCTTAGGATCCTTCTGCAGTATAACTTTAATATATCTTTGGGGGAAAATGAAGAGGAAGGCAGAGAGAGGAGGGGGCAAAGAGGCCGCCGCGGCACGGGAACCCGCAGCGACAGGCCCCAGTGAGGAAGAATAAGGCTAGAGAGAGAGAGCTAGGCCCCGGCGTGGTCCGGGCCGGGCCATTTGCCACGTGGCCTTGGGCCCGCGTCCCAGAAACCAGGCCGGGCTGGCGTCCGTGCGCACGGCGGGGCGGAGGAGAGAGAGGGGAGGAGAGAGGACCACGAGGTAGGAAGACCCGGTTTTAAGATGACCAAACGGCTCTTGCTTTAGACGAAACACTTTCCTATTGGTTGTAGTTCAGAATCCCATGACGCCACGGGAAAGGCGGAGAAACCAGACCAGTCTCGCGAGATTATCAAGTGCATGCGCTCTCTAACGACTCAGGCGGGTTGGCCAGCGCCAGGTAATAGCGCCACCTAGAGGGGCTGGGGCCAGTGGCCTCCAACATAGGATAACCCAGTCCACTCCCTGAGATGCTGTTCTTTAGGTTCAGTCTTAAACTGTGAGCTAGGACACACAGAAAGTTAGTAAGCAAATAGGCATCATGGGTGTTTCACTTTCTCTCAGCTCTTGATGGTGGCTGTGATGTGACTAGCTGCTCGAGATTCTGCCTTGGCTTTTCCAAAAGTTGCAACCTGGAGTCGTAAGGCAAATAAACCCTCCTGCACAGTGTTTCTTCCTTTATCACATCGTCAGAAATCAAACAGTAATGGAGTATGTGACTGCATGTTCTTCATCATCTGGGACCCATAAGGGGGGTTACATTGTTCCATTGTAAATAACTGTCCCACCCACTAGTTTAATAAAAAACACTGATTGGCCAAAAGCAGACAGGAAGTGTGGGTGAGGTTACCAGACTAAGAAAACTCTGGGAACAGGAAGAACAGAGCAGAAATGCCATAGAGATACCTGACAAGCTAACATATACAGAGGACAACTATGCTGCTCTGAGAAAAGGTACCGAGCTACATGGCCGAGCAAGTTAAGAGTCATGGGTTCAATTAAGAGCAAGAGCTAGCAAGTTATATGCCTGGACCCCAGGTCAATCAGCATACAATTAATATAAGTGTCTGTGTATTTCAGTGGGATTATGGGACTGTGGGTCTGAAAGTCCAGGCCATGAGGCTAGGCGGGAAAGTCCAAATACAAGGACACGTATTTTTTTTTCTTCACTTTGAACATGGCAATCGAACTTCATGGCCTGTTTTTGAAATTCTCTAGGTTTAATTTTGAAAGTTAAACCTCATAGCTGTTTACATTCTTTGTGTCAATTAATGGACTAAAGAATAGCAGTGCTGTTAGTCTGGTATAATCCGGGGGGGGGGGGCAGATGTTGTGTATTCTGAATCTGTAAATCTACATAAATACTTCTTGGTAATCAGTATCTCAATTACTTGGGTCATTTCCGCTTTAGATTTAGAAATGGTGGGCCAAGGAGGTAGGTATCAGAGGATGACTCAGGAATAAGCCACTGTTATAATATTGATATTCAAAACTAAATTCAGGAAGAGATAGAAAATGGAGAGACCAGAGGGAGTGAGACTAGAAGCTATATGAGGTGGTTGAGTCTGGGTGAGGTGTAAACATGACATCTGAGAGTTTCTATTGCAGCAACAAAATGTCAGGACCAAAAGCAAGCGGAGGAGGAGAGGGTTCGTTGGTTTACACTTCCACATTGCTGTCCATCACTGAAGAAAGTCAGAGCAGGAAACCAAGCAGGGCAGGAATCTGGACATAGGAATTGATTCAGACACCTTGGAAGAGTGCTGCTTCCTGACTTGATGCCAAGGCTGCTCAGACTAACAACCCAAGGATGGCACCACCCACAATGGGCTGGGCCCTACCACTGAGAGCATGTCTTACAGCAGGCTCTCATGGAGGCGTTTCCTCAGCTGAGGTTCCTTCCTCTCTAGCTTGTGTCAGGTTGACAAACAAAACCAGCCAGTCCAACGACCATCAGAAGAGAAGGGAAGGGCAGGCTGAGAATGAAATGTCTTTTGATGTGAAATAATACACACACACACACACACACACACACACACAGAGAGAGAGAGAGAGAGAGAGAGAGAGAGAGAGAGAGAGAGAGAGAGAGAGAGAGAGGATTAAAGGGCTATCACACAAGGACATTCACTTTAGGATTAGTGAGAAGTCTTATGATGGGGAGAGCTAAAGCTCCCCAGAGATCTGGGATTCCTCCAAGTAAGGATAGCTATCAACTGGTCTTTGCCATTCTGACAAAATAACAGGAGTCCAGAGAATTCAGGCATCGGGGTTCAGGGATGAGACCAGGCCTATATTAGTGGGAAAAGCAGAGTACAGAAGCTGGACAGAAAGGACAGTAAGATTTGCAATAAAGATTCAAAATATCTGTAATGCCAGATTTGGGTATGCCAATGTGAGCTGTTAAAGATGAACATTTCTGGAAATTCTGGTTACTTGCATTTCATGTAGGATGGGATAATTTAAAATGTTTTTGTGTTTTTTAAAAATGCTCACATGTAAGAGCTTAATACTGTCTTACATTTCCTGATCTCTCTTTCATGCATATTCTATATAAACAATTTAAACTCACACCACCCAAGCAAAGGCAGAGACCATTATCATCCCTGTGTCACTAATGAAGAAAGTAAAGGGAATGTTAATTGGTCTAAAAATGATTCCCTGCATGTTGACCTCCCAGAAAGGAAGAGCTGGCCGCCTGCCAAGTTTCATGGAAAACAACCTGAAAGCCAGGTTTGCTTTGCTAGCAGGTGGCTGAACTGAGATTCAAACCCAGATAGCCCGAGTCCTCTCCTTACAAGACCTGGGGCTTCTCAGGCATGAAAGTTGAGCTGGTGGTTTCTACTTCAGCCTCCTGATCATACAAACAGAACAGTGGGCACTAACCAGCCACCAATGCTAAATAGTGCTGCAGACCAAATGCCACCCCATCCTACCTCTATTGCATTCCCGGTCCAGATTATGCCAAGGTGGAGCCAGGGCTTTTCAACCTTCCAATTTAGAAGCTCTATTACCAATTGTGTGGGAAGTGTATGTCTCCCTTCTGAAGTATGATACCCAGGTCAACAGACTGCCAGATGCTGTCTCAAGGGAAGTAACTGGAAACCCACAATGCTATTTATTTTCTTCTCGCCAATGAAATGTCTCAAAGAATGTCCATTTGCCATGATGTAAATATCAAGCTAAAGTTTGGAGAAGAATTTGCCAAGATCACATAGCCACATGACAAGTGCTTGAATTGAGATACAAACTCAGACAGTTGTGTCCAGATTGTCCCATACCCAATGTGTGTCAGAGGGTTGGACAGCTCTTGTGCCCCTGTCTTTGCATTTCTCCACCATGTATAGCACACAGAGACTTGCACATTTATTGTCATTAGATGTGTAACTCTAAAAACGTAAAAGGAAGACATAAGAGAGAAAAACCTAGAAGCCACTCATAAAGCCAGCCCAGAAAAATATTCTACAAATACTACAGGTGCTTTGTATTTAACTGCTAAAGTGTTTTGAATTTGAACTCAAATTTAAAATTTATTGCATCCATCAGCTAAGTGAAAAAGCCAATAAATTACAAATTCTGCTTTCTAATACAGGGGACATGATTCTTTAATGCAAGGCTTAAGAAGGTACATAATCCATTTTAAACTGTGTAACAGACTTCAAGAGCTTCAAGCAATATAGATGGGTACGGAGTAGCTGAATTCTTGAATAGAATTAGAAAGAACAGTGTTTGGTTAGAGGGAAAAAGGAAGAGTTGCCCATGGATATAATAAAAATCACAATGAAGAAATAAACGCAGAGGATTTGATGGACAGGTGGGGAAGAAATTAGCTCTATATTAGAGGATTCAAGGTTAGAAAGAAATATGATGGACATAGTCCTGGTTCCATATCTATTGCTGTGATAAAACACTATGTTATGACCTAGGCAACCTTTAAAAAGAAAGCATTTACTCAGGGCTTGCTGACAGTTTCAGAGAATGAGGCCATATTTGTTTTTGTTTTTGTTTTTTTTTCTCTGTTAGGGGGGCTTGCCAACCAGTTTCCACATAAATCACACACAGAGGCTTCTTTTTAATTATAAATGCCTGCCCTTGCCTTGGCTTGTTTCTTACCAGCTAAGGTAAACTGGGCTTTCACCTTTCTCTACCTCTATAAGTCTTTCTTTCCCACCCTGTTGCTGGTTGTGTAGCTAGGTGCCTGACCCCTTGCGTCCCTCTCCTTGTCCTGCTCTTTTTTCCTCCCCAATTTCTCCTTCTATATATTCTCCCTGCCTCCCAGCCCCTCCCACCCTTTCTCTTGCCTCATTATTAACCATTCAGCTCTTTATTAGACCATCGGGTGTTTCCGACAAGTAAAGGGACACAGCTTCAGCATAAACAAATGTAACACATCTTTAAAATAATATTCGATAAACCATGACCAGCATGGTAGGGTACTGGCAGCAGATAGGAGGTGTGACACTGGAGCTTACATCTTATCTGAAAGAGAGATACAGAGACAAAGGACAGAGAGAGCCTGAGCCTGGCATAGGCCTTTGAAACCTCAAAGCTCACCTTCAGTGACACACCCTTCCAACAAGGCCACACCTCCTAATCCTTCCCAAAACAGTTCCACCAAGTAGGAACCACGCATTCAAATATATGAGTCCATATGGGACATTCTTATTCAAACCACTATGGATATATTGTTTGTTTCCAGATCAGTGAAGGTAAAATGTAGCAGTGTTCATGGGAGGGAGAAAGACATAATGAAAATGTAAAACACTAAACATGTTTTTGCAAAAATAAAAGGGATAATGATATTCAGATGAATTGGAAGGAAGGCAGGAGGTTATTTATGGACTTCTGGCAGAGAAATGCTCCTCCCACTACCAAAACTAGAAAATGTGGAATGAAATATTTATGAGTGTTGGACAATAATGTTAAAAGGAGTTGAGTTGAGGGCAAAGCAATAGATGCATGAAAGGTGGGAATCCCATCAAAAGATCCTGAAGAACTGAAGTGCATATATACGGACCTGAAAATAAAGTACTAGAAGGATAGGAGAAAATAGAATTTTCAACAATCCAAATAGAAAAAAAAGAAAGAGTGTCTCTTGGATCCTAACAATAGACTACACAATTATCTCTTGGTAGACATGAGGAGTTGGTTCTAGGATCTTTGCAGTTAACACTTGTGGATGTTCAAATCTCTTCTTATAAAATATATTTGCATATAACCTGAACATATGATTCATATATAACCCATACATATCCTCTTATATATTTTATACTATCTAGATTGTTTCAGTCACTTATAATACCTCATATATTTTAAATATTATATAAAGTTTTATGTCATATTGTTTAAAAAGTAATAAGAAAAAGGCTGAGCTTTTCCTTATCTAATTTCCATTTCTTATTAGTTGAATCAATGACGCTAACTCCACAACATAGAGAAATGACTGTGATATGAATGGAGACCCATCCATGTAAGGATGAGAAGGACATATCACCTCTCAGGAGTGGTTTCTTCTGAACTTGTTGAAGTAGGGAAGCAGGGAAATGAGAGGACCTAGGAGATAATTTTAAAAGCCTTTAACTCACTCCACAATAAGATTGAGTGTGTGTGTGTGTGTGTGTGTGTGTGTGTGTGTGTGTATGCAGAGGCCAGAAGACACTGACTATCTTCACCTAACACTCTTCACCCAGTTCCTTTAAGACAGGGTCTCACACTGAACTTGAAGCTTCGTGTCTCAGGTGGACTGCTGTCCAGAAAACTGTGATCTGCCTCTCTGCCTCTTCACCCTCAACGTTGGGGTTACAGGAATAACCATGCTTTTTTGTTTGTTTGTTTTGAGAATGAGTTTCACAGTGTAGTCCTGGCTGTACTTGCTTAGTAGAGCAGGCTGCCCTTAAACTCCTAGAGATCTACCTGCCTCTTCCTCCAAAGTGCTGGGATTAAAGGTGTGAGCTATGAACATCTTGTGTCCGTTTTTTCTGATGTGTTGTTTTGAATGTGGTTGTTGGGGATTGAAACTCAAGTCCTCATGCTTACAGAGCAAACACTCACTGAGCCATTTCCTCAACCTCCATAACGTGATTCTTAAAATAAGACAATGAACTAAAATAAATATATGTATCTCCTTGTTAACTCTCGGGATAAGCATGCAGATGGCATCGTTCTATAATTTGGTGATGCATCATAAAATATTAGAAAAGCTTTTAGAGTCAACGAAACCTGAGACAAAGTGTCTGGTTCGGTGCTACTCAGGCGGAACCTCCTAATGTTACTTTGCACATTTTTAATCCTGGTGCAAATCCCCTAGGTCATGTTCATGAAGATGTTGTGGAAACTAGATATGGGGGAAGAAGTCAACCATGTCTCAAAGATAGATAAGCATTTTATCTTTTGTCATTAACTGTTTCAAACTCAGTAAGGCAAAGGCTGTGGGCAGGAGTTGTATCAGAAAGTCAATATCAAAAGCATTTGCTCTGTAGTCTGTTTATAGTGCCCTCTAGTGGTGGCTCCACAGAGACAGGAGCTCAGCGTCATTTTTACAGTTTATAATTAGTGCTTGGATTTTTTGATTTTATGTCCATTCACCTTCTGAAAGAAATAATTGTGTTCTGTCTTTTTACATATTTTACATTTGTGTAGATAAATTCTACTAAAACAGTAAATTAATTGGTTAAATCTGTACAAGTAAAATGGTACCAGTGTAATACTCCAGAAATATACTTCATGAGAATTCCTCGGGGATTGTTCACTGTTCTTACATTATTAAGCCTCGGGGAAATAAATGAATTGGTTCTGGGTCCATGTTAATCCAAATGGTGCTAATTCTTTGATGATGATAGTCAACAAACCTATAGCCAGATTATCACTCATTGTATCTTTTGCTTTAAACTTGGTCTCAATCTCCTTTGAGATTAACACCTTCTTAGTTAGTGTTTTTTTTTTTTTTTAATTGGGGGTACATGCTAAACCTACTGAGGCAAACAATTATAATATACAGATATTTAAGGCTCACCTAAGACTTGCTTCAGTAGGCATGTGTGTGTGCGTGTGTGTGTGTGTGTGTGTGTGTGTGTGTGTGTGTGTGTCCAACCCCTTTGAGGCAGGATCTCACACAGAATTAAGAACTCACTAACTGATTAGACAAGCCTGAATTCCAGGGCCTGTCTTTCTCCAGGCTCACCCTCCTAGTACTACGGTTGCAAACATGTCACCATGTCCAGCTTTTACATGGGTTCTGGATATCTGAACTAGGGCTCTCCTGTTCATAGTAGGCACTTTACTGACTGAGCCATTTACTATACCCTCTTACTGCTATTTATCATATAGTATCAGTACAGCCTTAATATATGTTCAGAACATTTTTGGTGTGGTGTATATAACAAACCTCAAGATTGTGCTTTGTAAAAATAAACTATATTCTTTTGGTGTGTATGTGTGTGTGTATTAGATATAACATGTTTCCTTTGAAAACTGGTCATCATTGTCCTTACAGACTTTTTGTTTAAGATTTACCCTCATCTTGCCACAGAAATATCCAAACTCCCTTCTCCATTGTATAATTCTGCTTATGCTCATTCCTCCAGCTGGTACTTCTAAAGTCATCAGGGATCAACTATCAATTGTGGATCCATGGTGTTTTCTCCTCATAGTGTCCTCCAGGCTCTGCAGCTAGTGACAGGCCAATTTGTTCTGCAAGTAGTCACTGTGTCCAAACACTGTTGATCACCACAGGGACCTCAAGAACTGGAAAACACTGCTCTAGCAGGCACTGCTGATGAGATACGGTGCTGCCAAGCACCTCTACTAGGTGAACAGGCCAAGTCTTAGGATCGGAAATGATTCCTTTCAAAGTCTACCAGAGTCTCCTTATCAGCTTCCAGAAGAGGGTTGCTGAGGTTCCCTCATTGCTCCTATGTAAGCAAGTGGGCACACCTCTATGGCTTTGCTTATGCCACCAAATGACATCTGTTCTCATTGTGTGTTAAGAATCTGATTAAGATTGTTGGTTTTAATGCTATCCACATGATTTCTTTAAAAGTGATCTGGTGTACTTTTCTTCTTTGAATGAAATAATTTTGAGCCCCCCTGAGACAGAGAGAGTCATATCGTGACAGTAGAGGGTGGGAGGAGGTTTAGGGGATTAAGGAGGGGTAGGGAGAAGTGAGGTTGGATTTCTGAAATATAGAACAGTACACTTCTCAGAAGGTGCCTTTTTCTTCTTCCCTCACAACTGATGCTTCTAAATTTAATTCTGAAAAATAAACATTATTGGTTATTGTGGGATTCGGGTATTAGCTGATAAGGTTGGGAGGCATGTCTCTAGAGTCCTGGGAGCCTGAAAGAGGTGTGGCCAGTCACGTTCAAAAGGGACTGCTGGGATCTTAAATACCAGTTTTGTTCCTGCTTTCTTGGAGATTGGATCACATCCATCGCCTAGATCATCCTTTCGCCAAGGGATCGTCCTAAGGTTTAACTTGTAATCGTGAGTGTTAAAATACCCTCCAATAAATATTAGTCCTGTATTGGTATATTGCAAGTGAGATTTACTGCAATAACTGGTAGAAAGTGTATACTCGTAGTAATAATTGGAGTTTTGTGACATTTTAACTTAAAAATCTACTATTTATTTCTTATTCCTTTTAATATCTTTTTTGTTACGTCCAGTAGGATGAAGAAGAGTTTCTTTAGCTGTTACCTCCTTGCACCTCAGAGCACACACTTCTTTCCGCACTATATTCTTAAATAGTTTCGTGTTTCTTTATGTGGTCTCCCCTTGAGAGATGCTACCCACTCAATAGTCCATACTGTCTGCTAAACTGGGCAATACATACAATTTTGTTCAAAACAGAACCCAATGAAGTGCCCTTAAACTGTATTTGCATTGGGAATAGAAAGCCAGAGCCAGCCTTTTCCCTGCTCACTGTTTTTTTTTGTTTGTTTTGTTTTGTTTTGTTTTTTTGTTTTGTTTTTCCCCTGCTATGCTGTTTGCCTACATGCCACTCAGCTTACGGAAGGCTAAGGACTATGCCTGAGAGTGTCATGATTATAGAGGAAGTTATGTTTCATGGAAATTTTTAGTAATAAAATATGGGAGGATGTCCGTTTCAAATGAGTGAACAAAACCAGTTTTGTTATGGCGAAAGCTGATTTGAAATGATGAAGGCTCTTCTGAAGATTTAATATCAGCTCTTACCATATACAAACTGGGTTTGCTCATTCACTTTAAACACAGCTTCACTGCGAATCCATGGGATACATAAGCATGATATACCTGACTTTCCCCTGCACTGTAAGGCTTTGAGCATAGTCCTCTAATCTATGTGGAGGCAAGCAGCCGCCTCTGCATTGTAGCTCCATGATTTGAGGATTGGATTCTAGGGCTCCGTGCTTCATATTCCAACTCTCCACCTACAAGCAGCAACTTAAGCTCTCTGACCTTCCACTTTCTAAGCGGGAAAATGGGCCTGGGTATAGTCCTTAGGGTCATTGTGAAGACTGGAGTGAGACACAGAGCTTCCTGTTTTGCTAGAACATACTAAGCAGTAAGTGCAATTGTTACTGCCCTGACATTTTTAGGCCGTGGGAAGATATCCGTTCCTCACCAACACCCAACAGGAGTGAGAAGAAAATAGGAAACCATAATACAGGAAATAATTGGAAAATGGCAAGGCGGTGGCCAACTTCTGACTGGAGGGTCAGCCATCTTGCTAGGAACTGACAGTGAGGCGTTCTGAGGAACAACCCTTTGTTCCTGGCAATTACAGAATAACAAGTGATCAGACTATTCATTTTCACCCTTCAGCACTTGCAGAAGCTAACGGCCTGGGAGCTAGAGCCTACGGTGTGTGAAGGTTTTGATAATGCTTTTCTAATGAGAGTCTAGGAAGCCTGGCACCTTCTGAGCAGCTTATTAGGGGCCTTTCCTTTACATTTTGTCTCTGTCTTTGACCTCCATCGGTGCAGCTTTTTGATACAACTAAAAAGGATTGAAATTAACGATTTAGGAGTATATCTTTCCTATCATGCCTTTCTTCCCAGTCATTTTCTATACTTGCTCATATTTTGAGTGGGATTTAAAAAAAAATATCCCTTCCTTATCCATCATGCCAATGCCTATCAGTCTATGGGAACAGGCTTTTATTAGTGTTTCTGCTTAGTATTTGTTAGTTCATAACTTTTACCTGCTTACTAGGTGTGTGAGGGAGGGACTTTACCTTCTATGAAGCTCATCTATCCACATCTTCCTAGAAAGCCTTGGGTAGTGTCTTATTTGCTTAATAGGTCCTCTGGGACATTTTGTCTATTAGTCCTGTGTCACCTCCTAGATACTGTTGCTCTGCCCAGGTTCTTGGTCTCAGATAGAGACATCTAAACAGAAAATGACTGCCTTTAGTCTTCTTTGGAACAGTGATGCTATCTCCATGGAGTCCAGACCTGGTCTGTCTATGAGCCTAGGCTGGACACCTGATATTCTTTTTTTCTCCTTTGGATCCCTGTATTACAAAATGTCTCTTGGGGTCTCCTTCCACTCTCTGCAAATCTATGCTTTAGAATACACCATGGGGACACTGTGTGAGATGTGTTACTGTGATTGGTGTAACGAAGAGACGGATGGCCAAGAGATGTGGACAGAGAGGACTCTGGGAAGAAGAAAGGCAGAGACACCAGAAGACATGGAAGAAGCAGGATGGGAGGTATGTCACAGAATATAGATGAAGAGAAATGGGTTAATTTAGGTTATAAGAGTTAGTTAAAACACACACACACACACACACACACACACACACACACACACACACACACACACACACACACACACACACAACAAGCCTAAGCTGTAGGCCAGACCTTCATAACCAATAAGAAGTTCTGTGTCATTATTTGGGAGCTGGCTGGTGGGATAGAGAAAGACTCATTACATAGACAACCCTTCACAGGCAGCCCAAGTCCAGCCTTTCCTCTCCAGTGTGCTGTCTCACAAAAGACTATTACACCTAGCTTGTGTTCTTCTCAAACTGTGAGTCTTTTCTTGGACAGCAAGAAAAGATTGGTCTGTAAGTGGGCCACTTTCCTTATAGCTGGACTCCTAGCCTCACTCTGTGACTTTCTAGTGAATCTTTTCTCCCAAGGTTCCTGACTTTATGGCTCCAGTCCCTCTAAAAGCCACATTCTGAGGGAATTTCTCAGCCTCTGTGGAAAGCTGATATCCTACTGGAGTTGACCTTTGATTTCCACACTAGGTTCTTCACAGGTGCCCCCTGAGGCTAAAGAATTTCCGGGAATATGAGGCAGGACAGTAACATTTTTTTTGTTGGCTTCAAATGAACAGCAGATTTACAGCCAACCTTGGGCCTGTCGATGGACTGAACCTTCACTCTCAAGACAGCCTGCCTTGCACATCCTCAGGTTTGGATCTTAGTCCTGGCTTTCTGGCATCTCTCTAGTCAGGTGGAAAAGGACTTTTAGAGCCACTGCTTTGGACCCAGTCTCGATCATTGTTTTGATCCCTTGGACTAGACACGGTATTGAGTGCCAGCTCTAAGGTCTACAAGGAGCCCAGGTATGAATAATATGGAGCTACTCTCCTGCTCCTCCCACTGTCACCAGCTGGCTAGCCCATCCTTCTCCAATCACTACCAATACACCAAATGAGCCATAACGGGAAAAAGATGGTTATTCAAATGGGTTATTCAAAGAGGACTATATACAAGGACTGGATGTAAAGGAAGGATGGAATCTTAGGAAATTACAGGGCTTGAGGAGAAATCCGTGTCTAGAAGTTGGAGTTCCTATTCAAGGGCTACTAGACAAAGGGACAGAAGGCAATATGGAGTTCTTCTCTTTTAGGCCTCTTGAGAGAAGTACTGATCGTTGCTGTCTCTGGAATGACCTTTTAGGAGGAGCCCAGAGAAGTCATGTACCTACTTCTCACATCTCTCCCTGTCTTTCTCTCCCTCCCTCCCTCCCTCCCTCCCTCCCTCCCTTCCTCCCTCCCTCCCTCCCTCCCCCCTTCTCTCTTTCTTCCCCTTTCAGAGCTACACTGTGGCTGGATCCAGACTGAAGCAAGAACACCCACAGCATTTTTGACACAATCAGGGCAGCAAAAGACACTGCCCCACTCAGGGGCTTCTGTAGTACATAGAAAGACGAAGCAGTAGGTCTCTGTTTAGGGAACTAACTTAAAGATCATCAGGTTGCTCGTGTGCTGGCCTCACCCTGGTTCTCCACACCTACTAGATCTTAACGTCTCAGCCGTATGGCAGCAGCAATTTCCCCTTCTAATGCTCTTCCTCTTGGCAATCGTTAAAAAATAAGTATGGCCGCATCTACCAGACCAATCCTGGTATCTTCTTTAAAGACAGGATGGTGTCCTTTCTTGGCTGTCAGGTCCCAGGACCATGGAGCAGAAACCTCTTAGTCACTATACGTGGGGCTGTAACTGTCTGCTGGAAGCCCTAGTTTCTCTCCTAGATCTGTTCTGTTTGCTCCTTTTCCTTGAAGCCAGAAAGTGCTTAATGAGAGGCTAGAGCCACTTTCTCAGGCCCATCATCACTGTTCTGGTGGCAGAATACTCAGCCCTGGGGCGGTTTGTCCCCTTCTTCCTTAGCTTTCTGGTCTGTTGGGAGCTCAGTCAATTATGTATATTTTCAGCTTCCTGGGCCTTATCTATGTCAGTTCCTGCCAGTGATACTTTTAGCCTCTGGGCTGAAAATAGAGAACTGCTTTCCTGTGGGTCTCCAGCTCGACCTTCCTATCGTCCTTCCCTGGTCAACTCTAACAGAAAGAGTTCACAGCCTGTTCTCTTGACAGCGTGAACTTCCACTGTGATTGGAAATGGTTTCTTCAAGTTGGGTTCAACATGGCCTGGTTTCTCTGAGCCTTTTATCTCCCTTTCTTTCTTTCCTTCTTCCTTCCTTCCTTCCTTTCTTTCTTATAATAAAGAAATAGGTTAAATTTTATTTTTGAAAATTAATCTCATATCTCCAAGTTTTTCCCCAAATGGCTTACTTTTTTGTTTATTTTTATTATTTTGTTTGTTTCATAGATATTTCAGAATAGATGGTAGAACTTCTAAAACCTACTTATTTTAGAGAATTACTTTCTAAAGTAATATTTCTATACTTAAAATTTATCTACTTTTTTATTTAAAAAGTTGTTTTCCCATATCCACCAGTGCTCCCCCTCCCTCCCCTCCTCCCAGTCCTCCCTCAGCCTCCCTCCACCCCATCCTCTCATCCATTCCCCAGGGAGGGCAAGGAGTCCCAAGGAGAGTCAGTTCAGTCTATCATATCTAGCTGAGGTAGGTTCGCGTCCCTCCCCGTAGTATTGGGGCTGAGTAAGATGCTCCTCTGTAGGGAATGGGCTCTGAGAAGCCAGTTCATGCACCAGGAATAAACTCTGTCTCAACCCCTTTTCTATGTGTCTTCCTGTTCTGCGTTCTGCAGGAGATTTTCAAAAGTCTTGTTTCTCTTTATGTTTATCCAGGCTTCACTCTCTTTCTCTGTGTCCCACGGATCTTAAGCGATTGCTGTAAACATGTGTCAGCCAGATTGAAGTTGCCGATAAGGACATCAAAATCCAGCCTCCTTGTCCTCGTCAGGCTCCCAGAAGGCTCGACTGCCTAGCCCAGGTGTCTTTAAGGACATTCCCCTCCTCAGTAATATTTTCTAAGCCTTACCATGTTTTTCCAGTACTCTACTGTAGTCCACTCCTTACCAGGCAATCCTGGTCTGTGCAGGTCCTGGAGCAATGGCCCAGGAATTTTCCAGTCAGAAATTCTAGTTAATATTGACTCTTAACATTTCAGAGGTCACCCTCACTGGAGGTCCATGAGACTGCACGTACAACTTCTGAAATACAATCTCAGATTATGATCCCCCCCCCCAGCTAATTCCAAATAAAGACTTGGATTTGGGTTATTTATTTGTGAGATAATGCCAGGAAATACGGTAATAGGACTGATAAGTGAGTCCGGAAAGGGGGGGGGGGAGAGCATAAGATTGTATTAATGAGCAGGTTATCACTGTAGATAACTACAGCCTAATCCTGAAATCCTTTGAGGGAACATCTCAGAATTGTCCCCTGGGTGGGGAGGAAGTTTGGGTGTTTGTCTGTCCACTCTTACCTTTGATGGCAGATGGATCTTGGTGTGTCAATTCTCTTATATTCCTTAGAGCCATGCACTCCTAGACAAGAGGGAAGCAGAAAGCTTCGAAACCTAGGACTATTGTGTGAAGCTAATTCTGATCTGGATTTCTTTCCAAGAACCGTAGACAGATATATTTTCTCATGTTGTAAATGATCAAAGTAAATAACTTTCTAATCTTCTGAAGTTTTGCAAATTAAATGTTTTTCACACCCTGCCTCTTTTCATGGTCTATACAGTAGGAAGAGTGAGTCTCTGTCAGTGCCCGAGTTTACAGTCTCCACAGTAGACGCCGAGCTCAGCATGTCCTGAATCTTCAGTGCTGGGATTCAGAACACAGTGCCAGGATGGCATCACCGGGAACCTCAGGCTTCCACTTCCATAACAGAGATGCCTATCTCTCAGCATCACTGGAACTGTCATTGAGTCTTTGGAAAGAAAAAAAACATTACTGATTTTCATTCTCTGAGGGAAGAACTGTTCTTTGAGTCACATGAGCAGGGGTACCAGTATGTTACCCATACTTCTGTGTTATGAGTGTTGTGGAAGCCACAGATCCAATGAATAATTTGCCTGAAGAAGGGAAAGAAGTTTCTGGATTAGTCAAGAAGGGGTAGGGACAGGGGGCAGGGAAGGATAGTCAAGAGAAAACCTATTCTTGCAGTGGACCTAGGTTCAATTTCCAGCATCCCTATGTCTCACAATTCTCTGAAACTCTAGTCCAGGAAATCCAATGTCTTCTTGTGGCCTCTGTGGGCACTGTGCATACACACAGGCAAAATATCCATACACATTAAAAATACGTTTTACGTGAAAGGATTGGGAAAGAGTCTTTAGTTTTTTTGTTTTTGTTTTTTCATTCCAACATCATAGACTGGGGCCAATTTTTGTATTTAGGGATGTCGGAGGAAGTTGAAAGGGCTATTGTAACTCCTGAGTCAAGGGTAGACATTGTCTATGCTTTTGTAGTGTGTGCATCTGTGGAGAGATGAACATGGCCCTTTCTGTATGTGGAGCCCTGTGAAGCTCCGGGCACCCAGGAGTGCACAGGCAGGGAGGGCCTCCTTGGAGAACAAGAGACTAAAGACTCCACCAGAACCAGGAGAGGAAACATAAGGACACTGTCCCTCCATGCTGTATATATTGGTGTATATATATCACCAATGTTATAACTGAGAGGGGTCAGAGAGCATTACACAAACCTGAGATGTCCTCTAGGCTGATAGGACTGTTAATCAGCTTGATGGGAACCAAGGCAAGTTGGATGGCATGGGGCTGCAACTTGAAGAAAGTGGGCGTAGGATGTTTGTGGTAGTCAGAAAACGGATGTCTGTTTCCATTCTGACGGCTGTTCCTGTAGTTGGTGGGACACTTGAAATGCACAAAGGGATCCAGTTTCCAGCAAGTAGAGTCCTGCTCTGGACTTTGAGCTAACAGGGAGGATCCCACCTGAAGTGAATATCTGATTTTCTCCTCCTTGCTTAGTGGGTCTCAGTGACCGCAATCGACTGGTTCTTAATCAGCCTTTCTTGCTGAGTCCCAAGCAGAGGACACTGACTGCAGCAGCAGACTGGTGCTTTGACATGGGCTTCTTTACCTATGGTCACGACAGCATATGGGGTCATGCTACTGGATGTGGCACTTGCAGAAGGAGTGACAGTGGTGAAGGACTCTGAATACATAGCAGCAAGAAATTACTTCAAAGTTAAACAGATGAATTCAAGGTGTTTCAGTCAGTATTCACTCACATATTGTAAGCCTGCATTGCAACCTTGGACCCTGGTTCTTGAGTGCATCTGTATGTGTATATGTATGTGAATGCGCACACACCTTTACATGTGCATGCAAAGACCAGAGGCAGAGATTAGACACCTTCTCTTATCCCTCTCCTTCTTACTGCCTGGAGGGTCTCTCTCTCTAAACTGAAAAGCTTGTTTCTCCTAAGCTGGCTAGCCAGAGGGGTTCTAGAACCCACCATTTTGTTTCTCGATGATAAGTTTACTAACATACCCAGCCGTGCTGACCTTTTTCTGTGGGTGCTGAGGGTCTGAACTAAGGTCCTCACACTTGCTTAGCAAGCGTTTGTTCACTAAGCCGTCTTTCCAGCTCCAGTCTTGGTTCTTAACACACATTCTCTTTGTCACCACATCACTTAATACCAATTACTGCCTGAACTCAGATTTAAGATTATTACTTTAAGTCATAGTTTATATTTATTTTGTTCTTACCAGGTGTCCAGAGGTGTGTATGGGTCCGCCTATTTAATGAAGTCTTCAAGGAGATTAATGTTGCTGTTCTATCCTTTGTTCAGTCTGGATGTCGTCAGGGTAGGATATCAATAGGTTAGGAAGGAAAAAAAAACTTACCAGGATTTATTTAGCTCATAGGTATATAAACTTAAGTATAAAGAATCCAAGACCCTGGAAAACTGAATGACTGTCCCCTCCTTCTGAGGATGGTCTAGCCTGAACATCTGGCACTGCTGTTCATCTGCTACATCCTCCTGAACTTGACAATACTCAGGTAAATCCAAAATGAAAGCAGATCTTCCTGAGAATTGTAATCCAGAAACTTATTTTCTGAACTAGACCCTTATTTTGTCTGTGGCTGGCATTTACTGAGACACCTTGATAGTCACATGGATTCTGTGTGACTAGAGTGAGTCCCATGAGTGATCAGATGGACACCCTTGATGGGTGCCTTAGAAGCTCCTCTGGGACTTCCTTGCATGTCTTTTTAAGGCAAAGAGAACAGAAAATGCATAGTGTGATTAAAAGAGAAAAGGAAAGGCCTAACTCACTATTTCATGAGGGATGGTCTAAAACACGTTCTATTGAAGTATCTTTAGTGGACAGGGAAGGAAAATGATAGTTACAAGACTAAAATCTTCTGGACCCACCAGTTCCTATGAAACAAGTCATTTTACCACTTAGTAGTTAAAACAGTTAACATTTATTACCTCGGTGTTGGGCCAACTTTTCTGGGTGGTTCTGTTGTGGGTTCTTGTAAGGGGATGGTTAAGCTGCTGCCCAGGCTGTGGGCCTCTGAAGACTGGACCATCCCCTTTCAAAGCTATTTGGTTACATATTTCAGGTTCCTCCAGAGGTGTTTCTCCACAAGAAGACAGCCTGTCTTCCTCTATGAAGGATCCAAGAGAGGAGAAGTTACAGAGAATTCAGAATACATTTTATGTCTCCTCGGAAGTACTACACCACCTTCCTTTCTATGGTATCCCATGGGCTCTAGAGACAGCTTGTCTAGTATGGGAGAGTGGAACACAGGACATAGGTGCCAGGAGGTAAAAATGATAGTCTCTAGTCCTCAGAGATTCACCTCCCTAACCATAGCAGAATGCTTGCACCTCCCCTAATTGGTAGGAAATAAGGATGGAGACACCTTTGAATTCCATAATGTAGAAATGAACCTGCCCATATAAATGGCTAATGATTTACCAAGCATTTGCTGTAAATGAGTTGTTTGTTTTGAGTTAACTTGCTAGCCCAGGTGCTACCCTGGAGGAATTCACAGGGGGTGCCAGCAGTTACAAACAGACACAGCATTTCAAGATGTGCCTGAGTCCAGACATCAATGAGTGAGGAAGATCACAGAGACACAATATCACCACTCTCAGAACGTGGCTGAGCTTCTCCACCTAACAGAGGGGCCAAACAGGTGTCTACTGATGCCTTTATCCCCTCCCACGAGCCACCTGAAGGAAGGAAATAGAAGTTTCTCAAGGGTGTTAGCCAGATTCTTTCCCAGCATCCTTTCTTAAGTTCTAAATGAAACTTAACTCGAAGACTCAGTTTTTGCCTTTGTTCATTGGTGTGTCGGAATGATGTCATCGATGGTCTCTGATGCAAAGACCTAAAAAACCACTGACAGCATGGCAAAGGAGCAGCAAATGTTATACAGAAGCAAAGCAAAGGTGTAGAATAATCATACTTCAAGAAAGCAGTGAGCTCTCAGTGAGATTTACTTAAGAGCCATGGGATAGTTCTGGGGCTTCCTTTATGGGTCTAGAAGAGGAGAGTTTGGTTGCTAGTGGAGTGTGTTTTTCTGATTTGGTGATAAGTTTGAATTATTACATAACTTTGCTCACTGCCCACGCCCTTCCCCATGATGTATCTGATTTTAATCCTGTCCATGGGTATATGTGCATAGGCATAAGAAGGTAAATAAGGTATTTCCCCCAAAACTTTGCTTAGAGGACATAGTTTGCTTTACTGAGCACATATCCCAAACTGGTGCAGGCTAAATTGGTCCAGTGCCCCAAATTCCAGATTGATCACAAAAGAAATGATTAAAATTTCTAGGGAGCTGTTGGGATAGAGCAGCCAATTGTTTTGGCTAGAGAGGAATGTGCGCAGTCTGATGGGAGTGAGGCTCAGAGTTGCTAGGTGCTTTAGAATGGGTAGAATATGTGTGTATAGTTCAAGCTAACCAGGGTCCTCTAGTTTGCCTGCCTCAGGTTTGGAAAAACAATCTCTGACTTGAGGGCTCTGAGGAAGTTATAGTGAAGATGTTACATAGGACAAGGATGAAGCTCAGTGGTAGAGCATTGTTTTAGCATGCCAGGCCCTGAGTTCGTATCTTACATATATCAGAAGGAAAACCAAACAAAACAACCCAAAATGAAACCCAACGCAGGTGTTATCTGTGTGGAAGCTTGACTGGCGCTGAAGGTCTTCTGTGAAGACAGTTCCTCATCAGCTAAAGGTCCATTTCCCCCTCTCGGTCTCTGTACAAGGCTGCATCAATGCCCCCCAAAAACAGTAGCCAGCCTTCCTGGAAATGACAGCTTGGAGTAAATGGGGAAAGGGAATCCTTTGGTGTCTTTTATAACTTCACAAGCCAGAGACCATTATCTTTGCATTGTCTTTAGTTAGCTGGATTATTTCTACTCACTGTGGCAGAGTATTATAAGGATGCAAAAATTAATAGCCACTGACCCTTGGGGCCATCCTGGTAGCTAGAACCACGTGAGTCAAGGCAAAGCAATATAAGAGTCCTGAGAGATATCAATGGTGGCTGAACTGTGAAGTTACTTGTAAGGAGGGACTTGACATGCAGAGGTCAGTGGGGAGCTCAGAGTCTAAGGAACACCTCATGACTGTGCAGGAGGCGTTTGGATGGGCCACACTCCCTTACAAAAGATGTTGTCTCAGTCAGTGTTCCATTGCTGGGAAGAGACATTGTGACCACAGCAACTGTTATGAAGAAAAACATTTAACTGGGGCTGGCTTCCAGTTTCAGAGGTTTTAGTCCTTTATCAGCAAGTTGGGAAGCATGGCAGCATGCCAAAAGATGTGCTGGAGAAGGAGCTGAGACGTTTACATCCCTCTGCAGGCAGCAGTGAGCCTTGCTTGGGCTTTTGAAACCTCAAAGCTTATCTCCAGGGATACACTTCCCCCAACAAGGCCACACCTCCTAATCCTTTCAAACAGTGCCACTCTCTAAGCGTTTACATATATGAACCTATGGGGGCCATTCTTCTTTAAACTACCACAGATGTATATTCTTTTTAATTATAGCTTCAGGTACTTTCCTGTTGGTGTTGATACTGAATTCTGCTCCCTCCCCTAGTTTTTGAGACGCCTTTTACTCTGTAGCCCAGGTTGTTCTGGTACTCACTATGTAGCCCCCAGCAGCTTCAACCCCACTTTATTCTGGCTGTGTTAGTTTCCCAGTGCTGGGATTATAGGCATGCACTGTCAAGTCTGACTGTAGTTTTCTTGATAGACTGTGGCTATCACATGTACTATGCTGTTCCTTTTCCAACTGAGCCTCATTTTCAAAGAATGTCTGTTCCTTTTTAAAATTTTTATTTGTGTGTGTGCGCGCACATGTGATTATGAGCCTATGAGTATATATATGGATATACCCATTGAGGCCAAATAGGAGTTTTAGATTCTTGGAACTGGAATTGGAGGAGGTTGAATACTACCCAAAATGGATGCTAAAAGTGGAACTCAGCTTTTTTTTTGTTAATAAATAGTTTATTCTAGGGCTAAATTTGGGTGACTGTAGCCTATAAACACAGGTTTAGGTTACCCCACATTCCATGTTCAGTGTGAAAGCAGTTTCATGGAGTATTATTGTTTTGTAGAACATACATTGTTGGTCACACCAGAGAGGTGCTCATAGTAATGGGAGATGCTTTCCTATAGGCTTCAGATGGCAATATCAGGTGATTTTGGTTGGCAGGATCTAGTGGTCCAGCAAAAGTTGCTAATGGTGGAGCCATGTCTCCGGAGCCATCTGTTATTTTCTCATTGCGTGAACGGGTGAAATTTTCTCTTATATGTAGCTAATATTTTTTTTTTTAACTAAAAAAGGCTCCCCTCTAGCCAAAAATTTCATCCTGAGTGTCAATCTCTAAACTTTTCATTATTTGTCACCCAGGCTTAATTTATTTGTTGGTTTTTACAGAGCAGTTCTTGCCTGAGGTTGACAGTCTTCCTATCTGGGCACTCCAAGTCTTTGGGATTATAGATTTATGCCACCACATCTGGCTTACTTCGGAGCTTTGAAAGGATGAATCTCTGAGATTTGTGTTACAATGTTTCTTCCTGATAGAGAACTTCACATCACAGTTCAATAATATATAAATAAATAATACATTTTGCTAAAATATATTTGAATACTAAATTTCACCAGACTTTATTCTAGTTCCTAAGGTTCTCTTTCACGCACACAGAGCCAGCGAAGCACATTTCTTAAATCAGTAGCTTATTTTTAATAGCTCTAGAGCTATATCACTACATTATTTTTGTTTTAATGGTATCAGCAGAAACTGTCTCTCTTTTCCACACTATAAGAAGATTATCTCAATTAGTGGGAACTCGCCTCCCTCATGTCCTTTCTCCACTTGCCTTGGGGGAATTTACTTGGTGTTTTTCCAGTTCTTTTAGATTTAATGGTGTAAACGCTGTTGTTTGGGGGTTGTATATTGGTGGCTCTATATACAGAGTACAATGTGGATGATGACTGTTAGTCTCAGTTCATCGCCACACTTTTTGAAGAGGCTGTCAAATATAGATTATGTAACCTTGCAACAAAAAAATGTAAAAAGAAAAGAAAATTTGCTAATAGCATCCTGTGGAAATCATGAATGAATGAAAATTCATCTTACTGTGTGTCTCTGTCTGTCCCTCTCTTACACACACACACACACACACACACACACACACACACACACACACACACATCTCCCTCTCTGTGTAAATTTTATACCTCTTCAGTTCTCACACATGACCGCAGGTAGTCACTGAGTTAGCCACGATCTCTGTGACACAGTTATTGAGACAGAGATAGGACCATGGAGATGTGTTGGGTAACGCCTATGGTAGAGAAAGGAAGGAAACTAGATTGGATTTAAAAAATACTTCATTTCATAATGCAAATTAAAAGCCTTGTCACGGAAAATGGGCAGGACAGAGAGATTACCAGGTTGGGTTGACCACATCAGATCACATGGTTACATGCACAACAAAATTTAAGACAATCTAATTGGAGAGACATCTAGATTGAATATGGCCTATCAGAGATACCCAGTGCTATGGAGAAAGGCTGAGACTGGTATTTCTGCAGTGCTTAGCTGTCAGTATGGTTTCTTGGAGAACATATGGCTTCAGCTCCACGTGGAATAGATTCTGAAGCCAATAACAACAGGCCAGAGGCTAGCTCCACTTAATGCCACTCTCTTTCTGAAAGGAACACTAAGCGTTGCATGCTGTGGACATCAAGGCCATCGGGAATACCTAGGTCATGTTGAGGTAAGAATTTGCCTGTGGAAGAGTCTATACTTGACCCCAAGTGACAGAGGAAGAGTTCTGGCCCTGGGATACCTGATATACTTGGAATGAGAAGCTGGACATTTGTTCAGAAACCTATTGTCCTTATGACGATGCATAAAATTTGAGGGCTGGAAGTCACCAAGCAGAATAATATAGACACCATTTAATTTACTCTGGTACCTAGAGCTATGATGAAATGTGTGTGTGTGTGTGTGTGAGAGAGAGAGAGAGAGAGAGAGAGAGAGAGAGAGAGAGAGAGAGAGAGAGAGAGAGAGAGAGAGAGAGAGCGCTTCCATAGCTGCCCTAAGTGTCCATCCAATCCCCTGCACCTGTAGTTACAGGCAGATGTGAGCTGCCTGATGTGAGTGCTGGGAAACAGACTCAGAACGTTTGCAAAGCCATATCTGCTCTAAGCCATTGCCATCTCTCCAGCCTGAAAAAATAAAATAAAATAAAATCCACCATCTGTTTCCCTGAGTCAGGGTCTGGGTGCAGGTAAACTGAATCTCAATACTATGAAGTCATGGTTCTCAGTGCAACC
Organism: Phyllotis vaccarum; assembly: GCA_033318265.1. Classification (NCBI taxonomy): domain Eukaryota; kingdom Metazoa; phylum Chordata; class Mammalia; order Rodentia; family Cricetidae; genus Phyllotis; species Phyllotis vaccarum. The sequence continues at coordinate 46,199,123 of JARWLC010000012.1, read as the reverse complement.
CAGGATCCTCTTCCATGTCCAGTTACAGGTTTCGGTCTTGGCATCACTGGATTGAGCCTCCTTGCTTCAGGCTTCTTCTCCATAGATGGTCCCCTGTGGCTTGTTGTTTCCTTTTGAATTGACAGGAGAAACCTATTGCTTAAGGACTTTCCATCTGATTGTGTCAGCTCTGCAGTATGAACTCCTTTTAAACTTAGAATCAACTGATTTAGGGGCTGAGGTGGGTGCATCGTGCAATCCCACTTGCCTCATATCACAATAAATCATGGCAATGACTCAGTAAAATGCCTGTCACACAATCATGAGGACCTGAGTGTAGATCCTCAGTACTCACATTAAAGCCTGAGCAGGGGGTCCACATGACTGTAATTAATATTGGTGGCTTGGGGATAGTTGGCTGCTCAGAGCTCTCTGGCCAGGGACATACTGAACTAGCAGACACTTTTACCCTGTGATAAAAGGAAAGGCGGAGAGTCACAGAAAGAGACCAGATGCTGACCTCTGTCCTCTACATGTGCCTGTATACCTGCATACACATATGCATTGTTTTTAAATAAATTGAGAAATATTTCATATTTTCAGATTCTTCCCCCTCTCAAGCAGATGGGATCATATGGATGTGTAGGATGTGTGTCAGGAGGGGAGTCTTGGGGAACTATTTTAGAATTCTACTCACCACAAATGGACACGGTCCAAATGCTGTAAAACTTTCCCAGACACAAACAAACTTTTTAGGGGGGTTCTTTTATCTTATAGTCAGCCATGTTCAGAATCTCCAAATTAGGATGAAAGGCTTTAGTCTGGCTTGGAAGGGCTATGTGATCCAGATTCTATCAGCGCCAGCCCATGGACATGGTCCCGAGCTGTGTGGAATGGTCCTTGGAGGCTCACTGCTGTTTTTCAGTAGTTGTGGTCAGGAAGAGGGAGATCAGATGGACAGGAAAGAAACCAGAGACACTTGCCACATGCTAATCTCCACTCAGCAAGGAGTACATTCTTCAGAGGGAAGGGGGCAGAGGAGTGGTCATGTGACCTGTAATGTCATCCTAAAATCTTCCACTAAATAAATTCATCCTATAACTATAACTAGGTTATATTCATAAACATTATCCTAAAAAAAAAAAAAAACCCAAAGTAATACAAAACAAAAGTGTGTGGGGGAAGGGGGATGAGATAGCTCTGTGGGTAAGAGAGTTTGCCACACAAACCTGATGACCTCAGTTCCATGGATGGAATACACACAGCCCAAGGAGAGAGCCAACCCTTGCAAATTGTCCTCTGACCTCCACAAGCACACTGTAGCAAGCAAACCCTCTACCCACCACAAGAGCACCACCCCTCCCTCTCACACACACACACACACAAATAAAATAAAAAATATGAGTGGGGTGCTCAGAGGCAATGAGGAATGATTTTAATATGTGTAGTTTTCTTGAGGAAGAGAAGGAAATGTAAAGATGTGTGTTTGTATTCGAGTGATGTCTGTGGAAATGGCCTAGGAACCATGATCCATAGGTAGAAATCTCTTAATATACTAGAGGAAGTAGATGACTCCAGGTTTGGAACATTGAAGGTCTCAGAGCACCCAGCAGATCTGTCTAAAAGCAAGAGTGGAGACAGAATGGGACAGGTGAAAGGTTCTGATACTTTCAGCCCTTTGTATCAGGAAAAATGTGTGTGTTACGGTCAGGGTTTCCATGGGCTCCTATACACAGGTGCAGCACAGGAAAGGTTTGCCATTCTGGCACTGGAGAGGTCCTGTGGATGCTGTCAGAGCTGAGGAGAGAAGTGTTGCTTGTAGGTCACTGGAAATGACTGATTTTATTACTCTTTCAAGTGGCACTGTGTGTTTCTTACACTTCTGTTACAGTTGTTTTGTTTTGTAATCTTAATTCCCCTATAACTCTTGAGATTTCTAATCACAGACTCACTCCACATTCATTTGCAGGCAGATTTAGTATCTTGTATCCAAAATGCATGGGACCAAAACTGATTTGCATCCCAGATTTGGAGTATTTGCATATATATAATGAGATATCTTGACAATGGATCCCAAGTGTAAACTTGAGATTCATTTCATTTTATTTATACCTTATATACATAGCTATGGAATTTCACACAGTATTTTAACCAGTTTTGCATTAAATAAAGATTGATAGCAAGGAATTTTTTCCTAGTCTCATGTCCATACAAAAAGTTTCAGATTTGGAGCATTTAAAATTTCAGGCTTTCAGGAGAGCCACAAATCAGTGATACCTAAGATTTATTTTCACCAGTCAAGAGCACTTACTGCCTTCAGTGTTGCCCTCACTGAGAATGAGGGCACTACAAATTCCCACCCACGAGGGCTAGGAAGTGTGGAAAACATGGTTATTCTTGAGCTGATTAACTCATGTACCCAAGTGTCTGTTTATTCTTAGACCAAAAATAGGGCTATGGTGGTGGGTATCCTCTCTGATGGACATTGCATTCCTTTCTCTCTCAAGGAATCAACCCAACTGTGCCTCCAGCATATAAAGCTGAACTCAGATCTGCTCCCTGGAGAACTCACCTGGCTAATTAGTTAAACATCTCTCTAGTGTGACTTTGCGTTTTAGTTAGGGTTTCTATTGCTGTGAAGAGACACCATGACCACAACAACTCTAATAAAGAAAACATTTAGTCGGGGTGGCAGTTTACAGTTTCAGAGGTACAGTTCATTATCAGATGACAGGGAGTATGGTGGGATGCAGGCAGGTGTGGTACTGGAGCTGAGGTGATACATTTTGCAGGCAGCAGGAAGTCAATGGATGGTCACACTGAGGGAAGCTTGAGCAAAAGATATCTCAAAGTCCCACAGTGATACACTTCTTCCAACAAGTCCACACCTCCTAGTAATGCTAGTCCCTTTGGGGACCATTTTCTTTCAAAGCACCACATTCCACTCCCTGGCCCCCAAATTCTTATAGTCACAATATAGAAAAACATGCATTCAGTCCAACTTTAAGAGTCCCCATCGTCTATCACAGTCTCAAACTTGCTTCAAAGTCCAAAGTCTCTCTGAGATGCATGGCAATTTGCTCACTATAATCCCCCTGTAAAAATCAAAATAAAACAACAGATCACATACTTCCAATATATAATGGCACAAGATATACATTACCATTCAAAACGCAACAAAGGGGGCATAATGAAGAAATACTGGAAAAAAGCAAGATTGAAAACCAGCTGGACAAACTCCATGTCTGACATCTGATGTCAAAATGCTCGCCACGTCTCCAAGTCATTCAGCTTTGTTGACTGTAACATACTTCCTTCTCACGGGCTGGTTCCACTTCCTGTTAGCAGGTCTCCCCAGCAGGTATTCCGTGACTCTGGCATCTCTAGCATCTTAGGTTCTCTAAGGCAATCCAGGCTTCCAAATTCACAGCTTCACACGATGGTCTCTACAAGGCCTCCACTCAGGGACACTTTGACATGTACCTGGCCTTAGTGGCTTTATTCCATAACTACTTTCTTCTATCCTTGTCTCTAAACCCAGAACCCCCTGGCTGAACCTGCCAAGTTCTATTGTTTACTAGGGCTAGAACATGGCCCACATGTTCAATGACATTTTCACTGGTTTTCTGTCTTTTACTGCCCAAGCTTGACTGTCCTGAAACTTACTCAGACATCCATCAGCCTCTGCCTTCCCAGTGCTGGGACTAAAGGTGTGCCCCACCACATCAGACTCTAAGCTCTTCTTTAATTTCTCTCCACAGGTTGGACATTTAGCTGGGTGGGATGTTGCCCTTAGGTCTCCACCCCCTTTATTCCAGTTCTTAATCGCTCATCTCCTTGAACACAGGATTTGGCTCTACTCCACTTCCTGGTAATTTTTTTTCTCCTCAAAATTTACTATTTGTGATTGACCTTGCTCAGTTTGCTCCTTTTTATTGTAAATATTCATTAGAGTTACCACTAATATTTACCTGACCAAGTCTATACTAGGCTGTTTTGAGATTTCTTATGCCAACGGAATTAATCTCTTCACTTTAGTCTCAGGCAAACTCTTTGGACAAGGCAAAAGGCAGCCACTTTCTTTACCAAAAAAAAAAAAATCATAAAAACAATCTCTAGGCAACACAGAAATATTCTTCTTCCCTGAAACCTCTTGAGTGATTCTCCCCACGACCCCCACCTCCTATAGTTCAAACAATTCTTACCACCACTGTCTTCCATTATCTTATTAGTATGGCCCATTACACGGTAGTTAAAACTCTCTAAACTCCAAGTACCAAATCTAAATTCCTAAAAACAAACACATAGTCAGGCCCATCACAACAATACTCCAGTCCCTGGTATCAATTTCTGTCTCAGTTTTCTTTTCTATTGCTCTAAAAAGACACTATGACCATGGCAAGTCTTATAAAGAAAACATTTAATGGGGGGGGCTTACTTACAGTTTCAGAGGTTCAGTTTATTATCATCATGGTGGGAGCATGGTAGTGTGTAGGCAGACACTGTGCTGGAGGAATAGCTGAGCATCCTAAATCTTACAGGCAACAGGAAGTCAACTGGCACACTGGGTGGTGTCTCAAGCATAGGAAACCTCATAGCCCGCCCCCACGTGACATACATCCTCCAAGAAGACCACACTTCCTTATAGTGCCACTCCCTTTGGGGGCCATTTTCCTTTAAACTTCCACAGTGTGGTTAACTTATGAATGCTGTGCTAGAGCTGTTGGCTGAGTGTCTATGACAGTGTATGAAGACCTGTCACATGCCTTCAGCTCTTGAGGTCTGCTGCCTCCCCAAAGCCACCCTCACCATGTTCTGTGCTCAGGGAGACTGGCCACATGCACTGCTTCCTGGTGCAATTGGCAAGAGACAGAAAATGTAGTCAGAGTAGTCTATCTCATCAGGGTGTGGGGCCTGTCATCTGCCTCTCCACTAGGGGTCACAGCTCTTGCTTCATTGGCCTTTCTCCACGGGGCTCACTCCAAGTTACATTAGTCACTCCCTCTGCTCAGCTTTTCTAGGCCCTTTCTCACTAGCTGTGAGAACGGTATTCTCCAGACCTAAAGGCTAGTGGCTCTCTGCTCTCATCACCCCTGAAAGAACTGAGTTACTCCTACACTTCCAAGTTATTCCTGCTACTATATGTAGCTTATTTTTGGAAACTCACTTTAATTTCTCAGTTTGAATATGCCATATTTACTACTGGGAAGCCAACTGACACACTCTAGGGGTCTCCCAGAATGCAGTTGGTGTCTAGATGGCCCCTAGTTCCTATCTCAGCTACAGAGAACTAAAACAGCTACATGGAGCAAATGCCTTCCTGGATAATATCAAGATGTTTTTGCAAGCTCAGAGTGTGGTGAGGCTTGCTCTGATTCAGGGAAGGGAAGGTTATCTACTGCTGCTCATGCTCACGTGGTTGTCTGGGATGGGAAAGAATGATGTTACTTATCACTAGAGCAGGAAAACATACAAATTCAAAATTGGAAGTATGGTGTCTACCAAATGTGTGGGCCTTTGTATCACCATCAAATCAAATCATCATGTGTCAGGGACCACCTGTATTTGCTTTTTCTAGGCTAACAGAAATCTACTCAGACTAGCTTTAGAAACATGGTTGTATCCAAGTGATGTATGTTGTTTTCACAGACACCCTGGAAAGTCAGTAACAGCTTGGGAATTTATTCTTAGCAATTTTTCTGTTAATAGGGAGTTTCCAGTTCTAAGGTTATTCTTTTCTGTGAATCTGTATCGTATTTCCTGAGTTCTCTGCTGGAGAAAGAATCAGGCAGACATAAAGATGCCTACTTTACCCTGACTTTCTCATGGCATGCTGTGAGGTATTCAATATAAGTCTCAAATGAAATATAAAAAGGATCTGATATCTTAGGATCCAATTCTAAACACCTAAGACAAGTTGTTTAAGAGAAATAATTTATTTGGAACCATAGCTTCAGAGGGTTCAATCCATGGTCATTTGGATCCCTGTTTCTGAGCTTCTTATGATGCAGAATTTTCCCATAGGAGGATGGAGTGTAGGAGGGACATGTTCATCTCTTGGTGGACAGGAAGCAGAAGGACAGCAAAGGGCCAAGGAGAGGATATCCCATGGCCTATTTCTTCAATATATGTTCCATCTGCTAAAGTTCTCAGAATCTTCCAACATACCATCACTCGCTGGTGACCAAGAATCTAGCATCTGAGTCTTGCCAGGACACGTCCAAATCTTAACAGGGGATGAGCAAGAGAAGCCTTCCTTTTCTGTGACTCTGTATCATCTTTCCTGAGTTCTCTGCTAGAGAAAGAGTCTCCAGCAGAGATACATGATGGGAAATCTCCCCTCCAGCATCCGGAGGACAAATTTTCTCCCTTATATCTTCTTATATCTAACACCAGAATCCTGTAGTTAAAATGTGCTTTGGAGGCAGCTCTTTGCAAGCCTGGTGCCAGAGCTCAGTTCTAGAGAGGGTCATGAGGTGTGGAAAGGAGTGTCTGGGCAACAAGCCCATAAAGAAGAAAGTTACTGGGCAAGCTTCAGGAACTGACATAGAGATGGTAATTCTTTTCTCTACTTTTTAAACCTCAAAGGAGCCTTATAAAGTCAGTCCATCCCTTTGCAGTGTTATATTTGCCAACTGAGATCCTGGGATGCTTATCTCTCTGTCTCCTCTGGTCACTCTCCAACTCCACACTTTAGCGTGACAGTCCTTACCTGACCTCTGAGCTGAATTTTGTTGTGGAAGACAGAAGTCATATAGCCTCAGGAATTTCTTTAAAATTTCTCTTGGGGGTTGAAAAGTAGGCTTGAATTCCTCAAGACCAGTGGCCCAGACACTCAAGAAACATGTTTCCAGCACCAAAAGGCTTCTGAGCAGATGTGGAAGGAATTTAGAACTGTTTGATCTTGACTGATATAGACAGCTCCACTGTGATAGCAATCCCAGCTCTAGAAATTATGGTCTGTAAAGTTATTCAGTAACATCTAGCATTTTCCAAGGCCTCAATTAATGTTTAAAGAAGCACAGCAGCACAAACACTGAATTGAAATGGGTCTGTACTAAATAATCGTTTCCCTCAAAGAACCTTGACCTTTCTCAATAATACTCTGAATACCAAATGTCTAGCTCTTCTTGCATATTACTGTGCAGAAGGCTCTATTCTATGCATTTTATTTTTGGAACCTCTTTGCAAATTTAAAAGGTATATTTTCTCATTTTTTCCAGCAAGAAAAGAAAAGGTAAACTTTGGAGGGATTGTGACTTGACATTGGCTCAGGTAGGTAAAGGGCAGAGTAAAGATGATCCCAGAAGTCTTTAGATGCCTTTTTTTTTTTAATCACACACTTTTGATGCCTTTCTGGGTACGTCTATGTGGAGCACACACATAGCTCAGTAGTTTTCAATCAGAACGCAAGAGTTCAAAATCAATTCTTGAAAATGTTCCCATTCTGTCTTTTCTTCCCCCCTATATCATACGTCATAAAAAGTCAGTATAAACGTTTATTTGAAAAATGTAGTCAGAGGGCAAAAGGAAGAACCGCTTGATTGGAATTCTGGTTATTTCTCAAGAATCAATTTTTTGGTTTATAAAAGTCCAGTCTTGGCCACCAGAGGGCAGTCACAACATTAAAGATTAGCCCCTTTGTCCTGAGTCTCAGGTTACTAGATCATGGTAAATCTGGTTTTGGTTTCATAGTTCGGTTCACATCCTGAAAAGATGTTTCTTTTAAGTCTGAAATTAACATGTCATGCCACATTTAGAAAAAATAAAAATGCTCTAAGGAGTTTTTGACGTGTTAGAATCTATTTCTTCATATAGCAATTTTAAAATGGACCAGAGACATATGCTTCTTATTGGTCTTATTGGAGGCATGACGTGCTGTACTGAATATTCAGAGACATTGTCAAAAAGCACTCTTCCATGTTCAGAAATTCAGTATTTACCCAGTTACACACCATCTGGGTTTCTGTTCCTCCCAGAAAATTAGTTTTATGCCTTCCCCCACCAGAATCATAAATAAGCTCTTTGCTCAGATCTATAGAATATACAGACTCCTTAACTACCATAAAGCTTAGTCGATGCTGTGTTTCATGGTGGAGTAGAATCTTACTGAAGAGAAACTCAGGGTGGCAGGCTAAAACTACTGGGTTTAAAGGAAATATCTGAAATAGAATATTGCCCGTGTCAGGATCAGCCTCCATTCACAAAGGCCCAACAGGACATCTTGCTATTCAATGGTCTGTTTTTTTAAAGTGTGAGGATATAATAAAACATTTGGAGACATCAGAAGGATCTACCCACAGTCAGTCTAGGAGGGTCAGAGAGTGGTGATTCACACCTTTAATCCCAGCACAGGGAGTATCCCAGGAGTGGTGACCTACGCCCTTAATCCAACTGAGTTTGAGGTCATCTTAGTTTGCAGAAGGAATTCCAGGCTCCCAGGCAGGCAGTGGTGGGACCATGCCTTCACTGAGCAAAGGGAGTATTTAAGGCAGGTGTAGAAAGACAGAAGGGCAGAAGAAGCCAGGAGGAATCAGGCTGAGGAAGCTGGAAGACAGCTGGGTAAGATTTGACTGTGGTGTTTCTTCTCTAATATCTCCGACTTTCCCAGAGATCTGGCCCTGAGTTTCCTTTATGCATGCAACATTAAAAATGTCTTATTAAACAAGACAAAACAAAAATAAGATGCTAGCCCCTGACTGGTTCTGTCTGTCTCCTCACCAGAGTTATCTGAGATTGTAACCTGAAGGCAATGACCAGTTCCTGACAAATGATGGTCTAATTCATCTCTACCTTGTCACTGACTCTTGCCCCTGAGCCTGATTCCTCCTACCCACTCACCTCTGAAGCAGTCAACTGAGCCATGTTTCTTCCCACCACTGTTTTGTTTCTTCCTCCACCCACTCAAAGTCGTACACAGCTACAGATACAGGATCAAATCAAACATTAAATTATACAGAGGTGAAGTTTACCCTGAGACAATAAAATTGTCTTGCCCAGTACTGTAGTCATTTAAGTGGATAGTTTTGGGGTTTTGTTTTGTTTTTTTTTTAAATAAACTATCACTTGTGATCAATTTGGGATCATTAAATCAATTTAGGGAGTTATAAGTGCCATCTCCCTAGGGCTTCTCTGCAGTAAAGCTAAATGATCCATATTTAGATGCACGTATGTCCTCGGTGGGTCATGGTGGAAGGCCTACTTCTCATAGATGTGACCGGGGGAAGCAGACAAGGCACAGATTTAATTCCTTTATTTTAGGCTAGAACCTAAATTTTATTGGGAAAAATACTTTAACTGGCCTTTTGGTGATCAAATTGTCAACATTTTTTTCTTTAGAACATGAATTTGGGTCAACTTATTAAACAGCTAACCAAGCCTCAGGCTTCTGGCTCTGACTCTGCTTGCCTCTCTATGGTAAACTCACTTCTTCTCATTTTAAAGCCTGCATATAGTTGTGAAGATGTCTTTGTCTTTTGTAAACATGATGCTCTCTCTTGGCTCAAGTACCCCAAATATGACATTGCAAGGCTCTTTCTAGAAAACTTTCTCTATGCCTAACAGTTATTGGCATCCCCCAAACGAGCCACTGTGCCACGAGAGCCTTGGTAAGCAATTAGCAAAGGAGCACTGTTTCTCACCTTTTAAATTACTGTGCCACTGTCCCACCTCTTGGGGTATTTTTGTCATTTTCCACACTAGTTCCTTCCTATCTCCACTTTGAAAACGTAATGCCACAGACACACATATGTCTCTGTGGGTTCTGTGACTCTAGAGATCCACAAACTCTCGTACTGTACATTAAACAGGATCTGAGATTTTATCTACTCTTCTTTCTACATTTATATCCCTCCATTCTCCCCCATGTGTTTTTCTGTAAAAACTAGTTTCTGCCTCCCTGAGAGTAATTTGGCTACTGCTGAGAATTCAGGAAACAAAGTTCAGGAAAACCTACTTAAGCAGTTAAGAACAAACACGTCAACTAGTTGCTCTTCCTTCCCGTTCACAGGCTTATTTCAAATGTTAGAAAGCTTAAGGCCAGCAACGATGACATAAACAATAAATTTAGGCTGCCTTTGACATAGCCAAGTGTGGAGTCATCTGCAGGGCTGTAAAACAGAAGCCTTGAATGTCGTCTGCAAGCCAGAGCTGGATTATGACATAGAGCACTTGACCAGCACACAGGCTTTATTTTTTACTTAATGTATCTTGGGGATCTTCAGCAGCTGCCTTGTTCTTTAAGAAGTTTTAGTTAAGAAATGACATGTTTGCCTATTCAATGGCAGGGTATTGACTAGGTTAATCCCTGGTTTTCTGAACTTATATGTGAAATAGTTGAAAGCTTTGACATGCTTCTCTCTGCTACGACTATTTGTAGACTAAAATTCTCCATCAGTCCTGTGTTCCTCTGTCACTGCCTCCCCGCGCCCCCTCGCCCCAGTTTCATGCTCTTTAGGTCACCTCATCTCATTTTTGCTGAGTCAAATGTACAACTGAATGATGTACTCAGATGTCCCTTGAGCACAAAAGACTAAAAACAAAGGTATATGAGGGCAAAGAGTTTGTTGGTTGTTTGAAATTGATGGTGTGTCTGTATAACCACAACTAGCATCTTCTCCCTCTGCTTGGGGTTTACAGGCTAGCAGGGAGGCCCACCTAGCTCGTGTGAAGATGAGCACACACTTCATGGTTCATGGGGAGGCTGCACCTAGAGATCTGCTTCCGGTGGTTTCCTCTTTGTCTCTTGGGGTGAGCAAGGCAGACGGGACTGCCAAGGCTAACCGAGCTTGTAAGAGCGATCCTTGCCTGGCCGGCTTGTGCAGGCTGTGAGCTAAATGCAACCCAGGGAGGCGACTAAAAATAGCCATTCATTGTCAGTGTGTGTGAAAAGACAAGAGCTAGTGTGCTGGTCTGATTCAGGCCCAACTAAACGGCTGTCGGGACAGGCCTATAAACGGAGCTGCAAAGACTGGGGAACCGAGTCCACGGGCAACGCCAGGGGCTGGACACTCACAGAAGCGAAGCTATCCTTCAACACCGGAGTTGCCTCTGCTATGGCAAAAATCATCTTGAGGCACCTCATAGAGACTCCAGTCCGATATCAGGAGGAATTTGAAGCTCGAGGCTTAGAAGACTGCAGGCTAGATCATGCTCTATACGCTCTGCCTGGGCCAACCATCGAAGACCTGGGGAAAACCAGAGGCACACCACGGGCTTTTGCAGAGGACGCAGCCTCCACCGAGATGCCACCCAGAGAAGGCAAATCTCGCTTCCAGATTCTGCTGGATGTGGTCCAGTTCCTGCCTGAGGACATCATCATTCAGACCTTCGAAGGCTGGCTGCTGATCAAAGCTCAGCATGGAACCAGAATGGATGAGCATGGGTTTATATCCCGGAGTTTCACCAGACAGTACAAACTGCCAGATGGTGTCGAAACCAAAGATTTGTCTGCCATCCTCTGTCACGATGGAATCTTGGTGGTGGAGGTAAACGATCCACTAGGGACCAAGTAAAACCTTCATTAGTTCTTGTCCATACCACAGGAGGATGATGAAAGCCAGTCCCTGGGGCTGTTTAACTTTTGAGATGGTTTGCTGTAATTGTTATGAGGATTAAAAACATATCCACAGTTGCTGGTATGTTGAGGTTGTCTTTTTTATTTGGTAGTCAGAAAGGAAGGTTTCTGAATGTGTTTGTTTGGTTTAAAACAGTGCTGCCTTTACAATGAAACTACCAAAGAGCTAGTCAACTATGGTTTGATACAAGGGAGGGCCCAGACTCCTTAGTGAGCCTGACTTTCCAGAGAAGCTATTTGTATGATCCATGGCAAAACAGCTGTGTTCAGTAAGGGGATTCTATTCGTACTCATTTCGTGAAGACATTATGTATTGCTGAAAAGAACTGGGGGCCCCTCCAAAGAGGAGCTTTGGTTTCTGTGTATTTTAACTAAAGAGGATCCTTGTTCATAGAGTCAGACAGTTAGAATGTAGTGCTCAGGAACTGGGTCTGAGATCCACCTGGGAGTCACTACATTGGAAATTTTCATGTCGCTTAGTTTTGAAAGGTTCCAATACAGACCCCGCTTAGTTTTCAAAGGTAAAGCCAGAGCTTTGCTCATAGACAGTTCTATATTACTTGTGTGTTTTATCTGTTAACCCATAGTGTATATTGTTTCATAAGTTTGGCATAGGAAACTAAAACATTGAATTTCTGAATTCAGTCTTAATCCTCACTATTTCAAAGCAGAGATAGCGAGTGTCACGCATCTGCTGTCTGCTGGTCTAAAGTTTTAAATAGCCTGCGACCAGCGAGGACACCTGAGCTCACACAGCCATCTGAGTTCACGCAGCACATGCTTGTCATGATAGATTCCTGTCTCTGTTCTCCCACACTGCTCCTTTGGCTCAAGATTGAGCTGGTGGCGGTTAAGAATTCCAGCTTTGGGAAGCTAGTCTTCAACAGCTGCTCAGAGGCATGTAAAATATTTGCTATCTCATCCTGTACATTCCAAAGCCTTCTGTGGAGTGGCTGCTTTCATTTCCCTAGATACTGAATGTGGACAGAGCTAAGAATAGGAAGACACAGTACCGTCACTGTGCGCCTCCATCTTGCCCCCCCCCCCCAATTCAAGTTTAAGGGAAAGACAAGTCAAAAATCAGAATCCAAGCAAACTCTGAGAATGACATTAACTACTTTTTAAACTACACTGAAAGTAATTTGTCTGTTTGTATGACGTTCAGGCTGTAGTCTAGGATGAGACATTATTGATTGAGAAATGGAATCTCACAGGTCAGCATTGTGGCGCAGCAGTGCTAACAGGGGTGAGTGGGATGCCAGATCTGCCGAAAGAACTGGAAGCAGGCACAATCTGATCCCCACCAGACATAGTCACCGTCAGAGGAATTACATAGCCAAGTGTTCTGAGAAACAAATAGCCCAGGCCTTTTCTCTGTATTCATTTTCCTAACTGACACCTTCCTTCCACCCATGAGGATTTTTTTCCTTCAAAAATGAAAATTCCACACATCATCTTGTTATCACTTCTTTTTTCCTGAAATAAAATTCAAAGGTATACATGGGCATTTTAGGTTTCCAAACGCTATGAAAAATAAAAAGATTTGTTGTCACCCACCACGAGACAGCCATGTGCCCTAATCACTTTTGGCAAAATTAGAATTGTCCTTCCATGAAATCTGACACCCTGATTGCACTGGTCACTGTCCCCACTGTCATCAACTAAAATCCATTCTCTGTGCTTCTTAGCCCCGCTCTGATGAAGGCCACACTGTTCTGGGTTCCAATTGGTTTCACCCAATGAGAGGCACCCACTGAGGAGCAGAGGAAGTGTCACTAACAGCAGGAACACGCTCAGGGTTTGCTTTTCCTAGTGCCTTCCACAGGGCAGCAGACAGACTTAGCCAGGGCCAGTGTTCCTGAGCAGATAGACTCCCCAGGGCTATTTCTAGTCTTGTGAGACTTGAGAGTTATAACACAGGAGGTGTGGCCTTCTCACTGTTTTATTCCAGGTACTACTCTGCTGTCCCTTGCTAATTCTCTGTCTCTGCCGCTCATTCACAGATGGCATGCATGCCGATTAAAGTTACTTGAGAAATAGAATTCTGTTCCTAGTCGGAACCTGGTCCGCGTGGCATTTAACGTGATCAAAAGAAGGAGGAAGAAGAAAAGGAGCAGAAGATTGTATTTGCACCCAGGAAGCTTCTCAAGAATCCACTTTTAGAAACAGAATTCCACAGATACATTTTGAAATACAATGCTGCTTAGCACAGGGCTAGTCCGATTACACTTATCATTAGACCAAAAAAAAAAAAAAAAAAGGAGTCTACTATCCTGCTTCAGGAGGATGTTTTCAGCAAATAGTTTAAAATGAGTCTTGGCCTTGACCCTTCCTGGGAAAATTTTGACTGTGAGGAAGGAAAATGGCCATGGCCAGGGATTTTGACAATGCTTCCATCCTATCTGTTGGCCTTAAGATCTGGTATAGCCACAGCCTCTTGTTCCAGAAACAAATTCCTGTAAATGCATAGTTGCTGATGTTTAAAATATTCTCTTGGTGGGGACAGGGGTGGGTAGCCTCGTATGTGGAAGACCTATGTGTTAAAACACGTACATAGGATCTGTATGGACAATCGAAAATGTAAACTACCGTAGAGAACAAATGATTTTAAAAATTCAGTGATCAGGATTCCCACTCATTCTAACTAATGATCTGAAACGATCGTATTCATGTTCTTACTCATGATATGAAAGCTGCTGTGAGTGGAGCTGAGCATGCCAGAACTTACTTTCAGAAACAAGTGACATACAACCTGGGTTTGAAAAAATCTCCAAGCATAACAAAATTCTGTTTTCACCACTAGCCAATCTTCTCTGTAGCAGCTTCTAAATACTCAGGTGGAAAGGAGGTTAACATACTAGTTTGTGGTATTAACTTATAGTTTATAATCTTTCCTTTTCTTTTTAGGATAGGGCTTGTATGTACACAGAATATTCCTTTCTCAGGCTCCAAGGGTGAACATACAGGCTGGATTCTCACATACTCCATTTGGACAGAAAGTTGGGGTTTTTTTTTTTTGTTTGTTTGGTTTTTTTTGGCCAACTAGTTGGTTAGATATTCTCATAAAATAACAGAAACAGTGCTTTAAATCTGAAAATAAGAGATGGCTGCATATGATCGGTAGTTACATTTCCTGTGCATTTAATGAACTGTGTGTACAGAAACACCATCCTGCTAATGGATTCTTTCCCATCTGAAGGACAAAGACAAGAGGTATCCAGTGTAGTGAGGCACAATAGTCCCTGTGACACCATTCTTTGTGATCTGTCCGCAGATAAATGCTCTGTGTTCAACATGGTTTGTTTTTGTTTTTTTTTCCCCCTTCGTGGCCCGTAGAAACATAGATTGGCATATTAAAATCAATACAAAAAGGCAATTTCCCAGCTTTAAAAAATTATAATCCAGCATTTTTTCATGTACTTCCAGATTATGTTGTATATAATTTGTTATAGCATATAATTGCAAGTTAAAAATTAATAATTTGTCTGTATTGGGTTGTTTCTTAAATTGTTTCGGAAGCTTTTAGCTTTAATCCATTTTAGAGGAAATACCACCTTCTAGTACTGTATTGCCACTGTATCTTTTTGCTATACATTCAGTGTATAGCATGGTTTAGTAGTTTCAGTTTATTTGTTTTTATTTTATTTTTCACTGCTGGGGACTGAACCTAAGGCTTTCTACACACCAAGCAGGTACTTCGCTGGATCCCACAGGACCCTAGCTTGGTGGGGTTTAGTTTTTTTTTTATAAGTATATCTCAAAAGCAGTAGCATATGATTGACTTTTAAAAATATAATCTAACAATCTGTTCTATAGTAGATGAATTTAATCCATTTGCTCATAAGAATTAAGTATTTAGATTTCTCCCTTTGTGATGCTTTATTTTTCAAAGTTTCTATTTAACTCCTTGCTTTGTCTTCTATTGATTACCAAGATATTAAAATTTAAATATTTCCCCATCATTTATAGGCTAATATTTTTAAGGCGAATACCAAAGGCATAAAATTTTAAATATTTAAAATTATCTAGAATTTCTATCCTTACCCTGAATGTGACTAGATCTTTCATATTCTTCCTGATTATTCTATTTGTTTTATAAATATATCCATAGGTATATAACATTTTCTAAATCCTCAACAAACCTACACATAGTGAAACTTAAAATTTTACCTGTCTAGTTATCAGCCCATTTCTGGTGCCATCACTGAATAACCAAGGCTGAGCATTTTTACAAAGAACAGAAACTGATCTCTCACAGTTTGGGATGTTGGGCAGACCAAGGCCAAGGCACTGGCATCTGGTGTGGTTCTTAGTGTGTCCTCATATGATGGAAGGCAGAAGGGACAAATATAGCAAACCACTGTGTCAGGCCCTAGTACGGGGAAGCAGCCTCATGGTCTCATCCTTTCCTAAAGGCTCCACCCCTTAATTTCATCACATTGACAGCACCTGGATTTTGGACTTGTCATGTTTGAACACACAGAAAAAGGTCAGGTCTCATTTCTGTTGTGTTAAAGTTTATGACGTTTCTTATGTGGCTTTGCCATGCTTGTGGGTTAATAGGGTTCCTTTCTCCATCCACCTATCCTGATTTGTAGTAAGAGGGTTCTGGCCCGGACTTTCGGGCCTAGCCTCAAGGTTTAGACCCCCAGACTTACAGACCTGCAGAGACACACAGACACTTACATTAGTTTTAGGCTGATCAGCCTAAATCCCAGGCATATAACTTGCTAACTCTTTACTGTTAATCTAACCCATAATTCTAATCCTGTGTAGCCATGCAGCTCAGTACCTTTTCTCAGAACAGCATAGTTGTCCTCTGCTTCTTCTGGTTTCTCTCTGGCATTCTGCTCTGCTCTGCCTGTTCCTAGAGTTCTCCTAGTCTGGTAGCCCTGCCCACACTTCCTGTTTGCCTTTGGCCAATCAGTGCTTTTTATTAAACCAGTGGGTGGGACAATTATTTACAATGGAACAACATAATCTCCCACATTGATTTGTATCACTTGTTTCATAATGTAGTCTTTTAAGTGAACACATCCTTTAATATAGTTCCTCGAGCATCCTACACGTGATCATTTTAAAAGTCTTTATCAGATTATTCCATACATAAATTTCAACGGAAGAACATCAAGTTCCAAATATGGACATTTCTGATTTTCTCAGCATTAAGTTTCTTTGATTACTTAGGAAATCTGGGGTTTAGGTATATTTTGTGTAAGGGGATAGTTGTCTCCTCTTCAACTACAGACTAGCTTTACCTCAGAGTTTGAAGTTTTGCTTTTTTAGAAAACCTGCCTTAAAGTGACTTTGCCACCAATATCAAAATTTGTCATCAAACAAGCAACAAGCTCAGTGACTTTTCCTTTCTTCTTAGAGAACCTAGAGGGATATGTTTCCAGAAGAAGCTCCATGCACCTCTGCTTCCTGTCTCACACAGTAAGCATGATTCTTCTCCCTGAATTTTGTATTCTTTATTATGCAAAAATCCAAACTCCCTCTGACACCAGCCATTTCCACTTGGGAGGAAGCTGTCAGGTACACAGGGTATGTTAAGATTTCTTTTAGTGTAACAAAAGGCCTGAGCCAATCAGTTTAGAAAGAGAAAAAAAATCTATTTGGCTCACGGTTTTGAAGGTTTCACTCTGTAGCTGGTGGTCACCATTGCTTTGAGGCCTGCATCATGCCTCCCACACACAGTGAAGCAAACTGTTCCCCTCATAGGCAGGCATGAAGAGAGGCCGTATTTCATTCTCTTCTCCAAAGAATTCCCCCAGTTACCTAAACACCTCCGTGGAGGCTCCACTTCTTAAACTTTTCATCCCCTTCTAAGGAATCCCAGCCTGGGAGCCAAGCCCTTACACTTGGGTTCCTTGCAAACATTCCCGTATAACCTGCAGGACAAGGCCCACCCTCTGCTTCTGCTCCTGTCCTGTTTGGGTCTACAGAGTTGTTATGCTGATTTTGAAATTGTGTCTTTTATTTGCATTTCTCCTGTTTGATGTATTCTTGCTAAGTATCAGAGCAGCATTGCTCTTCCTGAGAGGTGAATTTTCCTGTGAGATTCAGCAACTCACAAAATGAAAGCAAGTTCACAGCAAGGCGATTTGTGATGCGTCCGTCCCCCCCCCCCCCCCCGCCCCGCCCCGTGAAGACTCTACCCTCCACCGGGCAGGCGCGGTAACAGCTACCTCTGAAAGCTCTTTCCCACTCTCCTCTTCTCAATTGCCACCTCTTAAAATAGAGTGCAGAAGTGCCTTTAGGATATTTAAGACTCCTTTCCCTCCAGCAGAGTTAGCAAGCTTTTCTCATTTCCAGAGGTCTTTCGGACAAAATAAGGTCTTGCTTTAGTTTGCATTCTTTTGCCATCACGCTCATCTTTTTTAAAAGCTGGCGGATCCACAGTAGCAAGGTGAACCACCTCCAGACTCAAGAGACAGACCGTAAAAGGGCTTCCGAAATACTGCCCTAACTCCAGCTCCTGTTATTTCCAATGCAGAGGATGTTAGGGGTTAGACCCCAGCTCATCAGGAGAGAAGTAGCTGTTTGCCTTCCCCTCCAGAGCAGAACACACAAAGATGGGGCTGTCCTTTTCTGCCTCTATGGCACCCGATGACACTGCATCGGGCTTTTCTGCTCTTCAAGCTGCTGGTTGGTGTCTCCTGTCACTCTTAACACTGATCCTTAGAGGGTTGGGTTTCTCTGTTTTCTCTCCAAGGCCGGCACCTTCCATTTTTCAGAATAACATTTCAAAGCTATTGCTATTGAATGAGATATAACCAGTTTCTTGTGTAACTGGTTTGTGTTGTTGTTTTTTTTAATTTGACAGAAGATTTGAAATAGCTCTTTTGTTATGAAGTCCTTAAAAATAAAAGAAAACCAATAGCTCCATGGCCTTAGGAATATAGACTTTGAAAGCAAACAAATATAAACCAACAGGAGTTTGAAATCCAAGCTTGCCACTCTCTAAGGCTAGAAAACGTTGGACAGTTACTCATCTAATTTTCCTATCTACAGGATGTGCACAGTTATAGAACCTATGCCGTGCACTTGGGGATTGTTTGGGTCATTATTATATTTTGATTGTACAAATTTGTGAGACACAGTGACCACTTGACACATACATAGTATATAATGGTTTAATTAGGGCAACTGACATTTTCACTGAAACATTTCAAATTTGTATTAAGTATAATTATCTTATATATTTATGCAGTACCATGTGATATTTCAGCACATGCACACAACATACATTTTATTTATGGTTGTTTTTCAGATTAGATGAGATGCAGAGATAGAGGAGCTAGTAAGCCTGGCTCACCCTAAGAGATTTCTCAGCATACAAGACTTAACAGAACTAAAATTGGGACATCCCACACAAATTAGGACATTTGGCCTTCACATAAGATGTCAAACTGTTGACATAAAACACATAGTATGAATTCAATTAATATGACCTATCTCTTTGTGTAGTTCAAATGTTTTTGAGATTATTTTCCTAGATATCTTTTCTACATAGATTAACAGAACATATCCCCACTCTATTCGAGGACTAAAGTAAGTTAAATGAGACTGAGATGAATATTATACTTCTAAACTTTCTTGATCCCAATTTTTATTTTGTTTGTTAAGTATAATTTGAAAAACATAGTTGGGCTGTGGTGACACACGCCCTTAATCCCAGCATGCAGGAGGCAGAGGCAGGCTGATTTCTGTAAATTTGAGGCCAGCCTGGTCTACAGAGAGTTCCAGGACAGTCATGGCTGTTACACAGAAAACCCCTGTTTTGAAAAACCACCACCAACAATAATAAAACCCACTACACATTGCCCTATGAAATATTATGCTTCTTAGATTTCTTCAAAAGTACAACTTTGGGGAGATGTAAAGTTTCCCTATAATAAGAAATGAAGTATAAACAACTTTTTTTGCCAAGGGTAAAGGATTTTTAAAGTCACTTTTACTTTTTGGAAACAATATTTCTACATAGAACATTTCCAGTTAGAATCAGAACTAAGCAAATTCGTTTTGCCTACTTGTCAGGCTCATCTTGTGACATAATTTTCTTCAGTATTTCTTACCTAGAGCTGGAACCTCAGACTATAGCAAACTTCTGGATAACAATAGGTAGCTGAAAAATTAGGGGACAAATTAGAAACAGGTTTTTCTTGCTTTCTAATTTTCTTCTTGAAACAGTCTCTTGGTCCCATGTTAAATTCAGGTTGATCACTGATGATCTGAACAAACTGCTTTAAAATCTGAAAACTTCATGGAAAATTCTACAACTATCTGGATGTGACCGTTACTGTCAGAATATCGGTACACTAAACATAGCACATAAAATTACCTTCAGGCATACAGTATATATAAATGTAAATTAATTTCACAGAACTAGGTCTTAATTCCAGGACATCTTGTTAATGTCTATCAAAGCATTTCAAGCAAGGAATATTTGCTGTGCAGAGATTTTCAGGTTCCAGCAGTAGATTCTGGTTCAAGTAGAGGTGGGAGGCTCTTGAATCCATATTTGGTGAGTCACCATAGTATTCACAGTAGGTCGAGTTTGGGGATTGTTCTCCATCAGAGATTGCTACTGCGCCTGAGACCTCTTGGCCTTTAGCACCTGGGAAGCAGGATTATCAAACATTCTCCAATGGTCAGCCAAAACTAAACAGGGCCCTTAAAATGTTCATGCCCCTTTGAGAAGGTGACAGTGTGACAAAGAGGAGGCTGTGGTGGGATGATATTTGTGGAAGATTGCAAACAAAAAAATTAAAATGAGAGAAGCTATGGTCCCAATGATAGAGAAAAGGTTAGGTCCACTTAATCGATAAATAATGCCAGCCTTGGATGAAAATAGGGAGTACAGAGTGAACAGGCTCCTTCTTCCTCAAAAGATAGTGGCTATCAGGCACGCGAACATAAGGGACTAGGTGATTGTAGGAGTGTGAAGCATCAGTGCTCTACACACAACCTAGGATTTGATTATTAGAGCTGACAATCATGGAACACAGCCATCATCACTTACAGAGTCTGTCTTAGCCTGGCTTCTGAGAATAGAATCCTTGAGACTAGGTAATTCACAACAGAAAGAAGCTTGCTTCTGCCTTATGGGTCTGAAGACTAGTAAGTCCAGGAGCATGCCAGCAAGGACCTTCAACTGCCTCCATTCACCTTGAAAGCCACCAATCCCCAATGACCCAATTACCTCTTAAAGGTCCCACCTCCAAATGGCACCACAGTGGCAATCAGATTTCAGCCTGGTTTCTGAAGAGACCAACCTTATTTAAACCTAATTACCTTCCAGCTGCACTGACAGAGGAAGGCCACTCCACAGAGCAAAGAATAACAGTCTATCCTTCCAGGATGACATCTAGAGAGGAAGAAGGGACCCCCTAATAAAGCACAGAGGACAGTCATTCCAAACACTACAGAGGGACTCTGTAGGTCATTAATACACTTTGTAAGGTATAGGTTAACTGTAGGGCAAAGCCATTTACAGTTATACCAAAGAACCAGACTGAATGTAGGCTGGGCTGGCAATCTCACAGTGATGCCAGCTCTATAGTTGAGGGCTAAGGGAAAAGTCTTTCAGTACAAATAATTATTTTTAGCCAATTTACTCTTTTCTTCTTTTTTCCAAATATTATACAAGATTATGCTTTATTCCCCCCCCCCCCCCCAGGAAAGAGATGTGACCTCTTTAAAAAAAAAATAAAAGAAAAATCACCTCACATAAAAGGATATGTTTCCAGTTGGCCTCCTACTTATCTCCAGTTTAACACACGGTTCTTCTTTTTATCCTTATGCATTCATGATGTCCAAGATTATTCGCAGATACTTTATGAGGTTTCAAAGACTTCATTTGTCCAGGGTTCTGTCTCTCTTACTTTGATTTTTCTGGTATTTCCTTCTTCTCTGCATTGACACCTTTTATCCTGTGTTCTTGCCAATCTCCTTCCCTTTCTTCACTTTCCCTCTAGCACCCACTCCTTGGTTTTCTGTTCTAAAGTCCCCTGTTATTCCAGACAGCTGCCATGAGTGACCGGTAATGCTATGCTGGGTAGCCTATAGAAAGCCCTTTGCCCTACTTGAGTGAGGGAGTCTGATCCCTTGGTATAACACAAGACCCGGGGAAATAATGTATGGGAATGAATGTGGAGGAAAGAGCACCTGGGGTCAACTGCTTGCTGCGTTATTACTTTTTAACTAGCAATGATTGGAGGAGAGTGAAAGTTGAAATAAAGCAAATGGGGTCATAATCGATGACCAGCAATATCCTCGCTACCTGTGCAAGCGAAGAAATGAAGAGAGTGAGTAAAAGAGATTTTAAAGTAAATATTAAAAATCAAATAAATCACTTACACTTGAATATAGATTCCACTTTGTGTGAAGGGATGGGGGTGGAGTGTTAGAATTGAGGGGTTTGAATTTAGTAAAAATCCTTGCATGTGATGGCCTAGTCTTCTGCAGGATAACTGCAGAGCCACTGAGGACGTGACACCAGGACTTCTGGGAATTATCTTACCACTTTGACAAGCAGGACTGAGAGATTCTACAGCAGAGGAGACCTACCAGGCTTCCCATTCAAGTTTTTGTCCAAAACTTACCATAGAAGTGAGGAGGAATCAACCTGGACCAAACACACAGACTCTACCCCACACCCTCACTGCTTCCATTTTTGATCTTCAGGTGGTCTTTGAGCACGCCTGTGTCCTTGGTAAAAGATGATGCTAAAATACTGAACAAAGACTCTCTGCTAAGATAGCAATTGATGACTACAGATGCAAATAGAGAAGACACATAGATAACGGATAGTTGTCTCTTTATTGTCCCAAGGGACAGTAATGTCCTGCTTCCAGAAACATTCAATGACTAATTGATAGGTCCATTAGACCACTCTGGAAACCTGAAAAACTCTATCCTAATTCATTCTGATGCAAATCATGGAACCGAGATAATATTGAGAAATGAAGGGAGTCAGGAATCCAAGAGCCTTGTGAGTAGCTATGTAGAAAAACTAAAAATCATTCGTTTTTGTTTTCAGTCAGCAACTGTTATGCTTGAGCACTCACCATGTCTGAGCACTCACTGCGTCTGAGTACTCACTGTGTCTGAGCACCCACCTTGAGTGCTCTGCCTGCTGTTTTGATGAAATGCAAACAATGCACTTTTTGATCCCAAGGTATTTGTTCCATGGTTTTAGAAAAGTTCATAAATAGGAAGTCATTATAATGGGTACGGGTGCTACTGAAAAGAAAACAGACATATTTTGTATGTGTAGAAAAGGAGCCTTGTCATTTTGCCTGGCCTGAGGGTACATGGCTGTGTCACTGATGTAGCCAAGTAGCTCTGCAGCAAAGGTTTGAAACTGTGACTACCACGGTCATCATTGCATCCTGACATCCTCGTAGACAGTAGGCACTCAGGGATTTGTTTTCAAAGGATCAATGCTGCTGACATAGGACACAGAAGATGTAAAAATGCAACGTGAGTGGTTCAGTCAGAGTCAAGGTCATGCATGCTTAGACTCCGGCTCTCTTGCCAGCTTGCCTTCCAAGCACTGCTCCTGAGCTGCTGAAGATATGGGGATCATAAGGAATTGTCAGCAAAGCTATAGTGTGGTACGTGCTTTGGGTTTTAGAAAGTTAACCCCAGCTGCTGTGAGAAGGAGAGCATAGAGTGGGACTCTGGAGATGGAAAGAAGACTCAGATACGTACCTAGGACTGCTTAACCACACAGACGAGGGTAGAGGCTGGGTTGTGGCTGGTTGCTCCTTGTCTGCAGACCCATGGGTCTTTCACATGCCACTCCTGTCTGTATAGTAATATAACTCCCACACTATTGAGTAAAGAGAAAGTTCCCCATGAATAGATGGCAAAGTACAGTGGTGTTGCCAGGTAGCACAGGGGTCGAGACTGCCCACTAAGTCATAGCTTCCAAAGGAGTTGGAAGATGGAGGCTACATAAGGCTAAAAGTCCTGGGAGTTGATGGTGAGTAGGTCGTATATGGGGCTTTGATCTTGTCTCAGAATGTGACAGCCTTGAGTTGGCATACATCTGAAGAAATGGAATCAGGCTGCAGTTCACCACCTGAGCTTGCAGCTGAATCTCTTACCAGGAACTTTCCACTTGGAAGTGAATCTCTGGTCAGATAAAGTTGTCCACTGTCAGCTGCTCACACTGAGTACAAAAATCTCAGTCCCACAAAGTGCTCATTCTCTCCTCTGTGGCCATGAGGGGGGAAGATAGGTATATGTGAACCAGATCACATAGCATCTGCTACAGTGGTAGGGATGAGGAGAGAGAACCATAAAGTGGCCTCAAGGCTAATGGTTTTTGAGTCTTAAGGACAGGAAGTTGTTGTGTCTAAATGCTAGCAGTAACTATTATAACAACTAAAAATAACCCTCAAAAATTATAACATTGGGCAGAAATTAGTAGGGAAGTTCACCTTCCTTGGAAAATGGGATTTTGCTACAACAGTTATTGCCATAATGTTAGCAAACTTGTGAAGGGGCCCAGGTAGCAAGAAGACTGACCAGCAAAGGGCATTAAGTCCCTAGACTACGGAATTGTTTGACAGCTTCACATGTGAAGCCCCATGACAAGCCAGGTGGTGGTGGTATACACCTTTGGATCCCAGCACACGGGAGATAAAGGCAGGCAGAGCTCTGTGAGTTAGAGGCCAGCTTGATCTACAGAGTGAGTTTTAGGACAGCTGGACCTGTTACACAGAGAAACCCTGTCTTAAAAAAACAAACGAAGTGCCCCAAGACAGAACCTAGACCCACAGTGCTGGAAATCAACGCATGTTTGTTGTTTTAAGGGACTTTATGTGATACATGACAAAGAATCAACCCTGGTTAGTCTAAGGACATCGGGCCTGTCTATCACATTCACTGGATTGTCACTGGATGCAGGGTGCCCTCTAAGAAACCACTGAGGCTGTCTCTTCTCCAAGGAGAACAGCTGGAGGTAGTTTCCAGGCTACGTTAGCAGAAGCTGGAAGATGAACTCCTTTATTCCTAGTGGTGGGTCTGGGCAGTCTGCCCAGCTTTCTCTTCACAGTGCTTGGTTTGAGATTCCTCTGGTCTCGGGAAAGATGCTTCAGGAACTAGCAAGGTCAACACCTGCATTTGAGAAACCTGGAGCCTCGCTCCATATTTTCTATTCTCTCATTTCTACTACAAGTCTCTTCTTCAATGGTGATATTTTTGAGTAAGGTTTTTTACTTCTTTTTCCGTTTCTGAGAAAAGCAAGGAAGAAAATCTCTGAAGTCAAGGGAGAGATGGGGAGAGATCAGGGAAATGAGAAGCCCACGTTTATTGAGGGGATCAGCTGGGTTCAAGGGAGAAAACTGGCACCATTTGGGGGAGTGGCAGAAGCCTGGTCAACAATTCTTGAAAATTAAGAACTATGGTCAGGGTTGAGGAGTACCAACATGGACTTCACACATCCAGCCCTGAAGGGGTGAGCAAGTACTTGGAGAGAGAAACCTTAATGGAGAATTCTGGGCATCAAGAGGCATGGCCTTCAGGATAACATAGTAGAACTAAAGTTGGTGCCATGCAAACAGGCTAGTGTAGCAGTATTAAGTTTCTGGCCTATCCAGCCTGTGGTCTGGGCCCACAGACCCACAGTCCTTCATAAACACACAGTTGCTTATATTAATTTTATGCTGGTCAGCCTAGGGCTCAGTCATATAACTGGCTAACTCTTTACTCTTAAACTAACCCATGATTCTTATCTTGTTCAGCTTTATGGCTTCGGTACCTTTTCTCAGAGCAGCAAAATTGTCCTCTGCATCTGCTGGTTTCTCTGCTGGCTTCTCTGGCGTCTCTGCTCTGCTCTGCTCTTCCTGTTCTCAAAGTTTTCTTAGTCTGGTAGCCCCGCCCACACTTCCTGTCTACCTTCGGCCAATTAGCATTTTTATTAAACCAGTAGGCAGGACAATTATTTACAATGTTACATAATCCCACCACAGGCGAGCCTCCTGAGACAGAAAAGTGTGGCATAGGAGTATGGAGATGTTCCACTGTAAGAATGAGAGATGATACACACATGTGAGCTCCCTTCTAGTAATCTCAAATAGACCCTGATTTCTTGAATTGTAAGGATGGTGTCTTAGATATGGTTTCTATTGCTGCAATGAAACACCATGACCAAAAATCAAGTTGGGAAGGAAATGGTTTATTTGGCTTATAATCCTAAATCATAGTCTGTGGTGATAGATTATGCATCTACTGCCTGACAATCAGAGGTCAGAGCCAGCCACAGAATTAGCTGTACAGGTCAGTGAATGGTGGTGCATGCCTTTAATTCTAGAATTCAGGAGGTTGAGGCAGAGATCCAGATGTGAGTTCAAGGCCACACTGGGATACATGAGATTGATCCAGTCTTAAAGTGAAACAGAGCTAGAGGTGGTGGCATACACCTTTAATCCCAGCCCTTGGGATCCCATGTCTCTGCTCCCACACACACCTTTAATCCTATCACTAGGAAGGTAGAAACAAGAAGTGATATGGCTGGGCAGAGCAAAGAATATAAGGCAGGATCTTCCCTTTTCGCCTGAGGAGTTGGCAAGCTAAGAAGTGGCTGTGGCTTCCTCCTCTGTCTCTTTGATCTTTTAGCATTTGCCCTACTATATGACTACAGGTTTTTATTGTTAATACCAATTAGGATTTGTGCAATAATAGTCCATCACTGGAAGAAGAACTCAAGCAAGGCAGGAACCTGGAGGCAGGAGCTGATGCAGAGGCCATGAAGGAGTGTTGCTTACTGGTTTGCTTCAACGGCTTGCTCAGTGTTATTTCTTATAGAACCCAGGACTACCATCCCAGAGATAGCACCACCCACCATGGGCTGGGCCTTCCCCCACGAATCACTAATTGAGAAACTGCCTTACAGCAGGATCTCATAGAGACATTTCTTCAATTGAGGCTCATTCTCCTCTGATGACTCTAGCTTGTATGGAGTTGACACACAAAACCATCCAGTACAGATGGCATTAGAAAAACTCCTACTGTCTTTGCCCGTAACTGTCCTTGGTGACCCTGGCAGGTTATCATTACTGAAACCACCGAGCTGATGCAGCTCTGCTTTCTATGATATTTGTAGTTATTGAATCAGAATCTTTATTCTAGTTGTGGCATTGCAGTACAACATTGCAAGATGCTGTCCATGGGGCAACTGGGTAGAAGGGAAATGGGGATTTCTTTGTTTTGCTTATTACAATCCCATATGGAGCTATGGTCATCCCAAAGGAACAAAAATTATTTCATTTATTCATATTTATTCCATTTGGAAGAATAAAAGACATGCCACCCCAAAATATATCATTTTAAACTAAGGACACTTGAAAAACAACAGATAACAGAAGAACCCACCCTGTTCTCTGTGTGTCTCTCTTGTCTCTGTCTGCCTGTCTGTCTCTGTGTGTCTTTGTGTGTCTGTCTTCTCTCTCTCTCTCTCTGTCTTGCTGTCTTTGTGTGCTTGTCTCTATGTCTCTCTTTTCATGTCTCTGCCTGCCTCTCTCTTGTGTCTGTGCATGTGTGCTTGTGTGTGTGTGTGTGTGTGTGTGTGTGTGTGTGTCTAGATCAGAGAATAGCTTTTTGAATGTTGGTTCTTGCTTTTCTTCTTCCTTGAAGCAGGGTCTCTTTGTTGCCCACTGTTGCATATTCAGGCTAACTGGCCCATGAGATTCCCAGGATTTTCCTATCTCTACCTGGCATGTTGCCATAGGAACACTGACATTACGAATATGCACGCTGGTGCCATGCTTGTGACATTGTTATGTGAACAATGTTCTCCTTGCTCCTGAATAAAAGTGTTCACTCTTGTCATGGATGAGAAGTGGAGGTCAGTGGAAATCAACACAAGCTAACCTGTTAAAGTGACCACGGATTCACTTTCTTGTCCAATTACCTAGCCTAACTCAAGCTCTGTATTAGTCAGGGTTTCCATGGCTGTGCAGAGACACCATGGACCACAGCAAATCTTATAAAAGAAAGCATTTAATTGTGGTGGCAGCTTACAGTTTCAGAGACTAAGTTCATTATCATCATGGTGAGAAGCATGGTGGCTTGGAGTATGGCTGTTTGCAGATAGAAATGGTGCTGGAGAATTCTACATCTTGAAATAAAGGCAACAAGAAGTGAACTGAGACACTGTGGCTTAGGCATATAGGAGAGCTCAAAGCCCACTTCCATAGTGACACACTTCCTCCAGCAGGCCACACCCACTCCAACCGGCCATACCTCCTAATAGTGCCACTCCCTTTGGGGGCCATTTTCTTTTAAATCACCACATTCCACTCCATGTCTCCCAAAAGCATGTATCCATATCATAGTGCAAAAATACATTCAGTCCAACTTCAAAAGTCACCATAGTTCATTACATTCTTGTGGGGATTTAATAAAGTTTCAGAAGTTTTTGGAGATATCAGAGGGAATCTACCCACAGTCTATGTGGAGGGTTAGTAAACGCTCCAGAAGTCCCAGAGCTCTAACCACAGTCAGTCTAGGAAAATCAGAGTGGTAATTTAAACCTTTAATCCCAGCACAGGGAGTATCTTGGGAGTGGTGATCTACACCCTTAATCCTAACTGAGTCAAGGTCACTTCAGATTATAGAAGGAATTCTAGGCTCCCAAGCAGGTGGGGTGGGGCCACGCCTTAATTACGAAAGAATACTTAAGTTGGGACTCAAACTCAGAAAAGCCATTCCAAGGGAATCGAGGCTGAGGAAGCTATAAGACAGCTGGGTAAGATTTGACTGTGGTGTTTATTCCCTCTAGTATCTCCAACTTCTTCAGAGATCTATCCCTGAGTCTCATTATTTCGTGCAACACATTCTCAATGACGTTTTAACTGTAATACCCTGTAAATTCATAAAACAACAAGCAAACAGATCTGTAGGGGGATTGTGTTACATTGTAAATAATTGTCCCACCTACTAGTTTATAAAAATGCTGATTGGCCAAAGGCAGACAGGAAGTGTGGGTGGATCTACCAGACTGGGAAAACTCTGGGAACAGGAAGAACAGAGCAGAGATGCCACAGAGACACTAGAGATGCCACAGATGCAGAGGACAACTATACTGCTCTGAGAAAAGGTACCAAGCTGCATGGCTGAACAGGATAAGAATCATGGATTAGATTAAGAGCAAGAACTAGCAAGTTATATGCCTGGGCCCCAGGTCAATCAGCATAAAATTAATATAAGTGACTGTGTGTTTCAGTGAGACAATGGGACTGTAGGCCAGAAAGTCTGGCCCACAAGGCAGATCGGAAAGTCCAGGCTAGAAATCTCATACTACACAGATCACATACTTCCAACATATAATGGCACAGGATATACATTACCATTCCAAAATGCAAGGAAGGGGGTATAGGGAGTAAACACTGAACAAAAACAAGACCAAACACCAGCTGGGCAAACCCCAAACTCTGCATCTCCATGTCTGATGTTAAAATGCTCTTCAGATTTCCAACTTCTTTCAGCCCTGTTGACTGCAGCACACTTCTTTCTCTTGGGCTGGTTCCACTCTGTTAGCAGCTCTCCTCAGCAAGTATCCCACAGCTTTGCATCTCCAACATCTTGGATTCTCCAAGGCAATCCAGGATTCAACTTCACAGCTTCATAAAATGGTCTCTCTAGGCCTCTATTCAGCGACATCACTGACACATGCCCGGCCTCACTGGCTTTCTTTAGTTGTGGAAGGAGATTCCATAATGCTTTTCTTTTATCCTTGACTCTAAAGCCAGAACCACATGACCAAAGCTGCCAAGATTTGCTGCTTGCTGGGACTGGAACATGACTCCCTTGTTCAATGACATCTTCACCAGCTTTCTGTTTTCCATGGTGTCCTTCAGTGCCTAAGCTTGGCTGTTCTGGAATTTGCTCTGTAGAGCAGATGGCCTCAAACTCAGAGATTTGCCAGCTTCTACTTTCCAAGTCCTGGGATTAAAGGCATGCACAAGCCCCTTTGCCTTCTTGTGTTTATATATACTATTCTCTGTCCTTTTCAGAGTAGAAAAACCCACTTCTGTCTTTGGGTCTTTATTTGTTTAGGTGGACTCTCACAGCATGCACATTTGGTCCTTCTACATCCTTCTTTCTGTTAATCTGCATAATGTTAGTTTAAACTGGAAAAAACTGTCTCCCTTTACACCTATGATCATTTTATTTGAGGGTTTTTAGAAACAGATGCAGAGTTCCCCCAGAGTAACTGCTACTTCATATTATTACCTGTCAGAATGAAAGCTTTCAGGTACACAGGCTATCCAGGAGAGGGCCCTGAGACCCTACAAAGCCAGTGAAAGACCCATAGTTCCATCAAGCCTTCCCTGAGCACAGGTTTTACCTCATGCTCTGATACCCTGGGAGGAGCGATCTGCCTGGTGATGATGGGCTGTTCTGCGGGCAAAGGCTAAAATTCGTGTGTGCTATTGCCCTCGTAGATGTTTTTGAGTTAATAGAATTAACTAACTTAATTGCCATTAGAATAAAGTCATAATTAAAAAGCTAAATCTGCATTAGCAGGCTCTTTCAAGAAAAAAACCAGCTGCTCCAAGATCCCAGAGGGAAATACAGTTCTTGACGGCATCTTCTAGATCAGTGCTTCTCAACCTTCCTAATGCTGTGACCCTTTAATACAGTCTCTCCTGTTGTGGTGACCCCCATCCATAAAATTATTTTGTTGCTGCTTCATAACTGTAAATTTGATATTATTATGAATCATAATGTAAAATCTCTGATACGCAGGATACCTGATATGGGACACTTTCAAAAGGGCTGTTTGACATCCCCAAGGAGTTACAACCCACAGGTTGATAACTGCTGTTCTAGATGGGAAGTGAAGTCTGATTCGACTGAAATGAGTATAGGACATATCCAGACTATACTAATTCTCATGCACTCTCTTCCTCTTCAATTCTAAAAGAGAAAGATTAGCTTCCTGCATTCACAGTTAGAGCATTAGTAAATTGCCTGGAGGCTGGAGGTAGACTATACAGTCCTGTATTCGAAACAACCACCACTGACAGGTCTTTGATCCAGCTCTTTCAAGATTAATATTTAAGTAGGCTTTTTAAAAAGACTGGTGTAATCAGGACTCACACTTCAGCCATCTTCTCATGAAAGAAAGGACTGTAATGGTTACACTAGCACACGAGGATCTTAGTACACAGCTTCATAGAGAGAACCACACTGGAAAGGAGATTTACTAAGGTCGACAGTATGCAGCCAGCGCAAGACTAAAAAAGCGTTGTTTTTTAGCTTGTGGGATAAATTAAATGCATGTTACTGCTGGTGGCAGCCATGTGTGTGTGACATAATGGGACATCAAACTGGCACAGCTTTAGGCCATCAGTCATATAGCAAGACCCCTAGGTGCTGCATATAAAGGAGAGCCCTTTCCCGAGCATATCCACTTATGTATTAATAGTGAAAGAGAAGGTTATAGAAAATGTCTACATCAGAAACACAGCTTTAATTAAACTGCCATACTGGCCCTTAAATGTTCCTACTAATTACATTCATGTAAAGTGGTGGGGACAAACTAGGTCAGAGGTCAGCCTTAGACAGCTGTTCTAGAATCTGTTAGCTAGAAATTACATTTAGTGGTGTTGCTGTTATTTATCTTTGAGTCCTTTTGACCCCTCCCATCATCAAACCAAACTTCCAATGTCTTATGAAAAAAATCAAAACTCCCTCAAGGCATTTCTTGAGTTAGGAAATCAGTGAACTGGCATCATTAAAAAATGCCCTTTTCTCCTCCACATCTGGATCTAGCTTTGAAGCCTGACATCATCTGGTGGCAGTGCAATGCCAAGGAAGTTATATTTTCCTGAGCTGTACCTCCCTCACCTATGAACTGAGAGTAATTCACAGAATAAGACCCTTACTCACAGGAAGCCCCAAACCAGTGGCAGTCACCTCAAATACAGGACATCCATGGGATTAATTAGAGATATTCCACTTTAAATGCTTTCAGGATGATGATCTTGTGAGAGGGAGCCAAAACCTTAGAAACTTGCTCCCTTCAGACAGATCTTTAGGAAACAGCACCATTTGGGGCTTGGTTCAAAGATTTTAAAAAAAGACATACTGCCCCCTAGTGGGAAATGGGTGAAACAATTTAGAAACTGATTTCTTTTTACAATTTCCTGTCTGGAATTCAGACTAAAATTAATCGCAGATAGAATATAAAGTTATGAAGCCAAATATTAATATCTGTACATGGTTTGGATACATACATATTATCCCATAAAACAATGAAGTACAAAAACTTTAATCTTTCACTAGATAAATATTTACATAATAACTTCAGGATCAAAGCCACAAACACTTTTTGCCAAATAAACAAAAGCTACCATAACTATTTTTGCACAAGTTATTGTGTTTTCCACTACAAGATTATTTCCACTGGGTCTGATGATTCTTCCCAACTTCTCTGGACACTGAGACAGGAGGAGACAGGCTAATTCAAGGTCAGCCTGGGCAACTGCGTGAGATTCTCTGGATATAAAAAGCAAACACGGGGCTGGGGTATTGTGGAGTATTATGGCACTTGCCACCTTGTGTGAGGTCCTGAGACTAATACCCACTACGTAATATAGATTTCCTTCTGTCCACACATATCCAACTCTAAAGATCACTCACAGGACTGCTGACCTGTGAGAGATGGTTTGTCTGATACAACAGTCTGTTCCTGGAATCCTGAAATACAGGGAACTGAGGTGAGAACTGAGAAGCCAAGACCTGCTGCATTTACACAGCAAGACCCTGTTCCCTCCCCCCAAAAAGAATTGTCATGAGACTGTCCTTAATGATGCCGTCTAGGCTCCGGCTGTTACTTAAAACACTTCACTTAACTGGACATTTCGGGGCTGGTTTACAACTGGCTTCTAACTCATACAATTTCCTCTTCACCAACACTGCTGCTCTTAAAATCCAGTCAAGACAGTGTAAAGTGGTGTTCAAAGGCAGACACCAGACTAGGCTTCAACCCCAGCTTTCCCATTTATTGACAATGTGGGCCATGTTCTTCAAACAGCAGTGCTAATACCAGTGACTCCACAGTACATGTACCAGAGGGTTATCAGAACAGGGGCTGACCATTTAGCAAGTCTGCTTGGCCATCTGTATACTCTTGATTCAAGAGGTAATACTCTATGTGGGGAAGAGTCCATGCAGGAATGGGCCCTTGCCCTGTGTGCCAGCTTTAAGGAAGAGAACGCGTTGGTTTTTTGTTTGTTTTGTTTTGTATTTCTGTCCTCTGGTCCCTCTCTCTGTCCTTCCTAGAGAAGCAGGGCCATGTGCTAGTGGTGGACAGACTCTGAGAGCATCCCAAGAAGAGAAGGCGTAGCCTTTTCCTGTGACACCAGGTGGGCTTTTCTCTCACTGTGCAGTAAGCCTATACTCCAACTCTGTGGATAATAAGGAGAGTAATCTGTGTTCACCCACCAGTTAAGCTATGGCTCTCTACCTGGCTAGAACTCAGTCTGAGTGTAACTTGTATACTTCAGCTGGTTCTGGAATGGTAGGATAGAATTTGCCTAGAGAGTAAGAAGGAAATTTTTTTTTGGAAACAGGTAGTTTTCTAAAATTTACAATAACTTATAGTAATATATAATTATAATAAAATACAAAGCATTGGTCAAAATGAATAACTCCTAGGCCTATTTGATGAGGTATGGCTTCTTAACTAAGCTGTGGCAGTGAAATGAGTGAACAGTTTCTCTATTTGTCTAATTGTGTGGTCTAATTGTCAAGAATGTTAAAGGCACATTTTGTGTGTGTGTGTGTGTGTGTGTGTGTGTGTGTGTGTGTGTGTGTGTATGTATGTATGTTATGAGTTTGGTATATGTGTGCTGTGGTATTGGGAGGTTGTGTGGTGTGTGGTTTGTGATATGTATGTGGGGAGGTATGGTATTTGTGTGTACTGTAGGGTGTGTGTGTATGTGTGTATATGTGTGTGTGTGGTGGTGTATGTGTGTGTATATGTATGTATATATATACACATGTATATGTGTATATGTGGTGGTGTATGTGTGTATGCACTCAATCTTTAAAACAATTCTATTTCCATTTTGCAGCTGATGATACTAAAACACAGAAAGCAAAAATTTGCCCAATTTCACATGATGCCTGATACTGATTGTCAACTTGACAGGCTCTACAGTAACCTGAGAGACAAACCTCTGGGAAGCTGGAGGACAGAGAAGTCTGGTTGATGGAAGTTTGGAAAAGCTAGACAGGCTAATCAGGGCCAATGGCGGGAGGTAGCGGCATGAGGATTGAGAGTCTGGAGTCAGCTTGAGCTACAGTGTGACTGAATCCCAAATAAAACACACAGACAAAACCAGTCAGAAGCCTGGATAGAAAGCATGACCAGACTCTCATTATTCTGTGTTAGTCACTGATTTATCTCAAGGAAGACTTCTTTGGTGCCTATTTCATGGACTAGACATCGAAACATGAAGGGACGGTAGAGTAAAACTGGAACTTGACCTTGGCCAGGCCACTGATGGGAAGGAGCATGGCTGAAAGTAGGAATATGTTCTTTCATCCTTTATTTCTAACCAGGGCTATATTGGAAAACATAACTAGATCTCCAACTAATAGTGAAGGTGGATGCCTAAACAGGACTTCCCTACAATCAAAGGAATAAGTGTCATCACAGAACCTACATCCAACAATGAATAGAGGTGGAGGCATAAATCCATGGCTGAGCACTGGGTTGAGCTGGTCCAGCTGAGAGCGGGGGAGGAGAGTCTGTATAAGCAAGGGGAAAAGGGGGAGGGGGAGGAGGACAGATTGGATGCAGTTAGGAAGTTTAACAAGGAGCTTTAGAGCATTGGAGAGAAGAAACTAAATATGGCTTCTGCCCTCACTGCACTGCAGCCTGGAGTGAAACAGGAACAGCTGCTTCCCCTCACTCTCTACCTTCTCAGGATGCAGGGCCCCTTTGAAGCCAGCTAACGTGAAGTGGAAAAGAGGGTGAGGAACAAAGATATCATCTTATAAAATGGGAACGCTTATTTTTAAACCTTCAGTGTGCATAGTTGGTGCCTCCCTACTTCCAACCCTTCTTGTCTTTTGATAGGCCCTCTGTGTGGAGTTCGCTCACTTCTGACTAACCATGCCATCAAGTAGGGCTATTCCTTTGTCTGCCCCAGGTTTTTGTGAGCCTCCATGCTATCTCAGCCTGCGACATTCTATTAAAACTTCTAGAAAGGACTTACTAGACTCTTAGCTCTTCTTACTTCTAAAACCTAATCCACCAAACCCAGATTATCTTGAAAAGAATCAGCTATGCTTAGACAGGATGCTTTGTGCATTCGATGGCCATCTGGTCACCCTATCGGCTGTGTGGTAGACACAAGAGAGCAACCCCAGTGAGCCATTCTCTTGTAGAACCCTGTCACCCTGGGTGCTTGGTAGAACCTGTCTTGCTTCTAAACTGAAAAACAGTGGCAAATATGGTCATTTGTTACCCTGTTGATTACACTTTGTTTTAAAAAGACTGTCTTAACTGGAAGCAAAGATTTCTTTGCTGGTTTTGAAGGTGCTCTGTTGTGGAAGGGCCATGCAGCAAGGGATTATGGATACCTTCTTCAAGATGGCAGAGTGCCCGAAACAACAGCCAGCAGGAAAGCAGGGAGCTTGATGCCTCAGCCTGAAGGGACAAGTTCTGTCAACACTGAAGAGTTCAGAAGCAGGGGCCTCTTCCCTCATTCTAGCCTCCAGAGGAGCACACCATCCAGCTGATTTCTTACAGCCCTGGAATATCCTGGCCTCAGGATGTAGCTAACCATACTCAGATACCTCCCACTGTAAGAAACTCTGAGCTCATAGCAGGGCCTGCTTTGGAAAGCTTTAAAAGGCAGTAGATAGCTAACAGGCACGTTGGAGAGGCTCAGTGTTGAGAAGAAATCAGGAAAGGCAAAAGACTTTTCAAAGTTCGTTTTAAGATAGCAGTACTTTACAAAATGTCCCACCCAGGCTGTGCTGTATCCGTTGTGTAGAATTTGCCTTATATAAACACTGTGATTACGACTTTGAGAAGATATGTGCGTAGGTCAGGTTTCAGCCAGGAAAGCAGAAATCATTACGCCACTTGAATGGTCTTTGGTGTTAAGGAGGCCAGAGGAGCAGACAGGAAGCCTGAAGACAGTGAGATGTCTAGTCTAGATATTAGCTGTGTATCCCTGACAATCTAGGAAATCTTTGGGCTCCTCCCTGAGTTTCACATTTTTTTATGGCACTCAGGTATTTGAACATATGAGTATATTTTGTTTTGCTTGAGACTGGGTGTGGCTGTGTTGTTCCAACTGAGGGTAGCCTCACACTCAAGATTGTCTTGCTTTAGTCTCCCAGTAGCTGGCATTACAGGTATATTCCACTCTGCTCTGCTTTTGTTAGTGAAATTGTATGCCTTGTCTGTTAATTTGCCTATTGTGAGTTGTTTCAGCAGATTCAGTTACTGAACATTTGAGCTTCCCACAGTAACCAGGAAATAAGAGGCAGAAAGATGACTGACAAATGATCTACAGGAGACCCAGACACTGAGCTGTATGAGGAAATGGGAACACAGTGGTATGTACAGAGGCCTGCTTACCTAGAGTGTGTTGTAGCATGTTGCCGTAATTGTTATACTTCATTAACATGAACAGTAAGACACTTCAGAGAAATAGCTTGCTCAAGATAATAGTAATGTCCATTAATAGGAACGTGTGTTCTGATAAAATCTGGCGACTTTCTGTAAAGGAGATCTTGGTGACTAGAAGGACAACTGAGCGACTAGATTCTTCATTAGTGGTGCTCTGCCCTGTGCTATCAGATCTTTCCTTGCACTGAAGCATAATTCTAATTAGTCTTATCAAATCAAAACCCAGAGTCAAATATTATGATGAAAGCTGAAAGATGAGAGAAGCAGAGCAGCAGCCACTAGAAACTGATCACCTCTATGAAATCTCCGACCAAGTCTCTGGACTGAGATCCTGTTTCCACACACCTTGTATTCCTGTCTCCATCTCTCTAGTGCTGGGATAAACGTGTGCACCACTACCACCCAGCTCTGTTTCTTTTTTAAACTGGTTCAATCTCTTGTGGCCCATAGTAGCCTTGAACTCTTAATCTTCCTGCTTCCTCCTCCCAAGTGCTAGGCTTGAAAGTGTGTGCCACCACTGCCTGGCCTCTAAGGTTATAGTGGTTAGCTCCACCCTCTGATTGTCTGGTAAGCTTTGTCAGAACACAAACAAAATATCATACCACACTACATGGCTCCTTCTTTGTTTCAGTGAATGATATTATTTATTTAACCTTGATGTGGAAGCAACTTTCTCAGATCTGCCCTGGACACTTCATCATTTCTTTGGACAATCATTCATGAACATAGGAAGTACATATATCAAAAATATCTCTGTTCATTTTCTCTTGTTTCTCTTTCAGTACAAAGCTCCCTTAGAGTCAGCACTGTTTAGGATTAAGAGAAAATTATCTTTCCCTACACTGTATGCTGTCATGGAACCATTAAGACATAGCATAAACCTTAAAAAGTGTATCCCAGGACAATGGACATGCTACCATTAGACAAAGGAGAGGGTGTGGTGGGATTCAGGTGTAGCTGATAAGGTCGGAAGATGCTTATACAATGTCCCAGGCTCCTGAAGGGGGAGTGGCCAACCCCATTCATAAAGGGGCTGCTGGGATCTTTGTCAGTCTGATTGGATGCAGAATCACCTAGAAGATAAACATCTGGGCATTGTCTGTAGAGGACTTTCTAGACTGGATTAAGTGAGGTGGGGGAAGACCATCCTAGATGTGGGTGTCACCATTCAATAGGGTAGAGTCAGAGACGGAATGATAAGAAGATAGTGAGCTGAGCACCAGAGTGCATCCCTCGCTGCTTCCTGTGGCTGCAATGTGACCATGATTCATGTTCTTGCCACCATGCTCTCCTGCTATATTGGACTGAATATTCAGACTGTGAGGCAATCCCTCCCTCCCTGAGTTACATTTATAAGTGGCAGGTGGAACTGGGGGAATACCTTGCACTGTCTAAGTTGGTAAGCCTCAAACCCTGAGGGATGTCATGTTTACTCACACTAATTAAGCCTTAGACAGCTTTGCTCTTCCTCCTATAAATGGAGGCAGAAGGGGTTCAGAGGGCAATGGGAGCTATGAACAAAAGCTTGGCATCTGGCAGACCTGAGTTTAACTCAAGACCTCCACCGACCAGCTCTTGGCCTGAGAAAAATGCTTTTTTATAAAATTAGCAGTTGGTGATTTATATACTCATATGATGTGCAGCATGAATTCTGGTTGTAATAAAGGAAACTCAGAGCCAGATCTCAAGGAAAGGCTGAAATATCAGAGAGAGGAAACACCACAGTCAAATATCACCCAGCTGTCTTCCAGCTTCCTCAGACTCACTCCTCCTGGCTTCTTCCTACACTTGCCTTAAATACCCTCTTCACCCAGTTGTTTCACACCCAGGTTAAGATTAAAGGTGTGGGCTACTACTCTTTAGTAGTTAGCCTTGAATTCAAAGAAACACAGAAAGATCTCTGTCTCTGGAGTTACGGGATTAAAGGCCTGACACCATCACTGTCTACCTGGGAGCCTAGAATTCCCTCTGTAAACCAAGTTGGTCTCAAACTCAGATCTGCTGGGATTAAGGGCCTAGGTCACCGTTCCTGGTCGTGTGTGTGTGTGTGTGTGTGTGTGTGTGTGTGTGTGGTGTGTGTGTGTGTGTGTGTGTGTGTCCCACAACCCCATGCTGGAACTAAAGGTGTGAGTTACCGCTCTCTGATCCTCCTGTATTGACTGAGGGTCAATACAATCTCTTCTCTGATATTCCAGACTGGTTTTATTAAATATGCAACATATCACTACAATGATGCACATATATGTTATTTTAATCTGATTTCTGTTGCTGTGCTAAAAAAAAAAAATCATGATTAGAAGCAATTTGGGGAGGAAAGGGTTTTTTTTTGGTTTATGTATCCTAATCCCAGTCCATTACTGAGGAAATTCAAGCAGGAGCAGAGTCAGGAGCCATGGCTCACCCTTCACTTCAGCTCAGCTATTTTCCTTATAAAACACAGGGCCACTTGCCTAGTGGTGGTACCACCCATGGTCTGCCTGTACGGCCTCCATCAATTAGCAATCAAGAAAATGTCCCCACTGACATGCCCACAGGTTAATCTAAGTGAAGCAGCTCTTCAGTTGAGGAATCCTCTTCCGAGGTTCATTAAGTGACAGCCAAGATTAACTACCACATAATGTGTTTGCCTGTGTTATTAACACTCCCAATTGTGTGTGTGTGTGTGTGTGTGTGTGTGTGTGTGTGTGTGTGCAGATAATTAAAACACATTTGAAATGATCAAATGATATTTTAATATCTTTTCCCCTCTGCCTACTCCAGTGTTCAATTTAGACTGCTGGTTAGTTTGTATATTATTTCTAGCACTGACACATTGTAGGTGCTCAAAAAATAGCTGCTAAATTGTTGGTTATATCCAGTTCTTAAAGCACCTAAATAGTGTGGGACTTGGGGTGGGTTAGGGCAAACAAAGTCCAAATAAGAACATTCTGAAAACTCTCAGTGAAGTCTTAGGAACTCCAATGGCTGGTGCATTATGAGTCCCCATTCTGTCCCTCCTGACTCCACTCCATGAAGACCAGAGACACATCTGCATCCTGCTGGGAGGCTCTTTTTCTCTTGTGTATCAGATTCTCCTTAGACATAGTTGAAGATTAACTGAAGGACAGACTCTGTGGCCAGGCAGTCCTTCTCAGGGTGTTTCCCAACAATCACGTCATCCAAGGCTTTACACTCTTGGAGATCCAAACCACACAGACATTTGCTGATCACATGTAGCATATATTACACGGCTCCCTGTGGGAGATTGTGTTGTTCCATTGTAAATAATTGTCCCACCCACTAGTTTTATTAAAAAACGCTGTTTGGTCAAAGGCAGACAGGAAGTGTGTCTACCTGGTAGTGGGGCTACCAGACTAAGGAGACTCTAGAAACAGGCAGAACAGAGCAAAATGCCAGAGAGAAGCCGGAAAAAATAGAGGACAACTATGCTGCTCTAAGAAAAGGTACCGAGCTGCATGGCTGAACAGGATAAGAGTCATGGGGTAGATTAAGGGTAAAAAGTTAGCAAGTTATATGCCTGGGCCTTAGGCTGATCAGCCTAAAACTATTGTAAACATCTGTGTGTCTCTGCGGGTCTGTGGGTCTGCGGGCCTAAACCTTGAGGCTATAGGCCCGAAAGTCTGGGACAGAAACCTCCTACTACAGCTCCCAGATTTTTATAACAAGGGCACTAAGACAATGCAGAAGGATTCTTAATGACTTAGCATGGACTGATCTCCAGAGTGAGGGCTGTTATTTTACATAGGAACATGTTTATATTGAAGCAACTATTTAAAAGGCTTATTACATAGTTGTCTTGAATTTTAAAAGAATTCTTTACTGAAGAATACAGATGTAATACTTGCAAAACAGAAAATTGGCAGTTTGTTTTTAAATTTTTTGTTTATTCAAATTTTATTTTTTTAAAATCTGGTATTCAGTGGTGTGTGTGACCCTGAATTAATTCTGAAGTATACTTTTAAGTTAATCTGAAGAGCTGTGAAATTTGTTGACCTCCATGCTGCTGGAAAGAGCTGATACCCCTGGCCCTCTGGTTTCTATAAGCATGTGCTCTTACTTTGGTCAATATGTATAAAACAAGATGAAAAAAATGTTGGCTCACTGCCTTTTCCTGTTATGACAGGGAGTGGATGAGTTTGTAGACTGCAGAGCTTTTCTCCAGGGGAAGGTGTGGGTCAGGGACCTTCACAGGGAGCAAGCATACTTCCAGGTTTCAGCCCCTCTGTGACTCAAACTCCTGGGAATTCTTTCAACATTGACAGAAATACAGCCCATGCCACAGGGCATTACCAGGCAGACCTCAGATATTCCTTGCCTGGTCAGAGAAGAGCAGGAAGAAATAACTGAGACCTGCAAAGTAGGAGCTGCCCACCCAGTGCTGGGAAGTAAATGCTGCCATTGGGTGCCTGCTGTTTGGTTCATGTGTTATTCTCAAAATTGAGACATTTCACAAACAAATCTTGCTTCTAAGAAAAACCAAAACATGCAACAGTATGAGTCCCATATTCGTGCATGTCATCTAGGGGTCGAGGCTTAGTCTCAGAGTCTGCTTTTAAATGGGGTTGTCTTTAAAGGGCTTCTTAACACTTCCTGCCCCTCTGCAGTTCACACAGGGGCATCTGAGTCAATAGCTCCTTTAAAATGCTTCCAGATCATTCCCTGGTCCGAAAGACACTTGTTCTGTGAAACTCAAGATTTAGTGGGGCTGACAGTCCACACTATGAAAGCCAACCTTCACTACTGGCTTAGTTTATTCATTTATGCCTCTCAATTTAAATTCTTGTGCGATTTCTGACCTCCAGGCAAAGGTAGATGAATGAGGCTCTGTTGTGCAATGAGGCAGATGCTTCACTAAAGGCCGTCAAAGGTTGTCAAAGGCAAGTGACACAGCCCTCCTGGGAGAGCCACTGGAGTCATGGGGGGGGGGGGGAGGAGGAGCTTCTCAATGGACAGGTGGCCTCCCTCTCTCCTTCTTTCCCCTCCCTCCCCCACCACCTCCCTCTATTCCTCTCTCTCGGCCACTCCCTCCCTTCCTCTCCTTTCCTCCTTTTGTTTTCTTCTTTGTATGACCTCTCACCTTTGAACTTGACAAATAACTTTTTTTAACTAAAGAATTAAAACAGAAGATTCTTTGTACTCCCATAGCCCCAAACCAATTATCCCTAAACATCTCCTTCTATTCTTCTTCTATGTTTGGATAATGCCCACATTTATAATATGCTTGTTTTATTCAGGCATCATGGTGGCACATACCTATAACCCAGCACAGAGAGAAAGATCATGAATCTCAGGCCAGCCTGAGCGGCTTAGTAAGACACTGTGCAGGATAGAAGGAGGAGGAGGAAGAGGAGGGTGAGGGGAAGCCACTGGTGCCTCTATTGGTCTATAAAAACCATTACTTGAAACTCCTGGATATTTCTTAGCTGGAGTCCATGAAAATGGGCACATGTTTAGGCTGGTAATAAACCCTTACAGCATCGTGGGACGGCTGTGTGTATGGAGAGCATCGGGAACACCAGGAAGATAACTGTTCTACAGTGACCAAGAGAGGCTTCTGGGAGGAAGAGGAGGAGGTTATTGAGAGAGGGCCTGCAGTTTTGTCTAGCTGATGAAGTGAGACGGGTGAGTCTGTAATGATGCCGTAAGCGCGGGAAGGAGCCTGTGCACAAGTCTCCAGTCTCGACAGGCATCTAGGCAAGGAAGGGGGCTGAGATGGCCAGCATGGCTGAAGGGAAGGTGCACAATGACAACCGATTATTGTTAGAGAGGCAGCGTAGATGGAGCAAAAGAGATGAAACAGTGGGAGATGAAGGGTCAGCATGGGTTAAAGTTACTAGAATTTGTATCTTGGGGGAAGGTGTTGCTGTACACTATCATCAGAAAAGGACACGCCCTCAGGTCTGGGGTCAGTCTAAGTCCAAATCAATGCTCTTTGTCTTCTGGCCATGTGACCTCCTCCTTCTCTTCCTTGGAATTCTTTGTTGCCTTCCAAGTCTGCTCCAGTGAACTATGTGTCCAGTTGTCTGCGAGTTTCTTGAAATTCGGTGTCTAAGATCCCGGGAGTCTTCAGGGTGACCGTCTCTCTATGCTCCTAAATGGATTGAGGGTCACAAGTCCCCAGGTAGCATTAGGATGGGGGCTGGCATGGAAAGGCCCAAGCTTGATTAGGCTTGTGTATAGAGCAGAGAAGAAAGGTAGGTGGGAG
This sequence comes from Phyllotis vaccarum, assembly GCA_033318265.1. Classification (NCBI taxonomy): domain Eukaryota; kingdom Metazoa; phylum Chordata; class Mammalia; order Rodentia; family Cricetidae; genus Phyllotis; species Phyllotis vaccarum. The sequence goes on along the minus strand of JARWLC010000012.1, from coordinate 46,156,688 downwards.
TAAAACACTGAAGATACATGGAATTGTGATTATCTAGAGAGAACATACCCAGATACACAGGCAAGCTAATAAACAGTGTGTAAAGATGTTGCTTAGTGTGACTACATCTGATCCCCACCCCGCAGCTTAGGAAGTAATAGTGCTTTGGAACAAAAGAATCTCCAACACAGATCTTCCCAATATACTCTGGAGTTAATTAAAATAATCATAAATTGGAGATGTATTTAGTATGCATCTCCCTTGGAACACTATAGCCACCTTAGAGTACAGGCTATACAGAGTATAGTTTCCCCTGTGCCCACTGACTGACTAAGCACCATGACACCCTGCTGCTACCCAGCATCACAGGAAAATCAGGAAAGATCATTCAAAATGCAAAGGCTTATTTCTGCTGGACACGTTTCTTTGCAGAACAAAAAGCCTAATCCTGGCCAGATACAGAGAGGGATGCCTGTAACCCCAGCACTTGAGAGGTAGAGGCAGAAGCATCAGGAACTTGAGGTGGTTCTGGGCTCCATGAGAGCTTGTCTTAAACAAATAAACATAAAGGAAAAACTAACAACAACAGAACACACACACACACACACACACACACACACACACACACACACACACAATTACTGTATGTTAGGGTAGAGACATGTTCATCAGACCAAATACTAAACCAGATTTAGGTCTTACTTTAACAGCTCATGATTTCCCCTTGAAAAAAAGTGGACCGTTTCTAGATCATAGAAATGTATCTTGACAGTGGGAAGAAAATGCAAGTCCCAATTCAAAAGGTGACAGACATCTAAAGGGGAAATGAGGAAGTATATCCACAAGAATATGCTCATCAGTCATGTGACCACGTGTCTGGAAAAAAAAAAAAACCAGAAGCATTTGGGTCCTTGATTTCATTTTGGAGCAGAAATGAGCTGTGTATAAAGAAGGTCGAGACATGACAATGAAGAATTCCTTCAACAGTGGTGAGTAAACTTAAACTTTGTAGAGAAGAGAATTGTATATTCTCGATTGTAAAATACTGCCTGCAAAGGAGATAACATTATAGAAGCAAGTGTGATGGAAAAATCCATCGAGCGAGAATACTCCAGCTTTGCGCAGGCAAACGGATCAACCTTCGGAAGCTGACTTAAAGTGCCTGTCTCCTTCATTATCTCTTAATAGAGTTACTATTTCACTAAATCCTGATCTCACCCAAGGAAGGAAACTTAAAATATCTTTAAACTTTTTATTTTATGTACATGGATATTTTGCATGCATGCATGTCTGTGCAACATTTGCAAGCCTGGTGACCACAGAGGCCGGAAGAGAGCATCAGATCCCATAGAACTAAAGTTACAGGCAGTTGTGGGCTGATGTATGGGTGCTGGGAATTGAACCTAGGTCCTCTGGAAGAGTAGCCGTTACTATTAACCCCCAAGGCACCTCTCCAGCCCGAGGGAGATTGTTTATTTAAGACAAGGTCACCCTGTGTAGTCCTGGCTGGCCTTGAACTCACAGAGCTCTTGGTTGCCTCTTCCTCCTGAGTGCTGGGATTAAAGGCATGTATGATCACACCTGGCTCTGAAGTAGATTTTTTGAATTCCTATTTTTGAGGAGTAAGGGTTGGAAAACTTTGTCCATTTATTTATCCATTTGATGAGTATTTAACTTAGTATACAGGACATATATTGTAGTGAAGAAAGGTTTTTTTTGTTTTTTTAATGTCTCAGTAAAGTTCTAATTCCAGGTGTCACCAAGCAGACCCAGGGACAGAGTTGGTGGCTCTCTTTCCACCCTGCTCTGCTCCTGAATCCAGGCCTTCTCGTAGACCTTAGACACAGTTTCTAGTAGGTAGCCAGCCCTTTTAATAATAAACAGTGATTCTGAGGAACCGGCAAAGCGCAGGCCAGTGACTCAGGAATGGAAGTTCTCGAGATGGCTGAGTAGCTTCATAAGCCTTAGCCAAACTCCCAGTCTGTGGTTGACAAGTGTCAGCCCTGCTCTGGGAAGAGCTGCTGTGAATACAGCTGGACTAATGCAGTGCAGGTGGAAGTGCTTATAAAATCATTTGTGACATATTATATGCATGGTTTCAGGTAATTATATAAATACAGTGTTCTATAAAGAATAATGACCCGTTCAGCCAATTCAATGGCATTTCCAGCAATCTCCAGACACTTTGCAGTGGGTTCTGAGTAGATGAGTCAGCGTTGGCTTTGTTGACTTGATGAGAAGTATTGTTCAGTTGCCCTTTGAAACATTAGTCTGAGCCAGATGGAGGCAGCAGGGAACAAACCAGTAGGGCTCAGGGACAGTAAGAGTCACTTCTGAGAGCTGACCTCATTAGGGGAGGAAACAAGTGGGCATTTTCTCACTCATTGGTTAAACAAATATTTCCTGGTTTCCTCCTCTGTTTTGCTTATGGCTGTGCCCTTGGTGTCCAGAAGTGGTTGACATTGTAATATGGGGAGCTAGTTAATATGTACAGATGTGTTTATGTTAGGTAGTGAGTGCTACAAAGAAAATGAGATAGGGCTCTGGATGGTGGGATGGAGGAGGGAGACTGTATTACTTGGGTAATTAATGGCAGCTGTCTCAACAAATAAACCCTGTTGTTTCTGTGGCTTAGCCTAAGGAAGGCATTCTTCCACAAGGTAGTGTTGGGAATGGAGACTTGGGGACCTAGACATACAAGGCACTCTCCACCTCACTTCTTGGGTCTTCAAATAATAATAATAATAATAATAATAATAATAATAATAATAATAATAATAATAATAATAATAAATAATTAATAATAATAATAATAATAATAACAACAACAATAATGAGGTTTGATGGTGCCAGGCTGCTTCTGGATAAAGAATGGCAGACCTCTAGGGTAGGTGGCGTCCAAGCAAGAGTATAACAAAAGGAAAACTGGGGGCAGTTCCAAGAACAGTAAAGAAATCAGTGGAGTCTCCCCCGTGAAAGAGGCAGCCAAGAGCCAGGTACCTTGGGCCACCCCTGCCATAGTACGAAGTGAGCAATACGGGTGTTTAGGACCATCTAGTGTTTCTTAAGGAATTTAAAATATAAAAACATAATGAAATAGAAGCTTAGTAGCCACAATGACCATATGAACTAAATTATGAATTATGCTCTGTTTCCTAAAGAGTGTTGCCAGAAACATTTCACACCCATCATGTATTTGATTTTGAATTATTTCTGTTTTTTTTTTTTGCCTATTTGGGATATTTTTACTGTTGCTAATTTTTTCATGACCCTCACATTCAGCTATGTGGCCTCTATATGTTGTTGTAACCCACAGCTTAAGAAAATGTCTTCTAGACATATCTTTTATAATTGCATTGCTATATTCACCCCTCTGGCTGAATTATTGTAAGTTAATAATGCTTAAGCACATTTCTTTCATATCCATGACCCTCCAGGGGTAAAGCATCTCTTACTGTTCTGACTAAGGGCCAAACACCATGACAGTTTGCTAACCTTTCTTCCAAACCCTTATGTCTGAAAAGCAAAAGTCCTTAACTTGGCTCTCACAGATGTGTATGCACTGGGCTATCAAGAGACTCAACACCCTGGAGGTCCTCAGCCAGTGCTTCTACAGTTGTTCAACCCTTCTGTATGAGCTTCATGCCAACTCCTGGAGTTATACCAGAGATAACCCTGATAACTCTTGAACTTCACCTAAAACTTATGACCAAGTGATTAAGTGGAGTGAATCTACCATGTTTTGTCTGGAACATCATAATTCCAGGAACTCACATCTCTTGAGTTACTATTTAATATAAACTGTTTAGTGCTGGCTACATGTTTCTGATCATGCCAAATGATGAAGGAGAATCCCAATGATTGCTCTCCATGAGAATCGGCACATCCAGAAAAGGCTGCACTTCAGAATTAGCTCCTGAGATTGAGATAAGGTTTTGCATTAGGAGGCACAGAGTGAGTCTGGTGTACCGGGTTAGGGGCTTACAACAAAAGCATAGGTTACCATAGTGCTTAGGACAGTGGACTATTCTTCTCTTTGGATTCCCAGATTGTCATATAAAGGGCCAGAGGACAGGCTGAAATTAATGACGTGACTCTAGAGCTCCAGTTAGGGTTTTCTTCAAAGGATTAGGCTAGACTCAGTAAGGAAAGTATGAGAAAGAAGCCGTAGGCACATTATATATTGAAGGAAAATATATGAAAAAATGTAACCATATGAGTCTAGATTTGATTAAAATCTCGGAAGTGAACTTTGATCTACTCAATATAGATTTGATCTACTTAATATAAATGTATTGAGGAGAGGTACAGTCAATGACCTAAGAGGAAATGCAAAGGTGTGAACATGGGGACCTTCCCTATTGTGTATCACACCTGTAACTACATTTTCAGGACCCTTTATTCTCTCTAGGAAAGAGGTCAGAGATTGTGCTTCTCCAGATAACAGTAACAGCAACACCAAAGAACTGAACTGTGCTTACCAGACAGATATCATTTTCCTTCACTTGGAAGATAAGGATGACATGATCATGGAATCCACACAACCCTAGGAGTTAAGTGCAATGCAAGGGACTCTCTCAAGGTCATACAAAGTCAATGTCAGCCCATAGACTGGCACCTGCAGCCTGGCTCTGAAGCCGAGATCCAGAAGCTCTCTGCATACTTGTCCTCCCTACATCACCCTTGCCTCTTGTCAAACAAGGACCTTCTCTTCTGGTCTCCCCTCCTGGCCAACAATATCAGAGAATGGGACGCTGTACCTGCAGGGATCACACCACTGGCAAGGACATCTTATCAGTGCAGAAGCTAATCTTCATTGTGAAGTAGTCATTGTATCCACGAGGGGTTAAGTCATTTTAGAAGCATTTACTCTAAACAGTCAGAGAGGGAATGAATGAATATCGTGGATACAAATACATTCTAATTAATGTTTTTGTTTTTGTTTTTTTTAACTGAAAAAACCGAAACCATTTCAAGGAATTCACTTCTGAAAACAAACACACCCGTCGCATGGTCAACCTAAAAGCACCACTTTTCCACACCTGCCACGAGGGAGCAGCAGCGGCCGCGGAGTCGGCGCCGGAGCCGCTGCTCGGCCATCTCTTGCTCTTGTCTGGCACGCGGCTCTCGACAATGGATTAGCACCGCTGGGGACGTGGGAGGCCCGAGCCCCGCCCCCAGCCGGCGGTGGCGGCGGCGGCGGCGGCGGCGGCCCTGAGCACCAGTCCTGGCTGCAAGCAGTGCGGATCGGCGGGGAGTGCGCGAGCAGAGCGGGAAGCGGACGGTGCACTGCCCTCGGAGCACCCCTGGGCGCACAGGGGCGCGGGTACTGACCGTGGGGCCCTCGGGCCGTCCCGGGCTCGGGGCTCCGGGCTCGGGACCATGGCGCTGCGCGCCCGGGCACTCTACGACTTCAGGTCCGAGAACCCCGGCGAGATTTCCTTGCGGGAGCACGAGGTGTTGAGCCTGTGCAGCGAGCAGGACATCGAGGGTTGGCTCGAAGGGGTCAATAGCCGCGGTGATCGCGGCCTCTTCCCGGCCTCGTACGTGCAGGTGATCCGCGCGCCTGAGCCCGGCCCTCCGGCTGACGGTGGCCCTGGAGTCCCGGCCCGCTACGCCAACGTGCCGCCCGGTGGTTTCGAGCCTCTGCCTGCCGCTCCGCCCGCCGCTTTCCAGCCGCTGCTGCAGCCGCAGGCGCCGCCGAGTTCTTTCCAGCCGTCGGGCGCCAGCTTCCCGTACGGCGGGGGCGCTCTGCAGCCGTCGCCGCAGCAGCTCTACGGCGGCTACCAGGCCAGCCAAGGCAGCGACGATGACTGGGACGACGAGTGGGACGACAGCTCCACGGTGGCCGATGAGCCCGGCGCGCTGGGCAGTGGCGCATACCCCGACCTCGACGGGTCGTCCTCGGCTGGAGGCGGCGCAGCTGGTCGCTACCGCTTGTCCACACGCTCCGACCTGTCGCTGGGTTCCCGCGGCGGCTCGGCGCCGCCGCAGCATCAGGTGTCTGGAGCCAAGAGCTCAGCCACGGTGAGCCGCAACCTCAATCGCTTCTCTACCTTCGTCAAGTCGGGCGGGGAGGCCTTCGTGCTAGGCGAGGCGTCGGGCTTCGTAAAGGATGGGGACAAGCTGTGCGTGGTGCTGGGACCTTACGGCCCCGAGTGGCAGGAGAACCCCTATCCTTTCCAATGTACCATCGACGACCCCACCAAGCAGACTAAGTTCAAGGGCATGAAGAGCTACATCTCTTACAAGCTGGTGCCCACGCACACCCAGGTGCCTGTGCACAGGCGCTATAAACATTTTGACTGGCTGTATGCGCGTCTGGCTGAGAAGTTCCCGGTCATCTCCGTGCCCCACCTGCCTGAGAAGCAGGCCACCGGGCGCTTCGAGGAGGACTTCATCTCCAAACGCAGGAAGGGCCTGATCTGGTGGATGAACCACATGGCCAGCCACCCGGTTCTGGCGCAGTGCGACGTCTTCCAGCATTTCCTGACCTGCCCCAGCAGCACGGACGAGAAGGCTTGGAAACAGGGTAAGCGAAAGGCTGAAAAGGATGAGATGGTGGGCGCCAACTTCTTCCTCACTCTGAGCACACCCCCTGCTGCCGCCCTGGACCTGCAGGAGGTGGAGAGCAAGATCGATGGCTTCAAGTGCTTCACTAAGAAGATGGACGACAGCGCATTGCAGCTCAACCACACTGCCAACGAGTTTGCACGCAAACAGGTGACTGGCTTCAAGAAGGAGTATCAGAAGGTGGGCCAGTCCTTCCGAGGCCTCAGCCAAGCCTTTGAGCTGGATCAGCAGGCCTTCTCTGTGGGTCTGAACCAGGCCATCGCCTTCACCGGAGATGCCTACGACGCCATAGGCGAACTCTTCGCTGAGCAGCCCAGGCAGGACCTGGACCCAGTCATGGACCTCTTAGCACTGTATCAGGGGCACCTGGCCAACTTCCCAGACATCATCCATGTTCAGAAAGGTAAAGCCTGGCCTGTAGAGCAGGTGGTACAAGACTACTCTCTGCTTTCAGGTTTTGGTACATTCTCCATGTCTGGGCACCCTTAGAGCTATGGGTTGTTGGGATTTTGCTTAGAGAGTTTTCAGTGGATTGCTGGATTGCTTCTAGTCAGGGAGTGCCACTCTTCAGAGAAGCCATTCAATGTAGTCTTTCCCAACTGTGTTGTCAGTTCAGAACTTGAATGGGCAGGGAAATCAGCTGCTCTGATCTATAATCTTGTGGACTAGGGCAGAATTAGCACGGGACCTGAACCAGCCTAAGCATCCCTTTGAACACTGCAGTGTTGGCAGAGATAGGGGAACAATGGGAATAATGGTAATGGATGCCTGGGAATAAAGGTACATCAGGCTTTCCCCTCATGTCCTGCTGTGGCAGCCGAGTTTGGTCAACCCTGTTTATAAAGCTGGGGCAGTACAGGGACTTCCTGTCAGCTTCTTGTAAAATGCCCTGAAAGGCCCTCTACCTTTAGGAGCCCAGCTCTCCTTGAGTTTGGAATTTAATAACCAGCTGCCATTCGGGATATTCTTTAGGAAAATGATTTAGGGGACCTAGTTGGGACAAAATGGGAATGTCGTTGTCTGAGAGCAGTGAATTCGCTGGCCCAGAGTCAAAGTGTGCTTTTAGTAGCTGATGCTCTTACTGGCTTTTGTGAAAGCACTGACTTCGCAAATCATTTTTTTTTGTAAACTGCTGCAGTCTTGCCTGCCCTGCCCTGAGGTTCCTCACTGGCTGGCCTTCCCATATAATGGCTCTATTGATTGAGAGAGATGGGGAGGTGTTGCTCTTAGGAATGTGGCCTTGCCTCTGGAGGTCTAGTGTGGGGGAGGTGGCAGCAGGCAGTCACCTCTTTTAGCTTCCTGGCCTGGTGGAAAGCTGCATAGCCAGGCTTGGCCTTGGGTGGGGGTGACCCGTTCACTTCCCTGCGGGGGGGGGGGGGGGGGGGGGCATTTATGAACATCCCTGATCTTTGATTTGTTCTTTCTTGTGTTCAACTAAGTTCTTTCTTGATTCTCTTTCTGGTTCACTGGAAACAAACAGAACAAATCTGTTCCTCAACGTGTCATGGCTTGAGACATTTGGGGACACCAGTCTCCTTGTCATCTCCTTCCTTTCTGCCCTTTTCCTTCCCCTTTCCAGTGTGACAAGGCCTCTGACTCTTAATAGGATGGGGGATGGGGAAGGTCAAAGGTCATGAGTCCTTCTTGCTGCTGCCAAACACAGTAACAGATCTGTGCATATCTGTGGTTCTAGTTTCTGTAGCCAGCAGCAGCTTTCTTGAGAATTTGCAGTTCATTCATCAACACAGTTTAAGATTGAGCAATAATATTGCTGCTGGCCTGTACTGAACCCACACTTACATCCTTGATGTTTTATTTTTAAGTTGTTATAATCCTTACCTTCTGAGCAGGTGCTAGTGAAACCCTCATTTGAGTCTCAAAGCAACATCTTACCATTTCAATTCCGCTGTGTTGCTAAAGTTGGGTCACATGCCGGCTGCCTAGTGTTGCATTTCTGTAGGTTTGTGCAGACGGTGTCACTAACAGGAGAGAAGAACCAAGTACAGACACGTGGTAGGGGCGGGCAGGTGTCTGTCTGCTCCACCTCTGTGTGAGCTCAGTCACTGGTTTTACTGTCATGCGGTCCTTTGGTGAGCCCCGCTGTGGACACTGTATCCGAAAGCTGTGTTTGTCCCAGGACAGTTGAATGTGCAGTTAGTCTAGGCAGCCTTTTGAGGTTTTTATTTTTCTAAACCATAAAATGTGGCTTGTCTCCTGTTGCTTGGGACCTGGGAATCCTTCCTCTTCAAAACTGATGTCGTCTAAACAGTTCTAAAGGGTAAACATCTGTAGGCCTTACTCCACTGTTGATTACTTGTGAAGTTTTTTCTGCTGTGGCCTTGGTGTGTAATACACAGGGAGCCTGAGTCTCTAGATAGACTTGTCTTTAAAATGTTGCCGCTTAAGCGTGCATAGGGCCAATGTTTGCTTACAACCATTATCTCTTCAGGATGCTGGTATTGGAAGTGCAGGTGAGATTAAATTCCCTTTTGAGCATGCGTGGGGACTTGGGGACTTGGCGGTGTAAAGGTCTGTTGACCCTCTCTTTCCTCTGCTGTGTAATTGTTGAATGACGCTCAGCTCTTGGGAGTCTGTTTACTGCTAGAGCTACTGGAGATTTTTCGGTTTTTGTTTTTTCCCCGTCTAAGATCCCAAAGTATAATCACATCAAAGGGCTCAACTGACTTTTTAGAACAGTAGCTGCAAAAAGAACAAACAGGAAAAACCAAGCGCTTTCAGTCCTTGGTGTAGGTGATCCAAAGTTTCTATCTCAATTTCGGAAGAGATTTTATGATGAAGACATTGAAAACAATTGTCTCACCTCTAGCGCCCTCATTATTCAAAGGAAAGGCAGCTTTTAGATGCTTTGACATTTTACATACGTGGTAAATTAAAATTAACTCTGATGCAAACTTCAGTTTCTTGTTCAGAGGGTTCTAAGTAACAAGTGCTTAAGTGAGTTGTGACGGGAAAGTTGGGCAATAGACACGGACATGTACTTCGTGGCTCATGGTTCCAACAGCACTGCCTAGTTGGCATGACTTAAGTAACTCCAGTCCTGAGAGTCTGGAAAATTAAGTTACTTTTCAGTGTGTTTTTCTGGTGGTTTCCTTTTCCTTTTGTAATTTTGTGGCAATGTTCACTTCCCTTGTAAGCTGAATTGATAAAAAGTAGGAGGGGAAACAGGTTCTGCTGGATCCCTGTTGCAATCTTCCCGGTCAGTCAGTGTTATTGGCTGGTCGCTGCCTTGTCTCAGAACACACACTGGCCTTCTTTGGGAATCCGAGCCATCCTAGTGGGGGACCCCCACTACAGAATGAGGGTAGGTACTCTTTAAATGTGGTGGGTTGGCTTTTGCTTAGGCTAATAAAGGTTTTAGTTTAGTACTTTGAGCAAAAGTGAAGAGAGCCATATGGTTCCATCAGCGAAAAGATAATTCTAGAATTGTGTTTTTAAGTCAACTAATGGACTCTTAGATAAATAGACCTACTTAGTTTAATGGAGCGGAGTGAGGGATGGAGGGTTGCTGTAGTCTGTAGTAACATTGGATGGGCATTTAGAATGTGTTCAGATTGCAGTCAGATTTTGCTTGACTTAACAGGAGTTCTTTCAGGCCCGGGCCTTCTGCAGTGTGTGTCACTGACCTGGAAACCCTGGGGCTGTTTTTGTTTCCTGCAGTTGCAGCATTGTATCTTCTGTCTGTTCATCATTCTTGCCTGCAGTGTGCTTTGACAATGCTGCAGCCCAGTGACTCTGAAACAGTATGTGGTAGAGAGAGTGTTATGGGACTCAGAGCATATTCTGCTTGGTTTCCAAAGATATGATTAACTTCTCCAATATAATAAAGCCATATCTGGATGACGGCAAGTTATGGTTTAAAAGTCTTACGTTCATGTCTTGAGGATTACAGTCAGAACGACCATAACAGCAAAGTAATGAGCTCCCTCCTTTTAATCCCTGTCCATCTTTATAAATATGGACTAGAGGACTGAGAGGAGCCACATGGGGCAGTTTCTTTATTCCGAAGAAAAGGCTTCAAACCGCATTACACGAAAGATCACTTATTTTTGGGAAGAATCTTAGGAACAGGGTTTCTGGAGCTACAACCCACTAGACAGTGATATTCAGTGGAACTTTCAATAATGACAGAGACGTCTGTTGGTGAAGTCTCAATTGTACCCTGCAAAGCAGGACTAGATAAATAGTTTGATTTTTATACTTCTCGATTTCCTTATTCTTTAAGTGGTCCAGATGGCACTGCCTCTTCAACAAAAAAACAGTCCCAGGACCTGAGGCATGATGGCCAGAAGCTGGCCTGTCAGTCCTCCTGGATAGAATGTCACCATTGTACCTCCTTTCAGCGCCCTGAGGAGGGTTGGTCTTGTGTCCCTCAGGCATTAATTAAAGATAGCCAGCGTCCCTGCGGGGCAGACAAGGTGAGGCCTCACCCCCCCCCCCCCCCTTCATTCAGTGCCCTGATCTCCTGAACTAAAAATAGCTGGAAGAAGGTGGTGCCAGGGATAAAGAGAAAGGGCTAAGGAGGCTGGCTGTTTGCAGGTTCATCTTTTTGAACCCCCTGGGCCAGAACTGGAGACCAGTTGTTCCTTTTGTTTTGACTCAGTTGGAGCATTTCTTTCCCCCTCCCCCAACCTGGCTGTTGACTTTGTTTCTGGGTGTACGTTTGTCCCGGTTTGGACTTTTTTCTTCTCAGTGGTTCTGAGGTAACCTCTGGGGTTTCTGGAATAGAGGAGTCAGTTACTGGGTAAAAGCCTAAATGTTCAGACAGCTAGATGGATGCTTCTCCCCTCTCCCTGCCAGTGGTTTCTAGACTCTGAGCTCTGCGGTCTTGTGTGCCCCACTTGGAAGCCTAGGCTGCTCTGCCCACTCCCCCAGAAACTCTTTGCACCCCTGGGCTTCATTGGACTTCCCTTCTTGTTGGGAAATGCCACCCTGTCCGATCACCTTATGATTTCCAAGCATGAGAAATTCTGTGATTCACTAGGAAACAGGAAACTTCCCTTAAACTTAGACTCCTTTTTGGCAGCTCTATAAAAATCTGCTGTATTATTTCTAATATTTTAAACCAGAGCTTAATAATAAATTGGATTGCATCATCTCTGAAGCCTATGATACATGATTATCACCAATCAAGTGGTCTGGTGGCTGAGCTGTGTTTAATGAGATTGTATTCAGAAGTCATAGACCGAAACATCTGGCAGCGACTGCTGTTCAGGCAGCACATTCTAGATTTTAGTGAAGGCACAGCCAAACACTCTTTGATGCTTGGAGAATTCTGGACCAGTGATAAAGGGTGGCCATCCTGCTGTGGCCCTGTGGTGGTGTACCAGGTTGCTGAGAGCCTGGAGGGTAATGGGAAGGGGCATGTTCTTAGTGTACACGTGGCTTAAGGGCAGTTGGGTGTTTGGGCCAAGAAGTCTTGTCTGCAGCTTCATGGCTGTAGTACCAGGCCCATCCGTGGACCAGTGTGGAATCTGTTGGGTTGGTGCATGGCTTAGTAGGAGTAACTCTGAACAATTGGAACCTCCCGTATTCTCCAGTGCAGAGTGGGAGCACTCCCTCAAGGTCACCCGAGGATTACATTTATATTGCTTAGTAGCTACTTATTCAGTGTTTGGCTTTGAGGACAAGAAGATGCTTTTAAAATGAGACTCCCCTGAAACACAGCTCTAGTAACTGTCCCTCCCAGCAGCCTGCAACCACAGATCACAGGCACAAATACAAAAGCTAGAGGAACCCTTAGTACAACCCTGGGGAATTCTGACTCAGCCAGGTTATCCTGTATTGAATACCAGAAGTAATGACTGGTGTCAGGGGGTAAATGGAGATTTTTATCTGGAGCGGTCAGTATATTGTTCACATGAGACAGTTTGTGATTTTTCCTCTTGACAGCCCTCTTCCTCCCTCACCAAATTAATTTTGTGCAAGGACAGGTGGCTTCAACACTTCAGAACATCATCCCCCACATCTGTAAAGATGAGTTTTGGGATTTCCTAGATACTACTTTGTTTAGATGATTTTTGCTTAGTTCAATAACACTATTATTATTTCATGTTGAAAGTAGAACAGCTCAGCAGCAGTAAACATTTAGACATTGTTTCAGGCCGGTTTCAATGGTGCTTATGTCTGCCCATGTGACTGCAAGCTGGAGAGCGCGAACATCCTTTATTAGCTGGCAAAGTTAAGAACGTTTAGTTCAGATCAGTAAACATATATCCCTGGCTTAGTTTATCCGTTTGTTTCTGGAAGGGAGGCACCTGGCTTCCTGTGGGGCTCCCCGTGTCTGAAGCTGCACATCTGGTGCCAATCCTAGGACCTCGATGAGGGGTGTAATGAATGGGGCAGCAAGAGTGATAGGTTGGACCCACTAGTTTTTCTTCTGCCTGCAAAGGGAACTTTATTTTAAACTCCAAACACAGCTTCCTTTCCCAAACTTCCTAAAAGAAAATCACATTAGTTTACTTTCAGGTTGTGACCCAAATACCTGCTCAAAGGCAGCTTAAGTAAGGTTAAGGGACGATTTGCTTTGACTTGGGTTTGAAAGTGGCATGCCCATCTGGGAGAGAAGACGTCATAGCAAGCAGCCTCCTGGTGGCTGGAGTGTACAGGTGGGACTCCTCATCTGTTGCTGCTCCCGAGCTTTCCTCCCTCTTTAGTGTGAGACCCTACCAGCCTCGGAGTGGTCCTCAGTTTGTCTTCCTTATGTCTCGTAGGTGTGTATTACTAAAGCCCTTAATCCAGACAAATTGACATTCAAAATTATCCATCACAGTGGGTGAATAATCTGATTAAGCGTGAGTGTGAATACTTTTAACCAACATGTCATATCTATACTTTTTCTTACAACTTTGTAACTTGGGATGTGATTTGATTTTTTTGATGACAGTAGTTGGGGGAAAGGCGGTATCATTAAGTTTAGTCAAAGGATGCTCTAAAAAATAAAAGTCAATTTTTAAATAGACACCATCGCTTAAGCACTGCCAACATCCTATCAGTGACCCAAATGGTTACCACTCTTGTGTAGCTTACGTGCTCGCAGGATGGAGACACGGTGAAGGACGAACACAGCAAACGTAATGTACAACAGATATGTGTGATGTGAATTCAGAAGTGAGGCACAGAGATGTATAGCCAAAGTAGACTGAAGTAGCTCCACAGAGGGAGAGGCGTCATTAGAGCATTTCAGTAGAGGGTTCATCTGTCACAAGGCCCTGGGAGGTCAAATGTTGGGTCTCAGCCCATCCTATGGACAGGTCATCACAGAAGAGCGGATTGGTAAGGCTTTGTAGGTCATTGTTAGGACATGTAAGAAAAGTTCAAAAGAGATGAAGCTGTTGCAGGATTTTGAGTGAAGGGATGACATCTATGGTAGATGTTTCCCAGTGAGCTGAGGAAAAGATTGGCCAGCAGGTACAAACAGAAAGAAACAGTAGGGGGTAGTGACCTAGACAAGGGAAAGGCTGCAGAGGTGATCAGGAGGGGCCCCCTGCGGAGAGATCTGTGTTGAAGGTACAATCCACAGGATGGGGCCTGACCAAGATGGGCCTTTTTAAGCCTGGTAGATAGATACATTGGTCTCTTGCCCTGGGATCTACATCTCTCTATCAAACACAGGCAGCCAAAGCTCTGGTCTGAACCTAGTGCTTGGAGCCTTTTATTCAGAATACATCTTTTCATGTGTCATCCTGTGCACCCTTTTGTGATCCTGCATTGTATAACTACACCAAATTTTTATGTTTGTAATAAGTGCTTAATATGTTTTTGCATCAATGAAACAGGCACTCATTAGTAAACTACTTGGCTGACTTTGAGAGAGATGCCTTATGTGACTTACATAATGTTTTTGTTTTTCCACTTAAAAGTGTGCAGAATCTAAAGATAAAATCTGCATATACTTTATGGAGAAGTCATTAGTATGTGAGTGATTTTAAATTCTTAGACTTATGTATCAGTGTTGTGACTTTCCACAGGTCACTGGCAAGAGGAAAATGAATGTGTACCTCATGCATTTCTTTGTCTGGACTGATTGCTGTTTGAATGTGTAGAGATAAAGTTAACAAACACACATGCACACTTACTTTTTGGTAAGTTTTAGTAGTAGTGCTTTTCTGGGGTCATTTCTGTCTAATTTGGAGCACAAGGATCTAAGTGTGCGTTGACATTACAGGTGGACTTGGATTCCTGGAGCTCGGATGCTGAGCTTGGTACCTCGTAGGAGTCACAGTTCTGTGGGGTAGGATGTGTATACAGAGGATCCAGACAAAAGACAAATTCACCTTAGACTTAGTATATGAGAATCTAGAAGATGAGAAGGTTGAAAGTTTGCATTAGAGGCTTGGGTGGAAGGTACTTGGTTTCTGCTTTGAAAGATTCATATTTGACTTTTGGAGGAACATGGATGCATAGCGCCCCCTTGGTCTTGGATATAGCTTAGGATAGTTAGGACAGAAGTCCACGGCAGAGTCTGATTAGTTGTGACTACAGTGTGATACACACAGGCAGTCAAGGCATGCACTGATGGAAGATCAGGAGAAAGTATTTGTAATCGTGCAGTTTCATTCTAAGATGACTTTTGAAAGCACTTGTAAATTTGTAGTCGGAGAGGGAACTAACTTTCCAGACCAAGGGAACTGTGTATGCAAAAATCAGCCCAGGCTGCCTCTCAGAATCAGCCACTCCTCCTCCACCAGTCTGCATACTATCCAGACATTAGTGCTCTTCAGCAAGTGCTTATGATATACTTCTGGGTTTACAGCTGCTCTTGTGGGTGGTGGAGGGAATGTTATAAAAGGTGGGTATCACTGTGGCCAAGTTAGCACTTCCGGTGGACAGGTGTGCAGTGTGGGAAGCTTTTGAAATAATTGAGGCAAGACATGGTAAAATCCTGAAGGGACACGGTGTCATGGGATGGAGAAAAAGTCAGGACCAATATAGGCCTTGGGAGATTACTTTAAGCAGAGGTCTGCAAGCCCCAGCCCGCGGAGGGCCAGGTGTACAAAGGTGCTTGTTTACTGCACTTAAAGCTAAGGATGGTTTTTATGTTTTTAATGGTTCTGTAAGTGCCTGCATAACAACCCCAGTTTTGCCTCTTGATCTGCAAAGCCTAAAATATTTACTGTCTAGCCTTTAAAGAAAATGTTTGTTGAACCTCTTGTTAAGGGACAAGCAGGCTAGTGGAATGGAGGTACAAGCGGCGGTTGCTGCTGGTTATTAAGTTTGCTATGTGGCTTTCACTATTCCAGACATACTGGTGAACATTATATCACAGCTCTTTGAACAAGTGATTCACATCTGTGTTTTGTGGGATCATTGTTTAATGTTAGGTGTTGATATTATGACCTGTATTAGTTTCCCAAGACTGCTCTGATAGGTTGTCACAGTCTGGGTGACTTCAAACAACAGCATTGTGTTCCATTACAGTTGTGCAGACCGGCTGTCTGTGATGAGGTGTTGGCAGGACCATCACTCCTCCATAGAGACCTCTTTCATTCCTGGTTGCTGGTCTGCCTCAGAGTGGCTTGGCTACGGATAGTCACTCCAGTGTACCCATGGTGACATGGCATTATCCTGTGTGTAACTGGCCACATGGCTCTTTGCTCTCTTCTTGCATGCTCTGACTGGTGTGATCTCACACTTTATACGAACTCGCTAATTACATACACAGACTGTTTCCTCAGTGGATAAGGATTGGGTGATGCTCTTCAATCTGGTACAGTTAGCTAATTTCCCCCAAGAGGGTGTCATCTCCTGATGGTGAGCCTCACGCTGAGAAGTTGGGAGTGTCCTAGGTCACATAGCTGACAAGCTAGGGCAGGGTTTGAATTCATCTTTCGCCTGGATAAAGTGTGCTTCATTGTAAGAATTCTTGTTAGGCAATAGATTCCATTGGCAGTTAGCAGCTGGAAAAGGTTTTTCAGCTAAACAGTGACACCTGGATCATCCTTAAAGTAGCTAGTGTATTTTGAAAGCTTTTACCATGATTCAGGCATGGCACTTTTATATATTTATACACGCTATACCCATTTGAACCTCATGGGAGCTTTTGAGGTTGGTGTTCCTCAGTCCCACTTTACAGGCTGGAACTGAGGCTGGGAAGTTGAAGCCTGAGGTTCCCACGTACTCCATGGTGTAGACTGTAGGCCAACTTTAGAAAGCTCTGCAGAAGCATGTGAAGACGAGGAGGCTTTGCCGGTGCAGCCTTGGAAAGGAGCAGGTGAACTTGAGATGTCTGCTAGTCAGAGTGGCAGCACTTGATGAGGTGCTGGGTGTCTGGAGGGGCTCAGTGTTACCTCTGGGTGTTAAGTTTGGGTGATAGGAAATGGTGAGGCCAGTAATAGAAATTCACAGGCAGAAAGGAGGAGCCTGGGCTGAGGCTGAAGTTCCCTTTCAGGAATCCTGCCTTCCAGGGCTTTTTGCTTTATGCTTTTAGGCAGGTCCCCATCTGTAGCCCAGGTGTGTCTTGAATTTATGGGTATCCTCCTGCCTCGGCCTAAGCACTGGGATTATAGGCATGCACCACTATGGTCACCTTCATTATTTCAGTTTCTTTTGATCTGAAGATAAAGAGAGGCTCTAGCTAAAATAGATCAACAAAGAAGCCCCTCCTCTTGAGGCCTGGCAGCATAAATGATGCTAGCTCTTGACAAAGACCAAGCAGGATCTTCCAGGAGTGGGTGTGGGGGGGGGGAGGGAGGATGACTTTAAAATCACAGGGGGCTCAATTTCTGTTGTGCATAGTAGGATAACAACATGAACGTGTCAGTGTGCTTGTGCTTCAAGACTTGTCTTTTGGGTTTATCTTTGAACCCGATACTTTCTAGGCCTGTGTTTTGCCTGTGGTTGGCTGGTTGTTCTTTGGCTCTTACCCAAGGAAGCTTAGACATGCCAGAATAGGACTCCTGGCCCCTGCCAGCACAGGGGAGCAGGGAAGCCTCGGGGGTGGGGGAGTTGTATATGAAAGGTGGGAGGGGTTTCTGTTTAAAATGGCTGATTTAAGAACTGCCCCTAAAACAGTGCTCATCATCGGGTGGTGTGCAGGGGCAGCCTTCTTGGCATGGGCACAGTCAAGGAAATATGAGAAGGGCTGAGCAGCCTTCCTTGTGGCATGAGAGTCATAATTTCAGGGAAAATATTAGACAGCAAAAAAATATGTCCTCTGGAACTATTTTTGTGGCCCCAGGCTACTAACTCTTGGGTGTTTTCACAGCCCAACCTCCTGGAAGGCCTTGGCTCTAAGTTCTCAGCATCCCTGGTGACTGTCAAGCCTTGGTGCCACTTCTCAATAGACCCTGGCCTGGGCCTGACCCGTGGGAGGGTCTTCTTTGCTTAGCAGCCTGTGTAGATTTGATTTTAGCCCAAGCCTCTATTTTATCTCCCCCGAACAAAAGAAACCAAGATTGTATTTCAGTTATAAGTACTTCTCAGGTCCCCTTCTCTCTGGCCTGACTCCTGGGGTTGGTTGTGAAGAACTGGCAGCTTGCTGACACCAAACAGTGGTGTTTATGGCCAGAGAACATTTAAGAAAAGAAATATTTGCTTTGTCTTTCTTACGCTCGGATTTTAAAGTCATCACCATATTTGCTGATATAGAGGCCACGAGCATTTTCACCGTTCTTCTGAAATAAAGGTTTACCAACGGTGTTTGTAGAATGGTCCTGGACATATTTTGTCATCCAGTATTTGAAAATCTCCTTGGTTCTAGAGATCAACCACAGGGCTTTGCCTGCTGAGTGTGGTTCCACTGAGCTAATTCCCGCCCAGATTTAGTATTTCTCAGGAGTTAAAGCATCATAAGAACCTTTATGAAATTCCAGCCACAAACATTTTGTTTTTAGCAAATAAGCTGCGAGAGATGCATGGCTTTGGGCATCATTTTGGGAACAAGGCAAACTGAACAGCCATTTAGTGAGTGAGTTGTACATCTCCTTAATGTTCACATTCATCCTGGATGCCATTCTGCTGTACTCACTGGGTCTTGAGGACATAACATAGCAAGGCTTCTACCAAGAACAAATGAGTTTAAACAACGGATTCTTTAAATGATTCCTCTTTGTTCTCCCATTAACAAGCACACAGGGCTTTCTGTCACCCATTTTTCTTGTCTCAACTCTCTTAAAATGGCACCAGGCTTCTCTTTATTTAATGCAGTTACAAATTAAAAGTGAGTTCAAATTAATTTTCCTTTGGTGGCATTTAAGCCCTTCAAAAAAAGTTGTTTGGGGCCAGGTTTAGTAATCCTGGAACCTTGAGAAGTTGAGTATAGGGCATTGTGAGTTCAAAGGTAGTCAGGGCCACTTAGTGGGTGGGACTGTGTCTCACCCAGAAGCAAGTAAACAAAATGTTTGTTTTCACTAGCTCAGTATTTGTACCTGGCAGAGTTCCTAAGTGTGCTCAAAACCTAGTATGACTGCATGAGTGGAATTCCTGAGGCATTTTGGGGATGCATCCTACATGAGATGTAGATAAGCAAAGTGCCCAGGTTCATATGCAGCTAGCTATCACTGGAGCGCCATTCATTCCCTAAAACTTTACCTTTACAACCTTTGAAATTTCGATGGTGATTCCTTTCCTGTAACAGTTGAGAAGAAAAGCATGCAGCTTACAGAGGGTAGCACAGAACAGGTGCCCTTGGCCCTGTGGGACTGACATCAACCCAGTGGGGTCCCACCTCTGTCAGATGGACATTGACCTTTGTTTTGGAAGGGTTTTACTTGAAGGTCAAGTAAGTAAATACTGTAAGCCAGGAGAAAAGTGTGACTGGGTGGAGACCCACGGGGAGGAGGGAGGAGGGTGGGGAGCAGAGCTGCCAGGGTGTGGGATCAGTAAAGGGAGGGGCAGGAAGGAGGTCACCTTGACCAAATTAGCATTTTGCTGGCCATCCTCCTACTTAGTCCCTGTGTTCCATCCTGCTTTGCCTCTTGTTCCAAGGCCTTTATTTTCTGAGAAAGCCCATAGGAAGAAGAAAATTCTACTTTATGTTTTTGGCACATTCAGGATTTCAAAATCAAATGAGTCTTCACCGCCATCCCCTTTCTTTCTTTCAAGGGAAGAACCATAGCCTTTGGACCTCTGTTGCTTAGAGACTGAGCCTTTTGTGTAAATGGCTTTGGAGGGACAAAATGGACTGAGAAGATACTTGGATGAGGATGTGGAGGCAGAGCTGAGATGCAGAGGGAATAAAGAAGGAGCCCTGTAGCCCTCCCTCCCTCCCCTCCCCGCAACTTTTCAAAGTTGGGGAAACTCTGACACATCTTATAATCTGTGAAGCTGGGCTTTTACTCTGTTTCTTTTGCTGGGTCAGTTGGTGCCAGGAAAGTTGTCCGTCCCTGTGGAGCAGGATGTGGGGCACAGGTGGCCGGTACAGGCAGGTTTGCTAGGGCCTGGGCTGTCACTGTTTACTAAGACCCAAGCTGCAAGGTTCCCATAGTCTCTGCAAAAGCAGTATTGTGGAAGTGCTTGGTAAGCATTAGCTTTTTACTGAGGGAAATGACATGGTACATTAATAGCATGACACTCTGTCAAATGGTGCTGACTTCTGTGATCATTAGTCAGTTATAAAATTTGAATCTTTAATGTAATATTAATGAACATTGTTGATAATTAAATTTTTTGTTTCATATTCATTGCAAACATGAATAACATTTGCTCCTGATAAAATAGTGTGTACAAATTACAAGCAAAGATGTGGTTCTCTCTGGTTTTGCCCTTTACAGTCTGAGCAGATTGTAAGCCTTTACAGGATGCTTACTCTGTGACACACACAAGTGAATCAGGATCTTGGGTATCTGTGGAGCTGGTTCTGGAGTTGGAAAAAGGCACAAAGTTCCTTCCAGATGTGGGCCAATGGTTGAGAATGACCCTTGCTGAATTTTGCAGTTCTAGAGTCTACATTAGAGTTTTGGAGATTTTCTTCATAACAGCAAAGTTAAAACTTGGGTTTAGTTCCTCATAACTCGGAAAATGTGGAAAATGAAGGATCCCTTTTGGTTTTTCAAGACTAGCTGGTCTTTAAGCCAGGCTGCTCTGTAATCTGATACTGCTCATTTGGCCTCCTGCTTCTGCTCTCAAGTGCTGGGATATAGTCGTGAACTTGCATGCCAGCTTGAGATGCTCATCTCACATTCTACCTGTGCACACCCACAAAGCTGTTAGAAGTCTTCCTGCAGACACTGGTGTAGTCTCGAAGTGGAAGGGGCCAGGCTGGCCCACACAGGAGGGAATGGTGATTTCTTTGAAACAAATAGCCTCGAGACATTTTGGACAGGTGACAACCCCTTACTTGGAAGATTTTAGAATGGTGCCATAAACTCTTCCAAGAACCTTTCAGATTCAGATAAATAAGGCCTGGGCCTGAGCTGTAGCTCACCTTCCTCAGTCTGTCAAGCCTGGAGTGATGGTCATTTGTCTGTGGAAGCTCGATCTTAGGGTCCTGTCGCTCCTTTAGAAATAAATTATTAGCCAAGTGAACTTTTGGTCCTATTGAGGATTCCAGATAATTTTCCAAACTAATTTAATAAGTCAACCAAGTACCCACCAGAAACATCCTTCTAATATGTAAGCTTTTTAATGTGTCCTGTCGTAGCCTCCACCCCCACAGAGTTCCTCATTAGAAGGAACCATTAGAATGTGCTAAAGGCCCAGCTAATGCCCTGGGACAGCCTATGCTACTTCTGCCTTTTGGGGATGTTGCCTAAGTGTTTGCCCACCTCCCCTCAGGCCCCTTCCTGTGCTTGGAGTACACGTCAGGAGTGTTTCCTGTAGGTGACTCAGAAGGCTGCACTACTTTGCACCACCTTCCTGTAAGAGGCAAGTGCTCTGAGCCTTGAGTGTCCCCATACTTATGAAGAACACAGCCTGCTCTCTACCAACCCCTTTAAAATAAGCACTGGGCTTGCTCATGGGTTAATTCCTGTCTGTCTGTTAGCCCAGTAAAGTCCCATTAGAAATTGTTCCCACCAATCACTTATGCATTTCCTTCTTATTCATTAGCACACATTTGCTGGATGGAAGACGTTATGACATCTCATACACGGTTGGAACCTTTGAGTATAGTACCGCCATCATGCGCTCTTCCCCTTCCTCCTAAATAGTCTCCTGTTTTCATGCCTTCTTAAAAAAGAAAATCTAGTTTGAGATGAGAGAAATGTGGTATTTGTCTGAGTGTTGCATTTCACAGAACGTGGTATTTTCCTGCAACTGGACAATTCTACTGTACGTGCCTGCAGGTGAGGTGGGTATGTGCATGTGTGTGCCAGTGTGTTCCTCTGTTAGATCTCTCATTGAATCTGGAACTCACAGATTTAGCTAGACTGCTCAGCCAACAAGGCCCAGAGCTGGCCCCAGAGACCCTTCTGTTTCTGCCCTTCTGGTACAACAGTGTGGGGGGCATGCTACAAGAGTACTCCCCTCTGTCTAGCTTTTAGTAGATGCCAGGGATTGGGCTCAACTTCTCATGCTTTGTGCAGGCGCCTCACTGATGAAGCCACCTCTGCAGCCGCTTTATGGCACAGTAGTACTCCATTTGGTATACCTGCCACACTAACTTAGGCTGATTCCAGAATTTGGCTGTTGTGATTAATGCTGTAGAATTATTGGGGTGTCCAGTGGTATTTGCTCTACCCATGATCTTGGGCCATCTAGGCTCAAAAGAGGCAATGCGTTTTTTTGTCTGGTAAAGTGACCTCATATAAGGAAAGAGAGAGTATACTTCTTGGTGTAGTCAGACACTGGGCAGCCAGGTACATTCTCTCCCAGGCAGAACAGAGGATGACTTCATCTGTCCCTTGAGTTCTGTGTTCAAAGGTGTATTTTTCCAATTTATATCTTAATAAATCCCAATTACTCATTTAACAGACTAACGTGACTTGATCTTACCAGGGGTGAGGGTGTCTGTTGCATGCTGACTTAAGATTCCTTTGATCCATACCTAGAAATGCTGCAGGTGAATTGTGGAAGATTTTATTTTATTTTTTTAGTTTTTGAGGACTCTGCATACTGAATTCCACAGTGGCTGTGTTAATTTACATTTCCACTCACACTGTGTAAACTGCTACAGAACACCCAGGCTCTCCGCCTTCCCTTTTCTCTGGCCTTCCTTTCGGTCTTTCTAACTTGGTGACACCCCCCCACCCCCCCACCCCCCCACCCCCCCACCCCCGTTGTGACTGGTGAGATGGAATCTCGCTGTAGTGAGGATGTGAGGATGTATGTTTTCCTGATGACTAAGAATTATTTCATGTGTGTCTTGTCTGTTTGTAGTTTTTTTGAGAACTGTTCACAGGCCTTTTTTTTCTTGATCTGACCTGTAAGCTCTTTTCTTTCGTTTAGAAACTGTCACCCTAACTATGGGCATGGCGGGACTTTTTGTTTGACAGTGCTCTCTTGACCTTAGACCTCACCACGTGATTTCTTCCCCCACCCTTTCATAGTCCTGTTTGGTTTTGAAAGCAACATGTCAATATGCGACTATGGGGGGCCACATCTCTCCTAAATGAACCACTTAAGAAGTAGAGCTTGAAACCTTGGCCTGCCTCCCCATTGATCCTCTGTTGGAAATGTGCTGTCCCTTTGTTGTTGGGTTCTGGGCAGTGTTTTTAGCTTTTATTTTAACATCCTCCAGGAGCTGGAGAGAATGCTTCAGGGCTCCTGTCATGCTCTGCTTGGGCACTGCAGCTGGCTGCATTGTGTGCTCCTCTGCAGTTGTCCCTGAAGCTCTGCAAAGCATTTTGAAAGTGACTGGAGAGAAGGAGCAAGCTGCATTGAACTGACTCTGCCCCAGTTAGTTTCCCTCTCTAGCTCCCCACTGGAGCATGCTAAGTTTGACTGAAATTTTTGCAAACACTCTCTTCTTTTGATGTTTAAACATGTTAAGCATGGAACGTGTTACCTGTAGGGAACTGCACAGATAATTTCCCAGCTTCAGAACTGACAGCTGCCGCAATGAGCAATTTGTAACAAAACCCAAGTTCTAACCCTGCTACAATAGTTGCTTCCCGTGATGCTTGTCAGAGCATTGCCGCTGGGAAAATATGCTTTTTTTATTTGCTCTGGTGAGAACTCAGAGGACAGAGCTCAGTGAGTAGAGATGGGCAGAGGGAAGCCTGTGGACTTCAGAAGTCATCCTCTCTTCCCATGAGGCTTTGCTTGTTTAAATCTATCACTGTTCTGTTCACTCCCAGTCTAAGATAGAAAGCTAGTTTTTGTAATAATTAATCTTGTTCCTAGGACAGAAGTCATACCAGCTCCCTGTTTATTTGTTAGAGGTTGTAAAAGTTTAAAAAAATGGCTTTCTTGTGCAAAGAAGAAAATTTTAGGTTTTATAAAAAGGAAACTTTTTATGTTGCAGCAGATGTGAGTGAGAGGCTCCTGAAGGTATGGTTCTGAGCTTTATAGACAGAACCTGGCTGCTGGTCCTGCATAGAAGATAGGCTGTAGAATGCTGGTGGGTTTTTTCAGTTTATTGCTGTTTGTTTTATTTTTTGTCTTGCTTTCTTTTGCAAGTGGTTCTAGGAGGATCACTTTAGCTATATTTCATTTAAAAGAGGCTATTTAAAAAGCTTGGCTCTATATTGTGAGTGACAGAGTGTGCAGTTTGAGACAGGGTCTTGGGATGTAGCCAAAGTGGCCTAGACTTTACAGTCACTGCCACAGCGGCCATGGTAGAGGCGGCTCTCAGTGGTCATTTTGTTGCGTATCACAGAGCCATTTCATACCTTCATGTACTGTTTTTTATGTTCTTCATTGCTGCAGGCATGTGTGCTTTGTCTCCTCAGAAAAGGATTTGATCCCTTGCACGGGTGACACATTTTCCGTAGACACACCTCCTGCCCCTCTGCCTTGTTGCGGTCCTAACTGTGCTGGGCCATACCGAAAGCCCAAGTGGAGTTGTCTTTTGGCATTCACCTTCCAAATGCTCTGTCCTGTCCTTCTTAATTTACAATAGTGATTTGTGTTTTCCAGAATGTTCTAGTCCACCGATCAGATAAACTCATATATTCCTAAGGCAGCTTTATGTTAATACTTTGGGTTGGAGTTGACAATTTATTCCATGTTCCATAGTGTCACATAGAAGAAAAGAAAAAACAAGGAACTTCCTCCCTAGTCTGAGATGCCACAGTGTGTACTTTTCTGTAATATAAGAACGTCATACATCTTTTAAGGTTTTACAGATTCAATTAGTAAATTGAATTAGGTTAGTACAAGGAAAATTTTCAAATGTAAACAAATAGTCTCTTTTGCAAACTCAGAATGCCTTTTGAATTACATGGGAAAACAAAAGCCAGGGGCGGAGGGACAGTTGTTTGTGTAAGAGTGCTTGCTGAGCAAACCTGAGGAGAGTGGATCTCGGGTCACAAAGCTGGCCATGGCTTCACCCTACAGTAATCCCAGTAGTTTGGGAGGAGAGTACAGGAGGGTCACTGGGCTTGCTAGCCTCTAGTTTTGCTCCAAGTTCTGTGAGATAACCAAGTTACAGTAAAGTGGAGAATGATAGAACAGGACAGCTGTCGCATCCTCCTGGAATCTGCCCATGTGTGCATTTACCATACGTGTACACACTCAGGTACACACTCCATATTCTTTCTCTCCCTTCCTCCCCCTCCCCACACAAGGCTACTATGAGGACTGTGAGGAAGGAGGCAGCAGTCAGGAGGGAAGCATTGGCTGACCTGCAGGCAGCAGGCTCCCCTGTTCAGGCGCCTGTTCCTTTTCTGCATGGTTGTGGTGTTTGCTTTGAAATCAGTTAACACATTCAGATTTCACCTCAGCCCCAGCCCCTTACAGGGTTACCTGGTGACTGTCAGGCTCACACGGTGAACAACTAATGTCTCTGTTCTAAGAGTAGTATCTGCTGTAAGTTGTGGCGAGGGTAGAGGCCGTGTCCATTGTGCCTAGCATATATCAGGACTGGTTGGGTTTTTTCGACAGTGACCACTTACTGTCTGTATAGTCCTAATCTATCCCCTACGCCCTTTGCACAGTACATGGCCTCTAGTTGACCCTTGTCTCATTTTCTGGCACGACATAATTCATGCCACCTTTGGGCAGGCACATCCAACTCCCATGCAGGATTCTGCACTTTGTGCTACTATTTCACTGTGTCTGGCTGGTACATGTATCTTGAGTGTGCTTGCCACCTGGCTTCCTGGTGAGCTCAAAGCGGGGTGGAGGGGGCGCTAAAGAACATGTGTTTGAGTCTACCTGTTCCACCAAGCCAACATATTAAACATGTTGGGCTCTCCGTAAGTATTCTCTAAGTGAATTAAAGCCCTTACATGGGCTGTATGTAAATAGAACAACTCTGTTACCACCTAGTAGAGTGACATGTGGGAGAAAACTCTAATTTTTCCTTGTCCTTTGAACACACACACTTGGAAGCCTTAAAAGTTCTAACTGTTCAGAATTCCTTTGACTTCAGCTTAGGGGACAATTGTGCACCCTGGGCCATGTTTCAGGCTTTCACTGCTGAAGAGCCAGAAGAACATTACAGTGAGACAGCTGCTCTAGTTCACTGCACCTGATGGGGCATGTACTGTACAGACAGGGGAAGCACATGGTGGCTCTGTGGTAGAGCCTGCCCCTTGTGTTTGAACCCGGGACTGTGGTCTCCAGAGGTGCCCTAGATTGAAATCGAATGAAAAAAAGAAAAAGCAGTCAAATCACCAAGACTTCTCTCTTTGCTGTTTTCAAACACGGATCCTTATATTTTTGATTGATTTTTCTCTTAGAGTGTTGCCTCTCAGTGTCCCTGGTCTTTTCATCTCTTATTTCTGTGTGTAAATTGAAGCCTGTACAAAAATAACAAAGATACTATATTACAAAAGGCATGGGAGTAGATGCAATCATTTTAATATAAAGCAAGCAGGGCCGGGCAACATGCATATGTTTAATTCCAACACTTAGGAGGCAGGGGCAAACCTATCTTTGAGTTCATGCTCACCCTCCCCAAGTCTACAAAAGAGAGTTCTAAGCCAGCTAGGAGTTTACAGTAGTAATAGTAATAATAATAATAATAATAATAATAATAATAATAATAATAATAATAATGAGCAGGCTAATATTAACACTTTACTGATGCTGCCGAACTAGGAGAACGGTTGAAGGTCTGAGAACTTTCCTCAACTGGGCCGGGGTAGTCCTGAAATCATGTGTTACTTTAGGAACCCTCTGACCGGCAGAGTGCCCTTCTCTCAGTGGCAGGGTAGATGCCCATGTTTCATGCGTGGGTGTCTGCCGCTGCTGTGGTATGGTCTGCTGCTCTGGGACTCTGCCCATTTCAGTGAAAGATCTCATTTAGGATGAAAATTTAAAAAAAACATGTGGGTATGTACATTTCTTCCTCCAGAGACATGCATTTCTCTGTATAAAATTTGCTCTCGGTGGTTTTCCTTTCCCATTTTTGTTTAGTGCTGAAGTGGGGGGGGGGGGAGCACACCGGAACTCAGTGGAGAGCATTTGCCTAACATATGCGAGGTCCTGAGTTTTATTCTGCAAATATTATTAACATAGCATTTTTGAAAAGCACACTGTTTAGTATTTGTTTAATACGAGTTTTCTCTGTTAATATGCCAATTTGAAGAAATTCAGAAACAGGGGAGCCTCCTAGGATAAAAGCAAGCTCCCTAACTCTGAATAGGATGCCCTTCTCCCCAAGTGATCCACTCATAGGTTGCTGGCTCCACTCGTGGCTTCTGTGCTCTGTAGTCTGCCTTTTACAGTGTTGTAGCAGCATGTTTCTAGATGCCTCTGTACATGTCCGTTCTTGTCCAGGCCATGTGAGCATCAGCATTGTTTAAGCCTGGGAACCAGTGGATGCCTTCATTTCTGCCTGCTCAGCCTTCTGCGGTGTGTGTTTCTGGGGGAGTCCACACCCCCTGTCTGCAGCATCTGGAGAAATTTCTAGATAAAAAGCTGTGATACTTTTGATGATTTTCTGAAGGAGCCATGAGAGCAAATGTAAGACCCACTGCCCCTGTAATCCAGAAGAGACATCACACTCTAATCATTGGAGATGCTGGTGTCCAATGTGTGTTCTCACAGACCTGGCACACCTGCCTTTGTCACTCTGGATGAACAGCATGGATGCAGGTACCCTGACAACCTGTGTATTGGCAACACTACCCAGTCCCTCCGTCACCACAGCTTGATTTCTAGAGCCAGCTTGAGTTGTTACTGATGTGCTTCAGAGACTGGTTCTGAGTTTATACAATAACTCTTTAGTGAGCTTTTCTCAGGAAAGGGGATTTCATCCTTTATGAGAGATTGTTTGGCATATAATTTTCTTAATATGCATGAATATAATAGTCTCATACATTGTAAACATGAAAACTGCAGGTTTGGGGTTTATCTTTAAAAGAACAACTTCTCACATCTTTTGGTGAGGTGTAGTATTGCAAGAACTACTACAGAGGCTTGATCATTATAGAAGATATTGCCTGGTGGTGAAGCCTTGTTACAGCTTCCAGAAGACAGGATGCTTTTCAGATTATATACAGTCACCATTTTGAATTTTAAAGGATATTCAGATAGTTTAGACAATACTGACAGTACCCAAGTTCCCGTGTAATACTTAGCTATGTCATTGAGATGTGTGTGTATCTATGCATTTTAATTATTATTCTCTTTGACTACAGGAGCTCTTACCAAAGTAAAGGAGAGTAGGCGCCATGTAGAGGAAGGGAAGATGGAGGTCCAAAAAGCTGACGGCATCCAAGACCGCTGTAACACTATCTCTTTCGCCACATTGGCGGAGATTCATCACTTCCATCAAATTCGAGTGAGAGACTTTAAATCACAGATGCAACATTTTTTACAACAACAAATAATATTTTTTCAAAAAGTGACCCAGAAGTTGGAAGAAGCTCTTCACAAATACGATAGCGTCTAAAGGCTGGACATGGGACTGCACACTTGTTTTCTGTCGGAGGACTGTTTCTACAGTGGAATAAAACCTTCTTTCAAAGAGCTATTGCCAACCATCAGTGGTGCAGGGATTGGTCGGGTTCAGCTGAATCCCAGCCGGATATATAATTATGTAAGGAGGAAACAGTTAATACGGTTATGTAGCAGAAACAGTACCACACTTTGTAACTAAATTATACTATGTATGCCTACACTACCATTGTAACTTTTGGATAATGATTATACTATTTGCCTTATTGCTTTTTGAAGTATGGGTATATTAGTGTATACTTTGTAGACCTCAAAACCCTTGAAGAGTCTCAAAGAAGCTGGCTGGTAAAAGCCTGCTGTGGATGCCTTTTCATTGTCATAGATCGAGGTTACCTAAATTCAACCTATTCTCTGTTTACAAACTCCAACTAGAGCAGCTATGCGACCTTGTGCCTTTAGACTGGTTGTTTTCATTTCTGCCCGCCCCTGTTTAAGCCCCCACTTTTCTGATGGAAAGAATGAAAGGCCGGCACATTGGTGACAAACGGATGGAAGCCTCCTATTTCTTGGGGCGGGTGGGAGCGTCAGTGGCCATCACTCAGCACAGAAAGCATCGTCTGCTAAGATTCTGGCAGGAGTGAGGTTTGATGGCATCTTTGGATGTGAAGTCTCATAGTGAAAAGGCAGTGCACCGTATTCCCTTACACCTGTCACAGCATGGCCTCCCAACTCAAGGGTCCTGCAGATGGGTGTGAGGACTTCAGCAGATGCCGTAGCACACGGAGAAGGAAGAGTCCGATCAGTTGGGGATACAGTATGGAAACAGTGAGTGACACACAGCACACTTGCTCTTAGTTCTCAGGAGGGCTTCCTTCTGTCTATTTTTTTTGTTTAGCTTGAAATTTTCTTTTAATGTTCAGCTTTTTGTTCTGCTTTTAAATGGATCTACACTGTTAACTGACTGAGACTCCACTGTGATTCACTCGTTTACTTAATCAAAAAAATTTCAGGGATGTCTGTAAATTTCAGTGTTCTACATGATGAGAAGTATTGGTTGATTTAAGGAGGGACCAGAAACAATTTCTACTATTCCAGTACTGAAGAAAAGAAAAAAAATATTGATTTATACCGTGTTTTTAAAAACTAAATATTGATAACCCCCCTCAACATTTAACCTTAAAATTTATTTTAAATATAATCTTTTATTATTATAAGGGAACTACAAATAACTACCAAAAAAAGAAAAAAAAAAAGAAAGAAAGAAAGAAGAAAGATTCAAAAGCAGCTTTGTTTAAAAAGCACAAAAAGATTTTGGCTTAAAATGCCCAGATCTCAATGTTTTTTCTGTAGTTGCTAAGCTAAACAATGTGATTCCTAAGTTTACAGATACAAAAGCTGTCACCGAAGGTTGAAGCACCTGACCTACTGTTCTTCCGCTACCCAGAAACCCTGGTACTGAAATGGGGAGGTGGGAGCAGACCGGCCAATCTAAGCTGGGGGGGTGGGGTGAGCCCCAGTTACATGACAGGGTCAGCTTGCAGAAAGGTCAGAAAAGGATACTGGGATGATGACTCAGCAGTGCGTTTACTGTCCATGAAGTAATCACATAGGGGTTGAATTTTTAAGAGCAGATTATGATACTTTTGATCTCTGGTCAAATTCTTATACTTCAGAATTTAGATCTAGACTTGGCATCATGTGGCATTGTCTTTACTATAGGCACTTGGGACTGTTGCCAAAAGCCATGTTCTCTTGAAAAGCAACTTCTTCTTGTTGATTGTAAAGTACAGTTAGATAAAGAAAGCCCATATATATTTAAGAATTAATTTTATTGCAGAAGTTTGGAGGTTATATGGATAGCATTTAATTTAAATTGTTTGAGTTGGCTCGAAACAAGCAAGCTCTCTGCTTTTCAAATGATTTGAAAGTCACATTTATTTGCCTTTCTGTTTTGATGATGGTTTGATCTTTCTTTTTCTTTCTTTTCTTTCTTTTTTTTTTGAGTAAAATTACTAAACTTGCGCAATAGCAGAAATTTACCTGCGGTGTCTTGTATGATTGTGACCTACCAGGGTGGACATAGCTTAAATGATAAAAATCTAAAGATTAAAATACAAAGAAATAGAAGTCCATGCTGCCTCCTTCTAAGAGAACTTTTGTCTTTTCCTAACCACATAGCATAATGCCACTGACTCATGGGACTTCCAATGGATTCTGTAGTATAAAGCACCGGAGTTACCAGTGTCCATTTTCATCCAAGATCCTTATTCTCTAACGTTCTTGGTCCTATTGAAACATTTCAGTATCTGACAATACTGCAATGTTAATAATACCCAAGAGAAAAGCCATTCTGTGTGTGCTGGTCATCATGATCAGTGTGGTACTTTTTTTTTTTTTTTTTTTTTTTTTTTTTTTGTCATTGTTGTGGGGTTTTTTTGTTTTTAAATAAACTATCATGCCCTTCAAGCCATCATTTGTCTTTATTTCTAGAATTTGAAATTCTGATATGAGCCTGGTTTTACTATTTTACTTGTAAGTAAGTTGTTTATGGGCTGCAGCCAGGGTACAGTAAGATTGGTTGTACAGCCATGATAGTTTCTAGGCAGTTGTATCTGAAGGCACGGTTCACATCCAGAGTAGGGAAACACATTTGAAAGTGAAATATAATCAAAACACACTGGCTAGAACAGTAATGATTAGAATTTCCCAGACTTTCCTGGTACTATTATGGTCTTGCATTTATTCCAGAAGACTCTCAAATGCTGGTTTTTTAAATATTCTTACATTTTATTAATATGTCTTACATTTAAATAAGGACCTGAAAAATGTTCTAGTTTGTCAAATCAAACATGTAAACATTTATATGTAAACCTTTACATGCCGGTCTCTGCTGAGTTCCTTGCTAGGCATTTTTGTGCTCCCCCCGGGGGGCAGATAATTTTCTCAGAATCAGATACCTTATCTGAGCCCTTAATGCCGTAAGTATTATTCACTTTGCTCATTTCCAACTTTGTCTTTGATTAAGCAAGTAAATCAAAGGGGCTATTATTTATTTTTAGATGAGAAATGTTGGCTATTGTTCAGAATGTTATGAGTAGTGTGGATCAGACATGTTTGTCTTTCAAAAAATAAACAAAGGTTGCTTCATCCTCAACTTCAACAGGATTATTTTCTTCTCCATTCATCGAAGTTATTCACTAACATGAGACACAGAGAAACTGTCCTCAACTTTCAATGGTACTGGTCACCTGGGTTGTCCATGGAACACTATTAGACTAACTTCAGGCCATTCAGGTAGTCTCACTGAGTATTGTCAGTAAACAGAGACCTTTGAGATGATAGTTAACTCCGGATCCAGCACTGATCATACAGGTGTTGAAGTAAAATCCTTACAAACTATCTTCACTGGTTACCAAGAAGGGGCAATCTCAAACCTGCCTGGTCTGAAAGGGACCTGGCTCTTTCCTCTTGTGGAGATTACACTCGCTCCCTTTGGGACTTTATGATATGGAGCTTGCTCATTAAACCTGCTTTCCTTGCCACCCCAGCCTCCCCAGCCCACCTTTCTTAAAGGCCTGCAAGGGAAGGAAGGAAATGGCCTGGCTGGCCCTTCTCACCATGAGCTACTTCTGATGGTCTTCAGAGCAGGCCTCCAAGGAAGAGTCCATTCATTTTAGTGTGTGTGTGTGTGTGTGTGTGTGTGTGTGTGTGTGTGCATGAAAGCCCCGTGAGGTCTTTCCTGAGATCACATAAACTGAGGGATGCTGCTACTGACAATCATCCTGGGACGTGGCTCAAGCCGTTATTCTTAACTGCTTTTAGTGGATGACATTTCTCTGTTTTTTAACATTCTCTAAGCATTCTTTAACCATGACATAAAAGTGCAGGAGAAATACCTAGAATCTGTTTTGCTCCTTTTGTGCTGCGGAGGATGAGTGTATATATATGGAACAGCTTTGTCTTAATGGACCGACTGACTAAAGTCTTGACAGATTGAGAAGTGAGTCAGGCCTTACTGATGTCACCTGGCTCCTGCCTCATACATACAACATATGCCATAAAAATGCCCTTGGTTGAGTTTGGGCTAGATATTTGATCCCAGAGGTCAGAGTGTGAGACAAGAACTACTTGGTCACAGAGGTGGGAGCAACAGTGTTCTAGTGACAAGTTCTGGTGACTGAGAAATAAACCATGGAAGGATGCTGTTGTATCCAGCTCTGTGGACAGGAACCCAGGATAAACTCACAGTGGAAGCCAGGCCTGTTGGCCCATTCCCAGGCCTGGGGCGGGGGTTAGTCAGGATTAGTTTGTGGCCACAAACTTCATGGAGGTCACAAGTTTGACTAGGTACCGATCCCTTAATGTCCATGTGCCATCATTCTTGTGGTAGTTTTTAAGTGCCCAAACACGTAATAATGGCTGCCTGCCTTAAAGGACAGTCAGTCCTCCCTGGTAAAGCATTTGAATCATGTGTCGAGGACCAGACTAACTGTCCCTGTGAAGTTATCCTTAGAGTGTTTTATTGCATTGTGACCTAGTAGTCTACACAGAAATGGTCTCTGAAGTTTTAAGTGGTCACATCTTCATTCACTCCAGGAAATGTCTCAGTTCCTGAGTTGGCAGGCCTCTGTGCAAGCTGAGCCAGCACATTTGAAGAATGTCACTTTTTTGGAGCCAGAGGCCTGGGTCAACCCTTAGGTTCCCCATACCCCATATGACCTCTGACAGTTGGCCAACCCATCCTTGCCTTGAGTTGTGCAGCCTCCTTAGAATTTATGACATGGGGACCTCTTGGTTGAGACCACCACAGAAAGCTCTTAGTCATTTTACAATTGACCTCAAGACAGACATGGGAAGTGATAATTGATCACTTGGTGTGTCTGACCTCCACCCTCATGTGCCCAGGATAGCTATGAACATGTCTCAGAACAAAATTGTAAACTTACTCAAGACTATGACTTGGGCAGTCCTTGAACTTGAGCTTTGTAGATGGCAGCTGTGTGTTGTAAACCTTCCAGCCTCAGACACACTGAACTTACGAAGGGGGCTGGAGTCCTGCTTGCTTCTCCTTTGGAACAGATCTCCCGGCTTTTTAAGAGCTGAGTGCATGTGCATCTAGGAAGTTTCCCATATAGCTCTAGCCAGGAAGGATTCTGAGAATTCTGTTTTGATTTGCCAAATCAATAGTGGTTCCATTGAGTTGCTCTTCTACATCTTACCGTATGAACTTGAGACCCAAAGGAGCAGCCTGCTCAGTGCCAGTACCTGACTGACCTCACCACAGGCATTTGGAGGGTCAGTGCCTCTTTTCTGGGGAGCTGAGTCCTTGATGCCTTGGTGTCACTTTGGAAGCAACATGCCCTTATGTTTAGTGTTTATGTAGATCAGGTTAGATCAGATTAACGCATTGCCTCTACTTTTGTTTGTCCAACCCAACTGTTCTAGAAAATTTTTTTCTTACTTAAAATAGTTCCCTTGGCAACAAAAATCTTAAAAAAAAAAACAAAAACAAAAAACAAAAAACAAACCAAAAAACAAAACCAAAAACTGAACTACAGTCAAGGACTTAGGAAATCAGGTTAAATCTAAAACTAATATTGACTCTGGTTGTTACAGAATATTTTTAACAATTTTTCTATCACCTGGCCCATCTGGGAATTCTCTTCCAAGCCAATTGGTGTGTCTAGGTGCTAACGTGTAGGCTGTATGGTCTTAATTCCATATGTCTGTTTGGATAGATCATAAGGCTTTTAGGGAAGTAAGACCTAGACTTCAGAGCAAAGGGACTTACTGAAATGTTAATAATGGCTGTTTGCTGTGGGATTATACTCTTATACATTATAGATATTTGCCCCTCTTACTGGTTGAATAAAACACTGATTGGCCAGAAGGCAGACAAGAAGTATGGGCGGGGCTACCAGACTATGAAAACTCTGGAAGAGGAAGAGCAGAGCAGCTATGCCAGGCAGATGCAGAGGAAAGAAGATAAGAATGCTCTGAGAGAAGGTCCAGAGTCACTTGGGTAATCATGGATTAGTTTAAGAATAAGAGTTAGCAAGAAATATGACTCAGCCAGAGGCCAAAGAGCATGAAATTAATAAAAGACTTTGTGTGATTATTTGAGACCAGGCAGTCATGGGCGGTTTATTTAGGACAGCTGGTCCAGATCTCGGGACTAAGCCAGGTCAGAAACTTCTTACTACAGACATTCATCTTTCTACAGAAAGTTTGACCGTTTTAGATACTTAAATTGATAATGATCTCAAGGTGTACTACCACAGCATCTAAAGTACCAAAACCTATGTAGGTATCAGTCGTTTTAAAAAGAGGATGATGTTACATGTTTGTAATCAAGAGCCAGAGGCTGAGAGGTTGCTAAATTCTAGGCTAGCCTGATCGATACAGTACCAGGCCATCTGGAACAGCATAATGAAATCCCATCTCAATAAGAGAGAACCTATATGCAAGTATAGAATTTCCCAAAAAAATTAAATAAGGGGGCAAACAGTATCCCACGTTATTCCATAAGTAAAACAAATGCTTATATATGTGTATATTGTGTCATAAATGTTCCCAAATTGGTAACAAGGTTATGCTGTTTGCTTCTGGAGCTGGGGATTTGGGCAAAGTCAAGGGAGACTGTTCATTGTTCTGTTAGATCTTTTGGGTATGAATGATTGACTTTGTTTGGTCTTTCAAAAATAGATGGAGATAAGATTTGAAGTTAACAGAGGAACTAGCAAAAATTTAAGAGGGATGTCAAAGAGGTGGATGGATGGAGCCCAGTACCAGTGGCTCTCAAGACCTAGAAGCTGATCTTTGGTATGCTATGGTACCCCTTTTTGAGACCCAGCCACATTCAGAGTGACTTGCCCATAGCCTGTAATGACAGCTGTGATCTGACCAAGCCTCTTGTTTTTTTATACTATGAGTGATCCACTTGTCTTTTAATCAGATTCCATCCTGGCTCCAATCCTTTTATAATGCTTTCTTCAGAGCCTGGTCCCTTCTCTGCACTAACACTTTTATGATGTCATTTAGCAAAGAGTTACCTGAAGATCCAGAGATAATGTGGGTTGTCTGCTATGGGCATGGTTTTCCTTCCTGCTTGTATGTCCAGGTTTTATCTATAGGACTTCTCTTTCTAAACAATTTGGCGATCAAGGAAACTGGGAATAACTGATCTGAAAAAGGTAGAGCTGGGATTTGAACACAGACCACCTGATTCCACTACTCACAGAGCATTCTAAATCACTTGTCTGCTTACCTAAAAGCACCAGGTGATCCTAGGCAACATGACAGGGAGGTGTTGTGGGATTCAGGTGTCAGCTGATGGGGTCCAAGGAAGCTTATCCAGAATCCCGGGCTCCTGGAGGGGGTGTGGCGAAACCCATTGATAAGGGGCTGCTGGGACGCTGGGAGGCTCTCTTCCTGGTTCCTGGCTGCTGGAGGGAGGATCCCATCGTCCGTCCATCTGCAGACTCCGGTTCCTATTCAGGTGCTACTGTAATCTATTACCTGTACCGTGAGTGTTGGTTTATATTTTAATAAATATCTATCTGATATTGGTGTCCTTGTGGGTAAACTCCGCCTACAGGGAGGTTGTGTTCTTATCTTGTAGACAAGTCTCTTCCCTATCCCTGTCTTATACTTGCCTAAGATCCCAGCTGTACATGAGCCAGTAAATGCAGACACAGGCAGCCTTAGTCACAGAAAACCCAAGTGACTCCCCAGGTTGCTGAATGATACTAAATGGCACTTTAGGCAACAAATGAAATGGAGACATTTGAGCCTTGTGCACCAGCATTGCCAGCACACACAGTTGCCTTCCTGTGAGGGCCATCTTTCACAAAGACAGACCTCTGTTCAGCTTCCAGGCGAATGGTGGGCTGGCTGACCACAGAGGCGCTTTGTTCCCCAGGGTGCTGCTTCTGTGCACCAGCCTGCCGATGCAGATTTGTGACCCTACAGAGTGACAGCTCCCTCACACATCACACCCTTATGAGCCATTTATGAATGGCTGTTGGGTTTCGACGGTCAAATCCTTGTCTGATAAGTTGCTGCTGGGTAGAGCTGGAAAAGGGCTTAGGTAATCAGGAGAGAAGCCAGCCTTTGAGAGGGGGCCCAGGGAAACAGCATTATTGGAGCTACTGGAGTGGAAACCCATAAACTCTGAAAAGCTGGTCACTTGCCATGCCACTTATTTTATGTAATAAACACACTTAATATAAAAGATCTCAGACCAAAAAATTCTCAGCTGTAGACAAGCTCTTTGGGAGACCATCTTTCATCAAGGACATTTACCCCCAGTGGATGACATGTTTAAGTAAATTCCAAAAGCTTATGAAGGCATATATCACAGCAGAGGTATCCTGGATGTGGGTGGATGAAAGTGCTTCATTCATTGAACATAACGGACTACCTGTTGTGTTAAGGTACAGTCGTACCTAGGCACTGGAACGCAGCGGTGAGTAAAACTCGCCAGACTGAACGTCCTCATTTATGGAGAGTGAGGTAATTTGTTGGTGAAGTAAATGGCAATGTTGAGAAAGGGCAAGTGTTGCAGGAAAAACAGTGAAAAGGGACAGGGGATGAGTAGTGAGGAATGCTTCTGTTATGAGCTGGTCAGGACAGGACTTAGAACCTGGATGAAGCATTTGAGAGAAAGCCATATGGAGAACCGGAGACAGAATGTTGTGAACCATGTATAGCAGAAGCAAAGGCCCTGGGGCAGGAATACACCCAGCGTGACTGAAGGATGGGTGAGGGTCTGTGTGGCTAGAGGAAGGGTGGAGGAGGTGTGGTAGTCTTGCAGGGTTGAATGGGAGGAGCTGGCCCAGAGGTGAGCAAGAAAGAGGGCAAAGGCTATCCGGAGGATCTGTGTGTTCCTCTGAATACGATGAAGAGCTCAGAATCGCTCCGTGGAAAAGGTTGGGATTTGCTACACGTAACAGGAACCAGCAGCCACTGAACCTGTGGATGAAGGCAGGAGAAAGGAGACCCAACAGAAAGCTTTGTGATCCTCCAAATGTGGGGGTGGCTCATACCAAGAGTGTATCAGGGGAAGCTGAAGGCAACTGGGTTGAGTCCCTAGACCAGGGTACCATGTTCCCAGTTCCTTGGCAAGTGAGAGCGCACTCTCTGTCTCTTCTGAATTATCACTGGTCTTTGTTGATTTATTTGTAATTTACTGGCTGTCTGGCCCAGTGAGTCATTTATTCCCTTTAGGGACCTCAGCTCTTAGAGAGTGACCACATTTAGGATCACCTCACCACTGTCTCCAAGTATAATACCCTGAACCAGAAAATTGTCTTCCAGGTTTCCAGGTGCCACATCTATTTTCAGTTTTCAATTAAGTTTTCAGAAAACCTTGCCTCGGGGTGCAATTGAGTCTGTCTAGTTGTTATAGGTGCCAAAGTCTGGTCAGTCCTGGAATCTCCATTGCAGGTCCAGCCCTGTTCGTCAACTCTGAAGACTTTATAACTGCCTGGTCAAGGTGCTGTCACTTGGCATTGCAGACTTAATTAGCCAATTTGGACAGACTGGGAATTCTCTTGGATTTCTTGCTGCTGTCCAGTGCACAGGCTTTGGTTTCCCAGCTTTATGTATATAGCATCAAGGCTTCAACTGTTTGCTTGCTTATCGGGCTGCCTGTTTCCTCCAAATGCACCTTTCTGGGGTTCCTCTTTTTATACTTCTGGTTCATCTTTTTTTTTTTTTTTCTGACTATCACTTACCTATAAACAGGCTAGCAAAACTACAGACTCTTTACTCGCGCTCTCTTTTGGATATGGTCAGTTTTAGAACCAGGTTTTACCCCAATATTACCCAGGACCTGGTAAAACACTATTATGTTGGGCTGGAGAGATGGCTCAATGGTTAAGATGGTACACTGTTTACTCCATAGAGAACCTAAGATCACTTCCTAGAACCCAGCATCAGAACTAGCTCACAACTGCCCGTAACTCCAGCTCGAGGGGGAACTAAAGTCCATTTTCCACAGACAAATGTGCATATATGCATAATTAAAAATAATTAAAAAATGTTGGATGCCTAGACAATCGAGGCAGTATCTTGAGGGTGGGCTCAAGCATCAGTGTACTGTAAAAAGCCCTCAAATAATTCTGAATACAACTTCAATTTCCTTAAGTTAATCTGAGCAGGGTCAGGCCCCAAGCCTACTCATTCTCTACAGTTCAAAAGTTCTTTCTGGGTAAGGCCTTATAGACAGTCCGTTGGGGGAAGAGATTAGAAGAAGAAATCATTCATTATATAAATCCAATTCTCCATTCCATGACCAGGACCCAAGGCCTGTAGTATGCTGTGAGATAATGTGCCCTAGTCTATAATATGCTCTGAATAGCACAATTATGTGTTACACTGCAATTCTGTGTTCATGGTTAGAGGTGACTTGTTAACTATGAATGATTTTTGATGTAACACAAAATGTATCTTGTTCTTGAATGCATTTGGGGTTTTCAGATTCTAGAAGTCACCTCAGCCTGCCTGGGAAGTGGGGATTTGGGGGAGAATAGATATAGCCAGGAAGATAGAGATTTCCAGAAGTTTCTCTTTTTCTCAGGACTCGAGACCCTGGAAAGTTCTCTTGCCTCTACCTCAATGGGAGGTTCTGTGTGTCTCTTATTACAACGGTGGAGGATGAAGGGCCAGGAAATTTCACCAAGTTGATTGTATACAGGTCCTTCATGCAGCTTTGTAGAATTTCCTGGTCTCCTTATGCTACCCCACCCATCTTGCCACATTAGACTTCATGCCTTTTGTAAGCTGTTTCCTCTGCTTTACTGGCTTCCCAAGTCCTCTTTGTCTGGCTGGGTCCTGCTCCTTTGGGACGGGTTCAGGTATCACCTCCCATTGGCAGCTGCCTGTCTTCAAGCCTTTCTTGGTTAGGTTCCCCTCCCCTTGTTCCCAGTGCTTCACTCTGCTCTGACATTTTCATGCTTTATATAATCTCTTACCTACTTTCTTTTCCTCTATTCATGTTGATTTTTATTTTCTAGAGTCTAGCATAGTGCCTGGTGCATTGATTTATCACAAGAATGAAATGAGTGATTCAGAAATTCTCGTTTCACTGTAGGTGTGATTTGTCATGTAGTTCCAAGCAGAATGACTTAAAAGCTCAGTAACCTTCTTCCTCTCTCTTCCTTCTGGGTCAAGTTAGTTGGTAAGAAGAGTTACCCCCTCTTGGACAAAGTACAGAGTCCTCAGCATCCACTGTCAAAGCACAACACTTTACCACCTCCTATGTGTGGGTGTTCCGGCCACTGCTTGAGTATCCTAGAGGCTTGGCTCTCACTGTGGTGGTATTAAAAGTGGTAGAACCTGTGAGGAGGTGGGTAAATCATAAGCTCTCTAAGGCTTTATGTGAGTGATTTTGCCTCATGTTGGGTGCCATGTGCTGTATTAAGTTTCTGGTCCAGACTTTCCAGCCTAACCTCGAGTTTGGAGCCACTCTCAGCCCCAATGCTGCTTAGGCCCAAATAGTCACACAGACGCTTGTATTAATTTTATGCTGATGAGCCTAGGGCTCTGGCATATTGTTAGCTAGTTCTTGCTCTTAGATTAACACATGATTTTTACCCTGTTCAGCCATGTGACTTGGTACCTTTTCTCAGAGCAGCATAGTTGTCCTCTGTTTCTTCTGGCATTCTCTCTGACATCTCTGCTCTGCTCTTCCTGTTCCCAGAGTTTTCCCAGACTGGTAGCTCTGCCTACACTTCCTGTCTGCCTTCAGCCAATCAGCATTTTTATTAAATCAGTAGGCGGGATAATTATTTACAAGATAGCATCCTAATCCCACTACACCATCTCTGAAAAGGGATACTATAATTCTTGGGGGCACCTGGTTTCCGTGATGAGCCAGGCTCTGAAGCTATCTGGCTTCTTGTTTCACCACCACGGGATCTTTTGTGCATGTTCACAGCACTGTAATGCTGTTTATCATCAGCCCCTCATCAGCAACTGAGCAGGTAGGTTGGTCCAAACTGGATATTCATTCTCTCTCTAAAACTATTTCCTTAAAAAATACCTAGTCCTAAGTCTTTGTTAAGACAATGGAAAATCAACTAGTACAGTTGCTTACATTTTTGTTGTTGTTTTTGTTACAAATGATGATTCAGTGAACGGCCTTACTTATTATATTAGCTGCCTACTATTGCTATAACATATTATCATAAATTTGTTACTTAAGCAAACAGAAATGCATTACTTTATAGTTCTGGATGTCACAAGTCCAAAAGAGATATCATGGAGGCCAAGGTGTCAACAAGATTTTACTCCTATTTGGAGACTACAAAAAAGAATCTCTTTCTACCTTTTGTGGCATCATGATGCTGCTTTCATTTCTTGGTACCAAACTTCTTCCATCTTGACAGCCCAGGCTGATTTGAGTCTTTCCTATTTTGAATCACTGTGACAGTCCTTTCTGCCATTCTTGTTCACAATTGAAGACCCATGGGGCTACACTGGACCCAAAAGGTATAATCTAGAAGACTCTTAGCAAGGCAAGCTGATTGGCAATTCTTATTGCTTATGCAGGCTTTGCTTCCTTCAGCCAAGAATGTAACAGGTTCACAGACTCATATTTATGAGGTAAACATCTTTGGAGGCAGCATTATTCAATTTACCATAATCATATATCTTTGGTTACTTTTTTGGTGATCTCTGTAAAAATAAATTAACTTGAAATGACCCTGAAGAATTTGGAAGATTTGTAAATAATTTTCAGTTGTCTTCATGAGGTTGTAGACTTCTACCACCCCATTCCTCTTGTCCTCCAGCCTAAACATTTTAATGCATTGATTCATTGCCAGTTGTACTATTGAAAGTAATTTAGTACCCCAGAATATTAAAACTAATAAAATCGGACACATCCATTTCCCTAAAAGCTGATGGAGCACAGATGAATTTAGGATCCAACTGTGTTTGTCTTTCGAAGGACTATGTTTTGCTTAGGTTAACATTTATGTAAGTCCACATGATATGAATACCAACAGCCAATTAGTAAAGATATACAGAACCAAGGATTAGGGAATGTTTTATAATTTTTCAGGCTAGCAATACATACTGGGATTTGAATCCATTGATTTTTTTAATTTATTGTTTTGTGTATTCATATTTAACATATACCTTACCATGCCAGGCATTTCCTGCATTCCAAGAACCTACATACAAATCATTAAAAGGGGTAAGACACAAGTGTCAGTACACAGCAAATGATTAAGACTTGATTATATTTATATAAAATCCATCCATTGCAGCTGCGTAATGTCTTGTTACAACAGGCTACCTTTATTCTAGAAATGTCAATGTTTTTAGCAAATAGATGATTATGCAATATAAGTCATTGTAGCTTGAACTCTTGTCTAAGTACAAAATTTTGCCAAGCCTCAAAGAGAAGTCTCAAAAATAGACTATCTGAAATAAGCCAATCACGTGGTTTCAGCAAGTAGCATAAAGCAGTGAGACTGGTCAAGTCCATAGACACAAAAGCTAATAATTACTGGGGCTGGAGGTCAGGAGAGCAGGCGTGAATTGTTGATGGGCAGAAATCTTTAGGGTTTCAGTTTTGCAAGAGGCTGGGTGTTGGTTGCACATTAGCATTAATTTACTTAATGTAACTCAGCCACAGACTTAAAGAGGATTGAGCAGTCATATATTGCTTGCATATACCACTCTTTAAAATATTTTAAGATGTTCTCTTCTAAGCAGGTCGTGGGAGGAGCTTACTGTAAGCATGTGAGTACCATCTTTGACGTGTCTATGCCCTGTCTATGAAGTACTCAAAACTTGCGGGTTAGATCTTAATTGACCTATTTTGTAGATGAAGAAGTCTTCATAATTGTCCAGTCACAAACTAGAATTTGAGCCCAATTTTCTTTTCTCCTGTGCTCTTGTACCTAATTTCTAAAGGCACCCAACTGATTTATACTGAATATCACCTTTCATAGTCTATAAGCTAGAAATAACCATATTAAAAATTGAGCTGGTCCTGTTGGTGCCTACCCAGGTGGGAGGGAGAATCAGTTCATGGGCAGCCTTGGCTACTTAGTGAGTTTGAGTCCAGCCTTTGGTAAATGGACCTGGTCTTCAGAACAAGAAAAAGATGATACTCGGAGTGAGGCATGATGATTCATATGCACCTGACTTCAGTGCTCTTGAGGCTGAGGTAGATGGGAGCTAG
Source organism: Phyllotis vaccarum (assembly GCA_033318265.1). Classification (NCBI taxonomy): domain Eukaryota; kingdom Metazoa; phylum Chordata; class Mammalia; order Rodentia; family Cricetidae; genus Phyllotis; species Phyllotis vaccarum. The sequence goes on along the minus strand of JARWLC010000012.1, from coordinate 46,114,030 downwards.
AAGTGTCAGGCCAGTCTGGGCTATATTGTATGGACTTGTCTCAAAATGACAACACAGACTCTACCGAACACCCCAAAGAAAAAGACTCCTCCCCACATCCAACAACAAAACACCACAAGCTTATTTATTCAGAATATAAAAGCCTTGGAAATATTCAACATCTACAGGGAAGTTCTCTCTCCCCCATTCCTTCCTGCTGGCAGTGTAGAGTCCTGATCACAGTCACACAGCAGAGCAGCCTCTTTTGAGGTGACTTATAATTCATTATCTCCACCACGGTCGACTTTCGAGCAGAAGGCTGGGGCAGCTCTGTTAAAGATCAAACAAAGAACATGCTCCACCTGCTTCTCCTCCTACTCAGCCCCAAATGACATCATGTGAAAAGTCATTTCCTGCTTGATCCTTATCTCTGATACTCACTAAATTAATGGGCTCACTTCCTTTACTCTTGTGTGTAGAATATGAGAACAGAAGTACAATCACTTCCTATTGAGCTTTATACTGATGACCCTGAAAGGTCATGTATTTGGCTGGTTTTCTTCTCTCTTGGGAGAAGAGAGAGAGAAAAAAAAAAAAGCAAACAAGCCAACAAAAACCAAAACTGGTAGTTTGGTATAGAAAGCAAACAAAGAATGAACTCAGCTGAAGTCCAGTGCACACCATTGCCATTTGCTGGTGGGTGTATTTCTGACCCACAAATTCACAGTAGACTTGAAATAGGACCTGACAGGCCATAGAGAAGTTTTACTGGTTGGAAAGGGTGGTGGTTATTATAAACTATCACTGTGGGACACTCTGAAGTTGATCCCCCAGGTAGTAAGGGACAAGAAAAACAGAACTAGACTGGTTTCCCGCTTTGCCACCAGAGTCCACAGCTGCCCATTCCAAAGGGAAACTGGACATTGACTGAAAAACCATCAAATAGTTCCCTTCAGAAATTCATATTTCTAAAAGAACCAAGCTGTAAACTGCAGCCATCACTAAAGCCAGTGTGTGTTTAGATAACACCTTTCAAAGGACAAGCTAGTTGACCAAATTTACTGAAGACGTCTATTGTCCACCAGCCCTTTAATTATCATAGTGTTTCATTTTATGGCCCAAAACTTTTAGAATATATCTTATTGTCAAGCCTTAACAGTGTTTTCTAAAGTTTTTTTTTTTTTATACCTTCCATTGTTCCCCTCTTCTCCCCTCCCCATCTGCCTTTAGCCTCTCCCCCACCCCACCCCCATCGGTTCCCCAGGGAGGGCAAGGACTCCCAAGGTGAGCATATCCAGTTGAGGTAGGTCCTAGTCCCTCCCCTGAGTATCAAGGCTGAGTTAGACGGTCCTCTGTAGGGAATGGGCTCTGAGAAGCCAGTTCATGCACTGGAATAAACTCTGGTCAGCCATCTCTGTGGGTCTCCTCTTCATGATCCTGATCCCTTTGCTCATATACTCTCTCTCTCCTCTCTCTCTTCAGCTGGACCAGGAGCCCAACACGGTGCTTAGCTATGGATCTCTGCTTCTGCCTTCATCAGTTGCTGGGTGAAGGTTCTCTTCTGCTGGGGTTCTCCAGAGGCTGTGTCTCAGGCAGCAGTTGAGGTTGGGGGGATCCTTGACAGTGTTTTTAATGCAATAGAATGACAGTTATGTTTACTGTATAGATGTATTAATGGTTTAAGACCAAAAATAGTCAGGGCCTTTGGACTCTTGACTTTAAGTGTAGAGTGTCCATCTTTATTATTTCTCTTAACAGGAAGTGGATATATGACTGACAGAAACTGACAGAGGTCAATGAGTTCTACAATTTTAAAGTTTTCTACATGTCATAATTATTTTACTTGGAGGGATAAACCTAACAAACTGGATTGTTCTAAAGGGTGTTTTAAATTTTTATTTACTTTTATTTTATTTATCTGGTTATTCTGCCTGCATGTATGTCTGTGTGAGGGTCTTGAAGCTAGAGTCAGTCATGAGCTGCCATGTAGGTGCCAGGAATTGAACCTGGGGCCTGGAAGAGCAGTCAGTGCTCTTAACAGCTGATCCAGCTTTCCAGCTCATTTTTTATGAGAAAATTAATACATGGTAAGTAATACGTGGTAAGTACAGGAAGGTGAGGTTAAAAAAAAAATCACTCTGGTGTTAAGCTATTTTGTTGTGTACACACACACACACACACACACATACACACACACACACACACAGAGCTGCTGAATACATGGCCTCCATTGTCTCTCTGTCCTCAGACACCCTTTAGGAATGGGGATTATCACTCTCTGCTGTTGGGTACTAAGAATGAGGTGATTTACAGAGGGTCATAGTAGGAAGAAGTGAGGCAGAGATGGCTTTAATGTGTAGGTAGAGTAACCTCACAGCCTTTGTTCCCAACAGTGGTTGTATTGAGTATTTTCCTTAGGTTTCCTTTGAAATATGTAACAAACATGGTGGAGGAAAATATGTAGCATTACTTGCATGCCAGTGAAACACTGTGGTGACTGTGAGAAGGGCCTCTGGAAGCAGGAAATACCTCATCTCTAGTCTTTGTCCTCAGGCTAGTGACTTCTCCATCATTTTTATCCAGATAGAGGAAGCTGTAACCCTTGAGCCATTCCTAGAGGGTCAGTTTCCTGCGATCCTGTGTGGATTTAATTTTTTTAAAAAAATATTAACCTTTCTGTTTGAAACAGCTTCAGGAGCTCATCTTTTCAAAGCAAAACTCTGACTGATTAGCAGGTCTTATATATATGCATATGTGTGTGTTATGTATATATTTGTATAGGAAATTCAGAGCATGAAACATTACATCATGGAAAGTGGTCTCTTCCTGACCCATATTCTCCTAGTTCCTCTACAGTGGCTCTAGGTTGTCTGTAGAGATGCTCTGTGTAATTCTCTGTACAAAGATGCATACTTGTGCCTGTGTGCCACCTTTAGTATATAAATCCTTTAGGCTTTTACAGTTAATGTAGGAAATACCATCTTGAATCTAGAAGCTCTATGTAAGACTGCTGCAATGAATTACTATTTATTTGTTTTAGGCATTTTGACAATATAGAGACTTTCTCATCGTTTACTTAGAAGCCTGAATGCACAGAAATTCTCGTTTATATAGCTGGAGGGTCAGTGTGCAGAAGCATATTGAAATAGTTCAGCTCCAGAAGGGGCACATATATCTTTAGTCTCAGAGCTCAACATTGTGTTTATGTGCTAAAAAATGAATAGTATGCTATGTGACAAAACTACTTTCCTAGCTGAGAAATAAATAATAATGTAATATGGGTTTATGGAAAATATAGCAGATAAGCAGATTTCACTACTTTGAATTTGTACTTTCACAAAGAAGAGTATAATCACTTTATCTAATGATCACTTTCTGAACTATAGTGTTTTGCGACTGTTTGGAAAGATAATAGTTAAGATGGAAAAAACTATGATAAAATAAATTCAACCCATCTTTCCTATATTCAAACAATAAACAGGGTGGGTCTTCCCGCAGCATGTAAACAATCAAGATAAGTTCTCACATGCATGCCTAGAGACCTGTCTCCCAAGTGAGACTAGATGCTATCAACATCCCAATTAACACTAGCTCTCACAAGGTCTAACGTATCTGTAGATGACAGAGTCATGTCTCAGTCTCAGAAGATCAGAAACAGAACTGTGACGATAGAGTTCAGTAATGTGTTTTCTGCAAAGGTGTGAAGATCAGAGCTTGGCTCCTCAGCACCATGTCAAAAAGGGAGCACACCTGTACCCCGGTGCTGAGGGGCCACGAGCCTAGCTGAAACAGTAAGCTCCAGGTTCAGTGAGAGATCTTGTCTCAAAAAAATAAATAAATAAATAAATAAAATAAATAAAGATAAAAAACTGGCGGTGAAGCAATAGAAAAAGAGATTTGAACATCGACCCCTGACCTCCACACAAAGCCACACAGGCTACTGTACCTGCATGTCTGCATGCACGCACACACACACACACACACACACACACACACACACTACACACAGAGTTTTGTTAGCTCTGGAAATAAATTTATATACTGTTCGTAGAAATACAAATTTATAAATTACCAGTTTATTTCAAAAAACAACACATAATTTAAATTTACAAACCCCTTGCACATTTTTATTGATATTTCTCTAGGCTGCTTTATTAAAAACAAGGCTTTCTAAAACAGAGATAAATATAAATGGAGTGTATTTCAATGTTCTTTATAATTTCTTTTGCCCCCCTTCAATGTTCTTTATAACTTCAAAGCATTTGATGTTAAAGTAAAGCCATATGAAAAAAAACTGGATTACTAGAAAACAATTTTAAAAAGAAAAAGCATATATTTTTACATCTATAAATGTCTATGCTAATATTTCATAACGTTTTTAAGACACATCATGTTATATATCTAAAACTTTATGAATCTCTTTAAAAGAGGCCTAGACAGTCATGTATGAAACTGTAGGGCCTTAAGATTGTCCACAGTGGGCGGGGAGAGCAAGAAAAGCAGCTGTGGCAGTGTCCCAGCAAGGGCTGTGGGGAGTATCACCCATGCTCTCTGAGGCCAAGACCACACAGCAAGTCCTTCCCAGAAACAGCGGCAATGGGATTAGAAATTATGCTTATCCGTCTGCTTTTCCCGTTCTCCTCTTTTCTAGGAATTGAGCCGCTGCTGTCTACCTAGCACTTTTGCAAATTTGTGCTGTTACAACCAATTTTTACTAGCTGAGGAGCAAAGATAATGTTACTTGTGGGGTTAAATATAATCATTTGGAGCAGAGGCATAACTCTGTGTGTGTGTGTGTGTGTGTGTGTGTGTGTGTGTGTGTGTGTGTGAAGGGTGTGCTCAGAACCTTAGGCACTGGATTTGAGTCAGCATGAAAGATGATAAGAGTCAGGGTTTTTTGTGGCCCAGAAAAGCCTGCTGAGATGTGCAACGTGAAGAAAGTCGTGAGGCTGAGCACAGGGAAGGTGAAGTAGGGGAGCCTGAACCAGGCATAGAGTATACTTTTGTGCTTGAGAATTGATGCTTCGTTTTGTGGCGGGAAGAACACAGGCGCTGGCTAGAGGGAATTACGATTTCACCTCCTCATCTTACAGCCTTATAAAAATGAGACCCAGGTAAGTAGTAACCTTCAAGCAAGCAGCAGATCTGCCCGGCAGGCGTGACTGAGAGGCGTTTTTAAAAACTGGAGTGACAGAGGCCCTGAAGACACTCAGCTCTCACCTGTACTCGGTGTGGCTCGGAGCCCACTTCCTGCCTGGTCTCTGGGGCTCCTGCCCCCTTCCCAGTGCCCACTGTGCCTGGGCTCCTGCTTTGAACTGCTCTGTAGAAGCAGCCAGGGAAGCATTGGCCCCGCGGCTGGGAACTTCTACTTGCTTAACAAGGGCTTCCCTCACTGATGCACTGTTTGCTTTCAAAGTTTCCGTAGAAACCATGCCTATAATGCTGAACTCAGCCTTGGCCCCATTCAAACACTTTTTTTTTTTTTTTTCTGTGCAAGTCACAAGGTTTGGTCTTTTTAGTTTTGCCCTTTTCACATGCCTTCCTTCTGTTTCTAGAATGTGGCCGTTCACAAGGCCGAGGCCTCCTCTGTGGCAGCAAGGTTTGTGCGTATGGTCTCAGCAGGACTGCATCTGGAGGAAAATGATGTCCTCTAGTGACACGCATGTCAGCATCTTTGCCAGCCACGGGAGTTGACATCAGCAGCTCACACAACCAACTCTGTGGTGCAGAGGACCTGCATTACCCAACTGGGGATGCGGACTAGGCCCTTGGCTTGTCAAGCACAAAATGCCCTTCAGTGTCTTGCTATCTCCTTCACTGCTCTTCTGCCTTCTTCCTCCCTATGCTACCCCACAACCACTTCCCAATTCCATGTCTCGAAGGATGGCGGTCTGCGCTCTGAGCCCAGACAACCTCCTTTTGAACCAGATCTCAACCATCATTCATTGCTTGCAACTGGAATCACAAACACCATATTTCAGTGTGACCTCCCTCTTCAAGTACCTTCTATTTCTCCCTGTTTACTTAAGTGATGTGAACTCCCTGTAAAGAGTGCAGGAAGCCAAGAAAGATGTAAGGAAGAACATTAATCACTGCTCCCTGCCAAAAGTTCCCACCTGTTAGACTGTTCCCGTGTGAGCCACACATTTACACTTTTAAAAACATGACTGTACTGTTCAGGATGCCTGTCAAACTTTAGTCCATTATATATTTCCATGCAAAATCAGTCTTCAGCTTAGAACTGAGAGCTGGCAATATATTTCACTTACCATGTAAATCCTGCCTGAGAGAGGTGAAATGAAGGCGGAGGGGGGCGGGGGACATGGTACAGAATAGTTCCCCGAGCTCTGAGGTCTTGCCTAGGAAAACAAATGTCTAACAATGACTGTAATGTTCAAGATCTAAAAACAACTGGAGGTTGGTGTCTAGATTCCTGGGTCCATTTGCAGTTATTAACTACAGTGTCTTTGTGTGGCTTCTTCATGTGACTTCCTCATAACCTAGCTTCCTAAGGGTAGCTGGACTTAAGAGTGGTTCGAGGCTCTAGAAATAGGTGTCCCAGTGAACAAAGTGGAAGTCACGTGATACCTAACCTTGAAGTCATAAGGTACTGCTTCTGTCATTATATTGACTAAAGTAGGAATGAATCATTATGGTTTGGGCATGAATATTAGCTTGTGGTGGTCTTTTGGGAGGTTCTGAACTTTGAGAGGTGTGAACTGAAGGAAGTGAGGTCATCACCCATGGAGAGACCTTGTGGGGTTATCTCTAGCCACTTCCTGCTCACACTCTGCCTTCTGATAGTCATGACATGAATAGACAACCACCGCACACGCCTGTTGCCTTAACATGTCTAAATACAGGAAGCCAAATGACCACAGACTGACCCCTCTGAGCCAATCTTAGATCTAAGAGACACAACCCTGTGTTCAGCATGAGATTTTACTGTATCTGCTGTGGATGCCTGTTGCCATCAATGTGTCTAACTACAAGAAGCCAAGTGATCACAAACTGACTCCTCTGAATCAGTCTTCGATCTGAGAGACACAGCTCTGTGATTAGCATGAGATTTTACTGTATCTGCACTGGCGTAGAATGCTCACAATTTCTCAGACACCCACATTATTTCCTCCACAGGGCTGAACACAGTTGTAGAATTTGCCTTTAGTAAATATTGACCGGTAGGTCACCAGACCCAAGAGAGTCTCAAACACAAAAGCCAATTACCTAGAAGTATTATAGGAAAGGATTCTAAACCTTTAAGGATCTAAAGATACTTTCATCCTTTCTCACAAACCTCTTTTTGGAGAAAATCTGAGCCTGAAAGACCATTCCTTCAGTGGTCAACCATTTTAAGTACTCAGGGTCACAGTACAAAAAGGTTAACATCTATGATTTACATCTGTAATCCTTCCATCTCCCCAGTCACAAAAAGAGTTTTAAATATCCAGGCCTCTTTTCCAATGACTCAGAATGTCAGAGGATAGTAGAAACACACCCCTACGGTATATAGGTCTTGGGCCTCTCCCTATTGCTTTATTGTTTTGGAGTTGGATGAAGCCTTCTGGTTTTCCTTCACCAGGCAAGTCATTTTCCTTGGCCCCATTTGTGTCTTTTCTGTGCAGAAGGGAGGAGAAGGGGCCATCCTGGAGAAGAACCATGGAGCCCCTCCCAGTCCCTTGGGTGAGAAGTGAGAGCTGAATGCTGTTTGCTCTGCTACCACTTCAACAGTGTCTATAGGGAAAAATACAGCGAGCTCGAATCTAAGATACTTGGGCCTAGCTTTGGCCATTTACAAGGGATTATTACCTGCTCCAAAATAACTGTCTAGACAACTGTTGAGATTGTGGTTAAAGGCCATTCTCAGTTCTGCTTTCACTATGAATAAGGGCTGATGAAGGCAAACTGTTGGGCTGGGTGGAGATTTTCATACTTTCTGAGCATTGGGAAGCTTGGGCTTTGATAATGTCTTCTCAGAGACTCACTCTTTCTCTAGGGTCAGTGGAAATGGACTTTGCACCTGATGGAGAGCTGCCTTGGCCACTCTCTAAACTGGCTCTGAGCTTGGATAGGCAGGAAGGATCCTATGCTTCTGTTGTTTCCCAGTGGATGACCCTTCCTAGAGATGGTGTTGGGGTGCATGATCTCCTGGAGACTGTGCTACACTGTCCCATAGCCATGCTCCCCTGCAAATACCAAGCAAATTTTGTGGGTTCCTACTGTGCATCAGCTGGAGGATTAACCAGAAAATCAAACTGATGACCAGGAAAGATGGTGCCAATCTTTTTCCATAATCTTTTTCCTTTTGTTAACAGGACTTTAGATTTTTCTTTTTAAGGTGGGGGATTTGAGTGGGGGGACTATTTGCTCAGCCCTGGGTAACTGAATTGACCTGTGATGATCTCCACCTTTTCACTAGCAGTGACCATTTGGCAGCTGTGGTCAGTGAAGATTAATTATTGGTATCCTGGGGTGTTGCAGGAATTAATGAGACTCAGGGATAGATCTCTGAAGACGTTGGAGATGCTAGAGGGAATAAACACCATAGTCAGATCTTACCCAGCTGTCTTCCAGCTTCCTCAGCCTTGATTCCTTTGGAATGGCTTTTTTTCCTGTGTTTCTATCCTGTCTTAAGTATCTTTTTGATAATTAAGGCGTGGCCCCACCACTGCCTGTTTGGGAGCCTGGAATTCCTGCTATACTCTAAAATGACCTTGATTCAGTTGGGATTAAGGGCGTTGGTCACCACTCCCAGGATACTCCTGTGCTGGGATTACATTTTATTTCATAATATATTTGTGCTTATAGTAACATATAAACTTTTCTCCTTTCCCCCACCACCTCATATAACACTGATACCTCAAAAAGAAGCAGTTTGTTTATTTGGGGCCTGAATATCCCGGTGTTCTGTCCATCTGTCCATACTCCCAAGAGTGCAAATTGATTTGAGGACCAGTGAGAAAAGTAGCAGAAACAAAGATATAAAAAGATAGAGCTGGGATCACGATGATGCCCTTGGGGTGGGAAGATAAGAAATTGGAGCTAAGGCAGGCTTGGGGGCACACACCTTTAATGCAAGCACTGGGAAGGCAGGGGCAGGCAAATATCTAAACTGTAGGCCAGCCTGGTCTACAGGGCTAGTTTCAGGACAGCAAGGGCTACCAGAAAAACCCTGTCTTGAAAAAAAAAAAAAGAAAAAAGAAGAAGGAAGGAAGGAAGGAAGGAAGGAAGGAAGGAAGGAAGGAGGCTTTATGCAGCCCCCCACTGCCTGGGTGGCACCAGATGTATTTAGCCACATTATGGCATGGTGGTTAAACAGCAAAATGAATATAGAAATAAGGAACCAATTCAGTTTTTTCTTTCACACCATCCTTCACTCATCTTTGAATCTGGTCTCTGGTTCATTGCAGCAGGCAGTTTACAGTAAGGTGAGGATCTAGAAAGTGGGAGTGTTAAGGGATCAGGAGGTTTTTCTGAGTCAGACCAGCTGCAGCAGCTGCTTTTGTGGGTGCTGATGGAAAAAAAAAAAAGGTTAAACTCAGATAGGATTGAATCTTCCCGAGTTCCTAAGAGGATGCTCCTGGAGGTGGTGGTGGCAACATGCGTTTTCCCCCTTTCAAGGAACTTTTCTTCAAAAACAATGTTCGCTTCTTAAAGTAAGAACCAAAGGAAAGAAATCTACTTTCCTTAGGAATAAGATTGGTGTTTGCATCACACACACACACACACACACACACATACACACACAGAGAGAGACAGAGAGGGAGAGACAGACACACACACACACATACACACATACACACAGAGAGAGACAGACAGAGAGGGAGAGACAGACACACACACACACACATACACACATACACAGAGAGAGAGAGAGAGACAGAGAGGGAGAGACAGACAGACACACACACACACATACACACATACACACATACACAGAGACAGAGACAGAGAGGGAGAGACAGACACACACACACACAGACACACACACACACACACATACACACATACACAGAGAGAGAGAGAGGGAGAGACAGACAGACAGACACACACAGACACACACACACACACACACCAGTAAATCCATACAGCCTGGCTTAGGTTACAGTGGGGATTTTTTTGAGAAAAAAAAAAAAAAAAAAAGAAAGAGGGGAGAGATTTCTGAGTTAGGCTTTGGCCTGATGGGGCTTATAAAAGCAACCAATAAAAATCCAGTTACAGAGGAGCTTTGTGAGGGCCTGCCATAGCAAACACAGGCCTCTGTCACTTCCCTCTCGTGCTCCAGGTTATATTATAGCTCTCTTGTGGGCTTTTGGAATTTAGCAGAATGTCTTAAAAAGTGTGTTTTGGTGGTACCTTTTTTTTTTTTGAGTATGGAATTTATGGATTTTATGAGCTTTTCAAAGGAAATAGTTCTTACCCTTTCTCTCATTTATTGTGTGTGTGTGTGTGTGTGTGTGTGTGTGTGTGTGTGTGTGTGTGTGTCTATACACACACATATATATCTTCACATATACATTTTCTTTTCAGATGTGCTGAGAATATTCATGTATGCTCTATACTTCCAAACTGCAGTAAGATTTCAACTAGTTTCTATATCATTTCCAGGGGTCCTTGCAAGTTTAAATAAAGAAATATATGCAGAAATTCCAAGCGAATAACTTGACAATATGGCCCCTTTTTTGCTTTCCCTAAAGACATTCATTGAAAACATCCTAAACAGTGCTCTACCAAAGACAAATCCAAGAAGAATGAGGAGCATGCCTGACAGCATCCGTCCATCAGAGGTATGCCTACCAGGATGGACACTTGGGCTACTTCATGGGTTAGAAAAGAAAAGAAAGAAAATCAGTTTTCTTGTGCTAGTAAGAGCTCGTTTGGGGGGAACTTTGGTAGAAGCACAGACAGTGATTGTCTTAGTTTATTTTCTACTGCTGGGATAAAAACTATAACCATAAGGAGCCTGGATAGGAAGGGGTTCTATTTCAGATAAGCACTTCCAGGAAAATACTTCATCACTGAAGAAAGTCAGAGTAAGAAATTAGACAGGGGCAGGAACCTGGAGGCAGGAACTGAAGCAAAAACCATGGAAGAGGTGGATTGTGGTGGTGCACACCTTTGGTCCCAGCACTTGGGAGGCAGAGGCAGATGGAGCTCTACACAGTCAAGGCCAGCCTAGAGTATGTTGGGAGTTCCAGGATAACCAAGGCTGCACAGAGAAACCCCGTCTCTAGAAACCAAACCAAACCAACAAAATGAAAAGGCATGGAAGAATGCTGCTTACTTGCTTGCTCCTTATGGTTTGCTCAGTTGTTTTCTTATATACCCTAGGACCACCTGCCCAGAGATAGAACCACTTATAGTGGGTTGGGTTCCCCCACATCAATCATTGATCAAGAAAATGCTCCACAGACTTGCCTACAGTCAGAGGTAATTCATCAATTGAGATTAATCTTCTCAGATAGCTTTAGCTTGTGTCCCACTGACAAAACAAAACAAGACAATAACCAGAACAGTGGTAACTGATGAGAAGTTAGGGATAGGAGGTTCCCCAGGAAGAGATAATATAGGCAGGTCTGCTGGAGGCCAAACTGGATGGTGATGCTGAGGATGAATTGACATTAAAAAGATTGAGATAAGCGAATCTGACCTCAAAGAAACAGAAGGGGAAAACAAGAGCCTTGTAGAAAAGAGGTGAGAGTCCATCTATTCGACCTGTGGTATACTATTGGATTGGACATTAGTCCCCCGAGTTCACTCTGTGTCATAGGGTAACATGAACAAATCACTTATAAATATTGTTGTTTGCCAAGTTATATTTGGAAGATTAATTTAGTTTCACTGTGTGGGAAAGATCAGACAAAAGGGAGAAACTAGCAGTGGTGGCGGCCAAGTTAGGTTGCAGTTGTCTAGGGAGGGAACGAATATTTAGTTGAGGTTGCTATTGTTCTGAGGTTGCTATTGTTCTAATATTCCAAAGCAACATACTGCTGAAGGGGGCTGTCTTAAGATGTGACAAAAAACAAAAATAAAAAAGTATGACTGTGCCTGGTCTTCACTTGGAAGTGAGTGGAGGCCACTCCCTAACTTCCTCTGTCACTGTGCCTGCACCCACTTGCAGGTTTCCCTTTTCCTCCTTTGTTTTGGGCACTGGACCTTGGAATTTATCATCAACCAACATCCAGCAGAGCAAGGATAGCAAGAAAGCAGGCTGCTTATAGTTACCCTGTAGCTGGGGCCTCCCAGTGGGAAGGAGCTGTCTTATTGAACCTAATGTCTGCCCAGCTAATTTTTGCAATTTTGTAAAACATTTCCTTGCCAGTGTGTGCTCCATCCAGAGGTGCTAAGTGCCTTGTGTTGGGGGAACTCATACAGGATCATCTGTACCCCTCTCCAGCTGGCACACATTCACCAAGCAGCTCCTCAGTAGTCAACTCTAAGCATTTGCAGAGTGTCATTTAGGGACCTGAATGCCGACATATTCAGGCTGGATACTGGAGTACATCTCTACATCCTGGTCCAGCTCTTCTGTCAGAGCATTCCTAGAAGTGGAGAGTGGAGAACTTGGTCATACGCCGGTAAAACTCAGAGGAAATGTACAGATTCTAGTCTTCTCTTCCTAGAGCCATACATCTTGATGCGTTTTCCTTTCTTACATTTCTAAACTATCTCTCAGATGGTGACAGATGTCTGCATCCTAGACAAACTGTGACCCTGCTAGAGCACTCACTGGAAATCATGGGAAATCCCTTGAGCATTGGCCGGGATACTTTCAGTGACAACATGTTTTTAAATTTTTCCATTTATATAATTTTTGTCTAAATATAGAATCTGTTTGGAATGTGGAAAAAGAAAAAAAAACAAAGCTCAATACATGACTTATTATCACTGGCTCTGAAAGACACCAACCAACCACAAGAATTCATTTCATGAGGGTTTTTGTAAGTAGTCTCTTCCTATTCCACTCATTCTTGAGAGTTTAAACAGGTTCACATCTGTTCTTTTGCTGTGTGAGCACAACCCACACCTTCCTCCTCCTTAATTTCTATGGGAGTTATAGATGGTACCTGTTGTGGTTTGAATGAGAATTATCTCCCACGGGCATTTGTATTTGAACACTCGTTTCTAGTTGGTGGTGTTCTTTGTGGAGGTCGAGGCCTGATGGAGGAAGTATATCACTAGGAGATGGGCTTTGAAATTAGATAGCTCTCCCCACATCTGCTTTGTGCATGAGATAAAGGGTGTAAGTTCTCAGCTCCCTACTCTGGCCACCATGCCTGCCTGCCTGTTGCTATGCTGTTCCCACCATTATGGACTCTAAACTTCTGGAAATGGAAGCCAAAACAAACTCTTCCTACTATAAATTACATATAGTAGGTATTTTATTACAACAACAGTCGTATGCCATTTGTCACTCATTTTGTGCTGTCTTGTGCTGTTCACCATTATGTGTTTGTCACAAGACAGTGACACACTATAGAAACTGGTTTCCTCATTGTCTTCTTGTCACCACCACAGAGGCTGAGCATATGGATGAGAACTTGATTAACACTGAGTGGGATTGTGTACCTACTCAGTGACACTGTGTATCTACTTAGGGGCTCATTTCAGGAACCGGATCTACTACTGGCTTTTCTTTTATTGCTAGAATGTTTCAGGGTTGGCACAATCTATGACTTACCATGTGAAAAAGCTGTGCCATGATGAGACCCATCACTTGTTAAGAGCCACAAACAGCCAGGGAGTAGTGGCACATGCCTTTAATCCCAGCACTGGGGAGACAGAGGCAGGCATATCTCTGAGTTCAGACCAGCTTGGTCTACAGAGTGAGTTTCAGGATAGCCAGGGCTACACACAGAAACCCTGTCCTGCAAAAACCAAACCAAACCAAACCAAGGAAGGAAGGAAGGAAGGAAGGAAGGAAGGAAGGAAGGAAGGAAGGAAGGAAGGAAGGAAGGAAGGAAGGAAGTGTGAATCACAAATGACTACAGATATAGCACAAGAAGCATGGGTTTTGGGGTAACCAAATCTGAGCCCAGGGCTTGCTTTCCCTGAACAGCATTAGACATATTATTTCTACCAGAGTATTACTTTTCTTGTGTATAACATGGGAATCAAAATATTACTTAACTTCCTGACATTAGTTGGCTAAATAGAATAAATTATATACAATGGTAGATATTACTAGCTCAGAATGCAATTCCTTTGGTTGACTTGGAGTCTCCTACTTGAAAGCTTAGGAGCTCTAATCAGAGGGTCCACAGTCCTTTCCATGTGGATTCTTTGCCTGTGCCAACAAAGAGACTCCAGAGAACTTACTACAAGGGTCAAGGATCAAATTTCAGGTCTTTGGCCCTTGCTGGGTACTCTAGTCTGCCATGCTACTTCCAAGACTTTATGCTGCTAATTTACCATAGATGGGAAACAAAGTCTTAGATTTTCAAGATAACAAGTTCTGGGCTCCTGGGATCACTATTTTTAGAGAGAACTTTCACTTTCCTGGGTCAAAAGGAACCATGTATCTATGTATTATTCTAACATGTATGTAGAGACTAATACCTCACCTAAAACATAATCTGATGCAGGTGAAACATGTTAATGAGGTTTCAAATACCTGGAGCATGGCCTTGGAATCTCTGGCCTTATTGTTTGATGAGACTAGTAATATGCAGGATTTCTATTTGCCAAAGACCTGGGGATGGTTGTGAACTCAGAAACAGAAGCAGCAGTAAAGGGCACTCCTCTTCTGAATTTAAAGTAGCATAGTAGATTATGGCAAATTGTGTCTCTTCCTTCAAACTGGGAGGTGTATCTGTTCCAACACTAACCACCAGGACAAGGCAGATGAAGAGCCTGCTCTCATATTGATGAATGGTCTTGAAAGAAGACCAAAGCCAGTATTTGAAGGCCTATCCTGGGTAACCCAGTGATACCTTGGTGTTTTTCTAGACTAAATCTTTTGGACTGACACACACCTTGGACAGAAATATAAGATTGTGATTTACATGCCTGACAAACTGCCTATTTTTGCTTGGGATGGCTAGATGGATCACCAGTGTCTCAAGAGAACTCTGTTGTGATATAGCGCACTGGGTTGGTAAGATGTGTTGAAAACTATGCTTTTGGCCTGTCCCCCTGGCCTTTGGGAACTTGGAGACAGCGACAAGGATTTTCTAAGAATTAGATGCCATGAGGTTGAGACGCTTTGCCTGACTTGTGTGGAGTCGTTAGGAAAAGGGGGAATGAGTGACCCATGTGGTAACATGGTGTCTGGAGGAATATAGACATAGGAAACCGTAAGGAAGCTTCTAGCTGGAGACCCTTCCTGCCTTTCATGCTGCACAATCAACAAACCCATGTAGCATACAGATATGTTACAGATGTGTTCTTGTAGCATACAGTTGTGTTCTTAAGGTCTGATGGAGGTCTGACCCTGAAGGCAGAGCATGAGTCTTCTGAAGAAGAGACATATCAGACGCTTCTTCTCTAGGAGAAAAATGGCGATCAGCCCTCAAAAGAGGAAGTAGGATGGGGAACTGGGTTTTGAAATATTTCTATTTGGCTTTCTTTCCTCTTCAATGGACTCTGGCAATGGCCAAATACACTGCCAGGTTTCTCCTACATTGTAATGTCCTTTATGCACCAATTAAATTCTTAACCACCACATATTTATAAGAACACCTCATGAGATAGTGCTCTGGAGGAACAGGGACAGAAATGGTTTGTTTCCTATTTGGGAAGCCAGTCTTGAAACTGAGGCAGCCAAGGCAGTAGAGATGATGTCATATAGAAGAGTGAGGCCAGACTCCTGAGACATGCACACGTCACAAACAATAAAGGGCAGGACATTTGCTGAGGAAGGAGATGAGTTTCCTGTAAAGATAGTGACACATTTCACATTTCTTAACTTCTGGAGAGAAGTTTTCTCTTTATTCTCATGCTCAGACAGCAGAATTGAGACCTCATAGGTTGACAGGATGCCCTATGTGTCTTCAACTGCAGGCAACATAAGTGAGTGGTTTAAAAAAAAATGCGAGTAGAGTATAAATAATAAGCCCTGACTAAGTTGAAGAGAGACAATCTATTATTAATTTATCATTTTGTTCCTCTGGAATACAGAACAGCATTTAACCAGAACAAAAGGCTATGCTCCAAGGGAAAATTAATATTTTTATCTTGCACAGGCTGAAAGCTATCAACAAGTAGTCAACGACAGGAAACAAGCAAACAAGCCCCTTCATGATCCGGTGTTACATGGCACCCAATCTCGTGTACGAGAATCCCATATGGCATCCTTTTGGGATTGCCAATGCTCCTCTTCCAAGCTGGACCCATTGTTGTTATCAGGGCTTGAATCTGTCCTTCAGTTCATGCAGGGATGACTGTATTCTTGTCCACAATACTAAATTTAAGTGAGCATCATTGCTTTCTGTTCATACGGTCTGTGGTAGGACTACAAGCTTACCCTATATCCACTCTCCCACTTTGTGCACACTCATCAATTCCCCTAAGAATTTTCTGGGCATGTGGCCCATTGAGGACACAATTTGAACTCCCATGGCTCCCTTGCAACCATGCATGGCCATCTGGCAACACTCTGGCCAATAGACTGCAAACACATGGAGTCAGTCCATCTTCGAGGTTGTCTGTAAATGGGAGAGCCTGTCTCTTTTCATACAAGGGGGGGGCATTTGTAAGAAAGCAGTTCCCTAGTGAAACCTGACAGCAAGATCAGCAAGAACTTCGTTTTTGGTGCAAGTGCCCAGGGGCAGAAGTTCCCAGATGTTCCTCTTTCAGGACAGTGAGTATCTGTGAAGAGATTTTGTTTCACATTGCCTCCAGGCCAAAAGCAATGTGTAAAATTTCTGTTTTTTAAGCAGCTGTGTCTAAAATGTTTTTTAAAAATATATTAATCACTTCAGAACTATTGGGAAACTAATAAATTGAAAGAAAAATATTCATGTCCATTCTTTAATAACCACATCACTTATGTGGGGTGTGCACCTCTTGAGTACTGCACAACTTCTGAAACCATAGATTCACCCCAGACAACAATACTGTCATTTACTTTCATCTTTTCAGGGTATCCATTAAACCCAGCTTTGCACATGTACCATGAAAAAGAAGATCATAAAATCTAAAGTTTAAACTCTAAGCTGCCTACAGTGAGTAAACCTCTAAGCATCCCCTCAGCATCTGGCAAATGTCAAATATTACAGTGTTTTCTTCAAATTTCTTTCAGTATTTGGCAGTTACTGTGGTATCCTGGAGTGCACTTGAGCATCATAGGGAAGAGTTGCCATAGGGCAAATTATACCTCCCGTGGACTGCTTATGCCTCATAAGAGAAAAATAAACTTCTGTGGTCTTCATGACAATATAATTTAAAATCTGTAAGAACAGACAAACTTTAATCCTACATAATAGATTCAAACTCTTTTTTTTTAAGGAGTAAAATTATAACTAGAGAGCTAAGCATGTTGCTCATTGGTAGAATACTTGCCTAGTAGGCATAAAGTCCTGGGTTCAGACGCTAGCACCTCATAAACTGGGCATGATGGCACATGCCTGTAATCCAAGCACTCTGGAATTAGAAGCTGGAGAATTAGAAGTTCAAGGCCATCCTTGGTTACTCAGCAAATTTGAGGCCAGCTCATGTTATATGAAACTCTGAAAGCAATGACTAAACAGTTTCATCTGAAAGTCCCATGAGCCTGTGGTCATCTCTCGCTTCCTTTCCTGCAGCTACTTTTTAGCCTTTGGCTCAGGGACATTTCTCTAAACTGGTTCTCTCTTCCACTTGCCATTTGGCTAGCTGCTGGCTCCATGACTCCTGATGCCTTTCCTTCCACAACGATGCCTTCACTGTAGGGGTACCTTGTTGAAGGGCTATAGGTATTTGCATGGAAAGCAGAATGAGTAGTATGGAAACCCTTGAAGAGTAGTCACCCCCTTCAACAAGACCACACCCCCTAGTCCTTCCCAAACAGTCTGCCAACAGGGAAGCAAACACTCAAACATATGAGCCTATGAGGGACATTCTCATTCAAAGCACCACAGCCTGTTTCATCTAAAGAGTCTCATGCTCAGCTACTCCTTCTATTTTGAAATGTGTCTCTTCATATTATTCAGGTGATAAAGGCTGCTGTGGAACCAGAGTTCATAATCATCAGCCTTCATCACCCCCCGAGTGGTGATCTAATTTCTTGGCTACCGTTCCAGAGCCATGGCTGCTTGCCTGTTACTGTGCCCTCACCATGATGAACATGAGCTAACCCTCTGAAATCTGAAGCAAGCCCCCTACCACAATGCTTCTACCGTAGGCTGCCCCAGTCAGTCATGGAAGTCAAAACAATACAAGAGTAACTAAAGACAAAAGCTGTTCCAGGGCATTGCTGTGACAGGTCTGAAAATGCTGCTTGTTGGCAGAATGCGGACTGTGGATTAGGAAAGTGACTGAATGATGTAGGTAGAGCTCAACGGGCCATTCTAGGAGCATGGGAGACTTTAGTGCTAAGAGAGGAAAGTGGACTGCGGAGGCCTAGCTTAAGAGGTTTCTGAGGAAGAAAAACAGCAGCTGGAGTAGAGATCATTCTTGTGATGATTTTGGCAGAGAATCTGGCTTCTTTCTGCGGTTGTCCAAAAAAATCTGTCAGAGGCTAAACTGAAGAGTTTTGGACCAATGTTATTGACAGAGGAGATTTTAAGACAACTTAGTATTGACTGTGTCAGGTGGTTTTAATGATCATTCTTTTGCAGATCTGCAATGTAAAGGAGCAAGTGAGGGGAAAAGAGATAGGAAATGTACAATTTGAGGAGCAAAAGAACATCGGGAGGTGTATTGTTGGAGCTAAACCTTTGTGCTAGAAAAGATGAGAATTTAAGAACTGGAATAAAGGAAAGTGTGTCCTTCGGGTAAGACCTCTCTCAGCTAAGCTTCCAACTTGTGAAAAGCAATGCTTATCCACACCAGAAACCATCTGGCTTTATCAAGAAAGAAGTGTAAATGAGTGGTGGAAACCTCCTCTATGGTTAAGGAGGAGGCTGAGGGATGTGGCAAGGCAGTCCCTCCACGGGAACCTGGAAAAGCGTGTTGGAACCCCCAAGATTTGGGAGATGCCAGAACCTTGGGATGCCTGCCAAAGAGAGCTAGTTGCAAAAGGATGAACCAGCCCATGAAAGAAAAGTGTGTTGCAGTCAACAAAGCTGGAAGGGATGGGCAATATAAAGAGCCATCTAATAAGCTCTTGAACATTGGACATACAGAATTTGGAGTTTCCCCTGCTGGGTTTCAGTCTTCCTTTGTCCAGTATATCATCACCATGCCCTTGGAATAATAATGCATAGCTTGTGCCACTGTATGCTTCTTTTTGATTTTACAAAGAGATTGCCTTGAGTCTCAGTAGAGACTTTGGACTTTGCAACAGTGTTGAGATGGGGAAAGCCTCTGAGGGCTTTTGAAGTTGGACTGAAAGCTTTTTGCATTATGATAAAGCTACATGCCTTGGGGGGGGAGTGGAATATGGTAGTTTGAATTAAATGCCCCCCATATGTTCATATATTTTATTATTTGATTTCCAGTTGTTGAACTGTTTGGGAAGGATTAGAAGGTATAACCTTATTGGAGGAGGTGTGTCACCAGGGGTGGGTTTTGGAGTTTCAAAAGCCCATGCCAGACCCGGTCTTGTCCCCTCCCTCTCTACCTCCTGCTTGCAGATCAGGATATAAGTTCTCAGCTACTGCCCCATTATGCCTTCTACTTGCCACCATATTTTCCACCATGTTGGCAATGGAATCATGCCCCGAAACTGTAAACAAGCCCCCAATTAAATGTTTCTTCTACAGGCAGCCTTGGTCTCAATAGAACAGTCACTAAGCTCTAAGGAGGGCCCAACATCTTTGAGCTTAGAAACAAAGTCTCTTTCTCCCCAGGTCACCTTTTCTAGGGGAAGACACTGTTTCTGCTTGGCTCATTCAGTGGATTCCTCCAAGTTGAATTCCCTCCTCCTGAAGCCCCACAGACAGGTACTTTTCAGTTCTTAAGGCAAATCACAGTGACCATCATGTTCTTTTGAGGTCCAGTAGAACTTGTCTTTTTTGGTTGGCTTCATCTGTGTGATGGTAAGAAATTCCATGAGACAGTAAAACATTTCTGGATATTAATGCAAAAAATATGTGACTTTGGTGTGCCAGTTTCTGTGTAGCCTCAAGAAGAAGGGAAATTTTTGTCACTATGGTAGCTAAGAATCATCCTCTGTGACTCTATTGGATTCTCCAGTTTAAGCCTCCAAAACCCAAACGAACCTGTTCTTTCCTTCCATCATCCCCTGAGCTGCCTTCACCTTGTTGGAATGTCCTGGGTAGGATGACAGAACATAGAGGAAAAGTCACCTGGAGGTGGACAAATTAATTCCTTTCACTTAGTCAATGAACAGAGTGTTCTGTCTTGTATACACACCAGCCCAGAATGTACAGAGGGGTCCTAGTCCACAGCTGTCATTGGCCAACTATGGACCCAGAGCCACTTCCATTGGTAAAATGACCAGTGGTGAGGACAAAGCCCAGTTAATAAAAGATGATCAAGTTAATTTGTGAGTAGCTAACAATTCAACCTTCAGTCTGCTCTGGGTGGGCGTTATTTTAATTGCTGGAATTATTACTTATTTACACCATTATTTCTTTTTCTGTTAGTCACTATAGGAGACATCTTTATTTATCCTGGGGGTTGGAGTGGAGAGAAATTATAAGACTTTAAAGATTCTGCTTGCAACTTGAATTTAGGGAGTTTCTGACACTTGGATTTTTTTTTAAACATAAAAACCAACTGTAGTTAGATTTAGTCTAAACTATTTAGCTTAGAATTAAATTCCATGCCAAGCTCTGTGGTCCTTTCAGCTAATCTCTGAGTGTGGGAATGTCCTTGACTTCCCTTTACCCTGATTCACCTTATAATTGGAAATTCTACTCATGCCTAAGTGACACTGAGTATTGCAATAAAGGAAGATAGTAAGTGTGACAAGGAGTCCATATGTGGGTCCCTTCCTGACGGTTTTCTTAATACATTTATACCTGAGCCTTTGCTTAGCACCTTGGCTCTGTTCTGTGGCACAGGGTTTCCAATATACTACTTTTGATTTCAGTCTAGTCATTATAAAATCAAATTTTACCACTGTGTCTGTTGTTTTAAATCACATACAGTTAGCATTATTGTTTCAAGATTTATGGCATAGAATGCAAGAGACAAGTAGCGTTCTATCTTATGATTTTGAAGAGTGAAAGAGAAAAATATGAAACCCAGAAGAGATCCACAGGCAGACTGTCCAGACTTCCTGAGTTTCTTTGAAATCAAGGTTATTTTTGGGATACAGTCCAGCTGGGTACTCAAGGGTGTCTCCAAGAATTACAGTTTCTTAACTCCTGAAGATAAGTGGGTCAGTTCTTCAACTTGGCAAATTAGCTACCTTTCAGGGACTAAACAATCCTAATAAAAGCTCTGGCTGAAATCTAATGACGTAGACTGAGCTATGGGCCAACTTTATGCCAGTGAAATATTTATCCCTGTCTCATATTTGTTGGAAGCACATAGTGCTGAGATCATAGCAAATTCAACAACAAACCCTACGAGGCAGCTTGAAGCAAGCCAAAAATAATGGCTCATGGAGCAGGCAGCAAGACACTGCCAGGCTGGCCACTAGCATGAGGGACTGGCATGAGGGGCTGGCATGAGGGACTGGCACGAGTAGCTGGCATTCCTTTCTCAGGCTGGAATGGGCAGTGGGTGGGGAAACAGGAAGCACTCCAGTACTTGCGACTGTCTAGAAGAGATTGTTCTTTGCTGTGAGACGGGGCTTTACCCAGCAGTGTGTATCCCACCCTGCTCTGATCAGGAATACAGAATTGTAAAAAAGAACCAGTCACTGGCTATGAGGAAAGCATCCCGGCTAATATCAAATAGTCTCAGAATAAGAGAAAATTAGAAGGAATTATGACCTAGCATTAATCCAGAAGAATGTACTTATAGTCACAGATGTTCCTCTTATGTGGATGTTATCAACTTTGGTTTTGATTTCAGAAACTACAATAAACTTTGAGATTGGGGGGGGGGGGTTAGTTAATAGAGGGCTTGCCTAGCGTGATCTGAAGCCCTGAATTGGATTTCTAGTGGTTTATAAAGGGTTGTGCGGTACATGCCTATAGTCTCAGGACTCGGGTGCAGAAGCAGGGGATTCATAAGTTGGGCTACATAGCAAATCCGAGGCCATCTAGGGATATGAGACCATGTCTCAACAAAACAAGGCTAAGAGCCTTGGAATAACAAAAATGCTGCAATAGACCCTCTGATTCTCTTGAACTGTTTCTGCCCCGCCCACCCATCTGCTTCTCCAGCAAGGACCTCATTGGAGAGGTGGTGGAGGCATGATGGAAAGTCTTCTTTCCTGCCTCTCACATCTTTTCCTGGGACCAGGCACAACAGTCAGATTGAGTGACAACCACCAGATAGATAGTCCCTCCCTCCTGGCACAGTGATGCCAACAGCACTACTGTGGAGCCAGTCATTCCAGAATCTTATCTTTGTCTGTCACATGCCCTTAAATTCATATACTGGTGAAAAAGATGAATCATTTACTCTGCCTCTCTTGTGATGCGTCTTTTACTTTATAATATTAGCATGGGGCTGGAGAGATAGATTATCAGGAAAGAGTGCCAAGCGATCATGGTAGAGGACCTGAGTTAGGTTCTCAGCATCCACACTGAGAAGCTCACAACTGTCTGTAACTCTAGCTCGAGATAATCCAGTGCCTCTTGTCTGCAGATACCTGTATGCACACATAGACATGCATATATATGCATAACTAAAAATAAGATAAATATTTTAAGTGAGATTGCATTACTCCATGAGTGGGTTTAGTGGTGGATCTTCTTGTGGGACAAAGCTGTTCTTCCTTTACCAAAGCAGCCTCAGGGAAGGAAAGGAAAAGAGCAGCCCTTGGAGAGGAAGAAAGTGGGCGGTGGAGGAAACTGGGAGTTCATTTGGTTCAGGGCTGGCCTGGGTAGTTGATTTGATTGCTAGGCACCCACTTGATGACAAGGATCAGTAAAAGAACATCTCTCCAACTCAGCGAGACTGTTCAACTCATCAACGACATGATTTGAGAATGAAGAAGTGAAATGCCTTCTCTCCAAACTTCCCTACATTAGTTTCTAGGCAGTATGACCGGGGTGGTAGGAAGTAGTTGGGACAATGACCAGGAGATTTCTATATTAGATGAAGGTGAGTAGGTCCATCCATGTGTCCGTCCATCCTTTCATGGTGTCTGAATGAAAAATATCCCCTATAGACTCAAATATTCGAAGACTTGGTCCCCTGTTGGTGGCACTGTTTAGGGAGGTATAGGGGGTGTGGCCTTGAAGGATGAAGCATGTCATCAAAGGGCCCTTTGAGAAAAGCTTTGTTCTGTGTCCAGTTCTTTCTTACAGCTTCCTCATTTTGTTGTCATGCCTACCACTTGCTGCCATGATGGCCTCTTATTTCTTTTAAACCTTAGGCCAAAATAAACATAAGTCAAATTTGATAATGGTGTTGTATCACAGCAACAGGAAAGTAACTAATATAGCAACCGCTCTCCCACCCACCCAATCTTTCTGATGGTGTACTGCAACGCTTCTCATGTCTGCATCCAGTTAGAACTTTAAATTGGCCAGGGTGGGGGTATGAATACCATAAAAATGATATTGATGACAACCACTGCAAATAAATACTTGGTGATAAAGACTCAGATATTAAACGGTTACCAAGCCCATCACCAAGCCAGTAAATCTACTTCTTCTGCCCGTCTATTTATCCATTTCCCCCATTTGTTTATCCATTCATCTGTTCATCTACTTACTTCTCTATCTTTACATGTATGAATCTCTATATATACTTCTCTATATATGCACGCATGGATGTATTTATCTGTTAATACATGAATTAGGCACTCTGAACATGCAAGCATTCTGATGCTCTTCTATTCTTCACATTCACTTTTGGGCCTGAATATCTGCCAGTCTCTAGCTGTGAGAGAACATGAGGATAATGTTTATCAATTCCTTTATGGCATCCCAAAAGGTGTTTTGGTCCCAGACTATAAAATATTTGAGCCCTGACACACAGTATAGCCCAGTCTGCACAGGAGAATCCTGGCCACTTTTTCTGACCTTCATATTAAACTTTGTTCTAGGACAACTGGTAACCAGCAGCAGTATAACAAGATCAGGGTAGGTTGGGGTCAATGCACTATGGTCTGGGGAGAAAGGGGTGTCAGGCTGAGCTCCTCCTTGGCTGGCTTCCCTCTTTGCCTTCTTCACTCTTGTCTCCTGATGCACCATACCCTCCATGCTGGTTGTGTTGACCCATCTCTCTCCTCATTTCTTATCCACCTGCTCTACCCATGAGGTAATAAGAAAACCATGTGACTGAGAGAAATTGCAAGCTATTTTTAAAGAAAAAATATATTTACATTGCCAACTGAAGTTTTGGTGATCGGGGAGGGATTGAAGGCGTGTCTGGAGTTTCCCATGATTTCTATTCTTTCTGTTGACAGGTTGCAAATTTTCTAAAACTACAGTTTCCTTTAGATAGGCAGAACTCTCACATAGTCTGTCACACCCAGGCATCAGATAGGATTTCCTAAGTGAGGAAAGTCCCTTCACAAATCATTGCTCTACTGGGATGGTTATCATGTGAGGCACAGTGAGCAAGCCATTGAACATTTCTAGACGCAGGAAGATGTAGAACTGAAGGGAGATTAGGCTCCATAACCAAATGCGGAAGAACCAGGGCTGCCCCTGTCTGAATTGCACAGGCAGCAGGAGCTGTGTAGAGGCTGGTGGTTCTTAGTGAAGGAGTTCCTGGAGGATGAGGAGGGTTGCTAGGAAAGTGAGTGACAGGTGTCTCTACATGTGGTCTGGCAGTCTTGGTCCCTCCTTCTGTCAGGATTCTAGGAGAGTCTTCTCATTCACCTTGCCTCAAACCTTGCGAACTTAAACAGCATTTAAAAACTGTTTTCCAGATTGTTAAAGGGAACTCACAGATTGTGTCTAGTACCACTGGATAGTTTTACCTGTACAGGTTTTCCATCTTCATTAAGCAGTCCATTACCACAGCACTTAGTCAGCAGGTGATGTGTATATAACATCACGTGTTAGAGAGGGTGAGAAACATTATGTAGTGTAGAGAATCACAATCATTGGACTCAATGCAGTTTGGGAATCATTTAAAAATCAAATTCTAACCCAAGGACAACTGATCTGAAATTTTAAGTAGACAAAGAGATTAGAATTTATAATTTACCTGAACTCAAGGAACAAATTCTATTTTTTTTCCTCTTCAATCAAACCTGAAGGGCATATTTGACTCCCAGAGGTAGATGGTGCAATTTAACAGGTTTTTCAGTACGCTGTTCTTCTTTCAGTCTGGGTTCTAGAAAATTCTAGATACCAAAAGCCAGAAAGAAAAGAGACAAAGAAACCCAGGAGGGATTATAAGTGTCCTATGGGTTTCATTGAGCATTTTTCTTTGATTACTGAAAACCCAGGGGGATTAGTGAAAACCCACATACTTTGTTTCTCCTACTGAAGTTCTACAGCATCAAGGTCAGCCCAAGGAACCAAACTGCAAAGGATGGAGAGTTTCTTCAGTACAGGACATGAGTTCTTTGAATGTGCCAAGTGTTAGGTTTACACAGGTGAATGGGAC
This sequence comes from Phyllotis vaccarum, assembly GCA_033318265.1. NCBI lineage: Eukaryota > Metazoa > Chordata > Mammalia > Rodentia > Cricetidae > Phyllotis > Phyllotis vaccarum. The sequence continues at coordinate 46,088,314 of JARWLC010000012.1, read as the reverse complement.
CTTTGTTTGCCCTCCTAGAATTCACATCTATTTAAGGAAGACAAAATGTACAAGGAAGGAACATTGACAGGGCTCAAGGACCTACTTTTTTCATTCATCTAAGAACTTTTTGATCTTTTATTGGGTGCCTGTGTTAGTTGGAACATAACTGGTCTTCCATAATCTCAGGAAGTGGTACTGTTAAGAGGTGTGGCTTTGTTGGTGTGGTTATGGCCTTATTGGAAGAGGTGTGTGGGGATAGGCTTTGAGGTTTCCTATGCTCAAGATACCACCTAGTGTCTGAGTCTACTTCCTGTAACCTGAAAGATGTGGGGCTCTCAGTTACTCCTCCAGCACCATGTCTGCCTGCAAACCATCATGATTATGATGGGCTGAACCTCTGAAACTATAAGCGAGCCATCCCAATTAAATGTTTTCATTTATAAGAATGGTCATGTTGTCTCTTCACAGCAATAAAAACTCTAATGAAGACTGTTTTAAGTGCTGGGGATTTGGGGACAAAAAAGGCAGATGTGGCTTCTCCACTGGATGTGGAGAAAATAAATATATTAAGAGACATCTGTGCAGGGCTGGAGAGATGGCTCAGAGGTGAAGAGTACTTATTGCTATTTCTGAGAACATGAATTCAGTTCCTAGCTGTGTTAGTAAGTGTTCTATTGCTGTGAAGAGACACCATGACTATGGCAACTCTTATAGAAGAAAGCATTCAATTGGGGCTGGTTTATAGTTCCAGAGGTTACATTCATTGACATCATGGTAGGGAACATGGAGACAGGCAGGCAGACATGATGCTGGAGAAAACAGCCGAGAAGTCTACAGCTGGGTCTATAGGGAGCAGGAAGAGAGAGACTCTGGGCTTGGAGTGGGCTTTTTGAAACCTAAAAGCACCCCTGCCCCATGACACATTTTCTCTAACAAGGCCACACCTTCTAATCCTTTCAAAGAGTCCCACTCCCTGACCAAGTATTCTAGTCTATGAGCCTGTGGATGGCATTCTCACTAATCCATTGCACCAACACAATCAACTACTTAACATAAATCCAGCTCCAGGAGATCCAATGCCTCTGTTTGCTAAGCATACCTTCATTCTTGTGTGCGTACACACACACCCATGTGCCCCCACAATACACAATTATAGCTATTTAATAAACAACCCCCACCATGCTGACAGTGTGCTTTCTCAACAAGTTAAACATAAAACCACATTAAGCTCCAGACATCCCATTTCCAAGAATATAACCAAGAGATCAAAAGTGGTGCTTCAAACTGGAATTGGTGAACTTATGTTCATAGCTGCATTAGGTAGAATAGCTCAAAGGCAGAAACCACTATCTACTAACACATGAACTTGCACATAAAATGTGGTATGTTCATACAATGGAATATTGTGTCATTGACTTAGAATCATAGTGCTGTGATGAAGGTCAGGACATGCTAGGTAAGTGCACCCCCCAGAGCTTTACCACAGTCCTTCTAATAAATTTTATTTTTATGGAAAGTCACATGAAGTTACCTAGCATGACAATTGAATGATCAGGCACATAAACTTCTACACTGTCTGGTCTTTTTTCTTGAAAATGATAGAACCATGTTTTGGTTGAATTAGCAGTTACTGTGGTTAATTTCCAGGCCACCCTCTACTTTAATCCAGAATAGAATACATGAATGATTCAAAGCCATCTCATATAGATCTGGGGCCAGCTTCAGCCTTCTGCTCTCCCACTTGCTACTGGTCCCATAACCTTTTCCTAATTTCTGGTCTATTGGTCTCAGCCTGCTTCTGACCTGATTACACTTCTTCCCCAAGAGAGACGTGTTGTAAGTAAATACATCCTGCTAGGTTTGTAAGGCCTTTCTGCTGCCATCCGAGCATCTTCTAGGCTGTCCTTAGCCTGATGCCTTGGCCTCCCCAATGGAAATCTCCACTCCTGTGTTCCATTCTAGACTTAGAGAAAACCATTCCCTGACCTGCAGCTTGGATCCTTCAGTGCAAAGCCTTGGGTGGTTGCCCCAAATTCCCCTGCTGGTTTTGGTGTATCCAGGTGTTCAGTGTTATTTTCTAGGTATTCTTGCTTACTTTAGATTATTATTCCACACTTCACTATTAGTGTCTCACCTGCGACATAAAGAATCGGCTTACTTATTAGGGATATTTATCACTAGAAACCAGGGTTCTGCATGAACTTATTCTGCTAATTGTTACTAATTATTGTCACAAGACATTCCTAATATGGACCCTGAGATTGCGGCTTTGGAAGAGGAGCAACTGAAGATTTCTGAGATTTTGCTCTTAGTCTCTTATGTATTTTTATTAGGGAATATCACTTGTACGAAATGATTAGCTTGTTAAGACATTTTTAATGTCACATTTTGATGACACTCTTCCACCCCCTTTTCCAATTACTGTATCATGCCAGCGTCAGCCTCTCTGATTCCTTTGCACTTCTCAAGTTGTCCATTCTATTTCATGTCTTTCCTATTTCTTTTCCTTCCTTCCTGTCTTTCTCTTTGTTTTCCTTCCGCTATAAAATCGACATTGCATGTATGAAAGAAAAGATGGAATATTAGCTTTTCTGAGTCTCACTTATTCTGCTTAATAACACTCTCCAGTTTCTCCCACCTTGTTAAAAATGGCGTAATTTTGCTCTTATTTATGGATGAGTAAACCCCACTGTGAACGCACAGCACATTTCATGTATGCACTCATCTGTTGGTGGGGGACTGATTCCACACCTTGGCTAATGTGACTAATGTAACAAACACAGGTGTGTAGGGATCTCTGTGTTGTGCTGACCAGATTCCTTAGGGAATACAGCGATAGCTCCAGATCATAATTGTGACGGTTAGTGCTCATCGTCAACTTGACAAATCTAGAGTTTTCTGGGAGAGAGACTGTCCTTTGAGTGTGCCTATAAGGGGGCTATCTTGAGTATTTTAGTTGATGTGAGAAGACATGCCCACTGTGGGCGGTATCAGTCCCGGAGCAGAGAATCTTGTCATTTATATGAGTGAAGACCTCGACCTGAGCTCTTGTATGCGTACATTAAGTCACTTCTCACTGCTCTTGACTGCAGATGTAAAGTAACCGGCAGCTCCAAGTTCCAGCCATGTTGACTTTCCCACAGTGATGGGCTGCAGCCTGGAACTGTGAGCCCAATAAACCCTTTCTCTCTTAAGTTGCTTCTGTCAGGGGATTTTATCACTGTAACAAAAATGAAACAAAGTCAGAAACAGTTTCATTTTGAGCTTTCTGAAGAACTTTGATACTGATTTCATAGTGGCTATACTGATTTACTTAGCCACCATTTTTCTTTTCTGGATTTGGCTTATTTTTTGTTTCTAATCTTTAAATGCTGTATTAATTCAGAATTTCATGCATCGATACAATGCATTTTGATTACATTCTCCCCCACTCCTCCCATGTCTACCCCCTCAATTTCATGCCCTCTTCTGAGTCCAATGTGTGCTGCCCATCTCTACATGGATGTGGGGCCATCCACTTGAACAGTGTTGAGAATGTACCAAGGACCAAACCCTAAAAGTCACCGAATTTCCTTCCCCAGCAACAATCAACTATCAGTAGCTCCTCAGCTAGGGGTGGGAGCTCATAAGCCCTGCTTCCATGCTTGAATGTTGACAGGCTTGATCATATGAAGGTCTTGTGCTGGCAACTATGGCTGTGAATTCATGAGCACAGTCATTCTGTTCTGTCTACTAGACATATCACTCTGTCCTTCCTGACATGTGGCTCTTAAAATCTTTCTGCTGGGGAGGGAGCATGATCTAGATGTTCCCACTGAAAATTCTCTTAGGAAGCCTAATGAGGTCTTACTAGCAAAAATGCTGCTTTTTCCTGTGAGCAGAATCACCAAGGGCGCTGGCATCCAGCTGTTCTGGCTAAGACGGTGGAAGACAGCCCTGGATGTCAACATACCATTATGGTTCTAAAGGGCACAGGGCTGGAACGGAATAAAACTAAGAATTAGCAGAGCTGAAGTTTCCAATTCTGCCACTGTTCTGGGGCTAGAAATGGAAAACCATGACCTGCGAAACAAAATGTGAATGACTCCTGTTAAGGCCATTTGTGAGTGAGCTGCTGTGTTTTTCTTTAGTGGGGTTTCAGAAGCCAAACATCTAGATTGTTAAAGGTTTAGGGGAAGATTTGGGTTACAGTTGGTGACCAGAGATTGCTGGTCATCATGGCATAAAGTCCTACTAGTAAAATCAAGATCTTATCCTAAGAATTCAAAAATAAGGAAGATTGTTGGCAAAAAAAAAAAAAAAATTAAAGAAGGGCTGGAGAGATGTCAGTGGTTGAGAGTACTTGGTGCTCTTCCAGGGAACCCGAGTTTAGCACCCATATCAGGGAGCTCACAAGTGTCCTTAACACCAGCACAAAGAGTTCCCAGCCTCTGGCTTCTGAAGGAACCTGTACTCATGTGGGGACACACACACACACACACACACACACACACACACACACACACACACAATTCTACATAAATAAAATTAATAAAAATAAATGTTTAAAAAGTTTAAAATACATAGTCACTAGAAAAAGATTAGTTGAGTATCAGCTACTCTGTTCTGGGCATTGTCTTACACAGTACTTTTATCTTTACAATAACCACTCCATGCATGAGTGAAATAGGTATCCTATCTTATGGATGATGACACTAGGAGCCTGAGATTACTCTCTCTCTCTCTCTCTCTCCCTCCACATTTCTCAAATAATTATTGAATTTGGTAGCATGACCTTTATCACGAGTGATTTTTGGTCTGGTCTGTTAGAGCATCGGGTAAAACTTGCTTGAAAACAATTGCCTCTTATAATTTTTATTGAACAGTTCCTGTAGTATGCCCTCAGTCTCCCCAGAAAACTATCTAGGCTGCTGTCTGTACTGGTTTCCTTAACTGATTGCCTAAGAAGTATTGCTTTCATCACTTGAAGCCATCTGGAGTCGCCTCTGTGAGGTTTTCTGTCCTTGTCCGCTTGCTTTCCCATCTGATAGAATCAACCCCTCCCTTCCCACACTGTAGCATCCCTCTGTGAACACTCCCCTGGGTGCATACTTCTCTTAGAGGCCACTGTTGTACTATATCACAACTTGTGCTTCTGTCTGATCACGTCTTAATAAATCTGCTATTTGTTTTTCAAATAGTTCTAAATATATAACGCCCTCCTGAGTATACACCTCATTCAGTCTGCAGCCAACTGTTTCCAGAGTCTCATTAAAAATGGACAGCTGGGGCTGGGAGGTGGACAAACACACATGGTGTTCAACAATGAAGACCTCAGCTCGGGCCCCCAGAACCCAGGTAAGAACCAGGCATAGTCACGTACGTCTGAAATGCTAGCTCTGGGACGGCAGAGACAGATGGATTCAGGGGCTTTCTGGCTAGCCAGTCCTGCTGAAGAGTGCGCTTCAGGGTGAGTGAAAAACTGTATCTCAGGAAAATAATGTGGAGAGCTGGAGAAGAAGATTAGAGCTAAAGAAGCATTGTCAGTGTCTGATGTCTCTGTGTGATGCACGTGCACAAGCACAATGTATATCTGGAGGGGAGGCTGATAGAACTCTATGAATGGTTTTGTTATTGCTGATATTGGAGAAATACTGATTAACCCAAAGAAAGTCAGAGATGAGTTCTGGTGAGTTAAAAAACAAAACAAAAACAAAGCAAAACAAAACAAACAAAAAAAACCCCTCATGTTGTGCTGACCCCCCAGTCATAAAATTACTTTCATTGCTACTTCCTAACTCTACTTTTGCTACTGATAAGAATCATAATGTAAATATGTGATATGCAGGATATCTAATGAGAGACCCCTGTGAAAACAGTCGCTTGATCCCTAGAGGGGGGCTGAGCCACAGGTTGAGAGCTGCTGCTTTAGAAACTCTTACCTCATGTATGAAGAGGACACCCACCTTGTCCTTTCAATGGTCTCTGCCATCCTGAGTCCAGCCATGAATGCTGCAGAGTTCTGGCTGCTTTGCATAACCGCTGCACTAGCCACAGATTCTTGTGTCCTGGGTACTGTCTCAGAGACAGCTGCACACACACTTGGATAGAATAGTTGCCTTATTTTTTATGGTTTATTAATGTGTACTTAGTTAGCAAATGTTATCTGGGCGGCAGCATCTGCCCTGATTGTTTTTGTTAGACCGTTCCATACATCTTCACAGAAGAGATGCTTACAGTCCTGGATTAGTAATTCCTCTACAGCTATCATTTCCATATGCCATCGCCGCCACACATCAGTTTGAGACCCATACAGTAGGTAGAACTGAATTTCATCTTTTCAGAAGTCATCTATAAGGCAGAGTCTAAACGCTGAAAAACCAGTCTTTCAGAGAATAGGGCATAGCACCCCTGAAGGCAGAAAACATGGCCCCTGGCTGTCACACTTCCCACAGTGCTGTCACTCCCACACTGTGCCAACAGGAGCAGCCTCCACAGAACATCACCATAAATACACATCGTTAATGTGTGTGAAGACCTCATTTCCTGAACCATGCAAAACTGAAGCTGGCCACCTGCTCTGAATGGCCTAATGTGCTCATTTCAAATGCAAAGCCCTTGATGCATTCAGGCCTCTTACTTTGGAACCTGTTCTTATGGGGCCTGGGAGTCTATATTCAAGTCTCCAAAGTGGTTTTTAGGTAGTTAATAAGAAATTGGGGGGGGGGCAGATTTAAAAAAAAGCTGCAATTACGTAACTGTTCACGCTGAATGTGAAAGCCCATTTTAACTGCAGAAACATGAAAACATAGTAGAAATGTAGACAGTAGTGTCAGAACAAAAGAGTACCACATCTTCCTAGGAAAGGCACTAGTAACTTAGGCAGGCCCTGGATGACCCTAGGGAAATGTAGGGATCTCTTTCTGTTCCGGGATGAGACAATCTAAGCTATCTGGCAGAAATCTTTCCAGGGTCCTTCAAATGACATTATGTTGGTTTTATCTCTCAGTCCCAGACTTAACCCCTGTAGTCCAAGTTCATTAGAGAGTAACATTAACGTGCTCTTTTCATTTTGAGAGCTAAATATGGAGGCATGGAACGAGAGTAAAGGGCCCCATCAAAGCCCTTCTAAGAAATCCAATGGCAAGGACAAACAGTAGTTTAACTTCTGTTCTCCATCAATGGACTCACCTACTCCAGCGCTCGGCATTCCCACAGATGAATCCCTGACCCAGACAATTGTTTTCTTTAAAGCCCATAAAGGTCTGACGAATAAAGTCATGTGAAGCCTCTGGTGTGGATAAATTTGTCACTAGTGGCTCTGATCTCTTCAATCATTTCCTAGGGGAAATAGCAAGGTATAACAGGTTTTTAGTTATTTTTCTAGAAAATGTAATTTAAAAAAAAACAGGGTAAGTGTAGCAAACAATTTTGCCCATAATTCCAGTTGTTATTCTTCTGGACAGTCATTGACTTCCTGAGGATGTCCTGTGCCACACAAAGATTCTAAGGACAGAAGGGTCCAGGGAACACAGAAAATGAGGTTCCCACTCTTAATGTTCTAGTCTAAGAGACAAAAAGACACCACAAACAAACCCATGACACTCCACAGGGAAATTCAGAAGAATTTTTTTCACATCTCCAGTTTTATTGTTAACAGCTGTGACTCACAATTGGTCAGAGTCTACTTTGGAGGAAATGGCAGAGGAAAGACTTTCAGTGAAGTAAAGGATCATGGGTAGCACTTCAGGGTTAGCATCTGGATCCAGGTTAAAACAGCAATAGAGGAAATGGCAGGCAGGGGCGGGGGACTGATGGCTAGACTGTTACCTTGGCATCCGTGTTTAGATCTCCCCTTCTTTACCTCCACCAGGTATGTCACACAACACTTCACCCTTGTCTCTCTGGACACTCAGATGGGGTTGTTAGAACTACTTCTTCACATGGGGTTGAAAATAAAGTAATGCTTAACACTCGGTACTAGAAACATTGAGTACGGGCAGTTTCTCTCTGGAATAGAGTGAATAAATGTAAGTTTGATGAGAGAAGGGCTTGAGGTCATCATAAAAAAATGAGAATCTCGAATGTTTAAAACATCCACTGCTTCTCGAGGGGATTAATTTATTCCACCACACAGAAACTTTTAAGAAAGGACTACATGAGCAGAAACCCCTTAGAATGGATGTTACAGAGGATACATAAAAAGCCATATGCATGTTAGTGGCTTTCAAAGGACAAAACAACTTATTCTACTCCCTCTATAAGAAAATAATAATGAATTCAAATTCAGTGTCTAAAGAGTGAAGCATCTCTTAATCTGAAACCCATTGGCCACTTCCATTCACGGTGCAGGGGTTCACCTTGACCAGTGAAAGTGCTCAAGCCCAGACAAGTTTCAATTAATTGGAGGAAAATGGTAAATGACCCCAGCCCTTCCACAATAAGCATGAGGAGGAGGCAGAGGTGAAAAGCCACCCAAAGGAGGTACAAATGTCTATATTGCTGTTGTTTATGTAGGCAATTTCTAATGTTGGTTATTAAAATTAAACCAACTCTCATTTGGCAAGTGTTTTATGTGTTAAGGTGCAATAGACTTTGTATAACCCACTTGTGATTTCTGTTTTTCTAGGTAGAGAACAGGAAAAAAATCTTTGTTTTCTTACTTGACCTCATCTATTTCATAAAGAAGTCGGGAAAGAAGAGGTTTCATGAATGATTTGGCTAGGGTGTATTTAGTGAGTGACTATTGGCTGACATGTAGGCAGAAGAAACACTAGAAAGAAATGTATTTCTAGGCTACTATCAGCATAGCTGGCTTTACCATTTACCTGGAGCTTTGGAGAGAGGCAGAATTACCAGAACCAAAAGAGTCTCATCAGAGGAAAACTGCCCAGAAAGAGAACGGAGCCTTCTGCTTCAGCCAGCAGCTCAGCTGACTTTATGGGAAACGAGTCAGGGGAATAAATATACTGATACCGTTTTCTCTTTTCCTCTGGCCAAATCAACCCAGAAGGAAAAGGAAAGAGATAGGTCTGCTGTTTTAGCTCATCCTCTGAGGTAGAGAGACAGTCTGGAGAACAAACAGCATCTGGCATGAGAACAGACATGTTCCTTCTTGTTCTGCCAAGATATAGGCTAGCAGAACCAGCTGCACACTTCTGTCACCACAGAGCAGCCTGCCACCATGCCTTCCCTTGTATAAGGGACTGTACCCCCTTGCTTACAATTAAACGATTACCTTCAATATCAGAAGACAGATTGGAATTTTTAGTAGTAAAAGAACAGATAAAGAGTAGGGACTTTTGGAGTTAGGGTGACTGTATTTGCATCATAAGAGTCATGTGTCCATGGGGGTCAGGGTGGAATGTTATGGTTTGAAGGTGAATTTTGTTTTTAATGTTCCTTTAGACTCCTGTGCTTAAACACTTTGGTTCCCAACTGGTGGCTCTGTTTTGAAAAGTTGTGGAACCTTTAGGAGGGAAGACTCACCAGAAGTGGGTGACTAGGGGCAAGTCTTGAGTTTTGTAACAGATTCCACTTCCTATCCACTTTATGCTTCCTGTTCTGTAATAATGTGGAATGAAGTGCCCCAGCTGCACATTTCTGCTATCATGGAGATGCCTCCAGCCATGTCTTCCCCTTCTACAATAGGCTATATCCCTTAAACTGGAAGTCAAAATTAAACCCATTGACCTCTTTTAAAAAGTCCAAAACCTGTTCTGAGGCAGAGAGAGGATGGGACAGGTGAGAAAAAGAAGAGGTAGGTAGGCACAGCAGTACACAGCTGTAGTCCTGCAGGACTGTAGTACAGGGCTACATAGTGCGTTCTAGGCCAGCCAGGGTACACAGTGAAATGCTGTCTTTAAAAGGCTAGAAGTTGGCTAATAAATTATCAGCTTAGGCAACCATAACAAAACACCACAAACTATGTAGCTTGAAAAGTATCAATTTTGTTGCTCATAGTTCTGGAAATTACAAGGACAAGACCCAAGTATCGTTTTTTGAAAGATACCAAGTGTCATTTACCATGTGGCTGGAATGGATCACAAAATACAACAAAACCCACTTAAGAGTTTATTTATTGGGAAAGGGAATTAGAAGACTGTGCAACAGGCCTGCTGGGAAAGGGAGGAAGGAAGAGGTGGAGTCTGCCTTTTTAAAGGTAACTCATACCAGGGCTGAGCATGCACATAGATTATGTAGGATAGAAGGCCCTGGGTGACTAAGCATATTGCCTGGATGCTGATACATATGCATGGCCCTGGAAGTGCCAGGGGCAGTGTGCTAGCACCTGGGGTGACTAAGCATTCTGCCTGAATACTGCCAATTGGTACACCGCTTGTGGGAGCCCAGAAGTGGTTGGAAGATGCCAGAAATCCTAACACAAAGTGTAGTATGAGGTTTCTGGGCTATCTAGCCTGTGGTACAGACCCACAGTCCCATTGAAACACACAGACACTTATATTAATTTTATGCTGATTGACCTATGGTCCAGGCACATAACTGGCTAACTCTTAATTCTTAAACTAACCCATGATTCTTATCTCGTTCAGCCATGTGGCTCGGCACCTTTTCTCAGAGCAGCATAGTCGTCCTCTGCATCTGCTGCCTTCTCCTCTGGTCTCTCTGGGGTCTCTCTCTGAAGCATCTCTCCTCTGCTCTTCCTGTTTCTAGAGTCTTCTTAGTCTGGTAGCCCCACCCACACTTCCTGTCTGCCTTTGGCCAATCAGCTTTTTATTAGGCCAGTAGAAGGAACAAACATTTACAATGTAACAGAATATAATCCCACTATACACAAAGTTTCAATAGGTTTGGTTTGCTTCTCTTACTGTGTCCCTAGGTGGCTACTCCTCTATGAACATACACCCCGATATCCAGTCATACCAAGTTGGAGCCTTATTCTTGTTTATTAATTCATTGAACTATAATTACCTTTTCCAAGGTCCTTGCTCCCAAGGCAGTCACAATAGAATTTGGAAAAAAGCTATACAACTCAGTCCATAATAACAATTGGCTGGAGAGTTTACCCCGCTAATAAGCCCTTTAAGTAATTGCAGTATTTAATTGGAGTAACCCACAGAACTCCCCAAACACCCCCTTTTTTATTTGATCACTACAACAGTAGTTTGCCCAATTTCCTTTTCCTGATATTGGATGTTTATTTCTGCCCATCTGTCTCTAGAGACCCCTAGATTCAGGCTCAGACATTGGTCATTGATTTGCAGACACCATATCCAGAGAACTCAACTCTAACCTTGACCTTCATTCAACCTGGTGAGTAACCTTGTGTTCTTTCCAGCATCATAAAGCCACAATGCCCCTTCTAATCTAGGGAGTTGTTCTCAAGACCTGACCAGTCCTAAGTAGAGACAGAGGCATTTATTTGTGGAAATTGTGATCTAGTGACATAGTCGTGGGAAAAACATTTTAAATGTTATTCTTAGTTGAGACTTGAGTCTAGTTTTTTAAAATAGCCGTTAGCTCCCATCTGTTCTATATGGATCTACCTACTCCTGGATAGCTCTATGAAAGGGACACAGCACCCTGTGTTAGGGATCAGCAAGCCATCATTATGTGACTTAACAAGGTCATTTAAGGAGATTTCAAGAAAAGGAAAACCGTGGATCATCATGGCATTCACAGGCGGTTCAGGTATCAGAGAAGGGTTAATAACTGAGCCCGCTGGCTGCTCATTAAGGCAGCCTCCTCGTTCCTGATGAGATGGGTAGGCTGAAGCCAGGATGCTCAGGAGACAAGAGCTGCTTAGTGTGGTCACTAATAAAACGCCTTGATTATGTTGCCTCAGAGGCTATAGACAGCGCCTGTGCTAAATTATTCATCCTGACTTTTACTGGGTACCTTCCTCCCATTTCAATTACTTGGGATTTTTATAGAAAATTGGCTGTGGGAATTTGACCCTCCAACTGCCTGGTAATAATCTGGCCTGAATAGCAAAGACAGCATGAGTTGGTTCTGGGCAAGCCAGAGCATTCTCAGAAGAATTTGAGAGGATCTGCCCTGGGCTGCACAGACAGCTAGAACTCTGTCTTCAAAAAAATAATACTATTTATTTGTGAGAATTTGTGCTATTTATATTGTAGTGGGAAATGTTAGAAATGTCACTCATACCAAGATTTGAAGCCAGTTTGTTTAAAATAGCAGTCAGCCTTGTTTTAAATTCTTTGCCCACCAGTGGGTGGACTTACGAAGACATTGTTGAATATCTGTATCAAAATATGAGTAAATTTTTTCCAAGGGAGCTCTTGTAACCTAGCATCGAATGTTGATTCTCTTGTTAGAACCACCTGAGTGGTGGGTTGGCAGCTGAAGAATTCTTGTTGAGTATGTGCATGATGGTTAGCAGACCTGTAGGTACATTATGTTCCCCGTTTAAGGTACCACATCCTGTCTGTATGCATTATTTCACAGAATGTTGACATTCAGCCAGCACGTAAACAGCTATTTGAACCCAAATTTGCAAATGACAAAACAGGTTCTGATGGAATAAGTGACTCTGGAAATTTACACAACTTGGAAACGGTGATCTTATTTCATAGTCTGAGACTTCATTGCAACTGCAATCATTTATTTAAAGTATTTAACACCATGTATGTGTGGAGGGGGCAGCTTTCGGAACTGGTTCATCCCTTTCATCTTGTGGGTCCTGGCTATTGAACTCAGGTTATCAGCTTGGCAGCAGGCACCTTTACCAGCTGACTGGCACCTTTAAAGTTGAATTAGGCTTGAGGGAGATAGGAGTAAGTAAATAAATAAATACTAACCCTCTAGTTCACACTATGATTGAATTCTTGAATATCTCCCTAAAGGACTTTGTGTTAAAGGCTGAGTCCCTCATCTGTGGCACTGCTGAGAGGTGGTGGACCCCTTAGGAGGTGGGGCTAGTATAAGTTAGGTCACTGAGGACACATCCTTGGGGGAGACCTTGGGAATCCAGTCATTTCTCTCTCTCTTTGCTTCTTGAGATTCCAGAAGGTGAGTGTGTTGCTCCTCTGTCAGGAAGCTCTGCCTCACCACAGGCCCCACAGCAACAGGGCCAGTTGGTCATGTGAACCAAGATAAATCTTTGGAACTGTGGGCCAAAATAAACCTTTTCTATTTTTAAGTTGAGTGTTTCAGGTATTTTGTTGCAGTAATGTGAAGTTGAGTATCACAGTTCGTTGGCATCCCATAGTCAACACAAATAATTTCCTTTGTTATTATCAGTAGTATCTATTGCTTTGTTCTCCTGCTCGGAAGCCCACTATATTATGTTTTACATTGCGGTCTTAGTCTTACTTGACTCCTATCTAGAGGATCATTTTCTGAGAAGGAGACCTGGGCATCTAAACTTGAGGCCCAAGTTACATACTCCGGGTTTTCAGGCAGGTTTAGTAGCCAGCTGGACAATAAGATTCACCCCAAAGGCATGAGGAACCTTTTCCTCAAAGTTAGATCTAAGATAAAAGGCTAGAATCTGAAGGAGATAAAGGAGAATTTGTGGATATTTTTCTTTATTCTAACCCCCTAGGACATGTGCCATCCACCAGGGAGATGAAGTATTGAAACCACTAAGGAGCCTTTGTGTGGCTCTCCTTAAGTACTGGATTGCTGCTATGCCATCCCACATTGCTGTACTTCAGTGAGGCCATGGCTTTGAGAAAGGAAGGCAGGAATAGTCATGTGGCCTAGCCCTGATCTGCAGTGACACAATAGTCAGTCTCCAAGGTGACGAAAAGAAACCTGGTAGGGACCACAAAGATGTGACAAGAGGAAGTGGTACTCTTTGGTCACAGTATGTCCTCTCTGTTCCCACATTCAGTTATACATCCGGGAGTTCTTCTTCAATGACTTGTGGGGGGGGGGGTTATAAGAGGAAGCTTAAAACTTCCTAAACAGGTGTGCGATGGGGAGTTTGAGTTCAATAAATACTGTCCTATTGCCATTAATGAGCTTCTGATGTCTTGGGGAAACACAGAGATCAGACCAAATTTAAAAAAGAAAAAAAAAAAAAAGCCCTCATTTTTAGATATTGAAGACTTGGAGGAGAATTATGCAAAGAAAGATGTGATGGTATATTGTATATTTAATAAAATCAGTCCGGAGTATTAGAGGACAGAATCTCTATAGCTTTTTTGTCCATTTGTTCTTTTGAGATAGAGTTTTCTGTGTGATAGCCCTGGTTTGTAGACCAGGTTGGCCTTGAACTCACAGAGATCCTCCTGCCTCTGCCTACCAAGTGCTGGGACTAACAGCGTGAGCTGCCACTGTCTGGCTGTTAGGTCTTGAACTCATAGATCCAGATGGATCTCTGCCCCTACGTGATGTGATTAAAGGCATGGGTCACCACTCCCTGACCTTCATGGCTTGGCTGTAGGTGATTCTGTTCTCTCCAGACAGAATTTTATTAAATACACAATCTATCACCGGAGAAAGACAAGTTTCCCCCCAAAAGGGGCCTTTGGTGACTTTCAGAGTCTTAGCTCCTCCAGATCTCAGTAGAGCCAATGTTCTTCCTCCCCATGCCCGCAACCATTGGAACATACACTAACTCCTTAGCATAGGAACAAACACAAAAATCCTTTTAGCTTAGTTATGAGAAAGCAGCTCTTTAGAAATGGTCCAGTTTCACTATGAAGAATGTGACTAGACAGGATCACAGTTTTATAAACTATCACAGGCAGCCAGTAGCCTACTGAGGAGGTATCAACCTGAAAACACACATTAATTGAAAACACACATGTCACCCTGCATCTCACTCAACCAAACCAACCTGAAGACAAAGAACTCCAATACTAGCTGGAGTCTGTCTATCAAATGTGACTGATAAATCTACTATATGTCGTACTAATGCACTCTCCATGCTCCTCAGAACTAGTATCCATGGTGATCACGTTTTCAAGTTATTTCTTACTTCTCTGCTTTGTGGCTCTTCATCATTCACTGGGAGAGACTCAGGCTCCAGTGGGCTGTGCTAGCAACTCATAGTCTCAAGACTTAATTGAATTCTTTCTGGTGATCAACTTCTTCACAGGGCTTGGTTTCCTAGTGTATGTTACCATGAACCAGTCAAGATAAACGGATACAAGAGAATTGAATGAAATAGAAACCCAGGCCTCTGTTCTGTATGTCCTGGAGCACTTGGAGTGATGCAGTCTCTGTGTTGTTCCATAGTTTACTACTTCAGTGATATTTGGAAGAGCAGTTTTCTTTTCTCAAGATCAGTGTTTCAGAATTGAGCTGCAAATCCATGATGTTGTGACAAGAGATTCTTGGATATTTGAGCTATTCAATTTCCTCTTTCGTTGATCAAAGAAGAGAAACTGTACTTGTCCACAGGGGGATTTCAAGGTTTTCCTAGTAATAGAAACTATCAATCCAAAGCAGGTAGTTCTGAGGTCCACAGAACAAAATAATTCCTATCGATCTTGGTCCGAGAAGTTCCCTGTCAGAAGGAAAACAAAAGGCAAAAGTGCTTTCTGAACTGGATTGCCACCCTCATGACCCACATATGTCTTTTCAAAGGTCCATAGGAGGCCTACAGAAGGCTTCACAGAAAGCAGGGCCATAGTTGTAATGGGCACTTAACCCCAAAGGAGTGTAGCATGTCCAATGGTCTGGGTTTTATATGAATACAGCCTGAGGTTAAACTCATAGTCTGGGAAGGAGTGTGGGCTGGGGTTTCAGGTATTTCTTGTCCCTCCAGGGTTCTCTCTTTTCATGAAATAATTGAAGTCACAGTGGTCACCAGCTATGTCGCATGGAGTTTTCATTCTGTGTGGCATGTCTGTGAGCAGATTTCCATATGCCTACAATCTAGGGTCAGAAGAAGTCAAATTACCATTTCAGCAAGATCCCATTAAGTTCTGCTGCCTAACTATAAACAAATGAACAGATGAGCCAATGGCAGCTGCTTATTAGACATTGATTCATACCCAGGGATGAATTTCATGGGCAATTGTAAAGGACGTGTGCCTGTGTCTTTACTTGACATTGGGTTGTCCCTGTGTTTCACTATGGAATTATGACATTGGAACATCGGTGTACCCTCAAGTTCTTCCATGGGAAGGGAATTCATGGGTGGTTTTGATAAAGGACTGTCTATTATTTTGGCTTTTTCAATGTTTTCTTTTTTCCCCTCATCTCTACCTGTTTATTGTCTAGACATCACTGCCTTAGTTTGGCTGTCACCCATAACAACGGCTGCATCTGGGTCTCCAATCCCCCCCTCCAAGCAGCTGCTCCAGGGAAAATGAAAGCTCAAGTCTATACATGTTCTGCAGGGATAGTGCCAATGTTGCTCCCTGCCAGCCTTCTCAATCAGTGAACCACACCTCTCCAGTTGGGCATGGCTGATAACACAGTTTTCAGGATAAGCCTGGCGTTTAACAGCTTATGGTTCTGTGGGGAGGCCCAAGAGATCACTGGTGTAGACCCGAGAGCTTGTTCAAGGCTGTTGCAAAGCATGTATTTCATATTCCATCCCCGTTCTCTCTCCCTGGTGCTATCCTTCTCGCCTTTGTCTCAGACTCTCCTCCCCCTGCTCTGGCGGCTCTCTATCTACTGAGCTGTATGAGAATATGGGTTTTACATCTATGCCCGAGTTGGTCACTTGCTGATGTATCCTGAACTGATTACCCCAGTACACCTGGTTTCTTACGCTGGATGTTTCTTCCAGGTCAGAAAGTCTTCAGTTTATAGTGTTTCTTCCAGGTCAGAAAGTCTTCAGTTTATAGTGTCCATAACCACTGGGCTGAGTTACTTATTCAATGGTGCTAGACAGCCTGGGCTGCTTTTCATATTTCACTATTCATGAAAGCATGTTTGAAAACACTCAGTTTAAAGTTAATTTGTTTGTTTGCTTGCTTGCCTTCCCTTGAGATTTGCATATTGCCTCTTGGGAAATTGGTCATACTTTGTACATTGGTGTCTTTGTCTCTCAGGACATTATCATATATATCTGTGGCTATAGGCCTCCTATCCTGCCACAGCCTTTACATGGTAGTAAGTGAGAGACTCTGTAGACGTGTGTGTAGTGAGAACAGTGCTGTCTGGGGAAACCCAAACTTTACATTTGTATTAACCCCATTTTAACAGTCACGTTTTCACCTTTCCATGCTCTTGGATTTTGATGCTGTTTGTATAGAAAACCAGCATTTAAAGTTAATCAAAACAGACGACATGTATGTCTTAGTAAGAGTTTCTATTGCTATGATAACACACCATGACCAAAGAAGCTTGGGGAGGAAACGGTCTATTTCATCTTTCATCTTGTAATCCATCATCTAGAGAATCAAGGAAAGGAAGTCAAGGCGGAAACCTGGAGACAGGAGCTGATACAGAGACTAAGGAGTGCCGCCTACTGACTCGCTCCCCACCCCCACGGCTTGTTTTCTTACACACCCAAGGGCCACCTGCCCAGGGTAACACCGTCACATCAATTATTAATCAAGGAAATGCCCCACTGGCTTGCCAGTGGGCCAGTCAGATGGGAGAATTTTCTCAGTTGAGGTTCCCAAGTGACCAGCTTGTGTCAAGATGACAGGAGAACCAGCCAGGATAATTTATAATAATTTAATAAACCAGAGGGCGGTTGGATTCTAGTCATGGTCAAACCAGCCATGACATAATTATTATAAGCCATTTAATGGGTTGCTGCTTTCCCCTCTAGGGGATCTCTTTCTTGCTGAAACCAGGAAAGAATTCATTCAAAACATGGATTAAGGGATTGTTGCATATTTTCCACAGTAAAGAACATACTGATTTGCTATCCAAGTTACAGAAGACTTAGCCCTCTCTGCAGGGTTTCTAAACACTCCACTCTCCTCATAGAGTAGAGCTAATATATTAGTACAAATGGGACAATTGTTGAAAGTAAGATCTAGCACATGATAGCTAGAAGTGCCCAGCTGAGAGCGATCTCACCTTAAGGAAAATTAGACTGTCCTTTAACACCAAGTGAGCTGACATTTATTAAGCTCTCATCATATTAAATATTTTACAACTATTATTTCATTGAATCCTTAAAGAAATGCCCTGATGTTGAGGAATATATTCACATCTTATAAACATAAAGAAAAAGAAACTGAAGCTCAGGGAGTAGAGTCCAGGAATGAATGGCCAGGGTGAAGGGCCTGTGGAGTACAGTTTCAAGTTCTCTTCACTTTACCCCGTGTCCATCCAACGCTAAGCAGCTTGGGATGTCCATATTGGGAATCATCTCTGCAAATGGGTGGTTTGACAGATAAGCCCCAACTTTGTTAGGATCTATGACCCCCAAAAGCCTGTTCCACATGAAATGATTGATGGAAGAGCCTGGGTTACCTCTCCCTCCAAAGGCAAGCTCCCCACCACCTGTATAGGATGGCCTTGGGCTATGGTAATAGGATAGAGCATTGGTCACTATGTCTTGGAAAGAGGGGAGCAGAGAGGCAGAGGCCTTGGGTGGATTTTCATCTTGAGAACCTGCTCAGCATCTCACTTGTCAGAAAAAAAACAGCATTTCTGGTCTGGGTCTATCAACCTCTATTGAAAGGAGAGTCCAACTTCTAACTCTTCCTTGAACTCAGGAAAGACATCTCAGCAACATGTAGTACAGGAAGCAGGGCTCAGACTGTCTGCTGCAGAAATGTCAATGCTGATAGTCTGGTTTCTAAGGTGTCTCTTCACCAACTGTGATTAAAAAATAATAATAATAAAAATTCCTATCTCTTAGAAAGGCAAAAATTAATTTGAGAAAGTTCTAGAAATCCAACCCCAAATTGAACAACTCCTCACTCTGGGGTATTTGAGCATAGCCTTCAGTGATGTCATTGTTTCTTGCTATCTCTTTTGGAGATAGTTCTGGGCTTGTTCCCAGCCAAAACTAACAGCCCAAACTCTTTCAAACATTAAAAAGCCACCCTTTTATTTAGTGTTGAGAAATTTTCCACAAAGGAGGTTTCATGGGGACTGTGTTCAGCATCTAGCCCTGGTGTAGAAAAATACAGGATGACTTTATGATTAGTCTGTTATGACATAGTCAAAGTTCACCTCTTTGAGACAAGACATTGTTCCAGTGGCTGTTTTACTAAGAACACTCTTATAGAGGCTTCACATTCAACAACTGGTAACTTTCAAACAAATACCTGAGGTGCCTGATAGGTTTTTTTCACCTTGATAAGCCTCTCTGCTGGCACAACAATCTAAACCAGACCAACATAGAAAAAGCCCAGGTTTAATGGGTCTGTACCAGAATAAAGCATTCCTGGGTGACTTTGGAAAGGCAGGGGGAGAGTCACATGGCAGATATGGCTACCTGGCCTTAAGTAACCTATAGGTGTGGTCTTGAGCAGCCCCAGGGAGAGGCTGACTTTGGAGGGCAGCTCTAAGGGAGGGGCCATTGTTTGATGGGCTTTGAGGGGGTATGTTCTGGGGAGAGAGAGATTGGGCTCTCCACTCAATCATTCCAGACTATTTGGGTCTATGATATGATGGCAGTGGCTGAGGTACAGCTTTCACCAGAACAGTGTCTATTTAAATATCAGATTGGACCTGGCTGCCAAGTTCTCCCAGCATCTCTGAGGCCTTTCCTTAACGAAGTGTGACTGGCATACCCAACCTCTACACTGAACTCTCCAGCCCAGTGACTGTGCTGTACTTCCCCAGAGGCCCTCCCTTTTATCTACAATAAACTTTCTCCTCCACCATATCTAGAAGCAGTCCTGTCCTGTTCTTTCCTTTTTATTTCTTTTTTCCATTCACTTTCTTTCTGCCAATAAATAAAAACTAGGCCGTGGAGTACACACAACTGAGCTCATGCTGCTTCAAACAAAGCTATTAGCCATGTGACTTTTATTGGGCATCTGTTATTTCGCCTAGTGTGTGGAAGCCTCTACTCTGGATGACACAGTAAATATAAAGGTGGAAATGTCCTTCTGCATCTCTGGATGAGTTTGAGAAGATGCTCCCATATGCAAAGTGTCTGAGCAATCACCACTAACTGAAAGATCCTCTGGAAGAGCTGGGGCAGAGAGGAAGCTCAGAATGCTTTCCTGACGTACAAAAGGCAGTGTATTGATCCTCGCCACAGTATAAACCAGGTGTGGTGATGCATGCCTGTAAGCTCAACATCTGGGAGGTGGGTACAGTGGGATCAGAAGTTCAAGGTCATTCTCAACTACACAGCGAGTTCTGGGCTATGAGACCATGTTTCAAAAAGACAACAGTAACAACAACAACAAAAAAAAAATCTGTGAAAGCAAGTTAAAGGCAGCCTTTGAGGGAAAAAACCCTCAGGAAGTAGGATCTTAGAGGAAAGGAATTTGAAATGTAGCAAAAATTATTGGCAAGAATTTCCTAACTAGATGTGAGCTCTGAAGAGTAAGCGTGACTAATTTGTACATGTGATTGGGACAATAACCACATTAACCATAGTCATTATGCTGTGGTTTTAATGTCTCCACCAAATCTCCAGATGAAATGTTATCCCTCTGTGAGGTGCTAAGAGCCTTATGTCACTAACAACCAACAGGGACCTTCAAGATGTGAATATATGGTGTGTGCTCTCCTCTCAAGAATGGATTAGTTTATTCAGGAGTTAATAGGTATACATCTGAACATAGATATAATATACACAGATATGTATAGTGGATACACATAATACATAGATATGAAGCAAATGTATTACCTTGCTCTTACGTGTGTTCTTGTTAAGCATATGCACTGTCTCAGTACTCTACTGAGTCCCCAGCAGAGAGGAGACCGACACAGATAAAGCTACTTGGCCCTAGATCCCCAGTGTCCAGAACCATGAGCTGAATAGGCCTTTATCCTTTATAAATCACCTAGTCTATTCCATTGAGCTATAGAAACAGAAAATGGACTAAGACATGAACGCTGTTGTCTGGACGTTTCAGCTCTACTACATAGTTGAATAGGCCCAGAACAGATTCTACTGTACGCTGAATCTCATTGACAAAGAGACCCTTCTTGCCTCAATTCCTTCCATCTTTCTGCTGCCTAGATTGAGTTAAATAGGGACTCTAAGGAGACTGGCATGTCCTTGCACCTGCTGGCAGACTGATTATAAGAAGACTGAGGGATTCCTGTCAGCCTTAGAAAGACACTGGCCACTGATCCAATCTGCACCCAGCTCCTGGGTTCCCTTTCTCTTGGGGGAGGTCCTGTGCTCAACTCTGGCTCCCCTTCTACTCTTTGGATCATGTTTCTCTTACTGTGGCTGTGCAGAGATGTGAAGAAGTCCAGCCAGTGGGTCCAGACAAAATATGTCCTTGGCAGAGATGCCAAGGCGGAGCTCCAGAAAACAGGAAATCTAGCAGATAACTGGCTTCCTCTGAAGGAACTTGGAGAGTTTTTATTGACCACAGTGAGTTGTTGGCACCAGCAGGGGATGGAAATCAGACCAGAGTCTCAACTTGTCTGTGGATCCTGGCAGGCTTGACGGGGGACAAATCACACTCAGGCAGGGTGAGTGGAGGGAGCAGGGGCTGTGAAGGTCCACTCTGTGTAGCCAAGCCCTTGAGCTACACCTATGGGGAGCTATGGACTCCACATCAGAGAGATCTGCTTCAGCTCAGGGAGGAACAAGGGGTTGGTGCAAAGTTCTTTGAAATTCACCAGTCAGAACGTCTCTCAATCCTCATCAGAGAAACATTTCCTTGCAGTAAATAGCAGTTCGTTCAGAGATTCCCCATAATGTGTAGAGGATAAGACTGTGGGCATTCAAATCACTCCCTCCCAAGGCCCGGGATCTTTGAGGAAGAGGGATGATTGCAGGAGCCAGAGTTGATGGATAACAGGTGTGTAGATGAACTCATTTATTGTGACAGATAACTTGCATAAAACCTTCACAATGTCCACGGGGACAAAACTCAGAACAGAAGGGGGACCCAACCATTTTCTGTTGAGGACCTACTGGAATTTGATAGCTGCTGGCTGACTACACACCAGGACAGACCCTAATACTATCCGGCAACATAAGCTGGACTTGATAGACACTAAAAGCAGGAGAAATCTCAGAGTTGGGTGGAGAGGCATGGGGGTGGAGAAGGTGGCAATGGCAGGAATCGGGTGTAAATGTGCTCAAAATACATTGTATGAAATTCTCAAAGAACAACAAAAGTGTTACTTTTTGAAAAGAGAAAATACAAATAATATTCATTTAGACCTTGGGCACATTGGCCATATTCCTTCCGAAAGGATAAATGACAACACCAAAAAAAAGAAGGGTGACGTGGGCACCTTTTGGTGAACCCTGCCAAAGTGTGCCACTGTGCAAATACACCATGAGCAACAGGCCTAGTGCAAGAGGGTTATTGGGGAGCTGAGCAAAAGGCCGTTTCCAGTAGGACATGAGAGAGGCAGGCAGATGGACAGACAGACAGACGGAACAGGGAAGAAACAAGAGGAAGAAGAGAGACAAGAGAGGAGCAGGAGGTAAGAGGGGGGAGGAGCCGCAAAGAGGACCACAGAGGTGAGAGAGACAAGAGAGTAAGCTGCGCCTGGTGGGCGCTTCTAAAGGGTGTACGTGCGGCAAGGCTGAAGGTGGAAAGGCACCTGGCAGCAGGTGATGATGACGTAACTGCTTTGGCAGCAGAAAGAACACCTTCCAGATGCACAGTAGTAGCTGGTATTAGAATCATGTGTGGTTTGTTAGTTGGAAAAACAGATTCTTGATCTCCATCCTAGACCAGGTAGGCCTGAGCAGAGGTGGGGCCTGAGAATTTGCATATCTTGACTGTTTCTGAGGGAGTCTTTGTCCTAAATCATTAAAATCTTGCCTTAAGTTGCAATCAGAAGGATCAAAAATTTGTGCTTTATCTCCCAATTGGGTGGTGGCTTTATAGAGGACTTCAATATAGTTCAAGACATTAAAAAAAATACTGAAATCCTGAAAAGGAGACACATGGTTTAGAAACTTCAATAGTTTATCTCACACAAGGCATTGACTTTCAGCAAGACAGGGTAGACTTAGATGAAGCTGGAACCAAAGTTCTGTCTGGATGTATTGCATTGCACATGAGACTCTGTAAGGGAGTAGACTCCAGGAACCAGTTATATGTGGGAGGGACTGACCATTCCCTGCTTTTACTCCTGTTCTAGATGAATCTAGTCTTCTGATCCTGTTTGAACCTATAGTTTAATACTTTGCAACATTAGGACTTTGGACAAGACATTCAATATCTCTTTCCCTGTACAATAGTGGATAAAATAATAATACATCACACTGCCTGGTGACTGAGCTCTGGGAGCCTTCCCTGGTGATCCTTTAGAGAAGAAATTCTTAATCATAAAGGGCATCCTAAGATTCGAATATGCATTTAACCAAATACAGTGGGACAGCAAACATTTCCTGGTCTTACGTGTGCAAAGACACACAGAGGAGGTAAACCTGAGCTCTCACAGAGTTTTACACCCAGTGAGAAGAGATTTATTTATTTATAGTTCATCCATCCAGAAATGTACAAAGTACTATGTAAATGTAAGGGTCTCAGCAAAGAAACTGAAATAGCCATTCTGTGGGTGGCAAAGGGAAAAGTTTATTCCAAACTGCCAAGGCTGTCTCTCCAGAAGGCGGAGAGAAGCAAGGTGTGTGTGTGTGTGTGGGGGGGTCTCCAAGGTTATAAGAAAACCACTACCCAGGAGCTGGAGTCAGGGCTTTACAGTGCATAATCAGCACTTGTGAGTGGGGACTGAGAGAGCCTGGAAGCTAGAATGAAACTTGATGTGCAGATAGGCACTACATGTGTGTCTATACCCTTTTTGTTAAGTATGGAGAATGACTCCTTTTGGCAAGAAAGAACTAATTTCTCAAGTTCCCAAGGAATGCTGACTTAAGTATCCATGGGACAGCACATGCAATCTTTTCTGTTTTCTGTTAACAGCTGTAATCTCATTTGAATCTGACATTAGCCTTTACAGAAGCAGGCCTCACTTAATTAACAAATACTCCCAGTAACTCTAGAGGTCTTTGGTAGCCATTGAAGGTTAGAAATGAAAGAGATGTGACGCATCCCCATTCCTGCACATGCTTTCTCTAGTTAGAATGAAGCAGTTACTTACCAGTTTGTGCTGGTGGGTGGTGTCTGACAGATGGTACGGTTTCTGAGTCCACCTAGCTCCTGCAATCATCTTTCCCTGTCTAAATGGATTCTCAAGCAATCCACAACCTGAGAATTCAGTTTTACACAATATGGAGTAACTTAGAGTACAGCATAGGCCAATGGCAACAGAGCCTCACACTGAACCCAATGCTCAGTGGTTGGATAGACCTGCTGGCTAGTGACCTTTGAGTCACCCTCCTCCATGACTCCCATCTTCCCTCCAGAACTAGAGTTACATATGTGCCACCATGCCCAGCTTTTAATTTTTTAGGTATATGTTTGGGATCCAAATTCAGGTCCTCATGTTTTCATGGCAGACACTTTACCAAGTCACCTCCCCAATTGCTGTTGATTTTTTTTTTAAAACAAAGTGAATTTTGTGATTTTAAAGCAGCAAAAACCTGATTTTATAATAATTCATTTCTGGTCTTTGTTTGCAAAGAAAACAACCCACCTCCCCACCCTGCCCCCATTATAGGTAGAGACATAAACATAATTCTTATTTCTTAGAGTCTCAAGAAATTATTTGTGTTGATTCTGGGACAGGCATTTGGTACAGAATATTTTCACAAGTATGCACATGGCAGCTGTAATTCTAATTATCGAACTGATAACAGTAACTTATTTTCTGAGGAGGCAGCAGCCTGCCTCTACTGCCAAGGCAGGTAGGTCATTGTCACCAGCTGCCCTTCCAGTCAGCTATGCAGCATATGCACCCCTTAGCAGTGCCCACCAGGCACAGCTTGCTGGCTTACCTCCTGCTCCTCACTTGCCTCTTCTTCCTCTTGTCTCTTCCCTATTTTGTCTGTCTGTCTGCCTGCCTCTCTCATATCCCCACACTGACATGACGTGTCACTCTCTCACTCTCAAAAGGCACCCACTTTGCCTTTCTTCTTTTAAAATCCCTTCAGTGACAATGTAGTACCATCCCAATTACAGGTGGGACTTTTACATCCACTATCTCAGACATCTTAGTCCTGGGATATAAAATTGATTCTTTAAGTCTTGGTAATGCAGAGGCAGTTCCTCGATTTGGACCAGACAGAGCCTGAAAGAGCTTGAAAGCCACTTTGGAGGTTAAGGTCAGGGTCACTACTCTTTTGACTGTGACAGGTCTCAAAGAAGCGGGGGAGAGGTCTCACTTGTCCTGTGGCTCCACTCGGCACTTTTCATTCTGCCCCCCTCTCTTTCCTGTGTAAACTCAGCCATTTGGTTCCCGTGGGCTCTCTTGGCCTCTTGAATCCTGGTCCCCAGGTCCTCACTTGATGCCTTCTCTCTTCTCTTCCCCTCTCATCCCCCACTAGGAGGGCGGGGCTGGTTCAGTCTGGACTCTTCCAGATACCTCTGGCCGAGGTCTCCCTTATATCTACAACAAACCTTCTCAATCACACCCAGAAGCAGCATGTTCTCATTTTTTTATCATCTAGGTTGTATCCCTGGCTTTCATTTCTAAGGTACCCACCGCTCCCTGTCTATCCTGGATGATTCCTTATCCTATCTCTGGACTTCGTCATGGGCAAAATAATATCCCTGTTCCCTCTTCTTATTATTCAGTAGACTTCAATTTGAAAACGCCAGCTTTGGGGTGAAAGGGGAAAATAAAAGAAAATGTATACAGTCAGGAACACTAGAAAACAAACCACATTTCTGTGGCACCTGCTTGTCTCTCCAAAAGTTCATTGTCTGAGTGTTCTGACCTGGGTACCACAGTCTAAGCACATTTTCTGCTATTATCTTTGTTATTTTTCTTGTTTATTAAGGTGGTCTTGTCGCAGGGCTCCAGTAGGCCAGCCAACTGCCACCTATTTTAGGAATTGAAGATAATGTTATCAATGGATGCTCAGCCTGAATCTCCTTGTTGGATAAGGTACTCATACCCCTAGCTACTGGAAGTGATGACTGGTGAAGAGCTGGGCTGTCACCCTAGGAGTAGCCCTTGGCTAAAGATTGCTACCTCATTCAAGGTCATGTGCCAACTCTGGAGCTTGCATCCAATGACAGTTAGAAGTGCTAAATGGTGAGTGGGGAGATTAAATCCTTGCCTTTTAAGGGGCAAACTTGTGGGGTCTACTGTGGTACTGTGGTACTGTTGCTACTACACAGAAATGCAGCTCATTCCATGATTGACCCCTCCCCCCTCGACTCCTTACAGATACTTCTCAGTGTCCTTCTGTGTGTCATGTTTGGCTTTGGGTGCTGTCTCCCAGGCCCTATCTGATCTATGGCAGACAGGGCTGACTCTGGTTTATGAACACCACACATACGCTTGGCTCTAGAAACTCTTAACAACTTTGGACACTGGTTCCCACAATTTCATCTTATTTTGGGCCTTACAATTATGTCTTTAGTCCCAATGACAGTACTCAAGATAAACCTCATCTGGAATGTCACAGACAAGGGAGATTTTGTGTCCTTTCATCCCACAGGAATGAATGGGTCCACGGCTGTATATCACATCACAGACAGGCGAGGGTGGAGAAGCTTAGTGCTTTCCAGCCACACCTGAATGACTTAACCAAAAGCCAGCTCTGCAGCAGGGCTCAGTGGGTGGCTCAGTTCTCTTGACTTCTGGCCTACTGAACACCCAGCCCCAGCCCTGCTTAGCTTCTGAGGTTTTCCAGGCTGCCTTACTCAAGAACGCATGGTCCTCCCACCTCCCTTTCACTCAGAGGCCACCCTGGATGGGAGGAGTGCTTTCATTTGTTAACATTCAAACTGAAACAATGCTTGCCTGCTAAATAATTAGGCATGTGACATTTTGATGAAGTCTTTCTGGTACAGACATTTTAACAATAGAACATTTTGTCATGAAAATTAAATTGAATAATAAGATGTTCAGGAGGGGAGAGGGCTTCTGAGAAAGCACAGAACTTATCTATCAGCACATTTTTCCTAAGCACTTTGGACTTTGACAAAGCAACAAGGAAATACATGCTCAGTTCACACTCAGTCAATACCTTCCCTGTGCCTCGCTCTGATTTTGTTCACAACCACATTTCTTTTTCAGTGTAGTATTTGTATTAAACCTTGAGCATTTCAATGATGTACAGCACACCTTCAGTCTCTTCCTCACCGTAATTCCTCCCAGATCCAGCCCCCAACCCTCCTCCAGACTTCATGCTCCACTCCCTCTCACCCCCCCCCCATGAGTTCAAATTTTGTTGCCAGTTGCCCATATACTCACAGACAAGTGGCCATCCATTGGAACATGGTTGACCTACCAGGGACCACACCCTTTAAAAAATCTAATTCTCCTTACCTTAGTTGTCATCAACTAACTGCTCATCTGGAGGTGGAAACTTGTGAGCCCCTGCCCCCTCCATGCTGGAATCCAACCACAACTCTGACGCATAGACTTATAGCATGCATTAATAAGCTTTCAGTCACATGAAGAGATAGGTGATATAATCAAATTATAAGAAGGAAAGATTAATTTTGACTTGTGGTTACAGATGCTCCAGTCCATCGTCAATTTCCTCCATTGTGTTTGGATCTGTAGCGAGGGAGCATAACATGAGGACCGCAGTGTAGGAGAAATGACTCACCTTCTGGTAGTGGGAAACAAAAAGAAAAGAGGTGACTGGGGTCTCTTTCAAGGACAAGCCCCCAATGGCCTAAGTTCTTCCCACTAGGAAGCATCTCACACAGGTTTGCCACCTCCTAACAGTGCCAAGGAATGCAGAGCAAACCTTCAGCATGCGGCCTTTGGAGGAGATTTAAGACTCAAGCTATGTTATACCAAAAATGCATTTAAAAAAAAAAATAACTGCTGATGCTTATTTATTCTTAAGGGGAACATCCTTAAACAGACAACACAGCCTATTTTAAATTGGTAGAAAGAACTGCTAACAGCTGAAAAATACCTAGCACAGATAATAAGCACCCTACATATATTCACCCAGTCTTCACAGAGTCCCAGAGATGTTAAATGAATGGGAAGAACATGAGTGGACCGTCTAACAGGAAGGGCCATCACAGAAGTGCTGCTGACACTATGAGATTTGAGAAGAGGCTTCTGAGACCTGAGAACCTGAAAAGGGAAAAAAAGACAGAGCCATTCGCAAATTTCTAAGATCAGTTCCTCATTGTTTTCTTATTAATTAATCACAAATGAAACACTATCTATAAATCTCTTCTACACATTGTCACAGGTGCACGCGTCTACAGGGTGTTCATATCATAATTTGTGTTTATCAGATGTCCCCTAATTTGGAAGATATTTTATTAGTGTTGAATTTCCTGAAGGAAAATTCCTAGTAGTGTAGACCTCACCAGATAATACCACTGTGGAGGACTGGAGGAAGGTTTGGGTAGGCTAGCTTCAGGGACAGGATGTAGCAGAGGGAGAGATGGAAGATGTAATAAGAATAGTATGTGATCTCTAATACATTTCAATAAAAATGACAGTAGAGTAGAAAATGTGTTGACTTTAGTGATCTAAAGATGGCCTATGATTTGCTCCTTTTAAAGGGTCACAAGATACTCTAACTTAGATGTTAGCAGAAGATGGAGGCCCCTGTGTTTAAGACAGTGACTTTGCCTCCCATCCCAGCATAGCATGTGGCACAAGCTTCATGTTCCCATCCATTTTCCTTGTCCCTCAGGTTTTGTTGGTGCTGAGACACTCCCAGGAGATGCTGTGCATGCAGATGTATTTGCCACACAGCTAAGTGATAGCAAGGTTTGGAAACTCAAATGTGTTTTGTTCTTTTTAATGAGCTGCCAGCATACTTGCCTACATTTGTCCTAGAAGGAGGCATTGTCTTAGTAGACTGACCAGTTACCAGGTTTGTCTGCTGTTTGGGAGGGGAATCTTAGCCTCATCTTCCAAGGCTATTTGCTCTACAAACATCTTTGCAAAGATGGTCCAGACCAGAGTCTACGGGTGCACGTGTCTACAGAGTGTGCAGAAAGAAATTTGAGAGAATTATGAGAGACTCTTCCCAAACGAAGAACCTCAGGGCTTTTCCCAGATGAAGACTAGAGCCAGAGATCTTTAAGACAACATAGGTTTGGAGTAAATACTGTAGAATACCTCTCTCTCTCTCAAGATACCACTGAAATCCTCTTTACCAAATCTGGTATGGTGATTTCTTTGTCAGGGAAAGGGTCATTGTCCTTAGAACTGATCTGCTCAAAGAAGGGGTCTTCCTTCCATAGAGACACCAGGCAGGGAGCAGGTCAAGGATCAAAGACTGTCTCCAGAGGTGAGTCTGATAAAGTATTGAGAAAGGGTAATGCTGAAGCAAGAATGGTGGACATCTCAAGAGTCACTGGGAGGAAGGGGTCTCAATTCTTGTTATCAGGGCCTGGTTCTACTTCCCTAGGGCTCTTCCCAGGGCCCACACCCAAAGAGTATATGTTGACAGAAGTGAGGAAGGAAAGAACCAGGGGCAGCCTCAGATGCTTCTGTGATGACAGCATGCATCTAAGTCACTTAACAGGCTGGTCATTTATGTATGATTTTTTATCTAATCCTCAAATCCTATTGCCCCAGAACTGACTATTTATCCTATTTGGCCAAGTCAAGAGTATCCATCACAGTCATTGTGAGATAGTTGTCTTTACATGGTTCTGGAAACATCCCCAAGACCCTCATTTAACTGTATTACAATAAATTGGTTTGTCTGAAGTTCCAGAGATGAGCCTTTTCATTTATTTATTATTGGCTTTTTCACGGGTTTTTGTTTTTGTTTTGTTTGTTTTTTGGCTGTAAATGTGCTTTTGTAATGTCTAAGGTCCTTCTGGGAGAAAAATGAGATGCATAATTGTAGGTATTCAACAATACCCACAATTTGTTTGTTGAGAGAGAACTAAGAAAAGAAAAAGCAAACTATGGCTTGCTATGGTTTAGCAAAGGGGCCCCGGAATCCCTCAATTATATAGAATAGGACCATCATCTTCATCCCACTGCCTAAGCTGGGATGGAGAGTTAGTTGGAGACACAGTACGGGGAGAATTAGCGCCTCTTCTTTCCTACCAAGTCATAAATGTGTTAGTCCTCTTTATTTACTGTTGAATCCAGACATCTGGAAAAGAGCTTGGCAAATAACACAGTATTAATAACTGATTTATGAATAAATGAAACACCTGCAACTCCTTTGTGAAACTAAGGTCTGTGTGGTCAAAGGAAGCCAGGTATTCCCTTCCTTTGGATTTCTAAACTCTGTTTGTGACAGCAGCTTCCTAGGTACCTCAGATTGGCCTTGATGTGTCCATCTTCCTGCAGGTACCTCCTGAGCTCTAGGATTCTGTTTTGGTTCTCATCAATGGATACTCTTGCCAGGTCAACATTTTTTGAGGTAAACTAAAAAGCCAAGTTTGAGGTTTAACTCAATACTGAAATCCCAATCTACTTTGCAGATGCATCGTTGCTGCTGTTATAGAGCAGGGAGTCCCAATGTGTTTAAGGACAGGGATTTTTTTCTCATATTCCAAGTTCATATTTTCACAAAATGGAGAATAGGGGTGTAGCTCAGTGGCAGGGCATTTGTCTGCATGCACAAGACTCTGGATTCAACCTCCCCCAAATTACTTTTGCCAGACAGAGAGAGAGAAAAAGAGAGGCTGAGAGAGAGAATATGGTTATTGTATTTTGGATATCCAGTGATTACCTTTTGTCATAATATTGCCTCAATTAAAAATTCAATCATATTTTAATATCAAATTACATTTAATACATAACTAAACTTGTAAGAATGATTTAAAATATTAATAAATATATATTAAACCATTTATTCCATTTTTATTCATACTTGAAAATGTATATCATGGGATGCTTCTTTTTACAACAAAATGTGATAGTTATATTTATACCAGACCATATTGCCTTGTTTTAAAAAGGTACTTTGAATGGGCTAGAGAGATGGCTTGGTGGTTAAGAACACTGGCTGTTCTTCCAGAAGTCTCAGGTTTGGTTCCCAGCATCCACATGACAACACATAACCTCTGTAGCTCCAGTTTCAGGGGGTCTCATCCCTCTTCAGGCCTCCATAAGCACTAGATATGTGTGTGGTACACAGACATACATGCAGGCAAAATGACATACACATGCAATTTAAGAACAATCTATATTGGATTAATTTATATAAATTATTTTCAAAAAGTAAAGTCCTAATAGGGAGATCTGGCTCCACTGAAGTATTGACTACACCATCCATAAGTTGCTTTTGTGACTTCAGGTGGAAAATTATAAATTCCTTGAGATGAGGGCTGGAGAGATGGCTCAGCAGTTAAGGGCACTTGCTGTTCTTCTAGAGGACCAAGCATCCACATGGCAGCTCACAACTGTCTTCAACTCCAGTTCTAGAGAATCCAACACCCTTTTCTGACTTCCACAGATACCAGACACACAGGTGATACACAGATATGTGTACAAGCAAAACACCCATGCATATAAAATAAATAAGTTTTTAAAAATTTCTTGAGATGAAAGGCAAATGAGATTAATGACCACCTTGCTTTCAACTGATGATTCCAGCCTGCACATCCTCCACCTTCTACCTTTGACTTCAGGGTCCACAGCCAAGACTCCAGGGAGTATCTAGCCTGAGTTTTCCATCATCACCTGCGAGCTACAGGCAAGGCCATGATTTAATCTCTCCAGAATCCTCCCTCTCAGGGAGTACAGAGTGTTTCTTGGCTTCTTCCTGTTCCCTGGAAGTGCTGGACAAAGATCCAATTGCTCATTCTCAGATCAATGGGCGGGGTTGGATTCTTTACCTTGGCTAATTCTACTACTTCTCAAGAACGAACTGATTGGCACCAAGAAGGGAAGACCTTTGGATTCAGTCTCTTATTTGTTTACCACAATCTCAGGGACAATAATTTGGAGGCTATAGCAGTCAGTCTCCTTGAGCCGGGATCTTGGCTGGTATGACAGTAACGTGTCCCCTAGCATCTAAGAACCTGAAGATACAAATATAATATGAATGAAACTAAGTATGCCATTTTTCAAAGCAGCAACAGGCAGGATGGTCTGGTTCTCTAAACTCTCATGTTTTAAAACCAAGAGTGATGATGGCTTCGGTCAAGAGGGGAAGCCAGGAAGCCAGTGATGCAGACTTCTGCACTGATAGCTAGCCTCCTGTTCACTTTGGTGCACTAGCTGCTGTCATGTTGGAGTGAGGCATGGTCCAGAGGGCAAGACCATGGGTGACTAATACAGGACCTATACTTACCTCGTGACTCACAGTGCAGAGAACGAAAGTCTATCTGGCTTCCTTTCTGTCCTTATGATTTACCAAGTAAACCTTGATCTTGTGTTGCTAATTGGAAAAGCAACATTTTCAATCTTCCTTTAGATATATGACTAAGCTTTAGATGATGAGTTCCTGGACCCAAAATTATAGTCTGCCTGGTGCAGGCCACTGTTGGTACACCAAAGAGCACTGGACCAGGAATGTGTTAGTCTTTTGGGCCTCCTCCCAAGACCAGCTAAATGAGAATCTGTTCTTTCATAAGCTCTCAATGTACAAACTCTGCATGCACATTAATGTCTTAGAACATTAGGAATAATTGGTTTGTCTGTTTATAAAATGCTGAGTCACAAGATGACTCAGCAGCTAAAAATCCCTGACCAACTCCAGTTGATCCCTGGAGCCCACAGACAGGTAGAAGGAGAGAACTGTCTCCATGAAATTGTCCTTTGACTACCACATGACTGACTGTCATGGCCAGCACTGCTGACGTCACAAAGAATAATACAGTTTTTTTAAAAAAAAAATTAAAAATTGCTCACTGAAAGCATAAAATGAGGAAAAGCGAGTTCCAGCCTCCATGCTTGGGACAGAGAAAGAGAGACAATCTTGCTTTAAAACCTTGAATCTCAGGAAGGAATGGAAGCATAGGTGTACTGTATTATATTTCACACATTAAGTGAATCAAGAGAGATATGCCCAGGTGTTTTTAGAAACAATAGCATCGCACTGTGGCATATGCAAGGAGCCACAGGCAAGGCCTTTCCTCCTAGACCGGGATATGTGGGACGAAAACGTAGTGGGGAAGACATCACTTAAAAAGCTCCAGATCCCCTACTTTTGCTGTCCCCTTTAGGAATATGGAGGTCATCCAGCACAGGTTTAAGGCAGCTAGCTAGCCTCCCCACTTGGAGCGCACTGAGACTTGATGCTTAGGACACTGTAACACCAGTATTTTAGCCTTCTGCAGTCTTTAGTTTCTTGCTCCACAGTCTGAGCTCAAGGGATCCATTCTGCAGATGATAGAAGTACAGACGCTCAAAGGCTTGGTGTGGAAGAGGTCACTGAGTCTAGCGAGCATTGATTGCTAGCATGTTCTGGCGTGTGCTGTCAGCACCGGGCTCTTTTGCCACCTCCATCATCTGTCTTCACCAAATAACCCCAAATTGGGAATCGGTCTGACAGAGGTTTAGGATGAGAGAAAATTATCTTCCTCTTTGTTTCTGTTTGATATTTTTCGGCTCGTTATGTAATTAAAAATGAAATCATATCTTTGGATGTTTGTGGTTTGGCTGGCTGGCTGGGAAATGGTTTTCTGGCAGTAGTTAATGACTTTTTTTCTCTTTCCATTTAAATAACATTTACTGGATTTGGTACTTGAAAGAAAATGCCAAGTTAAGATGTGGGAGAAAGAGCAAACAAATTGTGCATGTAGAAACATGGGGGATTTTGATGGTGGTGGGTTTGGGGGGGTTTGTTTTTGTTTTATTTTTCAGGGGTTTTTTGGGGGCGGGATTTGTCAGTGTTGGGCAAAGGAAAATTGTTTGAAACATAAGCCAATTTCCAAATCTCTCAAGAGATGTGACTTTAGTAGTCATGTTTTTTTTATAGCTGTTGTGACAGGGTCTTACATAGTGCTGGTTGGCCTCAAACATGCTATGTATCTTGAACTTTGACCCTTCCAGCTCCTCCCAGAAGTGCCAGGGTGTAAAAATGCAGGACCTCATCCATCTTTGATTTTCACCTTCTTTTCCTATTTTCCTCCCACTGATGCTTTTCAGAAACGTGCAGTTTTTTTTCTAAAGACTAAATTTCTCCTTCCCTAAGAGATGAAGTCAGTCCTGCTGGTGAGGTCTGGGAAGTGAAATAAAGGCCAAGTCTACTTGCTTCAAACCTGTGGTCCTGTGGTCTGTCAGTTTCTCAGCCAGTGTCCACTGCTTCTTGGATAACACAATGGCGGGGTGGGGGGGATGGAGAGGATGTAGGGAGGAATGGGGGGGTGGTTCGGGTAAGGAGACACTTGAAGCTTTTATGTGTTATACTCTCTTCTAAAGAATATACAAAAATATCCAACTCTTCAGCAGCCCTAAGCAGAGGGTCCTGCCAAACATAACAGACTACAGAGAAATCAACAAAGCCTTCCAAATACTGCAGCTCACAGAAGAAAATGGTGTTGCAAAAGCAGTCCCCAATCCCTGCCTGCAGCCAGGATGTGTGTTTCATCAGTTCGACAGTGCCTAACACAATGTTTTTTATCACAGTCCTCACCATACGAATGTGATACTTGGCTCTCACAAATCAGAGAGGAAGTGCCCTTCTCTGAGCAGAAATCTAAACACAGAACAAGATCACAACTTGTTTCCAGCCAGCCTCCTGTTGTGAGGCCTCCAGATTGGTGCCTCTTCCCAAGGATGCCTTTAAAGAGGCTCTCAAGAGCAATTGGTCAACTGAAGAGTCACTGACTTGACTGCTGAGCCAGACCTTGCTTCATCAGATGTGAAAGTTGAGACACGTAGCTCACTTGCAAACTGCCTCCAATGAATACACTCAGGATCTTTAACAATACAGTTCTCTGAACTACTGTAAATTTACACTTTTTTTTAAATTCTGTAGTTGATTTAAGATACTTAGCTTATATCTCAGCCACTGACTCCTACCAACATAGAATGAGCCAAGAACCCCCCCCCACACACACACACATACACACACATACTAACCCCCTTAACTGAGCTTAATGCTTAAAAGAAGATGCTTAGACTCTATCTGGAAAGATGTATGGGTATTTATTTAGAGCAATGGTTCTCAATGTGTGGTTTGTGACCCTCTTGGGGGGTTGCATATCAGCTACTTACATTACAATGCATAACAATAGCAAAATTACAGTTATGAAGTAGCATACTTTTATGATTGGGAGTCACCACAGCATAAAGACCTGTACTGAAAGGCTATATGTAGCAGTAGGAAGGTTGAGAACCACTGATAAAGAGATTTAGAGGATGAGGATTACCAGAACAGTCTAGGATAAAGGCACTGAAGAGCTAAGGCAAAGATATATAGCACAGCCCGGCATATTCTGGAGAGAATACACAGTTGACTGTGGTGAAAGAATGGGTCACGAGTCTATATTTTGAACCTAGAAGCTGTCTTCATCTTAAAAGTTATAGGATAATGCCAAGGGCGAACAACAATGCCTCATGAATGAGATGGCCTTATTACTCGTCACCATGGTTTAAATAATGGTTCCCCTCTAAAATTCATATGTTAGAACTTAACACATGCAATAGTGGTATTAAGAGATAGATTGTAACGGGGTAATTTGAACACAAATCTTGAGAGAACTGTCTCCTGCATTCGTGAGCCCTTCAGGTAAGTATACAGCATTCATCCCCTTGAGAGGACACAGCAACACATCACTTTAGAAACAGAAAGTGGTCTTCATCTTGGACTTCTCAACTTGTAGATCAACCCATTTCTATTATTTATAAAGTACCCAGGGTCATCTGTTTAATTATAACTGTATGAACAATGAATATGCCCATTTTTGTGGCAATGTCCATGTGGACTTTAGGGGTTGAAATAAGACAAAGTATAAATAGTCCTGTTGTTAGAAAATACAAGTCTGAACCTTCAACAAGCCATGAGGTCAGAGAGGTAAAGACAGACACAAAGCAAAGTCACAGGACTGGCACCTGATCTGATTCTCGAAGATAGTCAAGACAGGGTGAATGGTGAAGGATGTGCTAGTGAATGACACCCATATTTCTTGGGATTCTAAGTGAATGCTCCTGCATCTCCCTTAAAAGGGAGGAAGGAGAAAG
Source organism: Phyllotis vaccarum (assembly GCA_033318265.1). Taxonomy (NCBI): domain Eukaryota; kingdom Metazoa; phylum Chordata; class Mammalia; order Rodentia; family Cricetidae; genus Phyllotis; species Phyllotis vaccarum. The sequence continues at coordinate 46,052,236 of JARWLC010000012.1, read as the reverse complement.
GGTAATTTAGTAAGGGGAAGTCTTAGGAAAAGGATTCTGGTTTGTGGCGCCCCTAGCCTCACTCAGCCTTGATGCAGAGGAAGGAACTTGGTTCTGCCTTAACTTGATGTGCCAAGCTTTGTTGACTCCCATGGAAGGCCTGTCCCTCTCTGAATGGAGAAGGAGTAGATGGGGGAGGGCTAGATGGGAAGTAGGGAGAGGGAACAGGCGAAAAGGAGGAAGGAGAAATTGTGGTCAGTATGTAAAACAAATGAAAAATTTAATAAAAAAGTAAAGAAAATAAAATAAATCTTAAAAAAAAAAAAAGAAAGAAAAAGGATTCTGTGTGCTCACTGGCTCACCATCTACTTTGGAACTGTTCTTGTGGCAGGGAGGGGCAAATAAGGGACAGGGTCAGTCCCAGTTTAATGATGTGGCAGACTTAAGAACCTCTACCAAAACCCCAACTTTCAGCCACCTACTTTAGCACTATATGGAGGACAGCATCGGTTCAGCTCTATGTATCTACTCCCGTCTGGAGAAACGAGGTTCTGCTGTCAAACGTAGAGGATGTAGAGCTTGACCTAACAATGCCTCCCCCTGAAGGCAAGCCAACACCAAAGCTCATGCACTCACATGTCACTACCATGTACTCACCCTACAAAATGGGACTCTATAACCTCAGTGTAGACCAAAATACTGCTGCTCAGCTGCAGAGCATGCGCACTCACATACTGAAAAGTAGTTTGAGCTAGAGTTCTTGTTGACTGCTAATGTAGATATGTCTTATAAAACCATTTTAGATTTATATATACACACAGATTGGACATATATATTAATGTGCATATATAAAATTACTGATTATATATGAAGTATATGTGCATGTGTAATATATATGTGTATATATATATATGTGTATGTACACGTACACACACACACACACACACACACACACACACATATATATATGAAAACTAAGAAGCTTTCTGTCCACAGCAGCTTGGGAACCACAGCAGGAGTGTGAGTTTATTTTCTTAGTTTTCAGCTTTTTTGAATGATTCTATGGAGACTTTTAAACCAGTATGAAAGTAGAAGAGACAGCACACCGCATCTATCCCTGTATCCATGTATCTATTAGCCAATAGTCTGCATCTATCTATCCACGTAGCTAGTAGTCAATTGTCTGCATCTATCCATGTAGTGAGTAGTCAAGAGTAACTTTGTTGTTGTTGTTTTTCAAGACAGAGTTTCTCTGTGTAGCTTTGGAGCCTCTCCTGGTACTCACTCTGTAGACCAGGCTGGTCTTGAACTCACAGAGATCCATATGCCTCTGCCTCCCTGAGTGCTGGGATTGAAGGGAAGCGCCACCACTGCACGACCAAGAGTAATTATTGAGTTCTAGTAAAATTAGTTTCTTCTACCAGCACCCTCTAAATATATTCCCCTTTGTTTCTCTGACTATTTTAGAGTTAATTTATTGAAATGCACTCCCGTTGGAGAATAACATTTTTATATTGGAATACCTATAGATTCAAAGAACCTTTGAGAAAATAATGCGGAATTTCTGATGTCCAGACAGTTTCTCTCTGCTTTACACTTGGTCCCCTGGCTATTAACATTAATATGCTGTATTTATGACAACAGATGAACCCACATTTATATTAAACTAAGGTTTAGATAAGCCTATTACACTAGATTTTCAACTTCATTAGTCAACGGGGGCTGTATTTCATTCTGCATTTTAAAGTTTATGGGCTTAGCAATAAAATACCCCATTTCAGTCACTGTCTTTGTAGGCTTTTCCAGTCTTAAAAGCCTTTATCAGATCAAGTGTTCATGTAACATCCACCCTCCCCAACTCCCCTTCACCCATCCTTTCTCTTTTGCTCTAGTTTAGAGAAAGGCTGTCACAGCATCTGTCCACAGCAGCTTGGGAGCTGGATACTTGCCACTCTAACAAGCTCTTTGGGCAATCTCTGGATTCTCTTTAAAATACCATTTTGGAATCAATGCCAGGATTTGGGACAATCTGTAAAGCAGAGAATTCAGAAAAAGCCAATACATCTTTGTAAATGTGTTTGTGAGTCTGCTGCATTGACTGAATGAGAGAAAACTAATGGCTTCTGGGCCATGGGGTTAATTTCCAGCCTGGCTGCTCACAATGCCAGGGCTCTGTGACTTGGCTAGCATTTGTTCATCCTTAGTATTGGCCAGTTCACCCTTGGACATCAAGAGGCCATCTCACAGGTGCCCTGAGTCCTCTGTCACGGTAAGTCAGCTCTCTAGACCCATTGCCTATTTCTGATGCGATGTCTGCTTTTAGCCAGTCAGTCGAACAACCTTAAGTGCACCAGGGCCTGGCTGGGAGCCAACATGGCGTCATTGCTCATTAATAGAAGTTGATGGAGCTCAGAAAAATGCTTTAGGTCTGGCAACAGTCCACTTCCTCCCATACTCTTTGTCTACTTAAGGCAAATATATGGAAAAGTCAATCTAGGCATGCTTATTTTTAAAAACCAGTTTGTGCTAATTCGGGCATTGATTTTTTTTCTAGCTTCTGTTGGCTTTAAAAATATTTTGTGACTAATCTTGTTTATATATTTATTTATATAACTGCCTCCTTCCCAGAATGATCTGAGGTGTTACAGTGCAAAAACCAAAAAAAAAAAAAAAAAAAAAAAAAAAGCCACTTCTTATTAGCATCTAAGCTTTTTTTCTGCCTGGGAGGGCTAGCCGCTTACAGCTTAGTCTAACTTTAAGTTATTTTCAAAGCTTTGTTTGAGCTATGATGCACTCTGAAACCTGTCAACATACCTCCCAACATTAAGATAACTGACCACTAGGACTCAATCATTAACCTAAGCCAGAGACTATGTGGCTCCTCAGTAGAAACTCATGTGTTCTAGCTGTGCCTTGTTTTATTTTTTTTTATCTTCCAAACTATATAGCTAACACTGTCATTATCAGTTAGGCAGTACACCTTAAGAAGAAATCATCTTCATAATAATCCACAGGTAAAAATGTCCAGATGTTTCCATGAGATAATAACACTCTCCACACCCATTCACGTCATACCAGATACCAGAGAAAGACGGCAGCAGAAGACATGTGAAAGCCCAGCAGAAACAAAAGACATTCTGGAGTCTGTGGTCTCGGGGCCCTGTCTATCTGAGATTCACCCATCAGGGATTTTCCTCCTGGTGGGCTGACACCCTGGAGTCAACCTGCCATCTGCTGTTCCTCTGGCGTGGCCACCAGCATAAGCTGCTCATGTTTTCCCTCAAAACATTCTCTATATTGTAATAGATTGATGGATTATGAGTCTATCTTCCATACCATTAATAATCCCCTTTATTCCATATATATATGTGTATATATATATATATATATATATATATATATATATATATAGAGAGAGAGAGAGAGAGAGAGAGAGAGTACACAGAGGCTCATAGCACACAGGAAGACAACCAGCAAATAAAACACATAAGAGGCAACACTGGCTGATGACATGAAATGCAGCTATAAAAGAAAACTTTCCAAGGATTCGTTCACAGTGCAGAATCCTACATACATTTACTCAATGGTTTGCACACTAGCAACTACATCTCAGAAAAAACAGGAAGAAATGGGAAAGGAGACTGCCCAGGCAAAACATAAGCAGCAGTGCTCTAGAATGTAGCCACATTTTTCATATGACCAAATCAGAAGACATTAAAAGCAATGGGTAGTGAACATATTTGATAATATGCTTCCTTGGAGACTGTTGTGAGCTAAATATACCCTGCCCCAAATTCAGAAGTTCAAGTCCTAACCCCCTATTAAACACCCCAAAAATGTGATTCTCTGAGTAAGGGTCCTCAAGGCATAATTAAGTGAAAGTGACTGAGAGACTTAGCCCCTCATCCATACGATTTATGTCCTTACAGAAGGACACTAAGACACAGACAGGCACAGAAGCACAATGGTGGGGCAGCCAAGAAGCCAGAGGGAGAGGCCTTAAAGGACAGCAGCTCTGGCCCCCCTACCCCGCACTTGGACTTTCAGCAGAAAGATGATGAAGCGGTGCTCTGTTTAAGGCCCTATTCTCTTCATCCTTAAGACAATTCTATCAAACCATAGAGACACAAGTATGTTTCCCAAGGCAAATCTCTGACGAAGGCCCTCTCTTCAGGCTGATGACACAGCCCTAGGCTATCAGGTGCTCCCCTTTCTTGCCCCCAGTGCCTGGCCTCACACCCTCCATAGTTTGGGAACTCAGGTGTTCCTAAATGAACTTGCCACATTGACCCAGGTCAGTCTGAAGACAAAGACCGCAGTCCTGGCAGGCTTAGTATGGCCATAGGGTTTTGTTTTGTTTTGTTAGAACAGAGAGAGTTTGACCTCAGACAGACAACTTGACCTACCCCCCCCCCGCCCCCCCCCCCCCCCCCCCCCCCGCCTGCCCAGCAGCAGAAGTTAGCTCATGTGAGCCTCACTATCAGCTAGTAGCCATATTTTCCTGGAGGAAGACAATATGAATCAATAAGAAGAGAAAGTCACATTGGGTCTTCACATCCTTGCGGTCTCTTTGTTCATTCAGCCAAACAGCCAGAAGGAGGCTCATGAGTTCCAGGGACTCATTCTGCCAAACTGCACTGTGTTCTCTTGTTTCTACTTGTGTTGATTCCACCACCGATACCCCCACTTACCGTAGCCTTATTCACAGAATATTTGTCATTTACAACCAGATTCATACACTGCATTTCCCTATATTCTCCTGTCCAGTCCTGTCGTGCACCTGCTCCAATATTGCTAACTATTTATATAATAATTAATTATTCTCAACATTCCTAACACTGTGACTCTTTAATACAGTTCCTCATGTTGTGGCGACCCATCCCCCACATACCATAAAATTATTTTGTTGTTATTTCATAACTGTAGTTACTACTGTTATTAATCATAATATAGATATTTGTGTTTCCCAACGGCCTTAGGCAACCCTTATAAAAGGGGTAGCGACCCACAGGTTAAGAACAACTGCTGGAGTCTAGCTGAAAAGAGAGAGGACAGGAATTATATGAACAAGGGGGAAGGTCAAGATGGTGATGGGGAAATCTACAGAGACAACTGAACCAAGCTCATGGGAACTCAGGAATTATAGACCAACAGCTGTGAAGCCTGCATGGGACCAGACTAGGCTCTCAGCATATGGGAGACAGTTGTGAAGCTTGGTCTGTTTAAGGGGCCCCTGGCAGTGAGATCAAGATCTATCCCTGGTGCATGAGCTGACTTTTGGAGCCCATTACCCATGGTGGGACACCTTGCACAGCCTTGATACAGGGAGAAGAGGCTTGGTGCTGCCTCAACTGAATGTATCCAGCTTTGCTGACTCTCCATGGGAGGCCTTACCATTTTGGAGGAGGAAATGGGGGGGGGGTTGAGGAGCAGGAAGGAGGGATGAGAGGGAGATCTGTGATTGGTATGTAAATTAAAATTAAGTTAAATAAATTAAGAAATTCAAGTCACTGTCAAGCAAGCCCCTTGAACTAAGGCTGTCTCAGAATAACAAATGTAAAGTCAAGAGTTAATCATGCTTCTTTCTAAGCTTTTTCTATAGAAAAGTAGACAATGGCCAAGTATAAACACTGAGCAGCCCAGCACCATACTTTATTCAGCTTGTCAAAATCAGTGTTTCCAGGAAATGTCCAAGCAGATCCAGGTCCTCTCTTAGAGGAGAGTTGGATCCAGTCTTATCTTTCACAAAGCACCAGTAAACTCTTTCAAAGACCAGGCTGGCCTTGAATTCATAGAGATCAGCAGCCTCTGACTCCTGAGTGCTGAGATTAGAGGTGTGTGAGTCTACCGCCTGACCTCTGTTCTATTTCATATGACAGTCACCTTTTAAGCTGATAGTCATAGATTTTCATGTGCTGCCTTCCATTCTCAATTTACTGATTTTATATTTTTTTCAGAACAGAATAAAAACATACAAAGAACCTATATAGTGAGTCTCTCAGCTTAAGTTAAGAATGTCCTCTGCCAAGGATTTCTCAAATACTTCTTCATAATGGGTTCTGATTAAACATTGTTAATATGTTAATGTGTATTATTTCCTAGTCTGACAATAGTAAGTTGAAAGACCTTGTATATAAAAAAGGTTACTTTTTATATGTGTATATATGTAGTGGTGGTGGTGTGTGTGCACAGGTATACACACACAGGTACACACACACACACACACACACACACACACCCCTCCACCTCACCAACACAGCTAATCCTGCTACCCAGGTTTCTGGGAGGCAGGTTTAAGGGAGGGGGTGGGAATCTGTGCATCCCTAGTATCTGCCTTCCAAGGCTGAAATTACAAGTGGCTTTCCATAACCACTCCGTATCTACATGGGGGCTGGTGTCTGGGCTTCTTGCTTGGAAAGGCTTTTACCTGCTGAGCCATCTCCTTAGCTTGGCATTTTGTTTTTCCTCAGAAATATTCATACCTGATTGTCATCAGCCACTTGAGTTTGGATGCCAGCAGTATTATTCTGTAGGTGGGAAGCCTCTGCCAATGTGGGCTTAATGTAGGCATTGGAAGTATCAGTTTTTCTCATCTACAGAGTTGGAATTAAAATACCTATTTTGCAGTTTAGTTAGCTGGTTACCAATGTTGTATATAAATGACTATTTACAAGTGCCTGGCATATTGTGAACATTTAAGAAATTGTATTATTATCCAATTTACTGTATGAGTTGTTATCTCTATTTTAATGCCCCATGTGCTTATGATTTCCCCTTTGTTTATGACTGTCTTCTTGTTCCTTCTTTTCCCCTTCCTTCCTTTTGCCATTTGATACACATAATTGTTAGTTTTGGACATTTTGTGGTCCAGATGATGTTCAGACTTTCACCTGTGATCGACATGATATAGAGGGGTCTTGTTTGTGTCTTGATCTGGTTGACAGAAAACTGATGTTTTAGGAACATGTCTGTGTGAAACAGAAGACCATTGCTCCTCTCCCAGGGCCAGGCTAGTTCCCAATGACAGAACAGTAACCGGGAGTGTCAGATCAGGCTCCAGAAGTCAAACTGCTTCTCTCCTTCCTACCCACTGAGTTAGTATGCTCAGCAAGAGAACCGAGTGGCTGATGGACGTTATTCTCACAATTTGATGGGAATGGGATTTGATGCAGGGAATTTGGAATTCCTGTAAGGGCTAATTAGAAACAACCTCAGGATTGTTAAATACCCCCGACCCCCACCGCTCCTTGTGGTACTAATTCTTTCATTCCCCATCCACTGCCTATGAAATCACCACTGAAATGGTTGGCTTCAAGAACACATTAGTTAATTTGATCTTAAGGACAGAGACCCACTGCTAATCCCTTAGCCATGCTACCTCCTCTGGGCCTTATTACTTGACTTTCACCATCCCAGTGACCAATGACCTCAGCTGCTGCTGCCGCCCTGAATAACCCCTCTCCATCATGACCACTGATTTAGTCTGTTTGCACTGCATTAGCAGAATATCTAAAGGACTGGGTAATTTACCAAAAAAGTTTATTTCTCATAGTTATAGAGTCTGGGAAGTTCAAGATCAAGGTGCCAGCAGCAGGCTGGGGCCTTCTTGTTATGTCATTCTATTGACAGAAGCTGAAGGGCAAGAGTAGAGTAGGGGAGGGGAAGGGGAGGGGAGAAGGGGAGAGGAGAGAAAGGGAAGAGGAGGGGAGGAGACGAGAGGAGTGTAAGAGATTATCCTTTTACCAGGAACCCATTCCCATGAGAACTCACTTCCATGATGGCATCAGTAATACATTCACAGGGGCTCTGCATTTTTATAGTTCTACCTTTCAACGTCATTGTGCAAAGCTTCTTACATACAGACCTCAGGGGTCCCATTGAAATTAGAGCTTTCACCCTTGCTGACAGGAGCAATCTGAGCTGCAGGCGTTCCCCCCCAGAACTCAGGCAAGCAAGCTGAACATCTGAACCTACCTCACAGATGAAACTCCGGCCACAGGGAACCATGGGCTCAGATTCTCTAGCATCTGCAATAGGAAGGTGTGCTAGCAGAAGGGGCTAAGAATGAATGCTGAGTTCCAGGCCAGCATAGCCACCACAAGCCCTAGGAAGGAGCCAGGAGAGTGAGATCTAAGCCTGCTTTGGTCACTACTTTCTATATGGAGTTAGAAAAGCATTATGAACTTTCTGGGTATTTAGTCTTTGTGATTGGCTAATCTGGTTGATATCCAAGTGTCTTTCCAATCCTGGGATTCTATAACTGCTCTTGATTTATTAGATCTGTCTTAAATATATAGGTTTTAAGGGCATTTTTACATAACAATTTGTATTATTACTTAGAGTAAAAAATAGTAAGACTGTAAATGACCCCTAACTGTCATTTCCTCTCAGTATTGCCGTCCTTTTCAGTGAACGGCGTTAACTTGTGGAACCAGTACATAAGAATGACACCGCAAGGCTGGATCACAAACATTTTTGGTTTCTATCTGCCTTTACTGTGGCTTTGTTTTGAGACAGTCTTGCTATATAGCCTACTAGACTGGAACTCACTGCGTAGCCCAAGCTCGTCTCGTTTACCATTATCCTTCATTGCCTCCCAAGTGTTGGGATAATAGGCACTACCACCATACCTAGCTATAACTTCTGTTTCTGGATTACTTAGCCATGAAGCCAGTTGTCATGCACAAAGGGTGGGCCGTGTGGTGAGGACTGAGGTCTCATGCCAGCAGCAAAACACCCACTTACAAGACACACAATGCCATCTTGGAAGTGAGTATTTTAGATTTATCTCTGGTCAAGTCCCATATTAGAGATCAGATTTCCCTTACTTTAATAAAGCACTTGGCATAATTGGCTTAAAAGTAGGAAGGTTTATTTCCTCCACAGCTTCAGGGATTCAGCTAGTTGCCTTGTCATTTTATGGCCAATGGTGAGAATGGTGAGGCAGTACACTGTGGAGGAACACAAGACAGCAGAAACTTTCAGCTCGTGGCAGCTGGGAAGTAACAGGGATCACTGAGTCACTGTCCCTTACAAATCCACAGCCTTAATGCCTAACTTCCTCCCACTGGGCTCAAATTCATAAAGAATCTGTCACCTCCCATTGATGACATGGCCTGGAGAACAAAGTCTTCCTTTGACACAAGGTCATTTCATGAGAAACTATAAGGCAGAGCCACCATGTAGCCACACTTAGGTTTCCGATTCCCAGAAACTGTGTGACTGTAGACAGTTAACGTCTCCTTGAGCTCTTGTAGGAAAAAGTGTTGGCTGCATCAGAAAACGGATGCATTCCTCAGTTAGCTTGCAAACTGTACGAGGATTCCATTTGCTTATCCTTCTCTGGTCTACAGCTGGGAGTCTTTGAGACTGAATCTACACATATCAGAAGCCATTAAAAAGTGCATAAATCAGAATTAAAACCATTTCTGAGAATTAAAAAAAAACACAATAATGAACCAACAGGAAAAGGCCTTATTGTTTATGGACTAAATAGCACATATTTTCTTGGGCACAGTACCAAGCCTTTGACGTTTATCACAAGGCGAATATATACTTTGGAAATCAAATTAACATAAACCTCGTAGGTAAAGCTATTCTACTGGTATCTAGATGAAGGAACAATGCTGACTATATTACAAGCATTCATAGATGTTAAAGAAATTCCTTGCTCATGAATGACTTTGGGGTCTATCCTAAAAGGTAAAGGTTTTATACTAACCTTTTACATCTTACGTTGGCTTAAAATTTCATTTAAGAAAACTCAGCCTTCTGGTTTGGATGTGCACACACACACACACACACACCAAAGCACATGTGTTGAAGACTTGGTCCCTAGTTCAGGAGTGGTCAGAGGCGGGATGGTTAGGAGGTGACTGAACCCTGAGGATGCTGGCCTTTTATAGCATGGTGGCATATTGGTACTGGAGAACCTCTACATGTGGATCATTTAGAAGAAGTAGGTGACTGTGGGTGTGCCTGGAACAGTACTGGGACCTGAGCTGCTTTCTTTCATGGTCTTTGCTTCCTGGCTGCTATGGATCGGGTGGTATCCATCCACCATACCCTCCTGCCATGATATAATGTACTATCTGGCCACAGGCCTAATGGCAAGCAAGCAAAGGAGCCATAGACCGAAGCCTCTGAAACAAGTGAAAATACATCTTTACTCAGATATTTTGTCATGAACTAACATGCTTTCCCATTTACTCTTTCTTATAATGTTCTTTTCTGGATTCCGCACCCCTGTGTGTGTAAGGGCCCAGTTCCTTACAGAGCTGCAGTCTTCCACATACATGAAAAACAAGAAGACATAAATTTTGGAGACTATATTAAGTAGAAGTCTGACTCATAAGTCTCATAAACATAATAAGAATCAGGTTCAGCAAAAAGATAAATTTACTGGATGGTCATTACAGCTTCCTGGAATTCAAATGAGAGCCAAGCGCAGATGCAGCTGAGGTTTCCGGCACAGATGGAGCCCAAGGCTGGAAAGGGACCAGTTAGCTCTGTGTCTCCCAGACTGGTGTCTGCATCTCTGGGTGCTAACTTCGTCTTGTGGCTGGCCGCTTTTCTATGGGTGGGAACACGGTTGTTGCCAGTTCCTGTGATTTATGTTTTCAGCTGAAGTCATTAGAGACTTTCTCTTTGCTCTCAGACATTAGCTGCCAGTGACCTCTAACCAGGGGAGGGTGACATGGTGTTGAACATGGCTGCTCCTTCAGAAGTCGGGGAGGGAGTGTGGAGAGAGGGTGGGTCGGGAAGACAGAACAATATTTCCATGCATCAGGTTCCCAAGGCTGCCTTCACAGAGTACCACCACAAATTGGTAGTTTAAATGTCATAAATGTATTATCTCAGGTTCCTGATGCTGACAATTCAGGATAAAGGTGTTGGCAGCATGTCTTCCTTCTGAAGATGGAGTCTGTTCCAAGCTCTTCTCCTGATTTCGAATAGTTTGGTAGTAATTTCTAGCTATCCTTGGCTAGTGGAAGTCTGTATGTCAGTATCCACATTTCCCCTTGTATACAGATTCTGCATTGGTCATTTTAGATTAAGGGCCCATTATAGTGTGACCTCATCTTAAATGACCTGATTAGATTTGCAATCACTTTACTCCCATAACAGGTCACATTCTGAGGTCCAGGAAGCCAGGTGGAAGCTCAACACATGAATTGTGAGGAGGGAGCATTTTATTCAACCTAGAACTTTTTATACAAGGCAAGTGTTTTGCATACATTATGACCAAGATTGAAGAATGGAGGCCACAGTGACTTCCTATACGCTTTATGTTACCTCTTCTCTCCCCTCAAAAATGAATTCGAAAAACAACATTTAGAAAAGTAAGTGGGGATATTTTTTCTTTTTTTCTTTTTAACTAGGAGAGGGGAAAAATTACAAGACATAAGAGTGATATAGACTATCACAGGATGTCACCAGCTCTGATGGCTGAGGCGACACAGCAGCCTGTAAACACAGTCCCACGTATTTTCCTTCTTCCCATGCGATCTTCTGTTTGAAGGTCTCTTATTTGCCCAAGGCTGGAGCCTAGTCAATGTTAATGGAAATCAATAGGACAAAAAACCTACCTTGTGCTGTCCAGGAACCTTAACAAGAAACAGGAGCAGAGAGAGAGAGAGGAGTTTGGAGAGAACCGGATAGTTCAGAACAGTGTTCAGTTTCTCCATTGAGCTCCAAAGATCCTGGGACAGGGGACTGGAGCACTGCTGCTTGCCATCGGAGAGTGACAGTGGGATTCTGCCCCTTGTCCTGTCTGGGACCCTGCTGCCTGAACGTTTGGAGAAAAGAAAAAAATAGCAAGTGGATTCTGTGGCCCCAAATGACAGAGTGTCCCTGGAACCTATCAGATTCTTTTGCCACCTAGCCTGAGGGAACCCTGGAGGTCTCTACTGAAGCCAGGCCACTAAGTGAGCATGGGTTACATCCCTTATCTGTCACTGGTCCCACTTTTCCTCAGGAGAGATTGATATGGTATCCAACTGAACTGAGTTTGATCGTTTAGATACCATAAATTGACAAAATGATTATTTCCTTCATCTAGTTAGAACAATAGAATCTCTCTGATCAGAAAATTCAATGACAAACTGAGTGTGGGGAGATAAAATGTTATTTTTCTGCTACTGCTTTCAATCATTTCATGGATCAGGCTGTGCACATGCCTTTGATTTGCTTAGCAAACTTAGGGGTGTGTGTTATTTTTATTCCCCTACCACAGAGAGGAAGGCTGAGACCCTGCAAAGCTGAAAAACTTGAACTCAAAACCAAGTTGGTGTGAATTATATGGTATGCAATTATAGCTTAAGAAAGCTGTCCCCAAAAACAAAGTGAGAAAGTCCTTTGCATATTGAGGCTTGTAGTCCACACACCATAGAAACTTTCTGTCTAGGGCCAGACTATTGCTGAGGGAGAGAACTAGGTTTTAGCCTGCACTTCTCCTTTATAAGAGAGTGTTACTTATTATTATTGCCAAAACAATCTGAAAAACACACTCCCTTCTTGTGTTTATGGGATAGGTCTTCTAAGGAGAGACTCATCATTGTCTCAGAGAGCATAGTCAATGTGGATGTCTGCATGAGTGGCTCACTGTCTTCAGGGGACAATTGTAGCCTGAAGTTTCTGACCCATCCTAGCCCCAAGGTCTAGAGCTACCGTCTTTCAGCCATTTAGTTCCAAATAATCACACAAAGGCTTATATTAATTACAAACTGGTTGACCTATGGCTCAGGCTCATTACAAGCTAGCTTCTACAACTTAACCCAATCTACTGTATTGCCATGTGGCTCTATGGCTTACCTGTGTTCCAGTACATTGCTTTCTGGGCCATAGCCTCCATCAGCTCCTTGACTCTGCCCTTCTTTGTCTTTATCTCTGCTTGGATTTCTCACCTGCCTCTAAGCTGCCTTTGCCATAGGCCAAAACAGCCCCTTTATTAACAAATGGCAATAAAGCACATTCACAGCATACAGAAAGACATTCCACATCAGTTTTATGTGAATTTGATAAAACCAAGTTTTGTGTGAATTTAATAAAAGTCTTAATTGAATCCCATATTTTGAGATGCTAATCCTGTGCTCAAGGATCACACTGTTTTCATGCACCCCAAAAAGTAAAGCCAATTGCCACATTGTAAAGTTTATGAAAAAACACTCATGTTTCATGTATCATCTGTTTTCACAAACGTGGTTGGACCATTTGCTGTTAATTAATGGGGTAACAGATTCAAATTATATCTCACTTTATAACATATTTCCTTACAGAAATTCCATGATGGAGGTGGAGGTGTTAGAATATCATTTACCAAGAAGACAGATTCAAAAAGTCTGTACATGAACTACGAGAGGCACGTAGGTGCTGGTTCAAAATTTCCAGGCTTTTTGGTGATCTCAGATAATATGATAAGGAAAGCCTGACCATGGAAGGCAAAACACACACTGTGCTGAATCACACACACACACAATGCCTTGCTTCTTCTTCAAAGTCTCTGTCTGGCCACAGTGCAGTAACTTTCCTCTTTCGACACAGGCAGTGAACCACAGAGAAGCACTGAGGTCTGCAGTTCCACAGAGGGGGCTCTTTAAAATGCTGACTCGCTGCCATGGAAGGTGCTCAGGGCACTGAGCAAAGAGAAAAATGTGAATCATACAACACTATGGACAGTGTAAAGCTATTTGCCAGGGGAAAATAGATCAGACAGATGATTCAATATGAGGCAACAGTATATGATATCACACAGGAGGGCAACCTTGAAGACATCCAAGAGAAGAATTAGAGAGTTGTTCCTTTGCAAAGTGTGTGTGTGTGTGTGTGTGTGTGTGTGTGTGTGTGTGTGTGTGTGTGTATGCACGCATGCATGCTTGGAATGTGTTCCCTGATTCATGTGCACAGGTCAGGGGTCAACCTGCAGGAGAAACTGTTCTTTCTACCATATACTTCCAAATTCTTTATCCACTTGAGCCATCTTGCTGACCCAATGTATACATTTTTAAAAGTTTCTTTGCATTAACATGTAAACGCCTTAAAGTTAAGTCTTTAGAGGTGTGATACACAGTAGGTCCTCATTAAAAAGAAACAAAAAACCAAAAAATACCTTTCTTTCTGGTAATTCTCCTTCCCCTCCCTCTCTTCCCAGATATACCTGTGTGAAGGGAAATTTGCATAGGATAAACTTTGAAGCCATTTAGAAATGTGGCATGGGGGTGATGGCGCTCCTTCATTCCAGCACTTACTCCACTCCCCAAGGTTGGGGACCAGTCAGACCAAGCAAGTCAATTCCTGAGGACAATCAGATTGTTCAAGCAGAGAAGAGACCAATATCCCAAGATCAGAATCTCCAGAAAATTTCCAGAGGGCTACAGTTTGGGCCTCACCTTGATGTATTTGCTGGTATTCTTATCTTTTATTATATAGAATCCTCTATGGGTATGTACTACAGAGAGATTATGAGACAGATGTATCCACTAAATGCTTGTACATGACATTTGTTGTCTTGCCTCCTTCTGGCCACTGACATTGACATTCCACCCACTCCTGTTCATATTCGGTGAAGTCTAGGCTCCCTGGACCCCTTGAAACATGGCAATGTCATGCCTCTCATTTTCCTCTGGCATTTTTAGGGCCCAGTTGGTCTGATTCAACCCTAAGCCTCACTTATAGTAATATTTTTCCTCTTCTATCACCGTCCTGGACGCCTTCCTGGGTGACCCACAATTACTAAGAGCTAGACCAGATTCACATCTTTGCGGTAACTGTCTAAAGACAGGAGCATAAGCTGGTGTGCTCTTAAATCCCCAGTGTTTATCTAGATCGATAGAGCCATTTGCTAGAGTGGGGACTCTGTCCTATATTTAGACTAGGCTAAGCTCATGCATTCTTCATCTCTGAATCTAGAACAGTGAATGGACTGGCACTGAATACATGGTCTGAATTAAACTGTGTGGGTTTTCAAAGCTGCTTATACTCCCTCAGCAATATTTTAACTTCTAAGATTTTTGCCAGGCCTGATGGTGCAGAAAGGGTTGGGAACGTAGTTCAATGGTAGGCTTCTTGCCTAGCAAGGACCCAAGTTTCCATCTCCAGAACTGAAGAAAAGGAAGACATTTAGTTGGCTCTTAGCTACCTAGAACACACCTCAGCTTTATAATTAAGCTTGGCCAGGTGACCAAATTGTGGCCAATGGAATGTGAACAGAGTATCGTTGCGGCAGATTCTAAAAGCCATGGCTAACAGGATAGCATGTGTCTTCTGTCTTCCATTCCGTCCAGAACGTGGATGACTTGTCAGATGCCCAGTGGGTATCCTGGGGCTAACAGCAGTTGTTATAACCATAGGCCTGGAACAAAAGATAAGGTTACTTACATCTGGAAGATGTAGGAACCAGGCAGGTAAAATTGGAAACAACATAAATGGGAAGCCATAGCAGATATGGATACAACATTTGTGATTTGTTGACGTAACAGTAATATAGACCAATAAAAATGAAAGCATACTGCTACTTGCAACAATGAGACTGTCCTGAAAAGGACATATAAAAATAAATACTCAAAACTAAGTTTTATAAAGACTAAAAAGAAACAAAATAATAATCAATGATGCCCGTGTGAGAGCCAAAGATACATTTTAAGTTTTAATCACTGTACTTTAGTGATTAAAAAAAAATGCCTTTGAGCTTTAAGCATCTTGCACAAGGACAGACAATTCCTGAAATGCTGGAGGCTATGCTGGGAGATAACAAGCCACGTGTTTTCACTTCCTTACACAAGCTTGACACATCTGCACCAGATGTGCTTGGTCACACGTGGGAGGTTCACAGACAGGAACTATGTCAGGATATATGCTTGCCCATGATTGGACTTGATGGGAAATACTTAAACTGTGACTTGGGGTCGTTTCCCAGGAACCTGAATATGGACCTGGTCTGAGCCCATCCACCTGGCCAGTATTTCATTATGCTTGCTTCAAATTTGGCTTTAAATTGTGGTAGTGGTCTTAATCTCAACCAGTGGGACTAACACCAGAAAGCAAAGTAGTACTGTTAGGCTGATGTAGGGAAAAATGAAGACAAGAGGCAGCTACAGGGTGCTGGCAACTCTACAGCGTTCGGTTTGGCTACAAGTCCATCGGTGGAGTCACATGGTAAAGCTCTTTGATTACCATCTTTTGCACCGTTTCCTATAAATTGAAACTTAGGAATGTATCGATACTTTTAAGTGACTTTTATTTTGTTCTTTTAAATAAAAACAAAGTCAGATGGGCACACACTAGCCCTTCGCTAGTCAATATAATGTAAAGACCCAGGAAGGCAAGAGCTTGTCTGTATTACAGGGAAGGAACTGGCAGCCAGACACTCTCAAATGGCTTCTTTGAACAGGTGCCTCAAAAGAAAAGCCTTTCCAAATCATTTGTGAGACCAAACTTCATTACAACATGGAGCCCTGGGCTTCATGTGTAGAATCTTACGTAATGATGTTGGTTTCATTTTGCTCACATTTCTGTCTGACAAGAAAATAAATGTATTTGACAGAAGAAGAAAGTTCCCTCAGACAAAAAATATGTTGGGAGGAGAAAAAGCATTATTTTCAATTCCAAGGGCCCAAGAGAAAAAGGACAGAAGATTTAAAAGAAAGAAGTTTCTGTCCTGGAAAAGATTAAATAGTCACATTCTTTCTCAGTAAGTAGAACATCTACTAAAGATCTCTCAGCTGTTGCTCCCGACAGATATATTAGGTGGTTTTGCCAGAAAGAATAATAATGAAACAGCAATAATAAGCAAATATCCTGACAACGCTGTGCTGAAAGTAAGAGGGGCAGAAAGTGGTTCCTGTGCACATCCTAAAGAGCTGCTTCTCCTAAGGACCCATAATTCTCACTGCCCTGGAGGCCAAGAGCAAAGGGAATTTTCCAAAAGTGCTTTGTGTCTGTTTAAACAGAAAAGGGGAAAAAAAAGAAGGGATGAAATGTCCCTTATATCATAACATGATCAAAGACTTTCTGGCATCTTAAGACAAAATAGTGGGCAGGGTGTAGTAGGAAGTTTCTGGCCTGTCTGGCCTGTGGTCCAGACCTGCAGACCCACAGTCCCACAGAAACGCATGCTTGTATTAATTCTATGCTGATCAGTCTATGACTCTGGCATATTGCTAGCTAGCTCTTGCTCTTAAATTAACCCATGATCCTTATCCTATGTGGCTCGGTACCTTTTCTCAGAGCAGCATAGGTGTCTTCTCCATCTGCTGGCTTCTCTGGTGTCTCTCTGGCATCTCTGCTCTGTTCCCAGAGTTTTCCCAGTCCAGTAGCTCCACCCACACTTCCTGTCTGCCTTCAGCCAATGAGCATTTTTATTAAGCCAGTAGGTGGGACCATTACTTGCAATGTAACAACCTAATCCCCCTACAGCAGGGACTGCTAATTTCAAGAATGGAGGAATCCTGGCTCCTTGAAGGCAGTTCAGCAAGTGGGTTTGTGTGATCCGATTTCCCTTGGACTCATATTCTGGGGCAAAGTTTGAGTAGCCATCAGAATCTCTCTGACCTTGCTCTCAGTCAACACTGATGAAGTCTCTCACTGTTCCCACAATCCCCTGGGATAACAAGGGTGTGCTTACCTTACAGCCTTTCAGGTACCATAAACACCTGTCCTTTGCTTCCTTCCTGTGATACTGTCTGATATGTCTCACAAGGATTCTGATGACTGTTCTTCAAGCCCCGAAGTGAGTTCCTTCCTATTTATTTCTATTGGCCCTGACCGCTATCTCTCTCATGGCCACCAAACGTGATGCCTCCCTCCCTGTCTCCTGCTCATTTGGGGTGGATATAACTCTAATTATTCTGTCCTTTTCCAATCCCAACCCTAAGCAGGAGACACTGGAGCCACCAATGCCCTCCAGCTCTCCACTGGGCCCTCCAAAGTTTCTGCCTGAGATTCCCTATATCCCAGCTCACCAAATGAGTCACATTGTAACTTTCTTACCCTACCTCCCCAATTCTGACCCGACCCTTTAGCTGTATAGAGAAGAAAAGTTCCTGGTTTATTACTTTCTGACTTGGGCCTGGCACTTTGAACCAAGCTTGAATGCCAGATGGTCTCCCTAGTAATCTTTCCTAGAAAGGATTATCTCCCAAGAAAGCCCAAACATGTGGATCCTGGAGAAGACATCATAAACACCAGGAGACTACAGTCTTACACATGACCCCGATATTATTCCCTTCAAGTGTTCATGTCTTAAGCTGCTCTAGAAAATACAAACTCTCCTTCAGTCTTCGTATTATCCCCAATGGAGCTGGCATGTCTGTTGAAACAAAAAGAACAGCACCCCCAAATGGCCGAGCTCCTGGGAGGGCCCTTTTCTGAGCAGCACCTCTTCCCTACCAGCTGTTGGTCGTGTGAGTTATTAGATTTTCTTCCTTGTTTGGGTCTGATTGAGCCACATCATTTTTGTTGCGACTGTTAACTGACAATGAAATCAATGCAGTTGAGAACAGAACAACAACAGAGGTAGATTTACTGAGCACAGATGAGGATTTCACTTCAGTAAAGCAGATTTGGGGACTCACATGCCCACATTTTACAAAATGGTCTTGGTGTTTGTAACTTTAAACCCCCTAAGGAACGGTAGAAATTTAGTCATTTGTTGGTTGAGAATTGACTTGGTGCTGATGAAAGTTAATCAGTTTTCAAAGAAAGGGATTGTGAGTGGTCTAAACATCTGAGTAGTTGGCAGGGGGACCTGTTGTGTGCGAGGATTGCAGATGTGAGCACAATGTTGCAGAAAACTGACATCTGGCCCAGCCCAAAGGTCAGTTTGCCTCTGAGAAGTGCAGGTGTATAGACCAGTTCAAAGGTTCAACTATAAGTGTACTAGAGGTCTGCTTGATTTTTTAAATGCCCTGAACTAATACTACAACCTTTCTTTCTTTCTTTGACATCTTTAACAGAGCATCTTAAAGATACATTCTCCAATATTTAAGTTTTTGTCTGTCCCCCTACATTGTAAACTTCTTGATTTCTGAGAGCAAATGGAGGGACAAATCAAAAAGAAAATAAGACCAGACCAATTGTTCTCGTGTGTCAAGTGCCTGTTGAGTTAAATTAGCTATTCTTCTTGACTCTTGGACATACATAGCAGAAGAGCAGTACTTCCAGAGAAAACTTCAGTACCAATATCTGGAGCCAGATTTTTTTGGGGAGGAGGGTGCTGCCAGCTCACAAATAATGACATGATGGAAACTCCTTATTAATTATGAAAGCTCAACCTTAGTTTAGGCTTGTCCTCAACTAACTCTTATAACTTAAATTAACCCATTTATATTAATTTATGTTTCTACCACATGGTGTTGACTTTTTTTCCACCCCACACTTCCTATTTCTTCTCTGTTTTGCTGGCAAATCCTACCTCTATTCTCCTGCCTTGCTATTGGTCGATCACCTTCTCTTTACATAAATCACAGCAATACATCTTCACACAGTGTACAAATATCCCACAATAGATACCCATAGCCATGAGCAGTATCTATCTTCATGGCAAGGAGCTCTGCTCACCAGAGAGGGTAACCAGAACCTACTAAGTATGCACATCAAGGAATAATTTGGAAAGAACCCCAATGATAATTCAGAACTTCTTATCAAAAAGTAACTCTGAGTCTCCCATTTGCACACCAGAGTCTTAACAATATAACCCTTTGGAAAAGAATTTTCTGAAACCTTTGTGCAATATGTAACCCAAAACTTTAAGTTGAAAGGGTATTTAAAGGTCTTGGCAGCTTCCCATGGTGGGAGATTTGGTGATTGTCTTAATTACGGTTTCTATTGTTGTGAAGAGACACTGTGACCATGACAATGCTAATAAACAAAAACATTTAATGGGGTGGCCCACTTAAAGTTTCAGGGGTTTAGTCCCTTATCATCATGGTGGACATTGTGGCATGCAGGCAGACATAGCACTGGAGCTAAGAGTTCTGCATCTTGATCAGCAGGCAACAGGAAGTGAACTGTGTTGTTTGAGCACAGGAGACCTCAAAGCCCACCCCCACAGTGACACCCTTCCTCCAACAAGGCCACACCTGCTCCTTCAGGCTACACACCTCCCCTAAGCGCCACCCCTTTTGGGCTGTTTTATTTTTTTTCAAACCACCACAGTGGTGAATGAAGGAATTGCCTCTTTAGATCAGAGCAGATAGAAAGCAAGTTTTCTTTCTAAGTGAACTTCAAAGAGAGCAGCCAGCATGGCAGTGAAAAGAAGAACTGCCTGTGCGTGAGATGGGCTTGAGGGTGGAGTCTCGCTGGGTTAGGGTGAACCACTTTGCTTGCAGTGACCTAGCATGTAATTCCAACCATAAATGAGGGCAGTGCTGATTGGCGATCTTCAGTCGTGAGTGGTTAGAGTGAGTCACCATGCATTCAGTTTCCCTGGTACATAATTCATGCCATGCAAATGAGCTAATTCCGTAGGGCCATACCATCATGTGGTTCTGCTGTTTCACTGTTTGGGCGAAACAAAGCTATAGTATTTCTGTCTTAGGGACAGTGTCTAGACTGGGCTTACTTTGGCAACCTCTTCCCTTTGTGGCTTCTCAATCATGTCTTTGCACTGAGACCACAGGGATGAGGCAGTGTGTCATTTGGGCAGGTGAGAATCTTTCATTCTTTACAATAAGGCTATGATGGACCTCCATGTTCATCCCACCTTTGCTGTGTACTTGCACACATGCAGTCATCCAAGGAACTGTAACCCCTCAATAGTCTCAACAGATTTTTTTTTTTTTTTTCTGAAGTCCCGGGAGAAAAAGGACACATGTGGGATGGATTTCTGTGTCATTTCCCTTGGGTTTGCATGTTCTCATTTGCATGTCCTTAGCCTTGCCTCGTCTAAGCCCCGCCCACTCCACACAGGGCTTTGCTGGGCTGCAAATTTGAGTCAGGAGGAAGTGCCCTGGCCTTGGACTCTTGCTTTTCCAGCATCAAAGGGCATGGTGGTGAGCCAGAGAGGAAGCACCACACTGAGTTAGCAATGGGCCTTCCGAGAATAGCAGGGAAGGAAAGGTTGGGTAGCAGCGAGAACTTCCAGTCACTGCTTTTCTGAGTCTCTTGGCAAGACCTTGCTCAATAGAATAGGGGATTCCAAACACCAAGATAAAGCTAACATCTGCCGCTGTCTACATATACATACATTTGCCTACAAGAGGGAGATAGTAACCATTTTTTTTTCTGCTCTCAGGGTTTTGTCTCCCAGCACTAATAGCTATTAGGGAAATTGTAGCCTAAATCCTTTCCTCAACACAGACTTCTAACACCTCCCTTTCCACAGAGAGTGTCTAATTTCCAAAAGGTTTATGACTCCTGCCTTGGTACCCCATAGAAAAACAGACGAGAGGAATATTCACTGTGGCCCCCATTCATGGGAGTCACAACTGAAAGGTCACCGGAAGGGGTGCCACAAAAGGCCATACCATCTTGCAGGGTATTATCTGACATCATTCTATCAATGAGTGAATCCATGTAGTCACTTAGTCATCTACTCGACAAAGATTTGTGTTAATTCATTCACCCAGTCAACAAATTATAATGTAACAATACGTGATGTGGGAATATAAGAGTAAGTCCTGTGGAGAAGCCACTCTGTTTAGGAGGAGACTGAGATGATAAAGCAGCCTTTAGAATTGTGGTCATTGTGCTTCCTTTGATAGAAGCCACAGAGTGCCATGAGCTTGCAGGGACCTGGATCCCTCTACTTTCTAAGGAAGTGATGTATAAGGACAAGCACTAAGAGCCATCAGATGACAAGGTGAGAGGGTAGTATGTGCAGAGAGGGGTCAAGGCAATGGACAGCCTGCATGCAGCTGGAGCTGAGAGAGGTCACAATGGGTTGCAACAAAGATTGGAGAAGGAGGAGGTGTGGCAAGGGGAAGCTTGAAGAAAGCAATGGTCATCCGGCACTTGTGTGGACTCTTGAGCAAAAGAGTATTACAAAAGTGCTGAGGAGAACCGCTGTCTAGTCTGTTTTCTGTGTTCAGCACATACTGGAAGTGAGAGAGACCAGCAGAAGGAAGACAAGCGAGGGAGTGTGGGAAAATGATGACGAGGAGGGCTGTCCATGAAAATGGAGGAAAAAGACAGGCAGACCCAGATGTCTTTGAGACTGGCCAGGAAGATTGTACCAGGAGAAATCGGAGAACACCACACAGCATCAAACGTGTAGGAGCAGCCCTCTGCTGTACTGGCTGGGACTCATTTATCATAGTGGTTTCCAAACCATTCCCCAATAGTCCCAGGCTTTCCCACAGCTGTGTTAAGAAACCCACTCTACAAGAATGTTCCCATATTGACCCATTTGGACAAAGGCCTGACGATCTCTATTCTGCTTTCTCACAGTGGACTCATTCTGCCTGCACTCCAAGTGCCTCCAGAAAGAACTCAATCTGGATGTGGGCATGTCTAGACCATCACTCTCCACCTCCATGTTCCTAAGATCTCAAGTCTCCTAATAATGTGGATCTCTTTTCTGATGGTTTTGCCTCTGTTCCCACACCCACCTCATTCACTCTTCCTTGGAATTGCCTCCCACTATAATTCTCTTACAGAATTCTACCGGCTAGGTGTGCAGAATTCATCTAAACTGTTATATTTATCACAGAAGCAATGATAAAATATTACAACTGACTGGCAATGTTTTTGTTACATCAAACACCTTCACAGGGAACAGAAGACAAGATCAGTGTCTTCCAGGTGCTGTCGGCCCATGCCTGTAATCCCTGCACTCAGGAGGCAGAGGCGGGTGGCTCTCTGGAAGTTTGAGGCCAGTCTGGCCTACAGGACAAGTGCCAGGACAGTCAGAGTTGTTACATAGAGAAACCCTGTCTCAAAATAAAAAACCAAACCAAACCAAACTAAACCAAACCAAA
Organism: Phyllotis vaccarum; assembly: GCA_033318265.1. NCBI lineage: Eukaryota > Metazoa > Chordata > Mammalia > Rodentia > Cricetidae > Phyllotis > Phyllotis vaccarum. The sequence goes on along the minus strand of JARWLC010000012.1, from coordinate 46,029,344 downwards.
AACAAAAAATAAAACCAGTGTCTACTCCCTATGCCCATGGGAGGAAAGGGCCAGGCAGATTGGGCATAGAGGCACAATGCCATTACGTTCATAAATGCATTCCCAGGATGTTCTGCTTCTGGGTTCTCCCATTCATTTCTTCCTTCTGGTTTCTAGGAGGAGTGTTTTATTTACCCTTGCTTTCTGTCTTGCTATCGGCAACAGCAACCATGTACAAAAGCTGTTCCTCATCTTTCAGCTGCTTGGCATGCTTCTGGAATGACCCAAGAACAGAACAAAAACACGTGAATAAGTTCAGCCCATCTGTAAATAATTCATCTTATTTTTATCTTGTCGTTTTCTTCTTTGACAAAAAAAGGCGACCATGGACATTTTGTCCAGTGGCTTAGATGAGTTTTTCATCTCTCCCGCCAGTCGATGGCCCCTACTAGAAACCTCATTCTTTCTGAAATCCTTCAGGAGCTTTGTCATTACAGCTTTCTGATGGGAACATCTTCAAATCACCTTATGGACCTACTTGAGAACCTAAGTCAGAAGCAGGACTTTCATGATTGTTTTTAAAGAATGTTGGTTTAGTTAGTTAAGAAGCAGATCCATCATTTCATCAGCTTGCTCAGAAGTGATTCATTTCTTACATTTGTGAAGCCCATAAATGGTCCTTCTTGGTCAGTGTGGGAATCTTCTTTCTAGATGAATCTGAGGTTCTTGGCCCCTTACATACTTGGTTTCCAGTATCTTCCACTGAATATGCTCAGCACAGGGATCGCATGGAATTCAATGAGAAAAACTTCAGCAGAAAAGAAGATACTTCTAGTCTGGAAAGAGGAGGGGGGAGAAAGAAAATCTAAAGGAGGGGTAGAATGTATATTCTAGAAGCTGATTTGGTGGGGCAAGCCTGTAATACCAACTGCTTTGGAAGCTGAGGCAGGAGGATTCTAGATTTAAGGATTACCAGCTTGAAGAGTGAGTTTGAGGCCAGCGTGGGCAGTTAAGTGAGAGACTAAATGAAAAAAAGGATGAGGAATGTAGCTCAATAGTGAGCCCTTGCCTAGTCAGGGCAAGGCCCTGAATTCGATTTCCAGAACTGGAAAGGGAAACACAGCATATGACACATTGAAATCCGGTGCCCTCAGAAGACTCCAGGACAGCATGGTGCCATAGGCTGAAGAAGTAGAATACTTGAGTGACACAGGAAGGAAGCAGAGATGTGCAGATTTAGGCCCTGCCCCTTTTCTCCAAGGTTCCACATAGTTGAAAGTGGACTCACAGCTGGAGGGCTGGAGGGTTTCCTGGTGTCCTTTACCCAGCTCGGCTTTGGGGACACAAAGCAGGAGACTGGAGTAGAGTAGCCCTGTAGCAGTGACCAACAGCACTAGGATCTTGAGGATACTGAGTGTAAGGATTCCTGGCACATAGCAGCTATGTGGTAAACGTGCTAGTCCAATAACCCAACATGGCACCAGCAGAACATGCCTCATCCATAAGCTATGTAAATCTGTGCCCACCCCTTCTCTTATATCTGTGCCCACCTCTTCTTGTATATCTGTGCTTGCCCCTTCTCTTATAAGGAGACACTACGGGGAGGGTTGGTCCTTTTTTCTTCCTGCTTCTCTTCCCTTGCACCTGCTCAGCAACTTCCCACATAAACTCTAGTGTTGGTAGCAGCAGGTCCTGTGTCTGTTCTCACGTGCAAACCAACACTGAGAATCTGTTGAGAACAGCAAATCCTCACCTGTGTTTTACAGACCCTTACAGACCCTAAGTTGGAAACACAGCTGGGTGCATGGGATTCTGGAGACTAAGGACGTAAAAACTGGCATGGACGGGCCCCAGGTAAAACCAGAGGAGGCAAGTGCTGAATGGCATTGGGGGAGGGTTAAATGTGAGAGGTAAATGGGACTGTAGGTCACAGCTCTGAGAAGAAAATGGCTAGGTCATTTTGGGACACATGAGTATAAATTGCCTTGGGACATCCATATGGAGATGTTCCGAGTTGGCCCAGGCAGCCAGAAACAGCTCAATTGTCTGGCTCTGCTCCTATTGTGGAAACATTCAAAAATGCATGGCTAGTCCCCCACAAAAGCCTGACTCAATAGTCTCTCATTAAAAAAAGAAACACCTCAGAGGAGCGAAAGGTATTTTCTGTGAACTCCAAATGCTTGTCTGTATTTATTTTAAACAATCCTGTACTGGTTTTCAGCATTGGATGTTAGATTAACAGAAGGCAGCATTTGCTGAATGAAATTAAGTTTATTTTAAAGTACATTTTGAGATGTCTTTGAGAACAGTGGGCCTGAATACATTTGGAAACTTCATGATAGGCTTTTTAAGATACAGATAATCTCTCCAAACTTTACACAGCAATCAGCAAACAGCTCACGTTGCCTCCCCAATATTTATCCCAAATAAAGATTACTTTGATAGAATGAACTCACTATTCCAACCTGATCTCCACTGAATTTGGGAACAGTTTGAAGAGACATGGACCGTAATCATAAATTGAACCCAAGTAAACAAACCTGGTATTTCACATGAATAGCTCTGGTTCATCCAAAGTCTCATAAATCGTTATCAAACACACTTGCTAGTGTGTTTTAGTTGGTCTCAGGCTAAACCTTTTTAGATGGATCCTGAGTCTTAGGTGTGTATTCACATCTACAAATTAAAATGAAGGCAGTTACTTTTATTTTCAGGTAGGTATAATATCATTACCAGAATTTTGAAAAGCACATCAAAAGTAAAACTATTTAAAAGTGCAGATGAAAATTAGGATTTGTAAAACATGTGATATTTAACCATTAATATGACACTCCCCAAATCTAGCTGGTACCACAAACAACATGTGTGGTTGATGTGCTCCATTTCAAGAATGATTGACAGGCATTTTAGGATTCTTAGAAAAAAGAAAAATGTCTAATTATTCTATTTAAAATGTTTCTCTATGACTCAGTGGTTAAGAGCACCCTCTGCTCTTCCAGAGGAAGTTCAATTCCATCTCCCACATGACAGTTCAGAACTGTTTGTAATCCGGCTCCAAGGGATTTGACCTCTGCACACAGACATACATGCAGGCAAAACACAATCATTTAAAAAGGCTTCTCTAAAAATAACTGGATCTATTGGACTATTCACTGGCTTTATTCAGCCCTGTTCTGATACCATGAGGAACATAGGCTCATGAATACATGGGGACCAAGCTTAAAGCAGCAAGTTTATCATTCCTTCAGCCTCTCTGCCCATCATGCCCCTGCAGCTTGGCAGCAGACTCTGAACCTCATGTACACTCAGGGAACTTGGCAGATGGACATCCACCAATTTGAACATGGCTAATCACAGTGACATGGGCAAATGAGCATGGTGACATCACTTATGAAAATCATTGTACAAAGTGGAATCATACCTGTCACATCCTATCAATGTGAAACCCCAAAAAAGGCAAAAAGGCATGAGAAAGAGATGCAAACATTTAGTGGGTAGATGTTGCTCCAGGAAGTCTGAACCACTGTAAAGCGGCAGCCAGTCCTCTCCTTAAGGCTAGCTTTATTTAAAATTGATGACAGAGCTGGGTGTGGTGGCACATGCCTTTAATCCCAGAGGCAGGTTCCAGGCCAGCTTGGTTTACAGAGCAAGTTCCAGGACAGACCAGACCATGCAGAGAAACCCTGTCTCCAAAAACAAAGAAAAACCAAGGGGCAGCAATTGTAATATAAAGTTTATATTATTAGAAATTTTCATCAGTTACTCTTTTGTTGATGTTTGGTTTTTACTTTTTGAGACAGGATTTCTCTGTGTAGCCTGGTCTGTCTTGGAATCTGCTCTATAGACCAGGCTGGCCTTGAACTCTCAAAGATCTGCCTGCCCTCCGCCTCCCGAGTGCTGGGATTAAAGGCAAACACACCAATTAGCACAAAGGTGAGTTGTTAATCAGAGTTTGTCATCTCACCAAAAGTGATTTCTTTCAAAATTATTGTAAATTTCTCTGTCTCATTTAAGCTTGCAACCTTTCCTCTGTCTTCCGGACATCCCAGAGTGCACATGTGTCTGCACACGTGTCTGAACACGTGTCCTGGACTGCAGTCTGACTCTTGTTTATTCTCAAATAAAATAATTATTTTTTTCTGAAAACTTGTCTATTGATTTGGACAGCAACCAACTCTTGAAGACATCTACCTGGAAGACACATGCACTTTCAACTTAGATGCCATTTGTCAGAGCACATTACACGGCTTTCTAACATCGGGGACACGGTGGAGTCCTTACTAACACTCAAGGAGTGTTACCAGAAAACCCCAGTGCCCTTTGCACCAACCTTGGTATAACATTTGTTTTTAGTTTCAAAGGTGAGTTGCTGTGGGGATGGGGTGAAGCTCAATGGCAGAGTGCTGAGGCTACAGGAGACCATGTCTCATTAAACAAACAAATAAATTGGACCATGCTTAGTTGCACCCTGCCTGCCTTCAGAAAACATTTAAACAAGAAATTACATTATGGAGACTAGTGTGGTCAGATCCAATTTGGAACAATGTGTTTGGGGCCAAACTATTGCATTCTTCAAAAACCTAAAGAATCCACATTATGAGCCACTTAATGGAAAAAATATAAAAGAGGAGGGGTCAGGCGTAATTGATCCAAAAGAAAAATAAATGAATTGGAAGCTCCAACGATTTAGATTAATATCCTCTCTACTAAATCCAGATGAATCCAAGAACAGGAGTTTTGTGTGTCCTTTTTTGTTGTTGTTAATTAAAACCATTTGAAGAGAAGTATTTTCTCTAAGCAGCGAATATATGAGGCATCTCAGAGCAAAAATATTTCTTGAAGGACAGCCTCAAAAGGAAGACAGGAGCCCAGAAGTGGATGACCCTGCTAAAGAGTGGTGTTTCTGTTAGTTGTAGCTGAGACAGCAGCCTGCCTGTCACCGAGGCAGTTACATTATGACCAGGTGCCTTTCCACCACCAGCTACATATGCATCCCTTAAAAGTGCCCACCAGGGCCAGCGCTCTCTCTCTCTCTCTCTCTCTCTCTCTCTCTCTCTCTCTCTCTCTCTCTCTCTCTCTCTCTCTCTCTCTCTCTCTCTCTCTCTCTCTCTCTTTTCTCTGTCTGCCTGCCTGTCATGTCTCCACTCTGAGACAGCCTTTCACTCATTCTCCCCCAATAACCTTTTTGCACTAACTTGGCGAGTGGGGTGTTCATGTTCACTTGGAACATAAGGATGTTTTAAATGCTTTCAGTGTCTTCATGCTTATTGATAGACACACACTTGATTGGGTTATTCCCAACACCCTCTTCAGCCAGTCCATATCAAGGTGATCAGAGCATGTCGATTCCTACCTTAGTTTTTACTCTTGGAATCCAGGAACCCTCAGATGCCTCAAACTACTAGGCTTCACTTTTACTTATTTATTTATTTGTTTGTTTGTTTGTTTGCTTGCTTGCTTACTTACTTGCTTGCTTGCTATTGTTCTAGGACTGGAACCCACAGCCATGTAAGCATTCTACTGCTGAGCTTCATCCCATCCCTACAGCAACTCACCTTTGAAACTAAAAACAGATGTTATACCAAGGTTGGTGCAATGGGCACTGGGGTTTTCCGGTAACATCTCCAATTCTCCTTGAGTGTTAGTAAGGACTCCACCGTGTCCCTGATGTTAGAAAGCCTTGTAATGTGCTCTGACAAATGGCATCTAAGTTGAAGGTACATGTGTCTTCCAGGTAGATGTCTTCAAGAGTTGATCTGTCCAAGTTAACAGACAAGTTTTCAGAAAAATAATTACTTTATTTGAGAATAAACAAGAGTCAGACAAGTGTGCAGACAGGTGTGAGACTCACCCCATAGCAAGGATGATTTTGAATTTCTAATTTTGTTTCTGCCTCAGTGTACTGGTGTTACAAGCATCTGGCTTTATGTAGTTATGGAGACTGAACTTGGGTTTGGTACATGCTAGATAAGTACTCTACTAACAGAACCACAGCTCAGCCCTTTTACTTTTTAAAATATGAACTCCACTGTATGAGTGTCTTCCAAATTTTGAACAATCAAGAAATTCCTTTAAATCATTTTGTAATCAGGAAGCATCAGAGCTTGAAATGAGTTGAAAACCCTAATTATTCTCAAGAGTACAGGATGAAAGCTCTGCTTGGCAAAAAGAAAATGAAAGAGCTGGCCTGAGGACCCATTTAAGGCAATCATCATTCAGGACCCACATGCATTAGCAGGCTACAGAACTGTTTTGTTAATACAACAGAGATATAAAAGAGAGCCAAGGAGCTGGGGCTTATTCATAAAACTCCCCGCTCTCCACACCTAAAGACAAATTACTTCAAAAGTTAACACTCCATTCACACAATTAGTGTTCATTCCATCATCTGGATAAACTACACTTTCCTTTTCCATTCACCTATTGTATGGAATGAATAAAGTTCTGAGTAGGTGTTTATTGTTGACATGAGCATGGTCGTGTCAAGGGCTTCAATACTTCTGATGGGTAAGATGGGTTAGACCTTCTCCAGGTTAGGCTCAGGCTGCACAGGCCAAGTAGGATGTTACCAAAGACTGACCTTTAATTAAAACCAGTGTGTGCAGAAAATATCAACCATAGCCTTATCATCCCAGATAACTGCAATCTGGAATTGGTTCCTTGCAGAGACCTCCTACAGACTAGCTAGCCCATCTTCTCCCTGTTCAGCTGTATACAATAAACGTGTCTCCTTGTTCATTAGTATAAAATATCCCTGAGTGTCCATACAGCTAGTGGGTCTCTATGACAGTGCATTGCACACCCTATGGCCCAGAGATCATCTGTGCAAGTGTTTGTTTGTCCTCCTTCATCTCCCCAGGCAGGACAAGTCCAAAGCCATGCAGGTTATGACAATCTACTAAGGTTGAAAAACTGCTTACATATGTATGCACTGGTTTCTGGATGAACATATGTTCAGCTTCTTTAGAGAAAAAAATAAGGAGTGTGATTGCCGAACCAAAGGGTCAAACTATGGCAAATTTTACAAGAAACTGGCAAAATATCTTCAATATCTTCTTTGCTTTGTAGCCCTACCCACAAGCAGTAAGTGAGCCTTCCTAAGTTTTCATATACTTGCCAGCACTGGTATTGTTGGCATTTTGGGTGTGGGCCATTCTTAATAATATGTAATCATATCTCATTATTATTTTTGTTTTGAGATAAGGTTCATGCGTCCCAGGCCAGCCTTGAACTCAAATAGCTGAGAATAACTTCAAACTTAGAATCTTACTGCTTCCACCTCTCAAGTACTTGGAATTGTAATTGTGTATCACAACACCTTGTTTTTCTTGTTTCAATTTGCAACTGCCTAGAGTCGTGAAATATTGAATGTATTGTTTTTTTCTATTTTGCATTACTAGAGATTGAGCCCAGATCTTCCTGTGTGCTAGGCAAGTGCTCTATCATTGAGCTAATCCCAGTCCTGAACGTCTTTCTATATGCTATTTATTACACTTCTGCAGTGAGATGTCTGATTACACCTTTTGTGTTGTATGAAGTTTCTGTCCTGTCTGGCCTGTGGTCCAGACCTGCAATCCTGTAGTCCCGCAGAGACACACAGATGCTTACATTAATTTTATGCTGATTGCCCTAGGGCTCAGACATATAACCTACTAAATCTTTACCCTTAAACTAATCCATGATTCTTATCTTGTTCAGCCATGCGGTTCAGTACCTTTTCTCAGAGCAGCATAGTTATCCTCTGCATCTGCTGGCTTCTCTGGCATCTCTGCGGCATTCTGCTCTATTCTTCCTGTTCCCAGAGTTTTTGTAGTCTGGTAGCCTTGCTCAAACTTCCTGTTTGCCTTCAGCCAATCAGCGTTGTTATTAAACCAGTAGGTGGGACAGTTATTTACAATGTAACAACATAATCCCCCTACACGTTTGCCCACTTTTCAGTGGATTGTTCATTTTCTTACTGAGTTACCAGCATCCTTTCTGTTTTTGGATAACATTTTATCAGGTGTGGATTTTGCAAACATCTTCCCCTCTCCTTGGCTTGGATTCTCACTCTTTTTATACTATCTTTTGTAGCACAGAAGCTTAGAATGTGGCATCTATAAAGGTGATGTCATGCCCAATGTCTTCTAGGCTTTCTCCTGTGTTATCTTGTGGGTGTATAGCAGTTTGAGGTTTTGTGTGAAAGTCTAGGATCTACTTTGAGTTCATTTTTTTTTAAAGAATAGAAGGTCTGTGCCTAGACTCATCTTCTTGTTTGCTTGTTTTTGTTTCCCAGCACCATTTATCACTATATTTTGTCTTTGATCCTGATTATGTTCATCATTTTGCCATTATCAGTTGATTGCCTTTATGTGGCTCTGTGTTTGGGCTCCTTCTGTTGTATGGAGCTCTTTGTCTATCACACTGTCTGGATCACAGTTGCTTCACAGTGTGTCTTAAAGCCCAGAAGCATTCAGTTCCCTAGCTTTGCTGTTAAGCAAGCTGCACTGGGCATTTTGAATCCTGTATAGACTGAGAACTGACATCTTGACAATATTGAGAATTCCTACTCAGGAACATGAAATACATCTCATTTCTTAATTTTAAAATTATTTCATTAGCATTTCAGACCTTTCCTCATAGAGATCTTGAAGATGTTTTTGTTAGATTTATAGCCAAATGTTTACTGTGGGAAATTTTAATGTAAAAGGCAATGTGTTTTTATATCAAATTCTTCTTGCTTATTGTCAGCAGGTGGAATTCTGCAATCTTAACATAATTGGTCATTAGTTCTGCTTTCTGACGATTCTTTTGAACTTTATACTTAGATGATCATGTTGTGTATAATAATGACTGTTTTATACTTTCTTCCCAGTCCATGTGCTTTTACATTTCATTTCATTTCCTAATTTACTGCATTGGCTAGAATATCTGGTACAAATGCTGAAAAGCAGGGATAATCGGGACATTATTACCTTGCTCTTAGTCTTAGAAGGAAAGCTTCTATTTTCTCAGAATTAAATACAATATTAACATTAGGGTTCTTGTAGATATTACTTATCAAATATGAAAGTTCTCCTCTATCCATATTTTGCTAAAGGTTTTTTGGAGAAAATGGGTAGAAGTGTGTCAAATGCTTTATCTGTATTTATTGCTATGGTCATATAACTTTTCTATCTTGGCTTGTTGATAATATATTATATTTATTTTTGAACATCAAATTAGTTTTTCATGCCCCAGATAAATCCCACTTAGTCATGTGTTTAACTTTTTGTGATGTTGGAATTTAAATGCTTTCTAATAAAGGCATTTATTTTATATGTTTTCTATGTGTTTGCATTCATGGAAGCTATTAGCTTATAGCTTTATTTTCTAGTAATGTCTTTGTCTAGTTTTAGCATCATGATGATTAGCATCATAGAACAAACTATGAAGCACTCCCTCTGTTTTATGTTCTGTAAGAGGCTGGAGACCATTTAGTCTATTTCTTTTCCCTTAGTGTTTGGACCCATCTGGGCCTGAGGCTTTCTCTTTGGGAATGCCATTATTGATTCAGTTCCTCCGGCTTGCTCTGATTATCCTTTATTCTTGTATCACTTTTGGCAGACTGCTTCTTTCAACAAGTTGGTTCATTTCCTTTTGATGATCAGAGCTGTAGGTAAGACATCCATCGTCTTCCCTTTGTGTCCTTTCTCATCAATAGATATGAAACGATATTTCTTCTTTCATTTCTGATATTAGCAATTTATGCCATTTTATTTCTTTAGCCTATATAAAGGCTTATTGATTTTGTTGGCGTTTTTTTTTTTTTTATTTTTTCAAAGAACCAAATTTTGTTTGTTTTATTGGCTTTTCCATATAGATTTGTGGTTTTCAACTTCACTGATTTCTGCTCTGACTCTTCACTCCTTTTCTTCCAATGAGTTTTAATTTAATTCACTCTTGTTCATCTGTTTTCATAAACTATAGGTGTAGATGAATGGCCTCAGAGTCCAGTCCTGTGATTCCCCAAAGCCCTGCTTTTGCTGCATCTCCTTAATTTTGAAAAACTGTATTTTATTCTCATTTATTCAAATTATTATATAGTTCAAATTATTCTTAATTTCTCTTAGGATTCTTACTTTTGTACGTTTATTGCAGATATGTTGTTTACTTACATGAATTTTGGTAATCCTTTTTTTACAGTGGTTTATACTTTAACTTCAATGTAGTCTTAGAGAAGACATTATTCACTTCAGTAAGGTGTCCCAGAATGTGGCCTATCTTAGTGAACATGTGTGTTTTGCTGTCATTAAATCCAGATGATTTATGCTCCTGTTGAATTCTACTAAGTCCTTCCTGATTGTGATGTGCTGATTAACAAAATCAGCTGAACCACAGCATTGATGAAGTCTCCAGGAATAGATGTGAATTCATTCACTTCTCCCTGAGTCAGGCTTTGATTCACATCTTTTGATTCTCTGTTGCTGGTGGAATGCACATTAAAAACTGTTACACCTTCTTGGACTATTGAGTCACTTAGAGTGAACCTGTGTCTCTGCCCTGGAGGCTTCACTAGTGTACCAGGTCGGCTTTGTTTTGCTTCATTTTGCTTAGGTTGTACTGCTAGGCTAAGGTAAGAAGGCTAGAGGGGACTCTGGTGGGTGTTTCCTGTGATGTGGAAGGCTAGAGTAGGCAGATATTTCCAATTCTCTTTCCCATGAAAGATTAGAGATAGGCAGAGTTGAGTGCCCTTCTCCCAGGGAGGGCAGACTCTGATAAAATTCCTGTCAATCAGGCTCCAGTAAAATAGCTTCTCCTTAGAGAAGGTTTCGCTCTGAAGAGCAGAGTCTTCTGATATACTTCAGCTGCTGCTCTTCTCACATTGCTCCTTGCCAGAAGCCCAGTGAGTTTTTTTTTTTTTTAAAAAAAACTTTTAGCTGAGAACCTGGTAGAAATCCTGGAGGTAAACTTCACAAAAACATAGCTACTGTGTCCTTCTTAAGTTTAGAAATGTTAATTTTTGTCTACTCAATATCAGTTCACCAGTTATAGCTCGTGTTGACCTACCCAGCCTATAAAAGTTTCTGTTTGTGGTTCTCTGCCATGGTGAAGTTCAGATTTTCTGTCTCTGTCTGGTTGTCTCCAACTTGGTGAGTGGTCTTGTAACTTTGCTTGTTTGGGAGGCACTGAAAGGTCAAAGGAAGAAGAGAAGCTGGGTTTACTCCAGGGTTTGGCAAAATCCCCAGGGAATGGAGGTGTGGTGTGAGGAGAGATCCCTGTAGGCACTCTGCTGCAGACCAGTGTGGCTACTGGGGGTCCCTGGTGGAAAGTGCTTCTAGGTTTTGGCTGCTGATACAAAGGGATGAGAAGAGAGGTCTGCGGGGGTCCACAGGGAAGAACAAATCTGGGTTCACTGCAAGATTCAACTTCTTTGAAAGATCCGAGAAGAGTTCCTGCGGTTTCCAACTGCTTACTTTATTTATTGTATAGAACAATGGCTTCTAAAACCCACACATGCTAGATTGGAATCCTCTACCTCCTCCAGCTGTTTTCAAACTTTAAAATATTAAGTGGGTACTCATATTAATATCTATATTATTAGGTGAGCCATATTTCAAGTCTGATGATGTTAAAAAGAGGAACACGCGCGCGCGCACACACACACACACACACACACACACACACACACACAGGGGTGGGGCAGCTGTGTGGTAAGGATTACAGCTACTCCTAGGTGAGGGATGAATCATGGCTTTCCTTTGGGGCATTCCAGTTTCTCACAATGTAAAACACAACCTGCAAAATCAGAGTTATTTAGGTGTGAGCTCCACATTGGTGACAATCAATTCTTGTAGTCAGCATTCCCACAGACATGGTTATTCTTTCTCTTTGTCTTCATCTTTGAAATGAATGATAACAGTTCTACGGGTAATGTATACAGCATACGAATGCCTGTCTTGGGGTTTCCATGGCTGTGATAAAAGACCCTAACCCTCTAACCAAAAGCAACTTGAGGAGGAATGAGTTTCATCTTGGACTTCCTGTAACAATTCATTACTGAGGAAAGTCAGGCAGGAACTCAAGGCAGGAACCTGAAGTCTGAAACTGAAGCAGAAGACATGGAGAAGTGTTGTTTACTGAGGTGTATGTTTTCTCATACATGCCCAGAGGAGGCACCACCCTCAATGGACTGGACCCTCCAACTCAACCACCAATTAAGAAAATGCACTATAGACTTGCCCATAGGCCAGTCTGGTGGGGGCAATTTCTCAACTGAGGTTCCCAAATGACTGTAGCTTATCTCAAATTGACATAAAATTAGCCATCACAATGCCATTTTTATACTCCTTGCCAATGTGGCCACAGTTATGGCCTTCAAGATGCAGATGCTCTGACAAGTATTGGTTTTGAAAGGCAGAATAAGGAGAGATGGGGGGTGGTGGGGGGCTGCTAGTGGCATGTCAGGGAATAAAGAAAAGTACTGCAGTACCACAAAAGGAGCTAAGAGTTTCGAGATTACCAAAGCCAAAATTTGATTCAAAACACTCTTCATTCTTTCATTTCCAGTTTGCTTAGACTGGGCTCTGAGAACTCCAGAAAACCTCTAAATGAAGAATCCAGAGCTCTGTGATGGACCCCACCTCTCTTCTCCTGAGCTTTCTCCCTGACCAGGGCTCTCTGCAAACCCCATTTCCACAAACAGAAGAAGCCAGTGCAGACCCAAAGTTCTAGGTGGTTTTCCTGTGTTCCAGCTGAGTCAACCAGTTCATCACAGAGCACTGGGGTCCAGGTATGGAAGAGTAAGCTTAACCACAGTAAGTTTTGCAAATGGATGTTAGAGGATGGCACAAAGAAAGAACAACCACCACGGCAGCTGAGGGCAGATTATGGAGTAGCAACACTATTTAATATTTGTTTGGGACATTCAACTGCTGAGAATCACAAGGACATTGTGCTACGGAGAAGTCTGCTGACCTTCACTAGGTCAGATAATTTATTAGAAAAAGCTAGTGATTTCTATGTAGTGGTTTGCTTATTTTTACTGAATGTCTCAGTTTTACAACCTTGACCAGATTAAAATTGTGTGACAAAAGGTTTAATAATATATTTATGATCTCAAAGTAAATATTCAATAAATCATGGAAGAAACAACTTCAAAGGAAATTATTTATAAGGCTTTGTTGTTATAATGGCTTATACATTTTAAAACTTTAATGGAATCAAAATGAAAATACCAGCCACTGAGTGGGAAATAATAACTGATTTTCACATTGCAAACTGAAAATTATCGAGCACATTAATACAAAACAACCTTACAAAGTAACAACTGGTCACGAGCAGAGACCTAGGATCTGTGGAGTGCTCTGGCGTAAGTGGAATATCTACATTATACATTCTTCCTACAGGGCTCAGGATCCATTTCACAGGAAAAGGATGGAAAGAGGCAGGGAGGACCAGATTCAATCAGTGGACATGTCAGGACTAAGTGACGCAGTCACTAAAGCTGTGGCTGCCTGCACAAGATTGAGCCAGTCAATATTCTAGTGCTGGGTGAGGGGCAGTGGGGGGGAGGGAGGGACACGACATGGGACACAAGACTCACAATCTATTCAAGAGTTACCAACTGCTGATGGCTTCCTGGGGAGAGGGAAACTCAGCTTTCTTTAGGATTCTGGTCCCTGGTAGGTGGATGATCCATCCCATAGTCATGAGTACACCGGCAGCACCCCTGGTGGGGGTGGGGGTGGGGGGTGGGAACACAGGACACTCACAGAAGAGCTGCCCTCTGAGTAAGTGTACACAGGAAATCTGTGTTCCCAAAGCAGAGTGAGAGCCATCGGTCAAAGCAACAGGAGGAAAATGAGGAGAGTGTGAACCTAAAACTGAGGGAGGAAACAGTTCGAGGAGAAAAATGATCCCTCACGAGTGATGCCAAAGCAATAAAAACTAATGGGACCGTGAAAGAGGAGGCAGGAGGGCTAGCCAGGGCTACAGCTTCAGTGACCCGAGGGAGTCCATACGAGAAGGAAAGAAGAGAAATACTGGACAGTAAATAATAATAAAACTGACAGTCAAAAAGGAACGGAAAAGGTTGGCTCGGTCTAGGTCAACCCTCAAACAGCATTAAGGAGAAGGACCTGGATTATGCAGGTTAATTATAGTTATTTAATTTTAATTTTGGCCAGCTCAAACTTGATGTGCAGTTGGGGGAGATCTTGACTTCTGAATCCTTGAGTTCTACCTCCCATTGCGAGGATTACAGGCAGGAACCACCGCGCCCCACCCTGTTTGACTTGGTGCTGGCCCGGCAAGTACTCAACTGTACTGTACCCCCATGGCTGCTATGGTTATTTCAAACTGCAAATAGAATCGTGCATTAGCTGCCTTCTGCTCTGTTTTGACAGCAAGTTCCTTCACACAGTTCACCAGCCTCCCATGACCTTCTCTACTGCGTCCGGTTTGAGTGGTCTGAGTCTTGTCCAGGTGAGGGGCGTCGAGGTTAAATAATCAGCACTCAGGAGCAGTCAGGTTCCATCATTCAGGATCACAAAGAGAGACCCGAGCTTTATTCAGTACATCTTACATCTTACTCCATGCTTCTCTCCCTGCCATGCTTCTCTCTCTCCCATGCATCTCTCCTGCCATGCTTCCCTCCTGCCATGCATCTCGCCTAGCTTTTTCCCCTCTAGCTTCCCGCCATGCTGGTCTCTTTCTTCCCCTTCCACTTTAACTCCCCTCCATGCTTGTCTCCAGCTCCCTTCTTAACTCTCTCACACTCTGCCCCCTCGTCCGGACACACCCAAGGTCTTGGAAGATCCCAAAAGACTAACACCTCAGCTGACAGCATTAAGGAGACTGTAGAGCTGGAAAACATGTTTTTCTTAATCCCCCTATTTAACATAAGGTTTAGTCCTTTGGGGAGGAGGGGCCATAAGGGCCAAGGTGAAATTATCCATAGGCACTATTCAGAAATCAACACTTCTCAAATGACAGCCCACCAACACTGTCTTTCCAGGGGGATCAAGGGCAGAATCCATAGACAATGGTTCTGCTAGAGGGTGAGCCTTGGAAGACAGAGCCACAGCCTTGGCAGCCCCAGCCAGCATCAGCCCCTGATCTGCTGTGCTTCGTTGTTGAACCAGGCCACCCGCCCTGGGTTCATAGGCCATGCTTGGTGTTATAAGGTGTGTTCCCTGGTGTTCCTTTGAATGTGTGAATGTGATCCTTGAAGACAGTGAAGACCCTAAAGATAATGTGCACCCCTTGGTCAGCAAGCCCCTCCTCCCCCGTTGGCCTAAATTTGGGCCACTAACTGGCATCATTCCCGTGCTTGCTGTGTTGTTTGGACCTTAGGGCAGTGTTCTCGGATCAGATACCTGGATTTTTTACCTTCTTCTCTTTCCTCACAGGTTAACCTGGGGTCAAGGCTCTTCTGGGTGGGAAGGATTCACTTAAGAGACAAGACGCTGGCAGATTGCTCCCAGCATGAGCTCAGAAAGGGGCTACCCCCCCGGGTGGAAAGTCTGAGGTCTGGGTAGTTGTTGTAGGAGCCAGAGCACTTGGGTAGAAGCTGCCAGAATCACTCACACACATACTTGGGGGAATTTTAGTTGTCCCCAAAGTACCTCTTAATTTGAAAACAATCAGGAAGCAGGTCGGCTGGACTCTCATCACTTGGCAGCCCCTGGCTCTGGGTGGCCTTGGAGCGCCCGCGCTGTGTTGCTACAGGCTCCAATTAGGTGTGAGAAATGGTTGCTGGGGCCTTCCAGCTGCGGAAGGAGCCAAGCAACTCATCATCCCTGTCTAATCAACAGAAGGGGCTCCTTTGGCCCCGGGCACAGAAGAACGAATAGTACCATTTATCAGGCAGAGTTTTCCACGCTGAAGGGAGCCCACAGGTGCAGAGATAAATCTACTCGCCCACGGCTCAAAATGATGTCACTAAGGAAGGTTTCTGAAAGTAGGATGCGAATGGCATAGCAAATCTAAGTGGCTGGATGGCGCAGAACAGTTTCTGTGCATCTTCATAGGCAGTGGGAGGAGGCTGAGTGTAGCTTCTCATGGGAATCCAAAGCAGAGCTGTGTGGTTACTTTCTGCAGAGGGCCCCAGAGCTGGGGGCTCTAAATCAGGCAGTGTGGGTTCCTAGCTGTGGAACTGTGGGCAGTTATTTATGCTTTCAAACCCCAGAATCTTCGGTCGTAAGGAGAGGGATAATACTGTGTATCATGTACAGTATCATATACACATAAATATAAGGGGATGATGAAAATAAGACTATTACTTTTGGGGGAACTGTGTAGAATGTTGGTGGAGTTCAGATTGGTTACAATTAGAGAGAGGTACATGAATAATAAGCTAATTAGTGAGATCCAGTTATGCCTGGCCCTAAGTTACTACATATTGTGTAAAACAGTGGGTTTTCAGGCTGGGCCTTGCTCTGAGGCTCCACTTTATAAGCAGCATCTGGGTCCATTTTGAGGCTGGACGATGACTCTGCACCTGGAAGATGCTATGAACAACATCATGTTTGGAACTATTCACAAGGCACAGGCTGGTAAATAGCTTGTTCCTAAGAGTAGAGAGAATGCCAATTGATGATATTTTCAAATTAATTGGGAATATAAGAGCACATGGAAGTATTAAAATTATATAGGAATTCCAGGCTCAAAAAAATTTTTAAACACACCAGACCTTATGAGAAAAGGGTGCAACTCTTTCGCCCCATAAAAAGGAAGGCACCTGCTGTTACTGACTTGTCACATGACCACTCTGTGTATATGTCAAGGGATCAACAAGTGATGGCTCCTGACTACCCCATCAGCTTCAGTTTGGCCATGGCCCAAGTGTTGATTAGCCTGCCTGATCACCACCCATCTGTCTGTCTAGATCTACTGTCTACTCATCTCTCTCTTCATCTACTTGGACCTCATCTCACCCTTGCCTCTTAAGCCTCCACTGAACCTCACTTTTATACATCCAAATCTGACCTTCAAGTAGCAACTCCAGTTGGACTTCCAACAGGGTTATTAGACCCTCACAAAGACACTTTTTGCATAGCTTTTCCTTCGTTTTCTCTGTTTCTTGGGCCTCTTAGAAGTACCCTATGGACTGCTGGAGCCTTTACAGCAATTCCGATAGAGGTATAGCGATATATTTAGTGTGTAATTTGAGAGTCAGTAGTAATAAAGACTGGACTTAGAGAACTGTATTTAGCTTAACCAGGGCTATGAAAGGAAAAAAAACCATTTGACACATTGTATTAAGGAATCCGTCATACCTGCTATTGTTATTCATATATTTTGACACTGTGGAGAGACACAAATATGTTTGTCTAGCAGAGTGCATCACACTAGCAAACCTACCCTCTCAAGGCTTTGTCAATGGTTTACCAAGTACATGCATTTTGCATTGAGCCCAAGAAAGGAGTTATAAAATGGTAGATGTTACCATCAGCCTGTTTTGTTGATGAAACAGGAAGGCTTATCACAACTAGTTGGTGAAAAGAAGTCAAAATTTAATGCTTGGATTTCCAACTTTAAACTGTCAGAATGTGGGCAAACATGTTCTGTAAAAACTATGTCAAATGTCTTCCTAAGCAAATGTAGGCAAAAGCATAAGTGTTAGAGGATACTAGGGCAGGGGTGGGATCTGTAACTGTTGATCTTTCTTAACGTAGAATTTCCTATCAGTGTGGCTAGGGACATACTGTAGACCATCTAAAGAGAAGAGCCCACCCCCAGTTCCTCTACCAGCCATCCAGTCTTGTACCTATAGCAGAAGATATCATTGGAGGTGGGCACGCTGCTTTTGGAATTATTTACATTATATGCAATATTTCATTTACTATTGTTGTTTGAGACAAGGCCTTACATAGCCGAGGCTGACCTGGAAATTAGCTGAGGATGATTTGAAACTTCTCATTCCCCTTCTTCTACTTCCAGAGTGCCAGGATTATAATCATGTGCCGCTATATTGGTTTAAATGTGCTATGGAACTTTGTGAATGCTAGGGAAACACTCTACCACAGGAGTTTCATCCCTAGCCTTCTGTTTCCTTTTGACTCATTATGATCTCTCAAGAGATCAATTTTCTCTGTTGTGTTTCTTTCTTAAGAGTTCACTTTTACAGATATACAGATTTTTTTTTTTCAAAGCAGCGTGTAGCACTGTGTGGAAACAGCTGTGGAATACTACAGGGTGACTTCCAAAGATGAGCTCTTGATTTCTGTGTGAAGAAGAGCCGATCTCTCGGGGTGGGTCCTCCAGACAGGAGTCCACTGTAGTTATTGCTTTGTTTTTTGTTTGTTTGTTTGTTTGTTTGTTTTTAAGAGAGGAGGAGTTTACTTGGGTTCACAGTTTAAGAAGAGACACAGTCCACCATGATGGGGGGGGCATGCTAGCAAGAATTTGAGGTATCTGATCACATTGCATCTACAATCAGGAAGAAGAGATGCTGGGCAGAAGTGGTACTGAGATATGAGGTAATGAGGTTTCAAGGCACCACACCATTGATCTTCAAAAAGATTCTGTCTACCGAAGATTCCACGTAAAAAAATGCCACCACCAGCTGGAATTATTTGTTCAAACACATACACACCTGAAACTGTGAGGGATAGTTCACATTCAAATCAGAACAATATTCAGATCTCTTCATCTCCTGTTGTAGAATAGTTCCAGAATGGTTTGCTTTTTTTAATGGCATTGGCAGTCTTGAAAAGGCCAGAGTGTGTTGTGGGATAATCTTTTTGTACACTGTAACAATGTGTTGCTGGTTTACCTTGCCTGCCTAGGCACCTTCTGATTGGTTTATTAAAGAGCCAAGTAGCCAATAGCTACACAGGAAATGATAGGCAGGACTTCCAGAGAGATAGGAACTCTAGGAAGAAGAGAGTCAGGATTTGCCAGTGAGATGCAGAGGGAGTTGAATGTACAGTATGGAGGAGAGGTAATGAGCCGCATGGCAAAATATAGATTAATATTAATTGGCTAAAGAGCTAGTTTGGAACAAGCCTATGCTAAGACCAAACACTCAGCATTAATAATAAGTCTCTGTGTCATTATTTGGGAACTGGAGGTACAAAGAAAGCCCAACTATAAGGATGATTGTTTTGGGTTCTTTGGACTGTCATGCTAGAATGTTTTTAGATGATGTCAGGAGTCTAGTGAAGATCATGCATTCGTTCAATTAAGGTGATGTTTGTTGTCTGTCTTGGCTTCAGAGAGAAGCCTGATCTTGGATTATTGTGACTCTCCATGGGGGAATATTTCAGTGTGTGTTTCTGACACTTGCATGTGCTATTTGCAGCATGGGAGCTGTGAGACTCCATTTTCTCATCACTTGTTAACTGGGACTCTTCACCAGGTATGCACGTCCCTTCTTTAAAATTTTTGTTTTTACATTGACTTTAATTTGTGCTTGGGTGTGTAGGAGTGTGTGACTGTGTGTGTGTTCCCTTGTCACTGAGTGTATGTAGAGCTCAGAAGACAACTTGCAGGTACCAGTTCTCTTTCCTCTACTTGACAAGTGCCTTTTGTTTACCTTTTTGTTTACACTGAGTCATCTTACCGGCCCTTCTTTCTTAGCATCAGTACACACTGGGGACTCCGTGTGTTAGAACCATTTTTGCCTTTATAAAAATTGATGGGCGGTGTTAAGGAGCAATATTTAAGGATTTTAGCCTTGTGACACCTACTCTCACACACTTTTTATTTCTTTTATTCCCTCTCTGGACATATTGCTTTTGCTAAGATGTGCAGTACTGTATTAAATGAGGTGGAGAAAGCAGACACTCTTGTCTTGTTCCTGATTTTAGTGTTAATGCTTTGAGTTTGCCTCCCATTTAATATAATGTTGGCAGTAGGTTGGTCAAATAAAGACTTCACTATGTTGAGATATGTTTTTTTTTTTCAAATTTTATCAGGATATTTTTTAAAGATGAAAGGATATTGATGTGGGAATGTCTTTCTGTATGCTGTGAATAGCAATCTTTAAATAAAGGAGCTGTTTTGGCCCATGACAGACACCATAGAAAAAGTAGGAGGAGAAGTCACAGCATAAGTAGGAGGAGAAGGGTGGAGTCAGGACAGACTGAGCCGGAAGCCCAAAGGAGCAACATGTAAGGAACATAGGTGAGCCACGGGCCACATGGCAGACAGATTAATGGAAATGGGTTGAGTTAAGATGTAAGAGCTAGCTAGCAATGTGCCTGAGCCATAGGCCAAACAGCATGAACTTAATAAAGCATCTGAGTCATTTCTGGGGGCCTGAGCAGTGGCGGGCGACAAGGGGTCTGGGGCTAAAGGTCTCTGGGTCTGGATCTCTGGCCACCCGGGACCAAGAAATCTCATTATGACAAGATATTGGGTTTTGTCAGAAGCTTTTTCTGTGTCTATGGAGATGGACCACAAGATTTCTGTCCTTGAGTCCATTTATGTAATGTATAACATTTATTGGCTTATGTATTTTGAGCTATCCCAGAATCTCTGGAGTCAAGCCAACTTGATCATGATGAATGATCTTTTTGATGTGTTCTGGAATTTGACGAGTATTTGAGAATTTTTGCATGCAAAGTCATTGGGCAAATTGATCTGTAATTATCTTTTTTTTTTTTTTTTTGCTGTGTTGTTATTTCCTTATGGTATCAAAGTAATACTAGCTTCATAGAGAGAGCATTCTTGTGTTCCTTTTTTTCTCTCTTTTGAGATAATTTGAGAATCATTGCTGTTAATTCTCCTTTGATGATTTGGTAAAGCTCACCAGTGAACCCATCTGGGCTTGGGCTTGTTTTTAGTTGAGATATTTCTAATTGCTATTTTAATTTCACTGCTTGTTACTGATTTTTAAAATTATTTATCTCTGCCTGCTTTAATTTTGGCAAGACATATGCATCTGTAAATTAACCCATTTCTTTTAAAGATTTATTTTTATTATTTCTAATTGTGTGTGTGTGTAAGAGTAAGTACATAATGAGGGCAGTTTCTTGCAGAAGCCAGATACCCTGGAGCTGGACTTACAGTCAGTTAGCCATCTGTTGTGGGTGTTCTAATAGGTTCCACATGTGATAGAAGGAAAAATAGGAACCTTATAGTGGTTATATAACACCTAGTAGAGATATGACCTGCATTTCTTCTTTCTATCTAGGAACATTAGCTTTTCTTTATAGCTCTGCCATTATAACTCTGAATTTATTCACACTAGATGCTACTCAACCATACCTCAACATTATATAATGTCACTTAGTTCTGGGGAGGTATGCTATCTCCTCAAAGAAACAGCACCCATGAAAGACAAAAAACCTGTCAGGTTGTTCATAATAGATCCCTGAAGTGACCAGAACTAGAGCCTTCTGCATTGAATGTTTCCTGCATGTTTCTCTACATGGCTCATATTTAATTTGAGTGTGACATAGACTGTATCCAATTTTTCAAGCTCCTAGCATATTGCTTGGCCCTGAGATGGTACTTGTCCGGTTACTCTTGATCATCAACTTGATGGGATCCCAAACCTCTAGGAGATAAGCCTCTGGGTCAATCTGTGAGGGAGGTTCTAGACTGAGTTAATTATCATTTTGTATAACATTCATTTATTTACATTCTCATTATTGCCTCCCTCCCCCCAGTAGAAGGGTTTGTGTTTTTGGTTTAACTGTATCCCATGTTAGAAGCTTGGTCCCCGATGTGTCCAAGGTGAGAGAAAGTAGAACCTTTAATAAGATGATATTGAGAGGAAAGAATTAGGCCAGGAGTATTTACCCCAAGAAAGAACTGGATTTGTCAATACAAGGTTTCTCTGTAACATCCCAGGCTGCCCTGGAACTCTGTAGACCAGGCTAGCCTTGAGCTCACAAAGCCACCTGCCTCTGCCTCTCAATTGCTGGCATTAAAGACATGATCCACCACTGCTCAGCTGGTTATTTTTATAGGGTGGGTTAAATCACAAGAGTGGGTAGTTATAAGGAGTGGTAATGGCCTTGAATCTCTAGTTTCCTGACTCATTGTATGATTCTTTCTGTACCAGCCCTGCCACAGCTATATCCCCTGCCATGAGATTATCACATGAAGCCAAAAAAAGAACTCAGCCTCCATCTCCCAGATCTATAACTGGCATTCATCCACGAATTCTGTGAATTTTTAGGAGCCCACTTGCTTAGGAGGCCTCCTTTTGTGTGTATTAGCTCCATGTCATACCATGAAGCATCTGGGCATTAACTCTTCTCTGTTCCACCATAAAGAAAATATGAAGAGAGATGTTTTCTGGTGATTTGGTGCCATCATTTGGGCTGAAAGGTTTGAGAAAAAGGGAGTGTTTTGGTCTTTCAAGGCAAAGTAGAAACTAATGTCCATTTAACAGCCCAGGTCTGTTATGTCCAAAGTTAGTGTTCATAAAAGCTCTACCAAAATTTCACATCAGAGCATCTTCTAGACATATGTTTCCAGAGCTGGAGAAGTTACCCCTGGACACCAGGGGTCTTTGTCTTATTTTCCTTCAGGGAGTAGAAACCACCTTCCAGATGAAACAGCGGCCCATCTCTCCAGCTCTGAAGTTTGCTCTCAACCTCAAATCCTTTCCTTTTGGTCATGAATACTTATCTGCTGGGGTGATCACGTAAGGGCACAGCAGGGCAACATTCTCAGCTCTGGGGCCACGGGAAGAACAGGCCCCAAGATCAGTGCTGGTAGAAAGGAAAGAGAGAATCCCACTAATGAGGGACTCATAGACAGCAACATTCAGCCCATGTGACCAAAATTTGAGAAAATAGTGTTTCCTTGATCCTGACAAATAAAAGCACTGTGATCTTCAAAATCCCCGACACCCCACCACCATCATCACTACCACCATCACCACCACCACAAACCACCATCACCACCACCATCACCACCACCACAAACCACCATCACCACCACCATCACCACCACCACAAACCACCATCACCACCACCACCACCACCACCACCACCACCACCACCACCACCACAAACCACCACCACCACCACCATCACCACCACCACAAACCACCATCACCACCACCACCACTATCACCATCACCACCACCACCACAAACCACCATCACCACCACCATCACCACCACCACACACCACCACCACCACCACTATCACCATCACCACCACCACCACAAACCACCATCACCACCACCATCACCACCACCACACACCACCACCACCACCACTATCACCATCACCACCACCACCACAAACCACCATCACCATCACCACCACTACCACCATCACCACCATCACCACCACCATCACCACCACCATCACCACCACCACCATCACCATCATCACCATCACCACCACCACCATCAGCAGCAGCAGCAGCAGCAGCAGCAGCAGCACACAAGAATTACAGTGATATGCTTATTTTTACCTGTCCTGGACAGCCTGGGGCAGGGCTCTTTCCAAAGGACTTTGCATTCCACATTACCAGGGTGCAGGGGATCTTTCCAAATCCTACCTAATGTAGTGCTGAGGAGGGATTGTCTTTCCCCAAGAGCTACTTCCCTTTCCCCTCTCATCTCATCTTTTCCCAGAACAAAAACATCTGAATGTAAGAATATCCACCAGGCTGCTCATAACCTAAGCTTCTGCGCTTTATTGAAGGCAGACCACAGGTGGTTAAACTTCTCCAATTTCCTTCTAGTTTGACTTCTAAAACCAAAAACTAATCCGGCCCTCAATTTACAAACCTATTTTTCTTGTTAAAAATAGATGTTCCAGGATCCAGTGTTTGTTATAAAAATAGAATTTATTTGCAATACCAACAAGGAACCTAATAATGTCAAATAATTACATTTAGATTGACCTAGAGAGCACAGGCACAGAGTATTAAAATGGCTGCCACAGCTGAGGTTTCCGTCTGATTATATTAACTTCAAAATAATATGGATATATGCATATCTTTGAATGTAGGTAAATTTATGGATATATATGCATATCTTTGAATGTAGGCAAATTTCATCAGCATCTACTTTCAGTGGTTGAGGGAGCTGGTAGGGCCAGAGAGCAAGAATTAAACTTTGCTGTGATCAACCTTCATAGTAACAGATTCTTAGGGATTTGAATTAAAGCAACTTATTCATATGGTAAAAAATGAAATTAACACAGTTCCAAATGCCTGTGTAATGAGAACACTAGAATCCAGGTGCACTAGATACAGAAGTACCAGCATCTTGTGACCTACATCCCTACTTTAGGGTTAGCCCGACCTTCCTGCCCAGTTCTAGAGGCTATTCTAATTAGAATCATCCACATTCACTGAGAGCAATGACAGAGGTAAGCTCCATTCTTTATTGTGTTTTTGTTGGTCTTTTGTTTTTTGAGAGAGGGTTTCTCTGTGTAGTCCTGGCTATTCTGGAACTCAGTTTGTAGACCAGGCTAACCTCAAAAATCATAGCGATCTACCTGCCTCTGCCTCTTAAGTGCTGGGAATAAAGGTGTATGGCACCACACTTGGCTGTAAACTCTTTCTTAATAAGGTTTAAATATGCAGGTTTGTATTTAAAATATCAATCAAGTGTGTGGAGCTGTGAGCATGGATGGATAGCCATTACCTTCTCCTTTGTGAGGTATCGTGACTTTGATGCTTTGGGTAGCATGAAGTCACCATCCAGGAGATGAGATTGATGGGAAATACTTGCCTTGATGCTTCCTGCAAAGGCATTATCAAGAAATTTCCTGAAAGGTTGGTGTGATTAGAAGGCAGAGCAAAACAGTTTCCCACCACTTAGATAAGATTTTAAAAGTAGAAGGAAATGGAAAGTCTAAAGCAGGGGTTCTCAGCCTTCCTAATGCTACGACCTTTAATACAGCACCTCATGTTGCAGTGACTTCCAACCATAGAAGCATTTCACTGCTACTTCACAACTGTAATTTTGCTACTGTTATGAATCATAATGTAAATCTCAGTGTTTTCCAATGATCTTAGGTGATGACCCCTGTGGAAGGGTTCACAACCCACAGGTTGAGAAACCACTGGTCTAAATCCAAATGAGGTGCTCACAGTGACTCATATGACACTGGCTGGCATGGGGGAAAAGACTTAGCACACACACTGGTGGGCAGGAGGTTTATGAATCATGTTCTTGAGATTGAAGAGGAAAAGGGGTAGGGCTGGCCACAGTGAGGAGCTGTCCTGGGTGGATATCTCAAGGGGAATCCAGTCAACACTGTAGAAGTTGGCATTATCTTCAGAGGTGCCTCCCATAGGGGAAGGAGGACACAGATTTTTATAGTCTCGGGTTTATTAGTCACTGGATATGGACCACCCATGAAGATGAGACCTTAGGCTAGGTGGCTTTCTTCAGCTGAGGCAGACAGCAGAGTGGATGATAGCTTAGGCTATGCCAGCAGTTAGGAGAATAGGCACATTGTCCCCAAAGGAGGATCCAGGCTGACCATGACCACATCCATCATAGTCCATTCACTGCAATTTTGGATTCATTACTTCAAACAGTTTCTTGGGGCAATGATGGCAGGATTCTAGTGTCTCTCTTCCTACCTGAAACTCAGGAGGAAATTTAATGAGATGAATCACAAGCACACGTTCAGCTGGTCTAAAAGCCCAACTAATAATCTTTCTTTTTTTTTTTGTTTGTTTGTTTGTTTGGTTTTTGTTTTTGTCTCTGAAGGGCTGGGATTCTTTATTTGTTCTTTCTTTGTCAAAAATAGGGATAACCACTTTGGATCAGAAGGAACCCAGCTGAATCTTGTGGATGTCAAATATATTCTCTGTGTCCCACTGTGCAGCATCAGGGATCACTCACTTGCCAAGGCAGTGACTTCTCTCTCTGCCTGACTGTGCCTGGAAACAAGGAGCCCAAGCCTCAGTCACAGCCTACTTACTGCAGCCCTTCCAGTCTAGGCAGTGTCCAACAATCTCATAAAGGGGAGGAACATGAGGTAAGGAATGAGGATTTTATAATCTGTATTGATCAGTCGTGGATATGAGCCATCCAGGAAAGGCACAGGATTTTAGTCAGGGGTCTATCTTCAGCTGAGTTACTTCTTACAGAGATAGCCCAAAGCAACAGTGGGTTTCTTCCCTACAGATATTGGCATTTGCCTCCTAAAAGGAGAGCTGAACTGTGAATTACCACTTCTGTTGAAGTCAAGGTCAAATAGAGTCCTGTGTTAGCACCATATGATTCTAAGAACTTAAATAAAACTTGTAGACTACAATGATGATGAATCTGATTTTCCATTTAGAATATAACTACATAGACATAAGATTTGTGTTACATTATAAAATATAGATGTATCAGCATTTAATATCCATTCTATTCCTTTCTTTCTCTTTCCTACTTTCTTTTTTTTTCCTTTCTTATTCTTAGTAAAGCTATAGAAACACTTTTATTAACAGTGACTTCTCTGTTTTTGAGTCCTTACATTTTTACCAGAAAGGAGATCAGCTTTATGTCATCTCTGAGGATGAGATCATGAAAATCAGAGAAACCAAGTGTTGTTCCAATGCAGGAGAGGTGATCATTTTCAGTGAGTGGGAGACCATTCACATTCCCCTTGTAATTAGAGCCAGCTCCAGTCATTACATGCGAAAAACCTCTAATGATAACAATGTAATTGAATCTGTGCAGTGTGGGGTCATTTTCCTGTTCTAAAAGTGCCAAACATAACTAATACGGAAGAACTTTCAAAAGGACAATGAACTTACAGCTCTCAGATTCAAGGTTACCTCAAGCCCACGAAAGAGGCACGTTCTCTATTTCAAGAGCTAGTTGCCCACAAATGGACTTTCATGACATAATTGGAATATAAAACTATTTAAGTGTCAGATTTATATCTATGAGGTCAATTTAAACCAAGGAGATCTCATTCCCGCAAACTGCTCTGCCTCCCTTGCAATGCTGTGGTTTATAATAGGGTTATTATTAGCTTTGACCGCAGCTAAGCCGCTCTGAGAGCTTCCCCACCTGCCTTCACTGAGAGTGATCTGTTCAGGCATGGAATGTTGGTTGTAGTCACTCTTCAAACCTCTCAGCCAGCCCTCAGCACTACACAGTGTCACTTAGCCTTCTTTGGGCATGGTTATTTCCTCAAGGAGACAGCATAGGTGGAGGACAAGGACCTTGTCATGCCCTTCCTAACAGGCCCCTGAAGTGCTCTACACTAGATGCAATCCTACAAGTTTCTTGTGGGAATAACGATTTGTGTTTGACTTGGACGAGCAATGAGTCTTTTCCATTGTCTTCCTAGCTCTTTAGCACATTGCCTGGTCCTGGAGTAGATAATTACTGTTCATTTTGATTAACTTGACAGAATCTAGAACCACCCCATCACCACTGGGCCAGTCTTTAAGGCAGTTTCTAGATTGGGTTTATTGAGGTAGAAAGACTGACCTAATTGTGGGTGACACTACTCCATGGCCTGGGGTCCTGGACTGAATTAAAAGGAGAAGAAATCTAGCCAGCTACCCAAAGTAGTAGTGAGTAGTGAGGTCATGTATCTGAAAAGAGAATTATCACTTCCATTTTTCTACATTCTAATCTTGTCTTTATACTGCCAGATAAGTGTAGTTATTGCTCCTCATCAGAGAAATTTCTTTGTACAGTAAATGGAAACCATTACAGAAAAGTCACAACAGGGTACAATGCAGAGAGCAATGGACAGTAGGGAGCCCAGCCCCAGGGAATACATCTGCAGCTCAGCCTCCACATCTATGACTCAGAACATCAGGAAAAGGGGCAGAAAGATGGTAAGAGTCAGAATACCAGGAAGCCTGCTGAGACTGCTTCTTTTTTTTTTTTATTTAAAAGGTTTTTTTTCCTTATCTACCACTGCTCCCCCTCCTTCCTTCCTCCCAGTCCCTCCCAGTCCTTCCTCCCAGTCCCTCCCAGTCCTCCCTCAGCCTCCCCCAACTCCATCCCCCATCCATTACCCAAGGAGGGCCAGGAGTCCCAAGGTGGACTGGTGTTCAGTCTGGTGTATCCAGTTGAGGTAAGTCAGAGTCCCTCATCCCAGTAGTAAGGCTGGGTTAAGTGTTCCTCTGTAGGGAATGGACTCCGAGATGCCAGTTCATGCACCAGGTAAGAGCCTCCACAAACTGCCCACGCCATTTTAGTTCCTTTCCCTGAAGTTTCCTCAGTGGTTATTTCAGAGTCAGTGAACTCAGCTGTCTCTGTGGGTCGCCTCCTCATGATCCTGTTCCCTTTGCTTGAAATCTCTCTCTCTCTCTCTCTCTCTCTCTCTCTCTCTCTCTCTCTCTCTCTCTCTCTCTCTCTCTCTCTCTCTCTCTCTCTCTCTCTCTCTCTCCAGTTGGACCAGGAGCTCTATCTGTTGCTTAGCTATGGATCTCTGCTTCTGCCTCTATTCATTGCTGGGTGAAGGTTCTATAATGACACTTAGGGTGGTCATTCATTTGATTATAGGGGAAGTCCTCTTTAGGCTCCCTCTCCACTATTGCTTGGAGTCCTAGCCAGGGACATCTTGTGGGTTCTTGGAGGTTTCCTTAGCACTAGGTTTTTCTCTAACACCATAGTGGCTTCCTCTATCAAGATATCCATTTCTTTGTTCTCCCTCTCTGTTGCTCCTCTCACTCAACCAACTCCTCTCATAATTTGTTCCCACCTCTCCTTGCTTGCTCCCTCTTATGATCCCAATGTACCCAGGTGATCTTCTCTATTTCCCCTTGGAGGGTGGGGTGTCTCTGGATGTCTCTCTTAAGTTCCTCCTGTTACCCAGCTATTAGGGAGTTGTGGGTTGCAGCCTGGTTATTCTTTGCTTTATGTCTAAAATCCACTTATGAGTAAATATATACCATGTCTTTCTTTCTGTACCTGTGTTACCTCACTCAAAATGATACTCTCAAAATCCATCCATTTGCCTGGAAATTTTAGGATGTCTTTTTTTTCCCCCTTCTGCTGGGTAGCACTCAATTGTGTAAATGTACCACAATTTGTTAATCCATTCTTTAGTTGAGGGGCATCTAGGTTGTTTCCAGGTTCTAACTATTACAAATAATGCTGCTGTGAACGTAGTTAAGCTAATGCCCTTGGGGTAAGAATGTGCATCCTTTGGGTATATGCCCAATAGCGGTATTGCTAGATCATTGGTGAGATTGATTCCCAGTTTTCTGAGGAACTGATTTCCAAAGTGGCTGTGCAAATTTACACTCCCACCAGCAGTGGAGGAGTGTTCCCCTTGCTCTACATCCAACATAGGCTGTCTTCTGTGTTTTGGGTCTTAGCCATTCTGACAGGTGTAAACTGGTATCTCATTTGTTTTGATTTTACATTTCTCTGATGGCTAAAGATGTTGAGCAATTCCTTAAGTGCCTTTCAGGCATTTGTAATTCTTCTGTTGAGAATTCCCTTTTTAGCTCTGGACTCCATTTTTTAATTGGATTATTTGGATTTTTGGAGACAACCTCTTAGAAATGGATGCAGAAACAAGACCCGAACAATGACAGTATCAATAAACATGCTAAGAGGAAGGAGGAAAATCTCACATGGTGAATTCTAGCCGTAGAGAGAACTACAGGTAATAGCCTGAATTATCCTCTCCCAGGCAGGAGCTTTCTGATGGATTATATAACACAAAATGGCCAGCCAGGAAAACATACACACACAAACAATAAAAGCAATCATCAAGTTGCATTTATATATTTGTGCATTATAAATAAATAGATATATAGAGATGTGTGATCAGTTTAAGAAAGGGTGGGGAGGAGCTGATGAGAAAAAAATTGAGAGAGGCAGGAGGGAAGAAAGGGAAAGGGGAAGTGATATAATTATATTTTAATTAAAATGTATTTTAAAATAAATAAAAATGTAAAATTTAATTTGAAAAAGGAGAGAGTGAGCTGAGCATCAGCACCTACTTCTTACTGCTTCCTCGATGTGACCAGTGTTCTCACCTACACTCCTTTGTAGTGTGCTGCACTGTGTGTCTCTGGAACTACACACTAAAACAAACATTTCCTTCCTCTGCTAAGACATGGTAGGGGTGGCTCATACCTTTAATCCCAACACTTTGAAAATAGAGGCAGGTGGATCTCTGTGAGTTTGAGGCCAGTCTGTTACACAGAGACACCCTTTCTCAGAAAACCAATTGACCAAACAAACAAACAAAAACATTTAAAACTGAATGAAGAAATGAATGAAAGGATAAATTATCAAATTAAATTAAAGCCTAGTTAAAAACACAGAGAAAGGAGAAAAGCATTATAGCATATTTTTAACACAGAAGCACAGATGATGCTAAGTTGTTAATGCAATCCTTAGAAAGACATCATCTCACAGTACTCTCAAGTTGTATTATAGAGCCATAGTGACAAAGGCAGCATGGGACTTTCACAAAACAAAAATGAAACTTTAAAAACAGCAGAAATAAATCAACCTAATTTTTTTTTTATAAATCTGTCAAAAATATACACTGGAGAAAAGATCTTTTTAACAAATTAGGAAAACTAGATGCTCACACACATAAAAGAACAAAATTAGAATGTCTCTTAGCCTGCACAAAAAAAAAAAAAAATTAAGAAAGGATCAAAGACCTTAACATAAAACTTGATACTTTGAAGCTGCTGTAGAGAAAATATTTCAGAAGAGAGACTGGGCAATGACTTTTAGAAAAGAACACCGATAACATAAGAATTGACACATGGTATTGCATAAAATTAGAAAGATTCTGTTCAGCAAAGGACACAAAAATGGGAACGAAGAAGCAGAATGGAAAAATTATTACCAGCTACACTTCAGACGGGGTTAACACTGAGGCTATATAAAGCAAAAGACACACACTCACACACACAGACACACACACACACACACACACACACTCACACACACACACACTCACATACACAGACACACAGACACACACACACACACAGAGAGACAAACACACACACACACACACACACACACACACACACACACACACACTCAAGACCATCTGATCACTAAAAGGACTAAGGAACCAAACACCAAAAAGATGATCCTCACAAGAAATATAAATTGATATAGGAATGATTTAAAAAGATAAATTATTGAATTTACTTTAATCCAAAAAAATAGCTGTTAATCTCAAAATATTTTACATTGGTATGGATTTTGGTTTATTGATACAAATTTATGGTCAATTTCATTATATTGTATGTATACTATACTCTTGTTTAAGATATTATGTTTATGCAATTCCTTTAAAATTGTAATGTGTAATTAAGAAATATAAATTAATATTCATGTGATAACCAAACTTATAGTCATGTTATGTTTTTGTGGGTATACAAAGATATATTTCAATTAGATAGATAATCTTCAAACACTTCAAAGACCTACAGAACATGGCATTTAAAATATTTTAAGAACTTAGACTTCTCTGGACAGTGAGACAGGTCTGCTTCTGGCAGCACCAATCTACTTCAAGAGAATGATGGGCATCAAGGAAACTCCATATGGAATTTACTTTCTTTGTGGCAATGGTTAGCCAGTGGACAAGAAACTGTTCTTGCCTCAACTGTCTGACAGTATGCTGTATAAAATGGACATGTGGGACCCATAGAAAAGTCACCTCTGAACTTTGCAGAACAAGCTGGGATGGTCTTTTAGGTTCCTGCTTCACAGAGAAATCTGCCAGACATCATTCAGGACACAAGGAGAAGTGATTAATGAACTATGCCAGAATGGGCAGAGCAGTCCTTAAAATTTCCTGCTTCACTGAAAGGTATGCCAGAAACTCTTGGCCTGTAGGCTGAAGATGGATGCCCCACCATTACAAAGGAACTTTGGGTGACTGTCCAGGCAGCCAGATGTCATCTCTGTCATTTCTAGATTTTGGAAGTTTCTTGCACTTCCTGTTTACTTGGGTAATATTATATCCTTCTGTGGTCTTTGACGTAGTTGAAGATTAGGTAGTTTTACTTAAGTTATTTTAAAAGGTATATTAGATATGAAACTTTAGACTCACAAGATGATAGAATATTTTCTTTAATTTTGCTAAATACAAATAAACTAGATATTGTAACTATAATTCTTGCTTGATTGCTGTTTTGGTATATGCAATTTTGCTATGCTGAAATTGAAACCTTCCTTTTTGATTAGACAGAAAAGGGGAAGTGATATGGGATGTCTTTCTGTATGCTGTGAATATCGTTCATTAATAAAAGAACTATCTTGGCCTATGACAGACATCTTAGAAATAGGTGGGAAATCCAAGCATAGATACAGGGGAAGGTGGGCAGAGCCAAGGGAGATGCAATCCAACCACCCCAAAAGCAAGATGTAAATAAATAGATAATCTACTGGCCACGTGGCAAGATAGATTAATGGAAATGGGTTGAATCAAGTTGAAGGAGCCAGCTAGCAATATGCCTGAGCCTTAAGCCAAACAGCATATAATTAATATAAGCCTTTGTGTGTTTCTGTGGGATCGTGTATCTATGAGTTTGGATTATGGGCTGGTTAGGCCAGAAACCTATTACTACAATAAATGGTCAATAACATCCTGAAAAGGTGTTCAACATTCTTAGCTGCCAGAAGAATGCACACTAAAACTTGGAAACCACCAATCAGAATGGCTATTGTTAAGAAAGCAAATAGCAACAAGTACCGGTGAGGATGTAATGGAAGAGGTATTCCTGCTGGTTGGGGTGTAGACGTGTACAGTTGCTGTGAACACCGGGATAGAGGCTCCTCAAAAAGTTAAAGACAGAACTATACTATGACGCATATCTCAGAGATGCCATGATGAAACCCATTACTTTGCATGCTGTCGCAAACAATTAGTAAAGTAAAATAAATCACAGAAGAGAAACTGTTGACAGTCACTAGTAGACAGCCGTAAGCTGCATGAGCCCCCAGTTGCAGAGTCACAAAAATCAGTTAGTGATGGCAGCTGGGGATGGGTCCTCTTCAGTATGCTCACAGCGATCAATTCATGGTCACTGCAGTCATGTGACCTTTGCTATTGTCTTCCACTGCAGTTTCCTGATTTACTTAGACCATGACAGTGGATTTTACTGTAGCCTACAGTTTAATTTGGGCCAGTTTAATATGAACAATACTAAGCAGTTTTGATCTGCAGTCCTTGAATTCTACCGAAGTTAAACGCTCCTGTACAGGTTTTTTTGTTTGTTTGTTTTTTACCATTGTCATGCTTCTTTCATCAGTAATTTACATTTTCCTTTGTCCATATTTTCCCTCTCAAAATACTTAAAATTTCTTTCTATTAAAAAAACCTTTAATTAATGACATTGGCTGACGTGTGAGTTTTAGTCACTGTATTTAAGAGATCTAATACAAAATGCCTCTAACCTGTAAGCCCCATTTGTCCATGGATAGATAACTTCCTGGAATGCTGGGGGCTGTTCATTAAGATAACAAGCCGCATGTTTTCACTTCTATAAAGAAGCTTGGATGCTTCCTTCTTGCCCTGTAGATCTGTGGCACAGTGGCTGTACTCCTCTCCATCCCTCCTCCTGCCGCTCCCCCTTTCCTGTTCCTTAGACATTTATTAAGCATGTCTGACATGCTGGGTGTGGGGAGGAACAGAAATAGATAGAACAGTGTCCTTGCCTTTGGGGAACTTCCACTGTCTGAATGGTCATATTCTCTCCACCTCCCCAACCTGAGTATGTGCCTAGTCAGCATTTCTTTGCGGTAGGGCTTTTCTCCTTTTGGTTAAAGGGTTGGGAAATGGAATGTTTTTTTCTTCTGCCAGTATCATTTCAATCAATAGCTGCAAGTGTTCATTATTCTAGCTTCCTCATCTTTTGGGAGAGATGACTATAAGAGTCAGGTTCTACACTAAATCCCAGAATTCCAATCCTCTACACAGTTGAATTGCTCATTAAGAAATTTCCCCGATCTTACTTTCTCCTTCCTTTCCAAAGTTACTGGAACTAACTTCAGAATAAACTACTTGCCCTTGGTGTGGCTTGGAGGGAACCCAAAATTAATTCATCGATAGCTTTGGACTTTATTGTTTCTGTATTTTAAAAAAACTGCACAAAGTGTCAGGAAAGCACAGATTTTGCATCATGGGGTCTAAGTCTTGGTCCTACCACAAATGAATCTGTGACCCTGCGGTCCTTTTGCAAGGGGACAACTTGGTCGTCAGCACCAAGTGAAACTGAGATTGGTAAAACTACACAGCTGTTCCTTGGGTTGAATTTTGTCTTTTAAAATCCCTTTATCTATATTCGAGTTGCTTTCTTTTCCTGGAATGTTCTTCCACATTTTAACCCCTGGAGCCCTTTCACTGGGCCTCTGTGTCTACCTCGGCATGAAGCTTTGAGCTTGAGTCTTATATAGGGTGTGGTATGAGGACCTCTCACTGAGCAGGAACCACAGCAAACCTGCTCTCTAAACATTCATCTCCATCTTCCCTGCGGCCTGTTTGTCACACTCAGACACCTATGTCCTAGTTTTAAACATCCTAAGTATTAGTTATTAAAGAAAAAATGGAGTGATTTTTTTCTTTCCCAGGATCTCAGGACCTAAGGCAACTAGGAGTCAATCACAGGGCAACGTCTGCCAATGAACTGTTCTTTATCCAGACAAAGCCTGTGTCTGTGTTTCGCCTTGTCCTTTCTTGGGGGACCCTACTGGAAGGTGAATGTCCTGAATGCTTTATTCACGGCCTCAGCTCTTCTTCTGTGAGTCCACAGATGCTCCCAGAGGAGTCTTCACTAAGGATCAAAGAATTTGGCCATTGATGCTGCCCGAGGCTGTTAGGGAAGCTGCTATTACGCTCACCAGACTCCCTGCAGCTGAACTCCTCTGGTTTTTCTGCAGTTAAACATCTGTTCACTGCCATTAATAGGAGAAAGAGGAAGACACATCTCAAGGCAGCCTGAAGTCTTTTACTTTTTATTGTTAACTTTGGCACTTGTACAAATTACAACTGTACATGATATTACTTATACACAAGACTTGACTTATTTCAAAAGCCAAGAGGGAAGTGTATGCACAGCCCATGGCAGCTCTTGGAGGTAATCACATTGGCATGACCCTGTGAGTACAAACATTCATGGAACAGCAGCTGAGCTTACATCCCCTGCCTAGTATATTTTTGCCTTTGCTTTACTGAAAGCAGTCATCTTGTTTTATTATTTGCTTAGAGAAGATCTGGGAATAGATGTGATTGAGGATCCCTCACAAGCTAAATATGCCTCCAATGTTTCAATGTTCTGTTAATCTTGTCAATATAAGGAATATTCTGTCAATAACAACTTAAGATGTCTTGCTCAAATCGAGTGTTTTGACCTTCAACTTCAGACTTCGTGTTTGCTATCCCTGTACATAAATGTCGTTTTGAGACTCTCTCTTCATCACAGTTCCAGCTATTCCCTTGACCTTCTACTTCTGACCTTTGTATTCAGACCTTTCTGGGTCTTTTGTGCCTGCATGGGAAGTAAGGATGGCAAGCTCTCCAATAATGACAGAGACATATTATTAATTGTAAAAGATTGGCCAGTAGCTTA
Source organism: Phyllotis vaccarum (assembly GCA_033318265.1). Lineage (NCBI taxonomy): Eukaryota > Metazoa > Chordata > Mammalia > Rodentia > Cricetidae > Phyllotis > Phyllotis vaccarum. The sequence goes on along the minus strand of JARWLC010000012.1, from coordinate 45,993,944 downwards.
GGCTTGTTACCAACTAGCTCTTATAACTTAAATCAACCCATTTTTATCAATCTACTTTCTTTCTTGTGGCTTTATTCCCTTTACTCGGTACTGTCCATGAGACTTCCTCTCCATTAGGCTGACAACTACCCTCTTCTTTTTCCCAGAATCCTGTGTGCTGAAAATCCCACCTAGCTATTAGCCTTTTAGCTTTTTATTAAACTGATCAGAATGACACAACCTCACAGTGTACAAAAATATTATTCCATAACAGAACTGACTGCTTGAAAGTGTTTTTACTCTAACTTGAGCATCCCCTGGAGAAGATATTTAGGCATCTAAAGCAATTCCCATAATTGAACCTTTACACAGGAACTATTTGTCTCTCCCTCTCTCCCTCCCCCTCTTTCCCTCCCTCTCTCTCTCCCTCTTTAGAAGATGCTGGTGAGACTCATTTTCCTCTTTTCCCAATGCTTTACAATGCATGATTCTATCCTTTCTACAGGGCCCACTTTTGTCCATCAGGCTTTACCCAATGACCTTTTAATTTGAAATTTTGTGTTTCAAATCTTCTTATTCTATTTGTTAATGTCTTTTCTCTTTCTTTCTTTTTTTTTTTTTCTCGTCCTATTTCTGGAGTTTCCTTTATTTAGATTTGGGTTCTTCTGGATGGAGTCTCTGATTTTCACATGTCCCTTTATGGTTTCCTCCAATGATTTTGCTGACATTTTGAATGAGTTTTGCATTTTGTAGCATTGGCACTTTACTTCCCTCAAACATTCTTTTTCTGAATGATCTTATCACTATGATGTCCCCTGCTTGCTTCACGGATGTTGTAACTGAAGATGTGTGTCTGAGAGTGAAGGAGGGTCAGGAGGTCAGGCTGCACAATTGTAGGGGTGCTGTCAGGAGACATAAGACTCACAAGCAACAGACAAATATTGCTCAAAGCAGCAACAGCAGAAATTAGAACATCATCATTTGTGGACATTTCCTGAGCATCAATACCACAGAATGATCTACAGAGGCCTGAGTAATATGAGCATGCATGGGAAGTTATTAAAGGAGTGGAACCCCAAATTTAGGGAACTCTAATTTTTTATAATTAACCTTTCTGACCTACGCTTCAGAGTGAAGCAGTCCATCACACAGCAAAGGGGCCCTTTCTTTTCAGAAGAGAGACATGTTTGCTATGAAAATTCCTCAGACATACAACCTTACCTGGAGGTTTAAGGTCTTAAGGTGAGAGGCAATCCTAGATTATCTGGGCAAGTCCAGCTGTACTGAGTGAAAGAATACAGAGTCAGAAAACTTGACAAGAGCTACATGATCTCATTCATATGTAAAACCTAAAATAATCACAGTCATAGGCAGTACAATGGAGGTTACTGGAGACTGAGACAGAAATGAGATGTTGGTCAAAGGGTGTGAAGTTTTATAATGAACAAGTTTGGGGCATCTAATGAGGATGTACTAATCAGCTTGCTTATGGAAGTCATTTCATAAGGAATGGATATATCAAATGTTAATGAATACGTATACCATAAATGTAGACATTTGTCATTTAGACGTCAGTAAGCTGAAAAATTGCATCATGGAGGAAATGGTCTGAGATCACAAATGATTTCCTAAAATTGGAGTCAGTGACAGAACTTAAGATTCAGGAACTCAAAGGAGAAATTGTATTTTTATTTTCATTAAGTTTTCCTGAAACTTAGGGCATCTTTGTGTTGTGGATGCAAATGTGGTAGTCGGTGTCCCCACGGCTCCAGTGATCTCCTGATGCTCACACTGCAGTAAAGTCTTGCCTCTCATTGCTCCTGTGTGAACAATTGGACACTGGAGAAGTGACGCTCATTACTTCTGAGATTCAGATATGAAAACCCGTGGCTTCTTTCTCAACCTCTGTTCTCTATTTTCATTACTCAGGGAAGCTAGTGGCCACGTCTAGACATGTGACAGAGAACTTAGTCATTAATAGCTAGTGAGGAACTGTGTCCTGCCAATAGCCACATAAATAAATTGGAAGCCATTTTTCCACCCTTCAGGAGACAATAGTCTTGGCCCACAGCTGGACTTCAGTCTAATAGGTGACTCTGAGCTGATGTACTCTGGAGTTGCAGACCATAGAAACTGTGACATTGCTTGTCTGAGGTAGCTGACAACAAACGCAGTGGCAGGAGAGATCCCCATGATTTTGTCACCACAGAGATCACAGGTCCTTTTCTGTCACACTGAAGATGATGTGCAAAGATCTTTGCATACGCCACTACTTTGATTAGAGCACAGCTTAGTTTTAGTTTGTTAATAAAGAAGAATGCATATCACTTTATTAAAATGACAATTGAATTTTAATGTAACCAATGCCTTTTATAATTCTTATGCACTTAGAGTTTTGCACTTCAAAATATTACATGAAAAGAGGGTCTATAGGCTTTACTAGAAAAGCTAAGACACTAAGAGCTTTAAATTTTCAAGTCATTGTCTCTTTCTGACGGTGTGCAAGGATCCAAAACACTTCCCAAAGGCATGGAGAGTTCCTGTACAGATTGAGATGTCAGGATCTTCCACAACCCCCTGGGAACACCTTCTGCATGAGTGGGATGGATTAGGAGGTCGGTCGTTTGGGAATAGTAGACTAAGGAAGGGGAAAGCTACCTCTGCATCCAGCCTAGGCTCCTCCTGCCTCAAACGTGGTCCTCCCCTTTCCATCTCCTGCCAGACTGCCCTGTAGATTGCCTTCTAAGCCTGAAGCAGCAGAATGTGAAGGGATGAAGACTGTGTGCTGACAGACAGTGAGAGAAAGCACAACAGGGCAGGAGGAAGAACTGAGTGAAGAATTCCTGTCCTGCATTCCCACTCTATCCTTAGGGAATCTGGGTCCTTGCTGTCTACAGACTTCAGAACAGTCTCCAAACTCTTCATGGGCCATTGGGACTTCCATTTCCCTGAAAGATCATGGTCTTGAGTTTAGAGGTCCCAGGTGACAGACATTAAAGAAAGCTGGAGAATGTTAGTCGTTCCAGGCTCAGCCCCTTTTCCCAGGTGTGAACATCAGGACCAGGAAGAGCAGAGTGTCTTCCTTTGTCAAGATCCAATCCAGTCAGACCGACTCCTGGTCTCATCATCTTGTTTTCTTAAGGCTTGGCCGAGGGCTCGCCACACAAAAAGTGAAGGACAGAGGGAGCACACCCAGTCACCCTGTCTGACTCTTTCCACCCTATCAAATCTTCCTATATTTTCACTCAAGGAAACGGGAGGGGGGAGGGGTGGCCTTGGTGAGCCTCTATTTTAATTTTCTCTTTGCCAAAACACATAGTAGCTTGCCTCCCTATCTGCCCTTTTCTTTACCGAAAGATTTAAAAATCAAATTTTGCCAAGCTCCTAGGTCAAAGCAGAGAATTTGGTTGTGACTTTGATAATTCTAGAGTCATTTGTTTGGCTGCAGATTCCCTTGGGTTTTTTTGTTTGTTTGCTTTGGTGCTGGGAATTGAACCCAAGTCCTTGCTCTTGCTACACAAGCTAAATCCTCAGGTCCAAATTAAGCTTTAAAAATGACCCTGTCATCTCCCTCTGCCTCCAACTGTGACATTCATCTGTCCAGGAGTGAAGGGGAAGATGAAAAGTTGAAAGTTCCTGGAAGGGATTTTGGCCAGGATGACTTTGGAGGCTGGAAGGAGGCCAGTTCTGTTGCTGCCAGAACTGAGTTTTCAGGCATCTGAGGAGATCAGAGATATGTGCCCCCCACACACTGTATTTCCACAGGCTACTGTACTACTGTGCACATGTAGTAAGCTTTTACTTGCTGCATGACAGAGGAGTAAAATCTCCCCTCAAAGTGGCCCTCAGTGGAGAACACCAGACTTACCTCTGTCTTCTCACCGAGGTGAGATTCCCAACTGATCCATGACAGTCTCCTGTTCAACATCTGACTCCAGAAATGGGGGTCTGAGAAGTCTAGGTATATGTTGCATATCATGTGTGTGTCTTATTGACACACATACTCCTTAGTCAGATTACGGGTACTCGCTAGGCGGGCATATATTGAGGGCAGTGAGATTTCACAGCTGTGGCTTCAGGACTCCAAAGCCGAAAGGTGTTCTTTCTCCATCTCTGCTGCCAATAGCACGGCTAAACCTCAGTCTTCCACGGATAGGTAGCAGTTTTCAAAAGCTGCCCGGGGCTGAGATTTTTCAGCCAAGCATATTTCAATCAATCAATCAAGAAAGCAAACAAATAGAAAATACCCATTAGCAAGATGATTCAGTGGGTGAAGGTGCTTATGCTGCAAACCCTGCTAACCTAAGTTCCATTTCCAGGACCCATACAGAAGAAGAAAAGAACCAGTGTCCACAAATTGTCCTCGGACCTCCACATGCACCCTACCCTAAATAATACACACACACACACACACACACACACACACACACACACACACACACACGCACACGCACACGCACACGCGCACACACACACACACACACACATACACACACACACACCACTATTTAAAAGTATTTTAATGTGCTTATATATGTTCATGTTCTATATATACTTTGAAATTTGAAAAGTTTTTATGAAAGTCAGACAGGGAAAACTACATTCTATTCCACTATGTTTCCTTTCCCTGTCTCCCCTATGCATGCTAAGTTCATGAGCTCATAAACTGGATACAGTACACATTTTGGATTTCTATAAAAATCCTTGGAAGCTTATACCGGATGGAGCAGTGCAGTATTTTCAATGTCTTTGAAAGGGAGGAAAAACAGGAGACATATGCCACTAAGTGCTTAAAATGATACGGTTTAGGTAAAAAGTATTGACAGCCTGCAGTATTATACAGAGAGTCGGAGAACATCTCAGAGAGTTAGAAATGGATATGATAAATCTGTTTAGGCGAGAGTCCACATCTGTCAGTATCTAGAATCTATTATACACACACAGTGCTGGTCTGCACACAGATTACAATGCACACAGAAAATACTGATAAGATAAAGGATTCTGGGTTAAGGAGAGGTGAGACGGGGGACTGAACGTGTAGGAAGACAGTACAGGAAGTAAGAAGTTCAGTAAGGGAATGAATGACAGAGGTCAGGAAACCTGTAGCTACCCCCAAACTCCTCCTTCCCCACCCTCTCCCCTTTCTCTCAAGCAATGTAGAGTCCCTTCAAAAAAGCAAATGAAGAGTTAATATTGTGGAAGACTAGTTTCCAGAGACCCGAAAGACGAGGGGGAGGGGCGCCTGACCTAATTCTTTTTCTCTTTAAAACCTCTCTACCTCCCTAAGTGGCTTCCACATCCCTGCCTCCATAGTGATAATGACAAGTGTCAAGATGAAATAAAGCCAGGGAATGCTCTGTATGTTCTGTGTTTTCACCAGGAACCTAAGGACATCCACAAATCAAGCAGCTCAGAACAATGGCATGTGAAAGGCACTGCCCAGCCCTCTCTCTTTCCTAACAGCCCAAATGGCTGGTATTCTGGAGTTTGCACTTTTTCTTGGCAATGTTTCTTTGAAAATTTCTTTCCTGTTTTCTTTTTAGCCATTATTTTATCTACTTTATTGCTGAACATTACCCCCCATCCCCCCACCCTCCGATTAGCTCACTTTAGCTACTTCTTATTTCCTGACTTTTGTTCTTTTACAAGCTTCCCACATATGATCACACTGGTACTTTCACGAACACTTTCCTCCTCAACTCCTGTTTTGTGAAACACATATAAAACAATAAAGTGTTATATATGCACTATACATTAATATACACTGTACGTCTGTTAGATGTCTAAAATCCATATGGCATGTTTCACAGGAAACATCGTACAAGGCCCCATTGCTCACATCCTGCACTGGAACCTGGCCCCCAAAGCTGGCTCAGCAATTGCCCTCTGACAGCAGATTCTATTTAAAGCAGCTGGGGCCACATCCTGAGGACGCAATCCCTCCCTCTCCCCCTCTTCTACTGGCTTGTCAGCGAGATAATGTACACAGCAAGGCTTTCAAAGCTTCAAAGCATGTGCTGTGGGGGCAGTCCTTGCATTCGCGAGACAGGAATTTACAGAGCAAGACCTTCTGGGTCAGGTACAAAGGGTAAAAGATCGTGTGGCCCCAGATTCAAGGAGAGAGGGAGAGAGGGGGAGAAAGAGAGAGGGGAAAGAGGGAAACAGGGAAGAGGGAGGAAAAAGAGAGAGAAAAGGGGAAGATAGGAAGGGGGCAAGGGAGGGGGATCACACAGTGCTTAGCCTAAGATCTTAGAGTCTAAAACAGAATTGGTCGAATACTTATTTGACAAGCTATACAATTAGCACTGGGCTCAAAGGCCCATTATACTATATGGTTGGAACAGGCACCACACTGATGCGGTAGAACTGGAAGATGATAAAGAGCTAGCATTGTCAAAACAAGTGGTAAATAAGGAGCCCACAGAAACCACCTGGGGTGGCTCCCCTACTAAGCCAGGATGCCCTTAGAAGCAACAGTACCCTCACACACTTCATTCTTCATTCAGTCTACGCTCTCTAGTATGTGATTGGACACAGAACTTTCTCAAGCAGATGTCTAATTGACAGTTTTGCTTAGAAACATTGGATGATGGGCCTTCAGATGTGCAGAGATGATATTGTCTTGGAGTTGCCTTTTCATGAGACTTCCCTCATGAGCAGATGGGAGACGTGGAAGAGGACAGTGCCTCAAGACCCAACACCATCAAACTGTTGTCACTGTGGGGATTTAAACAGTCTCTGTGGGTAATTGTTGGTCTTTGGGGAGGTTTTTTGTTTATTTTAATGCTCATTTGCCATTCTTCAGGATGGTCTGGATCTCACCTGCTGCCTTCTGATCCCATGTGGCCTTGGCCTTGGAGAATCAAACCTGTACTACCTGCTGTTGAATTCTTTCTCAGTTTAGGAAGGATCTTGTGGTTTTGCCACAGGATTTGGATTTGTTGACTTTGCAAAGCCTAAAATGTCCATCAGGGTTGTTCTTCCCAAACTTTGATCACATAGTTATCTTACTCTAAATCTCGTGTCACACCATAGGTTGAGGATTCCCATCAAACAGGAATCAAGAGATCCAGCACGACCCTCTACATCCCCTATTGGGCAACACGGCCCTCCAAACCAAGCTGACCTTTCCTTTGTTAGCCTGGGACCCACTGTACGGAGGCTCATGCAGAGTTCTAGCAGGAAGTGAAATTAAAGCCTGCATCAGGAATAAAAAGCCCCACACATCTGAGGCTCTTTTGGCTTAGCACTGCCTCCCCTTCTCTATCAACCAATCAAAAGGGTTGACTTTCCTTCCCTCAGCAGAGCTTCTTTCTGCCCAGAGAACAAGTATCAGGGCAGGAAGTTTGTCTTTGTCCTATGCTGACCCCTGGGCATAAAGAAGCAGCTCAAATATAACTTGGTATGATTTGGCAAATGCTTTCTTTCATTGAAGTGAATTTCAAATGTTTACCCAAAACTCTTATTCTTAACCTAAAATGATAATATTTAAAGGGCTTCTTAAAAGTTATGACTGCAGGTTACATACATATTTCCCAAAGGGAGGGTACACCCCTTCCTCCTCATCAAATTAATCTCAGAGGCACAGACATCAGTTGATTTGAAAGTTATAACCAGCATATATAAAGAAAAACTTCAACCCAAATTATACCTATTTTATCTTCTGTGAGACCTGACTCTCCTAGACCATTGGCTATAGAAGTGGACAAGGAAAGAGTCGTCTGCCATAAGGGTAAATCTCAGCTGTGATATTGACAGAGGGCTCTGCTGTTTAACACTTCAGGGAATACGGGGTTTTTTATTATTGATTTATTTTCTTGTTTTTACATCCCAATCAAAGTTTTCTTCCCCCCCTCCCCCCAGCTTCATCCACTACTTCTCCATTGTTTCTCTTCATATACAGGCAAACATCCCATGGATATCAGCCAGCCATGGCATATCAAGCTGCAGTGAGTCCAGGCACCCCTCCTCCACCAAGGCTGGATGAGGCAATCAGGTAGGAAGAAAGGGTCCCAGAAGCAGGCAACAGAGGCAGAGACATCCCTTGTTCCCACTGTCAGGAGCCTCACAGGAAGACCTAGCTACACAACCATAACATATATGCAGAGACCTTGGTCCTCCCAAGCAGGCTTCCTGGTTGTTGGTTTGGTCTCTGGGAGGCATTATGAGCCCAGGTTAGTTGGCTCTTGTGGTGGTATTTTGTTTTTGCTCTAATAAATTAAGCTTGCCTGAAGATCAGTGGGTAGAGCTAGCCACTAGTAAACCATAAAGGCCCGGAGGTCTGTCCAGACAAGAGACAGAAAGTGATATGGCTGAGCAGAGAAAAAATGTGATAAGGCAGGACAGAGAGAGGAACTTGCCCTTTTTTGAACTGAGGAGTTGTAGAGGTGACTGTGGCTACCTCCTTTACTTCTCTGATCTTTTAGCACTTACTCCTACCTCTGACTCCGGGTTTTTATTATTAAAACCAATTAGGATTAATGTTACAGGCTCTGTGGACTTTCTTGCATGTACTTGACATCACTGGGTCCTGCAATCCTTCCTCCCCTTTCTCTACAGGATTCTTTAAGCTCCACCTAATGTTTGGCTGTGGATTTTTGCATGTTTCCATCAGTTTCTGGATGAAGCCTCTCTGATGACAACTGGGCTAGGCACCAATCTATGAGTATAGAAGAACATCATTAAGAATCACTGACTTTTTCCCATTTGTATTTGGTTCTATCTTGGGTCTCTGGGGTATTCCACTTCTGGGTTCTGTCTCTTGGGGGGGGGGAGGTCGGAGTAGGGACCTCCCTCAGGGTATTGGTCTTCAGCTATGCCAGTCATCAGTTGGTCACTCCCACAGTTTCTGTGCCATCTTTACCCCAGCATGTATTGTAGGCTGGACAAATTGTAGGTCAAAGGGTTTGTGGCTGGGTCTCAGAAGTCTTGCCTGGTTACAGAAGATGTCTGGTTCAGGCTCCATTTCCCTCCTTGCTAGGACTGCTAGCTAGGGTCACCCTTATAGATTCTTGGGAGTTTCCATTGTACTAGGTCTCTGGCTCGTCCCCAAGATACCCCCAATTCCACTTGTCTCTTCCAGTACTCTCTCCCTCTATCCCACCACCACCTGATCCCTCATTCCCATCTCCATCCCTCCATTTAGACCCCCCCATCACTCCCCTACCATTCCTATCCACCATAGATGTCTATTCTATTTCTCCTTCTCAGGGAGATTAATGCCCCCACCCCAGCTTTCCTTGTTACTTAGCTTCTCTGGACTGTAGACTGTGGTACGGTTATCATTTACTTTACAGCTAATATCCACCTATAAGTGAATACATACAATTTTTGTCTTTCTGGATCTGAGTTACTTCACTTGGGGTGATTTTTTTCTATTTTTGTCTATTTGTCTGCAAATTTCATGATACTTAAACAGCTGAGTAACACTCCATTGTGTAAATGTACCACATTCTCTTTATCTATTCTTCAGTTGAGAGGCATATAGGTTGTTTCTAGTTTCTGGCTATTATGAATAAAGCTGCGATAAACATAGTTGAGCAAGTGGGTGCCATAAACATAGACTGAACATTCTTTGAGTATATGCTTTGGGTAAAGAGTAGTATAGCTGGATCTTGAGGTAGAGCTATACCAAATTTTCTGAGATACCATCATATTGATTTCCAAAGTGCCAAACAAGTTTGCACTCCCACCAGAAGTGGGGGAGTGTTCCCCTTACTCCACATCCAGGATAATGAGCTGTCATTTGTGTTTTTGATCATAGCCATTCTGAGAGGTGTAAGATGGACTCTTGGTGCATTTCCCTGATGACTATGGATGTTAAACGGTTCTTTAAGCATTTCTCTGACATTTGAAATTCCTTTGTTGAAAATTCTCTGTTTAGATCTGTACCCTATTTGAAAAATGGATTATTTTGTTGATGTCTACTTTCTTGAGTTCTTTACATATTTTGGAAATTAGCCCTCTGTCAGATGAGGGGTTGGGAAGATCTTTTCCTGTTCTGTGGGCTGCCTTTTTGTTCTATTGATGGTGTCCTTTGCCTTGCAGAAACTTTTCAATTTTATGGGGTCCTATTTATTAATTGTTGATCTTAGTGTCTGTGCTACTGGTGTTCTATTCATAAAGTTGTCCTCCGTGCCAATGCAATGCATTCAAGGATAATCCACACTGTGTCTATCAGGTTCAATCTATCTGATTTTATGTTGAGGTCTTTGATTCACTTGGACTTGAGTTTTGTGCAAGGTCATAGATATGGATCTATTTGCATTCTTCTACATGCCACCATGCAGTTATGCCAGCACCATTTGTTGAAGATTCTGTCTTTTATCCATTGTATAATTTTGGCTTCCTTGTTGTGCTCATAGGTATGTAAATTTACTTCTGGGTCTTCTGGTATCATTTCTCTGATTTCTCTCTCAGCCCATTTTCCATTTGTATTTAGGAGGGCTACTGATTTTTTTTTTTTAAGAAGAGAAACCTATTGGCTCTCACTTCTTCCCAAGACTGATGCTCTAAAAGGAATGCAGAACATAACAGGTCAGGCTGGCCAGTTGATAGCAGAGCTCTCCCAAATCATACAGGAGCTCATTAAATCAAAGACTGCTTGAAAAACCATGTTTACTGATTACTATCTGGTTTTCCTTTCCCTCTTTTAAGTAGGAGATTCAATTCAGCATAAGAATTCTGTTGCTCTACACTGTCTGCTTTGTGAGGATCGGAGCTTCAGTAAAGGTGAGAAAGCTGAATTATGATCTGTTTGTTTAATGCTACTTAGCCACTGCCCAGAGGCATTTGTCATGAAGCCCACCTGGGTCATCTGACTCATTTGTGTGCTGAGCAGACACCAGAGGGAGCTTGCATTTCCAAGATCACTGTATGCAAAACAGAATGTGTAGTGTGAAGAGCCTGTCTTTAGGCCTGCTAACCCAGGACTGATATTTTAGAAAACACCTTGGTACCTGAAAGGATTTGACTGGATTCTGTTTGTACTGATGGTTACAAATTTAAAAAGTCCAATGTTTGAAAGCAAAAACCAAAAGGAGGAAGAAGAGGAAGTAGTATTTCCCTGCTTACATATGGTGAAAACCTTTGTAGAAGGAGAGATTCTTCCACCACTGAAACTGGCCTTCCCTGATGGCATCTTCTATTTTTATTTGGGGTCTGTTTGCCCATTTGGTTTTGACAGAGCAGAGTAGGCAGGTCCTGCATCTACATGTTTGCTTTTCCTCCTGTATTAATGTACTTAGTCCAAGTCACATCAGTGGTATATGTTAATGGTTTTATTTAAATATCACTTATTGTTATGTCTACATTCCACAGAACTTAGATCCTCTATCTGAAATTTCTTGTCATTACTCCATTAGCATTGCATCATTGAATCCTGAAGTAGAAGGTTTAAATGCTTTGGAAACCCTTGTCTGTTATATTACACATTAGAGACATTAACCTCAACAATTAGTGTCCAGTTGTTACAACAGAATGTTCCAAGAAGACTGAGTATAGAAATGTCGGTGCCAAGGTTACCCAGAAAGAAAGTATAAACTGGTTTATACCTTTTAAAACGGCTTTATTCAGTTGTCAAACCAAATGAGTCTCTCTGATTTCCATTTTGCAATCCCTGATTTCTATTTCATAATGGAGACCACTGAGCAGTTTCAAAAATAGAGCTGAACCAAACTAATTTTAGATTGTGAGGTGAGAAGGAAGTTAGTGTCATGGGTCAGTGGTGGTCAATTCACATGTGGTTCCAGGGATAAATAGGAGGTAGCTTGGGAGTAAGAAGGATCTCTACAGAAGGTAGGACAGCACGGGACTTTACCAGAGAGATGAAAAAACAAAACAGGAAAAAAAAAAACAAAAAAAAAACAAACCCTCTTCTCTCTAGAAAATGTTTTATTAGAATAGTCACATGCCCTGTCCCTTTTGAACAAAGAGAAAGACTCTTCTCAAGCAGCTCTGCTCCTTACATGTCAGAGAGGCTTTGAAGTTACAGCTCAGAAGAGCACACAGATAGTTTCTGCTGCTGGGCTCACCTTACCTTCTGCTTGACCAGTGTGTTCTGGGAAGGAAGTTCTTCATCAGCTGCATAAAGTTCAAAGTGAGTGGACAAGCAGCAGCTACCTGCAAGCCTAACAGTTCTAAAGAACACTCAACCACTGAGTGGAGTTCATAAAACATGTTGGTATTATTCTTTCATTCCAAGCAGATCATAGTAGTATCAAAGCTTAAGAGGGTAATTTCCCTTGCTCTGAGCCATAGACAACCTTAATAATTAAATTCCACATTAGAAATTAAGTGTAGGAGAATGGAGATATTATCTCTCACAATGGAATCTATCTTTAAGAAGAAAGCCTGCATGGCTATTGAGAGGAAAGAATTTGCATATTGTTTATCATGCTCAAGTCTAATATGTTGGGTTAAGTTTTAGAAATGGTATTGGTATTATAATTCTTGAATCATTTATTTGATACTTTGAGGTAAAACCAATAATTGCTCAGAGATTTAAAAATATATATCATTGGAACAACCTGAGATTCAAAAGTTTGGAACAGAGAGAAAATTTTTAAAATAAAAATAATTGTAGTCTTTAGGGCTAAGAGTTTACATATGATGCTTGTTTCCTTGTTCTGGAACTCTTAACACCTCCAGAAATTTACCTAAAAATGCATTCATATCACATGCCTAAAAATGGAAGTTATATTTAAGAATCACCATCTGTTTCATAAACACTCTAATGTTTAGAAATTTAATTATTTTCAAATTATGATTAAATGCAGAGAACTTAGTGAATAACTCATCAGCCTAGCATTAAATAATAATTGAGCTATTACTTATTTCAATTCTCTTTCTCATATGTAAAGTGGGGAGGACATATCCAAACTGTGTGAGTTTAAGGAGGAACTGAAAGTTGAAAAGCTTTACCTGAATAAGTGTTATTATAGTACTAACATTACATTTATTAGCATCTTATGCCCGATGCTCTTCTACATTCAACAAATACAGAACAAGAAAGACAAAGGTAGGCGGTGCTATTCTTAGGCAGGTAGTTAACCCTGGGTTGTATAAGAAAACAAGCTAAGCAAGCCACAGAGAGCAAGCCAGTAAGCAGCATTCCTCTATGGTCTTTAGTTTTATGTCCGGGTTTCTGCACTGACGTCCTTCAATGAAGGACTGTGCTGTGCAAGTGTGAGATGAAACCAACCTTTTCCTCCCTATGCTGCTGTTTGTCATGATGTTTCTTATAGCAATAGAAAGCAAAGTAGACCAGATATTTCTGTCCATTCAAGGTGAATGGTCTCCAGGATGCTGTCTTTTCACTTCTCAAATTATCCTGTCACTTTTCCATCACTTTATTCATGACTGAGAGATCTTAAAGTTATAACATTTTCAAGTCACAGAAGATCGTGACACATTTTTTGCTTGCTTATCATTCCACTTCACATCTTCGTACCAGAGAAAACTGACCGGAAATGAGGGTGATGAAAACACACATGGAGTTGTAATGGTTGCCCTAAGGGGGAAATGTGAGGTCTGGAGGATGCCTCAGGGAGGTAGAGTATTTGCTCTGAAAATGTGAAGAGCTGAGTTCAAACACTCAGCAACCAAGTGAGAAAAGCTGGGTATGGCTTTGCTCACCTATCACTGGGGTAAGTGTGGGGCAGAGATAGGTGTAGTCTGAGAATTTGCTGGCCAACCAGCAAACTAGTGAGCTCCCCAGCTCTATGAGAGACTGTCTCAAGGCAGTCAGTGGGGAATGAGAGAATATGCTGGATAAATTTTTTGGCTAAATTTTGCTTTGTCCTCCACACACATGTGTGGGCACATTTACCATGAACACAACACACATTCTTTCTCTCCCCCTCTCAATAAATAAATAGTATTTTTTAAAAGATATGTGTGTCACAATTAATATATTGGTCATCTTCTCATTCCCTGCCTGTGAGGGAAAGATTCCACCTCACATTTATAAAAATGGCCAGGTCTCTGACGGTGGACAGGTGGGATGGATAATGGTTGACTGTATGGAGGAGAGTGCTGCCTCATTTGGGGCTGGGTGGTGGTCCAGTTGAGGAACAGAGTAAGCAAGCATGAGCTGTGGAAGCCAAACATCAAAGCAGTGTAGCTTGTTTCTCTAACTCTTTGGGTTGGGTAGGAACTGTCGTCTGCTTCTTGGGATAAGTGGGCCCTGTGTCTCATTGCTGTGATAACAAATGTCGTTCCACTGGGGGATCTTATCCCCAGTAACAAAGTGGCTGGGATGCTATCACTAGGCTATTAGGCGCCCAGATGGTTTCAGATGTCAGGGTAAAACATAATTATACCGTGACAGAGATTATTTCAACACATCAATTTGGGCAAGGAGTCTCATGGTCTGTAACACACTGGCTAGACTTACCATTCATCACCTCTTAACCCTGATCTGAAGTCAAATAATAAAGAAAACTCCTTTCAAAGCGGGAGATGCATTTGGGAACACTGAAAGCATAGTTGGGCCTGTTCCAGCCTTTCTTGTGAAGGAACTAGCGAGACAAGGAGGCCCTCCTTGGCTGCCTGTTAGCGTGTGGCTGCCCTGTCTCCAGGCTTGAGACTTCTCTGTCTAATAGCCTAATACTTGGAGAGATTTAAGAAATCACATTCAGCTGAAGGCATGCTCCTGAGTACACGTCTGCCTCCAGTGGCCTTTTCAGTAACTACAACTGTAACTTAGAGTAGCCATAGAAGTGAGGCCCCTCCAGCTGTTTATGAAAATCAACTTTGATAGAATGTTATAGAGATACGCACAGTACAGTGCCATCATGGCATGTTTTAATGAACTTTGTAGATTATGATGTCTGCTGTTTTTACATAAATATAAAACGACGTAAACAAACTGAACCCTTCTCTCGTGTCCTTTCATATTCAATGGCACTTCTGAGGGTTCGATGACATTTGGAATAAACAGTCAAGCACCCAAACTATTAACAGATATTCACGTACCAACCTGTCATATACTCAGATGCCAATTTTCGCTTTATCTTCTCTCCAAAATCAGAAACTGTTATAGACACACATTCCCATCTAGAGATACCTGATACCCTGAGGTCAACAAACTTCTTTTCATGACTGTAACATTTCCTATATTATATTTTGTCTAAATAAATGACACATAATGTTTTATGCCTTTGTGAACCTCTTAGGAATCACATGATAAATTTCCTCATGTAACTGGCTGTTCTCAGTATGTTTTGCGAGTGGAGACTTGGAGGTGGACTTGCTGGGTGGAAAGGGTACATCCAGCTGATAACAGGTTTTAGCTCTCCAGGACAGTCTCACCAGTTTATAGTCCCACTGTCATGGGCATCTTCCCCCATGTGCTTTGACATGACATTAATCCATTAGTTATTTGTTTGAGGAGTGCATTTAAAGATTTTAAAACAGAACCAATTTATTTTGTTTTGCAAATATATTTCTTGATAGATGAGCAGTCTTGATTCACTACTTAGAGAGCTAGTCTTTTGGTACATAATACAGACCCTACACAAGATCTGATGACGAAAGGCTCCCCTTGATAAGAAAGAAAAAACAAAACAAGAACACAGAAAAGAGCAACCAACAGCTCCTGAGTTTTAGGGGCAACTACAGAAGATTACTGATAGGAAGCTAATAAGCATGGACTTCTCGGTCCAATCATTCTTTCCTTCTTCCTGTTTAAAATTATACACACTTAGTGCCTGGCAAGAAATTGTATCTCAGCCACTGAATTTACTAACTGAAAACATGAAAAATACTTGGAGCCAGATGTGGTGGGACACACCTGTAATCCTCACCACTTAAGAGGCAGAAGCAAGGGGAGCTCTAGCCCTCGCTACTTAGAAAGTTCCATCTAATAATGAGACCTAATCTCTAGCAAATAGACAGAAAACAAAAGATGGACATGCTGGCACTCTGGGTACAGGGCCAGGGCAAGTGTCCTATGCTGTCTGCATCTGAGCACCCCCGAAGTCCCCTTGTGAGGCTATGCAGCTGACTGTTGGTGTCAGCATGAGGAAGGGTATCACCTCTGGAAGATACCAGAATGAATTCAGTGCATTTTGAGAACATTCTACATTGGGAGTCATTGCTTTCCCCAAAGGGAATCGGAATTTCATAGCTCAGTAGTGACATTATAGGAAATCCCTAGATGTACTCAGGAGCATGACTTCAGATGAATGTGATTTCTCAATACTATCCAAGTATGATGGCCATACCTTGAAAGTCAGGGCTGAGTCTGTACTGGGTAAGTATCCCCTACTGTCCTGAGGTTGACGCCATTTTCAGACCTCCCAGAATGTAAGCAGACACTTGCTGGTTCTTTACATATGTGCTTCCCACAAACTGAGAACAAACACGAAACAGGGGCCACAAAGAACTTTTATGATTTATCAGTATATAATGTGAAATACTGAAAAAATTGAGCTGATAAGTTTCAACTTTCTCCTCAGTTTGACTTTAATGACCTAAGAAAGCTGGAGGCTGGGCCAGAATCCTCATCCAACACCAGGTGGTATCCACAGCTTCTGTCTTTGTGATCTTCCTGGTACCCAGCCACTTTGCCCCAATGCTGCTCATCTCTAAGAAGACCAAGTACATCTTCCCCTCTGGGAATTCCCCACTATCTGAGAGAGTTTGGGGACCACCCTCATCACAGCACACTTCTCTTTTTCTTCTTTCTACTCTCTGATGAGCATAAAGTTTCAGACGAACTGTCACTATTATGCCACAACCACTATCTCAGGGACAGCTGTAGCTTCCGGACCCTGTCTGGGCTCAAATCTCCAGCACTGCATTCAAGGAAAAAAAAAAAAAAAAAAAAACAAAACAAAAAACAAACCATTTAGCCAGATACAGCAGCCTCAGAGGAGTGGCTGGATCAGCTGCCTGAGCAAAATCCAGATCTAGAGCTCCCAGATCCTGGGCTTGTTCAGAGAGCCCAGTACCTCACTTTTAAAGGATCAAGTGACAAAAATATTTTATCTTGGGAATTTACTTCTTGGAGATGCTAGTAACTTTTAAGTATGATTTAAAGCTTCTTATGCTAAGATAAAGACTACATAAAATTTGTGAGAAACAGAAACAAAAAGTTTTTTTTTAAAGATGTAGATGGTAGAACTCATAATGAGGATCAGTACAACCTTAGGAGGAAGGGCAGAGATAAAATTATATAGACAAGGGCAGAATAGTAAATCTCTATTCGTTTCTTTCTTTCTTTCTTTCTTTTTTTAATCACTAACAAAATGCCTCACAGAAGAAACGTAAAATTTTGGTTCCTTGCTTTGGATACTGTCCATTGTGGTGAAGAGGGCATGGTGACATGGACAGCTCAGTCTTTGGCATCTTGAGATTGCAGCAAAGCTTACTCACATCTGGATGGGTCAGAAAGCAGAGACAAGAGAAGAGGAGCTGGGCTATATCTCTCACAGTCCATCTCTACTGGCCTACACCTCTACCATCTTGGCCCCCACAGCCTCCCAAAACAACACTATCAACTGTGGACCAAGTATTCACACACAAGGTATCATGGGAACGGTGCAGTAACTGCTGTGACAAACCTACTCATGTAGATTGTAGACTTTTGGAACTGGTTTGTAGCTGTTAGGTGGTAGAGTTTCAGGATGTAAGCTGGAGAAGTCCTAGAATGTTCTAAGCAGAGTTTAATGGTTCATTTCTACTGAAAGCTTAGATGGCCAAACAGAAATAGCTATTCAGCAAGGACCGTGCTCACCAGTTCTCAGAGGGGAAAAGACTCTTATTTGGACTAGAGCCATCCATGTTACAATCTGCTTATCTTATCAAAATTTCAGTGAAGCTGAATTTAAACGTAATAGAATAATATATTTGACAAAGATGTCAGAACACAGTAGTATCCCAACTGGTAGCATGGTTATTGCTCATTGCATTTAGCTGGGTTTATGATGACTGCTCAGAGCAAAAAAGTGAGGCAGAACAAAACATTTGCAACTTGTCAAGGAAAAAAGCTCAGATGTGTTTAATGCTATGAGCTGGTGGACAAGCAGTAAGCAGAAGAGATAACTAGAATTATTCAGATTTGTGGCATTAAAAGGAAACCAAATCCATTTCACTGCCTGTGCTTGCTTCAGATAGAGTCAGGAATAACCCAACTGATGTAGCTCAGCTCATATCACCACAGGAAAGCTACCAATTGCCAAACGTTCCAGTGTATGAAAATGCAAAACTAGTCATAGGACTTTCAACAAAAAAGGGAAGCCTGAACAGAGAGCATTGTGACACTGATACTCTAAGCAAACGGGGTTACCTAGGGAAACATGTTCCAAAATTCGGGCATGGAGGCACATGGAGGCCAAGGTAAGCTGTGATAAAACTAGGGCCCTCTCCATCAGAGGCTGGCAACAGAATGGCAACATCCATATAGAATGCAAGACTAGAAGGTCGTGGAAGCTTCCACTGAGGTTACATAAAGATAATAACGAGGCCAGGTAATGTTGCAGCCTCTGAGTGAGCTAAATGTGAAACTGTGAAGATGAAGCCGACATTGCTGTGGAGACTACAGGATATCAGAGATGCTAAAATGATGGGATGTCTACAGAAAATGGCTTCAAGCACAGCATGAAGATAGTTTAAGAGAAAGTGTTGTAAGTTCAGAGTCATCACAGTTCAAAGTCAATTTTGCAACAAGCTTTAAGGTTGAAGATCCATATTCCAGTTATCAGAAAATGGCCGTAAGTCACATTTTGCAGTGGCTTAAGAAGGCAAAAACCCATAATTCACTGTATTTCTCATGAGGTCCAATCAGGGGCAAGCATCCATTCTGCTTGTGGTGGTTTGAAAGAAAATGGCTCCCAAAGGGGAATGGAAACATGTGGCTTGTTATCTCCCATAAACAATAGGCTCCAGCATTTCAGGTACTACCTGTCCTTGGACAAGGGGCTTGCAGATCAGAGGCATAATTTTTTCATGGATTCATGGATCTCTCAGGCATCGTAATTGGTTTTTTGTTTTGTTTTTTATCTTTACAGTGGCTCATAGATGAGAATTTGCCTTGAATCTCAGTAGAGACTTTGCATTTGTAAATAATATCAAGATGACTGTTAAGTATCTGGAATCTGAAAGTTGACTGAATTCATGGTCCATTATGTATTAACTGTGAGCTTATGATAGCCAAGTGTGGAGTAGTTTACATATAAAGTGCCCTTTATAAGTCATATGTTTAAACACCTGTTTCCCAGATGGTGGCACTGTTTGGGGAGGTTGTGAAACTTTGGGGGCTGTACCCTAGTTAGCAGAAGTGGGTTGCTGTGGGCAAGCCTTGAAGGTGGCATCCAGCTAAAGCTCTCTGCTTCCTGATCAACCAAGATGTGAGCGAGCCATGTGAAAAATGCTAACCATCATGGACCAAGCTATAGCAGTTATACTCTAGAATAGTGGTTCTTAACCCTTTGGGGTCAAAAGACCCCTTTACAAGGGTCACCTAAGAACATCAGAAAACATGGATATTTACATTATAATTCATAACAG
This sequence comes from Phyllotis vaccarum, assembly GCA_033318265.1. Taxonomy (NCBI): domain Eukaryota; kingdom Metazoa; phylum Chordata; class Mammalia; order Rodentia; family Cricetidae; genus Phyllotis; species Phyllotis vaccarum. The sequence continues at coordinate 45,974,453 of JARWLC010000012.1, read as the reverse complement.
TTGTAAAATTACAGTTATAAAGTAGCAACAAAAATAATTTTATGGTTTGCCATTACTACAACAAGAGGAGCTGTATTAAATGGTCACAGCATTAGGAAGGTTGAGAACTGATCTAGAACTAAACATCTGTGCCCTTCTGTTGGGCGTCTGTCATCGAAACAAGATGACTACTAAGAGGGATACACAGGGAACTTACTGTTGACAAGCTAAGTTTTTGCTGATATCCATTTTGACTACTTCATAACCACAGGCTCTATTTCCTTAACTGGGCCCCACAGTTATTTGTGGAGTTCCTACAGTTCCTCAAGTGCGCACAGTCCTCTCGTGGGGATCTTTGGCAGCTTCCCTCAGTGTACATGAGGCGTCATCTCATCCTTGTTTCAGAGAAACATGGTCACTGCATATTTTACTGTCCACACCATCCCATTTCCTGGATCTTCACTGAGGATGTCCAGAGCAGTAGTATATCTCACAAAATACTTTGTTTTGGGTTTCATGGAGAAATGAAGGAAATGTCCATCTCCTTTACTCAGTACCAAACAAACTAGATATCATGCCAAATCCTCATAAGTGAGGAAAGTTCCTCAAAGCCAGCCTTATTCTAGTTCTTCTCTCCATTGCCCAGACTGGGGACCAGACTGGAATCTATTTAGAATGGCCTCCCAAATAGAAAAAGAGAAATCAAGTTAAAAATAGGTCTTTGGGGTAAAGTAATTCAATATGACCTTCCTCTTCAAAAAAAGATGAAATTTGAGCACAGACACCAGCAAGAGAAATGCCCTGTGACAATGAAGGCGAAGACTGGAGTAGGCCTATACCAGGGAAGGTACACGAAGGCTGCCTAGCAACCATTAGAAATTAGAGGGCTAAAACATAGGACAAATTTACCTTGGCACTCCAAAGAAGGAGCTCACCTGCTGAGTTAATCCCAGAACTGGGGAACCATCTGTCTCTCTCACTTAAGCCACCCAGCTTCTGGGGCTTTGTTATAGCATCTCAAGGACAAAAGAATCACCTCTGTCCATTTTTATGTTTTTGTTTGAGGTGTTGAAAATTGAAGTTAGGGTCTTGAGTACACCAGGTAAGTGCTCTAGCTCTGGGTTATATCCTGAGCTCATCTATTAATAAGTTTTGATGGATCTGACCACCCATCTCTCCACTGCCTCACTTCCCCCCTTGGTTATCACCCATGGATAACTGATGTCCCCGTCCATCATTCTGCTGTAACTTTCTCATCAATCCTCCCAGCTAATTCCAACTGGTCATCTCTCCCTTATCTTCCTAAACCTTTCTGCCACAGTTCACACTATTCATCCATGCTTTCTTCCCAAAATGTTCTCTTTAAAAACAGGTCTCACTGCATGGTCATGGTTAAGCCTTGAACCCAAGAATCCTCTTGTCTCAGCCCCTTGAGTGCTGGAATTATTCAGCCACCATCCCTGGTACAACGTCATGTTTTCCTAACCAGTTACAAAGCACTCACAAATGTTCTGCCTTTAAAAAAAAAAAAAAAAGTGACTTTTGTATTTTCTCTTCTTTAATTTAAATATTCTTTAGGGTTCTACCCAGAGTCCTTTTGTTACATATGGCCCATCTTTGAAAGAAGTCTTAGCCATTCTTATTGGCTTTGAGTATCATGTATAGCTGGAGTTCCTAATTCATACTATCAATTTTCATGCCCCATCATGAAGAGAGAGCACTCATTTGATTAAAAAAAAAGAAAATGAAGCCACAGAACCCTTCATCCTCCTCTACTCCCCAGCCAACCATTCGTGGCTGCATCAGAGACTCCCCTCCCCTAGGTACAGGCTCCACAGGCACCTATTGGAGGAAGTGGTGAATGGCTGATCTCCTGCTGGATATCCCCACTTTCTAGGCCCTAGGCTCTGGGGCACATCCCTTTCCCCTTCCCCCAACCATCATAGCCTCAGTAGACAGTCAGCAGGTAAGATTCCTACCAACATGCCACTCTACTCCTTCCTCCCTTCACTATCCCTAATGGATCCTGTAACCTACAAGCCCCACTCTGTCCCTCAAATCCACAGAATCCATCATTCCTCCCCACACCAACCATTCCCTCTGGCATCAGAGACCCTGCCCCCCACAAGGCACAAGCTCCACAACCAGACAGACTGGAGGAAAAGAGGATGCATCATCTTCCCCCCTCTGCCAACCATCCACCCTGCACATCAGAGACCCCTGGAGGCACAGGCTCCACCTGCACTGATTGGAGGAAGAACAGCCTCAGGAGGCACAGATACCACTGTACCTGTGCCTATAGTTACCTCAATCCAGATGGGAAGACAGCAGTGTAGGAATACGTTCAAAAACATAAAGAGCAAAATGACACCACCAGAACTGAGTGCTCCTACAACAGCAAGATCTGAATATCCCAATGAAGACTATGCCCCAAATACAAGGGCACCCACATTTATAAGTAGAACCATTACAAAAGCTTAAGTCACACATCAAGAAGTAAAGGACCTTAAAAATAACTTTATGAAGATGATAGAGCCCCTTAAAGAGAAAATGAAAAACTTCCTTAAATTAATGGAGGAACAGACAAACAAAAAGTTGAAAGAAATCAATAAATCCCTTAAGGAAAACCAAAAAAGCCAAGAAAAAACAATCAAACAGTTGAAGGAAACAGTTCAAGACTTGAAAATGGAAATAGAGGTAATATAGGAAACACAAACCAAGGGGATTCTGAAAACAGAAAGTCTGGGTAAATGAACAGGAACTACAGATGCAAGTATAACCAACAGAATGCAAGAGTTGGAAGAGAATCTCAGGCATTGAAGATACCATAGAGGAAATAGAATCATTGATTAAAGAAAATGTTGAATCCAACAAATTCTTAACACAAAACATCCAGAAAATCTGGGACACCATGAAATGACTAAACCTAAGAATAATAGGGATAAAAAAAGAATAATCTCAACTCAAAGACGCAGAAAAATATGTTCAACAAAATAATAAAAGAAAATTTTCCCAACCTAAAGAAGGAAATACCTATGAAGGTACAAGAAGCTTACAGTATACCAAATAGATGAAATCCCCAAAAGTCCCCTCAACAGATAATAATCAAAATACCAAACATGAAGTATAAAGATAATATTAAGAACTGCAAAGGAAAAAGGCCAAGTAGCAAATAAAGGTAGAATTACACCTGACCTCTCAGTGGAGACTCTGAAAGGCAGAAGGTCCTTAACAGACGTTTTGCAGACACTGGGAGAACATGGATACCAGCCCAGACTACTATGCTCAGTAAAACTTTCAATTACCATAGGTGGAGAAAACAAGATATATATGTCATGACAAAGCCAGATTTAAACAATACCTATCCATATAAATCCAGCCCATAGAAAGTACTAAAAAGAGAACTCCAACCCAAGGAAGTTAGCTGAACCTATAAAAACACAGGCAATAGATAATCTCAAACCAGCAAATTCTAAAGAAGGAAAATACATACATACTACCATCACTACCTCAAGTCCAAAAATAATGGAAATTAACAGTCACTGGTCATTAATAACTCTTAATATCAATGGACCCAATTTGTCTATAAAAAGACACTGGCTAACAGAATGGATACAAAACAAGGATCCATCCTTCAGATGCATACAAGAAACAAGAAATTAACTCATAGTAAAAAAAAAAAAAAAAAAAAAAAAAATCTCCATTCAGGTGGACCTGAGAAACAAGTTTAATATCTAACAAAATAGATGTCAACCTAAAATTAATCAGAAAACATGGAGGACATTTCTTATTCATCACAAGAAAAATCCATCAGGATGAAGTGTCAATTTTGAACATTTATGCCCCAAATATAAAAGCACCGCATTTATAAAAGAACCATTAGGAAAGCTTAAATCACACATCAAAACCCACACAACAATAGTGGGAGACTTCAACACCCCACTCTCACGAACAAGCAGGTCTGCCAAACAGAAATGTAACAGAGAAAAAAGGGAACTAACAGATACTGTGACTCAAATGGACTTAACAGACATCTATAACACATTTCTCCCAAACACTGAAGCATCTCATGGAACTTTTTCTAAAATTGATCACATACTTAGTCACAAAGCAAATCTCAACAAATACCAAAAAAAAAAAAAAAACCCAAAAACAAACAAACAAAAAAAAAAAACCCAAGCATCAACGAAACAAAGAGTTGGTTCTTTGAGAAAATAAACAAGATAGACAAACTGTTATCCAAACTAACTAGAAAATATCCAAATTTTAAAAAATAGAAATGATAAGGAAAAGGCAGAGAGAAAATATCAAAATTTAAAAAATTAGATATGATAAGGGGAACATAATAATAGACACTGAGGAAATCCAGAGAATCATTAAGTCATACTTCAAAAACCTATACCCCACAAAGTTGGAAAATCTAAAAAAAAGTGGACATTTTTCTGGATTGGGGCCACATATCAAAATTAAATCAAAATGAGACAAACAATTTAAATAGACCTATAAACCCTAAGGAAATAGAAGCAGTCATTAAAAGTCTCCCAACCAAAAAGAGCCCAGGGCCAGATGGTTTCAGAGCATAATTTTACCAAATTTCAAAGAAGAACTATTACCAATACTCCTCAAATTGTTCCACACAATAGAAACAGAAGGAACATTGTCACACTCTTCTTATGAAGCTACAGTTACTGATACCAAACATGCAACTAAGAAAGAGAATTACAGACCAATCTCCCTCATGAACATTAATGCAAAAATACTCTATAAAATACTAACAAACCAAGTCCAACAACGCATCAAAAAAAAAAAAAAATCATTACCATGATCAAGTAGACTTTATCCCAGCAATGCAGGAATGATTCATGGGAAAACCTGTCACTGTATCTGTCATATAAAAAAACTGAAAGGATTAAAAAAAGAAGATACAATCATCTCATTCAATGCTGAAATAGCATCTACAAAATCCAACACTTTCATGATGAAGGTCTGGGAGACATCATGGATACAAGAAACATCCTTAAACATAATAAAGGCAATATGCAGCAAGCCAATAGCCAACAGTAAACTAGAGAGAAACTCAAAGTGATTCCACTAAAATCAGGAACAAGACAAGGCTGTCCACTCTCTTCATATGTATGGAATATAGTACTTGAAGCTTTAGGTAAAGAAATAAGACAACAAAGGGAGACCAAGAAGATATAAATTGGAAAGGAAGAAGTCAAACCTTTTCTATTTGCAGATGTTATGATAGTATACATAAGTGACCCCCAAAATTCTACCAGGGTACTACTACAGCTGATAAACACCTTCAGTAATGTGGTGGGATACAAAATTAACTCAAAAATGTAGTAGCCCTCTTATATACAAATGATAAATGGGCAAAGAAAAAAAATCAGAGAAACATCACTCTTTACAATAGCCACAAATCACATAAAATATCTTGGAATAACTCTAACCAATAAAGTGAAAGATCTGTATGACAAGAACTTTAAGTCTTTGAAGAAAGAAATTGAAGAAGATATTATAAAATGGAAAGATCTCTGATGTGGGATATTTTTCTATATGGTGTGAAATACCATTGGATAATAAAGGAATTGTTTTGGTCTATGGCAAAAAGGTTACAGGCAAGCAGAAAATCCAAGCATAGATAGATAAAGGGTAAGGAGGGCAGAGTCAGACAGAGAGACACTTCAATCTGCCCAGAGAGCAAGATGTAATGGAACACAGGTAAAGCTTACTAGCCATGTGGCAAGACATAGATTAGTAGAAATGGGTTACATTGTAAGAGCTAGCTAGTAATGAGCCTAAGCCATAACCCAAACAGCTTGTAATCAATATAAGACTTTGTGTGATTATGTGCAGGTCTGTACCTTGGGCTAGACAGGCCAAAAACCTCAGGGTACAGCTCTCTCATGCTCTTGGATAGGTAGGATCAACAAAATAAAAATGACAATCTTACTAAGCGATCTACAGATTCAATGCAATCCCCATCAAAATCCCAACACAATTCTTCACAGATCTAAACAGATACTCAACTTTTCCCTAAAATCCAAAAAGCCCAGAATAGCTAAAACAGTCCTGTACAATCAAGGAACTTCTTGAGGCATCACCATCCCTGACTTCAAGCAACTATAGAGCTATAGTAATAAAAACAGCTTGGTGTTGACATAAAAACCTATATTTCAACCAATGGAATTGAACTGAAGATCCTGACGTTAATCCACACACTATAAACACTTGGTCTTTGACAAAGAAGCCAACAGTGTACAATGGAAAAAGACAGCATCTTCAACAAATGGTGCTGGCCCAGCTGGATATCATCATGTGGAAGAATGTAAATAGATCCATATCTATTACCCTGTCCAAAACTCAAGTCCAAGTGGACCAAACACCTCACCATAAATCCAGTTACACTGAACTTGATAGAAAAGAAAGTGGAAAGCAGTGTAAACACATTGGCACAGGAAACCATTTCTTAAATATAATACCAGTGGCACAGACACCAAGAGCAACACTTCGTACATGGGACCTCCTGAAACTGAGAAACTTCTCTAAGGCAAAGGACACAGTCAATAAAACAAAATGACAGCCTACAGAATGGAAAAATGATCTTCACCAACCCCACATCCAGAAAGGGCTGATCTCCAAAATATGTAAAGAACTAAAAAAAAACCCACATCAAAAACACCAAATAACCCAATTTAAAAATGGGGTACAAATCTAAACAGAGAATTCTCAACAGCAGAGTCTCAAATGGCCAAAAGACATTTAAGGAATTGCTCAACATTCTTAGTCATGAGGGAAATGCAAATCAAAATGATTTTGAGATTCCAACTTATACCTGTCAGAATGGCTAAGATCAAAAGCATGTTGTCAGCTTATGTTGGGGAGGATGTGAAATAATGGAAACACTCCTCTAACTGCTGGTAGGAATACAAACTTGTACAGCAACTTGAAAATCAGTATGACAGATTCTTAGAAAATTGGAGATCAGTCTACACCTCAAGACCCATCGACATCACTCTTGGGCATATACCCAAAGGAGACTCACTCATATCATAAGTTGCTCAACTATGTTCAAAGCATCATTACTCACAATAGCCAGAACTTGGAAACAACCTAGATGCCCCTTAACTGAAGAATGGATAGAGAAAATGTAGTCCATTTACACAATGTCTTTTACTCAGTGGTAAAAAAAAACAGTGACATCATGAAATTTGTAGGCAAATGAATGGAACTAGAAAAAAAATCATCCTGAGTGGGGTAACCCAGACCCAGAAAGACAAACACGGTGTGTGCTCACTCATAAGTGAATATTATATATAAAGCAAAGGATAACCAGGCTACAATCCACAATTCCAGAGAAGCTAGGTAAGGAAGAGGACCCTAAAAGGGATATGTGTGAATCACCCTGGAATTTTACTTCTCCCTAAGGTTGATTTATTATTTTGTACTTGAAGCCTTTTATACACTTTCACCTCCATTTCACTGCATCCACAGCACATACCATTTACATTTCTTCTTTTATGCTTCTCATTAAGATCAAATCATTTTAAGACACAGCTGAATCTGTTAAGACATACTAGTTTAAAGATAAAATAAAAACACCAAAACTCCCTGGAACTTATCCAGGTCAGTCTAGTCTCAGAACTATGGACATTTTGAACTAGCTAATTCTTGGAACTCTCTGGTGCTTCACAGGATGTTGTAGCATCCTTGCCCCTTGACCCACTAGATGCTAATCACACATAATTTTTCAAACGTGACACTTTACAAGGATCTCCAGGTTCTGCTGAGTGTCTTTTAAAAGCAAAGTTGCTCCCAGCTGAAAACCACTGTTTTAGGAACCTAGATAGGACACTTCCTGTATCCTCTATAATCTAGACAGATGGAGCCAAAAATCCTCATAGATTATGTGTCCCAGCATTGTGTTGTTTGTGAAATAGACAGTAAGGTACAGAGGGTGGGAGCTGAAATCCAGTGATGAGGCAGGAGGCTTTGGAAGCCAGGGCTTTAACCTGTTGGATGAGGTCAGAAAGTGACACAGTGATTGTAGAAGGGACAGTTATGTAAAGAGAGGTGGAAGGGGTAAAACTCTAAGGCATGAAGTCTGGCCTGTCCATTGCATGACCATGAAGAAGTTCGCGTGATATAGGCTGGGCAAGTTTGAGGCTCTACATCAAGGCAGGTTCCCATTGCTCTCTTCTATTCTTAACGCTTTGATAACCTTCTCCTTTGACAAGTTGTTTCTTTTTATAGAACCAAAGATCTGAATAGAAGGGAAGGTAGTGGGATGTTTTACTAGTGGCCCTGTTAGTGCTGAAGAACAAAGGAGAAGCTGAGATAGAGTGGAGAAACATCATTAAAGGACAGAAAGGACAGTTTGGATTTACATGTGACGGAGTGTTTTTCCACATGCTCCTGTCTTGATGCACTAAGGAAGTGAATCATAACTCCGGAATGTCCCTTGATACAATTTTCTTTTTTCCTATAACTGGGGAATTCTGATTTTTGATTATTTTTTTTCTGGACTCATGGATTTTGCATCAAGGTTGGCAGGTTTGATGTGGATAGTAGATATGATAAGGAGACAAACGCCTGGCCAGAAGAAACACTAAGTGAAGTTATTTCTAGGCCGGGAAAAGGAATTTCTTCTCCTTTGCAGTAACAGACAAGAGAGAAAGGAGCCAGTTTGGCCTGAACTGGAAACCTGCACTGAAGATGGAAGAGTAGAAAAAAATAAAATAATTCTGCTTCCATAACACTCAAGGTCTGAATCGGGCAATGATTTTTTTGACTAACGACTATATAATAACAAATTTCTATTTTGTGGACTTAGAAGTCTTTACCACAACTAGTCAATTCTCTCATTCAGAGGGATGGCAGTTGCAGAGAATATGTAATTTGTGAGTTCTAGTTTGTTTCAACTTGTGTCTCACTGTGACTTTATAGACAGGAAATAGGAATTTCTTTTGAGACAGATTTCCATGTGTCGCATGCCTCAGGTTGGCCTTAAACTTGCTAGGTTGCCAAGAATGGCTCTGGACTTCTAATCCTTCTGCCTCTGCTTCTTGATGGCTACCTGTGTGCACCACCAAGTCCAGTTTATGCTATGCTGAGGATATTGAACCCAGGGCTTTATAGATACTATGTGGGCACTGTAGTAAGAAGTTTCTGGCACAGCCTTTCCAGCCTAGCCCCAAGGTTCTGGCCCTCTCACAGCTCCGCTTACCCCCAAATTATCACACAAAAGCTTACATGAATTTCATGCTCATTGACCTATGACTCAGAAATATTGCTAGCTCTTTCATCTTAACCCATTGTTCTTGTCTTGTTTAGCCTTGTGGCTTAAGTACCTTTTCTCAGAGCAGCATCCTGGTCTCCTTTCCTCTGGGTCTGCTAGTGTTCTCTCTGCTGGTGTGTCTCTTTACTGGTCTCTCTCTCACACTCTTCCTGTTCCCAGAGTTTTCTTAGTCTGGTAGCCCTGCCCACACTTCCTGTCTGCCTTCTGGCCAGTAAGCGTTTTATTAAACCAGTAGGATGAACAAATATTTACAATGTACCTGAACATAATCCCACTGCAGAGCACTCTACCAATTTACCTACATTGCAACCCTGAAATATAAATTTCTAATAACTTTCCCACAGCCCCCAAATTATACTACTTCCACTTTACTATTTTATTTTATTTATTTATTTATTTATTTTTGCTGAGATAGAAATCAACCCTTGGCCTTGAACATGCTAGGCAAGCACTTTACAACTGAGCCAGTTTGCACTGATTTCTTTTTACTGTTTAAATGTGATGTGCAATTCTTAGTTCTAAGACTGTATCAAAGTAGACAGAGGACTGATTTAGATATGCTGGCTAGCCCCAGCAGCAAAGCACCATCCTGACTCTGACAACTTTGCTTTAGGCTTTATTTGCTGGGGAGGGAAGCTTCCTGTGACTCAGCAAAACTCAAACCTGACATTCAAATTCAATGTAGCATCAGGGAATGGGCCATCCATTAAGGATTCAGACCAATCCTCTCTGCGCTTTGGATATTTCTCTGGCTTCTGTGGTTTTCTACCTAAGGCTCAAAGTTGCAACTGTTACTGAGCATCTTCCTCAGGCTACTAGGGGTTGAAATAGAATTTATTTTCTCTTAGGTGTGAACATGCATCCACACAGAGAGAAATGCTCTCTCTCTCTCTCTCTCTCTCTCTCTCTCTCTCTCTCTCTCTCTCACACACACACACACACACACACACACACACACACACACACACACACACAATACCAAATAACTATAGAAAAGGGTTGCTTTGAATCTATATAGACTATTAACACTTTCATACTATCCACTATACAATAAAGATTGTGGGGAATCAGTTTGCATTAATGTAATAGGTCATCACTGATGTTTAGCAGCTCCCATACCACATTCCTTTGTTCATAATTGAAGAACAAATGCTCTCTGTTCTTTGAGAAGCTAAAGGACAGTTAAATAAGGTTTCCTACCTTGTAGATAGCATTTGGATATTAATTAAGCACCACTGTCAAAAAGTGTCCATGTTAAGAGATGAATCTTATTCTAAAACTTCAGCAATAAATCAGGCACGTCTGCACTGTGGGATGAGGCACCTGGGAGCTGCAACCCCTGCTCTGCTTCTCTTGTTTTGATAATGACCTTAGTATTGATTTACTTGGTGGAGTTTGCCTGCTAAGGCAAACAGAACTATGCATACAAAACAGTGGCTCCTGCTAACTAAGGACCTAATGTACCAGGCACAAAACTGCTACTATCCATTGGCTGATTGCACAGGGGGGCGGGAAATTCCAAATATCTTGCTCCAATGACAAATACAGCAATAGTGCCAAGTCACAAATACAATCTTTTGTAAGATAATCACCTGGGTCTTTCCTTGGCTGTTGAACTCATTTCTTGACTCCATTTGCTAGAAATTCACCACTTTCCAACAGAGAAACAGCAAGAAAAATGGGCTGTGTCCTGTTGTGGCTGCTCTCATATGCCTGATTCAAGCTAGTCTCCCTCCCATCAATGTTTAGGTCAGCATGGCTGCCTACCAAGGTCTGGGTGTCTCCCTGGTAGCCCTTGGTGAGGTCTTATTCAAGTCTAGAGCTCCAGTTTGAGCAGGCAGAGTAAGAGAGCGTAAAGGTAAAATTCACCTCCTCCGGGAAGGCCATGAAAGTCTCACCAGAGAGCCCTTCTGTGCTCTGGGGAGCAAAGAAAAGTAAAACAAAACCACATAATCTGGGGGACACAGGGAATACGTACATCCATCCAACTCACCAGCTTGGCTTGACCAATCAAAAATTCCCCTTATTTAAAACCTTAGTAAATGATCAGTAGGAGGATTGTATTTCTATGAGCTACAGAGTTCTTACTCAAGGGCACAGTTTCTGTTTTGTTGGGGGGGGGGGGTTGCTGTTGTTTATTTTTTTTAGTTTTCTTCCACATTCAGCAATGACTGTTACCGAACGTCTGTGGTCACATGCTCAGCTTCCTGTTTATAAATGCACTCTGTTTTCAGTGAGTCAGCAGTTTTTGCTCCATACAGAGGCACAGGAGGCTGTGCCAAGGCCCAGGAGCTCCAGGAGGCTTTGTGAATGGCCTATGTATGTTGGACCTTCTCTCGAAGGGAACAAGGTCTCACACCTAACTTCACAGAGCTCAAGTTAGTGAGTGGGGTTGGCTGGTTCTCACCTACTCCGGCTGGGCCACTGCCAAAGATGAACAAAGCCAACCACTGTTTAATTAAGGTGGCAAAGACAGACAGATTTTAATGAAAAGCAATTACTGAAATAAGAATTACTGAAATAAGAAAAAGGTGTTTGTAGAGAAATGTGAGGATTTTTTTCCCTGGGTTGGGAAGAGACTAAACAAAGCCTACAATCTTCTAAGGTCCCAATTATAAGCCAAAGTTTAGTTATAAGCCTTAGCTTCCCCTGGGGAACCAACCATTTACAGAGTGTGGGTGACTGGTTACTGACAGGAGTGTGACCCCCCCCCCCCCCAATAAAAAAAAAATAGCCTCCAAAGCCGGCGTCACTCTGCAAGGCTTTGAAGAGACATTTCTGACCGTCTCAGCCATGGGCTCAGAAGCACCAGCTGAAGGAGATGCCCACATGGGGTGGGGGTGGAGAGGGAAGGCGTTCTTCCAGATCCCTGACTAGGCACAAACCACACCCAAATACCTGTTTTTCACCGAGAGAGTCTTTATTAAGCAGGAAAGAGAAGTTAAGTGGCTACTGAGGTCTTTTTGTTTTGTTTTTTGTTTGTTTTTTGCACCTCAATAAGCCTCTCCTTCGGCGCAACAATCCAAATCAGACCAAGTTAGAAAAACGTCCAGGTCTAATGGGTGCAGAACAAAGCAATCCCAGGTAACCCTGAGAAGGCAGGGAAGGAGTCACATGGCAGATACTACTGGCCACCTGGCCTTAAGTAACAGGCAGGTGTGGTCTTGAGCAGCCGCAGGGAGGGGCTGACTTTTGGCGGACTTCCTCTGGGGCAGGGGTCTGGAACCTCCAGGGGAGGGGCCAGTGTTGGGGGGGTTGGGGGTATCTAGGGAGAGAGAGGTTGTTCTCTCCACTCAATCAGCTGCTCTCTGACTCAGGCAGAAAAACAGCAGCAAATGACCTTGCTGGTGTCATTCTTAAAAGAGAAAAGGGGAGGTCTGTGTTAAAATGGGCTAGGGTGGTAACGGAGAGAGGGGATGATGGGGAGGAAGGAAAGGAAAAGGGCGCAGGGTTATTTGGTGGGGGAGGGGGAGGAAGGACTGACTGCCTCTGGATAGAGGGGAGACAGATGTGGCACATGGGCCAATGGCCATAAAAGTGAAATGGGAAACTCTGTGTTTGGATGAGGTGTGGGTGTGTTAACTGGGTGAGCCTAAGGGGGCTTCTGATTGGTTACCATCAATACTTCTGTAGCTGGACCTTGGTAGTCAGCCTTGGAAGGAGAAAGTGTACAAATAAAGGGCTAGACCTTGGTGGCTGGCTTTAGGAATGTAATCTAACAGCTTGGCACAGAAGAGGGAATTGGGGAGAAGGGCTAGGTCTTCCAGAGACACATGCTCAAGTGGGCTAGTGTCTCCTCACATGCTTGCTCCCATGACAAGGCAAAATGTGCACCCCCTTTTTAGACTTCTATGAAAAGTCCCCCAGTGCCCCACTCTGTTACCCAAATACACCACTACCTTACCTTGGTTCCAAAGAAGGAGAGTTAGTCACTACTTCATAAGGGAGGGGGAAGGTCATGTTGTAGAGGACCTTGTGACATTGGTGATGCCATTGTGGTCTTTATTAGTCACTTTTGCATCACTGTGCCCCAAACCTAACTGAAACAATTTCCAGAGGAAATACTAATTCTAATTTTCTGCTTTAAAACATCTATTATGTAGCCAGGTGTGATGGCACATGCCTTTTATCCCAGCACTCAGGAGACAGTAGTTACTGTTTGAGGCCAGTCAAGTCTACAGAGTAAGTTCCAGGACAGCCAGGGCTACATTAGAGAAACCCTGTCTCAAAAAACAAAACAAAATAAAAATGGCAAAAAATAAAACAAAAATGTGGACTACTTATGTTATCTGTGAGAAAATACCTAAGACAGTCACCTTAAGGGGGGGGGAGCATTAATTTTGGCATGTGTTTCCGAAAGCCAATGTGTGTAGTCTTTAAGCACTATTGTTCAGGCCTGTGGTGAAGCAGAATGGGAACAGGCATTAGGAGGAATTGCTTTTATGTATAAGCCATGAAGCCAAGAGAAGATATAAATGACCTGGGGTTCTAGTATCTCCTTGAAGGGCATCCACACTTGGTGACCTACTTTCTCTTAGGCCTTACCTAGCTCTGTTTACTACCACAGCTGAAGACACATGGGTCTCTGGAGTGACCTCCAGCATCATAGCATTACCAGAAAAGCTAGATAAAGAGAGACCTTTATAACTGCTTTTTTGGAGGAGTTTAATACACATTTCCAGTGATTCTGTAGGGTAAGTAAAGGGACTGGTGAGTGTATTAGAGAAACCAATAATTAAACAGCTTACTTAATGAAGCATGCCATTAAGAACTGAATCCACATCGCCTTTGAGCAGTTCAGAAAATGTGTTTGACCCAAACTGATTGAGATAGAGAATTAAAATAAAGAATCTATGGGTTTTATGATATTAGTTTAATAAAAGGGATTGTTATACTTCATGGAAATAGGGCGAGGAAATATATATATATACACACACATATAGAAACATATATATTCACATATAGACATACATACAGAACCCACTATATAGCACATACATGCATATGTGGGCTAATGAGATAAATAAAAACAAGATTAAGGAATATACTTTAATGGGAACTTCATTTCTTTCTCTCCACAGCTATGCCTCTGACTCGCTCCCTTCCATCCGGCCCATTCTGAGTGAGGTACCACCAGCTATACTGAGCCCAGGTCACCTTCAGATCAGCTCACTTTGGATGATGAACACTGAGTTCATTGGGACATTGAGAAGACCTCAACAGTGCAGCTTGGCTTCTCTCCCCGAGAGCTTTGGGCAGGCCACTGAGTCAGCCTTACTGCTGAGGGAGCCAGGCAGGGTGCAAAACCTCCTACCAGAGCTGCCTCTGTTCATTGTCAAGACTGGTGACATTCGAGTCACCGACTCCTTGGCAGCAGGACCCCTCCTGCAGAGATTGCAGACAAACCCACCGAGGTTTATCAGCTTCCCCTCATGGAACGAAGCTGACCCACAAGATTGACTGGGCCACATCAGACTGATAGCGGCTTCCAGCCTTTTGATGTTATTTTCCAATGTTTTTATTGAATTCCTCCTGAGGAAGAGGGAAGGGTTTCCTCTCCACTTCTCATTTGCTCTTTGCAGTTTATGATCTGAGCTAACCTTGTGAGAGAGAACAGGCTGGCTTGCCAACACTATCTCTGTGTTTTCTTCCCTGTCCCCTCAGTACAAGGACAAGGACAACTTGGGAAAGGCTCGTGTTATTTGGTATAAAGACATTACGTCAGGGTCAAGGGTAGGTGAAGAAATATTTTGAGCACAGAACCGTCACTCAAGCTGACCCACAAAAGTAGTGGCCTGTGACATAGACCTGTGTCCCAGAGAGAAGAGGCCTGGGGCTAAGCTTCCTGGTGTTGGATGGGTGGTGCTAGGCAGCCTGGGAAGTGCTGTCCACCCTGCAGCTACCACAGATGAAACCAGAATCTGGGAAGCAGTGTTACTGTTTATTAAATACTTATTATGCAATAGCTTTCTGTAGACCTTGGTTCGAGAGTGAGTACCACTAAATATTGTCTTTGTTAAACATGGCCTTTCCCCCCAGTCCTCATGATGGCCCCATAAAACAACAATAACAACAAACATTATCATCACTGTCAATTTATAGATAGCATTATTAGGATACCTGGCCTGCCCATGGTGATGCAACTGAGGTGTGGTAGATAGAGCTGGAAATCCCCATATGAGTTCAAGTGTTTGTGTGAGTGTGGGTGTATGTGTGTGTGTGAGAGAGAGAGATTCATTTATTTCGCCTGGGGGAATTCTCCTTTTATGCAAGATTGCCTGGAATCTGCTTGTCTGTGCCCCATCTCCCAACACTGAGATTACAAGCAAGCACCACCATTCCTGGCTTTATGTGACTGCCAAGGATCAAATTGGGATCCCCTGGGGTAAGCATTTTGTCAGCTGAGTTGTCCCACCAGCTCCCCCTGTGTTTCTTTGTAGTTCTAGGATTGAAACTAGGATCTCACACCTTGGAGGCAAGCTCTACACCACTGAACAACAGGCTCTGCCTTCATCTCTATGTTCTCCTTCTGGTGTCCTTTGGAAGTGACAACAGCCTGAACAGACAGCATTGTTCTTCATTAAAACACCAAACCCAAGTGATAAAAATAATGAGAAATAAGGTGGGCCAAGTTAGAAGCTCATGAAACAGACACCAATACCTGGAGAAATAAAGCAAAGGCATTGTGAAAGGTTGGGGAGATTGCTCAGTTGGTAAAGTGCTTCCTGTAACCGGACTCGATCCCTAAAATTGATGTAAAAAAAATCCAGAGTTGGGGGGTTTCTAATTCTACATTTTTAATCCCAGTGCTGAGAAAACAGTGATCCCCGGGGCTCGATGACCAGCCAGCCTAGTCACTGGAAGAGCTCCATACCAATGGTAGACTATACCTCTAACAAAAAAAAAAAAAAAAAAAAAAAAAAAAAAAAAAAAAAATGGGTGCTGGAGAGATGAGTCAGTAGGGTAAACGTGCTTACACAAACATGGAGACCTGAATGCAATCCCCAGCATCCATGTTAGAGCTGGGGAAGTGGAGACAGCAACATAAATGGCCAGCCAACCTAGACTAACGAACAGTGAGCCCCAGGTTCAGTGAGAGTCTCTGTTTCAAGAAGACAAAGTGGAGAGGGATAGAACAGAACATCCAGGGTCCTTCTCTGGCCTCCACATGTGCATGCACATGCTTTCGTCCACACACACACAAACACTACCCTAAAAAACAAATTTAAAAATAAAATAAGGAAGATATCGCCTTATGACAATCAAAAAGGTCTTTAGCCATGAAAGTCATGGGTCTCCACACAAGCATTTACCCACGTGAAAACGCACACACGCCATGTCGTGAAGTAGATGAAAGATGAACTTTGAAAATGCACGATACAGTCGTCTCCAGTAGCTTCTAGTATGCACTAGAGCGAAAATAAGTGAAACATGGCTCTTCTTGGTTGTCAGCTTGATTATAACCAGAAATAAACTATAATCCAGAAAATCAAGGAAGAAGATCTGACAGAGGAGAGAAATCAGTTGAAGGGAAGTGAAGATAGAAGACCGGTGAAAATATTCAGGGTCAGCCTGAAAGGGACTTAGTAGGTTAAAAGATTTCAGAGGTGGAGCAGTTCTGAGGGATGTGAAGGGTCGGGGTGGGGTCAAGGGGTTAAGTAGAAAGGTCACTGTGTTAGAGAAGGTCCCAGGACTTGAAGGTAGGTTGATGGATGGGTTTCCCATGTGATAAAGGCACCCTTTGGTACTGGAAGGACAATGGTCTGGGTGCTGGGAGTGACAACAGATGAAAGCATTCCTGGTGTTTAGCAGGTGACAGGATTACAAAGGACATCTCAGAGGACAACTCAGAGGTCTTATCACGGAGAGTTAGTCCAGTTTGAGAATTCCCCATGGAACACTCAGGAGAGAAAAGACAATCTCTTATCAATTAAATGACAGCAAAAAGCAGATGGTCCACCTAAGGGGGAAATTTAAGGAGTGAATAATAAATGAACTATTGTCCCAGGCATGGGGGCAACCATAGACAATTCTCAAGTGATGGAGAAGCCCTGAATCAGCTACTGGAGCCCATGCCTCCCCAGATCCAGGAACCCTCAGGCCTACTCCACCTGACCCCTGACCCCATCCACACCTTGACTCTTATCTCCCCTCAGAACTGCTATGCTTTTGAAAGCTTAGCCTGTGGTAAAATGTTTAAAACCAATCCCCCCCCCTTACTGTTATTTTATCAAAAGATTATAATCTGCTAGTCCAGCTCCAATCAGAACATCGTTGAAACAGTCCTCTGCCTTGGAGCATGTTAGCAGTGTCCAGATTTCCACCACCAGATTTTACTTCCTGGAGTAAGACAAGATAATGTGAAATGCTCAGGAAACACAGCCTTTCCGTCTAGTTTGACCTAAAGAGATCTATGATCTCCTGGTAGAAATGAGCAGAATTCTTGTATGTTAGGAACGTCAAACCCAGCCCAGGTGTTGTAAGGTTTTACGTTATGTAGTAGGGCATATCAATCCAAGTCTGGACTGACAGATTGTAGGTAGGGTGATTATAGGAGCTCTGTGAAAGCTGAAACAAAGCCTAGAGGGTCTTGGAAATTTACCCCACTATAGTCTGAACTCTCATTTTACACAAAAGATTGACTTTCTCGGATTCATTTCCCTCATTTTTTCACTTGTTGAAGAACGTAATTTTTGTACCAACCCAGGTATGCCCAAAGTATCAGGCAAGGTGGCATAGACCTATAATCCCAGCATTTAGGAGGCTGAGGCAGGAGGATCATAAAGATAGCCTAAGATGCATAGAGGGACCCTGCACCCAACAAACCAAACTTACCCAACATTGGGACTGTGTAAAGATGTAGTATAAGGAGGCTGAACTATCCTATGGCAGAAGTCACTTCCAACTCTAATTATTGGAAGAGCCATTGAGTAGATTGGGCTTCTTGGGTTCTTTTGTGTGACGCAGGCTTCCAGGGACATTGCCTTGCTCTATCATAAAACTGTGATTAGTGGGTAAATAGGGGTAAACCATTGGGGGGTGTTCTCATCTGATCCCAGCAGTCCTTTGGAGCTTTGGACCTTGCTGCCTGCCTGGACAACTAACCCCCCATCCTCTCCTGCATTTGCCCACTAAACAACTCTACTTCAGAAGTCTCCTTCCAAGTAAAGCAAAGGTCACAAAGCAACTGACCTGAAGCAATTTAAATAGCCACACTGCTGATTCTTTGTGGGTAGGGTGGTTTATCCCTCTAGAAGGAGACACTTAGTGTCACATCAGTTTCCATTAAAGCGTTAACATATTTCTTAATATGGACATCCCAAACTGGCTGCAGAATGAAATCACGCTGCATACATCTCCATCTGCTTCAGATTATGTTTTCCGGGAGACAAATAGACAGTCCTCTGACTCCAAAAATATGTCTTGGTATTAGCCAAAAATACATTTGTTCTTGGATTCACAAAAATGCAAGCCATGTGAAATATGTCGGGAGCATGCGCTCTTATGGAAAAATATTGATCAAAAAGAAGAAAAGAACTATTTAAAACCTTTTATTGAGGAGCAGCGGGGATAGCTCAGTTTTTAGTGTGTTAGGGATGCAGCATGGGACATGGGAAAGCTTTGCCCTTGGGATAAAATGTATCTGGGTCCAGCCTCCTAGCATCCCAGAAAGGTCCTGAGCAATCATAGGGCAGCTCCCCCCTCTTGGGGGTGATTCATAAAGCAGAGACAAGACCCATCACAACCCAAATTCTTGTTTTTGAGAAGTCTGTGCTGAGCCTCCAATTTGATTTTTCTGCTCTTGTAAAAATACAATGAGAATGGATTAGTAAGGAAAGGGAGCACAAATAATATGACATGAGCCTCTATTTCTGAAGTTGCTTTTGATTTGCAAATTGTAGCCAGAGATCATTTTGACAGGGTGCTCATCATAACAGGTGCCAAGCAGCATCATAGGTGTCCCTGTTTCTTCTCCCAAGACAAGGTGACTTCCCTGGGCTGCCTCCACTACGTGGTCTGGGTCACACCATGGTAAAGGGAAGAAGAGAGGAATCGGCTAGGAGAAGCAGAACATGGAGGAGAAAGAAGGCATTTTCCCAGAGAGCCTAGAAGGCA